>CM051406.1:8733145-10220985 GCA_028052125.1 Melia azedarach
ATATAATAACTTGAATTTAAGATTATTATCATATAATAATAAAATTATTCTTAAATAATTATTAAATTTTTTTAAATAATTATAAAATAAAATTATTCTAAAATTGTTATTAGTTCTAATAATTTTAAAAAATTATTTATGAAGTAATTGTTATAAATTTTTTAAAGTAACAAAATAATTATAATTATTATAAAAATTATTATCTATATATTTTTAAAGGGGTTATATATTATGAATTAAAAATTATATTATTAAAATTTATTTTAGTATAGTGGTTAGAGTATTGATCATTTTTACTAAAGTTATAAGTTTAAATTTAATTAAAATAATTTTATTTTATAATTTTAAAATAAATTTAAGATATTTTAATAAATTTATTATTTATAAGTGAGGTTTGTGTTTTATATATATATTTTTTAACTGAATTTTTCTTAAACATTAGGGGAGGTATGCATAATTTTTCCTTCAAACGAAAGACAAGTCAACTATGATTTAAATGTGTCAGGCTTGATGGCGACAGGAAACTGCTCTCAACCTTAGGCAAGCCAAGTGTTAATATCCAAAAAGAGTCAATACTGACTGCCGAAAAGGCTTTCAAAAGAGGTGGCGTAAAGGATCTCCAATCCAATGTATTGTAGGGGATTTTGGAAAAGCGACCGAGCACAATTTTTCTGTCTCGTCTTGCTGTAAAGGGGTATACATTTTTTTTTTTAAATTTTTTGTTAAAATTTTCTGTAGTATATAAGATATTAGTGTGAGTGAAAGTCTGGTTAAATTGTAGGAAAAAATGTATCTCACCATATTCATATTAAGTACGTGTTCATAGTATTGAGCGTTGTGTCAAGTTAATTTGTGCATCAAATAGTAAAAATACCCCATTTTCTATTACCTGTAATTACAGGATTGATTGAATACTTTATCGATCTTCTCTTCAATAGTTTCTTTCAATATATCTCTATTGACAAATCAGTCTAATAATTTTTTTAAAATACAAAAGTTTATGAAATATAATAATTGTAAGATTTTAAATAATAATATTATAACGATTTATGTAGAAATACAAAATAAAAGAACCAGAATTTAATGAAGTTCGGTGAAATTATAATTTACATTTTTAGACACTCGGATCACTTCATTAGTATGAGAATAAGAGATTTACAAACTGAGTGTCATATGTAAATACTCACAAGTCTGGTCGGACTAATTTGAAATATGTACAGAAATAAAGGAAACATATGTAAACTATTGTCCAGAGAAGTACCAAAGTGAAAATATTCACAAGCAAACGAAGAAGAACTGTGTTTCTTGCTCTGTTGTTGTTCTGTTTTTTTGGGCTTCTGTGAATGAATGAAACCAACGAGTTAAGCTCCCTATTTATAGCCGATCTGAAGTTTGATTACAGCAAGCTTCTCCTCTCTTCATGCCACCTCCGTGACAACCTGATGGAGCAGGAGGTGTAAGTTGTTCTTCATCACAGCAGCACATCTGCCCTTAACAGCCAGCTCCATCAAGCCTTTATCTTGCAGCTATCTTGAAGACTCTGAAAATGAGCCACCTAGACAACAACCTCTACCTTAAATTAAAGCAGTTTTTCACTGTGCTCCCTTGATTTAGTTTTCAAGAGCTTTTCTCATCGTATTAGACACATCGTTTTTTGCCACAATATGCTTAGTACATCAGCAGAGGAATGAGACTTTCACAACTTAAAAAAAAAAAAATGAAAAGTATGGAATCTCTAACGTTTAAGACTGTAAATTTTAAATTTAACTTGGTACAAATCCTACTACAATATCACAGGATCTTAAAAAACCTTCTATTTCTTAATGTCAATACTTATAATTATTAGCAATTCTATTTGCATTGATAACACGAAACAGAGCTTGAACATCTACATTCTTGTTGCATTAATACTGCTCGAGATGAAAGACTTAAATGAATTGTTGGTTGCAACTGAAAACGACAGTCAGAGTTCTGTTTTCGCTGCATGTTTAACTTTACAAATTTGACTTAGTAATATGCTACTGATTCCGGCCTAGGAGTTAACGGTCTCTAGAGTGTCATGATTTTTTTCAAACATATACAATAAGAATGGTGCTAAAATTATTACGAAACACCGCAAAATCTACAAAAAGCTTGGAAGGTTCTAACAAATTTATTGAGCAGAAAATGTGATCATTGTCACCACATTATCAGAAGACCCTGTCCCAGTAACAGACAAAAGTTGTTCATTCTAAGTTCTCCTTAAACAAAATTTAGACTGTTTGGAGAAGGAAGTAGTGTTTCGTTGCTTAACATAAAAATAGCAGTTGACATGCTTGGCCTTTCTCTGCATCGTCTTGCACACATATTTGTCCAACTTGAATGCTCCGCAATGCTTCTTGTGGAGGACATGAATCCGCAGTGGACGAGTCAACTATCTCCAGGGCAATTACTATCTCTCCACAGTTCCCATGTCTTATTTCGGGACATTACATGAAAGTACAAAAAGTTTCAATCCTAGGTTGATGACTGGTGCATAAAGAAAAAGGACAGACACTTACATATTTTATCAAATTTGAGAAGGGATCTTCAGGATAAAATACACTGTTCATCTTGCCACTTACAGTGTCTAAAAGTATGACTCCAAAACTGAAGACATCTGATTTCGTTGAGAAGATGCCTTAAGTACATACTCTGTTGACATGTACCCACTGCAGTCACAAGTATATTCCCAATGCATTCACATTATATATAGCTTATACAGACACCGATAACAATTTTATTTTAGCTTTCATATACCAAGAATGAAAATTGTTAACATACATAAGCAGTCTTCTAGAATTTAAGTTTCCAGAAATACTTAGTCCATAAGTATTTTACCTTTTAGGATCATCTTGGAGATGTCAAGATGATTTAATATTTACTTACCAAATTGTATTTGAATTCTTCTAAGGAGGTGGAAGAATTCTAAGGAAGATGTAGGAATATTTGTCAATGTATACTCAATCATCAAATCAATACAATACACAACATTTTCTTCTCATTTTCAATTCATATATCTTAACAAAAATTAAATATTCAATTTTTTTTCCTTCACTCACAATGTTATGACTACTCTGTTTGTTTTTACTTCAATCTGATCACCTCCAAATATTCTTGCTGTGCCAAATCTGAGATTTTGGGTTTCATCTCCCTAGCAAGAAGAATATTACTAGCTTTTAGGTCCCTGTGGATGATTGTTAACCTGGAATCTTTATGAAGATAAAGGATCCCTTAAGCAATTCCAAAAAAAAATGTCAAAGCGCTTTTTCCAATCCAACAGCAGCTTTCTTGATTCATCTCCTTTATTCATTCACATTATATCACATACATTAGAACAGATAGACAAGCGGTACACATACATCAAGTGCATAATCAAAGAGTCATACCAAAGAGGAAATAGTCCAAGCTTTTATTAGGCATAAATTCATAGATTAACATCTTTTCATCGTCCTCTATGCAACAGCCCAAAAGCCGAACAAGATTTCTATGTTGAAGCTTCGCAATCAGCAAGACAGTTTTCGAATTCCACAATTCCTCGTCCAGAATCTTGTGATAATCTTTTGACGGCTATCTCCTGTCCATTAGCTAATTGACCCTGAAAAGAAAATTGCAGTTATTCACATAGTGACATGGATACCTTCTGCAAGCTTTCTTCATGGCTCTTCCCAATACAATTAATTAGATGCCTAAACATCAGAAAAACTGTAAACCTCAAATTCCCTAAAAATGTAAATACTAACAAACAAAAATTAATAATGTCGTCTTAACTCCAAATGAAGAGAAATTACCTTGTAAACTGGACCAAAGCCTCCTTGTCCAAGCTTCTTGGTAGAGGAAAAATTATCTGTTGCAGCTATAACAGTACTTAGATGAAAGAATGTCAATTCTAAATTGCTGCTTTCCTTGTGCTCTTTACATTTGGAGAGTCCTTATAATTAGGTAAATTTGTTGCTGGATCGATAAATAGAATACTGCAGAACCTTTGATTCTTCTTTTGCGCTAAATGAAGAAATTTATTTGTTAAAAAAAAAAAAGACTCACTATTTATCATTCATAGTATATGGACATGCCTCATTATTTCTGTCATCATATCTTAGCAACAAGGGGCAAGAACAGTAATCATATTCCGGCTAAAGTTAAATATTTTCAGGGTTCTATGCCTCTTTTCTCTGGTATAACAAGGATAATGATAAGCCATAAAGTGCTAACTTGGCATAAACTTTCCTAAATAGAAAATAAAAAAGGTGCCAGCATGAGTGTTTGAAACAATTGTGCTCGCCACCTTGAGAGGTAAAAGCAACAGAAATGAAGATGTAGTGTAGACATTATCTCATACCATTTAATATGCGCAACTTTTTGTTCTTGGAATTACCTTTTCGTTTGGCATGCCTGCTCCACAAGTAGTAGATGCATGCAGCTAGCACAGGCACTTCCATGACAACGGGAACGGCAATAAATGCCAGTGTTCTGTTTTCTAGAATTTTTTTTTTTTTTCCTTGCATTTGCAGCTGCAAATTAAAAATTTTCTACCAGGTTAGAGAGATAAACATCTGTTGTTCCAACTACCCTAAATCAAAAACATTTTGATTCATGCTGGATGGGAAGATTCAGACTCAAAATTGTGCTGCTTAGAATTTCAAACTAGAATAGACAAATGCTTGCTTTTGTTTACTTCAATGGCAAACCACGTTGTGAATGTCCTAGAATTTGCCTGAACTTTATCTGACCCGACTTTGTAACTCCAATGGAAATTCTAAGGTGTGCTTCTTTAAAAAAAAAAAGAAAAAAGAAAAGAACAGTCAATTGTGATAAAATAGCTGAGTAGATCAGAAGTTTACATATACCTAGCTCCACTGCGTCTACTCTAAGGAAAAAATCTTGTCCATCTACATACAGTCTCATATCTATCAACTCGCTGTACCATGCCCAGCATCCTCGTCCATCTTCATTAACATCTGCACTGGCGTAGCCGGTACAATTACAACTCTTCAAGCACTCCCTCTCACACTCCTCTAAACTCTGTTTCTATAAAGCTTGGAAGTCCTGGCATCTGGAACTTTAACACCTTCCAATCTCACTGTTAAAGCCAGCAGCAAAAATAAACTGAGATGATTTCATTAGTTCAGAAAATATTCTTACATATAGGCATGGCTTTACATAGACAAAACATCCCTTTTAGGGAACCTAAACCATGCTTACTCTTTAGCTTTTACAAGTAAGGAAACACAATCCTTAAAACCTGCAAGGATGTCATTTCTTTTCTAACCAAACTAACTAGAACTTAACCATTTAAACTTAAACATAACATAAAGATAAAATACAAAACAAATTCTCAATGCATCAACACTCCTTGAGATTTTGTTTTGAAACTCCAAGCTTTTCCCTGAGCTTTTTAAATCTGGTTTTAGGCAGAGCTTTGGTCAGAATATCTACCACATGCTCTTCAGATTTGCAATGAATGAGGCAAATTTCTTGATCCCTTTCTGCCTCTCTCAAAAAATGAAACTTAACTTTCATGTGCTTAGTTTTACCATGTTGTATAGGATTTTTTGCAATAACAATAGCTGACTTGCTATCACAAAAGATTGGACTTGCATTAATCTGTTCAAAACCTAAATCAATCAACATCCTTCTCAACCAAATGCATTGATTTGCACCTGCTGCAGTAGCAATGAATTCTGCTTCAGTTGTTGATTGTGCTACAACATCTTGCTTCTTAGAACACCATAAAAACATTCCAGACCCAACTGAAAATACATATCCTGAAGTGCTTTTTCCATCATTAATGCAGCCAGCCCAATCATTGTCCACATAGCCAAACAAATTAAGTTATGCTTCATGTTTGAACCAAATGCCAAGGTCATGTGTACCTTTTCGGCACCTCAATACCCTTCGACCAGCTCTGAAATGTACTTGACTTGGATTTTGCATAAACCTTGAAAGCAAACTGGTTGCAAACATAATATCAAGTCTTGTTGCAGTCAAGTATAATAAACTTCCTACAAGACTTCTATAACGGAATGCATCAACCTTTGTATCTCCATCAAACTTGGTCAACTTTTGGTTGATTACAAGTGGTATGCTTGTAGGTTTGCAATGTTGCATTCTGAACTTCTTTAGCAGATTGATAACATATGCTTGCTGTGAAACAAAAACCCCTTCAGCAGTTTGATGAACTTGAAGGCCAAGGAAAAACTTCATCTCACCCAAATCTGTTATTTCAAACTTTTGGTATAGTTGCTGCTTGAAATCATTCACATCATCAATTCTACTTCCAACAATTAACAAATCATCAACATACATTGATATAATTAAAGTATTAACAGAAGAAGAAGTCTTGATGTAAAGAGTAGCATCATTGCAGCTCCTCTTGAAACCTGAAGCACAAAGAAACTCATCAATCCTGCTATACCAGGCCCTTGGTGCTTGTTTCAAGCCATAAAGTGCCTTGTTCAGCTTGTAGACTTTGTCTTTCTCTCCATTAACCTTAAAACCTTATGGTTGCTCAATAAAAATCTCTTCCTTCAAGTAACCATTGAGGAATGCTGACTTGATATCAAGATGGAAGATTTTCCATCTGTTTGGGCAGCTAAAGCAATAAGTAATTTGATTGTATCAAGTTTGGTCACAGGTGCAAAAGTGTCTCTATAGTCAATGCCTTGCTGCTGAGCATACCCTTTCACAACAAGCCTTGCTTTATGCTTATGTATAGAACTATCTGCATTGAACTTAGTTCTATATACCCACTTTACACCAACAACTTGCTTGTGTAAAGGTCTATCTACCAATTCCTACGTTTTGTTATTTTCTATTACAACAATCTCATCTCTCATAGTTACATCCCACTCCTCATGGTTGGATGCTTCTGAGAAGTTTGAAGGGTCAATCACAGCAATATTACACCTTGCATACACATCTGATAGGCTACATGTTCTTGGCACTAGTGAATCTGTTGTGCTTTGAACATCTATTGCCTTAACTCCATTCATCTCTTGAGCAATATCTCTCTGAAAATATGATCTTCTTACTCTACTTGAAGTAGTTTCCACATTCGATTTCTGCCAATGCCACTCTGAGCTTTTATCTACCTTGACATCTCTACTTACAACAATTTTCTTAGTTTCCAAGTTAAAAATTCTGTACCCTTTTGCTTGATTGCTGTAACCAAGGAAAATACCTTTACTTGACTTTTTAGAGAGCTTGTCACTTTTAACATCAGGTACATGGACATAACACACTGATCCAAAAACTTTTAGGTGCCCAACGGAGGGTTTTAAGCCACTGCAAGCTTCAATTGGTGTTTTTCCTTCTATGGCATGAGCTGGCAATCTGTTTTGAAGGTAAACTGAAGAAGACAAATTCTTCTCATGCAACGTGCTCCTTGCCATTTTAAGAAGAGTTCTATTCTTCCTTTCACACACTCCATTTTGTTGGGGTGAGTAAGGCACTGTCAACTGATGCTGAATTCCAGCATCTTCACAGAATTTGTCAAACTCATTTGAGATGTATTCTTTCCTATTATCAGTTCTCAACTTCTTTACCTTAACACCACTTTGTTTTTCAGCTAATGACTTGAATTTCTTAAAGTAAGAAAATGTTTGAGATTTGTTGTTCATGAAATAAACCCATGTCATTCTAATCAAATCAGCAACAAACAAGATGAAGTATCTATTCTGATTCAAGGATGAAGTTTGCATAGGCCCACACACATCTGAATGCACTAGCTCAAGTTTTCTCAATAGCTCTCCACTTAAAACCTATGGAGTTTTCCTATTTGGCAACTTTCACAGACTTCATTACATATGTTTACAGCAAGCATATCATCTACCAAGCATTTTTCTTGCAAAAGCTTCAAAGACTTAAAGTTTGCATGACCAAATCTCTTATGCCACAACCAAGACTCATCAACAACAGTTTTGCATGCAAGAGAAGTGTTTGAATGCCAATGAATAATGAAGCTTTTATCAGTCATAGGCACAACAACAACTTTATCTCCAGAAGAATCAGATATAACACATGACTTATCTTTAAAAAACAAAGAATATCCTTTATACATCATTTGCCCAATACTAAGTAAATTTTGATCCAGATTAGGAACTGTAATACCCTAGATTTTTAATATTAATGAAAATATGTATATGTGAACATATCTTCTATATAATATGTGAAGATATGGTATTTGGGAATTTATAAGATGAATATATTTATTTTTGGAGAAATTATTTAATTAGGATGAATAAGTTATATTGTGAATAAGAATAGAATTTTTTTTTAAACTATGAATATTTTGTGGTGAAAAATAGAAAAAAAGATTGAATGAGGGTTTAATTGATAAAAAAATAAAAAAAATGGTTTTGATTTTGTAGAATTCCGTTGAGAAGAAAGGGAGACAAGTGGAGGGAGACATGGAGGAGACAAGGGAGTATTTTAAGGAAATATATTATATATTTATATAAAATCCTTTATTTTCTTTATTTTCTTCTTTGGACAAAGAAGAAGAAGACGGAGAAGAATAAGAAGAAAATGAGGAAGAAAAAGGTGGAGGGAGAGAAGAAGAGAAAGAAAGAAAGAAGGAAAGAAAGAAAATATATATACATACGGGTTAGTATTTATATTTGAATTAGATTTAATTTGTTAGAATGTATATATATATATAATTAAGTTTGAATTTTTGTTATTATTATTGAACGATTATTTATTATTATTGTTAAATTTATTTAAGGAGAAATTTTGGGAGAAGTAAGAAAATCAGCAAAAGTCTAAAGATTGAGATACAGTATTCAGGTAAGTGTTTACGTGCAATTGGTTAATTTTAGTTTTAAAATTGAAAAGTAGGGTGTTTTGTTAAAAATTACTTTTGGTGATTATTTATAAAATTGAATTTATGGATTAAATGAATATTTATGGAAATATATTATATTTGATTTTAATTGGTCAAATTATTTTTTGTGAAATTTGGTAATTTGTTTAATTTAAGGATTAATTGAATATTTACGAAAATTTATGATTTGTTACGTGTTATTAAATTAAGGATTTTTGTTGATTAAGTTAAATAATATTTTTGTGGATATTATTATTTTTGAGAAAAGCTTGAAATATATGTTGTATTTATGTAAATGAACGATTTCAAGGAAAATGTAATGTTTATGAAAAAGTTGTAAAAGTTGTTTTGAATATAAAATGTATTGGAAATAATTTGAAATTGGAGATGAGATGACCATGGTTGTTGGTAGCACCGGTGACTTTGGATGTGATTTCAGTCCCACGGTGAAAGTCCGTAAAGATGAAATCTGGGCGACGGTCCCTGAGAATAGTATCCATAAAATACGTTGGATATGGACAATGGTCCTTGGGAATAATGTCCTAAAAGCAAGTATGGCCAGTTATGGGCGGCGATCTCTGGGAATAATGCCCCAAAACTACGCGTGGAATGAATTAATTGAAATTTGGTAAAATAAAGGAAATAAATGAGTTTAAGTTATTTTTATGGAAGTTGAATTTTGAGATATCATTTTGATATTTTATCAAAATTGTGGTTGAGAATTGAAAAGTATTTTCTGTTAATGATAAATGAATAAAAGTGTTTTAATTGTTTTATTTACATTTTTTTGGAATATCTTTGGAATATTTTATTATGTGAAAAAAGGAGAATTTTATATGGATAATTGTTTATTTTCCTAAAAGCTGCTGTTGTATGTAAATATTTACTGGGCATTAGCTCACCCCTATTTTTCAGGTGTTAGGTAAGACATGAGATAAGATAGAAAAAGGGCAATGGATTACTTGAGGAGGATGATATTGCTATGTTTCGAAATTTGTAAGATTGCACGAATATATATATATATATATATATATATATATATATATATATGTAATTGTGTAATTATATATGTATCGGCGTACTTGTATTATATTGTTGTAGTATAATGGTATAAATAGTATTCAGTAATAGAAATTCGGTATTGGTTGTTAATATTTGAGATATGTAAGGAAATAGTTTATTAGCGTGAGTTTTAATTGGGAGTATTTAATATAATTATAAATTTTGAAGATTTTAAAGGATATGACATTTGGTATCAGAGTATTATGTTCCTTGAGGTAAGGTATAGAACTTAATATTTTTTGAATAAATTTTTCCTAACACGTTAATTCGGCATTACCTTAGCGTATGCCGGGTCAAGGTCGTTACAGGAACCAACAACACATCATTTATAAACTTGATTCCTTTTGAAGTTGGAATAGAAATTGTACCTTTTCCAGCAGATTCAATGACATCACCATTTCCTAACCTGACTGGAACTCTGACCGTGGTACCTAAAGTGCTGAAATATTATGAGTTTGAAGTCATGTGATTTGTACACCCACTATCTAGCAGCCATGAATGTTTATCTGGAGCTTCACTTGACAAAACAGCCATGAATATGTGATCCTCAAGTTGTTTTTCCTCCATTACATTTGCTTGCTATTTTTGTTCAGATTGTTGCGGTGAAAAATGCTGATTTTGTTGCCTTTTCAATTTGCAATACTTGGCAATATGTCCAATTTTCTTGCAAACTCTACATTGAGCCTTTTTCCAGTAGCTAGTTTCATGATGATTAGTTTTCTTGCAGTGACTACAAGGAGGAAATCTTCCTTTTCCTAACTCCCTTTGTTCAACTTTAACAACCTTACCTCTATGGCTTTTATCACCAAATACTCTCTTGTCATCCTTGGAGCTGAATGACCTTGAGCTATGCTTGGCTTGAAAAACCCTCTCTGTCTGACTTTCTGATATGACAGAGGTTCTTTGTTCCTGAACCTATAACTTACTGATTAGCTCAACAACAGTCAACTTCTTGAGGTCATGAGACTCTTCAATAGCTGATACCTTAGCCTCAAACTTTTCTGGGAGACTTATCAGCATCTTTCTACTATTTTGTGCTGTTCAATCACCTCTCCTAACAGCCTCATCTGGTTTACAAGCTCCATTACTTTGGAAGAATAAACTTTGATTGTCTCTGCCTCCTTCATCTTAAGATTCTCAAACTCTCTTTTGAGAGTAAGCAACCTGACTGCCTTAACTCTATCACTGCCTTCATTTTGTTCCTTCAACTGATCCCACACTTCTTTTGCTTTCTCAAGAGTCATGATTCCAGTGAAAACATGGTCTGCAAAGGCCGAATGCAACACCGTAAGAGCTTTATCTTTCTTCAGCAACTCTTCCTCGTATTGCTTCATTTATGTAATGGTTGGATTTGCTCTAAGAGGAGGAGGATCTCTCCCTGTCTCAACAGCATCCCACAATCCTATAGACTTCAAATATGACTTCATTTTAACCACTCAAATCTGGTAGTTTTCCCCTGTGAACATTGGTACAGCAAGGTAGAAAGTGCTCCTTGATGCCATCTGTCACTCTTTGCTGTCTATAGCTCTCAAACACTGCCCTTGGTTCAACCTCTCAGCAAATAATCTTCTCTTACACCTCACAGTCCCGTGTTGATGGTAAAATACATAACATAAAGATAAAGATAAAATACAAAACAAATTCTCAATGCAGCAACACTCACAAACCCCTCTCCATCCCCCTTGCCACAACCATCAAACTTCCTATTCTCTATACATTCTAAGTTCCAGTCCTGAGGATATAATGGCTCAAACCCCGGCACACTTACAACCAATCATCATATCCTCATTGCACATTGCATTTGAACCACATCGTGCATACTCATCGCAAGTGTCATGTGGTACTGTCCAGAATCTTGCCCACGTTCTATACTCATGCCAAACTAGTCTATGAAAACTTCCTGTAGAATCCAGCACAGATATATAGATAGGGATGCCGTTTTTAGATGTAAGCGCAGCATAGAATTCATTATCGTTATTTTCAACCGTATAATTGATAAGATCAAACTGGTAGGTGAATTCAATCTTTCGGTCCTGGAGGGGGGTGGTGGATAAATCAGGAGAGGCCATTCAGGTTACGACCATTCCAAGCACGCCAGTATGGAGCTCTGCTATCGTACAAGAAGAATTGAGGTGAGACAGTGGGGTAGACCCTACATGAGAATTTTCCAGGCGCAGGATCATCACTCGACTTCCAAGGTAACTTATTGTACGGATCAGGCCATTTTTTTGTCCATACCGAATTTCATTCCAGGTAGCCACGTGTCTGTAGGATAATCAAAACTTTGCCATAGAATGGTTTCAGTTTCAGCCCTTTTGTTTCCAGCCATCAGAACCAGATTTCCTGAATTCAAGGCTTAGCAATTGAGGTGCCTGTTGGCACAGAAACATTCGTTGACCAAAGAGGACTTCTGTCATTACCATCAAAGACAGCAAGATTTCCATCCACACCGATCTTCAGAATGCCGTCAAAGTTCTTGACTGGTGTTTCTCTGTTGGCGACCCAAACAACTGTTTGTACCGAGATATTATTGATAACGGAATCGAGACTTGCCTGGGTGAAGAAGCCTACCTTGAACATTCCATCAGATGATACAAGGCTTTCGTGATTAACTTCAGATATGAACTGGGTCGGAGTTATCGTGTCGAATGCATTGAGTGGACAGAAGAGATTGAATATCGCAAGTAGTGCCGATAAACACACATCTTTTTTACAGCCCATGACTTTAAGTGTTCCCACTGACTTGCTGGGATTGTGCCTTTGTTGCGATGCACAACTTTTCTCCCCTTGTTCAATGAAATTTTTTTCCAATTCAACAGAGATTATACGACAAAATTAATTTCTAACAACTAATTATCTTTTAATACAATTTGCAGTTGCTGCGATACTGGATGCGCAATTTTCTCCCCTTTTCCATGAAAATATTTTCCAATTCAAGAAAGATTAGACGATAAAATTATTTTCCAAGAATTAATCATTTTCTAATACAATTTGTGATCCACTCACCTGCCCTCATATACTCGTGCGGCACCAAAATGAGTTTGATTAAAAGCTGACTAGTTTTTTAACACGTAAACGAGACAGGACATGAGGTGAGAAAAAGAAAGAGCTGCCGGTCATATATGTAATTTTCCTAAAAGGTGAAAGCCAACAGTGAAAAATTTAGATAGGAGTGGACTCTGGGTTGTAGGATGGAAAAAAATTCATACCATTTCGTTTTTAATCGTCATAAAAAAAACCTACTAAAGTTCCTCTTGAAATTGCAATTTCCTACTGCAAAAATTCCTTTCATCCTTTCCTGTGATTTGGTGGCTTCCCCTCGTATAGAGCATTTCAACATTTAATATGAACGACTTTCTCTGCTTTGCACTACGAACTCCGGCAATTGTTGATCATTAGGTTAGTCACTTCATACTCAATTGCCAGAATGGATTTAATCCCTATGAGAGTCAGTCAAGATTCCTGAAATTACCTAAATTTAATCTAAGTAAATCGAAGATAACAATCGCTTTAACCGTTTATTTGAAGTTCAGAAGGGATAAAACAAAAAATCAGCTTCTGGCATTTGTTTTTTAGGTTAGAATCTGTTACGAAGGTACCGTTCTGCTTCTTGGTCCTGCATGTATGATTATCATAATTGTGCAGGTACAGTTCCATCCATCTTCTCATTCTGACTGCGAGAGTGAGAAATAAATAATAATTGATCAAATTGCTGGCTTGTAACTCACAGTACAAACTATGCAATTGCAGTTCTCTTGGTTTTACTGGTCCTTGGACATCTTTTCTTAAGAGGTTTTATTATCATTATTTAATTTATACTGTTTTAACAGTGTACAAATATCATTATAACATTAAAAGGTTTATTGCTAGAAATCATTGACATTACAATAAATTCAGGCAAATTCAATGAGCATTAAGTGCAGTTATTCTCACCTCATTAACAGAAAAAGACATTGTTCCGCTAGTAGTTGAGTCTGTCTCTACTTCAACTCTCCTCACAGCAAATGTGGTTTGCTTTAGGACAGGAAGAGGAATTTCATTGCTCAACAAAAAAACAACAGTTGACATGCTTGGGCTGTCAGTTGTGCTGTCTTGCACACACACGAGTCCAACTTGAACGCATCGCAAAGCTTCAGAAGCAGGGCATGAATGTGCAAAGGATGAGTCAACTATCTCTAGGGCTTTATCATCTCTCCAGAGTTCCCATGCCTTAATTCACGTAATTTAGTAGACAAAAACATAAGTAAATGTATAAAAGAAAGAATAAAAACAACTGTATTCTAGTACATAATATATAAGACAAGTAGAAGCATTTCACTTACATATTTAATCGAATTTGAGGAAACATCACCACTGAAAATACTTGTGTTCTTCTTGCCACTTATTATCTCCAACAATAGTACCCCAAAACTACAGACATCTGACTTCATTGAGAAGAGGCCGTCCAGTGCATACTCCGGGCACGTGTAACCACTGTATGCCACAGAAATTGGTTTTAACTTGAAAGAAAAAATGGCATGGTTCTAAAGGGTTAAATTTCTTACAATGTTCCAACAACTCTGTTTGTATTAGCTGACATCTGTTCTCCACCAAATACACATTGTATTATACACACCTTTTTTTTCCTATAATATGCTTAGTGCATCAGCTAACGAATGAGACTTTTACAATTTGAAAAACAAAATTGAAAAATATGGAATTTCTAACGTTTACGACTGTTAGTTTTACAGTTTAACTTTGTACAAAATTCCTACTACAGAATCACAGGATCTTAAAGCACCTTCTTTATTGTCAATACTTATAATTATTGGCTATTCTATTTGCACTGATAACACCAAACGGAGCTTCAACATCTACATTCTTGTTACATTAATACTGCTGAGATGAAAGACTTAAATGAATTGTTGGTTGCAACTGAAAACGACATTCAGAGTTCTGTTTTCGCAGCATGTTTAACTTTGCAAATTTGACTTAGTAATATGCTACTGATTCAGACCTAGGAGTTAACGGTCTCTGAAGTTTCATGATTCTTTTCACACAGAGAGAATAAGAATGGTGCAAAAATTATTAGAACACTGCAAAATATACAGAAAAGCTTGGAAGGTCCTAACAAATTTATCGAGCAGAAAATGTGGTCATTGTTACAACATTATCGGAAGACCCTGTTCCAGTAACAGACAAAAGTGGTTCATTCTGAGCTCTCAAACAAAATTTAGGCTGTTTTGGAGAAGGAAGTGGTGTTTCGTTGCTTAACATAAAAATAGCAGTTGACATGCTTGGCCTTTCTCTTGCATCGTCTTGCACGCATAATAGTCCAACTTGAATGCACCTCAAAGCTTCTTGTGCCGGACATGAATCAGCAATGGATAAGTCAACTATCTCCAGGGCGATACCATCTCTCCACAGTTCCCATGTCTTATTTCAGGGCATTACATGAAAGTACAAAAGGTAAGTTTCAATCCTAGGTGGTTGACTGGTGCATAAGAAAAAGAGCAGAAACTTACATATTTTATCAAATTTGAGAAGGGATCGTCCGGGTAAAATGCACTGTTCTTCTTGCCGCTTACAATCTCTAAAAGTATCACTCCAAAACTAAAGACATCTGATTTCGATGAGAAGAAGCCTCTGAGTGCATACTCTGGTGACATGTACCCACTGCATTTACAAATATTGTTGAAGTTTATGTAGAGTATATTCCCATTGCATTCACATTATATGTAGGTTATACAGAGGCCGATCAATTTTATTTTAGCCTTCATAGACCCAAGATATCAATTAAAAATTCAATATGTTTTCCTTTACTCACAATGTTCCGACCACTCTGTTTGTTTGAGTTTGATCACCTCCAAATATCCTTGCTGTGCCAAAGTCCGAGATTTTGGGTTTCATCTCCCCATCAAGAAGAATGTTACTAGCTTTTAGGTCCCTATGGATGATTGTTATCCTAGAATCTTGATGAAGATAAAGGATCCCTCGAGCAATTCCTAAAATAATGTCAAAGCGCTTTTTCCAGTCCAGCAGCAGCTTTCTTGATTCATCTCCTTCCATCACATTGTATCACATATATTAGAGCAGACACAAGCTATACACATACATCAAGTGCATAATCAAGGATTCATACCAAAGATGAAATAGTCCAAGCTTTTGTTAGGCATAAATTCATAGATTAGCATCTTTTCATCATCGTCTATGCAACAACCCAAGAGCCGAACAAGATTTCTATGTTGAAGTTTTGCAATCAGCAAGACCTCATTTTTGAATTCCACAATTCCTTGTCCAGAATCTTGTGACAATCTTTTGACGGCTATCTCCTGTCCATTAGCAAGTTGACCCTGAATAGAAAATTGCGGTTATTCACATAGTAACATGGAAACCTTCTGTAAACTTTCTTCATGCCTCTTCCCAATACAATTAACTAAATCCCTAAACATCAGAAAAACTGTTAACCTCAAGTTCACCAAAAACTTAAATACTAATAAAAAAAAAGTAACAAAGTAGTCCTAACTCCAAAATGAAGAGAAATTACCTTGTAAACTGGTCCAAAGCCTCCTCGTCCAAGCTTCTTGACAGAGGAAAAATTATCTGTGGCAGCTCTAATAGTACTTAGATCAAAAAATGTCAATTCTATATTGCTGCTTTCCCCAGTGCTCTTTACATTTGGAGAGTCCTTATAATTAGGTAGATTTGTTGCTGAATCGAAAAATAGCATACTGTGGAATCTTTGATTCTTCTTCTGCCCTAAATGAAGAAATTTATTTGTTACAAAAGAAGACACTCACTATTGATCATTCTCAGTATATGGACGTGCTTCATTATTTCTGTCATTATATCTTAGCAACAAGGGGCAAGAACAGTAATCATATTCAGGAAAAAGTTAAATGTTTTCAGGGTTCTATGGCTCTTTTCCCAAGTATAACAAGAAAAATGATTGGCCATAAACTTTTAACTTGGCATAAACTTTCCTAGGTAGTACATAAAAAAGGTGCCAACATGAGTGTTTGAAACAATTGTGCTCGCCATCTTGAGAGGTGAAAACTACAGAAATGGTGATGTAGTGTAGACATTATCTCATACCATTTAATATGTGAAATTTTTATTCTTGGAATTACCTTTTCTTTTGGCATGCCTCCTCCACAAGTAGTAGATGCATGCAGCTAGCAGAGGCACTTCCATAAAAACGGGAACGGCAATAAATGCCAGTGTTCTGTTTTCTAGAATAGTTTTTGATTTTTTCCGTGCATTTGCAGCTGAAAATTAAAAATTTTCAGTTAGGTTAGAGAGATAAACATTTTGGTTCCAACTACCCAAAATCAAAAAAGTTTTGGTCCATGTCCCGCTTAGAATTTAAAACTGGAATAAACAAATTCTTGCTTTTGTACTTCAATGGCTAACCATGTTGTGATTGTCCTAGAATTTGCCTAAACTTTATGTGACCCCAAATTGTAACCCCAATGGAAAACCTAAGGTTCTCTTAGATATAGAAAAAAACAAAAAAGAAAAGAACAGCCAATGATAATAAAATAGCTGAGTAGATCAGAAGTTTATATGTACCTAGTTCCACTGCGTCTACTCTAAGGAAAAAATTTTGTCCATCTTCATGCAGTCTCATATCTATCAACTTGCCGTACCAGGCCCAGCACCCTCGTCCATCTTCATTAACATCTGCACTAGCATAGCCGGTACAATTACAACTCTTCAAGCACTCCCTCTCACACTCCTCTAAACTCATGTTACTATAAAGCTTGGAAGTCCTGGCATCTGGAACTTTTACACCTTCCAATCTCACAAACCCCTCTCCATCACCTTTGCCACAACCATCAACCTTCCTCTTCTCTATACATTCTAGGTTCCAGTTCTGAGGATACAATGGCTCAAACCCTGGCAGGCACTTACAGCGCATCATCATATCCTCATTGCACATTGCATTTGAACCACATCGTGCATACTCATCGCACAAGTCACGCGGTATTGTCCAGAATCTTGTCCATGTTTTATACTCATCCCAAACTAGTCTCTGGAAATTTCCCATAGAATCCAGCACAGCTATATAGATCGGGGCATTGTATTTAGATGAAACCATGGCATAGAATTCATTATCGTTGCTCACAATCGTATAGTTGATAAGATCAAACTGGTAGGTGAACTCAATCCTTCGGTTCTGGAGGGGGGTGGATAAATCAGGCATGCCATTCAGGTTACGACCATTCCACGGGCCAGCACGCCAGTATGGAACTCTGCCCTTGTACAAGAAGAATTGAGGCGACACTGTTGGGTCGACCCTGCAGGAGAATTTTCCAGGCGCAGGATCATCACTTGCCTTCCAAGAGCTTATTTTACGGATCAAGCCAGATTTTTTGTTCATACCGAACTTCATTCCAGGTAGCAACGTGTCTGTCGGATAATCAAAACTTTGCCATAGAATGATTTCAGTTCCATCCCTTTTGTTTTCAGATACCAGGACCAGATTTCCTGATTCCAAGAGCTTAGCACTTGAGGTGCCTGTTGGCACAGAAACATTGGTAGACCAAAGAGGACTGCTGTCATTCCCATCAAAGACAGCCAGATTTCCATCCACATCGATCTTGAGAATGCCCTCGAAGTTCTTAATTGGTGTTTCTCTGTTGGCAACCCAAACAACTGTTTTTACAGAGATCTTATTGAACCATATTCCTACATAACGGAATCGAGACTTGCCAGGGCTGATGAAGCCTAACTTGAACATTCCATCGGATGATACAAGGCTGTCGTGATTACCATCAGATATAAACTGGGTTGAAGTTATCGTGTCGATCGAATTGAGTGGACATAAGAGATTGAATATCATAAGTAGTGCTGATATACAGAGAGCTTTCTTACAGCCCATGACGGTAAGTGTTCCCACTGACTTGCTGGGATTGTGCCTTTCTGGATGCACAAGTTCCGTGAAAACATTTTTCCAATTCAACAGAATAAATTAGACGACAAAATTATTTCCAACAATTAATCATTTTCTAATACAATTTGTCATTGGATTCATTCCCCTGCCCACCAAATACTCTTGCGGCACCAAAATTAGTTGATTAAAAGCTGACTTGTTTCGTGTATATACGGTACACGTATCTTTTGTTGTCAACTTGAAAACCCATCATTAACCATTGTTCTTACATGAAATAATTCACAAGGTTGATTAGACTTTACACGCCAACCAGACACGACAAGAAGTGGAAAAGGAAAAAGAGCCGCCAGTCAGATGTGTAATTTTCCTGTGAGAAAACCCAACAGCGAAGATTTTAGACAAGAATGGATTTATGGGCTATGAGATGGAAAAAAATTCATACCCATTTTGAAATTTCAACCGGTTGATTTACAATCACCTAAAAACCTAGTAAAGTTCCTCATCAGATTGCAGTTTCCTTCCGCAAAAGTTCCTTCATCATTTCTTGAAATGTGGGGAAAGATTCGTTCGTATGTTGCCAATTTTTAATTAATTATTTAACTAATTAATTAATATTAATTGATTTCACAATAAATTAAATCAAATAAGTTATAAATAAAATAATGAAGACACGCCATTTAATGTAATTCAAATTTTTCAACCTTACATCCATAAGATCACTTCTAGAAACAAAATAATTCACTAAGAAATAAAATGATACAAATACCAATAAATTTATATAAATTAAAGACGCTATTTTATTATCGTTGTTGTATAAGATCTTCTTAGATGGTCTTATTTCACGAGATCCCTCGCTTTTGATGTCGTCGAATTTTCTTCAATAAACACGATTTCTTCCCATGAAGGAATTCAAGTTTTTTTCCTAAAGAATACAACTAAATTGTCTTCATAATATTTAAGAGATCTAAATATATCATAATATGAATCATAGATAAATAATTTTCACTAAAATGTTCTCATTCAAAGCATAAGAAAAAGATGAACAATTTAGAAAACAAAAATCATGCTTATAAAGGAGTTCTCTTTGGATTAGTTTTCACGTAATAAAGGCTCTAACAAACTTTGAAAAATATTATTTATTTATATAAAAACTATAAACCCTAGTTTAAAGAGAATTTTTTTTCCCTTATTCCTCAAGGAAATAGATCTCCTAAATTGAGAAAAGTTCTTACCTTCCTAAACTTCTTATTTCCAAAAACTCTTCTTTCTTTTGAGTTGTAAAATTACAAATCTATATTTTCTAGTTAAACTTTGACTAAAAACTAATCCTAAAATAACTAGAAAACTAAATACATAGAGTTTAATTAAAATAAAAATAATTTTCAGAATTAAAAATTCTTCAAATATATTTAATTGCCATATAGTACCAACAAAAATTTTAACAATTTTTCTCTTTGGATTGTTTGGCAAAATATCTCTATGTTGGCAAGATCAACTCAAAGATCTTTATGTCTTGTAATCACACATGAAAACAAAAAAAGAAACAAAAAACCAAAAAAATTAAGTGTATCAAAGTATCACTTAATTATATGTTAGCATTCGTAATCCATAAGAAAAATATGCATAACAAATAAGTGCTAAACACATGAAAAACTATCCGTTAATCAATTATCCCCCTTAGTAAATAATTATCAAGGCATCAATTATCTTCCAAGATATAAATGTACTTCAAAGCATAAAAAGAGCAATTTATCAAGTCTCAACATTAGAATGTTACTCCCCCAAAAAGGAAATAAGCAAATAACAATAACTCCCCCTAAAATCAAAATACTACCAAAAAATACTCAACATGTTAGTACTCCTTTTTTTGCTAAATAAACCCAAAGGTTGCACGCACACAACAGAAAAAGAAAAATGGAGGAGAAAAATCAATAACAACAGTCAAGGTAGCAACCACGAAGCAAAAACTCAAATGTGAATTTGATGGGATAAATATCAATGAAACCCCTCCCATTGAACTGGTTAACGTTATTAACGACTCTGACAACATAAAAAAAATTTACTTAAAGCAATCTCTAGTGTAAAATATCATTGAACACCCTAAACAAGAATATTATAAAAATTCCTGATGAAAATGATGATACCACTAAAGTCCAAAATATGTTTATAAATCTTACAGAATAATACCTTGGGTTTGAATTTAAAAATTTTAGTATAGCCCAAACGTTTACAAATATTTGTAGCCAGACCCGCAAGCACTAAATATAAAAAATTATACTTGGAGCATAAAATATGTAAAATCATCCAAAATACCCAGAAGTAGATTTTGAAATCACACTAAAATCCAAATCTGGACACATGTTGCAGTTTAGTCCAAAAATCACCAAAACAATTCAATTCATGTCAACATGATTTTCTAAATATTTCTTCAATTCATCATGCATAAATAATCTATATTTAAGACTTTAGTATCTCTTCACCATAAGATAGAAAAAAAATATAATCAAAAAAATATAATCATGAATCTTGTATGTGTGCAATGATTAACTCACAATTTTTCTTCAACTTCATTGATGTCAACAATATTAAAATTAAAACAATAGGAAAAGTAAGTCAAACTAACCTTATCATGTTAATCTTAAAATTTTCATTTTATTTGCATGTATATATGTGTGCAATGATTAATAGTACATGACTGTCTCTTGCTATTGCTTTCTTTCCTTTTTTTTTTATATCCAAAATCAGTAGCTTTCACGCTATCATTGAGTCAACCCCTTTCTTATGGTAGATCGTCTTCTATATATTGGTAATATATAGCCTCACACATTATTTTTTCCTACAATATGTTTAGTACATCGGCACTCGAATGAGGTTTTTATAATTTGAAAAATATAGAATCTCTACATTTAAGATTATTAGTTTTATGTTTAACTTTGTACAAAAATCCTACTACAGTATCATCGGATCTTAAAGCACCTTCTATTCTTTATTGTCAATACTTATAATTATTAGTAGTTATATTCGCATTAGTAACACCAAATAGAGCTTTAACATCTACATGCTTGTTACATAATACTGCTAAGATGAAAGACTTAAATGAATTATTGGTTGCAATTGAAAACGACATTCAAAGTTTGTTTTTCGATGTATGTTTAACTTTACAAATTTGACTTAGTAATATACTACTAATTCAGACCTCGGAGTTAACGGTTTCTAAAGTATCATGATTTTGTTCAAACATATACAATAAGCTTGGTGCGAAAATTATTAGAACACTGCAAAATAATCAAAACAGCTTGGGAAGGTCTTAACAAATTTATTGAGCAAAAAATGCGGTCATTGTCACGAAGTTATTAGAAGACCTTGTTCCAGTAACGGACAAAAGTGGTTCATTTTAAGTTCTCCTTAAAGACAATTTAGGCTGTTTTAGAGAAGGAAGTGGTGTTTTGTTGCTTAACATAAAAAAATAAATAAATGACATGCTTGGCCTTTCTCTTGCATCGTCTTGCACGCATAATAGTCCAACTTGAATGCATCGCAAAGCTTCTTGTGCCGGACATGAATCAGCAATGGATAAGTCAAGTATCTCCAGGGCGTTACCATCTCTCCACAGTTCCCATGTCTTATTTCAGTGCATTACATGAAAGTGCAAAAGGTAAGTTTCAATCCTAAGTGGTTGACTGATGCATAAGAAAAAGAGCAGAAACTTACATCTTTTATCAAATTTGAGAAGGGATCGTCAGGGTAAAATGCATTGTTCTTCTTACCACTTACAATCTCTAAACGTATCACTCCAAAACTAAAGACATATGGTTCAAATAAGAAGAAGCCTTTGAGTGCATACTCTGGTGACATGTACCTATTGTATTCACAAATATTGTTGAGTTTGATTACCTCTAAATATCCTTATTGTGCCAAAGTCTGAAATTTTGGGTTTTAGCTCCTTGTCAAGGAGAATGTTACCAACTTTTAAGTCTTTGTGGATGATTGTTAACTTGGAATCTTGATTAAGATAAAGGATCCCCTGTTCATTATCTATCTCCTGTTCATTAGCTAATTGACCTTGAAAAGAAATTGCAGTTATTCATATAATGAGATGGATACCTTTTGTAAGCTTTCTTCACGGCTCTTCTTAATACAATTAACTAAATTCCTAAACATCAGATAAACTGTAAACCTCAAATTCACCGGGAAAGTAAACACTAACAAATAAAAGTAACAAAAGTAGTCCTAACTCCAAAATGAAGAGAAATTACCTTATAAACTGGTCCAAATCCTCATTGTCCAAGCTTCTTTGGTAGAGGAAAAGTTATTTGTGGCAGTTCTAACAATATTTAGATAAAAAAAAAATGTCAATTCTATATTGTTGTTTTCCACAATGCTTTTTAGTTTTAGAGAGTCCTAATAGTTAGGTAGATTTATTGCTGAATCACAAAATAGCATATTGCGAAACCTTTGATTCTTCCTTTGCCCTAAATGAAGAAATTTATTTGTTATAAAAAAAAAAAGATTTAGTATTGATATTTCTTAGTATATGGACATGCCTCATTATTTATGTATTTAAATCTTAACAAAGGGCAAGAACAGTAATCATATTTAGGCAAAAGTTAAATGTTTTCAGGCTCTCTATCTCTATACCTCTTTTCCCAGGTATAACAAAGAAAATGATAGACCATAAACTTCTAACTTGGCATAAATTTTCCTAAATAGTAAATAAAAATGTGTCAACATGAGTGTTTGAAACAATTGTGCTCGCCAACTTGAAAGGTAAAAAACTACAAAAAATAATGATGTAATATAAACATTATCTGATACCATTTAATATGTGCAATTTTTTATTGTTGGAATTGCCTTTTCTTTTGGCATGCCTACTCCACAAGTAGTAGAAGCATGCAGCTAGTAGAGCTACTTCCATGACCATGCAAACAACAATAAATGCCAATGTTGTGTTTCCTAGAAACTTTTTTGATTTTTTCCTTGCAAATGTAGATGCAAATTAAAAATATCCAATTAGGTTAGAGAGATAAACATTTTTTGTTCAACCACACAAAATCAAAAACATTTTGGTCCATGTCTCGTTTAGAATTTCAAACTAGAATAGACAAATACTTGTTTTTGTCTACTTTAATGGCTAACTATATTGTGATTGTCCTTGAATTTGCCTAAACCTTATTTGACCCCACTTTGTAACTTCAATTGAAAGCCTAGGGTTCTCTTATATACCCCTCTTAATATTGATTTAGGAAATTAAAATTAATTACGAAGAAAAACGCTTTAAGGATTCAAGTAATGGAAATGTCTAGGGCTAATGATTTTATCGTATTTGGTCGCATCCACTTCTTCAATTGATGTTGTTCTAATTTAAAACATGTGTTGTTAGTTAATTATCCTAATTTATTTGATTGTCTCTTTCGAGATCACTCGAGTCTATTTCGCATCTAAAACTTCACTATATGTCTATGTGAAATAATTAAACAGAAATGCATTACGAATGATGATAATTTCTAATCAAACTACGCAAATCATATTAGTATATCTCTATCTAACATGCAATTTACGGTGTTTATCACATGGTCTAGATATGATGTTCATTTCTTAAATCCTATCAATCCACAATTCATTCAGATATTGGTCAAATATTTAAAAGCATTAATTATCATAATAAACACTCAACACACAATCTCAAATCAATTGAACAACACAATCTTAGAAATGGATGCTTCAAATAGATTAAATCATTGCCCTAGAAAATAGGTTTAGTCACACATTGTATAGAATTCAAATCTACAAATCATAAATTCAATAATTGATAGCATGAATTTGAAAATCACAAAATTGTTCAATTAACAATAATAATTTAAAATAAAGGAAAGAGAGCTTTAATTATCTAAATTCGAACTTGATGCTTCCCCAAATTCTTCCTACAATCTCTTATTCTTCTCCTCTTCTTTCTCTCCCTCTTTTTCTTCCAAAAATTGACCATTTATGGGGGAACAAAGCCCTATACACTCGCGCACCCAATGCTGCCCAGAATTGCAATTTAAGTGATAAATATCAATTAGATCCCTATACCTGTGATTAATCGACATTAAGCCATAGTTAGAGATTTTATTGTAATTCAGTCCTAATTTTGTTGCAATTTGATCCACCTGGGCAGAATGCGAGGTGTGGTCGCGCACCTCTTTTTGCCAATAAGATTAGAAAATCTGACAAATATCGAATAGATCTCCTTTCTCTCGTATATTTGACATTTATCCTTATACTGTGATAGTTCTTCATTTTAGTCCTGATTTTGTTGTATTTTGGTCCACACTGTTCTTATGCTTCGATCTCTTCCTTTTCGAGCTAAATTAATCCTTTTTTAGCCCAATTAACTTTAGAAAGTTAAATCTATCTTTTTTTGTACAAAACAACCAAAATACATCAAATCCAAAAAAAATTTGAGGATTAAACAAACAATTGAAGTCTAAAATAAATTATTAGTGCGTGTTTTATGTACTTATAACCTTATCTGACCCCACTTTGTAACTTCAATTGAAAACCTAAGGTTCTCTTATATAGAGAAGAAAGAAAAGAAAAGAACACTGAATGATAATAAAATAGGTGAGTAAACCATAAGTTTATATTTACCTAGCTTCACTGCATCTTCTCTAAGAAAAGAATCTCGTCCATCTTTATGTATTCTCATATCTATCAACTTGCCATAACATACAAGCATCCTCGGGCATTTTCATTAATACCTGCACTATCATAGCTGGTACAAGTACAACTCTTTAAGCATTCCCTCTCACATTTCTCTAAACTCATGTTACTATAAAGTTTGGAAGTCCTAGTATCTAAAACTTTAACACCTTCCAATCATACAAACTTCCTATTCTCTATACATTCTGGGTTCCAGTGTTGAGGATAGGATGGCTCAAACTCTAGCAAACACTTGCAACCAATCATCATGTCCTCATTATACATTGCATTTGAACTACACCGTGCATGTTCATTGCAAGTGTCATATGGTACTGTCAAGAATCTTGTTCATGTTTTATACTCATGTCAAACTAGTCTCTGCAAAGTTCCTGTAGATTCCAGCATACTAATAGAGATATGGGTATTGTTTTTATATGAAACAAAGCCATAGAATTCATTATCGTTGTTCACAATGGTATAATTGATAAGATTAACCTAGTAGGTAAACTTAAGCTTTCGATCCTTGAAAGGTGTGGATAAATCAAGCATGTTATTCAGGTTATGACCATGCCAAGGGCCAGCATGCTAGTATAGAACTCTTCCTTTGTACAAGAAAAATTGAGGTGAGAAGGTAGGGTCCATTTTAAGGGATTATTTTTGGGGGACAAGATCATCACTTGTCTTCTAAGAACTTATTGTATTACTCAGGCCATTTTTGTACCCACACCGAATTTCATTCCAGGTAACAAGGTGTCTGTCGAATAATCAAAACTTTGCCATAAAATGGTTTCAATTTCATCCTTTTTGTTTTCTGCTACCAAAACTAGATTTCTTGAATCCAAGAGTTTAGCAGTTAAGGTGCTTGTTGGCATAGAATCATTTGTAGATCAAAGAGAATGTGAAATGATTTATATTTATGCATAATTAGACAATGCAATGAGAGAAATTGTCAAATAGGGCGCGTAATGGATGTTGAATGTTTGTTTCAAGCAAATAACTATCAAACAAGAACAAAATTTGCTCTGCAAATTTTTTTCTCATCAATTTTGTGCATAAGCAATATTCAAAAAAGAAAGAAAGGAGTACGCAAGAAAAGCTATAGAGAGAAAAAATAAGACATATTGAGAGAAAGAAAGAGAGAGAGAGAGAGAGAACTTTTCTTGTATTATGGCAACCCCATTCTTTAAACATTAAATAAAATCCCCCCTCTCTAAAGATTCAACCCGTGAGCCATATACCCGAACCACATAAATTATGATGTTTTATTTTCCTTTTCCTTATTTATTTTGTGTTCAATTTCCAACTATACCGTCAGCCAAATTTTTATGTCATCAGTTTAACGTCATCTGTAGGAAAAAGAAATAATATTAATATTACCAGTATTGTTGAAAAATCATGAGCAGCAACAAAGTCATTGTATTGGATTACCACAGGTGCTTAAGAGGCAACGTAGCCACACCACAAATCTGTAATTCGCTAATCTTTCTTAATTAAAACAACAAGTGGTAGATCTATAACGCAAATGGCGATAATTCTTCGGTATATCCAGGAACAAAAAGGAACGAGGCTATTAGGATGCTTCAACCCCCTCAGAATGGTCAGTCACATAGAGGCAACTCGTACCTAATAATCAAGCAGTGCAAGGACCCTTGCGACAAGGCAGTGGGTTGAAAAAACACAAGTTAGTAGCACCACGTGATTACCTAATAGAGATCTCCGATATGCATTAGGGTCTAGGTAAGATTTGCGAGACAATATGTTAAAACCCAAGAGCTAGATGAGTCTAGTGATGAATCAGCAAGTCTCTAAAGAGAGATTAAGGGATTAAAGAAAGATTGGATAACATACAAAGAAGTCTTACCGACTCACTTGCCTCGAATCACCACTACTACCAAAGTTCAAAATGCCGCAGATTAAGCCTTATAGTGGCTAGACAATCTTACAAAACACTTAGAGACATTTATTCTTGGATGGAATTACAAGTAGCAACTGGAGTTGTAACACCCCAAACCTAGCATTACGAAAGTAACATTGAATCAAGGCACTACAAAAAATTTTAAACTTCTAACTAAATCACAATATTGCTCTGATCAAAACTTGTAATAGTTTCTATTATAAAACAAACATATGTCTAAATGTATGAACCTGCAAACATACGTCATAATTCAATATATCATCATATTTAACACATCTTAACCACTTTCACATAACCCTTGATAACCACAGTATTAATTAAATTTCAGGTCAAACCAACACAATTTAACACATCAATACACAATTTATTCATAATTTAACTCCCACAGAATCCGATCATAATATATTTTTCAGTCATATCATGATATAATTTTCTTCTTGTATATCGTAATTAAATTCTTTAACAAACAATTCAACAATAATATAATTTAATTCATCTATAATACAATTCAACTCATCTTTAATATAATCTATGTTTACATGTCAACACACAATCAAACCATAATATATTTCAATTAATTCATAACATCAATTTACATGAAAATTCAATTAATCCATAAATTAACAAAATATCAAATTTCGTATATATCTGTTTTATTTATAAATCATATAAATTTTAAATTTCACACAATTCACCAAAACTTTAATTGTAACAAAATACACTACTTTTTAGTTATTAACCAAAAAATCAGCCAAATGCACATAAATACCTACCTGATAAATGTGCAGTAAATACTAGATCTCTCTAAAAGAAAACACAAACTCTCTCTCTCTCCACCCATTTTTCTTTTCTTTTCTTCTTCTTCTTCACCTATCTTCATTTTCATTCCTTTTTTTCCTTATCTCCTCTTTCATTTTCCTTCTTCCTTCTTCATACACTTTCTCACTCTCTTCTTCGCTTTCTTTCTTTTCTTTTTCTTTGTCTTCCTTTCCTTTCTTTCTTTTCTTTCCAACCTTACAAAACCAAAACCAAAAACCCAAATTAAATTTGTCCTTGTAATATCAATTAAGACCTTGGCCTTTCCTTTTCTAATCTTTCTCCCACAACAAAATAATTAATAGCTTAAACTTTCTTTCTTTTGAAAATAAAA
This sequence comes from Melia azedarach, assembly GCA_028052125.1. Classification (NCBI taxonomy): domain Eukaryota; kingdom Viridiplantae; phylum Streptophyta; class Magnoliopsida; order Sapindales; family Meliaceae; genus Melia; species Melia azedarach. The sequence continues at coordinate 8,761,671 of CM051406.1, forward strand.
TCATATTCACCCTAAATTAAACAATCTCCAACCAAAAGTTAAAATATATTCAACTCTACAATTTTCTCAATAATAAATATTTTTCGTTATACAATAAATATAAATTCACATATGTTTATCTTAATTTTTAAAAGAAAAATCTTGGTATTACAAGAGTCGCAATGTGTAGGGCATTCTCGCTAATGCTTACAAGAGCTACACGTAGGTGGTATAAGAAATTAAAGCCAAGATCAATCACTGCCTTCACACAATTAATCTGTGCCTTTATTGTCAATTCGTAGAAGCCAAAGATCGCTACTATTTCGTCTACGCATCTGCTATTTGTAAGGCATGGAAAGAAAAAGTATATTAAAAACTATATAACTCGATTCAACGCAAAAGAAGTAAGAGTAGAGAATTACACGAATGTTGTGGCTTTGACCGTTATCATAGTAGGGTTACGCCTTGGAAGGTTCCATTTCTCGTCAGCCAAGAACGTGCTAACAACATTTACTAACTTGCTTTCTAAGCATAGAAGTACTACAACACAAACAAATTAATCAACGCAAAGAAACAAGTTCATCGAGACCCTCAAAAGGCTGAAGAGAAAAGAAAGAGAAAGAAGGAGTTAGAGGAGATGCGAGGTCAGCACGAGCGTGCTAAAGGGTTAAGAGTTCTAGAGAGTAGTTTTTTCAAAGTATACTCCTCTGAATATACCAAGAGGCATCTACTTATACAGATTTGAGATTCATATTTACTTAAGAGATTCAAGGAAACACGGATAGCCCCAAACAAGAGAGACCGAAACAAGTATTGTAGGTACTATAGAGACCATGGCCATAACATCGAAGATTGTCTCAATTTAAACAAGTATTGTGGTAAGCCAAGGGAGTAGAAGGGCACCAAGACCCCTCAAAGAGTAGTAGAGACCCCCAAGGATGTTGCTAGGAAGAAGGTTGTTGAAATGCCCATAAGGACTATCCTTAGAAGCATTGTTAGTCAACTTAGCACACTACCCTTTATGAGATACTAAAATTATATAATGTCTTATCACGTTTTCAAAAGAAAAAGCAAGAAGGTTACATCATCCACTTGATGATGCTTTGGTGGTCTCACTGATTATAGCCAACCAAAAAAATATCAAGTTTTGATTAATAACGAGAAGCTCAACTAACATCCTCTATGCTTCAGCATTTGATAAAATGGGGATAGGAAGGGATAGGTTAAAATTAACCCAGACACCTATAATTGGATTTAGAGGAGAAAGTGTGATCTCAAAGAGTAGTACAGATCTACTGGTAACAATAGGACAGAGACCCGAGCAGACCATTAAGTTAGTGAACTTTCTTATGGTTAACTGCCCATAGTATAAAATAATATTTTAGGAAGGCCTTCATTGAATCTTTTCCATGTAATAACATCAACCTACCACTTAATGATAAAGTTTTTTACTAAGACATGCTCAAAAGATAGTTTTCCCCTGCACGCATCGACCAATTAACAAATGCTTTCGCCAAACACGAGCTACTTAGCTTCATAGATGCATATTCTTGGTATAACCAAATTAGAATGCACCACCAGACAAAGGATTATCCTGTTACAAGGTGATTCCCTTCACGCTAAAAAATATAAGTGCCATTTACCAAAGGTTGGTAAACAAGATGTTTGCTACTCAAATTAGGAAAAACATGGAGATCTACGTAGATGACATGCTAGTTAAGAGTGGCAAGGCAACTGACCACATCAAGGACTTAAAAAAAACATTTGAAGACTTGAGAAAATATAAGATGAAGTTGAATTCGAGCAAATGTGCATTTGGAGTTTAATTTAGGAAGTTCTTAAAATTTATAGTTAGTGAGTGCGAAATTGAAGTAAACCTAGAGAAGATTCAAGCTCTCATATATATGAAGTCTCATATGACATTAAAGGATGTTCAAACGCTCACAGGAAGAGTTGTTATGCTAAAGGACTTATGTCACGATGAATTGACAAGTGTTTACCTTTCTTAAAAGCATTACGAAAAGGGAAGAAGATAGAGTGGACACAGGGTGTCCTTTCTAATGTATGCTTAGAGAAGAACTTTTCTTGTACTTACCAGTGTTAGATTAGGCACTAAGTTCTATATTAAAAAAGAGAAGAACAAAGAGTTGTGTACTACATCATAGTAAGAGAGTAGAACAAGAAGCTGTGTACTATGTCAGCCACACTTTATAAAGTTAAGATGAGGTATCATGCAATAAAGAAAGTAACATTAGCATTGGTTGTTTTAGCTAGGAAATTAAGGCCTTATTTCCAGGGTCACACAATAGTGGTGCTCACTAACCAAGCATTAAGGTCAATCCTGGAAAGATTAAAGATGTCTAGAAGGTTAAAGAAGTGGACAATTGAGTTAAGAGAGCGTGACATTCAGTATAGACCAAGACCAACTATCAAAAGGCAAGTAGCAGTCGACTTTATTATAGAATTAAGTTATACCTCAATAAGAATAAAAAACCTTAAAAAAGCAATATTACCAACATGGACATTATACGTGGATGATTCATCTAATAGACAGAAGTAGAGCAGAGCTAATTTGGTAACACTCGAGTGGCTGATTCTGCTTTGAGGTTTGGGTTTAAAGCTTCAAACAATTAAGTTAAGTATGAAGCTTTGCTTGCACATGGTTAAGGCTAAGCTGGATATTAGGAGTAGAGATGCTTGAAATCTTTAGTAACTATCAAATCGTAGTAGGATAATTATGTTTGAGTACTAGGCCAAGGAAAACAGAATGGTAGCTTACTTAGAAAGAGCCAAGGAATTACTCAGAGAATTTAAAGAATACAAGATAGCACAGGTTCCTATAAAAGAAAACAACAAGGTAGACGGATTAGCTAGGTTAGCTTCAACTTCATATAATGATATAACCAAGCTGGTCCTAGTTAAATTCTTGTCAGAACCTAGCATCAACCACCCAGGAGGGGGGGAAGTTAACCTATATTTGTCCTTCCAAGTTGAATAGACTCTATCATTGGGTACTTGAGAGATGGAAGTTTACCATAAGACAAGTGTGAAGCTAGTAAAGTAAGGTTGACATCCGCACGATATGTGATGCGAGGATATATGCTTTATAAAAGAGGGTTCTCCATACCTTACCTAAGATGCATATGTTCTGACGAAGTTGAATATGTCATGAGAGAAGTCCATTAAGGAATTTATGGGAATCACTCAAGCACTAGGTTCCTCGCACACATGTTCATTAGGCAAGGATACTGCTGACCTACTACTCAGGAGAATGCAAGAAGATTTGTGATGTATTGTGATAAGTGTCAGAGGTTCATAGTGATACCACAATAACCTCAAGAACCCCCTACAGTTGTCAATCCTTGGCCTTTTTCCAAATAAAGGGTAGAAATAATTGATCCTATGCCAATAGGCAAAGGATAAACAAAGTATGTGGTCGTACCAATAAATTATTTCACAAAATGAGTAGAAACAAAGGCCTTGGCCTAGATTACAGAGCACAAAATCACAAGATTTATATGGAAGTTAATCACATGCATTTTTTTTATTCCACATGTAATAGTAATCGACAATGGAAGATAGTTTGATGACAACCAAAAATTTAGAGAATTATGCCAACAGCTCAACATCAAGAACTGGGCCTGCAAGTTGAGCAAATGTCATGGCCCAAAAAAAAAAAGCAAATTTTCGCAATTCACAGCTCGCACTAAAAGACAAGAAAACAGCTGCACAGTACCTGTGCAAGAGCAACCACTACTGTGATCAAAGGCACTAACATCAAGGAGAATTGTTTAAAAAAATATTACAATAGCCATAGAGGCTATATGCGGACATCAACTGGATACAAAAATAGTCATAGCAAAGATGAAATAGTCCAAGCTTTTGTTAGGCATAAATTAATATATTAGCGTCTTTCATCATCCTCTATGTAAAAACCCAAGAGCTGAGCAAGATTTCTATATTGACGTTTTGCAATCAACAAGGCCTCATTTTTTAATTCTAGAATCACTTAATTCCCAAGAAGTTAAGACTATATTTACACCTATTTTTCGATTTAACTCAAATTTCATTCCGCAAAGGACTGTACTAAGGGGATAATCAAAGCTTTGCCAAAAGATGGTTTCACTATTACCTGATTTGTTTTTCACCACCAAAACCCAGAGTTTGGCAGATGAGATGGCTGCTGGCGTTGTTAGGTTGGTGGATCAAAGAAGAGTGCTTTTGCCATCAAAGACAGCAAAGGTTTCCATCTGTAGCAGTCTTGAAAATGCCATGGAGTTCTTGAGAGAAGCATCTTTGTTGGCGACTATACAATTATTTCTTGGGAAACTTTGTTACCATACGCCTACATAACGGTCGTGAGAGTTTCTGGGACTGATCAAGCCTAGCTTAAAGTTTCCATCTGATACTACGAGGGCTTCATTTTTACTGTCAGATATGAACTTGCTTTGAGTTACAATGTCAGATGCATTGGAGGGATAGAGGAGATTGAATATGATAAGAAGTTAGGCTAGAAGATAGATAATTCTCAGACAAGCCATTAGGGCCAGTGTTTGGACTGGCTTGCTGGAGATGAGCCTTTGTCACATTCGTGGGAACAACATTTAAGAGGATTTGATGTTGTTAAGCAGAATAACTCTATGATTAAACTACATCAACAGCAATTGGTCAATTATGTGAATAGCGAGTAATGTCGATTTTACTTGAACACAGTGTTTCATAAATTGAATTTTACTGAAATTTCTGAAAGCCAGTACGGTCAATTTTACTTGAACTCAGTGATTCGTAAATTGATATATCTAGTTATTTGGCGGGGCACTTCTGAGTTTTTTGGCCAAAATCTTACTGTTTCAATTCTGATCATGTTCTTACTCAACATTTATAAGGAGCAGCAACATAGCTGCACCATTCTGCAGTTCAGCAAAAGCTGAGCTCAACATGGAGATGGAACAAACCCTATAGGATAACAGAAAGAAATCTAAATTTCAGGAAACGATGACTGTTTACAATTTGAGGGAGAAAAAAAAATACGTAAATAATTATATTTACTGTAGATATGATCTTTCAGACCCATCAAAACCAGACTTAGCAGACTTCAGTTTATAAATCAACCTGGATTTTCCTTGAGCCTCCTAGAAACTACAATGAGGTAGAGGTGTTGAAGATGTTCTGCAGCTTTCCTAGTGTTTGGGAAGGTAGTCCTAGACCTATGAGATTAATGAGTTTCGTGCTAATTATAGCCCATACCTGGTTATTTTTAAAGCATCCTATTCATCTCAGATTAGAAGGGGTTTTGGTCGGATATTATACGGGATGGTCTATTCAGATTGGTAAGAACGTTACTTGACATAATCCTTGTAAGAAAAGGAATTCAAAATTAGTAATCATAGTTTGAGGCGAATTGAAATTCTACTAAATTCTCTACAGAACAATCCTAATTTAAGGTGGAGTGAAATTCTGCTAAATTTTCTTCATATTCTGTTAGAATTCCAAATATTGTTAGGACTAGAAAATTAGTTATTATATATATGTCACATTCTCTTCATGAAAGGGCGTATATTTTTTCTCGGAAATTAGCAATAAAGCAATCTTAGTAATTTAAGCGATTTTACTGTGTGATACTAAAATTGCAAATTTCGGTATCAACACCTATGATGTGATGACCACTCTATCATATAAAATGGTGTTTTGTCGATTGTGTTTTATCAAAGGCAGTTTCTGGAAGTTGAGCTCTTGAATTATTACAGGACACTTAAAGAAGTCTACTCACCAGCAACTTCATAATCCGTTGTTAGAACAACTGTAATCCGTAAATGAGTTGTCAAACTTCTTGAATTTCCCTAAATTCAATATTATTAGTTTGAATATAAAAATCACATTTAGATGGTTGATTGGACGTCCAAAAGATAAAAGAATCTAAAAATAAAAGGAAACAAATCTAGTTACAAACTGCTAGTAAGGTACAGTACAGCTTCTTATTACCAATTATCATAATCGTACTAGGACATTTACATGCAGTTTTATGGTCTCACTGCTAAGAGAAAATAATAAATAATCAAAATGACGGTTACAACTCAGAATACAAACTACCCAATTGTATTTCTCTCGGTTCTATTCTTAACATGATTTGATTTATATGTTGTGTTAATACTGCACATGTATACCTTTATAACATTACACAGTCTAATGCTAGCAACTACTGATGATACAACAAACATTCATGCAAACTCATCGAGCATCAAGTGCAGTTATGGTCACCTCATTAACAGTAGAAGACTTGGTCCCTGTACTGGTTGAGTCTGTCTCACTTTGAAATCTCTTGAAATGAAATGTAGGTTGTTTGGGGGAAGGAAGAGCTGTCTCATTGCCTAACATAAAAACAACAGTTGACATGCTTGGCCTATCTGTTGTGCTGTCTTGCACACACAGGAGTCCAACTTGAATGCATCGCAAAGCTTCTGAAGCAGGGCATGAATCTGCCAAAGACGAGTCAACTATCTCCAGGGCCTTATCATCTCTCCAGAGTTCCCATGCCTTAATTCATGCGTTTAGCATGTAAAAATTAAAACAGATAAATATTTGTTTATCTAAAATGAATAAACAGGCATAACAACAGTGGAATTCAATTAAATAAAAATATGAGCAGAGAATTGCAGAGGCAATGTTAGCAATGGAAAAATTAGCAAGTAAAAACATTTAACTTACCCATCGTATCAAATTTGACGAATCATCATTATTAAATATGCTCGAGTTTTTCTTGCCACTTACGATCTCCAATAAGAGGACTCCGAAACTGAAGACATCTGATTTTGTTGAGAACAGGCCACCAAGTGCATACTCCGGAGACATATAACCACTGCATGCCATTAAAATTGGTTATAACTTAGTCATAGTGTACACTTCATGTATTAACAACATTACAAAATATTCAGACTTTGTTTTAACATATGATCAATAAGGGGAAAGCAAAATAAGATGGTTCTAAAACATTTTATGTTTGCTTACAATGTTCCAACCACCCTCTTTGTATTTCCTGATATCTGCTCTCCTCCAAACACTCGAGCTGTACCAAAATCAGAGATTCTTGAGTTCATCTCTCCATCTAAGAGAATGTTACTAGCTTTTAGGTCTCGATGGATAATTCTTAATCTGGAATCTTGATGAAGATATAGTACCCCTCGAGCAATCCCTAAAATTATATCAAAGCGTTTTTTCCAATCTAGCAATACCTTCCTTGATTCATCTGCTTCAATTCATATATGTTATAATAGTCAATATGAACGAGAAAAATCAGTAGACATCAGGTGCATACTTAAGGAGTCATACCGAAAATAAAGTGGTCCAAGCTTTTGTTAGGCATGAACTCATAGATTAACATCTTTTCATCTTCTTCTATGCAACAACCCAAGATCCTTACAAGATTTCTGTGTTGAAGTTTTGCAATCAATAAGACCTCATTCTTGAATTCCAGAATTCCTTGTCCTGACGTTGTTGATAACCTTTTGACAGCTATCTCCTGTCCATTTGATAATTTACCCTGAAATGCAATTTTTGAGATGAACTTACATCAACACAGATGAGTAATTGTAACATAATAACTTCTACAATTTTAGAGTATAGTCTCACACAGCTTAATAAGAAGTGTCATGATTGCTCTGCTAACACTGACAGAAATATTTAGGTTCCCTCTTCAAAAAATTATGACCAAAGGTTAAATATAATAGGAAATATTGTAAAACAGTATTCACCCATGGAGTATCATATTTATAATGAATTGGAAAAATGAAAACAATTCTCAAATGTAAACAACAACACCTTGTATACTGGACCAAAACCTCCTTGTCCAAGCTTATTATTAGCCGAAAAATCCTCTGTTGCAGCTACCACTGTACTTAGTTCAAAGAATGTCACATCTATGTTCCTACTCCCTTCGTTACTTTTCACACTAGGAGAGGCCTCGTGATCAGATAATCTTGGGGTTGAACTAAAAAATAACAATTCACGTCGCCTCTGTCTTTTCTTCTCACCTAGATGAGGAAATGAATTTACACATCCAAAAGAGAGAGCAAGTATTCAGCATTATGAAACAGTTGACATTTAAGAATTGAGGACTCGTACACATTTTCAGAATGTTGCATTATCTATTTCTTGATAATAACAAGGTTCACCAAAGATTGAAGGCTAAGTTCTATTTTGAGCATTTTTATGGTGGATCAGTTGCTTCCTATTTAGTGTAAAGATTGAGTGCCTAGTATTACTATGGTGATGCTGATTGATGAGCTTGGTAAGTCGATAAGAAAGAACCACAGAAACTATGATCCAGAGGACAATCCCGGCCCATGGTACATAGTTAATGGTATAATTCTCCGGCTTTGTATTACCTTTCCTTTTAGAATGCCTTCTCCACAAGTAATAGCAGCATGAGCCCAGCAGGAGCACTCCGACAACACCCGGAACAATAATAAGTGCAAGCCTCCTTTTCCTTTTTGAGTTTTTCTGTGCATATGCAGCTGCAAAAATGGGAATTATCTCTTAGACAAGAGAAGTTCAGGTCGACTGGTTTATATAATGGTGGAAATTGTCTATGCAGCCTTATTCACAAATAAAACCTTACTGGAATTTACTATAGCCAAATTTTAGAATGCCAGATTTCAGCTAATCTAGCACAACAAAACAAGAAAACAGGTCTGGCAAATAAGTCTTCGGTTAGCAATTTTTAATTGATTTCTTAAGAATCTCACTCTAACTTCGAACTTATTAACCAAAGCAAATAAAACAAATTGGTCAACATTTTACCTTAGTTTCTTGAGAAGATAAGCTTCATCAAGAATAGAATATAATTTTTGTGATTACATATCTGTCACAATGTGTAGCATCTTTTTTGCGATGGTTAATTAAGCAACAAGGCACAACCCAAAAAAAAATTTAGTTGAGAAAGACATTTTACCTAACTCGGATGCATCAACACGCACAAATAAATCCTGACCCGCATTTGTGTAAGTTCTTGTATCCATCATATCCCCATGATATGTCAAACAACCAATCCCTCCATTAATCTCAGCATGTGCACTTGTGTAAGCAAAGCAAGAACAGTTTCTCAAACACTTTTCCTCGCACGCTTTCATACCCAAATTCATGTCCACACGTGCAACCGAAGCGTCGGGAGCCTTCACACGTGCAACCTTAACGAACCCTTCTCCGCTTTGGCACGTGGAAATACCAGGTTTTCTTTTGCACCCACCCGACCCATCTCTCAAGAACCATTCTTGCGGATTCTTGGGTACAAACCCGGGTAGGCACGTGCACTCAAATTCATCGGCATGATAAGGACTACAATTACTATTAGGGCCGCAATGCCCGTAATAATCACACTGCTCTTTTGGAGCGGACCAGAACCCGATCCATCTTTCATCCTGATTACTCCATGTGAACCGTTGCTGAAATCCGGACTCGTTCGTTAGCATTCTTGATAATATAGAGGGATTATTTATAGCGTAAGAAATGAATAATTCATCTTGGTTATCAACAAACGTGATCTTGAAGATGTAATTTTGAGTCATTTCGGGTACACCGCTCAATCTTTGCCCCGTCCATGATCCCGTCCGCCACAACTTAACATCATTCTTGTATAAAAAAACCTGAGGGAATCCAATGATGTCCATCCCGAAAGAAAAGTTACCGGTTCCGGGGTCATCCGGGGACTTCCAAGATGTTAACAATCTGTTTAGACCGGTTCGCTTGTCCAACCCAAGTTTCATATTCGGAAGCAGAGTATTAGTAGGATGATCAAAAGCTTGCCACAACGTTTCTCTGGTATCATTTCGAACCAAAACAAGATTTCCTGTATCTAACAGCAGAGCTATAGTATTAAGCGCTGGAGCGTGCGCAACATTTGTTTGCCAGACAAGGACACTTTTGTTTGTTTCTTGCAGAACGAGGTTTCCTTCAGTGTTTATTGACAGAACCCCGGATTTATCACTGATGGGATTGTCTCTGTTTGCTACCCAAACAAATGTTCTCTCGGAAATTTGGTTATACCAGATTCCAACATATCGCTTTTCAGGATTGCGAAGACTGAAAAATCCAAGCGCAAAGATTTTTCTACTGGAGACTATAACATCACCGTCTTTGATAGACTGGCTTGATGTTATGGTGTCAATGGAATTGGAGATGTGAAAAAGATAAAAGTAAAGAAACAGATACAGCAACATTTTTGCAGGATTCATAGTTTTTGCTTCATTTTGAGGTATAGTTTGGAGTGTTTGTTTGTATAGGATTAATTATGTGTAGTTGTGAGGTATTAATGACAGTAGTCCCACTTTTGATTATATGGCCAGCTGGACCACTGAAACAACTAAAATAAAGGTATGACAAAGACTCTTAACTTCATTTTCATGAATGTTGATTTTTTACGAGTTGCAGTTATTATCATGGTGAAGCGGGTACAATGAGAGAGCGATGATAAAAATCTGCCGGCAATTTTATATAACTCAATGTTGACTTTGTTCTTATTAGCTCCAATTACTTGGCTTTGTGTGCCATGTATTATTCATTGGTTTTATACAGTGGCGGAGTTAAGATTGATGTTCAGTGTAGGGATGACAACGGGGTGGAGAGGCCTTTCCCCCATTTTTCATCTAGTTTTAATTTTTATTTTTATTTTTTACTCAATTCTTTAATAAAATTTAATAGGACAGGATTGAGAATTTCACATGAGAAATGAATTCTTCATCTCTATTTATTTTCTGTATTTTTATATTTATTTATAGTAAATAATAACTACAAATATTATCAATATATTACGGTATTATTCATATATAATAATTATACTAAAAGTATAAATTTTATGACTTGATTGAATAAAAAAATTATGAATTATAATTTTTTTAAATTAAATATTAATCGCATATACTTTTATTTACAAAATATCATATTATAATATATTATTATATATATTTGGAGAATATGGTGATAAGTATTAAACCGTTTTCCTACCCGATTAACAATATAAAAATTAATCTCCTCATATTTTTCATCCCATTTTTTATTATATCATCTAAATTTTGTTTCATTTGGACTGAAATTTTACGAGTCTCCATACTGGTAGAGGATTTTGTTATCCTTAATTTAGGGGTTAAAATATAATATTTGAAAATTTGTAGGAATCAAAATAATAAATACATAATTTAAAAGAGTAAAATCAATAATTTTATCCAAAATTTCGAACTTTTTCAGGCCTCCAGGGATGCATATAATTAGGTGAACAAATGAGATTATATCTTCATTAATTCTTTATTTAATTATACAGTAAAATATAATCAGATGACCCAGAAATTTCCTTTTTAAATCTAACTTTGAAGTTTGACCTACCAATTATTTTTTTTTAAAAAATCAATTTCATCTTTAATATATTTTTATATTATTACTTATATTTTTATTATTTTAAATTTATATATTTAATTCCTATCATTATAATACTAACTTTAAAAATTCAATTTTTAAATGCAAATGATTTTATTATCCCTAAAGTGATAATGATGATGTCACCTAATTTTTAAAAAATAAAATAAAATAAATATCAATTCTAAAAAATTCAAACAAATATTAAAGATAAAATTATTTAATAAAAAGTAATTTCAAATTAAAAAATTACTAAAATTAAAAAATTAAATTCATAATATAATAAATTTATTTATTTTTATTTTTTAAATTTTTACAATAAAATTAAATATAAATATAGATAATGAAATATAAATAAATTTATTTCTTTTTATTTTTTAAATAAAATCAAATAAAAATAATAAAATCTAAATAAGTTTATTTTTTTTTTAGTTTTTACAATAAAATAAAATATAAATAAGTTTATTTATTTTGAATTTGTTTAATCTTATAATAAAATTAATTAAAAATAATATAATAAAACATAAATTTCTTATAAAAATCGTTTATAAATAAGACATCTTATAAAGCCTAATTATGATATTTTTTCGTAAATTTTTATAATCCAAAAAAATATTATTCAATAATTATATGTTAAAATAAAAAATTAAAAATTAAAATTAAAAGTAATTAGAGTCTTAATAAAAAGAACTTTATTTTTCATATTATTTTTGTATTAGTTTAAACCCAATACAAATTTAATTTAATTAAAGATAAATATATCAAATAATAAGATATACTAACATTTAACAGTCATGTTATAACGGTAGGGACTAAAAGTGTAATTTTAAAAAAGTAGGGATATAAATGATAATATCGAAATACATTAGGGATAAAATTAGTATTTTTTTCTTTTTTATTAATTAGTAATATTTCAAATCTTGTGAGTGTTCAAAATAATTTGTAAATATCTATTTTTTTAATTATATATATGCGTTGATGCCAAAATTCTCTCTCATTACCATGTAGGCTCAACGAGGAAGAAGATCTCGATCAACACTCAAAATTTGTTAATTGTGTGGGAAGCGCACTGAGGTAACATCATATTATAGCGAGGTTGCTCACTTTCTTTATTATTTCGATGTGATCGCAAATACACACACAAGCAAAACATGTTAGCGGGTGCTGGGAGTGTTACCGACGGGCCCCCTCTGATGCTCAAGTTATAACAAGATATTAGAGAACTAATCTCAAAATATCAATAACATAACAACAATAATTGTGTGTGAACAATTGTGAGGACAATAAGAGAGACAGAGATAAAGAGAGGAGATAAGCTAGTAAAACAAATCCTTATCCCCTGCTTGGGGAAGACTTGTGGTCTATATAGGTGAGAGTGAATATGAGTTTCCTTCCAAAAAATCTCGATTACGCAATGGTTGTGCACATCATGATGAAAATTTCTCCATCACATCACCACTGTGCACGTCATGATAGAACTCAAGCATCACTTAGTCTCTCCTTCTTATGTGTTTACTTCACTTGGCCACATGAGTAATGAATGTGGCTTTGTAGCCGTGGAGCCTACATTGATGAGTTTGCTTTTGTAGGAACTACTTGCTATATTATTGAATTTATGTCATTCACTTGGACCCACAAAAATGCCTTGTGAGTGGTAAAAAATCATATCACAACATAAGCCCCTTAGTTTTTATGCCTGGAGTTTGTCTAGAGGCATAGAAACTATAATCTAGTTCACCTTAGTACCTTTGATACATTTACGTACTTGTTGGTGAACATTAGAACCTTCATTGCCTGTTGGAGGGTTTTAATTGAGAGAAAAATCGTGCCTTTGATATATCAACGGTATTCAAAGGAGAAAACCTTGTGCCTTTGATGTGTCCACGGCATCAAAGGATTTTATAGTGAATAATAACTTAATCCTATTTAGACAAGACAAATAAAATAAGAATAATAACAAAATAGAAACTCTAAAATCCTATAATTATAAGAGTTCTAATAGATCTAGTATTGCTCTTGCATCATATGCACCCACGGTATCAAAAGACTTTGTGGCGAATAAATTCATACCTTTGATGCGACCACGACATCAAAAACCTTTATGACAAAATCATGGAGAAAACATGGCGAAATATCACATAGAGATAGAATGAAGATCTAGCCTGTGTAATGTTTTTCTCAAAAATACCTTATAAAAACCAAGGTAATGAAATAATACATCTAGGCCTCTTCGAGAACACATAAGAAAACCATAAACTGGAGGAGAATTACGAATTGCCGCTTAAATGCTTTTGGGGAAGACTTGGAGATTTATATAAGTGAGAGTAAAGATGAGTTTTCCTCCAAAAAATCTCCATTATGCAATGGCTGTGCACATCATATTGAAATTTTTTTCATTATGTAATCATTACGCACGTCAGGATGGAACTCAAGCATCACTTGATCTCTCCTTCCTATGTGTTTACCTCACTTGGCCACATAAGTAATGATTGTGATTTTATAGCTATGGGGCAGACATCTAATAAATTTGCTTTTGTAAGAATTGTTTACATTATGTCATCGATTAGACCCATCAAAAAGCCTTGTGAGTGGTAAAAAATCATATCACAACAATATGAATTTAAAATAGAGAAAATATCAATTTCATCTTTAATATATTTCGATATTACCACTTATATTCCTACTGTTTTAAAATTACACCTTTAGTCCCTACTATTATAACACTAACCTTAAAAATTCAAATTTTGAGTAAAAATAACTTTATTGTCCCTATATTGATAATAATAATGTCAGCTAATTTTTTAAAAATAAAATAAAATAAATATCAATTTTAAAAACTCAAATAAACATTAAAAATAAAATAAAATGAATTTCAAATTAAAAATTTACGAAAACTAAAAAAAATAAATTCATAATGTAATAAATTTATTTATTTTTATTTTTTAAATTTTTACAATAAAATCAAATATAAATATAGATAATCAAATATAAATAAGTTTATTTTTTTCATTTTAAAAATTTTTACAATAAGATCAAATAAAAATAAAAATAAAAATAATAAAATCTAAAAACTTATTTCTTTTTATTTTTACAATAAAATAAAATAAAAATAAAATAATAAAACCTAAATTTTTTGTAAAAAAATCGTTTATGAATAAGATGTTTTACAAAACCTAATTATAAGTATTTTTTTGTAAAGTTTTATAATATTATTCAATAATTATTTGTTAAAATAAAAAATAAAAAATTAAAATTGAAAATGAAAGTAATTAGTGTCTTAATAAAAAGAAGTTTTTTTTTTATATTTTTTGTATTAGTTTAAACCCAATATAAATTTAATTTAGTTAAAGAAAAATGTGTCAAATGATAAAATATACTAACATTAAATATCCATGTTATAACGACAGAAATTAAATGTGTAATTTTAAAATAATAAAGATGTAAGTAGTAATATCAAAATATATTATAAGTGAAATTATTATTTTCCTTTTAAAATATTGAAATGTGTGTGTTCATGCTTATTTATTCTTGATACGGACTATCATACACTATGAATTTGAATATGTTAATATGTTGAGTAATGGAATTGGTGTGAAGCTATGCAGGAATTAAGGGGGCCATAGTCCTCTCAAGTCACACAATAATTAATTAATAATATAAATAAATATACACTGTTATCTATAATTTTACAAGTTTTACGTATTTCTTTTGACCTTTTAGATGTTGAAAATTAATTTCAATTAATTAAAATAAAGTCGCATCATTTTCATATCGTATTTAGTTGTGACCCTCTCAAATTTTAAAGTCTAATTTCGTATCATATTTATATGTTTAAATTTGTTCATTCGTATGGATTTATATTTCTTTCTTAAAAAAAAGTGATATAATCTAGCTGGGATTGTTAAGATTTACGACTCAAATAACTTTCTCCTTTTGTGGTATGTAACATGAGCATGTTTAATGTAATTAAATTGAGCTTATTATATATAAATGATTCCTTAACCATGATACAAAAGTGTTAATCAAATGCCTTTAGAATCTATTATTGTTTTCAACCAGTTGCCTTTAGATCATCAACTTTATTAATTAATTAATTAATGTTTGATGTACAAAATTCAATGACGCTAATTAAGTTTTAAAGTAGTATATGATTTGTTTTAGGATGGGTGACTTCATTTAAGGGACACTTTTGTGTTGAAATTAAATAATTTTATATTATTTCTTTAATTATTTTGTGAGAAAGAGTCGAAGTGTGAAGCTTTATTTATTTACTAAATGAAACAATATTTAAGTGCTTTTTATTAGATAATATTTTCCTATTATAAAATAGTAATAACTTCTGGGAACTGTTCCTTCTGTATATACAATTCAATTGAAATCTTAGAGTACTTGTGAGTACTGTTTGTTGATGAAAGAATGAGTAATTAATTCCTTCTATATATATATATATAGAGAGAGAGAGAGAGAGAGAGAGAGTAGAGGGAATATTATACTTTTTATTATTTAGTGAGTGGATATAATTAAGTAAACGCACTATATATTATTATCAAATTATGTAAATTTTTGTACTTTTATTTTGATTATTATTATTTATATTTTTGTATTATTAAATTTATTGATGTGGGTTTGAGAATAAGATCCAGGACATTATGACATAAAATGCAAGCACTATTTGTAGATTAGAGATAATGTTTTGAAAAAAAAAACATCTTTTATACATCAATAATATTATTTGTCATTTGATAATTTATGAAGTAACCTTTAGAGTTAATTAGTAATTTACCCATAGTATATATCAATATTTCAGCTTCGAAAATTTTAATTTTTAAAGTTTTTTTCAATTAATTATTAATACAAAATGAATAAATAGTGTTGAGTATTTAATAACGTTCTTTTTCAAAATAAACGCTCATCAACTTAAACGAATCTTTAATTACATTATAAATTCTGTAAAAAACAAAAACAGCAGATTCCTTATAAATATATACTCATCCTAGCAGTGAATAAATAAAAGAATATTCTTTTAAAAGTATATATTTATTCCTGTGATATATATATATATATGTATGTATGTAGGGTAAAGCTCTTCAGGGGGAGGCCATGATCCTCCCAGACCCCACCAAAAGTTTTTAAAATGAGATGTTTTTTTTTTTTAACTCTTAAACAAAAGATATGTATCTATTTAGTCTTCCTAAATTTTCTTTTTCAAGATTTTATAATTTTATATTAAAATTAATATCATTCTATTTTTTTACATTTTAAATTATTTATTTAAATTATGTAATAATAAACTAATTAAACATATTTTTAAACCATTAAAATAGTGATTCTACCCATTGATTAATATATTATTAATAAAATAATTTTTTTTTAAAAATTATTTATTTAATTTTATTCTCCATATAATTGAAAAAAAATTTCTTATACGAAAACTATATAATTAGAAAAATATTTTCCTTGTAGAAAAATTATGTACTTAAAAATCTTTTCCTTCTTCAACTCAAGCTAAAAAGAAAAAAGTTAGTATATTCAAAGTATTTTTATACGAATTTTTTAAATTTATGCATTATTTAAATTTATTATATATGAATTTGTATAAATATAACTTTCAATTTATTATTATTATATATATTATATTATATTAGTTACAATAAAATAATATGAGATATTTATCTAAAAAAGTTTATTTACAAATGAAAAAATTATCTATAATTGATTAATTTTTCAAAAAAAATATTGAAAATTTAGAAATCGAATCGTCATTGCCGCCAATATCTAATATTAATTCTCATGATTTTGAAAAATAACCTTCAAAATTTTCGAGAATTGAGATCAATGAAGTTGACACTTAACTTTTAGATGTCTTATTAATTTTTTTATTTTTATGTATTATTGACGTTAAATGATAATTTTATCTTTTATATTTTTATTTTAATATATATTTATTAATTTTTTTAAAAAATTAAATCGTTATTCAGCCCCTCCAGATTGAGATATTAGCAGCATATATACATCACAATATTTATTTGCATATTTTTTTATTTTATTTTTACTCTTTACATTAAAATATATTGATTATCATATATGTTGAGTGTATTCAAATATTAATTTCCTTCTTTAATAAGCGATATAAAAAATTGAAAAAAAAAACGGATAGAAATAGCAGTCAAATTAAATTTCGAAAATTATAATAAATAAATAATATATAAAACTTGAATGTGGGACTACGATCAACCAATTTATTGGGTCCTTTGAAATTTTGAATAATCACTGCCTCTTTAACTTTTTTGCTAGTTAAAGAGGCCGCAACATTATATCTTTCAATTAGCGGGGGGGAAAATAATAGAAATGGACATATGCCTTTGAAACATTATCTACCACCTTCATGGTTTCAATATTCAATAATTGTGTTGTGCCAAACTATCCACCACAATTAGCTTTTTAGTTAATTATATATGTTAGATTTAATTTTAATTATTAAAAATACATAAATTTAATAATGTACATATAAATATATATATATTATTTATTTCTTTTGTAAATATAATATGTATTAAATTCAATTTTAACCGTTTATACAAAACTATGAAACTCTTCGTCCATTTTCTTTATGTGTATAGCTATAAAGATTAATTCGTATATAATTAATTAATAATTTCACACGTAAATCATGATTCATGCATGTGTGCATCACAGATTGCGTTTACAAGATCTCCATCCATATGCATAGATAATTATAGTTATCACCTGCAGAGCAGTATATATATTGACACAGTTGCAATAATTCAAAGAAGACATTAATTAATTTTCAAATATGTTTCGAGCGTTTGGTCTATGATTGAACAGTATTAGTTGTTGCATACGGTGGCGGAGCTAAGATGGCCAAAATGTAATATCTTAAAATTTGTGGGGGCCAAAACAATAAATATATAATTTAAAAGGGTAAAATCGATAATTTGTATCCAAAATTCCAAATTTTTCGGGGCCTGCTGGGGCCGCGGCTCCGCCACTGGTTTTACATGAAAGATGAGATCATGTTTCACACCTTGCAAACGTGGCAATGTAGTCCCAACCTCGAAGGTTATTCTTAGTGGCCAAAAATAAATGCAACTTTGAAAAGAGGATGCTTGTACGAATTGGACATCTCCGGTAGGGTTCAGGAATTATTATAGGAGGACAAGAAATAATGACTGAATAATTTGTTTTAATATACTTCTACCTTATAATAGTCTAAGCCGTTGATTTTATTTTCTAATTTGTTTTGTTTTTATGGCTTTTTTCATTACTTGTCCATAGTTTTTGTCGTCGCTTGGCCTAAATATTGGTAGTTAGACAGGCAGGTATAAGACTTTTTCAACTTGAAATGTTTATCTTGGAGCACGAATTTATAAATTTAGAGAACCAACCTGTAGGTTTCAGCTTTGACAATCTTTGAACAAAGAAAAGGTTACCACATGAAATCCTCCCATTGATGAAATTCCACATTTCCAATTTAATTCTCAATGTAAAAGGAATAAAAAGTTGATCATGCACCTTCATAATCAATTGGAAATACAGGGGAAAATATGATATGAATTGAATAAATAAAAGATTAAAAACAAAAATACTTCCATAGTGGTAGTTTGTTTTGATTCCTTTGAATTGCAAGAAGATCCAGAGTAGGATAAACTACACATTCTCTTCTTCATTGCCAACGCATATATGTTATTTAGCAGTTCTGTTTGCATTCATAACATAAAACTAGTACATGGAACATCTATATTCTCATTATATTACCTCAAAGAAGAGAATAAAACAAATTGCTAGTTGCAACTGAAATCTACAATGAAACTCTGTTTTAGCTGTGCGTATATTTTTACAATTTTGACTACTTAGTCTAAATCATCAACATTTAATTTACAAATATAAAATAATAGTGATTCACAGAATTTTAGACCGCTGCAAAATACTGAAAACACCTTTGGAAAGCCTTCATCTAGCAGAAAATGTCGTCATTGTCACCCCGTTACCAGAAGAGCCTGCTCCAGTAATAGACGACTCTGGTTCATTCTGGGCTCTCCGGATAGAAAATGTAGGCTGCTTTGGAGAAGGGAGTGGTGTTTCAGTGCTTAACATAAAAATAGTGGTCAACATGTTTGGCCTTTCTCTTGCGTCGTCTTGCACACATAATAGTCCAACTTGAATACACCGCAAAACTTCTTGTGCAGGACATGAATCAGCAATGGATGAGTCAACTATCTCTAGGGCATTGCCGTCTCTCCACAGTTCCCATGTCTTATTTCAATTTGTTACATGAAAGTACAAGAGGTAAGTTTCAATCCTAGGTTGATGACTGGTGCATAAAGGAAAAAGGCAGCAACTTACATATTTTATCAAATATGAGAAGGGATTGTCAGGGAAAAATTCACTGTTCTTCTTTCCACTTATGATCTCTAATAGTAGGACTCCAAAACTAAAGACATCCGATTTCATTGAGAAAAGGCCGCCTAGTGCATACTCCGGTGACATGTACCCACTGCATTTCACAAATACTATTGAATTTCACCGAAAGTGTATTCCTAATGCATTCACCTCATGTATAGGCTACACAAATACTGATGAAAATTTTATTTTAGCTTCAATAGACCAAGGAATGTCAATTAAGTATTCAGTATGTTTTCTGTTCACTTACAATGTTCCAACCACTGTGGTTGTCTTTACTTGAGTTTGATCCCCTCCAAATATCCTTGCAATGCCAAAATCTGAGATCTTGGGTTCCATCTCTCCATCAAGAAGAATATTACCAGCTTTTAGGTCCCTATGGATGATAGTTAATCTGGAATCTTGATGAAGATAAAGGATCCCTCGAGCGATTCCTAAAATAATATCAAAGCGCTTTTTCCAATCCAGCAACAGCTTTCTTGATTCATCTGCTTTAATTCATTCCCAAAGTATTACATGTATTAGACAAACAGATAACCTATACACGTACATAAAGGACATAATCCAAACTTAATACCAAAGATGTAGTAGTCCAAGCTTTTGTGAGGCATAAATTCATAGATTAACATCTTTTCATCTTTCTCTATGCAACAACCTAAGAGGCGAACAAGATTTCTATGTTGAAGTTTTGCAATCAACAAGACCTCATTTTTGAATTCTGCAATTCCTTGTCCTGAATTTTGTGATAATCTTTTGACGGCTATCTCAAGTCCATTAGGTAATTGACCCTGAAAAGTAAATAAAATGCCAAAACATAAGAAAAATTCTAAACCTTAAATTCACCATAAAAGAAAATACTAACAAATATAAGTAACAAAGTAGTCCTAGCTCCACAATGAAGAGAAATTACCATGTAAACTGGGCCGAAACCTCCTTGTCCAAGCTTCTTCGAAGAGGAAAAATTATCTGTTGCAGCAATAATAGTACCCAGATCAAAAAGTACCAAATCTATGTGGCCATTTTCTGCGCTGCTCTTTACATTAGGAGAGTCCTTATAATAAGGCAAACTTGCCGCTGACTCCGCAAGTAGCATACTACGGAAATTTTGAATCTTCTTCTTCCCTAATTGAAGCAATATATTTGTCATATTCAAAAGAAGGATCAACTATTGATCATTCTTAGTCTATTTTCATGCCTCATTATTTCTGTCATAGTATAATTAGCAACAAGGGACAAGAAAAGTAATCATATTCATGCAGAATTAATATGTTCTCTGGGTTATATGCCTCTTGTCCTGGCTATATGATTGGATCACAATAGGCCATAAAACAATTACACGAGGCATATTTCTGAAAAATCACCTAGTTTCCTAACTAAAACACAAATTGTGCCAGCATCAATGTTTGATCAGGTAACTGCGAAGTGATGTGTTTGCCAAATGAGGAGTAGAACCTACAGAAACATAGATGCAGACCATATCTCACACCATAATTCTTTGAGTTACCTTTTCTTTTGGCATGCCACCTCCATGTGTAGTAGAAGCATGCAGCTAACAGAGGCACTTCCATAACAATAGGCACCACAAAAATTGCAAGTCTTTTGTTTCCTAGAATTTTTGAGTTTTCCTGCATATATGCTGCTGCAATTAAAAATTTACCTTTAGATAAGATAGGTTAAAGTAATTTCAAAATCAATTCTAGTTTGGGACAACCATATGTTGCCGATGGCTAACTTTTGGTTCAATAATTGGGTTGCAAATACATCATGTACAAAAACATTTTTGTCCTTTCTGAATGGGTAAATTCAGATTCAAAACTGTGCAATTTAGAATTTCAAACTGGATTTATCGAAAGAATAGGTAAATTATAGCATTTATGTACTTCATTCGCTAGCCAGGTTGTCAATGTCCCTAGAATTTGCAAACACTCTCTCTTAGTTATGCCAGGTTCTTTTACCGAAACTAAAGGGACAGTAAATGAAAGCAAAATAATGAGTAGATCATAAATTGATATATACCTAGCTCCACTGCATCTACTCTTAGGTAAAAATTTTGTCCGTCTTTATACAGTCTCATATCCTTCAATTCACCAAACCACACCATGCATCCTCGTCCATCTTCATAAATATCTACACTGGCAAAGCCGGTACAGTTACAACTCTTTGAGCACTCCAGCTCACACTCCTTTAAACTCATATTGCTATAAAACTGGGACATCCTGGCATCAGGTAGTTTAACAGGTTCCAATCTCACAAACCCCTCTCCATTACCCTTGCCACAGCCATCAACTTTCCTCTTCTCTACGCATTTTAGATTCAAGTCTTGAGGGCGCAGCGGCTCAAACCCTGGCAGGCATGTACAATGCACGGCCATATCCTCATTGCACAGTGCATTTGCACCACATCTTGTATACTCATCGCACAAGTCTTGTGGTGCCGTCCAGAATTTCATCCATTTCTTGGACTCATGCCAGATTAGTCTTTGGTAAGTTCCCATAGAATCTATCATAGACAGAGAAAAAAGGGTGTTGTTTTTAGCTGGAACCATAACATACACTTCATTGTCATTGTTCTCAAATGTGTAATTGTTAAGATCCATCTGGCTCGAGTACTCCGTCTCGTGACCCTTGAGATGGATGGTTACATCTGGTATGCCATTCAGGTTACGACCATTCCAAGGGCCAGCACGCCAGCGTGGAACTGTGCCCTCGTACATGAAAAATTGGGGTAAGCCATTAGGGTCGAGCCTATTGGAGAATTTTCCAGGCGCAGGATCATCACTTGACTTCCAAGAACTTATCGTATGTATCAGGCCAGTTTTCTTGTTTAGTCCGAATTTCATTCCAGGCAGCAACGTGTCTGTCGGATAATCAAAACTTTGCCACAGAATGGTTTCGGTTTTATCCCTTCTGTTTTCAGCTAAAAGCACCAGATTCCCCGAATCCAAGAGCATAGCTTTTGTGCTGGGCGTTGGTACAGAAACATTTGTAGACCAAAGAGAACTGCTGTCGTTACCATCAAAGATGGCAAGATTTCCTTTTTCATCGATCTTGAAAAAGCCCGCGAAGTTTTTAATGGGTGTTTCTCTGTTGGCAACCCAAACTACTGTTTGTACGGATATCTTATTAAACCATATTCCAATATAACGGAATCGAGAGTTGCCCGGACTGAAGAAGCCTAGCTTGAACATTCCGTCGGATGATACCAGGCCTTCGTCATCACCATCAGAGATGAACTGGGTTCGAGTTATTGTGTCGATCGCATTGACTGGATAAAAGAGGGTGAATAACACTAGCAGTGCTGAGACACAGAGAGCTCTCTTACGGCCCATGGAGATTAGTGTTTCGACCGATTTCCTGGGAACTGCCTTCTCGTGGCAGTTCAATTGTTTCATGAAGGCTCGAAACTAAAAAGTCATCAACAATATTTTCCAGTCAAGAATGATGGTGCAAAAGTCAATGGTATCCTTGCCGTTCCTTCCACGGCACGTTTAATTGTCAAAGAAGCTTTACATTATTTCTGTCAACTGTCAACAACTTCAACTATTCAACATTTAATAATTATCACACATTATTTACTATTCTCAATGTATTATCATGGTTCATTTATTCACTGATTATCTCTCTGCAATAAAGGGCCAAAGGACTAGCCATACTAGAGTAACTCTAGGCAAAAGCCAAATCGTTTGGGATTACTCCTGTCCAGGATATGACGATGACCTTTACGGTCCGTAAACTTCCTCTACGTTGAGTATATTTCTGGAAAAATGAAAAATTTCCTTGATCCTACATCAGTAGAAGGAGTGGACTAAGTGCCTTCTATGAACATGGTGATATAGTCAAGAGTGTTCTGTTTTGCTTACTTGAGAAGAAACAACTAAAGAATTGGTGACTTATATCTTATCCCTCAATAGTTTAGATGCATAATTAACAGTTCTTCGAATTACCTTTCCTTTTCAGCAGGTATTCCAGCAGAAGCAGTAGAAACTAGTGGCTATGACAGGCACTTCTACGACGCCAGGAAGAATAATAACCGCAAGGATACTTGTTTTCATTGGAATGTGTATTGAGTTTCTCCGCATATTTGCAGCTGCAAATTTAAAAAGCTCAATCAAAAGCAGAGATTCAAGTGATTTCAAACATACTGTCATTTGATAATCAAATAGACGATTTTGATGCAACTCAAGAAACTGAATCAAGAAGCAAATCCATGCTCAAACCAAAGGTTTATGAAATGAAATCACAATGCAGAAAAGTTTTTTCCTGACAGAAAGATGTAATGAAAACTACTTTATTATTTTAAACACCAAAACTGTTCATCTATCATTTAGCTGAAACGGTAATAGTTAGCTTAATGACGGAATAACAATTTTGTCCATTTGATGATCTTACCTCCACGGAGAAGCTTCAGTGGAAAAACTAGGTCATTTTGGCGGAACGTTAACACACGTAACATGGTTGGCCGTCCTCTACATGTTGCTGCACGCAAAAGAAATCCATCTATTCATCTATCATTCCTATTGGATTTCTTTCACTGACCTGTCTTCTTCTCAATTGTTCAAACGTCACCTTTAAATAACGTAAAACTTCGACTTTCGAGCATCCGTATTCTCTCGTTATATTACCACGGAAATGGGAATAAAATAAATTGCTGGTATAAACTGAGATGTACAATAACCACTGTACAATTAATTTTACAAATTTGAAGCACTTAATATTCTGCTCAACCCAGGAGTTAATACTCTCTAAATTGTCACGGTCTGTGTACAAAATACAATAAAAAAAAAAATGATGCAAAAATCATTACAACCCTGCAAAATATTCGAAACAACATAGGGGAGCCTAACACATTTATTGAGCAAACAAAGTCCTTATTTTCACCTCATTATTGGAAGACAATAATATTTTTGATAAATAAATATTATTCTTACTATTTTATATTCATTTAGAATTGTAAGTAAAGTGTTTCAATTCTGCTATCTATTCTTGGTTAAATTTATAAGAAATACCTGATATTTGCCATTAAGATTTAATAATATGTTACGGGGCATTAACATTTTCGTCCCCGTCGTTATAACACCGTTAGAAAGCGTTGAAGAACTAACGGCAAAAATGAAATTTTGAACATTTGTATCTCCGTCGTCTTCTTTGGACCAAAGCCTGAAAACCCCATCTGTAATATGAATTTCCTTGCCACTTTTTAGAGAAACTTATCAAACTAAACCTATCATGTTTTAATCCATATTTTTTCATTTCTTTAAAGAAAGTCAACAAGATCAAGTGGCCACCAACTGTACAATAGCCACCAATCATAGAATACCAATAAAAGAAACCAAGTCTCTCACAAGCATTTCATCAAACACCCTCTCCGCACATTCTACACACCCAAGCTTAATGTACATAACAAGTAAATTACGTACATAAATATCCAAATCCAATCTACACTTACCAACTTCACTTGAACCTTTTCTTTTCTCCTCCAACCCTCCAACCAAAGACAACAACCCCGCACATGCTTTAATCACAAATGGGTACGAAATCAGCTCTAAATAAATCCTTCAACGATCCACATACCCAAACCAACCAAATCTTGTACAGCTCGAGTGTGATTAACATTTCGCGGCTCAATCCTCACTGCTATTTTCGAACCAGTTGCTTGAATTCTGCAGAGATGGGTTAATTTCGAGCTTCTTACATTGATTTCGAAACCCAGATTCTGATTCTTTTCCAAAATTTTGAATTGCTTCCGCCAAAGGTTTTCCGGTTAGTTGGAGTTAAAGAAATGATTGTGGACATGTAGTGTTGCAGCCATCCTTGAATGGTTTTAGGATTCGTTGAAATAGCCGTAGAGACTAGTGAAGGAGAGGTTTCTCCTCTGGGAAGAACCAGATGTCCCGAGAAGAATGAAGAAACAAGAAAGGGGTGGAATCAATAGGGGTAAATATGTAATTCAATGCTCTTTAATAGATGGAACTAAGTGTAGGGATGAAAATGTTAAATCGGACAAATTTGTTGTTTCGCCAAAGTTCAGGATGAAAATGTTAAAGTCTCAATATGTTATATTATACATATTTTGAGATTTGAAATTGTATTTTGGAGTATTTGTAATTTGTAACATAGAGATTGATTCAATTTTATCGATGTGAGTTTCATTTCAAATCTTATCATATCATAGCAAAATTTGGTAAGTTACATATTTTGCAGCTGCAAATAAAAAGCTCAACTGAATAACAGAGATTCAAGTGATTCCAAACCATATCATTGTCTTAAAATATAGTTAAACAATTTATCAAATATTTGACCTACAGATTTAACTCAAGAAACTGAATCAAGAAGCTAATTCATGCTTAGGCCACATGTTTATGCAATGAAATCACAATGCAGAAAAGAGTTTTTGCAAACAGAAAAATGAAATGAAGACCATTTTATTATTGTAAACACTGAAATAATTCATTTATCATTATTCTGAATCTGTAATAGTTAGCTCAATGACAGAATAACAATTATGTCCATCCGATGATCTTACCTCCACAGAGGAGGAAGTTTCAGTGGCAAAACTTGGCTATTTTGGCTGATGGCTAGCACAGGTAATTGGCGGTCCTCTACATGTTGCTGCACGCCCAAGAGGCCTGCTTGGATACATTTCACCACTTCATTAACAGAAAATGACCCATCCATATGTTCATCTATCATTTCTATTGGATTTCTTTCACTGACCTATCTTCTTCTCATTTTTCAAGCACCACATCTTTTTAAATAACATAATACTTGGACTTCAAACATCGGCATTCTCTCATTTTATTACCACAAAGATGAGAATAAACTAAATTGCTGGTAGCGACAAAAATCTACAACGACCACTCTGTTCAGATGTGCATTTAATTTTACAAATTTGATGACTTAAATTCTTCTAACTCAAGAGTTAATACTCTCTAATTTATCATGATTGATGTATAAAATACAATAAAAGTGATGCAAAGTTAACCCTGCAAAATACTGTAAACAAATTCAGAGAGCCTAACTTATTTATCGAGCAGAAAAAGTCGTCATTGTCACCTCATTATTGGAAGACACTGTTCCAGCAATAGACCAATCTGGTTCATTCTGAGCTCTCCTAATAGAATATGTAGGCTGCTTTGGAGAAGGGAGTGGTGTTTCGTTACTTAACATCAAAATAGCAGTTGACATGCTTGGCCTTTCTCTTGGATCGTCTTGCACACATAAGAGTCCAACTTGAATGCACCGCAAAACTTCTTGTGGAGGGCATGAATTGGCGATGGATGAGTCAACTATCTCTAGGGCATTGCCGTCTCTCCAAAGTTCCCATGTCTTATTTCAATGCATTACATGAAAGTACAAGGGGTAAGTTTCAATCCTTGGTTGATGACTGGTGCATAAAGGAAAAGGGCAGCAACTTACATATTTTATCAAATATGAGAAGGGATTGTCAGGATAAAATACACTGTTCTTCTTGCCACTTATGATCTCTAATAGTAGGACTCCAAAACTGAAGACATCTGATTTTGTTGAGAAGAAGCCTCTGAGTGTATACTCTGGTGACATGTAGCCACTGGATTTCACAAATATTATTGAATTTTAGCTAAAGTATATTCCAATGCATTCACATCATATGTAGGTTATACAGTCACCGATAACAATTTTATTTTAGCTTCGCAGACCAAGCAATGTCAATTAAATATTCAGTATGTTTTCCTTTACTCACAAGGTTCCGACCACTTTGTTTGTCTTTACATGAGTTTGATCCCCTCCGAATATTCTTGCCGTGCCGAAGTCGGAGATTTTGGGTTTCATCTCTCTATCGAGAAGAATATTACTAGCTTTTAGGTCCCTATGGATGATTGTTAACCTGGAATCTTGATGAAGATAAAGGATCCCTCGAGCGATTCCTAAAATAATATCAAAGCGCTTTTCCCAATCCAGCAACAGCTTTCTTGATTCATCTGCTTTAATTCATTCCAAATGCATCACATATATTAGAACAGACACGAGTGTACACATACATCAAATGCATAATCAAAAGTTCATACCAAAGATTAAATAGTCCAAGCTTTTGTAAGGCATAAATTCATAGATTAACATCTTTTCATCTTTCTCTATGCAACAACCCAAGAGCTGAACAAGATTTTTATGTTGAAGTTTTGCAATCAACAAGACCTCATTTTTGAATTCTGCAATTCCTTGTCCTGAATTTCGTGATAATCTTTTGATGGCTACCTCCTGTCCATTAGGTAATTGACCCTGAATAGCAAATTGAACTTGTTTACACCGTGACATGAATACCTCTGTAAACTTTCTTTCATGGCTCTTCCCTCATATAATAATTAAAATGCCAAAACATAATGAAAATTGTAAACCTCAAATTCACCACAAAAGAAAATACCAACAAACATAAATAACAAGTAGTTCTAACTCCAAAATAACGAGAAATTACCTTGTAAACTGGGCCAAAGCCTCCTTCTCCAAGCTTCTTCACAGAGGAAAAATTGTCTGTTGCAGCGATAATAGTACTTAGGTCAAAAAATGTCAATTCTATATTGCTGTTCTCTGTTCTGCTCTGTACATTAGGGGAGTCCCTATAATAAGGCAAACTTGCTGCTGACTCCGCCAGTAGCATACTGCGGAAATTCTGAATCCTCTTCTTCCCTAAAAGAAGCAATATATTTGTCATATTCAAAATTAGGATAAACTATTGCCTATTGTCATGCCTCATTATTTTTGTCATCGTACAAGAAAAGTAATCATATCGACGCAGAAGTAATATGTTCTCTGGGTTACATGCCTCTTGTCCTGGCTATATGATTGGATCGCAATAGGCCATAAACCACTTACACGAGGCATATTTCTGAAAAATCACCTAGTTTCCTAACTAAAACACAAATTGTGCCAGCATCAATGTTTCAGGTAATTGCAAAGTGATGCGTTTGCCACATGAGGAGTAAAACCTACAGAAACATAGATCCATGTCTTGTCTCACACCACATACCATGGGCAAATTTTTTTTCTTTGAGTTACCTTTTCTTTTGGCATGCCACCTCCATGCATAGTAGAAGCATGCGGCTAACAGAGGCACTTCCATAACAACAGGAACCACAATAATTGCAAGTCTTTTGTTTCCTAGAATGTTTTTTGATTTTTCCTGCACATTTGCCTCTGCAATTAAAAAATTTCCTTCAGATTTGATAGATTAAAGTAATTTCAAAACCAATTCTAGTTTGGGACAACCATATGTTGCCGATGGCTAACTTTTGGTTCAATAATTGGGTTGCAAATACAGCATTTTTGTCCATGCTGGATGGGTAAATTCAGATTCAAAACTGTGCAATGTAGAATTTCAAACTAGATTTAACAGAAGAGTAGGCAAATGCTAGCTTTATGCACTTCATTCTCTAGCCAAGTTGTCAATGTCCCTAGAATTTGCAAACGCTTTCTTTTAGTTATGCCAGGTTCTCTTACCGAAACTAAAGGACAGTAAATGAAAATAAAATAATGAGTAGATCAAAAACTTATATATACCTAGCTCCACTGCATCTACTCTCAGGTAAAAATCCTGTCCGTCTTTATAAAGTCTCATATCCTTCAATTCACCAAACCACACCATGCATCCTCGTGCATCTTCATAAATATCTACACTGGCAAAGCCAGTACAGTTACAACTCTTTGAGCACTCAAGCTCGCACTCCTTTAAACTCATATTACTATGAAACTTGGACATCCTGGCATCGGGTAGTTTAACACGTTCCAATCTCACAAACCCCTCTCCATTACCCTTGCCACAACCATCAACCTTCCTCTTCTCTACGCATTTCAGTTTCCAGTCCTGAGGATGCAATGGCTCAAACCCTAGCAGGCAAGTACAATGCACAGTCATATCCTCATCGCACATTGCATTTGCACCACATCTTGCATACTCATCACATAAGTCCTGTGGTGCCATCCAGAATTTCGTCCATGTTTTGGACTCATGCCAGATCAATCTCTGGTGAGTTCCCCTAGAATCTAGCACAACCATGGAAAAACGAGTGCTGTTTTTAGCTGGATGTAAAACATACAGTTCATTGTCATTGTTTACAAATGTGTAATTGTTAAGTTCCATCTGGCTGGAGTACTCGGTCTCGTGACCATTGAGATGGATGGTTACATCCGGCATGCCATTCAGGTTACGACCATTCCAAGGGCCAGCACGCCAGTATGGAATTGTGCCCTTGTACATGAAAAATTGGGGTAAGCCACTAGGGTCGAGCCTATTGGAGAATTCTCCAGGCGCAGGATCATCACTCGACTTCCAAGAACTTATCGTATGTATCAGGCCAGTTTTCTTGTTTAGTCCAAATTTCATTCCAGGGAGCAACGTGTCTGTCGGATAATCAAAACTTTGCCACAGAATAGTTTCGGTTTTCTCCCTTTCGTTTTCAGCTAGAAGCACCAGATTCCCTGAATCCAAGAGCTTAGCTTTTGTGCTGCGCGTTGGCACAGAAACATTGGTGGACCAAAGAGAACTGCTGTCATTGCCATCAAAGACGGCAAGATTTCCATTTTCATCGATCTTGAAAATGCCTGCAAAGTTTTTAATGGGTGTTACCCTGTTGGCAACCCAAACGACGGACTGTATGGAGATCTTATTGAACCATATCCCTATATAACGGAATCGAGACTGGCCAGGGCTAAAGAAGCCGAGTCTGAAAATTCCACCAGATGATACCAGACTTTCGTTATGACCATCAGAGATGAATCGTTTTCGAGTTATTATGTCGATTGCGTCGGCTGGATAGAAGAGACTGAATATCACCAGCAGGGCTGAGACGCTGAGAGCTCTCTTACGGCCCATGGAGACGAGCGTTTCGACTGATCAATTGTTTCATGAAGGCTCGAATCAAAGTCACCAACAATATTTCCCAGTCAATAAAGATGGTACAAAAGTCAATGGTATCCTTGCCGTTCCTTCCACAGCATGTTTAATTGTCAAAGAGGCTTTGAATTATTTGTCAACTCCCAACAATTAATAATTATCTCTATGTAGTAAAAGGCAAAATGACCATTATGGTCCGTAAACTGCCTCATGTTGAGTATTGGGAAAATCAAATCGTTCCTTGATCCTACATCATTTAAAGGAGTGGACGAAGTGCCTTGTATCAACATGGTGATCTCATTGCTCTGTTTTGCAAACTTGAGGGAAAAACAACAACAGAATTGGTGATTTAGGTCTTATACCTCAATACTTTAGATGTATAATTATTGGTTCTTTGAATTACCTTTTCTTTTCAGCGAGCCTTGCGCAGAAGCACTATAAACACGCGGCCATGACAAACACTTCTATAACGCCAGGGAGAATAATGATTGCAAGCACTTATTTTCACTGGAATGTATTTTGAGCTTCTCCGCATATTTGCAGCTGCAACTTTAAAATGCTCAACCAAATAACAGAGATTTAAGTGATTTCAAACTATACTGTCGTTTCAAAATCAAGCTGGACAATTTGTCAAATAGTTGACGTGACACCTAGACAAATCTTATATCGACAAAATACAGGAGAGATACTGAGTATGTAAGTGTTCCAGCAAACACAATTTAGGTTAGGTTAAAAAATTTCAGAACAAAATTGTGACGGACTGTGTGCTCAAAGTGGACAATAACTTTTGTGGGTTAGACCGTTATATTTGACCTATAAATGCAACTCAAGAACTAAATCAAGAAGCTACTTCATGCTTAGACCAAATGTTTATTGAATGAAATCACAATGCAGAAAAGTTTTTTTTTTCAAAACAGAAAAATGAAATGAAGATGAAGACCATTTTACTATTTTAAACACTGGAATAATTCATCTATCATTCTTCTGAATCGGTAATAGTTGGCTTAATGACAGAATAAAAATTATGTCCATCTGATGATCTTACCTCCACTGAGGAGGGAGTTTTAGTGGTAAACCTAGATTACTTGGCTGATGGTTAGCAGAGGTAACATGGTTGGCCGTCCTCTACAGGTTGCTGCACGCACAAGAGGCCTGCTTGGCTACCTTCACCATTTCATTAACAGAAAATGATCCATCCATCTGTTCATCTATCATTTCTATTGGCTTCCTTTAACTGAGCTGTCTTGTTCTCAATTTTCAAACTTCACTTCTTTTTTAATAGCATAAAACTTGGACTTCAAACATTCGTATTCTCGTTACATCACCACAAAGATGCGAATAAAATAAATTGCTGGTAGCAACTGAAATCTACATTGACCACTCTGTTTCAGCTGTACATTTAGTTTTACAAATTTGATGACTTAATTTT
This sequence comes from Melia azedarach, assembly GCA_028052125.1. Lineage (NCBI taxonomy): Eukaryota > Viridiplantae > Streptophyta > Magnoliopsida > Sapindales > Meliaceae > Melia > Melia azedarach. The sequence continues at coordinate 8,793,763 of CM051406.1, forward strand.
CTTCTGAACTCAAGAGTTAATACTCTCTAAATTATCATGATTTGTATACAAAATACAATAAAAATGATGCACAGATCATTAGAACCTTATGAAATAGTAAAACACCTTCAGAGATCCTAACACAGTTATCGAGCAGAAAAAGTAGTCATTGTCACCTCATTATCACAAAACACTTTTCCACTAATAGACAAATCTGGTTCATTCTGAGCTCTCCTAATAGAATACGTAGGCTGCTTTGGAGACAAACACTTTTCCACGGAACCTTTGATACTTCTTCTTCTTCCCTAAATGAAGTAATTTATCTGTCACGTACAAAGGAAAGACCAACTATTCATCATTCTTAGTCTGTTGGCAACATATCTTAGCAAGAATGGGCAAGAAAATTAATCATATTCATGTATAAATAAAATCTTCTCATGGTGCAATGCCTCTTGTCCTGGCTATAAGATATCACAATAGACCATAAACTGCTTACACTAGGCATATTTCTGAACCTATCTGCATTAGCATAGCCGGTACACTTGCAGCTCCTCAAGCACTCTAGCTCACAATCCTTCAGACTCATATTGCTATAAAACTTGGACATCCTGGCATCGGGTAGTTTAACACGTTCCAATCTCACAAACCCCTCACCATCACCCTTGCCACAGCCATCAACCTTCCTCCTCTCTACGCATTCTAGGTTCCAGTCCTGAGGATACAATGGCTCAAAACCTGGCAGGCATGTACAATGCACGGTCATATCCTCAGCACACATTGCATTTGCACCACATCTTGCATACTCATCGCACAAGTCTTGTGGTGCCATCCAGAATTTCGTCCGTGTTTTGGACTCATGCCAGAATAGTCTCTGGTGAGTTCCCATAGAATCCAGCAGAGCCATAGAAAAACTCGTGCTGTTTTTAGATGAAAACACAACATAGACCTCTTTGTCGCTGTTCACTTATGTGTAATTGTTAAGATCAATTTGGTTGGAGTAGTCAATCTCGTGGCCCTTGAGATGGATGGTTACATCTGGTATACCATTCAGGTTGCGACCATTCCAAGGGCCAGAACGCCAGTATGGAACTGTGCCCTTGTATATGAAGAATTGGGGTGAGCCACGAGGGTCGAGCCTACTGGAAAATTTTCCAGGCGCAGGATTATCACTCGACTTCCAAGAACTTATAGTATGTATTAGGCCAGTTTTCTTGTTTAGTCCGAATTTCATTCCAGGTAGCAACGTGTCTGTCGGATAATCAAAACTTTCCCATAGGATGGTTTCGGTTTTATCCCTTTTGTTTTCAGCTAACAGTACCAGATTTCCTGAATCCAAGAGCTTAGCTGTTGTGCTGCGCGTTGGCACAGAAACATTGGTAGACCAAAGAGGACTGCTGTTGTTACCATCAAAGATGGCAAGATTTCCATTTTCATCGATCTTGAAAATGCCTGCAAAGTTTTTAATGGTTGTTCCCCTGTTGGCAACCCAAACGACGGACTGTATGGAGATCTTATTGAACCATATCCCTATATAACGGAATCGAGACTTGCCAGGGCTAAAGAAGCCTAGTTTGAAAATTCCATCAGATGATACCAGGCTTTCGTTATCACCATCAGAGATGAATCGTTTTCGAGTTATTATGTCGATTGCGTCGGCTGGATAGCAGAGACTGAATATCACCAGCAGGGCTGAGACGCGGAGAGCTCTCTTACGGCCCATGGAGGTAAGTGTTTCGACAGATTGCCGGCAATGTACCCTTCTCGGGGAACAACCTAAGTCCACTTCTTTCATGAAGCCTCCGATAAAAGAATTCAACAGCCATATTTCCCAGTCAATAGACATATGTAAACAAGTTAATTGTTTCGTCGCCTTTGCTTCTACGGCATTTTTAATTGTCAAAGAAGATTTTAATTGTTTATATCAAATGTCAACAACTTCAAATATGCAACAACTAATAATTATCTCATATTATTTATCATTCTTATTACATTATTATGGCTATTATCTAATTATTTCTGTCCAATAAAGGACAAAAGAAGTAGTCATACTCTACGCAAAAGCCCAATCATTTAGTATTCTATGACTGTTTTCCAGGATATAACAATGACCATTTTTTCGTCTAAAACTGCCTCTACGTTGGGCATATTTCTGGGGAAAACATATGCTTCCTTAATCCTGCATTATTAAAAGGAGTCGACCAAGTGCCTTGTTTCAGAGTATTCTGTTTTGCTAACTTGAGAAGAAACAAGTGCAAAATTGGCCATTTAGCTATTATCCCTCAATACTAGATGTATAATTATCGGTTTCTTTAATTACCTTTCTTCTCGGCAGGCCTTATGCGGAAGTAGTATAAACAGGTGGCTGCTAAACGCACTTCTATAGCCCTGAGGACAATAATGGCTACAAGCACACTTGTTTTTGCTGGAATGTGTTTTCAGTTTTTCCGCATTTTTGCAGCTGCATATTGAAAATGCTCAATCAAATAACAAAGAGCCAAGTGATTTCAAGCCATATTTTGAATATAACTGTTGTTTCAAAATCAAGTTAGACAATTTGTAAAATATTTGACATACAAATGCAACTAATGAAGCAAATGAATGCTCAAACCAAATGTTTATACAATGAAATCACAATGCAGAAAATTTTTTCATTAAAAAAAAAAAAGCAATGAAAAACCATTTTACTATTTTAGACACTGAAACAGTTCATCTTCCATCCTTCTAAATCGGTAATAGTTGGTTAAAGATAGAGTAACAATTTTGACAATTTGATGATCCTACCTCCACAAAGGAATAAGTTTTAGGGGGAAAATTAGGTTCTTTTGGCTGGGGAACCATTGTAGTCTCATTGCTTAACATAGCTAGCACAGTTGGCATGGTTGGCCATCCTTTACACATCTTAGCACATACAAGAGACCTGCTTGGATAGATTTTCACCAGTTCATTCTCAAAAAAGGATCCATCCATCTGTTTGTCTATCATTTTCCATTGAATTTCATTCACTCCAAAGTTTCCATGCTTGCAGCAATATACAGGACAGTCTTTTGTCACAGAAAAAATTGCAAGTTTAAAGCACAAAATTTTAGCTTGCAAGAAGAGTTGGTAGATAATATGTATATCAATACTTACAAGGAAAATTAAAATCATGATCAGGGTCGTAAATCCACAATTCTTCTTGCCACTCACTGTCTTCAGTGAACTGCAAAAAGTTGAATATATCTGATTTCACTGAAAAGTACATATTCTGGAGACATGTTACTATTGCATGTCAAAAGAAAGTTTTCAGTACTTTTAAGCCCAATTATTGATTTCTGATGTACACTTAAGGAACTTACTATGTTCCAATTGCTCTTTTGGTCATTTCCTCTGTCTGACCTCCAAAACTTTTGCTGTGCCAAAATCTGAAATCTTAGGATTCATCTCAGCATCTAGTAGAATGTGGCTTGTTTTGAGATCCATGCGGAAAGTTCTTAGTCTTCAGTCCTGGTTCAAATAAAGCAGCCTGCAAATTAAGAATGTTCAATTGCGTCTTCCGCATCAAAACAGTTTTCCTACTCTTATCTGGAAAATGAAAATATTAAATACACCAATGATTAATTTGAAGCCTGATACATTATAAGTAAAAACAGCAAAACAAAACTGAAAGCTTTAGCCTGATAGAAAATAAAACTGAAAGTTGTAGATGGCCAACCAAATAGGCAATCGCCTAAGCTTTTATTGGGAGGTACTCATAAATTAGCATCCTTTCATCTCTTTGAATGCAGCATCCCAATAAATTAACAAGGTTGCAGTGCTGAAATTTTGCAATCAAAATGACTCCATTGTTGAACTCCTGTAGGCCTTGCCCAAATTTCATTGACAGCTGCTTTACTGATATTTCCTCTCCATCAGGTAGTACCCCCTCATACCAATTCTCCCATGATATTCCGATACTAAATAATCCATGCAGCTGTTCTCCTTTATCCAAATTTCTTCTGTCTTCATGAAGTTCTTTACCGCATACAATTGGTCAAGTTTAATAGAAAATTAGCTCATAGACAGAACTAATCCCCCCCTGACCAATCTTATTTTCAGAAGAGGACTAGCGGCAGCAGAAATGATAACTAGATCAAAAGTGGGCAATTCTAGCTCCTCCACTTAGGTGTCTTCTTGACAATAAGGAAATGTGACTTCTTTTTAATCACTGCTACATAGGAAAACATTTTAGAAGCTACAGCAAAAAAGAAGTATAAAGAAAATTCAGATATACTTCAATATATAGGAAGCACTTCCATTGTAAATTAGGCCAATGCTCTTTCACAGTAACATACAGGGGAAAAACAAAAACAGAAACAAATAACAAAAACAAAAACAAAATCAAACATCCATAAAATTATTATTATGGCCAAATCTTCTGAACCTGTATCCAATGAGAGCATGCTTGGGATTGTTGTGCTTGTACTTAACTATGAAAGTCCGATAGTTATTAAAGTGTTTTGTAAAAACTCGCTTCTATCTTGCAGATAAAATTTACCACTCACCTCCCACATATATGTAATCTGATAATAGCTGTAGCTTAAAAGCCATAGCATCTCAATCTTAAAATACCTTAACCCTTGCAAAATTTTGGTATTGACTTGCTGACAAAGATAAGGACACCATACTGTTGTTCTTTAGGCTTATAGCAAAATATGAAAAGGCACAATCTTCCATAGTCTCTGCACATTGAAATGAATCGAAAAAAATTGGACAAAAGAATAGATTGCAAGATTCTTGCATCTAAATTTCCCAAGTAATGATATCATCTTAAACATACAAAACTTTTAAACTCTCAACTCTCTGCCTCCACCACACGGGTGCAAAAAAGTTGTTTTAATTTGAAAGCTTTTACAAGGGATTAGTCTGCTTAAAATATACAACTGTCGAGTATGAAAATGCATTAAGGAGTAAACTAACAAATACTAATACGGGTAGATTTTCACTCAAGATTCCCAAACTTCAGAGATCAGCTGATGTCTTAACTACTTGAGCGAATGAAATCATCAGCGGGCATTACGAAAGATGTGAAGAAAGTATACACGGTAGAGACAGCAAAGAAAATCAACAAAGAAAGCATTGGTATGACAGTGCTTATGGCCTTCATTGTTTGTTGCTTCTGCCTTGCAGCAGCAATTGACTCTGGCCATCCAACAGAAGGTCAAAATCAGTATTTTGTTTCCAATTCTTAACTGTTGGAGTTACAAATAAAGTAACTTGTGTTCACTTATTCTAACTGTCGGGAGTTAAAACACCATTACTTTGTTCTTTAAGGAATTTAATCGAACACTGAATAGACAATTGATCAAACTCATGCAAGCAACTTGTAAGATCGTGATTAAACGGATAAATTAATAGAAAAAAAAAAGTAATGAGTACGCGATTGGAAGATAAACAAACAAGTCTCTAGATGTAGGGAGCCAATTGTTGACCTTTGATAGTTGATTATGGCTCTTAATCGCAGGCTTATTTAAAACATGAATACAATTTTAAGCTCCGTGTTTTCTTCTTCCTTAATAATTTGTACACGTGCTTGAAAAAGAATACGAAAAATACGAAATTAAGTTTGTTTTAGAAAAATTAAGTTCCGAGTAATCGTAGTTTAGAATATACGGTACAACATATAACGGTTTGGGTCCAACACAACAACTAAGAGCCCAAAAGACCGGGCCCAACAATCAGAGCTGAAAATTAGATTGATGTTAACAATAAAGCAGCCCAGAGTATTCAGGATTTGACACAAGAAGATATGCTGGAAAACTTCAGATTCCCCCTGATTTCATTCCAGACGATTTTTTATCGGATGTAATAGCTACGCTCTCCCACAAACAGCCTTACAGAATCATTTCCAACCTTATGCCAGAACAAGGTTACCCGAGTCCAAAAGCTGTAAAGCAGCACTGCTTGCCCACCAATTATCGGATGAAGGATGAAGTCTGAAGTCTGAACCATACCACTGTATAGTAAAAGCTTGCTTTTACGGGTTACCTCTAGCTTTCAAGAAAAAAGTATTGACGGATTCTTTCTGTTGGGCCACCCAAACAACTTGGAGAAGGAGATTCCAAATACCCATTATCGTTGACTGAAACTTCCAGGTTTGAAGAATCCAAACTCAAATAATTGGTTTGAAGACGCCAACGTCTTGCCATCCGAGAGAGAACTAGGTGCAAGCTGAATGTTTCTTATCACTAGTTCATTGAAAGTTGATAACAAAAGTAAACGCAAAAGTTTAAATGAATGCAGGGAACAAAGAGATTACGGTTGTTTTCCCAACAAAAGTTTTGTTGCAATTCATTTCTTTTGAAGAAAAATGACAAAATGAGAGCGCCATGGTATTGCATTGGTAAACTTTTTGGGTTAAATATCAAAATTTATGATAATATATTATTTGGTTTTTATATCCTCTTGACAATGTAATCTTTTTCCTAATAAGGTTAACAGGGAACATGTTAAATCAGGAGGAACATCAAAGATCCTCTATTCCTCTTTGATACTGGAAATTTGGGTAATGAAGCGGAGATCAAATCACAGATGGTCTTTTGTAATCAGTCCAACGCTTGCATATTTTGAGAATAATGTTATACAAGTTATTGCTTGTATTGGAAAATGTATTTGTTGCACCTTTCATTTAGAAATAATTGAACACAAAACTCTCGTATCTTATCCTGTGTTTAAACTGTATTAAGGAGGCATTTCCTTTAGTTTTTTATTGAACTTTATTTAATGGAGTTATTTTCTAAGCCCAAATTCCTTTTGTTGTATATAATTCTTCGAAAACATGACGGCTACTGGAGTTTCTTAAAATTCCAAATTGTATATCAAATTTCTGTCCATACCTGTGGAAATCCCCAATGCAAGAGTATCTGTGTGTATTTCAGTATTCTTTGGAAAATTGAAAAAATTAATTAATGTTACAACATCAAATAGCTCATGTTGAGTGTGATGGATCAGTGACAAAATTCCTACTGAGATAAACAGAAAATTGTCCATGAACTGGAGCTGTAACTATAATCACAGCACAAGATGTACAAACAAAATTACAAAAAAATTATGAAATATACAAATTTGCTGGATGTGGTCATACTTCTTTCTCTACCTAGCATCTAGCATTGTAACTGTGACCTGGTTCACTGTAAATGTTTCATCTTGCTTACTTGAAGATGAATCAGTTTCAATAGGATTTCTTCCAAGGCAAAATCCGGGGGTTTTAGGGTGGGGCATTGTTGCAGTTTCACTGCTTAACATCAAAACTACAGATGACATGGTTGGCCTGTCTTCCGCACTCTCTTGGACGCATAAGAGACCGACCTGTATGCATCTCAAAACTTCATTTGCAGGATATGAATCACCAACCGATGGATCTACTATTTCCAATCCATTTCCTTCCTTCCAAAGTCTCCATACCTAGAATAGTGTCAAGTTTAGTTTTTGCTGGTGAGTGTTGATCCAGTCGTATGAAAATGTGATCACTAGCAATAGAGAAATAACCATTAGAAGAAGAACGGTTGTTTCCTTGTATACTTACATGTCCAAGGAGGTTAAGTTCACTGTTTGAGTGATAAAATCCTCTGTTCTTCTTACCACTTACAATCTCCAACAACAGAACACCAAAGCTAAAAACATCAGATTTCACTGAGAAGTTGCCATCCATTGCATATTCAGGAGACATATAACCACTGCATTTCACGAATAAAGCTAAATGAATAACTCTAGGAAATTATTGTGTATCTTTTCAAGAAAATAATTTACAGTACTTACTATGTCCCAACCACTCTCTTAGTATTGGCTTCAGTTTGATCTCCTCCAAATATTCTAGCCATGCCAAAGTCTGATATTTTTGGGTTCATGTCTTTATCAAGCAGAATGTTGCTTGCTTTGAGATCCCTATGGATAATTCTAAACCTGGAATCTTGGTGAAGATATAGAAGTCCCCGACCAATGCCACAAATAATGTTGAAGCGCCTTTGCCAATTTAACTCCGAGCTTTTTGCTTTATCTGAAACATAAATTGACTTAAAATAAGTAACCCTGAATCAAAATAGACATCTCTATGTTAATCAAAGAAAGCCCCATTTAGCTTATTAAAGTACTGAGAAACACTAACTGAATATAACAGAATCCAGGCTTCTGTTTTCCATGTACTCATATATCAGCATCTTTTCATCCATCTCAATGCAGCAACCAAGAAGTCGAACCAGATTTCTGTGCTGAAGTCTTGCAATCAATCTAACCTCATTCTTAAATTCTTCAGTGCCTTGTCCAGAGTTCCTGGATAGCCTCTTAACAGCTATTTCTTGACCTTCTACTAACCTACCCTGCCATGGCCATACAAAATTTCATAAGCACATAATGGGTGCGTTGCATCTGTAAAAGGCAATTTGTTGTAATTGTAACAGTGAATTTACCTTGTAAACACAGCCAAATCCACCTTGTCCAATTTTATTATCATCAGAAAAATTGTCTGTGGCCCTTACTATCGTTTCAAAATCGAACAATGGCAATTCAAGGTCATCTGTTTTTTCACCCGAGTAGTCTCTCTTACTTGTAATAACAACCCCATTCAACAGTAAATCTTGGCTTCTTTCAGGATGACCTGATTTGCCTAAATCAAACAGCCCGTTAGGTATAAAATGAAATATGAATTTACAATTGCAATTTTTAGTTCATATATCTGAACGGCAACCTACTCTTATGTTTACCTTTATATTCTATCTTCCCTCTCTGTTTATTGAGCACTGCCTTCCTTTTCCATAGAAACCAGGCAATCATTCCTAAAATCACAATGGCACTACCAACGACAATGCCTACTACCACAGCAGTTACATTCCTTCCATCCCCTGAAACAAAAATATTATCAATTACATTCAATATTGTTCACTACTGCACCATTTTTTTCAGGTTGATGATTCTGTGTACATGCATAGAATATAGCATGACATGTGAAACATATTACATTACCATTCTTCTAGTATGAGAAACAATAAATTACAAGTGCATTTGGCCAACTGCAAGGGAAGAGACAGGTGGATTGCTGTGATTCAACAATCAATTCATTCATACAACTGTGATTTTGTATTGTATTTATGATTACCTAAAATCATAGCTGTGTTCATTAATATTTTACCCAGTTAAAGCAAATACATTTCAAAACAAAAGCAAGAGAACCCATTTATTTCTCCCATCAAGCTTTTGCATTATCCTCCTAAATTTTATAGACAACAGACTCCTCGCAAGATTAATTGGAAGGCGGTGTAATAATAATGGAAGCCAACAGATTCCATTCCTATTGATTAAGATTTGGCCAAACCTAACTCACCGACAAAGACCCCACAAATTTCAAAGAGAAACAAGCCATTGGTTTAAGTGGCTCATTGAATTTATCGTCTCAACAGCTCTGGAAGATTAAATTAAAATTTAAAAGGCTGGTTGATAACGATTTTTGTCATGATGGGATATGAGATGGAACTATTATTTGAACTTGTGCTCACTACTATCCTCCACACAGTGAATTCAACTTTTGGTTGTATCATTTAAATGGAGTGTGAGGTTGTAATTGTGGCTTGTGGACCTATTTTGAGCCTTAATTTCTACTCGACTGGATGTGCTCATCGAAATTGTCATCACGCCTATGATTCAACCATAAAAATATAAACATAATAAAAAATAATTTGAATTTTAACCAAATAATAAATAGTTACACATTTTAATTATTTGTAAGAATCTACTCGAATTGAAATATTACTAAAATTAATAAATTATTTATTATAACTATGAAATATATTATTATTATTATTATTATTATTATTTCGTTAAAATTAAAAAATCTATTACTTTTTAAGATAATATTATCTTAGAAAATTTTAAGTATTGAATCTATTAGTACTCATATGCAACATGCTTCCCCAAAGGAATAAAGAAGAAAAGAAAAAGGAAGTCTCCACAAGGAAAAAGAAAGATTTTACTTCAAAAAGAAAAAGAAAAATTATGAGTTGGCCCCAACCTACCTTTTGTGAACTAAGCCTAAAATATTGAACAGAAAAGTACAAAAGAAAGCTAATTTTAACTACCCTTTTTCCTTTATTTGCTTTTTGATCCCTCCAAAGTTACTAGATTTGACTTTAAGGACTCGGTTTAATGGGAAAACTTTTAAGTGGGACCCCAAGAATTGTTGTCCCGGACGAAGGTATTTACCTCGTGCAATTACTCATTCACCAATCTCGCTGCAATACCAACTTTGAAGGCGACGGTGAAAACAACAATTGGGCCTCGCCCAACGAAGTTTAACCAAGTCAAATATGTCGGCCCACGAATGTTAGACCGATTTTAACTGCGGCTTACCGCCGTTCAGATTAGCTGCGAGTACATTACATCACGCAACCATTCAAGGAACTTTTAACCATCACAAACACTCGGGGACAACCTTATGACCGTCTGATTAAAAACCACAAATTCTATGATGTTTAACATCATATGGGACCCGCGCATGTGATTAAATGCAAAAAGCTGGTGGTCTAAATGGTATGAGTCGTAATACACACCTGCGATTGAAGAACACTCATTAGGTAACCCTTGCCTCCGAGACTCTGATATTTCTGGTCCCCACCTAGGTTCATAAAGTCATGGGACCCATTTGGAACGTGGACCCCTATCTAAGATGGACGGCTACGAGCCCCAGACCTTCCCACACTAATTAAAATTGTTGTTTTTTCGTTTGAAAGTAATTAATTGTGGCAGCGACCCAGTTTTAAGGTACAACCACCCCAGCATGAGGGTCTTGCTATATTTGGGTTGTACGACTTTTTATATTTTAAATTTCATAATTAAGGTAATGGAGCGAGAATGGTTTTAATAAAGACTCTTTCCTACAAGGTTTATCTCTATGAACATGAATTAAGAGCACTAAACACTAAGGAAAGATTACGAAAGAAATATGTAAGAGTAATATGGAATATTAGATTTGAACGTACCGATATCAGAAGCTGCCAATCTAATGTAGAGATCTTGGCCACCTTCAGCATATTGCCTCACGTCGAAGAGCTCACCAGTCCATGTCACACAACCTGTGCCTTGAGTAATATTCGTGTTGGCATAAGCTATACAAGAGCAATTCCTCAGACAAAGAGCTTGACAGTCTTTGAGTGTCATATTATAGTCTGCAAAGGAAGTCGTAGTTTCCGGCAATTTCATGTTCTTCAAATGTAAAAACTTGTCCTTTTCACATTCCAGCTTTGTTTTTCTAACACATCCATCGGACCCATCTCTCAAATTCCAGGCTTGTTGATCTTTAGGCTGGAATCCTCTCGGGCATTTGCAAACTGGGGAAGCGTTTGTGTCACAAATACCGAAAGGACCGCACTCGCCATAGTTGTCACACTGATCCTTTGGTGCGTACCAAAACGGGTTCCATATTTGATTCTGTTCAATCCATGTGAATCGTTGAAGCATCCCAGATGGAGAAACAGTTAATCTTGAGTATAAATTCCTGTCTTTTACAGAAAATGAGTAGTAAACCTCGTCTTGATCAATTACAAAGTCGAAGTTGATGTCTTTTAGCGGCATCATTTCTGGGACACCACTGAATCTTAACCCGTTCCATGGCCCGCTACGATAACTTTTCACTTGTTTATTCCACAAGAATATTTCTGGGAACCCTCGATAATCTAGCTTAAAAGAAAAGTCTCCTGTTGAAGGATCTTCTGTGCTTTTCCAAGAGGTTATATACCTGTCAAAACCTGTTCTCAGATCCCATCCCAGCTTCATTTCTGGTAACAAAGTATCAGTCGGATAATCAAAACTTTGCCAGAGGATCTCACCATCGTTATTAGCTTCTCTCAGAACAAAATTTCCCGAGTCTAGCAGTTGGCCAACTGGGTTGACAGCGTTGGTCTGATTTGATGACCAGACAAGATTCTCCCCTTGATCAAAAAGACAAAAGCTTTGGTTGCTTATCTTGAAAATTCCTGACGAGTTTGTAAGCGGGTTGTCTCTGTTAGCAACCCAAACATACGTTCTCCGAGAAATGTTCTTGTACCATATCCCAATATACCACTTCCCAGAACTACCAGGCGTGAAGAATCCGAGCTCGAAGACATCACCAGAAGAGACAAGGGTTTGGGCATCTGTGAGATGTTGTTCAGCTGTTAAAGTATCCACAGAGATGGAAATCGTTGGGAAGAAAACAAAAATTATGAAGAAAAAAATGGAATAACAATGGTGAGTGGTTATATTCCTCATGTTGTTCAGAGAGATTTCTGTATATCAGAAAGCATTTGGGGATATTTGGTTTAATCATAATGAAGACATTTGGTATGGTGTGATGGGAGAGGAAAGTAGAGCCTGAATGACTCCGGCTCTACTTTGTTTAAAGTCTTGGTCTACTGTACTTCCCTCTTTTGCTTTGAATTGGCGTCTGGCGTTTAATTTAAGAGTTGCTAAAACGGTAGTTAAATGAATACAAAACACATGGGATGAAGGGATAAATGCTGGGCTTAACTTGGGCTTAGTAAGAATGCGGTGTCGTATATGGGTCAACTAAGAACATTACCTTTTACCTACCGGTCTGTCTCCATTTGCCCGTGTTTTTCATATTCTAGATTGAGAATTTCTAATAATTATGTCAATAAATAGAAGACAAGTAACAAAAATTCCATGCCAAAGAGACAGTCCTGAGGCCGAGGCTTCAAAATTTACCTCAATTCAACGTAAAATTGCTTTCAGAGACTTGGTTAACTAACAACTCCAAGTCATAGTTTTTTCCATATTAAATTCCCTGTACCACTTTCAATCCCATTCCAATTCCACTTCTAGAAATTCACCCATCAACTACGAAAACGAAATTTGAATACGACACCATTTATCAAGGATTTTGCTACGATGTATTACCTACACACTAGGAATTGTGATATAGGTTAATTTTTAAGTGTAAAATTTTGAATTAAAAGTTTAATCAACTTTCAACTAGTGTTCTTACTATGTTAAATCTAGCCTTATAAAAGTAAAATTATTGCTATATTATATACAAATATAAATTAAATATTAAATTAAATACTAATGTTAACCAATTACAAGATTTTTTTTTTTGATTATTTTAAATTTGAGTTATTACTCTCAAATTCAACAACGATAAATAATCACTAAAATTGTAAACTTAACCATATTTAAGAAGAATTCTCTTCAGTATAAGAGAGTAAAATTTTCACAAGTATATTTATACTTATGTTATAATAGTATTGATAGAAATTCTCGAAAAAATTCATAAAAATATTAAAATTAAAAAAAATGAAATTTTTTCCCCTAGTGGTATCCATACAGAAAGAAGAAAATTGTTATGACATTAACATTTTTGTATGTATCGTGAAAATTCTCCTCTACATGTAAGAGTGTCACCAGTATTATACTTACGGATCAAGCAATGGATGTAGGATTTGAATTTTCTTCACATTTGGAAAGGAATTATGTTTATTTATTTATAGGCAACACGTCAATTTCTACTTTAATCTATTACTCACCAAACCTAAATATCATCTAATTATCAGTCCATATCTTGTTAAGTATATGACAACATGATTTTACAGGTTGCTAGAATTTGTACAAAGGAAATTAAAATTTTGTTTATTAAATGGTTTTAACCAAACAGTCTTCAAATATCGAAATTATGATCATAGAGGTTGTATTTGTGTAATTCTCCAACGCCGTTCCTTGAAACAGTCAATGAAAATTCAGGTTTGTATTCAGGAAATTAAAATATTTCAGATTGTGGGTTGCATTTGAAAATGGTGTGTGATAGCTGATTTATTTGGCCTCACCAACTCTTTAACAATGTTGTCATTCTCAATTCCAATTCGCAATATTAGACTTTTAGCATCGGCTTTCATTCAAATTTTTCAAAGATTCTTTAGTTTAAATTGAATATAATTTATTTTGATTATAGTGGATGGCCTTTGACAAAATTATAGTTGAAATTAGTTCAGTATTATTATTTGTTTATATATATTCAGTTGGGACAGGCAATGGAATTTAGTAACGGGCAACAACGTGTTAACTTAGACCAAGAATAAGATTGCAACCATGCAATGATATAATATTATATATACATGATTATTAATTACTACGTATTGGCTATTATTGTATTATCATAACTTTTATTTTGCTAAGATATATTATTTAATTCTTATGTTGACCCTTGACCCTCCATCTCAAATTCTTGTAGTAAACTGGATAATTGATTATTTCTACCAGTTATTGTAGTAGGTTCAAATTCAAAGAACGTGTTGTATTTTACTGAAAATCAACATTCCAACAACAACGGTCTTACTTGGATTAATTTTTTTTTTTAATATGCATGCACATTCTAGAAATTCAACACGTTAATTTGTTTATTTTTATCTCTATTCACGGATGGCACTGTAGTATATTCATTTTTACAAGAATCAAGCACATGAATGTACGTGAAATTCGACTTAATTTAGTTATGTGATAACAAAGCAATTGAAATAGCGAGGAGTGAAAAAGTATGCATATTAGTACATATTCAAAACTAACTTAACCTAGAAATTTACTTATTTAAAAAGGATATGATCTATACAATTAATAATGGCGAGAAGAGCATTCACATAATTAATGAAAAAGGAGTTTTATGAATGGCTCGAATCCATGCCTTCAAATTTTAGGATGTAAGTACTTACCACCCAGTCGTTGATTATAAAAATTTGCATCCGATTTACATCGAGTCCTTTTTATTAAAGGCACATCTATAACTAATCATACAACAAGTCGAACCTTTTTTTTAGTGAGAAAAGATAAGTAATTATTAATATTACAAGGCTACCAGTAGGTGCTTTTATTATTTTATAGTTCAAACACAACTTTTACAATAAAAAACTTAGAATGATTACATATTAGAATTGATTTACATGGAAAAAAGAAAAAAAGGACTTGAAACTATACTTTTTTTATAAACCGTTTATAAATTATGACTATATTAACATTTAAGCACTATTATTATTATTATTACTATTATATAATTGTTTTTTTTTTTTGAACTATTACAAATCTACTAGTATTTTTAATCTAGATTCTTACTGGTATTTATAACCAGGGATCTACTGAAATTTAACTGGGAAGATATTGGACAATTGTAGAACACCCAGCATCCAGAAGTCGACCCAGATATCCCTGGGAAAGGTCCCACAATTTGTGGGACGACCTTGCTTCTTGGCAAGGGTCGAAGGCTTGCCCTCCCATTGGGAGGGCAAGCCTTCTGGCCACTGAGGCAAAGCCTCAGTGGTTTATTATATAATTGTTTATGATACGATATATATGTGATTTCCCACATGATAAGAATATAGGCATATAATTGAGTTTTTTTTTTTAAATGTATTTAGTATTGATTATCTTATAATCTAAGTGCTTGATTTTATACATGCAAGCGGATGATGATGGCTAGTCATTTTTATTAAGACAAAGCTTTCATAGGTCATACATCTCCAAATCTTTATTCGGTGAGCTTATTAAATCTAACTGTTAACTAATTGAAATTTTTGTCATACTTAGTGGTTGGTTTTTAAAACGTTAAGGCAATATTGGGTATCTGTTGGCCACTTCGGCCAATATCCTTTTAAGTGTGGCCTAATTTTTATAAAGAATATGTAAGAAGGATCCATTTCATTGGTTGCTAATTGTATACAAATAAAAGAGTGACAATCAGGAATTGAAAAATAAAAAAGATTCAGATATATAAACAAAATTTCCTCACAGCAATACAATTTAATATCAGAAATCTTGATGGCTGCATATCTCTGCCTTCCCTGTATCCATCCATCCAGCTCATATACTTGCCCCTTTAGTTTCTTCTGTACATTCTATCTAATTTCCATAGAAGTTAATGAAAAACCACTCTCATTTGTGTTCTAATGCAGGATACAAAATACAATAAATCAACCCAAAAAAGAAACTATACATGTGTATAATCAAAAGAATTTTTCTATTCTGTTTTTTGGTTCTAGCTATCTTCCTACTACCATAGTGACTGTCACATCATTTGAGGATACAGTATCATGAGCTTCCATGAGAAAGTCACCATCTACTGAGCTTCTCATTGACGTAAATGTGGGTTGTCTAGGCAACGGAAGGTTTGGAGTTTCACTCTCAAGCATCAACACAACTGATGCCATTGTTGGTCTGTACGTTGCTAAATCTTGAACACATAGCATTCCTACCTGTATGCATCTCAACACTTGTTTTTCAGAACTCGAATCCCAGATGTTTGGATCAATGAGCTCTGTTGCTTTTCCTTCATTCCAAAGATTCCATGCCTGAAATGATAACAAAAATCTTACCTCTGTCATAAACTCCACTTAATTGACTTTTGGGAAAATATATGTATATTTTCATGGCAAGTTTAACTAGAACATACAATCAAACCACTTACGTGTCCGATAAGGCTAGAGTGTTCCGACAAACGGAAGCTGGTGTTTTTCCTGCCACTAATAATCTCAAGTAACAATACTCCAAAGCTATATACATCTGACTTTACTGAAAATAGGCCTTCCATTGCATATTCAGGAGACATATAGCCACTGCATTGTAAGAAAACAATTGTGGGATTCAAGTCAATAAAGTAGTTGACATGAACCTAAAGTTTGGTGTGACCTTGTGTATGTATGTGAACAAGTCATACTTACTATGTTCCAACAACTCTGTTTGTATTTGCTTCGTTTTGGTTGAAGCCAAATATTCTGGCCATGCCAAAGTCTGAAATCTTTGGGTTCATGTCTTCATCCAACAAAATGTTGCTTGCCTTTAGATCTCGATGAATTATTCTAAGTCTTGAATCTCGATGTAGATAAAGGAGTCCTCTTGCAATCCCTTCGATAATTGAGAAACGTTTTGTCCAGTCTAGTAGAGCTTGCTTTGTTGGGTCTGGATAACATTTATCAGAAAATGCCAACAAACATCAATACAAATGCTTGACGAAACTCTAAATAGGCCAACTAGCCATGAATAAAGGAACATACCAAAAAGAAAGAAATCCAAGCTTTTGTTTGGCATGTACTCATAAATCAGCATTTTTTCCTCCCCTTGAATGCAGCAGCCCAGTAATCTAACAAGATTTCTGTGTTGTAACTTGGCAATCAGTATAATCTCATTTTTAAACTCCTCTACGCCTTGGCCAGATTTTCTTGAAAGCCTCTTTACAGCTATTTCCTGACCCCCAGGAAGTTTTCCCTGGAATTTAAAATTAGAAAAAATGTTAGTTCATATCACCAACTTAAAAACCTTTTGCAAGTTGTTCAGGATAAAAATTTACCTTGTAGACAGGACCAAATCCCCCCTGCCCAAGCTTATTTTCTTCAGAGAAGTTGCTCGTAGCGAGTGCTATACTACTAAAATTGAACATTGGTAAATCTGAACCATTTACTTCACTTCCATCTATCAAAATATCAGCTGGCCCAGAAAGATCTGTCGAGAATTCTTTGCTCTTGCTCATATCTATAACTTCTGTATCTTTGCTCTTGCAACATGAAAATGAAGAATCTTTACACAAAGCTACAAGAAAAGAATAAAAAAAGAAAGAGTTAAGAGATTGTAATCAAGAAAGGGTCATGATTTTCTTCAAATTGCCTTGTTATGAATCTTTCATTTTCCCAATTAAAGAGAGGGACTAAAAGACCTTACCTGGCATTTTTCTTCTGAATCTCCAAAAAAGCCATACAGATATTCCTAGGAAGAGTGCTCCAATCACAACAATTATAACTATCACAGCGTTGGATAATTTTCTCTTGCTGCCTATATCTGAAGACATGAAAAAGATTTTCAGATGAAATTATAACAGTATGCTCAAAAGTTAAAAGAGAGTTAACTGGAGAAGCAACAATCAATTGAGTCATTACTCATTAGGACACACAAATAGCATCTCTACTTAGTATGTAGCGGAGGATAGCCAATTTATATCAGCATATCATGCCTCTTAGAAAGGAGATAAATTCAATATCAATCCTGCAACCTTATCTCACTAGACCTTACAAGAGCTGCTGAATTAAGTACAGGCCTCATTGGTGCTTACCAATTGCAGCCACGGGGAAACATCTGAACATATCGCTTACAGTCCTTAAAAGGTGCCTGAATGGGTAATTTTATTAGCATACTCAGACCAGATTCCAATGAAATGTTCTAACTGAAGAATCATATGCTTCTAGCCAAGTAGCAACATAAATATAGCTTCTCTTGTTTCTAATGATCATGTTTCGAGATCAAAAACCTTAATAGTCGAGATATATCAGACTAATTGAAATTTCGCTTACATGCCTCCTCAATACCAAGTGTGAAATAACATAAGCACCATTTAATGGATTTCTTTGTTGAATTTACTTCTGCACATCAACTGGGAAGATGATCGTAAAGTATCTCAAGAAAGATGGAAGTAAGGACTACTAATTAAAAACTATGAAGAGAAGAAAAGTTTGACATACCTAATTCAGAATGAGCAAGTCGGATGTGCAGTAAATTCCCCCCGCTTTCAAAATGCTGAACATCAACCAAATCACCTCTCCATATCATGCACCCGATGCCAGAAATATCTGCATATGCATTACAAGAACAATTCTGCAGACACTTCTGTTCGCAATTGTCCTGCCCCACTGGCACCACATCTGCAAAATCCGGCAACTTCATGCCCTTAAACCCTTTAAACCCGTCTTCTCCATTTTCCCCTGCTTCGCTACTATTCCTCTGGCACTGCAAGTGAGTCCTCCTAACACACCCACCCGACCAATTTCCCATGCTCCATTGCTCAGCATGCTTTGGCACAAATCCTTCCATGCAACTGCATTTGAGTGAATTAAGGTTATTACAGAGCCCAAAATTCCCACAGAAATTATAAAGCTCACAGTCATTTTCAGGCTGCTTTTGGATTACAGTCCAATTCTTTGTACTATCATTCCACCTCAGCTGCTCTTCCTTTCCATCCCAGCTAATCTTGAACCTCAATAAATCAGCTTTATTTGATGCTATATATGTAAAATACATGCTTCCATCCGATTCAATGGCCGATAGCTTGAAACCATATAAAAAACTTGATAAATTAATCATGCTGGGAACACCTGTGAATATTAATGAATTCCATTGGCCACTTCTCCACCTTCTTTTTAGATTCTCCCATATCACTATCTGTGGTGAACCCCGAGGATCAACCCCCAAGGTGTAGTTTCCTGGTGAAGGATCAATAGCAGATTTCCATGAAGAGAAAGCATGATTCTCTCCCATTGCAGCATTCACACGAACTCTCATGCCCGGTAGATACGTATCTGTTGGATCCTCAAAACTCTGCCAATAGCACTTCTCCAAAATACCAATGTTTTCCTTACTTGAAAGAACAAGATTTCCATCATCTCCGAGTACTGCTGCCGTGTCATTTGACAGAGCTGAAGCTTTAGATGACCACACTGTCTTCTTATTCCCATCTAAAACCATCAATTTACCATCGTCACCGATTGCTAAAGTTCCGTTTCCATCAGAAATTGGATTTTCTCTATTTGCAACCCACACAACAGCTTTATCGTCAATGTTGTGATACCATATACCAAGGTATCTTAAATTAGAACTGGCGGGGCTAAAGAACCCCAGTTCAAATATTTCATCGGTGGAAATCAAGCTTCCACCATCTGCTATCGACTGCCCTTTTGTGATCGTGTTAACTGCTTCGGAAAACTGCTCAAGGCAACACAAAACAAAAACGAAAGAAAGAAGAAAACCAACGGCCATATCAAAATCACTGAGAAGTTCAGAGATTCATGAGAAGACAAAAATCTAGAAAAAGGAGAGGTTTAAGAATGTATGCTATTCAAAGGAAGATGGTTCAACGGCTGCCTTTTAGTGGAGTAGTTTGCATTATGAGAAAGAGAAATTAGACTTAAAAACCTTGATAAGTGCTAAATGCAGTAAGCAGAACGCAAGTTGGTATAGAATTTTGGTATCTAAGTTTTTACTTATTAAAAAGGAAAAACATGATATTCTTCGTTAGGTATAATGGTCAAGAAAACTGAAAAAACAAAAAATAAAAAAATGCCACCAATGACAACTTTACGGGTCATCTCTACGGAAAGGAATAACATTATTCTCTATTTTTCCTAAAATAATGGTACTAGTTGAATGATATTTACTATACGGTTGACCAGATGGATCCCACCTAAAAAGCTTGAAAAATTACAAAAAGATGTTTTTTTTAATATTTCTATCAATTGTTTTCCCGTGTTTGGATGTATGTAAATTGTTGTTGGATGCTTCCAATTTAAGGTCTTGTTCATTCGTATTCATAATTTGATACGCGGGAAGCAATAAAAATATAATAAAATAGAATGAAATTGATAGTTCACAAGAAAATTCTCGGTCACCTAATTCAATCAATCAATGTAAACATAAAATAGCCGACCAATTTGATTGAATAAAACATAAAATCAAACATAAAATGACCAAAATTTTTTGAATAAAACATAAAATGGAAACTTCTTAAGAAAATATGTAATTTTTTTCCCATTTTAAATGATAATTGATTTTGAGTGACAGATTGTTTGATACAATTTAAACATTTCATTAATTAAATTTCTTTTTTTGAATTATGAAAACAAATGGTAAATGTTATTGATGTAGTTAAATTATTGTAAAAAATTATGAAACATAAACAATGGAAGCAAGTAGATGACTGGTTGGCGCCGTCTTTTTAGCCGGCATAACTTGGCTGCTGTAGAACACCAACTTGGACGGTTTGATTTAGACCTCAGGATTCAGGAATGAGGAAGCTGAAGGGAAAGAGACTTGTCTGTTAAAGAAACACTAAAAAATATCATCACATACACACGTGAAAGAAATTGCAGAATACAGTTTCTCAAAGTCTTACCATCGCAGTAGGTGAGTTCCACAACGTTAACGTTCAGGATTTGTCCGTCAGTTTTGGCGCTGACCAAACGAGAGAATCGTGGGTCCTGGAATGTTGTGTTTATTTTATTGTTTGCTTTATTCTTCTAATCCACTTCGACCATGCAAATTTACTCCTATTCACTAAATGGGCTAATAATTGCAAATTAATGGGTCTACCCCATTGATGCATAGGACATACCATGAGATTATTATTGATCCAGCGAGTTGTGATAATTCATGGTCATGGTCGTAAGCATGTGTTTGAAGCAACATAATACTGTAATTGAGAACAGTGAATTTTTTTCCATGAAATCGCGTTTGAAAACCAATTGTGGTTGGTTCCTGTCTATTTGTCCTTTATTTGTGACAAGCTAACAACCTAAGAAATGTCTACAGGCTTAACTGAGAAGTTTCTCATTTGATTGCTTATTGAATCGTTCCATGAATAGTCCGAGTTCCACATTGCAAACAAACAGACCGAATCCTGTGCTTGTAAGGGTGAAAGTGGAACCTTTCATTACTGAGTGGGATAGTTTAGCCTTATACATGGTTTGTTATTATTGCACGCATGACTTTTAGAGCCGTGTGTCACTTATTTTCATTCCTGAAGTTCTATGCCTACGACTTTTACTAGTACTAGATACGGATGTCGGCGAAATCTTGTTAATAACAAATGCGACTACACCTGTTGTAAGAGAGCAGTGAACATTTGGGCCTGTAACAGACTTGCAAATCGTAGAAGGCCTGTCATCATGTTATGAACAATAAGATCTAACATGTCCAGAAGTCTGATGAATCCAATGATTCTTGTTTGCAACAAAATTCTTGCACTGAATGAATCTATAAAGTTTGGCAACCTATCAGAATAAACAATACTTTGTTGATATGCATATATACATATATATAAATGTAATTGTTTCTGGAGATTGTTTGCTATCGGCCTTCAATGACCGTAACAGTAACATTGTTCGCTGAAAATCTCTTTTGACTCTGTTCAGAGAACTCTGTATCCATGACATTCTGCCTTTCTGTAAATGGAGGTTGCTTTGGAACTGGAAGATCCACAATTTCACTATTCAACATGGAAATAACAGTTGACACATTTGGCCTATCATTTGCAAATTCTTGCACGCATAACAATCCAACATGTATGCATCTGAAGATCTCCGAGTGAAAGCGTGGATCAGATATTACCGGATCTATTAACATGACAATATTTTTTTCATTCCACATTTTCCACACCTGAAAAAGTGAAAAAGTTAAATTATACACTGCCATTTTATCTTATAATCTTTGAGCAACAGGAGGAGATGAGGGTAGACTTACATAGCCTAGAAGACTTAAACAATGCTCATGATTATAAAAACTTGTGTTCTTTCTACCACTGACAATCTCCAGTAATAATACTCCAAAACTGAAGACATCAGATTTCTCGGAGAATCGCCCATTCATAGCGTACTCAGGAGACATGTACCCACTGCATTTTCACCATCAGCACACATTAAAATAGTTAGGCTAGTTAAAACCATTATTGAAGCATATATTTTATCCAGAGGAAGCACAACTACTTACTATGTCCCAACAACCCTCCCAGTGTTGGCCTGATCTTGATTGCCTCCAAAAATCCTTGCCATGCCAAAGTCTGATATTTTTGGATTTAATTTTTCATCCAACAAGATGTTACTTGCCTTTAGATCTCTATGTATTATCCGCAATCTAGAATCCCTGTGCAGGTAAAGGAGACCTCGACTAATTCCTTCAATGATGTTGAAACGTTTTCTCCAATCCAAAAGATCATGTTTGAGTGAATCTGTATGAATTGTAATCCAAGGATTACAGAAAAGGTGTTAGTTCAAAAAACATTTCAAATGACATGAAGGATCAAAATAGCACAGAGTATGCTACATGATATGATGCTAAGAGTGTTAGCATGAACCAACCAAAGAGAAATGCATCCAAACTCTTGTTTGGCAAGTACTCATAAATCAGCATCTTTTCCTCTCCTTCAATACAGCATCCAAGTAGTCTAACAAGGTTTCGATGCTGGAGTTTTGAAATAACCATCACCTCATTCATAAATTCTTCTACCCCTTGCCCTGATGCTTTGGATAGTCTTTTCACTGCTATTTCTTGCCCATCCTGCAACCTTCCCTGTAACAAATGCTCAAATCACTAAGCATGTACTATATCAAAAGCTAGTGAATCTATTACGAGCATTGTGCAACCATTACTCTGTATACTGGGCCAAAACCACCCTGCCCAAGTTTATCGCTTAAATGGAAGAAGTTAGTTGCAGTTGCCAGCTCCTCAAAGTGGAATAGTGGCAAATCCTGTAGCCTAGCTGGGTTCCTTTGCTCAGAAGAAAAACTTGTACGTGCTTCCCCTTTGCCAAGTTGTTGCACCTTGCATCTTTCCTTCATTGCTGATTTAAAATTACATAGTAAGAGATGCATCTATTTGGAATTGCATTTGCACATATTAACAAGTCTATTTTAAGCCAACAATTATGGGCATATTACCTTTACGTTTAGTTACCCATCTCCAGCCAAAAAATATACAGATTGCAATGGTAATTATTCCTATAACCACTGGTACTATGATGATCACTTTATTGTCTTCTTCATCTGCAGATAAGAACAAATGAATAGAACAAAGAGATCTTTGAATCATGCATAGGATAGTGAGAGATTAAAGAGACAGCATTCTAACTTACCAAGTTCAGAATTTGCCAGACGAATACGAAGATCTGTCCCACCGACGGAGAATTTCTGAATGTCAAATAAGTTACCTCCCCATGTCATACAACCGATTCCAAGATCATGTGCATAAGCTATGCAGGAGCAATTATTCAAGCACTTGTCTCTGCATTCACCTTCTCCAACGTCAGATGCCCATTCTGCCAAATCCGGCACCTTCATCATCGATAGGGTCAGAAACCCATCTTGTTTGCCGACTTCACCAGTTTTGTTTATCCTTTCACACTTGAGTAATCTCCTTCTGACACAACCACTAGTCCAGTTTCCTCTGTTCCACTCCTCTATATTCTTTGGCACAAACCCTCTCAAACAGCTACAAATTGGTTTTTTCTCTGAATCACAACTTCCAAATGCACCACACCAGCCATAAACATCACACTTAGTTATTTGGTTCACGAATCTAGTTTCCCAGACACCCTTCTCGTCGATCCAATCTTTTTCTTCTAGAACTCCGTCTGAGGTCAAGATAAAGTACGCTGTAGTGTTTGCAAACGCGAAAGTTAGATAACTTGTTCCTTCCCGGTTATCTACCACCAGATTAAATCCATTAAGATAAACAGAACTCATATCCGATATTCCAATGAAGACCCGACTATTCCATGGACCAGTCCGCCAAAATGGGCGGGTATCGTTCCAGATGATTATTTCAGGAATGTTTAAAGGCCTAAGGCTAATAGAGAACCTTCCAATGGATGGATCAGAAGGGCTTTTCCACGATGTCAACTGCACTTTCTGGCTTGTTCTGAAATTAGTAGTAAGCCTCATCCCTGATAAGAATGCATTTGTGGGTTGTTGGAAGCTGTCCCATATGTTAACTCTGTTGACGTCATCATGCAAGATAATATTTCCAGACTCTAGAAGCTGAGCACTTGCGTTAGTAACTGAATTTGAGACTTTTGATGTCCAGAAAACCTTTTTCTGTCCATTCAAAACAACAAGATTGCCATCCTCAGATATTGTGACAATCCCGGATGAATCATTGAGAGGCTTGTTTCTGTTAGCAACCCATATGACAGCACTTCCCGATGCCCTGTTGTACCAAATTCCTGCATAGCGGTTGGTGGAATTACCAGGGCTAAAAAAACCCAGCTTGAAGGAACCCCCACTAGAGGTAATCGTTTCAGGATCTCTGATGAACTGAGAAGATGTGATTGTGTCTATAGCAGTGCATAAATCTGAACAAAAGCAAGTTGCTAAAACAACTATGATTATGCTGCTTACAAATTCCATAACTACTTGATTCCTTCTTGTATTTGACCAACAATAAAGATGAATTGATGAATATGTATTCAATTAGCCGGCCATTTCTTAAATTAACTCTGTTTGGGCAATGGTTAGAGTCTACACCTACCAGGTTTTAAATTAGTCATTTTCTCTTTCTCAGATTTTCAAGGCTTGCAACTTCCTGGAAAATAAGTTGACTTATGTTAATATATCATCGGATAAAAGCTTTTTTTAGTCTCCAAAATTTAGCTAAATACTTTTATAAATTTTAATAATTTTAAAAATATTTTTAAAAATTTTAATTTTATTTTAAATACTCATTATAATTTTATACATAATATTTATTAAAAATAATTCATAAGTTTCTAAATTTTGATAAAATATAACATATTTATGTAAACTATATTATTAAATAAATATTATAATTATTTTATAACACATAATTAATATAATAATTATTAATATATTATAATTTTTTATTTTATTAATCTTTTTATTTTATTATTTTATTTATGTTTTAAATATATATTATTTAAATTACAATATAATCATAAATATTTATTATACATATATTATAAAATAAATAAATTTATAAATTTATAAATTTATATTTTATTAATAATATCATATTAGAAATATCTTTGGAATGAAAGTCCTAAGTTAAAAATTAGGCAGAAATAGTTGAAAAGGAAATTAAATACAATTCAACGAAGCAGCTACAGTCCGGAATATAAAGAATATTACATACAATTGGAGAAGCTGACTTTGAAATATTGCTTGGAATTGGAAACCACACCAAGCTGTAGGCCCAGAGATTGTTTTTTCTGTATACAATTTGCGTGATGAATGATCTAAGATTACTTATCTAAACCATTTTCAAAACACAGAGTCTAGAATAACCGGTAGCTAGGATATCTCTTTTGTAATTTAAATTATAACTAATAAAATAATTTTTAAATCAAGTCTCTCCAACCCAATATCATGTAGTACTTAAAAACATGTTATTTATTGACATTTTAGTGAATTTCCAAAAACGGTATAAGAAAAAGAGTCGCAATGTTGTTAGCAAAGTAAAGTTAATTTATGATTCTAATACGTAGATCTAATACATAACAGGAGTTTGAATTCACGTGGAGATATGTAAGTGGGGATGAATTTAGATATCAGATAATTGCCCTTGAATTCATGGGAATGCGATAATCTTTGTTTTTATTTGACTTATTCAAGCCATCCAGCTATCTCATTATTATTTGTCTTTAATAATACGTTGAAATATTTGTGTATATAATAATAATAATAATAATAATAATAATTTTGATGATGATGGTAAGAACGATGGAGACATAGTTGGCCCATCTTATGCAAAAACATTTGGGCTCTCCCAACATGGAAGATTGGAGTACTGTCGTTTCGTGGGCTTTAATTCCTTTCAAAGCTGAATGACTTGTCGCTTACCAGATATACCAGAGAACGAGAAGTTTATTATTCACCCATCGTCGTTCATCAATCCTGTACGAAAGAAAGAACATTTAAATTTTACCTATAACAAAAGTTCTTCAATTCAAAATAATTACAATTGCAATATAAAACTCATCAACTCAATGCTTTGAAAGTTCAACAACTGTAATCTATAAAAATAGAATAGAAAGAAAACCAAACAGGTTAAGATCCTGTATGCTAACGGGCTTCAATTACTGTAACAGTAACATTGTTGATAGAACATCTGATTTGGCTCTGTTCAGAGGACTCTACATCTAAGCATTGATATAACAGTTGACATACTTGGTCTATCCTTCACAAATTCTTGAGCACACAACAATCCCATGCATCTTATGATCCCTGATAGAAAGCATGGCTCTGATATCACTGGATCTATAAAAGCCCCAATGTTGTTTTCATTCCACAATTTCCATCCCTGTAATGCACAAACATTGGGGTTAACCCTTTTATATCTTTCTGATAGCAACAGAATGAAATCAAATGAGTTTTGGTGGACTTGCATAGCTTAGAAGATTCAAAAAATGTTTGTCATGATAAAAACTTGTGCTTCTTCTACCACTAACAATCTCTAATAGCAATACTCCAAAACTGAACACATCAGATTTCTCCGAGAATCGCCCTTCTATTGCATATTCAGGGACACATTTTAAATTGATGGTTTGAAAAGTTCCGAAAATAAAAAACTGGATTGTCAAATATATAATCCACATAAAGGTCATATGGTTTAGATTGACTTTTGCACGAATCCAATCAAACAATTAATTAAATAGGAATCATTAATTTATTGCTCGATGGTTCAGTTCAGCAGTAGTACTAATCATCATGACCTATAATTGTTATTACATTTAACTAAATAGTAGTTTTTAGCCAATTGCGCTGACAATTGATTGTTTCGACTTTTGATGATATGCCATGTAGCTCAAGTCAAAATATGTATAATATTTAATTCTTACATTGCATAATCCTCATCTGTGTAAAAGTAACATTAAATGCTCTAATAACTGGACTGCGTAACAGAAGTTTGACTTTTACAGTACAGATGTCTTAAATGATTCGTCCCTTTTTACTCTTTTCAAAGGTGATGACTTGTCTCTTATACCTTTCTCAGAGCACGAGACGGCGTTTATGATTCACCGAATAGTCAAGTCGTTCATCAATTGCAAAAGTGTATGAAATAACGTTTAACCTCTACAATAGTGAATGACGCGTCATCCACTAAATGAGAAAGATAAGCTGATTGTAGCTTTTGTACCTGCACCTCTGAATATAAAGAACAACAAAAGTTCTTCAAATTGGATGAGTCTATTAAATCGGTTGGCCTTTCAAAATAATTACAGTTGCAATATAAAATTGAACAACCCAAGTGGTTTGAAAATTTTCCAATCTTTAGATATGTAGGCTATCGTGCTTCAATGTCTGTAACAGTAACATTGTTTCCAGAACATCTCTCTTGGTTCTGTTCATAGGAATCTGTATGTAAGGTACACCTCTGCCTTTCTGTGAATGCAGGTAGTTTTGGAGTAGGAAGATCTACATTTTCAGTACTAAGCATTGATATGACAGTTGGCATCGTTGGCCTATCCTTCACAAATTCCTGCACACATAACAATCCCACATGTATGCATCGGATGATTTCAAATTCTAATCCTGATTCGGATATTACCGGATCTATTAAGGTTGCTATGTTGTTCTCAGTCCACAATTTCCATGCCTGTAATGCACAAACATAGGCGTTAATTTTATCTTCTGAGAGCAACAGAGTGAAATAAGTTTTAGTGCACTTACATGGCTCAGAAGATTCAGAGCACCCTCCTCATGATAAAAACTTGCGTTTCTTCTACCACTAACAATCTCTAGTAATAATACTCCAAAACTGAAGACATCAGATTTCTCAGAGAATCGTCCTTCCATTGCATATTCAGGGGACATGTATCCACTGCATTTCATTATCCACACACCATTAATCATACGAACTCAAAATCATCGCTTGAAAATCTATATGAATTTACACAAAGCATAACTACTTACTAAGTTCCAACCACCCTCCCAGTTTTGGCTTGGTCTTGATTGCCTCCAAAAATTTTTGCCGTGCCAAAATCTGATATTTTTGGATTCAATTCTTCGTCTAACAAAATATTCGATGTCTTCAGATCTCTGTGTATAATCCGCAATCTAGAATCTCTGTGAAGGTAGAGGAGACCTCGACTAATTCCTTCAATGATATTGAAGCGCTTTCTCCAATCTAGATGCTCTCGTTTTAGGGGATCTAAATGAATTATAATCCAATGATGAGAGAAAAGGTGCAGTAACAGAAACAAAAGAACTAGCTAAGTTTCTTTCATTTCCTATTTTATTTATTAGTTCTTAATATGATGCTATGAACTTATAATTAATTGGTGAAGTACTGCAATAGCATGAACTAACCAAAGAGAAACGTATCCAAACTTCTGTTTGGCATGTATTCATAAATCAGCATCTTTTCTTCTCCTTCAATACAGCATCCGAGGAGTCTAACAAGGTTCCGATGCTGGAGTTTGGAAATTACCATAATCTCATTCATAAATTCGTCTAGCCCTTGCCCAGATTCTCTTGATAGTCTTTTTACTGCTATTTCTTGACCATCCTGCAGCTTTCCCTGGAACAAATTCTCAAGTCAAATAACTGTGTATTGAACGGCTGATAAAGCTATAAGTTATAATACGCAACCATTACCATGTATACTGGACCAAAACCACCCTGACCAAGTTTATTCTTTAAATGGAATCCGTTTGTTGCAGTTGCCAGCTCTTCAAAGTTGATTAGTGTTAGATCCTGAAGTTTAGATGGGTTCATGATTTCCGGAGAAAGTTTGTTGTACGTTTGACATTCATCTAGTTGTTGCACCTTCCATTTTTTCTTCATTGCTGATTTAAAAACTCAATATTAAGATATGTAGCAAGAGGAATTGCTCAGTTTATCAAGTCTATAAGTAAGCTAACAGTTGCAATCGTATTACCTTTACGTTTTGTTGTCCACCTCCAGGAGAAAATCGCACAGATTGTGATGGCAACTGTTCCTACTATTACTGGTACCACTATAACTACTTTCATGACTTCTTTATCTGCATATAAGCTCAAAGAAAAAATTATCCAGCTAGAAATTGATCAAACAGGCGTTTGCAAACATTATAAAATTTAAAAGAAAAGAAAAAGCCAGCAGGTTTTGAAACATAGAACTTACCAAGTTCTGAATGTGCCACACGGATGTAAAGAACCGCCACCTCGAGGGAGAATTTCTGCATGTCAATTAAGTTCCCTCTCCATTGCATACAACCGATACCAACATCATATGCGTAAGCTACACAAGAGCAATTACGTAAGCACTGAACTCTGCATTCGTCTTCAAAACCAGATGACCGCTCGGCAAAGTCTGGCAACTTCATCTTCTCTAGTTTCAAAAACCCATCTTCTTTGCCAACTTCACCAGTTTTCTTTATTCTTTCACACTTGAGAGGTTTCCTTCTGACACAACCACCAGTCCAGTATCCTCTGTTCCATTCCTCTATATTCATTGGCTCAAAACCTCTCGAACAGCTGCAAATTGTTTTTTTCTGTGAATTACAGATTCCAAATGGCCCACACCAACCATAGATATCGCATTCAGATTTTGGCTTCCAAAAACTTATATCCTCCCAGTCATTCTTCCCATCTTCCCAATCTCTTTCTTCCACGAATCCTTGTGAGGTCAAGACCAAGTACATAGTAATGTTTACAAACGCATAAGTAAGATAACTATTTCCTTGAGGATCGTTTACTTCGATATTAAATCCGTCAAGATAAAGGGAATCCATACCAGGTACTCCATTAAAGATCCGACCATTCCATGGTCCAGTCCGCCAATATGGTCGGCTATCATTCCAAATGAAAACATCAGGAACGTTTAGAGGTTTAAGGCTACAGGAGAAGCTACCAACGGATGGATCAGAAGGGCTTTTCCATGATGTCAACTGCACTTTCTTAGCGGTTCTTACATTTGTACTAATTCTCATCCCTGGCAGGAGTGAATCTGTAGGTTCTTGGAAACTCTCCCATATGCTTAATCCAGGGGTGCCAGCATTCAAGACTAAGTTCCCAGAATCTGAAAGCTGAGCACTTGCGTTAGTTACTGAATTTGAAACGTTAGACGACCAAAGTATATCTTTCTGTCCATTCAAAACTACAAGATTGCCATCGTCATATATGGTAACAATCCCGGATGAATCATTAATGAGAGGCTTGTTTCTGTTAGCAACCCAGATGACAGCATTTCCAGATGCCCGACTGTACCAAATTCCAACATAGCGATCAGTAGAATTACCAGGGCTAAAAAACCCCAGTTTGAAGGTACCGCCGATAGAGGTGATTGTTTCAGGATCTGTGATAGATTGAGATGATGTGATAGTGTCTATAGCAGCGCCGAATTCTGAACAAAAACAAGACAACAGAAAAACAAGAACTACGGTAACTGAAACCATGCAGCCACTATATTCCATTAGTCAGTAAGTGCTTCCTTCTGAACAAATCGAATATGTTAGCCCAGTAGATAATAGCTGTTTAGTTCTGAAACTTAATCTTCTTGACTTAGGCATAGTTTAAATGATCTAAACCAGCCTGGTTTAGAAATTGTCAAATTTTGAGGCCATATATAAATATATATAACTATGTAGCAGTGTCGAAAGCAACTTCTTGAAGAAAGAAGGAATTTAGAAGGGATCATAAACATTAAGTGAAGACCGCAAGTTCATTGATATTATAATTAGTTCACTAATTTTTCATCAAGACTCTTTCTACCTTTAAATTTTATTGCGAATTTATGTTGAGTGTTGCGTATACTTTAATTTATTTAACTTTGTACTATCCACATCTACGATTTTGCTGGGCAAATTCATAGAACAATGACAATTTATAAATATTTTGAAAAATTCAAACTCAAATTTCTCCTCAATTTTGTGTAATAAGGTTCAAACTCAAATCCCTTATATTACATTAAAAAAATGTTACTAGTTAAATCAAACTAGTACTCAAGAATTTTTTTAATATTTTCATATAAAATTTACAAAGACTATACTATAAAATATGTATTTCAATTTTTTTAATTTATATTAGAAGAATGGATTTTTCTTTCTCATTTAATTGACTTATTCAAGGCTTAGTCTAAATTTTCATCCAAATGTCAACCTGGAAATTGATAAATCTTTCCTATCTTCTCATAAACATCAAAATCACCATCGCAACATTATACGAAAGAAAAAGAGTACAAAAATTCACAAAAGTGAATGGGCTATCAAGCATGAATAGAACACTGAAGAAATGGTTGGCCCATCTTGTATTAATTCTTCGTGCACCCAGAGGAAGCCTAATAGAACATTAAATTAAAAAACATATTTTATATAAACTGCAGATAAATTATTATATTATTAAAAAATCTTTGCACTCATGCATCAAGAACTCTTTTTTGCAAGGCTAAATCCTAATTAAAAATACAAAAACAATGATAGAAATTCTAATATACTTTTAACTTTCCAAACTCTATACCCTGGGAGTGTAAAAGCATAGGACTATTAACCGGGCCGGGCCTGAAGTGAAGAAACCTGGCTTGACCCTGTCCATTTGGGATTTGTATGAATATATGTTTGTGGCATTGCATATGATGCTTTGAATACATTACAAGGAGTGGAAGGACAATAGAAATTCTTCCAACTGGATGAATTTGCAAAATCTGTAGACCTTTCAAAATAATCGCAACCGAGCAACTCAATTAATTGAATTGCAACACAAGTTTCTAAGAAGAGAAAACAGGTATGTATCTTCAGATCAAGTATGCTTGGAGGACTCTGCATGTAAGTCGATAATACTTTCTGTGAATGCAGGTTGCTTTGAAGCAGGAAGATCCACAATTTCTCTGTTAAGCATTGATAGAACAGTTGACCTGCTTGGTACAAATTCTTGCACGCATAACAATCCCACATGTATGCACCTTATGGTTCCTGATTGAAAGCATGGCTCTGATATCACTGGATCTATATATTGAGGGGATAATATTATTTTCGTTCCAAAATTTTCACGCCTGATAATTGAAAACATTAGCACAATTCTAAGTTGCCATTGTACTCTTATTATCTGAGAGCAATAGAAGAAGATAGAGCTGGGCAGAATTAGCCTAAAAGAGTTGAACAATGCTCATAATGATAAAACCTTGTAGCTCTTCTGTCGCTAACAATCCCTAATAACAATAATCCGAAGCTGAAGACATCAGATTTCTCGGAGAAATGCCCTTGCATTGCATATTCAGGAACATGTGCCCACCGCATTTCATCATTTAATACACAGCAAAAGCCATGAACTAAAGTATTATTTTGTTGAATTAAGATGAAGCACAAATATTTAATATGTCCAGACAGCCCTTCTAGTTTTGGCTTGGTCTTGGTGGCCTCCAAAAGTCCTTGCCATGCCAAAATCTGAAATTTTCGGATTACATTCTTCATCCAACAAGATGTTACTTGCTTTTAGATATCTATGTATAATTCGCAACCTAGAATCTCTCTGCAGATAAAGAAGACCTCAGCTTATTCCTTCAATCATGTTGAAGCGCTTTCTCCGATCTAGAAGAAGTTGTTTAAGTGGATCTACATCAATTGTAATATAAAGTTAATTGGTCCGGCTATCAAACAGAGCAGATCAAGTGGTTCAGCTGCAAATTAGCGAACATTTTTCTAATCTGTTTCACCATGTCAGTGTGATGCCATACAGTTCTAATGATTACAGATAAAACTGAAAACCTTTGGCACGTACTAATCGAGGAGAGATGCATTCGAGCATCTTTTCTTCTCTTTCAATACAGCATCCGAGGAGCCTAACAAGGTTCTGATGCTGGAGTTCAGAATTAGCATAACCTCGTTCATAATTTCTTCTAGCCCTTGCCAGATTCTTTTTAAAGTCTTTTTACTGCAATTTCTTGTCGATCCTGCAACCTTCCCTGTAACAAAAACTCAAGTCAATAACTGTGTGTTATACTGACAAGCTGATAAACTTATAATGAAACGAGCAACCATTGCCCTGTATACTTGGCCAAAACCAACCTGCCACAACTAGATGTGGAACCATTTATTCATTAAATGGAACCTGTTTGTCGCAGCCCACAGCTGCCAGCCGCCCAAAATTGATTAATGGTAGATCCTGGAGTTTAGATGTGGAGAAAGTTTGATGTATACTGGCAGTTCATCTAGTTTTAGCATTTCCCTTTTTCTCTTCATTGCTGATTTGAAAAAAATAAAAAGAGACCTGGCATTTTGGAATTGTACAGAATATCAAAATAAAAAATTAAGCTAACAGTGACAAGCGTACACCTTTACCTTTTGCAGTCCATCTCCACGAGAAAATCAAAATGCATGTGATGATAATCGTTCCTACTATTAGTGGTACTATGATAACTAGTTTCTTGTCTTCTTTATCTTCAGATAAGAACGAAAAACTAATTCTCCAGCCCATAATAGACAAATCGGGGAATTTTCACTCTCAGCAGGATTTGAGGCATAAAACTCACCAGGTTCTGAATGTGCCACACGAATGTAAAGAATCGCTGCTTTTAGGGAGAATTTTTGCATGTCAATTAAGTTTCCACTCTATTTCATACAACCGATCCCAACATCATATGCATAAGCTACACACAGGCAATTTCTTAAGAACTAGACTCTGCATTTATCTTCAAGAACGGATGACCGCTCGAAAAAATCTGGCACCTTCATCTTCTCCAGCTTAAAAAATCCATCTTATTTGTACACCAGTTAGCTTAATCCTGCCACACTTCAGTGGGATGAATGCTTCCCTTTTTAGATTGATGGCAACAATGTGTACAGACTACAGATTTAGTTTAGGCCTCTATATAGTTTGCTATTCTTGCACGCATGACTTTTGAAGCCATGTTTTACTTACTTTCATTCCGACAGTTTCACCATCCATTCCTTCGATTTTTACTAGCACAAGATATGGATGTCGGCCGACCCTTGTTAACGACAAAGTGCAAGTGCAGCTGTTAGTAAGAGAGAAGTGAAGATTTGGGCTCGTAATACTTGCAAATCCTAGTAAGGCCTATTATACGTGAGATTTTATGTATAATGTGCAATTGCACACAATCACACAAATAATATAATAATAAGTGAGTTATCATCTTTATAGAGATTATTCAAGTAATAAATTGTTAAAATTAACTCTAAACAATTCGGAAATAACCAATGAGTCAATTAAAATCTAATGAAAATTAAATCAACTTATGAATAAAAATAATATAGAATAGAATAAAGAACTCAAATTATAACTACCCAAATATCAGTAAATGATATGAGAACAATGAGCTAGAGTTGTGAATTCCCCTAAAATACAAGGTTGGTAAAAAATGCTGTAGAGAAATGCTATAGCAATCTGAACTTTGTTAACTGGAAATTCTAAATATGTTCATAGTTTTTTTCCAAAGTGTTTATGATTTTTAATCCCTTCGTTAAATTAACATATTCCTATGCTAATTTAATTTCAAGAATATAGTGATAAGCTCCAACTCCCTAGGTAATAATATATTCCTATATTATCACAAATCAATTTCAAATAGAAAAATGAACTTGCATCAATCAAGTTTTAGTCCATTAAAATTAACCTTTCTAGTATTAATTTTAATTCAGCAACTCACTAATGATGGCCAAACATAAGCAAGCATTAATCAATATTTTCACAAGATTGAACACAGTTGAACTACTTTAACATTCCTTGCAGCAAAATATTCCAATTTACATTAAAGGATTCATCAACAACTCTAGCTACCAAGAAATTAGTTCATATTCAAAAGCTTAAAAATATTCATATACAACTTAACCATTGATCCATAAGAGTTTAAGAGAAAAGAGAATAAAAATACTAAAGAGAAAAATAAGAAAAATCAAGCCCAAGGTTGATGTCTCAAGTTGGATTTTCTTCTCCTGCTTCCTTTCTTCCAAAACAGTAGCAAAACAGTAGCCCTTTTCCCCCCAAAACTTTCCTTTCCAAAACCTTGTTAGAAATGTAGATATCTTTTTCTTGACGGTTATGCTCTCTTTATCTTGAGTTAGGACAGTACCCTAAAAAGGAAATTTTTCTTTTTTCTCCCTCCATGTCATTTTATTTTGTCCAACTCATTAAGTGGTTCAATTGCTGTCCACGTCATCCAATTCATTCCACCTGCTAATTTCTTTGCTATGACAACAATGCTGCAGCATTCTGGGAGATTTATTTTTTTCAAGTCCTGTTTCAACGTTTCAGCATTAATAAGGATAAACTAAAATAAAATGAACTTGGACTCCTACATCGCATAAAAAGTAAAATTAATCAAATTAAGTATTTACAAACATAAATCACTCTAATTAAATAACTTTTTAAACTCAAAAGTATCTTAAATAACTCTATAAATATAGAGTTATCACCCATCATCGTGTTATGAACAATAAGATCAAACATACCTTCGGTGGATACCAAATTTTTGTCTGCGGTCACAACACTCAATAATTTGTTTAAGGTGAGAAACATACTTAACTCAGTAAAGATAAAATGAATTTTTTAATAATAATATGGGAAAAAAACCCGAAAATGTCACTTGAATGTCACCGCAATAATTTTCGATGAAGAACTCAAATGGCAATCTCTAGTCTTTGTAGGGCAAAATGGGTCTGAAAAGGCTTTTGGGTCGTCATTGAAGTCTCCAGTCGCCTTCAACTAAACGTACCAACCATCCAACTTTGCTTGCCCCTGAACGTCGCAACAACAGCCTCCAATGACAATCTCCTATGATAGTCTCTAGTCGTCATGTGCAAAGTGGACCTTCCAAGAGGCTTCTACGTCACTATAAAAGTCTTTGGTTGCTCTAACTTGAAAGTACCTTTTAACCCTTTATTTCGCTTGAAAACACCAAAAATTGTTAAGGGGCGCAGGCGAGATCACCGACAATAATCCTCCAACGCCTAAGTCAGTGAAGGCACATCTTAAAAAAATAATGAAATTTAGATAATCTAAAAGAAATGGTTTTGGTTAGCCTTAAATACCATAAGTTCCTTAGAAATGTCAAAGAATGGTTGTAGAATGTTCAGTCATGAGAGAAAAAGGAGAAAGAAAGTTCTTGGTAGCTAAAGTATTTTCGGCATAAAAAATGAGGTTCCAAAAATCTTTCATTTATGGTTTTATGTTCTTTTTATAATAAAAAATTAAGAATTTTTAGAGGACACGTGGTGGTCCCTTATTTAAAGTAGTGATATTTCAATTACCATAATGTCTTAATTTGTTCAAGCTTAAGATGAAGTATAAACCTAGGACCATGGAAAGACAATCATTTCGTTATCTTAGTGAAACTCGTTCTATGAATATGAGGAAGGAATGTTTTTGTAGCAAATATTTTTTATAATTGACTTTTACTAATTAAAAGAATAAACTTTGCTAAAGTGAATACGAGGATATATGTACGATATCTCAACATACTAATCTAAACAATGAAATTCGGCGAGGTATTTATTCTCGATAGTTTATTAAGAATTTTTTATAATTTAAAATGTCACTACTAAAGAAAGCATTCCTTTAAAAAGTTATGGCACAACACCCTCAAATCCGATGACTCCAGTTATTCTAGTTTCAAAATTCCAACAAAAATTTTTAAACCGAACGAGTCAATAAAGTTTGTCAGCCTATCAGAATACATAGTCAATTGATTTGATGACATACAAGTGTACATGTAAAAGAATGTAATTGTCTGGCGAGATTGTTTGCTATCGGCCTTCAATGACCGTAACAGTAACATTGTTCACTGAAAATCTCTTTTGACTCTGTCCAGAGGATTCTGTAAATGGAGGTTGCTTTGGAACGGGAAGATCCACAATTTCACTATTCAGCATGGAAATGACAGCTGACACATTTGGCCTGTCTTTTGTAAACTCTTGCACGCATAACAGTCCAACATGTATGCATCTGAAGATCTCCGAGTGAAAGCATGGATCAGATATTACCGGATCTATTAACGTGACAATATTGTTTTCGTTCCACATTTTCCACACCTGAAAAAGTTAAAAAGTTAAATTATACACTGCCATTTTATCTTATAATCTTTGAGCAACAGGAGGAGATGAGGGTAGACTTACATAGCCTAGAAGACTTAAACAATGCTCATGTTGATAAAAACTTGTGTTCTTTCTACCGCTAACAATCTCCAACAATAATACTCCAAAACTGAAGACATCAGATTTCTCGGAGAATCGCCCTTCCATTGCATACTCAGGAGACATGTACCCACTGAATTTCATCGTCAGCACACATTAAAATAGTTAGGCTAGTTAAAACCATTATTGAAGCATATATTTTAACCAGAGGAAGCACAACTACTTAGTACTTACTATGTCCCAACAACCCTCCCTGTGTTCGCCTGATCTTGATTGCCTCCAAAAATCCTTGCCATGCCAAAGTCTGATATTTTTGGATTTAATTCTTCATCCAACAAGATGTTACTTGCCTTTAGATCTCTATGAATTATCCGCAATCTAGAATCCCTGTGTAGGTAAAGGAGACCTCGACTAATTCCTTCAATGATGTTGAAACGTTTTCTCCAATCCAAAAGTTTATGTTTGAGTGAATCTGTATGATTTGTAATCCAAAGATTACAGAAAAGGTGTTAGTCCAAAAAACATTTCAAGTGACATGAAAGAGCAAAATAGCAAATACTATTCTACATGATATGATGCTAAGAGTGTTAGCATGAACCAACCAAAGAGAAATGCATCCAAACTCTTGTTTGGCATGTACTCATAAATCAGCATCTTTTCCTCTCCTTCAATACAGCATCCAAGTAGTCTAACAAGGTTTCGATGCTGGAGTTTTGAAATAACCATCACCTCATTCATAAATTCTTCTACCCCTTGCCCTGATGCTTTGGATAGTCTTTTCACTGCTATTTCTTGCCCATCTTGCAACCTTCCCTGTAACAAATGCTCAAATCAGTAAGCATGTACTATATCAAAAGCTAGTGAAGCTATAAGAGCATTGTGCAACCATTACCCTGTATACTGGGCCAAAACCACCATGCCCAAGTTTATTGTTTAAATGGAAGAAGTTAGATGCAGTTGCCAGCTCTTCAAAGTGGAATA
This sequence comes from Melia azedarach, assembly GCA_028052125.1. Lineage (NCBI taxonomy): Eukaryota > Viridiplantae > Streptophyta > Magnoliopsida > Sapindales > Meliaceae > Melia > Melia azedarach. Next base: position 8,832,310 of record CM051406.1, read on the forward strand.
GTGGCAAATCCTGTACCAGGTTCATTTGATCAGAAGAACAACTCGTACGTGCTTCCCATATGTCAAGTAGTCGCACCTTGCATCTTTCCTTCATTGCTGATTTTAATTACAAAGTAAGATATGCATCTATTTGGAATTGCAATTGCACATACTAGCAAGTCTATGGTAAGCCAACAATTACAACCATATTACCTTTACGTTTAGCCGTCCGTCTCCAACAGAAAAATATACAGATTGCAATGGTAATTATTCCTATAACCACTGGTACTATGATGATCACTTTCATGTCTCTTCCATCTGCAGCTAAGAACATAATCTACCAGAGAGATCTTTGAAGCATAGGATAGTGAGAGATTAATGAGACAGCACTGTAACTTACCAAGTTCAGAATGTGTCACACGAATATAAAGATCTGTCCCACCAAGGGAGAACTGCTGAATGTCAAATAAGTCGCCACTCCATGTCATACAACCGATGCCAGCATCATATGCATAAGCTATGCAGGAGCAATTATCCAAACACATCTCTCTGCATTCACCTTCTTCAACGTCAGATGCCCACTCTTCCAAATCCGGCACCTTCGTCATCTGCAGCTTCAGAAACCCATCCTGTGTGCTGACTTGACCAGTTTTGTTTATCCTTTCACACTCCAGTGATCTCCTTCTAACACAACCACTAGTCCAGTTTCCTCTTTTCCATTCCTCTAAATTCTTTGGCACAAACCCTCTCAAACAGCTGCAAAGTGGTTTTTTCTGCGCATTACAACTTCCAAATGCGCCGCACCAGCCATAAACATCACATTCAGTTATCGGGTTGAAGAAGCTAATCTCCCAGTCACCCTTCTCATTGATCCAATCTTCTTCTTTTAGAAGTCCTGCTGAGGTCAAGACAAGGTACGAAGTAGCGTTTGCCAACGTATAAGTGAGGTAACTTATTCCTTCCCAGTTATCTACTACCAGATTAAATCCATTAAGATAAATAGAATTCATATCAGGTATTCCAATGAAGGCCCGACCATTCCATGGTCCAGTCCGCCAATATGGGTGGGTATCGTTCCAGATGATTATTTCAGGAATGTTTAAAAGCTTAAGGCTCATAGAGAAGCTTCCAGTAGATGGATTAGAAGGGCTTTTCCATGATGTCAACTGCACTTTCTGACCAGTTCTTAGATTAGTAGTAATTCTCATACCTGGCATGAATGTATCCGTTGGTTGTTCGAAGCTCTCCCATAGGTTGAGCCTGTTGATGTTATCATGCAAGATAAGATTTCCAGAATCTAGAAGCTGAGCACTTGCGTTAGTTACTGAATTTGAAACGTTTGACGCCCAAAGAACCTCTTTCTGTCCATTCAAAACAACAAGATTGCCATCCTCAGATAACGTAAATATCCCTGATGAATCTTTGAGAGGCTTGTTTCTGTTAGCAATCCATATGACAGCATCTCCCGGGCCACTATTGTACCAAATTCCTACATACCGATTAGTGGAATTACCAGGGCTAAAAAACCCAAGCTTGAAGGAACCCCCACTAGAGATAATCGTTTCAGGATCTCTGATGAACTGCGAAGATGTGATTGTGTCTACAGCAGTGCAGAAATCTGAGCAAAAACAAGATAGTGAAACGATTATAACGATGACTGAAATCATTATGCTGCTTACAAATTACATAACTTGTTGATTCCTTCCTGCACTTGACCAACAATAAGATGAATTGATGAATTGAACATGCAAATCCCAGCAGTTTACCTGGTCATTTCCAACCTACGTTGACCCTGATTAAAGTCTACACCTGGCCAGATTTTAATTAGAAATTCTCAATTTCTTAAATTTTCCAAGGCATGTAAGTTCCTGGCAAATAAGCTGAAGGCGTGGAAACACCTGTTCTAGCCAAGATTTTCTTCATAAACGGAGTAATCTCCTACCCAAAATAAAGTTAGGTTACCTTGTCCATGTCAAAGTCCCAAATAAAAATATTATATTTAAATATTTGATGAAACAATTGTAACAACTGCAATTGATTGAAGAGATTGTATGTTAGGTATCATTTGAATTTACTAATTAAAACTATAATTCAACTAGGACAATATTTGGTCAAACATCTAGCATTAGGTCTTTAACAATATTATTCACTTGTGTGCCGTGTTGCTATAATAAATATATAAAAAATAAATAAAATTTTCAACTTTCAAGTCTCCTATTTAAAAATATACTTATGTGCGATCAATTTAAAAGAATTATTTAACAAATTTCTGTTATTTTTTTCTATTGCACTCGTAATTATAGTTAATCAATTCTAAAAACAATAATATTTATTTAAATAAGGATCCAAATAAAGAATTGTATAACGAGAGAAGCTGACTTTGAAAGATTCCAGAGCTTTTTTTTTTCTAACCATTTTCTTAACACAAAATCTAGAATACCCCTGTAGGATATCTCTGTTTTAATATAAATTACAACTATTCACTAATTTTATGTTATAAATTGTTGCAATTAATAATTTCATTTTTAAAATAAAATTATGTTGGTGTACAATTAAAAATTGGGGGATGAATTTGGATGCCACAATTGCCTTTGAATTTATGTTAATGGGACAACTTTTTTTCTTTTATTTGACTTGCTCAAGCCGTTATCTATAGTAATGTTGGGTGTACAATTTTTGTTTTCTATGATGTTCTGGGAAAACACCGTGGTCAATGCAACTGAAGTTATAAAAAATCACAAAAATGAATCCACGTTGTTAATTGGGCCATCTCTTATATATCAATGGAGTAACATTAAAAAAAAAATCTTTTTATTCTTTTAAAGAGGTTCATATTTATTAAACATATTTACACCATGTATCAAGTTTGAATCCTAATTAAAAATACTACTGCCCAAAAAAATTCCTAACTAAAACTACATAAATAGCTATGAAATTCTAACCATACTTGAGTAATTGTTTAATCAATTAACCCAAACTTTTAAACATGCACTTTTATAGCCCACGCCAAACCCAACTATAATAGTCGGACTATGACACGGGCCGAGTGCGAGATTTAAGAAACCTGGCTCGATCCGGCCCATTTGCCTTTGTATGAATACGATTGCAGCATTCTATATGCTGTTCTGAATATATAGTGCAAGAACAAGAAAAATTCCTCCATCTGTAGGCCATTGGAAATAATCACGACTGAGCAACTCAATGCTTTGAAATTGCAGCAGTTGTCATCAATCAACCATAAAAGGTTCTAAGAACAGAAAACATGTATTTGTGTTTGCGCTCGTGTATGCTATCGGGCTTCAATGACTGTGATAGTAACATTGTTGACGGAGCATCTGTTTTGGCTCTGTTCAGAGGACTCTGGATCTACGGCATTCTGCCTTTCCGTGAATGCAGGTTGCTTTGGAGCAGGAAGATCTACAATTTCACTATTAAGCATTGACATAACAGTTGACATGCTTGGTCTATCCTTCACAAATTCTTGAACACACAAAAATCCTACATTTATGCATCTTCTGAACTCAGATTGAAAGCGCAGCTCTGATATCACTGGATCTATAAAAGCAACAATGTTGTTTTCATTCCACAGTTTCCACGCCTGAAAATTGAGAACATTAGCACAAGTAAGTCGGCATTATATTTTATTATCAGAATGCAATGGAAGCAGATATATTTGGGCAGACTTACATAGCCTAAAAGAGTTAAAGAATACTCATCATGATAAAAACTTGTATTTCTTCTGCCACTAACAATCTCTAATAACAATACTCCAAAGCTGAAGACATCAGATTTCTCCGAGAATTGCCCATGCATTGCATATTCAGGGGACATATACCCACTGCATATCACATCAAACGCTATCAGCTCCAGTATAATTTTGTTGAATAAGATGAAGCACTATAACTTACTATGTCCCGACAACCCTAATAGTTTTGGCTTGGTCTTGTTTGCCTCCAAAAATCCTTGCCATGCCCAAATCTGAAATTTTCGGATTCAATTCTTCATCTAACAATATGTTACTTGCTTTTAGATCTCTATGTATAATTCGCAGCCTAGAATCTCTGTGCAGATAAAGGAGACCTCGGCTTATTCCTTCAACAATGTTGAAGCGCTTTCTCCAATCTAGAAGTTTTTCTTTGGATGGATCTACACCAATTCTAATATGTTGTTAATTGGTCAAACTATGTAACAGAACAGTGCAAGTGGCTCAGCTGCAGATTAGCAAACAAATTTCTGATCTGTTTCCACCATGTCAATGTGATGCTATATAGTTCTAATGATTACTGATAAACGAAAAGCTTTAGAGTGAACTAACCGAAAAGAAATGCATCCAAACTTTGGTTTGGCATGTATTCATAAATCAGCATCTTTTCTTCTCCTTCAACACAGCATCCGAGGAGTCTAACAAGGTTCCGATGCTGGAGTTTCGAAATTAGCATAACCTCATTCATAAATTCTTCTAGCCCTTGACCGGATTCTTTTGAAAGTCTTTTTACTGCTATTTCTTGTCCATCCCGCAACTTTCCCTATAACAAAAAAAAAACTCAACTCAAGGAATGTGTATAGTGTATTGAATTGAACAGCTGCTAAAGTCATAATGAAATGAGCAACCAATACCCTGTATACTGGGCAAAAACCACCCTGCCCAAGTTTATTCATTATATGGAACCAATTAGTTGCAGCTGCCAGCTCCTCAAAATTTAATAGTGGTAGATCCTGTAGTTTAGATGGGTTCATGATTTCTGGAACAGAAGAACGTTTAGTGTATACTTGCAGTTCGTCTAGCTGTAGCATCATCCTTTTTGCCTTCGTTACTGATTTGAAATAAACGGTAAGAGAAGGAACAATTGGCAATCGCTCGGGCTATCAAGTCTATTATTAAGCTAACAGTTACAAGCATATTACCTCCACGTTTCACTGTCCACCTCCAGGAGAAAATGGCACATATCGTGATGGTAATTGTTCCTACTATTACTGCTATTATGATAACTACTTTCTTGTCTTCTGTATCTGCCAATATGAACAAAGAACAAATTATCCAGCCTCTGATGGACCGAAGGGGTGTGTCTACTCTAAACATTACTGAAAGAAAAAAATTCCAGCTGGATTTGAAGCATAGTACTTACCAAGTTCTGAATGTGCCAGACGAATGTAAAGAACCGCTGCCTCGAGGAAGAATTTCTGCATGTCAATTAAGCTTCCTCTCCATTTCATACAACCGATGCTAGCATCATATGCATAAGCTACGCAGGAGCAATTACTTAAGCAATGAACTCTGCATTCATCTTCAAGACCAGATGACCGCTCGGGAAAGTCTGGCAATTTCATCTTGTCCAGCTTCAAAAACCCATCTTCTTTGCCAACGTTACCAGTTTTGTTCATCCTTTCACACTGCAGCGGTTTCCTTCCGACACAACCACTAGTAAAGTTTCCTCTGTTCCACTCCTCCATATTCATTGGCTCAAAACCTCCCAAACAGCTGCAAATCGGCTTCTGCTCTGAACTACAGGTCCCAAATGGCCCACACCAACCATAAATATCACAATCATTTTTTGGCCTCCAAAAACTAACCCCCCAATCATCTTCCTCATCAAACCAATCTCTTTCTTCCAGGAATCCCTGTGAGGTCAAGACCACGAACATAGTGACATTTGCAAACGGATAAAAGACATAACTATTTCCGGGAGGGTCGTTTATTTCAATCTCGATTCCATCAACGTAAACGGAATTCATAGTAGGTACTCCATTAAATTTGCGGCCATTCCATTGACCAGTCCGCCAATGTGGTCAGCTAAGGTTCCAAACAAAAATTTCAGGGAAGTTTAGAGGCTGGAGGCTACAAGAGAAATTTCCAATTGATGGATCAGAAAGACTTCTCCATGATGTTAGCTGCAATTTCTTACCTGTTCTTAAATTCGTACTGATTTTCATCCCTGGCAGGAGTGCGTCTGTAGGTTCTTGGAAACTCTCCCATAAGCTTACTCCACCGGCGCGATCATTTAAGACTAAGTTCCCGGTATCTAAAAGCTGAGCACTTGCGTTGATAACTGAATTTGACACGTTTGATGACCAAAGAACGTCTCTATGTCCATTCAAAACTACAAGATTTCCATCGTCATGTATGATAACAATCCCAGATGAATCATTAATTAGGGGTTTGTTTCTGTTAGCAACCCATACGATAGCATTTCCAGATCCTTTATTGTACCAAATTCCAACATAGCGATTAGAAGAATTACCGGGGCTAAAAAACCCCAGTTTGAAGGTACCACCACTAGAGGTGATTGTTTTAGGATCTCTGATATATTGAGAAGATGTGATAGTGTCTATGGCAATGCCGAAATCCTAACAAAAACAAGACAACAGAAAAACAAGAGCTACCGAAACTGAAATCATACCGCCTCTAAGTTCCATTTGTCATGAAGTGATTCTTGTTGACCAACTCGAAGATGGTATAGTGCCAGTAGTTAGCTGTTTAGTTATTACTTAAATCTTGACAAAAGCAAGGTTAATGGTTTTGAAATTGTCAAATGTTTGAAGCCATTGATGACCATATTGACAGAAATTTATTAAGAATGAATGAATTCTAAAGGACCGTAAAAACGCGTTTACCCAGATTTTAAGTGAAGTGAAGAACCTTCTCATTGATAATGAAAACAGTTAAAAAAACGATAATACAAGTTTGTAACATTTTAAAAAAATTTATATTATTATTTGTTCTCTAATTTTCATCATCCAGAGTCTTTCAATCCACATTTTTATCAGAATATTTATGTTGAATTTTGCGTCCTTCTGTTTTATTCTAATTCATTTGATTTTGGACGATCTACAAAGACTACACCTAACTTTTGCAATTGCAAGGCAATGTCATTGACAAATGACAATTTATATTAGAACTATGGATATGATTTTGGAACTTTTCAACTCGATCCGCTATGATGAGAGAAAAATTACTTTGTATCACAATTTTAGGATAATTAATATCAATTAACTATCTAAATTTCGGCTTAATATCGAATAGCTGTAATTTCTCAAAATTTCGTCTTATTCCATGCACAAAAATTATTGGGTGTTGACACTAACAACGAAAGTGACCTTGTTCTTAACCTATTTCGTAGAGTACATGACATACAGCTTAAAATTTAACTAATAATTTATTAATCACAATATTTCTTTAAATAAAATCATTATTTTCAATTTCTTAATATTGATATGCCATTATGTTAATTAATTTATACAATGTTTTGAATTGGTAGTTTATGCAATTTTAGAAAAATAAAAAAAATATATTTATACAAGTAAACATCCTTAGCAAATTGATAATATTCGAAGAAATTGAAAATAACAGTAGGTACTATTATAGAGTCATAACATTTCCGTCCCTAATTTTTGATAAACAAGTAAATTCAGACATAATTTGCCCAATTTTAACATTTTAACTCCTATAAACTTGGGATGAAAATTTTTCCTACGGGACTCTACCCAGTTGTGGGCGATTTTGGGGTTAAAAAATCCAACCCATTTAAAGACTGGGGCGGGTTCGAAACTAAAAACTCTAATTTGTTCGAAAATCAGGGCGAGTTCAGAGATTACATATTTTGCCTCGCTCCTCCTCGTTTCAATCAAAAAATACAATAGTAAGAGTATTGTAGCGACTCAAAAAAATTAATTCAATATTGTAGCAAGGCCCACAGTAATACTATAGTGACACTGTAACTAGGTCAAATCAGGTCGGATTGGGGTCGAGTTGAGCGGGTTAAAAATCGAAACGAGTTGATCTCGGTCCCGTTTTATTTTAAAAGCGGGGTGGAATGGGTTCAAGGACAAATCCTCCCCAAACGGGGAGAGTTTAAGAATGACAAAACACGCCCCATTTTCATCTTTATTATAAACTATAAAGTATGACTTAATGAGAGTTTAGAAAACTATTATCATGGTGCATTCCAAAAATCTACTTACACAATCAGTAAAAAAAATTTACCTTTATATGATACAAAGGCAATACTACCTACATAAAGTGAAAAAGTCTCACACTTTTTAAGAGTATGAAACTCTAATATTCACCCTTAAAGAGTATGAAACTCTCTAACTTGGATGGCAACTTTTTATTCTTAAATATTGGTAAAATAATAAATCAGTGTATAACTTTTTATTTAATTTTCAGCCCCTAGTATAAGATACATGCCTATATTATTGTAGGCAGGAACTAGGGTAGAAGACAAAGGAGAAGGAATAAATTGTTATAATTGAATAAATTATATCATAATTTGTTATGTATTCAAAGTGTACGGACAAAAATGTTATTATCCCGATTGGAATAATTGGATATTAGGTCCACCTTGCCGTTTTAACATTTTCATCGAGAGGAAAATTTCAACCGTCTTCTCAGTCACTGCTTATGGAATCATACGACATAGCGTTAACAAATCAAAGAAACGGATGACAAATCAGCGGCTTTAGATATACAACAATCGAATCGATAACTGAACGACATTTTATAGCACAATTTCCAAGATTCGATAGAACGACATAATTCTTCAAACTCTGCATGAATCTATGAAGGTGTATGGCCTGTCCAAATAATTACAATTTCTATGTATGATTGAGCTACCCATTATTTTCAAATTTAGACGTTTGTAATCAGACCAAAGTAAAAGATGAAGACAATTGTGGCTTTTAGATTGCTATCGTGCTTCGATTACCGTAACAGTAACATTATTTACAGTACATCTCTGCTGGCCCTGTTCGGAGGACACTGTATCGAAAGCACTCCGTCTTTCTGTGAATGCAGGTTGCTTTGGAGCTGGAAGATCTACTATTTCACTATTAAGCATTGATATAACAGTTGACATTGTTGGCCTGTCCTTCATAAAATCTTGCACACACAACAATCCCACTCGTATACATCTTATGATTTCCAATTCCGAGCCTGATTCGGATATTACAGGATCCATTAAGGTGACAATGTTGTTTTCATTCCACAGTTTCCATGCCTGTAATGCACAAACATTGGAGTTGATTATAATAATCTTCGCAGAGCAACAGAGTGAAATATGTTTTGGTGGACTTACATAGCTTAGAAGATTCAAACAATCTTCATCATGATAAAAACTTGTGTTTCTTCTGCCACTAACTATCTCAAGCAACAATACTCCAAAGCTGAAGACATCAGATTTCTCAGAGAATCGCCCTTCCATTGCATATTCAGGGGACATGTACCCACTGCATTAAACATCAAAGGATCGTGACCTCAGAGCCTAAGAACAAATTTATAATATTGGTGAATTAAGGTAAGTACACATACTATGTTCCCACGACCCTTACAGTGTTGGCTTGCTCTTGATTGCCTCCAAAAATCCTTGCCATGCCAAAGTCCGAAATTTTTGGATTTAGTTCTTCATCTAACAAGATGTTACTTGCCTTTAGATCTCTATGTATAATCCGCAATCTAGAATCCCTGTGCAGATAAAGGAGACCTCGACTTATTCCGTCTATGATATTGAAGCGTTTTCTCCAATCTAGAAGTTCTTGCTCGAGTGGATCTAATAAATTGCAATCCAAAGATGTGACAAAAGAGAAGTGGTAAATCTATTAGAATATTTCAAGTGTCTGAGAGGATTAGGGGAAGTTATTATACCCTGTGATGCAATGCAATTGTAATCATTATTGGTAAAAATAAGAGCTGATAACGGGAACTAACCAAAGAGAAAAGCATCCAAGCTTTTATTTGGCATGTATTCATAAATCAGTATCTTTTCTTCTCTTTCAACGCAGCATCCCTGGAGTCTAACAAGATTTCGATGTTGGAGTTTAGAAATTACCACCACCTCATTCATAAATTCTTCTAGCCCCTGTCCAGATGCTTTTGACAGTCTTTTTACTGCTATTTCTTGCCCATCTTGCAACTTTCCCTGAAAACAAAAAATCTCAAATCAATAACTATGCATTATGTTGAACGGCTAGTAAAGTTATAATGAGCAACCGTTACCTTGTATACAGGACCAAAACCACCCTGTCCAAGCTTATTGGTTGAATTGAAGTTATTAGTTGCATTTGCCAGCTCCTCGAAAGTGAAAACTGGAAGATCCTGAAGTTTAACTTGGCTCATACTTTGAGAAGAAGATTTTGGATATGCTTTCTCTTTATCAGACTGTAGCCCTCTGCCTTTTCCCTTCAATGCTGATATGAAATCAATTTGTCAGAAATGCATCCATGAAAATTCCTCATTATCATGTTCCTTATGCTATAACAATTATAAGCAATTTACCTTTACGTTTTTCCATCCACCACCATGTGAAAACGGCACAGATTGCAATTTAACTGTTCCTATAACAACCGGTACTATGATAACTACTTTCATGTCATTTTTATCTGCATATCCAAACTAAGAACAAATATTTATCTAGCCCAAAAAGATCGGTGAAATTTCCAAACTTTCAAGATAATAGGAACAACCCAATTATTTGAAGCAGAGTAAACTAGAAAGGATTGAACATACCAAGTTCTGAATGTGCCAAACGAATGTAAAGATTTATCCCACCACTGGAGAATCTCTGCATGTCCATTAAGTTTCCCCTCCATTTCGTACAACCAATGCCAACTTGGTATGCGTAAGCTATGCAGGAGCAATTGTTCAAGCACTGGTCTCTGCATTCATTTTCAAGGTCAACTGTCCTTTCTGCAAAGTCTGGCACCTTCATCATCCCCAGTCTCAAAAACCCATCTTCCCTTCCCACTTCACCAGTTGTGCTTATCCTTTCACACTGCAGCGGTTTCTTTCTTATACAACCGCCAGTCCAGTTTCCTCTATTCCACGCCTCTGCATTTATTGGCTCAAATCCACTCAAGCAGCTGCAAGTTGCTTCTTTCTTTGCACTGCATCTTCCAAATGGCCCACACTTGCCATAAACATCACACTCAGTTTCTGGGAATGTAGATCTAACCTCCCAATCCTTCTTCCCATCCGCCCGATTTTTCTTCACTAGTTCTCCTTGTGAGTTCAAGACAAAGTAGGACAGAGGACTTGCTAATGCGGCTGTGATATAAGTTATTCTTTCTTCATTATCTACTGCAAAATTAAATCTATCAGCATTATCAGAATTCATATCCGGTATTCCAATAAAGATCCGCCCATTCCATGGACCACTACGCCAATATGGGTGACTATCATTCCAAATATAAACTTCAGGAATATTTAAAGGATCAACGCCAGCTGAGAAGCTTCCAATTGATGGATCGGAAGGGCTTTTCCATGAAGTCAACTGCACTTTCTTACCAGTTCTTAGATCAGTACTAAGTTTCATACTAGTCAAGAATGTATCTGTAGGTTCTTGGAAACTCTCCCATATGCTTATTCTCCGGGAACTATCATTCAACACAAGGTTTCCTGAATCTAAAAGCTGAGCAACTGCATTACTTAAAGAATTTGCAACATTTGATGACCAAAGAACCTCTTTCTTTCCATTCAAAACTACAAGATTGCCATCCTCAGATATAGTAAAAATCCCAGACGAATCGTTGAGAGGCTTGTTCCTGTTAGCTACCCAAATGACAGTTTCAGATGGATCATTGTACCAAATGCCAACATAGCGATTGGTAGAACCACGAGGGCTAAAAAATCCCAATCTGAAGATACTGCCGTTAGAGATGATCGTTTCAGGATCTCTGATGAAATGAGTAGATGTTATGGTATCAATGGCAGTCCCAAAATCTGAACAAAAACAATATAATAACACAACAATGGCTACTAAAATCCTGCCCCTGATAAGTTCCATAACTAGTAATTGCTTATTGTTGATGATATGAAACTTAAAATTGAGCTAGAACTGGTTGACTTTTTCAAAGGAAATTGTCATGAAAAATAATTTATTCATTTCTCGTTCAACGTTTCAGTCGGGTAGCTTTAACTTAATTAAATTATGTTGTCAATGCCCCGTTGTTGAATTGCCATGATTTTTTAAAATATTCATATCGAATCAATTGAGGTGGAAAATCATCAGGTGATACAAAAATACCATGGATAATTTTTTTTTTCTTTTTTTCTCTTTATTGAGCTTAACTTTCAATTTTTGCATTGTTTAAATCCAAGTAGGGCTTAGTTTATATTAGAAATATCAGGTTTCAATATCATGGCTTGAATATATTACAAAATGCGCAGGAACTTTCAAGGAAAGAGGGTGTTTACAGAATAAGTTATAAAGACAACCACTGAAGTTCCTCTTCGAGATTTGCGTCGTTCAAACTTTATGAAGAAAGGATTTCTTTATATTGAAAATAGATGGCAAGCTCTGAAAATGTAGATAAACATTAATTGCTTATCTACGCGAATATTAGACTATTCTAGATGTTTGAAATCATCGGAAATTTTATAGCAATTCATCTTCATTTAGTTTATTTAATCCATGTAGAATATTCCTAAATTTTGTCTTAAAATATTTTGACTTCTAATCGAGAGGTTCTCTATTTTTTTACCATTATACAGGTTATTGTAATATCCTCTTCACTTTATCGAAAAATAGCAACTACTATTTGAGTTTTAGTGCGTTGTTAGATGTATGTGACTTTTGACGAAATAACAAGATGCAATTCCTAAGTTTCGGGACATTATCAGATACTCCATGACTTTTGATGTAATAGAAAAATACTCCTTTTAACTTTGGACAGAATAGAAAGATATAGAAAGACAATTTTAATTTCTTGCAATTATAAGGTTAGAGATTCCTAACAAAATACGACATATTAAATAATAATAAATTTTTAACTTATTTTGAAGAAACATGAATGCTTATGCCTTGGTCTCTTTAAATAATGAATGGTGAAATTAAAAACAAAATTGATAACAACTCTATTACTGATTGAAATGAGTTCTTGATTCATGCTTATGCATAAGCATGAAAGGGAGAAATCAATAATAGCTTGATTTTTAGTATGAATAGAATTGTGCCATTTCTATTTTGTGAACAAAGCTCATTTCCACAGTAAAAACTAATATAAAGCTTATCTGTTTTTAGGGATTATTTTTCTATTTCATCAAAAGTTAAAGATATCTAATACATATATTTTCAAAATTCATGAGAATATGTTCCTATTTGTCAAAAACTATAGGCATCTAACAATCCCTCAAAACTCAGCAAAGTATCCGTTATTTTGCTTAATGATTGAGGAGTATATTACAATAATCCCTATTAGATATAAATGCGTAGTTAATTAACATTAATGTTTTTAAGAGGATAATCTAATTGGTTTGACCTTTTGTCATAAAAGTAAGAAGTTGAGGAATTGATTTCCCGCCGCACCAATTTAGAAGAGGAAATTTCTTTAATTTGTATTTCCTAAGCTGGAGTTGGCTTAGGGTCTATGAAATCTTTATAAAAAAATTAAGTTCTCTAAGATGTGTGAAATCTTAATATACAAACATACATACATATACATACATACATACATACATACATACATACATACATACATATATATAAATTTCCGCTCACACCAACTTCTAAAAGGTAATTTTTTAATTTATATTTAATGTGTGGAGCACGGTATAGTGAATTGTGGCAAACTATCATAAGAAGGAGTTGTTATATGAATAATAAATAATTTTAGTTTTTATTATTTACATGTTGAATGTGTTAATGAAATTAATTAAGTAAAAGATTTTAACTCCATATAAGTACTATAGGAAGAAATTTATTTAATAATAACTTTAAAGTACCTTTAATAACTTTTATTTATTTTATAATACATAATCTTTACTTTTGGGGCCGAAAATATTAAATATCTCTTGATGTTTGAAGAGACAAGCAAATAATCCTTTTAATATAATTTTTATTAATTTGACAAATTGAAATATTGTTTGTTATATCTTATATTGCTAACAAAAATGAGACTGAAATGATTTTTAAGTATTGAACTCTATAATTAAATAGAAGTATTTTGAATTACAAAGAAGAAAATTAAATTACTTTTATTTATAATAAATAAATATGTACATATTTTTTATATTTTTTATTTATGTTAATTATATGCTTATTTTTTTAAGAAAAAAATAAGTGAGATAATATAATTTTTAAGATACACATATAAAATTAAAATGCTAACATATTTATCTAAAAATTATTTTAATAATTACATACAAAATTATTATCAAAAAATAAAAGAAGATAGTTAGGAGTATTTTAGTATCTAGATTTTGCTTCAACTCAATATTTAGTATTTTAATTTGTATAATAATATTTTTATTCTTAAATTTTGTAAAATAATAAATTAGAACATATTTTTTTTAATTTTAATATTTAGTCATTTAGTAATAGTGTAAAATTTAAGTACACGTATTTGTTTTTTAACAGTAAAATTTTGTAGAGATGAAATTAGGTAAAAAAATTTGACTCAACACTTTGATACAAAGGCATGAATTAGTTTATTTAATAGTGAAATTTATAAATTTCATTTATTTCATATTATATAGAATTTATTTTTATCCATTTATAAGGTTATATTATATGCTAATTAAATGACATTTATATCACCAATAAAATAATAAATATATCACTCCAATTTATATATTTAAATTAATTTGTTCTCGAATTGCGAACCTAGCTGGTTTTGTCCCACCTACTTTTGAAAAAGGAATTTCTTTTTTTATTTTTTTATTAAATTGAAAAAGAAAGTAAGCAACATATAAGTAATTCAGGCTAGCTAATTTCATGATCCTATATAATATTAATTCATCAATCCGAGTCCCACATCTCAAACAAGATCATATCAATGAGATTGTGATTGTGATTGTGATTGTGAATGTGATAATGTGATGTATCTAGAAGTTTGAAAGCAAAGTATTTCAAAGAGATAGGAAATAAGTGAGAAAGCCCCCGGTTTGAATAAAGCACGCACAGGCACCTTCCATGTATACAAAAAACAAAGAAGATTTATCAACAAAGGAAAGCAGCTGCTTAGTTTCACAACAATGGCCCCATACCATATATGATTTAGGGCACGAAGTTGTTTCCTAATAAACTGGCTCATTTCAAGAAGCTAGCTAGCTTGTGTGATGAGTACTGAGACTGCTGACCAAACCCCATCTTCATCGAAGCAACGCAGCAGCAGCAGCTCTCTGCTAAATTAATGGCATTGCCTTCATTTTTGTCTCAACATTTCTTGGCTTAACTGGCACAAATTGGTAACTAAAACAAGAAAAAATCAAACACACCGAAGGCAAAGGACAATAACCAAGAAATTGTCTCCTCATTCCCTCTTCCTCCGACCTTGCTTAATTGGTATGCTTTTTATTGTTTTTATTCCATTTGACTTGGTATTAGAGAATCCCTTTTACTTCCAAACAGAGATTATTTATTTCTTATTATAAAAATGTGGTATTCTGTTCACATCTGAATTGAAATATTTTTTATTCTTTAATTGTCTAATTAATTACTTTACATTAAAGAAAATCTTAGATAGAACGGTTTTACTACGTCACTATAATGATGTGGTACAATTATCTAACCGTATGTCATATATTATATAATTAATTATTTTAAAATTAAAATAAAAAATAAATTACGAAAAAAAAGTGTAATTTCGAATTAAATATTGTTAATAAATATTCAAATTTTAAAATTTTTTAAATTATTAATTATAAAATATATGACATTTTGTAATTAGACAGTTTAACTAAGTAAAGTCGTCCCGCTAAAGAATTTTCTTTCTATGTTGTGTGTACATTTTATTCATTACAAGTATCAATTTATTTAATAAAATTTTAAAATAAATACAAAAACGATAAGATTTTATTGAACTATGGTAAGGGTGAAGCGACAAAATGATAATATTTTAAAATTTAATTCTTCTATTTTAGTACTGAGTAATACAAATAAAATGTTACATTTTCCACAACATCAGAGTTACATTTTCTCCATAACATCAAAAATCAAAATTAATATTGATTGATTATTTTCATGATCTAAACTTTATGGAAGCTGGATATATCCAAGTACAATCAGATCATATAGTTTTAACGTTTCGTCAATCAAGACCTTTTTTACTTGAAAATATTCTAATAATTACTTCAAAATTCAAGGTACGTAGTTGAAGAATTCTAAAATTTGCCCAAATTTTAGTCAAAACTTTAAAGAAAGTGAATGAAATTAATGATTTAATTCATAGAAATTTCTGCTGCCACAGTATACACAATATCAATTAGATCTAATACAACTTTATTACATTATGAACGAAACATTCTTATAAAATAGTAAGAAAACAGTTGTAACGGTGGCGTTTTAGTAATTGTCTTTAAAAAAAAACTTTTTATCTTTATTTATGATAGGAAAATGCTCACCATGACCTTAAAAAAAAAAAAAAGCTGGTACCTTCCCATGCAACTTCGAGGAAGGAGAACCATTTCAGTAAACGAAATGGGCAGGAATTATACGCAGCAAAATGCCGGCATAATTAACAGCTTTCAACAAATTTCTATCTTACCTGTACCTTCGTTGTCAATATCTCTTTCCTCGAACACTTCTCTTCTTTCCCTTTAATTTCCTTTCCTTGTAAGCTTTATATATTTCTCTTTTTCATACATTAACTATGTATATAAATATCCCTCACCCACCTCGTTACTTTTCCATATTCCAAGCTCGTTCATTGCCTACGTGAAGTATTCATTAATTAAAATATGGCTTCTGCAAATGGGGTTGTGTTTGAAGATTTCTTTCCTGCAATGGTCGAGAAACTGGGATCTGAAGGATTTATGCAGGAGTTATATAATGGGTTTCGTTTGTTAATGGATGAAGGCAAAGGTTTGATCACTTTTGAGAGCTTGAAAAGGAACTCGGCGTCGCTTGGTTTGCAAGATATGAGTGATGAAGAGTTGATGTGCATGTTGAGAGAAGGTGATCTCGATGGAGATGGAGCTTTGAATGAGATGGAGTTTTGCACTTTGATGTTCAGGTTGAGTCCTGGATTGATGAAAAGTTCTAAAAATTTGTTGTTAGAAGCTATTGTTGGTGAATTTTAGGCTTTATTTGCACTTAATTTGCTTATCTGGAGCATCTTTTTCTTAATCCAGCTATATTTATATCTACATATATTAGTGATGTAATGCATCTTCTTGGAAAAATCAGTTTTCTTAACAATGTAGCTCACGAACGATAAAATGATCTGCAAATTAGTTCTGGATAGCTTGTGGGGCATCCGAACCATAACAGAATCATATACATATATATATATATATATATATATATATATATATATATATATATATATATATATATATGGCTACTTATGAATCAATAAGTTAACCAATGGGCTTCAAGTGGGCCAGCCCAATCACAGATAGCAACCTCTCAAATGTTGCAACAGTGTTTTGCCATAAATCACACAGAAGAAAACATCAACAGATGCTTTCTCATGATCACTGGAAGAATGAAGATAAGTATTAATATGCAGCACTAAATAACAGTTGCCATGTGGCTAGCATTAAATGGGATGCTTTGTAAAAGGAGAAACGGAAACAAATTCTTTGGTGGAAAACACTCCATTACAAAAATGGAAACAATTTCTGGTCGAAAGTGTTGCGAACAGTAATAGAAACAATTCTCTGGCTACACTCGCACATGTTCAACAGAACATGCTTGCCACTAAGTCTATAAAAAGATCAGAGACATTAGAAATCAAACTCATTGGCAATGATGGACACTCGTTAGGTCATATATCATACACATATTTTGATTCTTTCAAACATTAATTTTATACATGCCTCTTATTTTCTAATGCTTAAGCCAACCACGGGATATTATACATGTGTCTCTTGTCAAATTTTTAGGGTATAAACAAAGGCTTAAGTTAGTCGTGTAGGCTTGTCCTCGACCATGAAATTTATCCAATGGAAAATTTTTTTGCAGAATCAGAATCTTACAATACATGGCTATCCTGCCTTCTCCTTACTGTTTCATATGTAAAGAAGCAATAAATTGATTTCTAAAAAATGGGTGTTTGAAGGTGTTCTCTTAGAAGAAAATGAAAACAAGTGTAGTGATATGTTAGGTCTCCAACTGTATGCAGTAATTTAATAAAATTTACAGGTCGATTGCCTAAGAGCCATACATTTGTCTTAGGAGTTAGCACCAACAAAGCCTAACAAACGAGTAACAAAATTAAATATCTTCTAGTTAAAGGATTAGACCATAATGAGCTTCTACAAAATTCGTACATCCTAACTACCCAAATTGAAAAATTAACACCCTTAAATCATAGCCCACCGAATTTATCTTAAACTAGAATGTTCACATGTGTCGTTGGGTCGCTTTCATTTGAAATATAAGAGGGACCATAAACATTATCATCATGATACTAATATCACAAGGGCTAAGTCTAATCTATCATTTTCAATGTGTGTCTAAATACAGAGCAAGAAAGTGATTAGTGCATTACATACACAAGCAGCCAGAAGATAGAAAGCAGAGAAGGAAGTGAAGTTAGGTCCAGTGCTGGATACCCATGTTAGCATCTGAACTAAACAACTTTGTGGGTTATCATATGACGTGTGAAAATCTTAGTGGGCATCCATTTTCCAACATGCAATCTCTCACCATACACCCACCTAAGAATATACAGAGCAACCCTGGCCCTTTAGTTCATCAAGGGTAGTTTTGTAACTATCGTACGTGTATACATAACTTTTGTACTTATTAGATCAAACATATCCTAAGTTTTAGTTTTTAATTAATAAAATCTGTTTTGAAGGGGAAGAAAATAGAAGTTGAAAAAGCAGAGCGGGGTGTTTCTGATAATATCATTAACGAAAGGCAAGTTGCCTGCGGCATGTGTTTTGTATTTTAATGAAGCTTTAACCACAAGGTGGAGTAACATAGATAAAAGCAGAACAGGGAAACAAAACATAACAAATTCAAGATTTGAGTACGAAGTGTGATTTTCTTTCTTTATTTTCTCTGAAAATAAAAGAGATGATTTCAAAGTGTGAGCTCTGTGACTCTCCAGCAAAGATGTACTGTGAATCTGATCAAGCTAGCCTGTGTTGGGACTGTGATAACAAAGTTCATGGTGCCAATTTTTTAGTTGCTAAGCATGTGAGGACTCTTCTTTGCCATGTTTGTCAATCTCTGACTCCCTGGAATGGCTCAGGGCCAAAGCTTGGTCCTACTGTATCAGTCTGCAATGTTTGCGTTGGTAACAGTAGTCGTTGCAGAGAAGAGAGGAAAAATGAACAAACACACAGTGATGAGGAGGATGATGACATTGAAGAAGAAGAAGATGATGATGAGGATAATGATGAGGATGAAGATGAAGATGATGATGGTAACAGTGATGAAGATGATGAAGAGAATCAAGTTGTTCCATGGTCATCTACACCACCACCTCCAGTTTCGAGTTCTTCAACAAGTGATCAAGAGTATTCAAGCAAGTTTTGTAATGGTCCAGAGGACATATCCGAATCTCAGATAGCATTCTCTGTGAAACGCATGCGGGAGACTACAAAGTTTCACTCTCAAGTATGTCTTTTCTCTTACTGTTGAATCTCAGTAGATCTTTAAATCCCGCATCAGTATTAAATTTTTCTTGCTTGTTTATTTTTTAATGTGTGGAAGCAGGATCGTATTCATCGGGGCTACTCATCTTCTCATCAGAGGAAGAATTCATATCTGTGAAATGAATCAGCTTGTGAATTTGAGCACCTTCACGCCATTGAAGGATCAACAGAGAAGTGGAAGATTAGAGAATGGTGATACTGCAGGTAAGATCGAAGACCATGATAATTGATCACAAAGAAATTGTAGAAACACCAACGGAAATGATTCAAAGAGGAGCTGGTGGCATTTCCATTGACTAATACCGGCTAATATCAGGCAAGAATAGTTGACTTCGTCTAAGGATCGACTGATTCCAACTCTGAATCTCTTTATATTAATGAGTTATCTTATTCTCTCATCCGGATTAGCATAATCCTCATCTTGTAATATTTAATGTATTTCATGTTACCCATGTATCTATTGTTCTTCATAATACAAGCAGCTAATACTTTATCCACATAATAAACTTTTTTCAAGCACAATTAACGAATCATAAAGATGGTTTGTGGGTATCCAAAAATGGGATAGTGCACAAAATATCAGGCAGGGCAATTTTATCTGATGAAAGAATAGAGCTTGAAGACAAAGTAGAGGTGGGACCTTAGTTTGAAGAGAATGTGGATATAATTGGCTTCATCGATTCCTAATTAAATCACACCAATTGAAAAACGAAATACAATTGATCTGACAGATAACCAAAACCATGTAACTTCAAATTAAATGTTTTGTTTTGCATGAGCCACAAGTTTTCTGACCCCCAAAGTAAATTCAATCTACATTCATTTATTTTTTTCAAATGCTGGGAATGAAGAATTAATTGAATGGTTTTCGTTTGTGGTTGGATTTGTGGTTCTCTATAGGCTCTCACTTTTTTCAATGAAAAAACATTAATAAGTTTAATGTCAATTGAATGCAATTTGCTAAAAAATAGTTGAACACCAAGTTAATGGACAACTTAATCGGCACGAAATTAGGTAATTAGGTGGTGTGAGTTATCACTTACTATTTTCATGATACCATCTTTTTTGGTTTTTTAAATCAAATTAGTAAAAGCCAAATGTTTGGTGGATTGAATTTCAAAACAAGATAGAATCCGTTTCTCAAAATAAAACACCGATTTGAAAAGCATACACTCACTTTTTTTATAAAATGTATTTTCGAATAACAATATTAAATATGTTATAATTATTTCTGCATTACTTTATATTTATCACACATTACATTTCTCCATGTACAAACATAAATTAAATATAACTTTTTTCATTGAAAATAGCACGAAGCATTACAATAAAATTATAGCAAGAAATATGTCAAGAATATGAGGGAGAGAGAGTATATATTTCATTAAAATAAAGTGCAATTTTCAAGGTATAAAATAAACAAATAGATAATCTATGAATAGCTCAAACAATAATAATGTGGGCATCGATCTCTTTATTAGCAGATCTTAAATCTATCAAATTATACATAAATAAATATGCTATTACAAAAACAACCGACCATCAACACGTGATTACCATAACCCATGCATTAATTACTATTTTAATTGCAACTTGACTCGATAATCCATCACTGTTTTTTCAGAAAATTTCATGGTCATATTACTAGAAGAAAAATTTCGAAGAAAGGAGAAAGGAGAGGAGGAATCGAGAAAAGGGTACGGTTGAAAATTCTGTGGTCGTATTGTATTTAAATTTGCTTTTGAGAGAGATTTGGAATTTTGGGTTTGCTTTGGAATATAATAATAATAATCTTTGGATTCTACTTCTTCCCAAACCGTGGATTTTTTTTTTTTTTGGGGTAAGAGGCACCAAGGAATTCTTCTTCTCCGTAAACATTGGCTTTTATTTTCAATTGCAATGATAGCCAGTTGTAAATTAATTCTTTTCTCTGGAATATTGAGATGATTGATTGATTCTATTCAACGCAATGCAAAAGGTAAGGCTCAAATTGTTTTCATTTGGACGAGATTCTTTTTGAAAAACGACTTCATATCCAATAATAGTCTGCGTGCAACACTGGCAGCGGTTTTGTTGCCTTGCACATTGAAAATGCTTTTTCCCTTCTCTCATATATATATATTTTACCCTAGTCAAATATTTCCAGACTGAAGAGAAAGATCATGTGTTAAGATGAAAATCAATCGTTGAAAAACACACGCAGCTGGCTGAAATAGAAATACGCGTCTCGCTTATCACTCGGTATGCAATGCCAAAGTCCTAAATTCCAAATAAAATTTCACATCAATTACAAACTATTATCAAAACACACAAGACAGACAATCCACATTTACAGCAGCGATATCCCATGTATCATGCAATGAAACTAAAACTTTTAGAGGTTGCGAACCAGTAAAAAGGTTTCCAACAGAAATTTTTTTTATTACAAGGTAAAAAAGTAAAGTCTACTTACATTAAAAGACAGACAATGAACCGAAGAAATGATTCATTATCCAAACTTCACTGGTAATTTTTAAAGCAAGCTTCCAAACTTATTCACAAAACACATTCACACACCCCACAAGAAACGTTCCAATTTGCAAGCCTTGGCATCCCCATGTCTGCTCAAGGAGCCTTTTCCATATCTGCAAAAAATGAAAGATTGCTCTCAACATCAAGTTTCATAGAAACAATAGATATAATTTAGAGCCGTGTTAAGACAGGCGCATAGAAATAGATAGAGGAGAGAACAACACGAGCACTTTGTTAATACTATACTAATTTTCATTTAGCCTCTACTTGCCGACTCTACACCTATTTGTGAAGTAAAATATCCCAAAGACATGAAAATGAAGGGTTTTTTTTTTTTTTGTCATAAAAATTTATTTGTGCATGTATGACCACTGCCTTCATGGTAGAGCATCTAATCAGAACATCGACATTCTAGTGGCACCAATTAGATGAATCTATGTGAAACAAAAAGTACTTCCTACATAAGATACCTACAAGCAGATATGGTTATAGAAAATCAAAGTTTAACACTGCATAAACAAATATGAAATACCAACAAATGTCAAATATAACTACTGGCTTTGTTATGAACTCATAACTTTAACACTATTGTCATCAACAGAGAATTGCATTCTCTGCAAGTTAAAGGAGCCGCCTGACATTCTTTTATATCATAAACTTGGTGCAAGTAACAACCACACGTACTTGAGTTTATACGACATCCAAGATTCTATCACTTGTCCAAAATCCTCATTTAGCTCTTGTTCAAGAATCCTATAGTCTCCAGCTTCTACTACGGCATAAGGACCAACCTTAGAGGCTACCAAAAGTGCAAGGATTTCTATATTTATACTTTGTTTGAACCACCCAATTGCCGGAATTTTTTTTTTTTAAAAAAAAAAAAGGAATTTTCAACTTAAGGCTTTTGGAAGCTTAAGATATTTTAACAAAAGTAATCCTACTACCTGACCCCAAATTTTGTAACATAAGAGTATCACAAACACTACTGTCAATGCAGTAGTACACCACCATTGTAGCAGCTCTGTTAGTAGCACCCTATAGTGCAACACGGTATTTTGCTAATAGCAAATTCAGTATTTATCATAAAATTGGTTGCTAACTTCATTGTTTAGTGGTTATTCCTTTAAAACTAAAAACTCATAAACACCACCATCGCCATTGACACTCTGAAACAGTCATTTGGCAAGCAGATCACAGAATCAGTAAAGGATGTTGAAGTGCCCATAATCCTTAATTTCAGTTAATATCACATTATTTTAGGCAAACACATCAGTAAACTCGCATTCAAATTCATACTTGGTTGTACCAAGTTACCCCTTAATCTTTTTCAAGCTGTTTTGCCTTTTTATAAAGGAAAGACAGTTTGCGTTAAATAATTAAGAGCACAATAGGAAATTTAATTAAATTTCTATATTGACTTTACAACACTACTATCTTAACACAGATTATGAAAGCCTCGTAACAGAACATGTCCCAACATGACTCATCAAATTCCCAGGATCCTAATTGAAGAAAAAACACAACAAAGAAACTAGCACTTGTAAGGATATGTTGCAGAGAGATACCCCACCCCAGGTTGCCAACAAAAAGACATAATACGTCACTAGATCAAGCCAAAGATGCATCAGGAGAAAAAAGATTTCATTTTGATATTCATACCCAAAAAAATAAATAACGGTGCTCCACGAAAATTATTATGTACAATTAAGTGACCAAAGCATTCAGTTACAAGGGTTTCAATTAAGCTTTCTGTTATTTGTTTCCCTTTTTATAAGAACCTCAAAAGGGTTGCATAATTTTGTAAGTACTCATCCATCTTATAACAGAACAAACATCAAGTGGCATTTCCTGCTTTCATGCAGAATAACTTTGTGGATTATCCAGTTATGAGCATAGTTTACACAACATTATGATCATCTCGTATTATGGAAAAATAAGTTATATATCATCATTCACAGAATTTCATACCAAACAATTCAAAAAGAAACAAAGTATAACCTAGCCCGTAAAACTAGAGGATTATATATGAATCCTTAAGATCTAACTGATAAAATTGAAGCCTAAACGGATGTTCAGTTTGAATCTTGAATGTTGGAGTATTGACTTTGAAACCTAAAAAGTGAACCCATCCCTGATCCCCTACCTCCAGGGCAGAGATGGAGCCTAAACCTTGAACTTTAAAATAGTGCTTGGCGTAGAGCCATGAAAATTAACACTAATTTTCACAAATGAGAAAGGTCAAGTCAAGGAAGAAATTCCATGTTCTTTAACTACTACACCCATTAAATCCTAGAAAGATTGAGATAAAAAATTCAGTAGCATGAATGAAGTACCAACCAAATGCAGAAATCAAGTACTGACCAAATGCATTGGCTCAGTGGAAACGACAATTAACATTGAAACGGTTGAACTGACCCCAAACCGACCATAATCAAAGCAATGCGGAATACAGGGGTGTCATCTTCTTTCTTTTTTTGGAACAAGACAATTTGGCAAAAATAAACGGAATATATGCAGGAAAAAAGTTTACACCTTTGGCACAATAGAAACTTTAAGGTTTGAAGATATTCAGAGGAAGATAAGTTGATAGAAACCTTCAACAATCTTTACTGACCACCCTTGTAAATGAGACTCAAAGATTTGGTACTTACAAGAACATGAAAATGACAATCAAGCATACTTGTCAAAAGAATCAAAGGACATTTTCATATAACAAGGAGCTATACATTTTCAACATATGTACTACAGAGTCTTCACTATCCATAAATTGCAGGATCCTGCCTTTCCGAGTATGATGCTACCCCCCATGTAGTGCAACATAATAAAAAAGAGAAATGACAAACAGTTACAATTTAATGATTAACAAAATTATAGTATTACAATGTCAAAATTGAAATGCTGATCATCATACAAAGTGATTTTCAGTTCAACAGAAATCTATAGCCATACATGGGAGTAACTTATTGATTATTCTTACATCACTGTTAATGTTTAACACTAACAACTACTTAGACCCCAACGAAAATGTGCTAACAATCATAACACCGATCATAATTCAAGAAACAAATATGAACAAGCTACTAAATGGAAATAAAACTGATTCTCTATTACAATTACCCAATAGTTATAAACTCATCATACAAAATAACATTATAAAACTAAGATAAAAAATGAAACGTACCTGGCTGTTTATCTGAAGCATCATGATACTCCTGCTCATCCTCTTCTGCAACCGGACAAAGCACCTCTCCATCTTTCTCACCACTGAGCTTCACTCCATCAGTTACACCATCAGCGCCGTCTCTCTCATCAGAAAATCTAACGACAATCACAGGACAGACGCAGTGATGCACACAATAGTCGCTCACACTCCCTAACCTACTCTTACTACTCTTCTTAACAGCACCAAAGCCTCTGCTTCCCATAATCACGGCACTCAGGCCTAACCTCTCGACCTCCAAACACAGCCTCTCCTTCATGTCGTGGTCCTTCACTATGTGGATCTTGAAGGGAATCTGGGCCTCCACCAGGGGTTGCGCCAGATCGTTAGCCTTCGACGTGGTGAACTGATCAAAATCATCTTCCAACTTCTGTTGCGACTCCTCCGAGTCAGTCATTTCCACAGTCACCTCGATCGCACCCCAGTCCGCACCGTAGAGCACGCTCGTGGGACGCACATGCAGAAGAACCACGGCATCACCGGGGCGCAAGTAATTCTGAACAGCCCATTTCACAGCAAAAGCACTCTCGTCACTTAGATCGACCGCTATACCGATCTTCCTGTGGGCCCCAGTGGCAGGAGAAATAAGCGGGAATCTAGGTGATGAGGGTTGGACAACCACCGCAGTTGCCTGACGTTCCGATAACTCCGGCGGGTGTTTCGGGGAAGTCATGCTATAACTTTTAACTTAGTTTGTGTGTTTTAAGAATGTTTTTCTGTTCCTGTTCGAAAGAAGGAATTGCCGAGGAAAGTGAGAGGTGATCCTATGTGTGTGTGTGTATATATATATATATATATATATAAGAGAAGAGAAAAGAGACGCCTTGGATGTTGTCAGTAGCGTCAGTAGCAACTCTTATTGGGTTTTTCCTTTATCTAAAAATTAGATAGATAGAGTTTGGTAACAAATCTTTTCTTAAAATTAAATTTAATTTTTTAAAAAAAAAAATTACTCTTCGTTCGCTTGTTCCAATTCTTGTCTTCGTCTTCGTACATATACCTAGAAATCTACAACTACAGAATGTTGTCTTTGTCCTCCAAAAATAATAATAACAACTATAATTAAATATTAATTATTATTATCAGATTATAGACATAATGTAAATTGATGGTTGTTTTAAGGGTGAAATGGGGAATAAGGATTGAGTTAAAGAGAGAAAAATTAACATTAATGACCAATTCTAAAATTAATTTTTTTAAATGATCACTGTTTAAAATATATTTTAAATATAATTAATTTAAATTAAAATATTTTTAATTAAAAATATATTTTTAAATACGATATATACTTTTAATTATAAAGAAATTAAAATTTTTTTTTCGTGATCAAAAATATATTTTCGATCGTAAAAAAATTTTGATTACGAATAAAATAAAAAATTAATTATTTTTTAAAAAAATTTATAAAAATATTTTAATTCAAATTAATTACCTTTTAAATACATTTTGAATTACTGATAAAATTTTCCCGTTAAAGAGTCGGTAGCGTTATTATAGATAGATGAGACACAATCCGAGACATCAGTTCGATAGTTATCATTTGACGAGTAAAGTATTTGTATTTGTATAATAAATTTTAATGCACAGGTTGTTATATTACATATTAAAGGTAATTAATATCATTATAAATTACTGATTTGTCTTTTCCTTCTTCTAGAATACTCTCCAGGCTTGTAAAAGGATTTGCATATCAAATTCTACGTTTTATGTATTCGTCTGCCGTCACCGCTGACAAAAAACTATTATTCTACACAAAATTATTTATTACAGAAATAAAACGATAAGCCTAGCTAGAATCGAATTGATTTAAAGAATGATCTTATCAATGTAATCCTGTAAAAATGTATAGATATAAAATATATATATTATTATAATTTGGTAAATCATGTCATCATAAATTATTTTGTATTAGAAATTTAAAAAAAAATAATAATTTTGTTCTTATCCAAAATGAGGAAACAAAACTTATATTTTATTATTAGGGCAACTGGACGGGTACTCCTTAAGCACGAAAAAAAGCACAAATAACGAGCTATAGTTCTGACATTGATCTATTATGGGATTTTTTCACATACCTCCCCTAAAGTTTATAAAACTCTCAATCTCTTAAAACATTTGAGAAAAGGATCACAAACCACCTTCACGGCGTTTTTCATCTATTAAAAAATAATAAATTGACCAAAATACTCCTAAGCAATTGCAAAATGATAATGCCTCCGGTGAGAATCAAACCTGAAATGGGTAAGAAAAAATGTCATTATTCTTAACCAACCCACCCAACAAATAATTTTGATATATTTCTTCAATTGATAATATAAATATAATTCAAACATAATTTTATAATCATTAAAATTTTATAAAATAATTTTAAATTAAAATCATTGTCAAATAATAATAATAGTAAAATTATTCTTAAATAATTATTAAAAAATAAATTTAAATTGTTATAAAATAAAATTATTCTTAACTTTTTATTCGCACTAGTAATTTAAATAATTGTTAAGTAAAATAATTATTTTATTTAAACAAATAAACATAAATAATGACAATAGTTATTATTCTCAAATGATTATTAAAAGAAATAAATTTAAATTATTATAAAATAAATTTTTTTTAAAATTATTATTGGCACTAATAATTTTATAATTATTAAAGAAAATAAATTTAAATTGTTTTAAATAAAATTATTTTAAAATTATTATTAGCACTAATAATTTTAAAAAATTATTCTTAAATAACTATTAAGTAAAATAAATTATTTTATTTAAAGGAACAAATATAAATAATAATAATAGGTTTAAAAATTTTATAATCTAAAAATAAAAATAATTCTAATTTCAAATTATTTTAATGATTATAAAATTATTTTTGTATTATATATTTTTATGATAACAAAATAATTTTAATTATTGAAAAAATTTATTACATATATCTTTTTCTCCAACGTTTCGGGTTCGATTCTCACTAGAAGCATGATTATTTTGTAATTGCTCAGAGGTATTTTGGTTATTTTCTTACCAGATAAAAAAATGTCGTACCCCTTATTTTTATCTTTAAAGTTTAATTATATTTTTTAATAACAACAACTTACTCTATATATTTTTTTCTGTACACTTTAAAAAAATTAAATAATATTTGAATAAAATTATCCAACAGAACCTTATGTTTAGCCGTACGATTGAAATCAGATTAGCGAACAAAAATTGGCGGTGATATTGTCTCTTAATTCCGAAGACGGAAAGTAAAACTCTTTCGTCTATTTGAATTATAACCTCAAAAATTAAATCGATCTTAGTTCACTCCCTCTTTTCATCTCGCAATTTTCTAGGGTTTTGTTCTCTTTTTTATCTTGCGATCAATTTAGGGCTTTCAATCACAGACAAAGGAAAACATGCCGCAGAGACATTCGAAGAATAATAACGATCTAGCTTTTTTCACGTACGATGAGAAGCGTAAGCTCGGATACGGTACGCAGAAGGAGAGGCTTGGCAAGGACTCGATAAAGCCTTTCGATGCTTGCTGCCTTTGCTTGAAGCCATTCATTGATCCCATGTGTTGCCAGAAAGGTCACGTCTTCTGTAAAGAATGCATTCTCGAGTGCCTTCTTGCCCAGAAAAAGGACATTCAAAGGTTAGCTTGACTTCAGCCATGAGTTCATTTTTATTCCCCTCTTTTTCCATCTGCGCGTTGTTATTTATGTTGGAGTGTGGAAATTCGAATGTAGCTATGTGTTAAATTAGTCATATTGGTTAAGACGTGATTGAGTACATTACGATGGAATTCGGCGAAGCAATATTCAATAGTATTTCATTTTGTTAAAATGAAATTGAATAAAACTACGACAAGAACTTGTCATGGAGCTTGGAAGAAGAATGTTGACAGGCAATCAAAATTGAAGCTTTCAGTAAATAAGTTGAGTGCGCCATTTTTTTTTTCCTTCTTTAATTTATAAATAAAAGAGACGCCTTTAGTAGTTTACAAGGAAACAAAGATACATATTATGCTTAAGTTCATCCTTTTTTTTTTCCAACTTTAGTCAAAACGAACTAGAGTTATTAAATATTGAGGTCACTGGAACCAAACCAGAGTTACTTGTATAAGTTTTCGATGAGAAGTCTATCTGTTTCCACACTGTCTAGTTTGGTGGTTAGCCTATGGATGCTAAATCTGATTGTGGTTAAAGCTAATGATGGTTAATGATTTACAAGATACAAGTTTGAGGCGATGGTAATGGTTATCTGAAGAAAAGAGAGATGAACAAGGGAAGTTATTATTTGTTGTTTTTGACTTTGAATTGATGAAGGTATGCTTTATTTCTCAAATCCTATTAGATTGGTTGTATGAAGTTTGATATCCAATGGACCACCTAATAGGGAATGATTGGTTGGGAACTGATGAGAATTGTCTGATGGTTTGTGATGGTAATATTGGAATGATCATGTATGATAAATGTGTATTCATGTAGTACCTAGTTCCAACTTGGGTAACTTGAATATAGTGTGCAACTTATTCCATAAAATGTTTGTTTACTCGATGCTGCCCCAAAGGTATATGAAGTGACAATTAATTTGATGTTTCTACTTCTTTTAATTTTATTACAAATTAAGAAAATTAGAAGGTTTGGCTCTAGATTGTCCTATTGTCTTTTATGAAATGTTTCTTCACTTTTCCATGTCTAGTTTCGAAAATTACTTTATGGTTTTCCTAGATTCTTTTAGTGTTCTTAATTCAGAAGCTACTGTTTCCTGTTGGTAAAAGCTTATCTCAAACTTTGTACTGACGTATCCAAAAAATTCATATTGCGTTTTAATACTCTGTTGCTTCTCCCCTTTAGGAAAATATAATTTGGTTTGCTTTAATCAAGCATCATTTTTTACTCATTTTCTACTATTGATCACAATTCTGTGTTATTTATAAACAATCATTGGACTGTAATACGGAAGAAAGATTTTTTGTAGTTTAGCATAAAGCTTGTCCAATAAGCTTTCATCATCTTTCTTTTACACACATTCTAGTATTGGACAAGCCTATCATCTTTTACACATTTTCTACTATTGGACACAATTCTGTTACTTCTCTCTTTTCAGATCAATGAAATAGACATTGTGTAGACGTTCTTCTAAGTTTAGCCGGTTATGTTTTCAATTCTGTGCTAAAGAGCTTGTTTTATTTTAATCTGACAGAAAGCTAGCTGCCCGTGCTGCTCAACAGCAGCAGGAGAAGGAAGAGGAAGAAGAGAAGCTAGTGTTGCAGAAAGCCAGGGAGCTCAATGCATTTGATCAGCAAAACCATGGTGCTGTACCACAATACAATGATAGAAATCACGGTCGAGACAAGAATGGCTTCCATGGGGCAAACAGCGTGAAAGCCACATCTTATGAAGAGGAAGCCCTCCGGACAATGAAAGCATTTTGGCTGCCCTCTGCTACACCTGAGGCTCCTGTCAAGGCCGAGGCCCCACCCTGTAGTACAGTCTGTCCTGAAGGCAAGGAGAAACTGAAACTGAAATCCCTTTTCCCTGTCTACTTCACAGAAGACAAGAGCGAAGAGAAGACATCCAATTCTCTTGACAAGTCCTTTATATGTCCCAGTTGCAAGGTTACTCTGACCAACACATTGTCGCTTGTGGCTCTAAGCTCATGTGGGCATATCTTCTGCAAGAAATGTGCTGACAAGTTTGTGACGGTAGATAAGGTTTGTTTGGTATGCAATAAGCCATGTAAAGAGAGAAATTTGGTGAACTTGGAGAAAGGAGGGACAGGGTTTGCTGGCCATGATGATCGACTTGAAGCTAGAGACTTTAAGCATTTAGGCAGTGGTTCAGGATTGGGGCTGGTCAGACCTCCAACCAAGACATAAAGTTTTTAGTTACTTCAATCATGTGCTAACTTCTGTCGGGCCTACAAGAAAAAAAAGGGTGTCTTTATTGGCCTCAGCATGTGCTTCGACCGGTATTGTTCTTGTATTGTAGTTTGATCCATCGTCTATTACGTTATGATCAATGCATTTTTTATTTTCAATACGGTGGATAGATCTTTTGATGTTAATAATGCGTCTCTAAATTCTCTCCAATAGTATTGAGTTGTAGGCAGGTTGGCCTATGCCGCCGCATCTCAAATGTTGCTTACTGTCATGGCACTGGGACTTCATTAATTTGCTGTTGCAGCAACAATTTTGATGCGGCGGCGCCACCAACGTTATGACCAGGGGTCCAGGGCACATCCCGTGATTATTAAAATAAATGGCTGGCGCTGTCAGCTTGCAATACATAATTAGTTGTTTAATGTTGAGAAGGGAAATAATATTCAAATACGAATTGTTCTGAAATGTGATGAGCAACCTAGCCGGGTCAGTCTTGGGTAGCTACTAGCTAGCTCTTGACTGGTTAACATGACCTGGTTACAAACTCGGCCGAGTTGGGTTGGGTTCTCGTGAAACATGGGACGATTTCAAAAATCAATTTCACGAACAAGTCAACTTGCAACAAAATGGCTTTTTGCACGTGGGGTGGTCGATATGCGAGATAAGAGTCGTACTAAACTTTATTGGAAATATTTAACAAATAACAAGCTTATCTGCATCAAATCCCCACACAACCATCGCATGTCCCACTACCAGCTTGGCCCTTGCTGTGCTGTCCTCCTCCAACCTAAATCATCATCATCCACATCCATCCATTCATCATTTCCTTTAATTATATTCTGAAAGCTACCACTAATATTTTCTATTGTTATCTAAAAATTCCAAATTTTGATTATCTATCAATTTTCAAATTATTGGTTTGTAAGTTATAACCATTAAAAAGAAAAGAATAAAAACAAAACAAAAGCATCAGTTTCCCACTTTCAAAGGCCGTAATAAATCCTCCAAAGATAAAAAATAATATTGTTTTTATTATAGGCCGGATTCTTTAATTAGGCAGTTTATTTGTTCAGTAATCAAGGGTGGTGTTGGTGTTTGTGAATCTTTCCTATATTTTAGATCCAACGTGGCAACAGCTGTATCGTCAACTATCCGCCACCACTGGGCCCCACTTGCCTCCCCCATTAATTGCCCGCCAACGGCTCGAACTTCCTAACACACACATTCGTCACTGTTCCGCTCACTCAACCCCATAAAAAGCAACCCTCTTAAATACAACTTATTTTAAAAAAACGCAAAATAAAAAGAGAAAAAAACAATCTCATTTTTAATTCTCTGTTGAAGAAGCAGTTTTTTTTTTTTTCTAAAAGATAAGCGCAGGAAGAGCTAAAACGGAGCGAGGCGGCGGTGTTTGATGGCGGATATGGAGAGGCAGCAAGAGAAGCTGGTTGCAGAAGAGGAGGAGAGTTTGCTAGAAGGGATGGCTGTAGTTAATTTTGATTTGCTGTGTTCGACGGTGGCTTTGCAGACTCAGGGGAAATGGACGAAACTGCAGGGTGAAGACGTCGAAGTTGGTATTGATGTCGATGTTGATGTTGATGGGGGTGAGTTCGGCGCCGTTTTGAGGATGTGGGAAGGTGAAGTCCTTAACTGCTTTGATGACCGTCGTATCGCTCTCCAATCGGCCTGGTTAGTCCGTTGCTTCTCACCCAATTTTAGGGTCTTTTTTGGAATATTGTTTTTGTTTCCTTAGAATATTTACTTAAACAATACCGATGAAAAGGAGAAAAATTTTGATTTTTTTTTAATCGCTATTGGTAGCTGAAATATTACGTTTTTGGTAGATTTTTTGTTTAGTTTGATGAGCTTGTTTATAACCATTCTTGAAATAATCTTAGCGTGGGTGTGTTTGGTGGGCTTTTTGTTGGAAAAGCCACAGTAAAAACCGCTTTCAACAAAGGCAACCTGCAATCCCTTCTTGAATATAATCTATCAAGTGCTTCCACAGAAAGCTTTCAAGGAAAAATCATTTTCTATATTTTACCAAACATTATAAACTTCTTTCTTTTTTTGGGTAATTTCAGAACATCTTTAATGATGTGAAAAACACTTCCAGAAGATTTATTGTTGCTTGTGAATTAAAAGGTATATTTGATGTTGCAGCTGTCCATGCTACCGATTTGGGAAGAACATGAGACGGGCTGGTTTCGGCTCTTGTTTTATTCAGGTAAATTTTGCAACTTTCCCAGAATGAGAATGACAATTTTTTGTACTCGTGTTTTCTAGCACCTCAGATGAAACTAATTTAGCTAGACCCTGAATTTCTTATTGTATTTTTGTAGGGAACTGTGTACTTCATTTTTGCCATTGGTGCCCTTCTGAATTTCATTGCTTTCACAGCCACCAAGCGGCATTGCTTTTTGTATTTGGCAGTTGCTTTCACCTTTTCCATCGGAGGGTACTTGGGCTTTTTCCGGACACAGATGAAAAAGAAATTTAATATCTTGGTGAGTGTCTCCATTCATCATTGTCACTGTTGCTTTAATGGCATTATTATGTTAGGAGCACTGATTATGTATAATCCCTGTTCTTAAGTTTTGGTTCCATCGCTTAATTGAGTACTGATTCATAATAGGTTTTCTGTATCAAAGAAATTCTGTATTCCGTATGATGTGCATGTTCACAAGATATGGTGTTATAATCACTTCAAGACTGGTTCCAATTTGCTTGTTGTTTGTGTCTTAGTTTCCGATTCCACAAGTTGGATACATCCTCCATATATTTCTGTTAACTTTGTATTATCTGTTATCTTCCGCTAGCCCTTTGTAATATGAAGAAGGTTGTCTGGTTTTGTTCTGTTTCTTCATGATCCTGGTAAGGTTTATCTGTTACCCACGTGTTATTGGAACCTATAATCAGAGTTTGAAGTCACCGATAATAATGTGAGGTTCAAAACTTATGAGGTTTCTGGGACATTCTCAATTGCCTTATATTTCATTTTTATCATTAGAAGGATTGGTCCTTGTTCATTTCATTTTAAGTATAAACATTTATAAGTAGTGGCTTCTGCCATGACTATGGATAATGGTTTAATTTTTGCATCTAACCTTTATGGCCATTGGCCAACGGATGAGCGCTAAATGAAAACCATCAATTTTTTTTTTTTTGGTTTGATAAAATAACCTCCTTTATTGTTCTTCCATATTGCAATTCTTGCTAGATTTGTATCTAATGCCTAGTTCTTGCTCTATTTGGAAATTATGCCTTTTGCATTTGAATTATGTTGACATATATTTCATTTCTCTCCCTATTTTAACAGAATTATGATTGTTTTCAGGGAAGCGATAGTTCCATGGATGACTGCATCTACCATCTTGTTTGTCCCTGCTGTGCATTAAGTCAGGTACTTTCTATTCAAACTAATATATTCAGAATTGAGCATCTTGGGGTGATAGAAGATGTTGTTTTGGGGTTTGCTGACTTTAAGATATGGAAGGGGCTTGGTTTTAATCTAAGTAATGTTTAAGAAACTGTACATGTATATTTTCCTAAA
Organism: Melia azedarach; assembly: GCA_028052125.1. NCBI lineage: Eukaryota > Viridiplantae > Streptophyta > Magnoliopsida > Sapindales > Meliaceae > Melia > Melia azedarach. The sequence goes on from CM051406.1 coordinate 8,866,975, forward strand.
ATTTGTTATAGTGGCACTGCAATTTGTTAGAAATGATGGAGCTTCTTTTAACTATAGGAATGCAACTTCCATAAAAACTTTTCATATTTGGGCACATTGATAATGGTAACCTTCTATTATGGAACAGGAGGCTAGAACTTTGGAGATAAACAATGTCCAGGATGGCACTTGGCATGGCCGGGGTGATAGAATATGCATAGGCAGCTATTGTGAAGGAAATAAAGCCTTATTTGAGCTACCCCCAGCTCCTGTCTCAACTAAGTGTCCTGAACCCTGCATCATGCAAAACAGTGCTGATGTGGTGATCGCTCTTGAACCAGGGAAGCTGTGAATTCCAACCTATTGATTCTATCATTCCTATATAGCTACTTCATATAAATTACCTACTTCCCATTTCTTCCTCTGGGGAGCTATATTTTGCTGGCTGCATTAGTGATCAATTGATATTCCGAAGTTGGTAGAAGCAACATAGGGAAAGCATATAGCCTTTGCTGCTGGGCACCCTGCATTGCAAATCAGGATGGGTTGCCAGTTTAAACTCTCGATGGAGATGTTTCAAGTCCTTGTACATAGTAGAGACATTATATTTATTTCCATGGGGTTTTTTTGACCACCCCTTGTCAAACCTCTGTAGTTGTTTGTCATACGATGAAAATCAAGTTGCTATTCTTCTGATTGCTAATTGATTCCAGTTATGCTCCATTTGTCTGTCTGTCTTGGTTGATTTCAGATTTAAACATGCATTTCATGATCAACACATTTCGATCACCCCGGAAAGTTTCCGTCTAATCGCTGGAAGTAGATTGATTCATGTCCTTTTCCACTCATTTAGTTTCTGTTTAGAACAATATTATGCATAGAAAAATCTAACTGACGAATATAAATGGAACGGTTTTTTTATTTTTTTTGTCGAAAAAATTAGATAACTTGAAATAAAATCCCTTCAACATGGTATGAAAGAAATTTGAAATTTAAAATTCTATCACTTAAATTAATCAGCCCCTATACGTATAGTGTGCTATTATTTTTATACCGTGCTTCTTTTACTTGGCTTTCTAATATACCAATAATCCTCGAGTTGATTACTGCACTGACATACATGAATTTAACATATTTTGTCACCAGTTAGATAAGAGGAAATGCTTAATTGGATTTTTTTTTTAAATACAAACAAAAATAAATATAGAAGTATTATTTTTACTTGATATTTTTAAAGTTTAATAATGTTCTTGATAATTATTCTGAAAATGATAAATGTAAATTGTGCCTGGTAAAATTTTGCTTCACTTTCGTATAACGAACTGTAATAATTCATATTTTTATATCATATAGTACCTTTTTATTTTGCAACCAACCATATGACTAACTTTATTTTCATACAACCTTTTGAATTAGTGCAGTGCAACGCATGCAGTCCCATTTCTACACCAATTTTTTTGAAACAAAAACAAAAATGATAATGAATAGCCCCTAGATTTTCTTACCTCAAATTCAAGCCCTAGTCAAATTTCCTTACATACTTGAGTTGTATGTTGGTAGTCTCCTTTAAGTAATAAGAGTCTTATCTCGTATCACCCATTATCAAAATGGAATAGTTCTGCTCTACTACTTATATAGGATGTATTCATTTCTTAAAAGATGTTATTCAATTCTTGCTCGATCAAACAACGAATCTTACCATGAGATGTGACACAAGACAACATATGAGTAATACATGGAACACAAATGTTGCCTTACAAATGCATCGATCTTAGATTGTCGTTAACAATTAATAAAACGGAAACGATCACTTTCGGTAACTAACCAAGCTTATATATATATATATATATATATATATATATATATATATATATCTTTTAATTCTTCGAAATATGAATGAAGCATGACTTAATTAACCGTATTAATTTTGACCAGAAAAGTAACGTGGCTAGTCTTGCGAAATGGGCACGAGGGGATTGGACTTTTGACCATCCGTGTTCAAGGTAAACCTTTGAAAAGTTGTTGAGTTGACTCAACTAATACTATAATAATTGTATATAGAGCATGTGAGAAACGCTCTTCTTGTCGTTACTATGTAGTCTTTCCATTTCGAATGTCAATCAATTTCTTCTTCGTAGAAGCTTACAATAATGAAATCTTTAATAATCCAAAGTAATACTAATGATCGCCACCAATAGATATATAAAATTTCGCTCAAGTGTGAAACATTTGATCATAAACCGAAGTTTCTATCGGTCTTCTCTCTTCGATCCGCTCACAGTCTTATAAAAAATTATATATATGAAGTGGGGCAACTTTATTTAGTGGTGAAACCCTAGCCTGGAGCGTTCCTTAACAGACAACTACTTCTTTACTAAATTAAGTTGCCAGCTTGTCTTTCCTGCTTGACCTGGTTCGCGTCTCCTAAAAGAATTAATTAATTCTTCATGATCAGCTTACAATTCAACTAATAAATTCTCATAAATTAGAATATATATATATATATATATATATATATATATCCGAAAACAGATGAACTTCACGCGGAGCGTACTGGCCTTGTCTTCTTCAATTTTCTATCTATTAACTCCACGGCAACTTGCTTATTTTAAAATGGTTTTCACATCGTCCAAGGCTTTGATGACATACAGTAAGTCTACGTCAGCAGACACCAAACCGGCCAATCCAGCCATCTTCACAGTAGAAACGTGTAGTTAAAATCATTTTATATGAAGCATGGTTGACGAAGACCTAATGAAAATTCACTAGTTAATCAAGTAATTATATATGTATTACTTTTATGCAACTATTTGATGACCCGCTTCCAAAAATTTGATGTATGTATAGATAAATCCCACTCGGTTTAGTCAGAAGAAATCTTTGAATGGAAAATGAAAGGATTTCTTGTAGACCAGAAACAGTGTGCCAACACTACCCAAGTATTACACCATCATAGCAGTTTCCTGAATCTTTAACATGCAAAGTAGCAAATAACACAAAAGTAGAAACATTAATCTTAAAATATCTGAAAGCTTCTTCAAAAGATTTTAAGACAAAACTCATTCATATATGTAAGACCAATGTCTCATGTTTGCAAGCATTCGGTCTAATTCATCTCTTACTGATATAGTAACTTATATTTTATCATTTACCTATATATATATATATATATATATATATATATATAGAGAGAGAGAGAGAGAGAGAGAGAATCGTGAGTAGAAGTATGTGCAAATTTGGTGTTACTTGCAAAACTCTGTATCAAATCTAAAGGAAAATTTTATCCAAAACTGACATAGGAAATCAAACTCCTAGTACTTGCTCTATCTAATAATATGGTAAGTGACATGATATCCAAATCATTTATTGTATCTATTAGAACAAAATTTCTCAAATTTTGATTGTCGCGATTTTATTAGAGCAGAAGTTAGAAATTCATACTTTTTTAACTGATGAAAAAAAACTATGGATTTTAATATATTAAATATAACTTTGTTTTCGAAAATGTAGTTTTTTTAATAATAATAATAATAATAATAATAATAATAATAATAACCATAGGATGTCCTTACATCAAAAGGACTCTATTAGGATCCAAAAGTTGATAAATTAATTAGACTATAAGTGTTACGTTTATATCGTTTGTTTACTAGTCAAAATCCTAATAAAACAACGACTTAAAAAAAAATGGATCGAAGAAATATTGTAATATATATATAACTCCTAGCAGCACTAAAGTGGCATCTATCAGATAATAATATATGTTTTAGGAGGGTCCCTCCACACTCCACATAATACATTTGCTTTGTCCTAAAATGTCATGTAATCATTGGACAATTTAGATATTTAAAAATTAATTAATATTTCTCTACTGAATCATATTATAAATAGCCCCAAGCCCAGTGAACTGCTTTCAGCATAGAGAGTTGAAACTGAGTTTAATTTCCCTTAAAAATGGTGAGTGCTGTAGGCTTTCAGAATACATCTGTGAGAAAAGGGTCATGGACTCCTGAAGAAGACCGGAAATTAATAGCTTATATCAGGAGATACGGCATTTGGAACTGGACTGAGATGCCAAAAGCTGCTGGTATATACTCTGGGGAATATTAATCAAAAAACCTCGCTGATTTGTAATTAAATTAATGATCGAAAAGTAATTGACTAATGAGATTGTTTGATTAACCCTTCTTGATTTTCTCTTGTTCTAGGTTTGTTGAGATGTGGGAAGAGTTGTCGACTTCGTTGGATGAATTACCTCAAGCCTGGTATTAAGCGCGGAAACTTCAGTCAAGAAGAAGATGAAATCATAATGAAGTCACATGAACTACTGGGAAATCGGTAAGCACTAAGAACTATATTATTAAGACATTAGTGATTGGCATAAAATTATATACGTATTTCATGATTGGTTAAGTTTCATCAGGATGCTGCTGCTTTCAACCGAATCGTGATGTAATTATAAATTAATTTTTAGCATATGTTGGTAGAAAGTACAGGATCTCTGAAGGATATGCATCTAAACTTAATATGGTCCTTCTTTATCAAGCCTCTCCTCTCTTGTTTCAAATCCTCGATTCATTTAATTGATTTTTGATTCAGTCCACTACAGGTTCCAATACTACATGCATATTTAGTTTCTGCTCTTATATTTACGGTTGTAGGGTTCCCTGAGCCTTTTTGCTTCGACTGCAGGTTAGTCGCACCTTCATAAAAGGATAGTTCCATGTAAAATGCCATTAATGGTGGAATCTGCTGGGTTTTCGAAAATCTTCTTTATCAATCTTTAAATTTCTAGAAATATGTAACTCCCGAATAGGTATTGTTTCTCAAAGATAGGAATATTGAGGTTGTTATAATCAAGATCAGATCAGTCGAGAATTTGATAGAGATCAATTTAGTTACTCACTTATTTTGTGAATTGATATGCTAAGATGTTTTAAGATTGTTCAACATATACGTATTTTAATTTGACACGAAGTTTTTTAGGAACTCATACACATTAACAATGTTAACGTTTGTGTCTCCTCTTCATCAGATGGTCCGCTATCGCATCAAGACTTCCCGGAAGAACAGACAACGAGATTAAAAACCACTGGCACACCCGCTTGAAGAAACGCTCTAAGAACAACCATGTGCCAAAAACTAAGTCTCTGAAAGGAACTCAAACAGCCAATACTGTTGAAGCCAACAAGATTAATCCACATGAACCTGATCTTTTACTTCCAAATAACAATTCTCCAATAGCATCAAACATAGATGGATGTAACTCTACCACACCAACTTCCCCAAAACTTTCTACTTGTATTGATAATTTTTCTTCATCACCCTCAAGTTGTGGTTCAGCTAGTGAAATTTTCGAAAACCTGACCTTAGAAGATCAGAACAGTTGTTCATCTGAAACATATGGAGAACTCCAAAGTTTTTGGGAGCAGCCATTTATGATGGAAGACTTATGCATGATCAATAGTTATGGGGCAACACATACAGATTCCGGATTTATGGTATCAACTTCTCTGTGGGGACACGAAAATGATATGTTTCCATCATCAGCTTCCTACTATGATGCTGAGGATGATTTCTTGGCCTATTCTTTTGATGCATGGAAATCATGATTGAACAAGATGGGTATCTAATAACCTTTCTTTAATTTTCACTATATCATAACTATAAACGCCGAAAGATCTCTTGCAATTGGATGCTAGTGTTTGTTTAAATAAGATGTAGCTCGTGCTTACGAATGAATAAAAAGACCAAAGCTTGATGTTGTCTATTAGTAACTAGGCGAGTTAATTACAATCTGAAGATCTAAACCTTTAGATCCTGCAAGTTCGAAAGCAAAGTCTCCCCTAGCTAGCTATTTTCAGTTTCCAATAATCCTTAAAAGCTCTTCGGCAAAAGGATTCCAATTGGTGAATGGTACATTAGAGTTGGGCAAGACGATCTCACCTACGACGAGAGTGCCAAGTCTGATCAATATATATATATATATAAAAGCCAGAATGACATACAGTCTTTTGTCATGTTCACATACATGCACCTTCAACGCCACCGCCCCAATGCTTATCCGTAGAGATATATAGTAATATATAGAAACAAACTATAATAATAATAATAATCTGCCGCAGTTGGACATAAAGATATAAAGGTGTAAATTAGCTAAGTCAGCCGACATTAATTTAACAACATAAATATTAATTAAATGATCAAATATCATATGAACGTACGTGATTGAATGTGAATCCGTTGCCACTGTTCAATGTGTCTTCTTTTTAATAATATAATTTTGTTTTGACATTATCATTCATATAAATAGATATTAATTATTACCACATAATAATATGAGAGTACAATGAAATAAATTATATGGGACAATAATTAATTAATTAATTAGCAACAATATACTTCATGCCTGGCATTACTGATGAAATATTTTTAAAAATTAAGAAAATATATAGAAGTCAATAATTGAGGTGATTTATACTAAATCAAAAATTTTGAGTTTTTATTAATTGGTCATTTTTTAGGAATATATTTGTGCAAATTAAGCAGACAACAATGATTCAATCTGCAATATAAGGAAGAACTTTTGATGAAGCCAGCAAAACAATAAAGAACATTTGTAAACAACCGCACAATGTAATTAAACGAAGGTGAAATCTTTCTCGTAATCCTATGGAAGAGAAACAATTGAAACAAAATTTTCCTTTTAGTGGCATGTTTCAGTCATTGTACTAATTAATTACAATGAAATATACTGAGTTTTTGTAACTCAAATTTCAATATAGGTGTTAAAATTATTCTCTGCATTTCAGGATGAGCTTATCGATTCATCCCTAAGATCAAGGAATTTTTAATTATCAAATGGGACCATCATAGGTTGAAGTCATGAATTCATCCAGAAAAGAGAATTGTGGAAAAAGAATAAATAAATAATATGCATGCAACAGCCAATTTCTGCTTGGAATCTTAGGTGCCAACTATGAGCCTTTCTTTATGCACTGCTAGAACTTTAATAGGAGCATTTTGCATATGATTGGCCAGACATAAGAAAAAGATTTAAACTATTATTATTTCTAACTATTAATGTCTTATTTAACCTTTGAAATCCGATCACATTCCAGATTATTTCATTTCCAATCATCCCATTTGTCCTTTCAAATGTCCTCAACAGTAAAATAAAGAATAGTTATCTCGATGACCAAGACAAGTGCAAACTTGATTCATTTTTAACTGATCTACTAGTAGCTCTTTAATTCTTGCTGAAATAGTTTCAAAATAAATATGATGATCAATTATTTATATAGGAAAAAACGCTGTTACTTAAAGGTGTCTTATGCACAGACAAGACACAATTTTTCAATTTAATTAATTATTAAAAGTAGAAATTTTGTTGGTTTATTACTTCGAAATATGCTGTTTCATTTTCAACCTTCAAATTTAAATTTCAATAATGAATGATTATAATTAAACGGGTATTTATGAATAAACGTACATCTTTTAATAAGGGTTAAGTTTTGCACGTTTACACATCATAAAAATCTTTTTACACTTGTTTTATTTCTCAACACATTTTTTTGAAAACAAAATTTCACATAGATTTTGTATATTTGGTGCATTAAATAGTTTAAATACTATTACGTAGGCTCAAGACTCATACTTAAAATATTTAAGATTTTAGTTCAAGTAATAATCGAAAAGGAAAAACAATATAAGCATTGTAACTTTTTGAACAAATTAATAGAGCCAAACAAAGACAAGCAAATAAGTGAAAATCGGTCAGAGATTATTACACCTTAAAAAAGGAGACATTTATATAGCGCCTTGAATTATTGTCTATTGAGTAAATTTTCATCATCAAATATTCATTTCTCCCAAGTACATTGTATTGAATCAACAATTACCTGTAGGTTGAATTTTCGCAGGCAAAATGGATCGAGCTAGCCATTGAATGGCGCGAGGGTGTGGACTTTGACCAGGGTATTCATAGAAAACCTTGAAGAAAAAATTGTCTCACTCTTAACTAATTAATGCTATATATAATTTTATATAAGCATGTGATAAACATTCCCCTTGTCGTTAATACGTAGTCCTCCCATTACCGAGTGGCATCTTCTCCTTCGTAGAAACTCAATGTAAATGCACAACGATTCAAAGTAATGATCGTCACCAATGGATATAAATAATTTCACTCCAGTGTGAAACATTTGATCATAAATCGAAGTTTCTATCAGCCTTCCCTTTCATGCATCGATCTGCTTGATCTTATAAAAATATATATGAAGTGGGGTCAACTTAATTAATTTTATGGTGAAACCCTGGCTAGCTGGGAGTATGCCAGACTGCCACCACTTTTACAAAATGAAGTTGACAGCTTGTCTTTTGTGCTTCATCTTGTTCATGTCTCCTTCCGATTAATTAATTATACAACTAATAAATTCCTATGATTTAGAATATCCAAAAACAGCTGAAGTTCAAACTTCAAACCGTGTCTACTGGTTTTGCCTTGTTCAATTTTCTATCTATTCTTATACTGCAACTTGCTTATATAAAATCACATACTAAAGGGTTGACGTAAGTGAGACTACGTCACCAGACTTCAACCCTAGCCATCTTCACAGTAGAACATGTGCTGGTTAAAACTATTTTATATATATGAAACATCTTTGACGGAGTCCTACTAAGAATTAATTCATAATTATAAGTAATTATTTACTTTCTTTAAGTAATAGAATTACTGATGACACGCTTTTGAAGCTGAAGCTACGCATTGGCTTCCAAATTTGATGTGTACAGACAAATCCTACTCGGTTTAGTCATAGACTTTTTTTCAGAATTCTCGTAGACCAAAAACAAGAAGACAGCCTTTGAAATTAGTACGAAGACTTCAACTTCCCAACCGCTAACAAATTATAAGCGACAAAATATGAGTCTTAAAAGCACTGAGCAGTTTATATATATACCTGGAAGAGCTAGCTCTGAATGTTTCTGGCACATGAACCTCAAAGAATTATGGATCGATACAGAATTTTATTTCTAAGGCACTTGTTCCATTTAAGTCATCCTTTTGCTGATATTATTGCTATTTTTATCCTAATTATGCCTGAAATTTAAGATAGATATTGTTTACTTTTAATTTATAATTGATGTAACTCTACCTTCTATTTTATACGTACATTTAAACTTGATAACTTAGATTTTCTTTAATGACAATTAGGTCAAAATTTACGGCATCTCAATCTCAAACGTATTATTAATTTGTTACTTATTCTTTTAATTCAATGGTGATATCCTATCATTCAAATTGGTTTTATTGAATGAGAGCGCCATATATATCAACTATCTGCTCCAGAGTATACTTTCTGTACCTAATAATATGGTGGGTGCCAAGATAATCTAGTTCATTCACATGTATCTAAATCATTTATTGCATTTATAGAACAAACATTCTACAATTTTGATTGTCCAATCTTAATAGAATATAGATCTAAATTCAGAGTTTGTTAAATGATAGAAAAAAAATATGAATTTTACTTATTAGTTATGTAACTTTTTTATTAAAAAATTTAATAAAATTTTGTTTTATGCAAAGAGTTATGATTCCATTTTTGTAAAAGAAAACCGGATGTCCTTACATTAAAAGAACTCTTTTAGGATCTACAAGTCGATAAATTAATTTAAACCATTAATATTATTCTTATATGGTTAGTTTACTAGTCAAAATCGAACCGAAACAATGACTAATAAAAAAATTGATGGAGCATATATTGTAATATAAACCTTAGTAGCACTAGAATGGCATCCATCAATTATTAATCTAAGTTTTAGAAGGGGCCCTCTACGGAAAAAAATTTCTTAAATGTCACTGTACTCATTGAAAATGTAGATATTTAAATATTAATACATCTCTAGTGAACCATAGTATAAATAGCAGTGAGTCTGTGAACTTCTGTCGGGATAGAATTCTGAAATCGAGTTAGGTTTCCCTGCAAAAATGGTGAAGACTGGAGGCAGTGAGAAGAAATTCTTGAGAAAAGGGTCATGGACTGCTGAAGAAGATCGGAAATTGATAGCTTATATCAGGAGATATGGCATTTGGAACTGGACTGAGATGCCGAAAGCTGCTGGTAAATATCTGGGGAACAAACCTCATTGATTTGTAACGAAATGATAAAAAATTAAATGAATAATCAGATTCTCTTTTTGTAGGTTTGTTGAGATGTGGGAAGAGTTGTCGACTTCGTTGGATGAATTACCTAAGGCCTGATATTAAACGTGGAAGCTTCAGTCAAGAAGAAGATGAAACCATAATGAAGTTGCATGAACTACTGGGAAATCGGTAAGTACTAACATGGACATAGAAATATATAGTTTAGACTTTACTGATTTGCACGAAACTGTATGTATATTTTATGTTTCGTTAGGTTTCATCAGGATGCTGCTGTGTTGATCATCTGAATTTTGATTTGATTAAAAATTAATTTTCAGAATTTCTTGGTAATATAGAATGTACAGGATCTCTGAACTCATGCTGAGAATATGCTGATCACTTTATTTATATTTACTGCAATTATGCGAATGGTTGTTAAGTTATAGCTGAGTCTCTTTGCTGCAACAATTACACTTGCTCCTTCATAAAATGATAGTTCCATGTAAAATTTTAAGCAAGTTAATTTACAAACACGTTATGCACAGGATATATGAATATTTTAGAATCAGCTAGGTTTTGAAATTAATTAATTAATTAGTTTCTGGGAAATTTAGGAGTCACTCCAAAATAGCTAGTGTCATCAAAAGATAGGAATATTGAGGTTGATTTTATTAATTAAGATTAGATCGTTTATGAATTTGACATAGATCAATGGTCTGAACAATTGAAGCATAATATATATAATTTTGTGAATTCTGCCAAGGTATTGTAAGATTGTTCAAGATAGATATGATATATAGACATTAATTTCAATTATTGGAACGTAAGTTCTTAGGATCTTTTACACTTTAATTAATTAATAATATATGCTAACATTTGTGTCTTTTCATTAATTATCAGATGGTCTGCTATTGCATCAAGACTGCACGGAAGAACAGACAACGAGATTAAAAATCAGTGGCACAGCCGCTTGAAGAAGAAACGCAATAAGGACAACCAGGTGCCAACAACTAAGTCTTTGAAATTAGGAACTCAAACAGCCAATAATATTATTGAAGCCATCCAGATTAATCCATCAGCACCTGATCTTTTACTTCCAAATAACAGTTCTCCAGAAGCATCAAACATAGATGGATATAACTCTAGCACACCAATTTCCCCACAACTTTCTACTTATACTGACAATTTTTCTTCTTCACCATCATCATCAAGCTGTGGTTCAGCTGGTGAGGCTTTTGAAAACCAGACCTTATTAGAAGATCATAACAGTGGTTCATCTGAAACATATGGAGAACTCCAAAGTTTATGGGAGCAACCATATTTAATGGAGGAGGACTTATGCTTGATGGATGGTTATGGGCCGGCTACATATTCAGACCCTGGATTTATTACGGTATTAACTTCTCTGTGGGGGCACGAAAACGATATATTATTTCCATCATCTTCCTACTATGATGCTGATGATGATTTCTTGGCCGATTTTCTGATGCACGAAAAGCATCCTTAATTTTCATCGTTTCATATACATAGACATCTCTACATAGATAACTATGTATGCCAATAGATCGTGTACTAGGGGTTGTCCGAATAAATTTTCCCTTTGTCCATAATATGAATGAATGAATAAATAAAAAGATCAAAAGTACGTGATGTTCTCTACAGTTGCAGATATATCTAAAGCTTTGAAACCAAGTTCGAGGCAAGCCCTTTCTAGCTTAATTTCGTATTATATTATGATGGGTGGTAGTGGATCAACTGCACTGCAATTGGTGAATATTAGATTAGATTGGGCTCCGACGATGTGATCCATGAATTAAGTCTGTGTTTAGTTAATATTTATATTAATATTAAAAGATAGCTGTCTTTTATCATGTTAACGTGCACCTTCCACGCCATCACCCCGGTCCTTTTTCAACTATATATATAATCTACTGCACTTGCGTGTAGTGTAGAGCTTTAATTTGAACTTGCCCGACATCAACCAATAAGAAAAATATAAAATACAAGGCTTTCAATACAACAATTTCAGCCAATTAGTTTAGGTAAGTGCGGTTCATACCTTAGTTCACACCTTTACCCTCGAAATGGGGTACTTTTTCAAAGTGCGTATGGAGCGTATTTTTCTCCCAAAATATGGTATTTCAGTGTAAATTTTCAGGAATCACCAAGTTAAATTCGATGATAATTTATATATATAATCTTAATTTCTCGTAAAATTGAGTGATCTTGTTTTATGATAAAACTAGTATAGATGAAACATATTTTACCAAAATTAAGTTAATTTGTAAAAATTTCTTAATTTCTAGTGAAATTGGGTGCAGATTAAACAAATTTTACCTAAATTACATACAAATTTTTGGACGATATCAAACTAAATATGTTCAAAACTCATAAATATAATTTATAAAAACTCTCAATTTTCAATAAATTTCACCATGAAATCACAATTCTGTTGCAAAAAGAAATATAATAATTTCATAATAATTCATGTTAGAATTATGATATTCATTATATTAATAATTGGTACGCATATAAATAAATCCTATGTTATTATACAGAACCTCATTTCAAATTCCGTATTCAATTCTAATACAATATTATAAACTTATGTTACATAATGTGATAGATATATAATGGGCCAAATGAATTAATAAAAAATATAAGCGGGTTTATTAATTAAAAATTTTATTTATATTTATAATAATACATTAATGAACCATGTCTTATTGACTTTAAGAATTGAATATTGTACAATTTTTTTTAAAAGATGGTATTAAATTTAAGTATGGTATGACAAATTCTTTACCCCTAATTAAGTAGATGTTAGAAAGAAAGAAAAATATAGACCATACACTGTATGTATATATAATACAACTACACGATTTCAAAAATTTAAGTGAATATATTTTATTTTTAAAAAATGTGAGAGACTTAAATGTAATAATTAACAAGAATATTATTATGAAATCATATATTTTCTTATACACACCAAGACTTTTAACGTAAATTTTAAAATTATTAGAATTTATATAATTAATTAGTCAAACTTTAAGAATTTTATCGTCCATTACCCTAATAATAATAATACAACCATACACGCTAATTTTATATTAAATAAATCTAAAACACTTGTTTAAAATTTTAGAATGTTCGTTGATAGCTGTGTGAACTGAAAAGTGTGAACAAACCTCATCAAACCATATCGCATAAGATATTTCAATTATATTCATTTGAAAACTTTAATGCATAAGCAAATTTCCATACGATGGAGTTTGTGGAATTAAAAAAATCTCAAACTTAAGCCCAAAAGATTACGATAATATTTTATTAAATATTTTCTAGTTGAACATGCACCTCCATTTTACAGGATTCACACTTAACATTATCAAATAATGTAATGGTATGGTATACATATATATATATATATATATATATATATATTAATCCATATTCTAATATAATATGGGGTCAGATACAGATCTGGCTCATTAATTAAAATCTTATAATATATGTTTCCGAAGCATTTTTTTCTACAGTTTGTAGCTGGCCTTTCTCTTTTTGTTATTGTTATTGTTACCACTACAGATATTATTTTTATAATCAAATATCTATACCGGAGCTTTCTTGCTTTATTAGGCTGAGAGCTTATCGAATTAAGTTTGTAGGAGCATATATAATACAAAAATGGCAACATCATCAGCAACAACAATGGCCACGCACAACAGTACCAAGAAAATGGCAACGTTACCAAGATCCGTGAGAAGGAGAAAGACACGGATATTGCTTGTGGGCAGTTAATTTTCTTTTCGACGAGGCCTGAAAGTAATAGTAATAATTGTGGTAATATTATTACTGGAATCTAGATTCCTCTGAAATGAAAGATATAACAAATTATTTTTAAAAGCTACTACTTGGACCAGAAAATCCGAGAGACCAAATAGATGCTAATTTGGGCTTTAATATTTGGACCATCAATTCGCGATAATGGTCCCAAGAGCATATATACCTATTCAGGCAATCTTGGGACACACACATCCACTGATCTGAATTCAGTTCTTACCTTCATTCGCCAACATTGGCCCATAATTTAGTACTAGGACCATCAACCGACCCAAATTTATTCTATTATTCTAGATGCTCAAAAACATTAAATACATGAAAGAAATCAAATTTTTCTTTATGAGTGGAGCTAAGGTGCTAATTCCACCCACGAGGTTTGGTAAATGGTAATATTGAATGTACGAGATTTTTTTTCCACACATATTTCTTTTCAGTGTATTAATGCACACTTAGCTAGGAAAATCTCGTACAATTAAATTTTTATCTTTTCACTTACCTTAAGAGTTAAAATATGTGTGTCTCTCGCAAGATAAGATAAGTTTATTTAGTATTAAGCCACAGTCTAGTACTCTAGTCTTCCCAACTTGCTATGAAAACACATAAATGGCTTATATCTTCGACAAAGATACTATTATCTTTAAGAAAGGTACGTGGCTTGAACGCTGTTGCTCTCTCTCTTATCCCCACAAACTCGCAATAATTTCTTACCCCTCTTGCACTTGCACAGTTGTATCCATTAATTTTCTTTCGTTTTTTGTAAATTTCATCCCATGCGTTGACCCATGAAATCTACTTCAATTCTTGCCTTTTTCAAGAAAATTATTATCTTATTGAAGCATAAGCATTTGTTATTCCTCTCGCAGCTACCAAGCGAGAAACACTGAGACATTAACCGAAAAAACAAGAACACAACAATTACTATGCTAGCGTTCAACATTGAAAGCCCCTTGTTTTGTCCTTCACGGTACAAAATTCTTCTCTCTGCTTTTAAACATTTTCCTGTTTACTTAGTTGAGTTGGTAGGTGTGCCTCATCGTGAGCTTTCAATATCTCCTGCTTCAAAATTAGAACCATCCATTAGCTTGCTCTTTAGATGGTGACAATGTGCTTGACCAATTTCTTTGTCTCCCTGTAATCAACAATGTTGAATACGAGAAAGCTGGAATTTGCTTTCACAGCAAAAACCATTCATTTTCCGCCGCTTGATTTCTCTCTTTTCTGCCGTCACAGCGTCTGTTGTAATGCTGCTACTGGTCGTTTTCTCGCTTTCTGATTTCGTGCATTGGTAATCCAGCACGCTTAAGGGAGTTCTTGAGCTCCACAATGTATCCAACATGGACTCATATCCCTCCATTTCCACCATCTCTTGCATTCTATCAAAACATTTTAACAGGTTCTCCTAAAACAATAGTAGTACAATATAAGTTAAATAAGGATTAAGTACAAATTTAAGACACTTAATTAAAATCTATTAGTTGATGATTAGCTTGTTGCTTACCTGATTTACATGTTCACAAGATAAAATTGAGGTCTTGAAAGAAGCGAACTGCAATGGGAATAGCTCATGAGATGATAAAAGAACTGCTGATGCTGCTATTACCGATGGCTTGAACTCGAGTAACTTGATTTCTGTAACAAAAACAAGATTTATTAATCTGGGTTTGAGCTTACTTTTCATAAGAACTACTGAAACAATAAAATTAATGCGTGCTTACCATTATGAGCTCTGAAGACAATATCTGTAGCTCGATTCTTGAGAGCTTGTGTCAGTGGAGGATCCTTGGGTTCGAAGAGAGAAATGAAGAAACAGAGGAATGAGAAAGGTGTTATTGATCTCATTCTCCAATTTAACACGTCAAGAATGAGAAGCTCCATTCGATGAATCGTTTGTGCATCAAAGATGAGCCCTTCTTCTCTCTGTTTCATTAATATCTTAACAATTTGCATGAGTTGTCCTAAAAACGTCATGAATTTATCAAAATATTTATTGTATTGAGAATCAGTGAAAAATAAAGGTTTTACCTGGAAATTAGAGAGTGAGAAGTTGGTGTTCTTCACCTTTGCAGCAAGAGAAATGCAAGATACCACTGTAAGCCTTAGTACCCATGGCTTTCCTTGCTGCAAAATAAACATTAATTGCAACTTAATGCGTTTGCATATTCTTAATTATTTGAGATATTATTTCAGGTTTGGATAATATTAGCTGCTGCAAACATTTCACTGTTTTCTTTAGTAATAGTATGCCAAATGCTCAACAATAAAACAGGGCATATGTGAAAACAACGGTACTGAGTGAATACATACATACATATATATGTATAGAGAGAGAGAGAGAGAGAGAGAGAGAAGGGGGGGGGGGGGGGGGGGGGGGGGGGGGGGGGGAGGCGAAGGAAAATCTCCAAGAAAACAGTAGTTTATGTACCTGAATTTCTTGCCTGGAGATGAAACGATCCAAGTAAGTAATAGCAAGGTATAAAACGAATGGCTCAAAGTTGCAGGAAAATTGTGCCTAAACCAAACAAAACAAGTAAATACAAGAAGAAAATATAATTAAAGGAAAGCAAAATTAAAGAATTTCAGAGAAGTCAACTACAGAAGTTGTGGTTCTAAGTTTTACCTGTAAAATAAGAGATACAGCTTTTTGACGAAAGGAGACATAAAAATCTGTTATTTTTAAGCATTGTATGAAATTTTGTGAAGGCATGTGGTCAGACTCAGAAGCAAAGAGATCCAAAACAGTATCAGATTGGTGTTCTTCCAAGCTGGTGAATGGGTTCTCAAGATCAAACTCCATTTCCTTTTTCTTCTTTTGGGTTGTTTCGTTTGGTATGTGTTTTATTGTGTTTTGCAGAAGAGAATATGGCAAGAAGACGTAATACGAATGAGAGAGAAAAGAAAAGAAAAGGAGGGGTTTGGTTGGCAAATGCAAGGGAGTGAGTAATAATTATGGAAAAGAGAAGCTTCGCTTTCTGTGCTGAAAAAGAAGCCCTGTAGTCTTCAACTTCACTACTTCTCAGTCTTCTCAGTAGAGCAGTAGCAGCAGCAGCAGCAGCAGCTCCTTCATTAACTTATATGTATGTTGGTCCCTGCCCTGCCCTGCCCTGCCTCTACCTCTCTCTCTTTCTCGTTGGAAAAGAAAACAACAAATTTATTATCTTTTTCAACACTTCCTCTTAAGTATTCTGTATTTTCACAATGCTTTCAATGTGTACAAATAACAACTGATTATTTCCAGATTATTTTGCATACATTTGTGGATAAATTTGATGAGTCTTGTCCCATGTAAATATATGCACCGGGAATTTCATGAAAACAGAGATTATGACTAATTCAAGCCCCTGCCCTCATTTAATGTGGATTTATTTTACATAGGAAAATAAATAATAGTTTTTACTGTATTTTGGAATAAAGATTTCCAACTTTCGTATTAATTTAATCAATTATTTACAAAATTTAAAGATGGTTTGAGTTCCTTTATCTTTTTCTAACTTTTTGCTTTGTTACTTTTTTACCGTGTATATAAAAACAGTTATTCCATTTAATAGATACCGCAGTTGACAAGTTCCTCAGTCAGCTTTATCAAAATCAAATCACATCACATGTACATGATGTATCTCCCATACCCTAATGTCAATTAAATATACTTGGTTTGACCTGTAGCTCACTTTCCCCCTTCCATTACGCTAATCTATCGATTCAAGTTTCAGGATTTTTATACCATTGAAGTTGCAATCAATCAAATCAGGCTTTTACTAATTGAGTTCAGAGCATGTTTGATATTTATTGTTTCCAGTTTTTTGTCTCGCATATCAGTGGTTTTTAAACATATGAATACTCTCTTTCAATATCAAAGATACATATATTCTCTTATAGATTTGAGTTTTTGACTAAGAAAGGGATGGATATAAGTTCATTTGGTCATAAAATTGTTACCGGGTTTGATAGCTTTCATGATTTTGTTTTGGCAACTTATCATATAATACTAAAGTTAGAAAGAAACCCATTTTTCTTTGGCCAATATAAACCTTTGTGTGCCAGCACAATAGCTCCCATCATGTACCAAATGCCCAATTCATTGTAGGAATAGGAGGGCAATTTTCCCGCCTTGACCAACTATATAATGTTGTGTCATGAAGTCATGTCTATAAAACAAAGCAGTCCCCTTTTCACTCTCCAAGCCAAGCCCGACATAGCCTACGACAATTATCACAATAATGTACTCCTCTGTCAAGCCTACGACATAGCCTTGCGGAGGGAATCAGTTCCAACCGTGTGAGAACATTCACAGAATTTTTCACATAAATTAAATGGTTTATTTTCAGAAATCTATGGGTAATAGTATTTTTAAGAATTTCTTAGCAACAGTTTCATCATTTTTTTGAAGGTAACATCTCTGAACGTTGGGTATGTAACTTATTTTCAGAGATTTTTGAGCAACAGTTCCTTCATTTTTTAAAGACGACCTCTCTGAACATTGGTTGTCTTATAATTGCAAATCGTCTTTCTAATAAATTTTTAATAAATCTCTAGTTATAAATATTAATAAATTTATAATATGTAATATTTAAAAAACAAAAACTTGTAACATAGTATCATAGTTTGATTATGTATATATGATCTTAATTTAGATGTGTTTACTAGCAGAGCGTATGTGGTCCCTCGTAGAGACCGAGGCCGAGATAAGTGCCGGAACGTACAGAGACAATACCACAATATCGACAATATATACCACTAATTAATTAAATACTCATTTGTATTTACATTGCTAGCTCCTTTTATATATAGCTGGCATTCACAGCTTTTATCACCACCAGTACGTCTCTCTTGCTGCTATATTTAGCAGCTCCTACTTTCACTAACCTTTTGGCATCATTTCTGTTGAATTTTAATTGAATCATTGGATTGTATTACACTAAGGCAAAGGAAAGCTGGCTTTAATTTATGTAATGAGAATAATTTTCCTAACAGGTAGGGATAGTTGTTCACGTGAATTATGGGAAGGGTAGGCCACGTGTCAGTCAGGATGGAAATTCATCTACTCCTAGTCCCATCAGATTGGAGATCCTTAAAACAAACGAGTCGCTGGCGCCATCAGATAATGTTTGTGTATATATATATATAAATATCATCAAACCGCCTGAACCTGGGCGAGTATACGTAGTACATGTGACTCACGTGTTTATCATAAATGCCATTCCATTTCTAACGTTACAAACTACAAAACCTATCTGATTAATTGATCAATTAACTAAATTATATGAAGATGTTGTTCCTTTCCAATTAAACACTATATTAAATATATATTTATGGCCACCCTTCTGTAACAATATCTATGGACACTATTAATTAATATAAAGAATATATATAGCCTAACACAAAGACACCACAAAGAGCTAATTAATTAATCAGATCATTCCTGGAAATTTCTCAACTAAAAAAGATGACTATAATTGTCATGTCTGTCAATTCGTTTGTTTAAAAAATGAAAATGAAAGGCTAGTCTTATAATAATTCCACTAAGCAATTGAAATTTATTGAAAAGATTTAAATGCATGCAATCGTCGAGTCTCCGTCAATCAATCGATCAATAAAATATAATATATAGTATCTATATATCTAGCTACTACCACTTTCTTATAAGATAAGGACAAATAATTAAGATACTTGCTACCCCACATCACATGAGAAATCGGCTTCTATACATTATAAAGTTGTTACATTGCTATCTTTTTGTTTGAAATCAAACAATTTGTGTAACATTCTCAAATACAAGTGTGTGTGTGTGTGTGTGTGTGTGTGTGTGTGTATACATACGTGTATTTATGTATATGTGCATGGTTAGTAGTCTTTCCTTGTCATTGCAGAATGACAGCTTGGTTAATGTCCTTGTGACAGGACTATATATGCATGAGAGGCGGCCTTCGATGCAAGCATTTCTTTTTAACTTTATCTTCTTGCCCATATAATATATCGTCGAATCTTGATATATATATTTATTGATTCTCAAGCAAATTAAGTTCAATTTCATTAGTCCGTAGAATAAGACATTTATTAATTAATACGATGAACTTTTTAAGTTTGAACCATCGATGGAAACAAGCTAGTTTTTGTGGTTGAATTTGAGAAGTGTATCAATATGTCTCATTAGCATTATAACAGGGAGACCCACAGTAATGCATTAAATCTAACCCGTGAAGGGGAGCAAATAAAGATTGAATAGACCTGCAGCTCGAAACTTCCAGGACAAAGCATTAATTCTTTGCTGCTCATTTATATTTCTTCCTTTATCGGCGGGGACCGAAACAGAAGCTCAAGCTCATATATATCCAAACAATCATTCGCTTTAATAAGAACACATTTATATATATTCCATGTGCAACATGCCTTAATTAATTACAAATCCCACTATTTGATCTTGAATAGTTATTATTTTTTCTAATACCGTATGCTTTTTGGTCTTGGTCTTCTTCATGATTGCTGTCTCGGATCATGATTTTATGGTCAAAACCATTGGAGCAAATTCCCTCTCTATATATGTTCAGGACTAAACATGTAATGTACAGTATTAGCAATTAGACAACTTCACGATGATGAACAATCATTGGTTTCTTTTGCTAGGAAAAGTGCAGCAGCGGAAGAAGAACGTGAAACACGATATCATTACCACTATTTCCTGCCATACAGGCATAATAGTACTAGACAAATTCATCATTATTCATTTCATATTTTGTTTGGCAGCAATTAATTCTCAAATCATTTTCTTATCATTAATTAATCCCACTTTCAGGCTGATTTTGCAGCGGATAATAATGTTGTACATTCTACAAAACATTATAATCAAAGTTAAAGTGCATTAATTATATCCAAATTATATATACATCTTTAATTCCGTAAGGGGCCATCTGTAATGCACTAGATCGATGATGAATATTGCAGATTAATTATTTTACCTATAAATCAAACCACGTGTTTCAAATTACGTTTGTATGTCGAAGGGATGACATCAGATCGATGAGGAGCTTTCGTTTTAGATAAAGTGGAAATGAAAAGTAAGAGAATAGAGAAGAATGGAGATAGCTTTAATTATGAATATGTTCGCCCCACGTTAAGTTGCTCCCGGAGAATGTAACTTTTAATTTTGTTGTACATCTTTAATTTATTCGGTCTTCTCTTTATTATATATTTCTGGTAGTGAGTGTGAGTATCTTCTTCTTAGTGACCCTACGGATTCTCTGCATCGATTCTCATTGATGCAAGAGAAAGCCTAAAGTCTTACAGAAAAAAAATTCCCTGCTTCTACTTATTGGGAGACCAATAAACTTTCGCTTTTCCTTTTCTCGATCCCCTGCTTTCTATTATATATATCTATAAATTTCCAGCTTATTGATGCTGATATCCGTTTTGCTGTTTTATGTTAAGAGATCGAAGAAAATTTGGGCTTGCTTGCATGGAACGTTGAAAAAGAAAAATAAGAAATAAGATCGATCGATCGATCGATCATGTGATAGCATTGAGTGCATGCATGCACGCTTTCACCCCATGCAGATAACAGCATCATTGTCGTTCAGTCGTAATTAGTGAGAAGACCGTCAGATGGGGTCTTCTTAACATGAGACAAGATTATCAGGCCCACGTTTATTCAGAGAACTGTCTTTAGAGGTCCGAGTTTAAGCCCATGCGATTGGGCCTATGTCTCTGAGCTTGAATCGGCATGAAAACATTTTTATCTTTTTGAAAATTAGTGAAAGAAATCCGGTTTGAGTGTGCTACATGGCGTTGTTTCCCATTAAATAACATTGCCACATCCATATGAAATATAGACTATATGGGTCTGTGCGGGAAATTTTTTATTAAAAATTATTACGTTTGACATTATGATGTAAATATAATAAGTAATTTTAAACGAGAATTCTTACACAATAGTTAATGTAAACTTTAACAGATATATATTTTCATTCACTTTCACTATTTTTTTATATAAGCGATAAACTTTTTATTTTCTTCTTTCATCCATAATTTTCTTTTGTACAAATAAGTGTTTGTGTTTATAATATTAACATTGATATTTAATCACCCTATCTAAACTTTGAAAAAAGAGAGAGACTAGTTTTACTGGCAATCGCCTTCCATACAATATTTATAAAATAAATTTAAAATTAGGAGTTTTTTCACATGCTTTTCCTGAGGTTTATGAAAATCTTAATTTACGGAGATAATTAGAGAAAATGTCACATACACCTCATTTGTTTTTTATTAATAAACAGTAATTTGACCAAAATACTCCCAAATCATTACAAAATGAAAATTTGCCTTATCCGCATTCGAATCCAAGACCCTAAGAAAAAATAAATAGCTTTTAAGTAAAATAAATTATTTTATATAAATAATGCTAACATTTATTATTCTCAAATCATTATTAAAAAATAAATTTAAATTTTTATACAATAAAATTATTCTAAAATTATTATTAGCATTAATAATTTAAAAAATATTCTTAAATAATTGTTAAGTAAAACAAATTATTTTATTTAAAGAAACAAATATAAATAATGATCATAGTTATTATTCTCAAATAATTATTAAAAAAATAAATTTAAATTGTTATAAAATAAAATTATTCTAAATTATTATTGGCACTAATAATTTTAAAAAATTATTCTTAAATAATTGTTAAGTGAAATAAATTATTTTATTTAAAGAAATAAATATTAATAATGATAATAATTTTAAATTTTTTTAATTTAATGATAAAAATAATTTGAATTTCAAGTTATTATATAAAATTTTAATGATTATAAAATTATTTTTAAATTATGTACTGATATATGTATTATTATTAACAAGGGATTTTAACACATACCTCCTTTGAGGTTTAAAACTTTAACACTTAGATGAAAAGTTTAAGGAAAGACACATTTATCTCTCATAAATCATTAGTTGACTATCTATTTTTACTTAAATGACTACAATATCCTTGTTTGCTTTAAAATATAAGAAATTTAATTTTAATTTATTTAATGTTTAAGAAATTAAAATAATTAAAATTTTAATTAACGATAATTTTGATTTATATTTATTTAAAATTAGTAATTTATCTATATTGATATTTTTACCAACTTTCTATCGTTAATTAGTTTTATTGAATTTTTTGTACAAACTCGAAAGTCTAAATTTATTTTATAAATTATAGAATTGATGTTGAAGCGTAAATTTAGTGTGAATATGTATGACATAAATCTTATATTAAAGAGTTTTTGTAAGAATAGTCAAGTTGATAAAGTTATGGAGTTGTTTGGTAAAAAATTAAAAGAAATATGGTTAATACCGAAGGATTTGTGAAAACAAAGAGTAAGAAAAGCGATCGTTTTACATATTAGAGTTTAAAATTTGGATAAATATGACACATGAATAAAAATTAATTAAATTGTTATTAATTAAATTCTTAATTTAAATATATAAAAATTAAAATTATCAACTTAAAATATCGTTAATTAAATTCTTAATTTCAATAAATATTAAATAAATTTAAACTAAATTATCATTAATTAAATTTCTAACTTTAAATAAATATAAATTAAAATAACTATTAACTAAATTTTTAGTTATTTTAATAAATTTAAACATTAAATAGATTAAAATTAAATTTATTAAATTTTATTTTAAAGTCAATAAGGGTATTACAGTCATTTAAGTAAAAAATGGATAGTCAACTAATGGTTCAGAGGAAGTAAGTATATCGTTTTTTAAATATTCTATCTAAGTATTAAAGTTTTAAACCTCAAATGAGGTATGTGTTAAAATCCCTTAATAACAATTAGAAAACATCTCAACAAATTGTGTTGGTTGTGGTGGTTAGAGTGTTAGTTCACTTTTATAAGAGTTTTGAGTTCGAATCTGCATAGTAAATTTTATTTTGCAATAAC
Organism: Melia azedarach; assembly: GCA_028052125.1. Classification (NCBI taxonomy): domain Eukaryota; kingdom Viridiplantae; phylum Streptophyta; class Magnoliopsida; order Sapindales; family Meliaceae; genus Melia; species Melia azedarach. Next base: position 8,890,864 of record CM051406.1, read on the forward strand.
GGAAGATATTTTGGTGAATACATTCTTTCTTAACAGAATAAAAACATCATAAGGAAGAGGTATGTAACATTTTCCTTAATTATTCTCGCAAATTAATTTTCATAAATCTCAATAAAGTACGTAAAAAAACTCCTTTAAAATTAATTAACTTAAATATTTTATATATAAATATAAATAACACCCACCTAAAATTTTATTTTTAAATTTTATTTCAACGAATTCTAATTATATGTTATATCATTGTATTGATTTTCCACTAATTTTTTTGTCCTTTTTTTTTTACTTTTTCTTAAATCGGATATTCGGTCCGGTTCTCAAGCGGGTTCAATTAAACCATTTTTTTGTTATTAAACTTTAACCTGGAATTAAACCATATAAGAACTAAACCGAATATTTGATTTGAAAATGATCACTTGGTTTGATTCAGTTTACCGATTTCTACCTGCTCTTGTTGTGACCCTAATTAGCTTTATTTTTTTAATATTTTTCATTTTATTTTAATCACATAAAATATTTTTTAAAAATACAGAATATATTTTTAATTTAATACAGTTATAAAATAATAATTAGAATTTTTTTTAAAATATACAATACTCTTATAAAATAGAATATTATATATTTTATTTATATCTTAAAATATAATTAAAGATTTATATATTTTATTAATTAGTGAATTGTTTGGTACATCACAATCGTAATTTGTTTGATGTTTTGTAATCTTTTTATTAATTTTTTTATATACAAAACTATTAAAAATACTTAATATTAGTTATTGATATAATTGTGATCAAATTAGTTACATTCAACTCTTTTAAAAAATTTAATACTAAAAACCTTAATTAATATTCGTAATTAAATGTTTTTAATTAATATTAATATACATGTCGTTTGATAAGCGAATGATCTGTCGGATTAGTTCAAATAATAACAATTTAAACGTATTATAGCGAATACATATGTGTTCACTGCTATTGTACACTTCTATCAAAATAGTTTTTCATCAACAAAATGAACTTAAAATTACAATTCGAAATTGCATTCAGCAACATCACAAACAAACCTTAACACAAGCATCGCAAAATGTAAATTAACCATAGCAAAAAGCATTAGACCGTCATCAAGAGGATTGAGAGATCCGACCCGAATTTGTATCAGCTCCACTTCTTGGTAGTTCTTCTCCACCCGACATCACCATACCCGGATATCCTGGAACCAAACCCGCATTTCTAACCCCATAATAGACTTGTTGATTCACTCCATCAGCTGGAACTACCCTCATTGTTGGGTCATATGAATGATCCATTGTCACCATGGGCCTCACCGCTCCACTATATACTTGGCCCGAAGCGGCAACTTGCTGATGATACCCAACAGGCATTTGACCTCCAGGAACCTGATATTGCTGAACGTACTGAGCCTGGATAGGAACGGGCTGCACTGGAGCACTGCCGGGTTGAACCGTACCAGGGACGTAATAAACCGGTATTTGTTGTACGGCAGGGGTCGAGTAACGTGTATCCTGAACATAATGCCACATGGGTTGACCCGGGTATCCCGACTGTTGTGCTGCCTGTGTCTCTGCCATCTCTGAAAAGCCATCCACTTGACTACTCTGCTTTGTCTCCATTACTGGAGCCGGGTTATCGGGTTTGGTCTTAACCGGTGGCAGATCCGGCATGGATGGTACTATAGGTGCTGATGACGTGGAGCAAAACGGCGAAGATACAACTGGGGCAGGAGAACCGGGATCCGACATCGATACATTGTCATGCAGAAAGAGTCGGGTCTTTGGTTTGGGTTCACGAGGTTGCGTCTCATCGGAATTATCCAACCCGAATAGATAATCGGGTACTTCAGATACAATCGAGGAAGCCTCTGATCTTCCGCGCTCGAGCCCCGAGCCGGGAGCGGCGCCGTTGTTGATAGCGTCAAAGAACCAGTGTTCACGGTTTGTGGAGCCGTCAAGGAGCGAGCTGATACTACTGGCTCGCAAATCGTCACCTTTATCGAAGAGAAAGAGACGGAGCCGAGCTGATCTTGGGTTTTGATTCTGTGCTAAGCGGTCATACTCTTCCATCATGTTCTCCACATCCTCGTCAGTTGTCACCGAGATTAACGCATCAAGATCCTCGTTAGGCAGCTGGTATTTGACGCTAATATTACTTGTACCTGCCATTAAAATTCAGTTCAAACATTTAACTCAATTTACAGCTGTTGCATTAAAAACAGAAAAGAAAAACCTGGTTCCTGTTTGATTATTAATGCACACCTGCAAGTTTTGAAAGCTTTGTGAGAAAAGTGGAGAAGGTAGCGGAGCGGTGAACGGCAACGATGCGGGTGTCGCCGCCAACGTATCGAAGCTGATTATCGTGGGGTCGTGGAAGGATCTTGCCTCCGAAGCTGCACATGAATCGCACACGTGTAAGATGGAGATCATGGTGGTGCTCAGAGCGAGGTGATGAGGTGACCGAGTCGGTGGTGCCGGAGTCGAATTCTGACGGATGAAGCGATGTCATTTTCTGCACTTGAAACCTTTAGAAGTTACTGTTAATGAAAAAGAAAAATGGAGAATATATATAAAGGATTAAACTCTAAAGAGTTACAAAAAGATTGTGGAAGTGTTGTATTCTCCGCTAGAAATCTGTTGGCTTTTGTATGAATGCGTGTCGTCGTGTCAACGCAAAATAGAACTTAAAAAGGCAGAAGGAACGTTGGGGTTTTTAACGGAAGACAATAGTCAATAGAGACTGTAAAAAGAATGTCTGTCTGCATGAAAGTGTGATTCTGGATGGTGGATATATAATAGTTTTGTGGTGGGAGGAGCGGCTATAAACAATGCATCCTGACCGTTTATTAACTTATTAAAAAATGATGATGCTAATTTGTATGGTCCCACCAACTTGTAAAATATTATAAAAATAATTTGTAGTAAGTCGAAGATGATTATATTGTGTGCCCTAGTTTAGAGGGTAAGTAAGATGGGACCAACGCCAAGAAACCATCTACTGTATTTTTTTAGTCGGTCTGTAGGGTCCGCTTCGGCTGTGACATTTCAGCTACATGATCACCAATTTGCTCATTACAAGTCATCTGCAATCATGTAATATTTGGATAATTAACATGACCAAATCCAGTTGTATGTCATGCATTAAATTTACTGTAATTTAATTGTTGGTTTACTGGCCTTTGACTAGTCGTAAATAATCAGAACCACAAACCATTTGCAAGACGACCATATACCATTTATATGTTGTGAAATTAATGCTTTGACTTCATGTAAAACCTTCGATCGACAAACATTGGTTATTTGCTTTTCTTGAAAACCAAAAGGAAAAATACCAATTCTTTCGGATGCACTAATTGTAAGAGGAAGGGAGAAAGATCAACTTATAATATACACTTACATGTATTAGGGTTTTGAAGATTGCTGCTTTGCTTTCTGTTCTGCTGCTCTTCTCGGAATTCGTCTACTGGGTTTTGCTTGCTCGGAGTGGAGAAGAAGAGTGAGTTTCAAAGAGGGCAAGCTGAGCTGGTTGAATAAGAGACGATGATCTAGCTGATTGATTATTGTGGGTCCTTAGTGAGTGGGGCCCAGATAAGCTTGTCTGATTGTGATCTTCAACGTGGACGCCAGTCATCCTGTTGTCCTCGAGTAATGTTAACCCCACTCAGTTGCTTGTACCGGTACTTACGGACCAATCAGAATGAGGAGTGGATGAGTCGGGTCCCACTTGGATGGATCCCACGGCCCATTTCATTCTTTCGGTATTGTGATTGGCGATCATCATTCACGCTGGGTCAGGTGATGGAATTGTTGTTACCATAATTACTGTGAATTTATTCTTTCCTTCACGTGTTAAAAACCAAAACAAGCAACTATTTCAAAGCTAGGCTCGAATCTCTAAAGCGTTCAATATCCGCAACAAGTGAGCCATTGCATCATTACGCAACAATTGCTCTAAATAATTGCATATCCTACCTGGCATTCATGCATCTGTTTTTGTTTTTTTTACTATTTTTAAAAATAAAAAACTATATCATCTTATTTAAAACAAAAAAAACAAAAATCGCACTCATATCCTCCAACTGAAATTCTAATTTATCAACTAACCTTGCATTGAGAATCTATGCTACATATATCTTATATACTATACATGAATTTGTTACGTGTACAACTTTTTTAGCAACTAAATTGAAAATATGTTATTATAATTATTAATGATGCCAACATATCACATACTTCCATAAATTTATAAAATATTCAATTCTCCATCTTGTAAAACAGTCCGTTTTAATGTAACTAAGCGTTGTACAAGAATACAAGGGCGGACTCAATGTATTTTATAGCCCAGTGGCCGCTCACAGACACGGCGCTCAACTTGCAGGCCAGCTTTGGCCCAATTGAAAGGCCACAAATTTCCATTTCTTATATCATAAATAATTAATTTTTTCTAATCAAATATAAACAAAAAAATAAAAGTTTTTTCTTTTTTTCTTTTAGTTCCTATTAACAAATATAGACCTAGATTTTGAAGATGAGATAATGACAAAGATTCTTGACTTTTTCTTTTTCTTTTATAACCCTTAACTTTATTGAACTGTCAACTGTAGAAAAAAGTTTTACCTTTTTCTTTTAATCCAAAAGGGAATCTTAAATCTTTGACTGTTCTTTTTCTTTAATAAATAACACCCAAGTTCTTTAATAATTTATTCATTTATATTAAACATGTTTCATTCATCTTACCAAGGGGTCACTGACCTATTTGGTATAAATAACAAGTTATATCTTTTTTTAAGAAATTACAGAAATAAGGGACCTAAATGCAAATGTGGCTTCCCGAATTCTTAAAACTTCCGAGTTGTCATTATAGTCTATGAATTTTGAAGCATAAAGCAAAATAAAGTTGACGTCAATCTTGTTTCTTGACTTGCCCAATTGATTACATAGAGATTCTATACTCATATATAATTATTTTTTCTCTATTAAAATTTAGGTGATTGATGCTGAAACATTAATTTGCATCATATTATATTTATATTAATTTATTAATTATTATTGCAAGTTGATTAAAGTGGCATGTACCGATATGTCTCAATTGGTCGGTCGGTCGGTCGGTCGGTCATCCAAGTCCTTTCAGGACAGAGACTTCCTAAAGTAGAAATTTGAGAAAATTGTCAATAATATAAAACAACCCAACATAACAACTCTTACATAAATCTTTGTTTTGTTATATGTATTGTATTAAGATGGTGTTTAGATTGTTATTATACATAATAATAATTCTCCAACTTGTCGTTTTAATATAATTTTAGTCCCATCGACTAATTTCACCAACCAAAATTTACCAATTATCATATTGTTAGTATTCAAATATTGATTGTTTTCCCTTTTATCAAAATGAAATGATAGAACTTGCGGGTCCGCAAATGAGTATGTGAATTCTTTGTTGGGCTTCGGCCCTCAGGCCTAATAGAGCTTGATGTTTGTTTTCTTTTGTATTTTGCATCAGTCAAATTAATAATGTTCGATTTTTAATCTACTTTGCTTTTAATTATTTTTTTTTTCTCGTTTCCTGGACAAGAAGGATGGATATTTCTTCATTGATTTGGATGTTTTTAGTATGAAAAACATCTAGATTGAGGTCCGTTTCTTCTCTTTTGAAAATTGAACCAATAAAAAAGCTAGAACTGGTTCATCTCTCTTTCATGTGAAGGCGACCTTGAGACTAGCGCACTTATTTTGAAGCTGCAATATGAAAACAAAGGTCAGGCCGGCAAGTTGGTTACACCCAGCTGAACTAACAGTCTTATTATTAGTTGACTTTATCCTGAATCCAACCCCATATGACAACTAATTTAGACTTATTATTTCTTAACAATACAACACATTAATAAAAAATTGAAAACAATTTCCTGAAAGTATTTTCTAATCCAGATCTGAGAATGTCATATCCACCAATTAATCGTTATCCATTGTAAAAATTGGAACAACACTGTCACAGATGCAGCAAGCTTTAGACACCACTCAAAACTGTTTCCAGGCCCAGCATTCAGGATTAGATTTGGCTTTTCTCTTGTTATCTTGTAATATCAACTTTAGCAGCAAAATTACCGAGCATTTTACAAGAAAAATGTAGTTTTATAACTCAAACAGTAATAACATCAAGTGGGCACCCTGGTAAATTATATAATATAGTTTGTTTCCTGTCTATTTTATGATACACATTTCAAGGCATATATAAATGTATGTACCATGATCATCAAAGCGCTTTGCTTTCCCCTTTTGCAAGGCTCCGGAATTAATGTAATATTTCTTTATTCGTTCACACACGACTCCCTGGTTTTAAATATTTGGTGCGTGCAATATACAGCTATAGAGAACGTGGACAGCTTTGTTTTTTTATTATCTTTTACCTCTCCATCTAATTTTATGGCACCGATTCTGCAACCTTTCACACATGCCAACTATATTTTGCATACTAATCCATAATTGATTCTTACCAGATTAAAATTCCGGCAAATTTTACTTTCCAGGAAAATTTCCTGCTTTGTACATTGAATTTGCTACTGGCAAGGATATTTTTAACAAGGGTAGATCATGTTCTGAGTTGTTCAGAGGCCAAAACATTGTTCTTAGGCTTGGAACGAGTAACCTTGCCTGGATGGTAAGGTTGACTGATTATGTAAGCAATAAATGCTATATTTCACAAAGATTCTTTTGATACTCTTTCCTTCTTTAGCTCCATGCTTTCCTGGCCATTGATATGAATCATTGCGTCAGAAAAACAACCATTTACAGGAATCTTGAAAGTCAGTGAATCTCTTTATTTTTCTCCTCTCTCTTGTGTAGACTCCTTTTTGCTTTCATACTTGCAGTCAACACGCATCCCTGGGAAAAAAAAAAAAAGTAAGCTTATCCCTTCTCCTCTGCAGTTGATAAGGCTTTCTGCTCTGTTTTATTTTCTATATATAGAACTTGTATTTCCATGTCTGGTAGCTGCTTCACCCTTTCTCTAGTTTTCTTAAGAGCTTCTTCACTAGGTACATGGATAGCTGGTTCACGTTTTTAGTCTTAAAATTGTTGTAAAATATTTGTGTTTCTCATATTCTGATTCTTAAAATTGTGTTTTTCTACTATCATTGTCAATGTAATCATGCTATGATAATTTTTAAATTATGTTATTTTGGCGTATCTCTAATTTCTAGACCACGTTCTTCACCTGCTATGATAAAGTCAAACCCATGTAAGCAGTCAAAACTTGTAGACAGCAGAAATCGAAGTATAAATCGTTTCAGTACTGAGCTTCGATAAATTACTCTACAGGGAGCAACCATGACTATTGCTGTTGAAGATGGGATCCCAGCAAGGCTTGAGGTTTGTACTTAGATTGATTGATATCAGAAATTTATGAGATTCCTTCTAATTAATTGAGATAATCATGATATTCATATAATTTCTGCAACAACCAGGGGAAGTATAAAGCTATGGCAGTTTGTTGGGTTCTCGGATTTGGCTCCCTCATCTCTTGGAACAGTATGTTGACAATAGGAGATTACTACAATAACTTGTTCAAGGTTGGTAACTTCATGTTTTATTTTCACACTTCGTGCAGCTTACGGTTACTTCATTAATTGTTCCCTTTTCTTATTTTATTAAGCATTTTGAAACATGCTTAAGATTTAGAATGGCGTAATTCTGCCTCTTTCAAAGTTAGAAGCACTAGGTGACTAGTTTGCTGATGCTTTTGATTTCCTTTGAAGAAATATCATCCTACAAGGGCACTTACCCTTGTTTACCAACCATTTGCTCTTGGAACAATGGCAATACTTGCGTATCATGAATCAAAGATCAACACTAGGAAGAGAAACCTAGCTGGTTACATCCTTTTCTTTGCAAGTACTTTGGCACTTCTACTTGTAAGTACTGCTGAAGCTCCTCTCTGTACTACATTCTGATTATATATTGCTTCCAGTAAATTTACCTCTAGTTTGCAATTGATCTTTGGCAGTTGGATTTAGCCACATCAGGGAAAGGAGGACTTGGACCTTTTCTTGGTATATGTGTCTTTGTTGCTTTGTTTGGTGTAGCAGATGCTCATGTTCAAGGTGGAATTGTTGGGGACTTATCCTTCATGTGCCCTGAATTCATGCAGGTTGATGTTGCTAATTTTCTTTGAAAATTGTTTTTATTCTTATCCATCTTTTCAGAAGAGAATTCCTTTCTTACTACACGTTGGGCTCTTTATTATGCAGTCCTTCTTTGCTGGTTTGGCTGCATCAGGTGCTCTAACCTCTGCTTTGAGGCTAATAACAAAGGCGGCCTTCGAAAAATCTGATAATGGCCTTCGCAAGGGAGTTAGTATGTGACTTTTTATTTGCACTAGTGGATAAAATTTTTTGTGGTTTTCAACTATTGAAGATTATTTTTTCCTGGGACAGCTATATTAATGAGTATTTCCTTTTACCTTCTTTGCAGTGCTATTCCTGGCAATATGTACATTCTTTGAGTTTCTATGTATTCTCCTGTACGCATTTTTCTTTCCAAAGTTGCCAATAGTGAAGTACTTTCGCTCAAAGGCTGCCTCAGAAGGATCAAAAACCGTTTCAGCTGACCTTGCAGCTGCTGGAATCCAAACAAAAGCAGGCCAAGTACTATTTTATCTTTCTTCAGTTTCTTCTAATCTTATATAGTCAAAATGTTTGAAATTTTTTTGAGATTCCATTTCTCCTAATAGCTTTGGGAATTCAACAGGTTGAAGATGTAGCTAAACGACAAGAACGGTTGAGCAATAAGCAACTATTCTTCCAGAATATAGATTATGCACTTGATCTGTTTCTGATATATGTGCTCACATTGTCCATTTTTCCTGGCTTCTTATATGAAAATACTGGAGAGCACCAGTTGGGTGAATGGTAAGTGCTCCTTTATGGCTAAAGAACATTTGGATTTCATATTGTATCTTAGTTCCAGACTATTCATAGTTTATCCCCTGTACTACGTACTCATTGCTGCAATGGAATAAGCTTGCCTCATTATATAAACTTTTCAATACTGCTTGACATAATTTCATGTTCATTGGAACTGAAATACTAATCATGCAAAAACAATTAAGAGAACTAATATGGCCGGTTTTCTTTTAGGTATGCTCTTGTTCTGATAGCATCATACAATGTGTGGGATCTAATAGCAAGATACATTCCCCTTGTGGAATGCCTGAAGATTGAATCTAGGAAGGGCCTTATGATTGCAATTCTTTCTCGTTTCTTACTCGTCCCTGCATTCTACTTCACTGCAAAATATGGTGATCAGGGATGGATGATCATGCTCACTTCCTTCTTGGGATTGACTAATGGTTACCTAACTGTCTGTGTTATGACAGTAGCACCCAAAGGTTACAAGGTCAGTTGGCACTATAGTTTATATTTACCATACAATAAACCTAAATTTTCCATTTGTTACTAATGAAATGCAATTTGGTTTTTGGTTTGTAGGGACCTGAGCAAAATGCCTTGGGTAATATACTTGTGCTATGTCTATTAGGGGGCATATTTGCCGGAGTTGCTCTTGACTGGCTGTGGCTCATTGGTAAAAAGGATGGCTTTTAATGAGCCAAGTTTATCTTGTTATGAAGAAATATGGTACAAGTCAGTATAGGACCACATTTAAATACAATTCAGGTAGAATAGCACATCTTACGCAGAAAATAAGTATGTTGGACTTTCATATGTGCTAGGATTACAAATTTGTAATCCTACAGCCCAACTTCTACAGCATTTTCTGTAAATGAATATGTAACCATGTTGTACTTTCAACATCCTTTAGCCATTGAATTTAATTTTAATATTTGCAAATCAATCAATCTGCTTTCCTTTTTTTCTTTTTCAATTACTTAAAAGATTTTATGTCTGTAAAACTAGCCCTTAAATATGGTCTGGTTTCAAACTCAGCTCCAATGAATTTTATGAAAGCAGGTTTCAAGGAGCTCCATTGAGAAACCATGCAGCCTTCGTTGTTTACACGTGGGACTTCTTTTTCTAAATTATTGAAATCCCCAGCTTTCAAGGATAAACCACCAGCATAAATTTCTCATTTGGATAACTAACAGTTATTTTTTACAGTTAAGAGTTCAACGGTCAACAATTGTTCAAACATGTCCACTCTTTCTTCTAATACAACTCCTCTTTATGAAACCTGTTCATGCACTCAAGCATCTTCCCAAGCAAGGAAGGAAAAACAAAAGGGGCATCGTTTAGACGTTTACCAGGAAATGTTTGAGTGTTCTTGACGTAATATCTCTCTGGCTATCTTCATTATCTCAGAATCAAATGTCGCCTTGGTGCTTCGAAATTCTGAATATACCTTGCTTTTCCTTGACTCTAACCTTATTGATATAACATTACGTGAAGACATAACTTTTCATTTTGTATTTTTAGAAGTCTGGTTCTAATTCATTCTTTTAACAATAGATGTGTCCACATTGCTACGAAGGTTTTCTCTTCCTCTCTCCATGCTATCAACAGGTTTTGGTTTTTTCTCCTTTGCAATCGATGTTTTCCAAAAACAATTTGTTTTCTTCATATTATTCTTCATATTTAAATATATGTTGATCTTAAGGTGATTTTTACGTGTAAATTCTTCCGTTCTCTCCTGCTTATGTTAATATCAATCGCTCTTTAATTTTCTCCAACAATATATTTTTTTTTCTGGAGAAATTTAAATTATCACCTTACCCTGTAAATCTTGTATGCATGGTTTCATTTCATTGATTTTCCTTGTTGCTCAATTTATCATAGTTTTCAACATAGTGTTGAACAAAAACATTTTCTGAAAAATGATGTTATCCTTCACTAACTTTCCAAGGTGCCAAAGACTTGTAAAAAGCCCAATTCTAATATTAGTTAGAAATTGGCACAAGGAACCAATTCCAGTTGCATGGGAGAAACCTTTAATTGGCTGGACTAAATTAAACTATGATGGATCCTGCAAAGGCAAAACAGGTAATTCCAGCATTGGAGGAATCTTCAGGGATCATAAGGCTGAATTCTTACTTGGTTATGCTGAATCCATAGGAAGAACAACTAGCACCATTGCTGAATTATCTGCACTACGCAGAGGCCTCGAGTTGATACTAGATAACGGATGGCATGATGTCTGGCTCGAAGGCGATGCCAAATCATTAGTTGACATTATTGTTCATAGAAAACAGGTTAAATGTGCAGAAACGCAAAAGCATATTAGTGACATAAAATCAATCATACCAGAACTAAACAATTGCATTCTAACTCACATATATAGGGAAGGAAACAGAGCTGCTGATAAGTTAGCTCAATTAGGACACCAGTTGAAGAAGCCTCAAATTTGGCAGCATCCACCTGATGAAGTTTTACAGATTATGCATGATGATGCAGGGGGTAAGATTGTTCTTCGCAAGAGATAAAAAGATGATAGGTATCATTAATTTGTTTCTGTACATATGTATATGGTTGATTCTTGTTTCTTTTTTCTTTGCTACGTAGGTATTCTTTATTTATTTTTTTGTGTACATAATGTTTAAGGCATCATGGGCCACCAAAAAAAAACCACCTCAAGTGTATGATTATATATTAATTTGTCCTAAACAGAATTCCAATCCTCCTTTACTCTGATTGTGACTTTAGCTGCAGCTAAAAACAATATTAAATTTTGTTATGTTTGGTTCATTATCTGTAATGGTCTTACCGCAAAAGTTGGACTTTGGTTGTAAATTATATTGCTGAAAGCTCAATCACAGCAATTTCTCTTTTACTTATTGAGGAGGAACTGGTCAATGAGTTGCTTAATAAAAGGGTAATTGATTTATGATTGAAGTTGGGAATCAAAGCTCTAATTCTGGACCCACCACCATCAAAAGGTCCACATCAAGGAGTTGTAATATGATATTGTCAGTCTATAGCACATGAAAGGACTAAACAATTTTGGTAGACCAGAAAAAAAAAATGTGGCATTTTGATGTTGGGAAAAGATGCAGTACAATTCCTCTAGTACTAAAACCAGTACAGGTCTAAGGCAATTTTAATATAATAACCACGTCCAAGTTGAGGAAAGCCTATTCACCATTGCTTGGAACCGGGGGAGGAATGTTGTAGTACAATGTAATACAAGTCTCTGTACTACATTCCATGATACCATGACAAAATTTTCAATATATTTATACCAGATGCAGAAAGATTTATGGATCTATTGCAATTGAAGTAAGCATTTGAACATACCCAGATTGAAAAAACATCATTGAGTGCAGCGTTGATGAATGCCTCCAGTTTTTCTTGAATTACTTCATCAGCGCTGCACTCAGTCATGTTTTTCACCCTTTTGGGTTAGTGTTATCAAGAGGACATGTACATGGCAGGTTTTTTCTTGTTCCTCTCTTTGTAAGTACTTCATTCAATATCCGGAGATTCTGGGAAATGTTTTAATTATTGTCGCTGCCGTCATTTTTTTCATGAAAGAGGCTGGAAATCATTCATTCAATAATGCAGTGCATAATGTTACTGCTTATCAGAAATCATCAAGCCAAAACAGAAAAGCACCATTTGGGGCCACAAACACAGTTTTCCTTTTTCTGATTTAGAGCCTTTTGGGATTACCAATGACACTGCAGGCATGTTTTGCATAGCTGATATCATATTTCTTTCATTCACTTCATTTTCCAGATCCTGTGCAAGCAGATTTCCTATATCATCTAAGTTCTGATCATTTTGTCAATTAGCTGAACTATGTAATACTTTTTTATTAATTAATTAATTAATTTAATTTCTTATTATCTGTGCTTGGATTGGTCTCCATAAATTATGATAGTAACTACCAAGGCAAAAAGAGGTCAAGTATAGTTTTCCAAGTATCACTCAACATTGGAACCAGAGAGGAATGGGCCCTTCTAGTGCTTAAAAAAAGTCTCGACTGTTACTGTTTATTTGAGCTTCTCGAGAATCGGATAAGTCACATAAAATCTGCACCACTTTATGACAGCAGCTTCTTGTTATTTTGCACCGTCAAATTTTCACATGTTACCATCCTAGAAACACCATATTTGAATCCATTGATTCACCATTTACACAGTCATCTAATGCAAATGGTAACAATAGTATTGAATGACCATCATACAAGAATGCATCATATTTTCACAGTTACAGTTCAATTTCAGCAATTCTGCATAGCAGCAAGCAACAGCATATGGGCAGAATTAGAAAGCCATTTTCTGAAGAGATGCAAAAATCGAGAATCATAGGATTCTTCTTTGCTTACAATGGATTTAACTAGAAGATGTAAGAATTTAATAACATTAGGCTCCAAGAAATTTCTCAATACCGTTGTTTACCTACTCGTTCTGGCATTTATATTCTGTAGAATAGGCCACGTCAGTCAAAATGTAATGCCAATTGCAGGACGAACTATGTAATCAATCAATCAATAAAGAAAATTAGCAAAACTTTGTGCAATCTTCACTTCAAATTATTTCTTCTCATCTCTAACAAGCCTCATATTGTACATTTCACAATCAAAGCACAGACCAAGGCTATCCAAATTACTATTTTTCCATAACCATAGTCCAGAGACAATACAAAAAATTATATGCAGATGATATCAAAATCAAATGCAGCAAAGTTCATTGGTTGCTGCAATTGCCATGTTACATTTGACAGCAAAAGGTGTGTGTTATAAATATCCGGAGTAACAACAAGTAGACTAGGTGGGGGGTGAAGTGGATATTATTTCCAGGAGGGCAATCTCTATATATAGAAACCAAACACTGCACAAAATCGTGGCGATCGCTCGATCTCCATCTGCCACCACATTGAAGATTTCGAGACCAAATTGGACTCAATCTCTATCAAATATTACGGAATATGCCACTATCTCTTCGTTCCACTCTACTCGAGTGTAATAACAACTCTTCTCTCCCAATAATAAATACTCCTCAGACGCCCACACTCTCCGTTAAGCCTCACGCTTTCACATCACCGTCCAAATTTTCTCCAGAAAAGTTCAAACTTTCCGGGAAATTTGATAACTTTCCCGGAAAATTTCAAAATGCAAGAAGATGTGCCTCTGCCGGACCATCTACGGTGTAAGAGAACCGATGGAAAGCAATGGAGATGTAATCGGCGAGTAATGGACGACAAAAAGCTCTGCGAAGTTCACCATCTCCAAGGCCGTCACCGTCAGAAGAGGGAGAGGGTCCCTGAATCGCTTAAAATTCAGAGAAAAAAGAAAATCTTCAAGGTTCAGCAGAAACCAGAAATTAGGGCACGGAAATCAAAAAAGTTGAAAAGGAAGAAGAAGCGAGTGATAGGAGAATCAGAGGCGTTGGATGGGGCCTTAAAGAAAATGAAGCTGAAGCGAGGAGACCTACCGTTGGAGCTGATAAGAATGGTGTTGAAAAGAGAAGATGAGAAGCGTAAAAGGCAGAAAGATTCCGATTTTGAAGATGAAGACAATTGTTATAATAGTAATAATAGCGATACCGACGGAGAATTCACGCAAGAGTTACCAAACGGCTTAATGGCTATTTCTTCAATATATTCCAGTACAAACACCGACAATGCAGGTACTTCTTGTGCCGTGAAAATTGGAGCTGAGCCGTCTGCTGTTGCCAGAAGACGTTTCCGGTCAAAAAACATTGAACCAATGCCAGTTGGCACATTGCAGGTGCAAACATAATTGCAAAATTATGATTACAGTTATGATGTTTTTGAAGTTTTTATTTTCTTTGTTCTGGGTGTTTGTTGTGATTGAATGTTTTGTGTTATAGGTTGTGCCATATAAGAGGGATGTGGTGAATTTGAGGAGAAGGAAAAAATGTCATTGGTGTAGGAGAAGGGGTCAGAGTTTGATTAAGTGCTCAAGTTGTCGAAAACTATTTTTCTGCTTGGATTGTATAAGAGAGTGGTATGAGTTTTCAATTTCTAGTTTCTTTTTCTTTTTAAGCTTGTTATTTGTACATAAAAATACTTACCCAAGTAGTTTCTTATGATAGGTAGTACTTACTCTAGTAGGTTGTTATGATAGGGTAGTAGTAAGCGCAAAATAAAGCCCAATTAGGTCCTTATGATCGGTAGTAGTAATAGCAAAATTAATAACTTAGCATGAGTTAGGACTCCGGTATTTTAAGTTGTACATATATGATGCAATGAATCAAGCTCCGAAAGAATATATAAATATATTGCAAATGATGCAAGTGGTAGCTAATGGAGAAATGCAACTTAACTGGTGCGGTGTAATAAGTATGCATACATAGTGAAATGAACATGAACAGAGGTCGATTAAAATCCAAAATATGGATTCCTCAATGTAGGTGCAAAAAGCAACTGCCTTTCACCGATTGTAGAACTTATTGACCAACATTCACATATAAAAGTTCCAAAAGTAATGCTTTTAAGGAAGTTTATGCATCCAGCAGACCAAAGTGTCATGTTTTCTTGGTCTAAATTGGATCGTGTGATTTGAGGCAATATTTATGGAGACAGGTCATGTAAAGATGCATTCCCATCTTTTAGTGGTTCATTAAATGATTTGCGAGATTTATGGCGGCTTTAAGTCTAATGATTTTGTATTGTCTTTTTTACTTTGCCATTTATAGTTGGGAATAAAAGCAGTGGTGTGAAAAAATCTTCGCATTTAAATGAATTTAGGTATTTTGATACGCAAGAAGATGTTAAAAAGGCATGTCCGGTGTGTCGTGGAACTTGTGGCTGTAAGGCCTGCTCATCAAGTCAATATAGAGACATTGATTCTAAGGTCTGAGAATTGATATGGCTAAATTTTAAACTCATACATGCCTATTTTTGGGCTGAATACTGATACTTCAATTTACTGAAAAACTATGTTTCAGGACTTGCTGAGGTGCAACAGTGAAGTTGACAACGTTTTACATTTTCATTATTTAATCTGTATGCTTCTTCCTGTTGTGAGACAAATAAACCAAGTCCAGAGCTCTGAGCTGGAAATAGAGGCAAAAATGAAAGGTAAATTATGCTTTTCCATTAGAGCTTCATCCTCTGATTCTGCCAAATGATCTTCTGACCTTAAACTTGCACATTCGTCATCTAATCATAGAGTTTCTTGCAGAAGGTCTTCTAATTTTTCCATATGTAACAGGCCAAAAACCCTCCGAAGTTCAGATACAGCAAGTTGACTTTAAGTACAATGGCCAATATTGCTGGTATGTTCCTGACTGCTAATTCGTTGTGAAACATCTTGAAAAAGGTTAATTAATTGTTTTGTGTTCTTTCTTTGGTGTATGACATGAATTCTGGAGCAGTAGTAACTGCAAGACTTCTACAGTGGATTTCCATAGAAGGTGTGCAAACTGTTCCTATACCTTGTGCTTAAGCTGTTGTCAGGATATTCTTCGAGGGAGCTTATCTGGCAGCATTAGAACTCTGCTTTGCAAATGCCCAAATAGACAGAAAGTGCGCACATCTGGAGTGAGACTTCCAGATAAGGAATCTTTAAACAGCTATAAGCAAGGTCATGATGACACATATTTTGATTCATCTGCCCGATTGCCTAGTTGGAAAGATCCTGATGGTAGTGCTGGCATATCATGCCCACCCACAGAGTTTGGGGGTTGTGGTGATAGCCTTCTTGATCTGAGATGTGTTTTCCCTTCATGTTGGACCAAAGAACTGGAAATTAGTGCTGAGCAGATAGTTGGTTGCTATGAGTTGCCAGAAACCATAGACATGTTCTCGTGTTGCTCATTTTGTATAGGGATAGATCATGAAGTTAATGAGACCAAGCAGTTGCAAGAAGCAGCTACTAGAGAGAGTTCAAATGATAACTTTTTATTTTACCCTACTCTTATGGATATTCATGGTGACAAGCTTGAGCATTTTCAGAAGCACTGGCGTAAAGGTCAACCTGTAATCGTTCAAAATGTGCTTCAGATTACATCAGAAATTAGTTGGGATCCAATAGTTATGTTCTGTACCTATCTTAAGAATAGTGGTCCCAAATCTGAGAATGACGATGGAGCAGTTAAAGAAACTGGTTGCTCCGACTGGTTCGAGGTTGGTGTGACCCTCTCTCTTATAACTTGTAGATACTGTTCTCTCTCTCTCTCTCTCACCCCTTAGGGGCTTGGTTAATGAACTACACATGTATTCTGTGGGGAGAACAGTTTAGTAATTTTAATATGTGAACGTAATTATTTTAGTTATGAGGCTGAAGGTGAGAATACTGTGATTGTTATAAGCTACTAAATTTTTTTTCATAATGGTGGTCTGGTGGTCCATTTCTGCAAGAAATTTGATGGCCCCCGACTTCACTAAAGTTAGGATGCTAGAGAAACCAGTCCATGGCATCACAATTTTAGCTGCTTGGCAGTGGTTGACATGTTATCATGAAGAAGTGAAGCTTAAGTGTCTATCTTTTAATTCAAATTTAGGTTAAAGTTTGTAAGGCTTCAGACTGCAAGCTTATAGATTTTTCTTTCTGGAAATTATATTTTTTGGTTTTATCTATTTGAAAAATTAAAAATAAATGTAAATTCAGTGATTTTGATTTTCTTTCCCATACTGGAGCAGGTGTATCCACAATTTATAATCATTTATCCTTTATTTATTTTTCTTTTCTCAAATTGGGTTTGTACACTTCTGTCTGATGAAATATGCATTTCAATTTATTGCCCGCTAGAATCTGAAAGTATGTGTAGTTCTTAAACAAGTTAGCTTTTGCTTCATTTGGCAGGTAGAAATTGGTGTTAGGCAGTTATTTTTGGGGTCTTTGAGGGGGCCAAAGCATGCTGATATGTGTAACGAGAAGCTAAAATTAAAGGGTTGGCTTTCTTCTCATTTATTTCAAGAACAGTTTCCTGCTCATTATGCCGAAATCATTCACGGCCTACCACTTCCTGAATACATGGATCCAAAATCAGGTGTGTTGAACATTGCTACAAAACTGCCACAGGAAATCCCAAAGCCTGACCTGGGCCCATCGGTCTATATTTCATATGGCAGTGGTGAAGAACTTGCACAGGGTGACTCTGTGACAAAGTTATGCTATGATTTATGTGATGTGGTATGTCTGGTTCTGTTTCTTTTCATTTATTCTCTAGTCAAATATTCTTCTCTCTCAAAATTTAATTTGTGCACTTTGTCTTTGAGTAGTTTCTGTAACTTTTTTTTATGTATATAAGGTTTAGTATACTCAAGGCAGTGGCATTTTCTTCTGCAATGCTCTAATCCCATATCAATGTTTCATAGCGTGATAATATATTTTGGAGTTGTGATGCAGTTCATTTAATGCATCAAACTCTTAGGCAAGTTGGACTACAAACCCTTTATCATTTCATCTAGGTGGAATAATTACTCTAATTCAATGAAATTTTCTAGAATAAACTCTTTTTTTGAATGATAAAGATAATAAAGAAGAAGGTGGAATTATGTATCAAGCTCCAAGTTTTTTCATTGAAGATTTCAAGTAATACCCTTGTTCTGGAATTATAAAAGCTCTAATACTTAAGTATTCTCTCCGAAAAAATTCTGAAGTTTATGCTGAACACAGTGCTCTATGTGTTTCTGTTACCATGCAATGCCTGCAATACATGCATTTGGTGGTTGTCCATTTGTCTCAGGCATTGTCTATTTCTTATCATCTAAAGGAAGGGAACATTTTTTAAAAAGGGACAATGTGAGTAATTATGATGAAGAGTTTAGTGGAAGATGCATGTAA
Source organism: Melia azedarach (assembly GCA_028052125.1). Classification (NCBI taxonomy): domain Eukaryota; kingdom Viridiplantae; phylum Streptophyta; class Magnoliopsida; order Sapindales; family Meliaceae; genus Melia; species Melia azedarach. The sequence continues at coordinate 8,909,576 of CM051406.1, forward strand.
TTTTTGTCTCTCTTTTGTCTGTTTTATCCCAGGTTAATGTCTTGGCGTACACTACAGATGTCCCTGTATCAACAAAGGAGCTTAATAATATAAGAGAGTTGATGCAAAGGCACACTGATCAAGCTCAAAGGGACTCTACTGAAGTTTCTCTTGAACAGAAGAAGGCAAAGCGAATGAGAGGAAAATCGTGGATGGATGGTGAAAACATGGAAGCGGGATTATGTGATATGTTTGGAGAAGAAATCACCACACCTGAAGCATGTGATGTAAATCTCAGAAATAGGAATTTTTCCCAAGATGGGGAATATGATACTGATTCAGATTCTGATTCCTTGAGACTAGGATGTGGGACTATTCGAAGCTCAAAAACATCAGAAAAAAGGAAGCAGTTCAGGGCCCGCAAGAATAATTCCAATTATTTTAGAAAGGAAAGAGTTGCAGAGTCCTGTGGTGCCCAATGGGATGTTTTTCGCAGACAGGATGTTCCCAAGCTTATTGAATACCTCAGAAGGCACTCTAATGAGTTCCCACATGAAAACAGTTTCCAAGACCATGTAAGTGCAGAATAGGGCATCGCACCCTATTTAGCTTGATGGAATTTATTCTGATTTATTTATGCCTCTGCTACAGGTGGTTCATCCGATTCTTGATCAGAATTTCTTTCTTGATGCAACTCACAAAATAAGGCTTAAAGAGGAGTTTGGTAAATATCACAGTCCATTTAATATCCAATATTAGTTATTATAGACAAATGAACGTACTGAATATTTCCAACCTTTCATTGTTTGCAGAAATTGAACCCTGGACTTTCGAGCAACATGTTGGAGAAGCTGTTATCATCCCTGCAGGATGTCCTTATCAGATTCGGAATCTTAAGGTAAAATGAGCAGCACATTTGAAACCCACAATCTTAGGGGTCATAAACTTTTGATATGTGCCCGGTCATAACATGTGTAATATTCAAAGGTTGTTTTGATGGCTATGCATGACAAATGCGCGAAAGTCAACTCATTTTACTGTTTTCTGTAAATTTTTCCTTCATTGTCAACAAATTGTTTGTGAAAAGATTACAAATGTATGAAGTGTGAAAATTAGAAAGCTCAAGTATGTTTTGTTGGAAAAAAGAACAAGTGCCTATCACGACTGTAGTTTTTAATATAGTTGATTTAGTGGCATCTGATCTGTTATGTGTGAATGCTTATATTACTCCAGTTTTGAGTGAATAGTAAATTTATTTGCAATTTTTCTTTATTGTTTTGCTCATTTAATTTAAATAACCTGCAGTCCTGTGTAAATGTGGTTTTGGACTTCATCTCGCCTGAAAATGTTACTGAGTGCATTCAGTTGATTGATGAACTCCGACTGCTTCCTAGTGACCATAAAGCCAAAGCAAATAAGTTTGAGGTGAGTTTCATCATTGTTTTGGTTGCCAATATTCTTGTAGTTTCGATTTTTGTTACATGGAGTTTGATTGACAAATGAAAATGGCTTGATCTTGTTTGCCAAAGCAGGTGAAGAAAATGGCTCTCTATGGTATTAGTACAGCAGTCAAGGAAATTCGTGAGCTAACATGTGCAGAGTAAGTGGCCGGCCACAGATGCAAAAATTCTTCTCTGCGCTTCTAAATCTAGCTCACATCACATGAAACATATATTGTCAAATTCATTTAAGTAATTGCAGCTACATTACCTGGAGTGGAGTTGAGTTGCCTTCCCTAGAACTGTAAGCTTCATTCCAGTTTGGGCAACTCTGGCCGTACTCAAGTACATAATTGGAATTGTCATCAAATATATGAAAAATTTGGGTGTATATAGAATAATTTATGTTTTCACATGATGCTTCGGGCTATTGAAAGCCCAACGTACTGAACGTCCTTTTTGAATCGGATCAAATCACAAAATATTGAGTTAGAAGTCTAAGAAAAGTCTAAAAAACCTTGCTGCAATGAAAGAATAGGCCTGGAAGGCAAGCTTGGACAGTTGTACTGGCTTAGCTGCTGCTTATGATATTATTGTTTTGTCGACTATCATATGTTCAAATGGAAGGAATGATACATATTATCCAAAGTGGGATTTCGACCATCTTGTTTCTCAATCAGGTAAATTCTCTTTTGACGATGATGGAATACTAGAGCTACACTAAGCTGTTGATTAATGGATTTTGATGTAAATTAGTAAGTTGTTAGTTCAGTCTGGGAGATTAGGATATTATATTTCAACGCTAAACAATAAGGAGAGAGATCACATCTGAAGAAGTGAAGTGACATAAACATTATATTATCCAATGTATTTATGTAGCGGCAGAACAGAGTTGCTCTCAGCAAGACTATGCTGAAACAGCAAAAGTCACTAAGTTTGTGTTGGTCGTCAACTTAAGCAAAAAAGCCCTGTTTCCTGTCCATTGCCTCTTTATGATATGAATGTTCGTTCGTCTGAAATTAGTGATCTGATCAACTAGGTGTAGTAGTAGTAGTAGTAGGTTGTCAAATAATAGAATTTTATTATTCTACTTTACTTGCTGTTTTAATCTGAGGCGCTTTTGCGATGAACGGAATAAAATTAGTCACTGTACGATATGGTAACATTAACAACATAAATTATCGATTAATCGGGCTAACAACTAACAACTGTATGTCTGAAATTGAAGAGGTTGTGACTTCTAACAAGGGTTTAGTATGAAATTGCAAGATGAAATCATTAAAATGTTAGTTCAAATATAAATGAAAAGTATGAGCAATTAGCTCCCGACTAAAATTTTATGCATACCGACCATTTTTAACTGTCAAATTTCACAAACTTGGAAAACATTTTAGGTGGAAGAATTCCATGTTTGAGGCGGCAAGAGCAATCGCAGGCAGCCTATGAAATCGTCGTTTTGGTTTTCACCTTAAATAAATATAACTTCCACCATGGAACACAAACCGTTTTCGGTCTTCGAGCAGAGCAGATTTCGTGACAATTGATATATTGAAACCCCACTCCACCAGAGGTCATTATGATTATTTCTTCCGAAATCTCATCTTTTGTGAAATTAAAAAAAAATACTGAGGAGCAAATGACATAATAATATTTATTTGTCAACAAAAAGGTTACAATATGTAATTTCCTTTTTTTTTAATGAATAGTAATAATTTTTTAAAACTCGAGACAATAACATAGAATAATAAGATTGACTAAAGAATGAACTGCATTATCAATAAACAATCGTATACTCTCCTTCTCAATCTCATTTTACATATGTCCGTTCATGCGTACCACCAGCCATGTAGATGACTTTTGCCAATGTATGAATGAAACCATAAATAATAAAAGTCTTCAGAGGCCAAATTCAACTTATGAATCATTTCATTTGTCAAGGTCACCATTACACAGTCAGACAGAGGGACAAATCAAAATAAAATATTAGTGCACTGCCCTCATTAAAAGAAAATTCAAGAGGAAAACTTCCACTTCATTTTTCCCCATTTTATGGGGCTCTATTCATGCTTTTATACTGGAGAAAGTGCAAACTGTACACACATAAAACTAGGGGAAAAAATAGAAAAGAAAAGAAAAGAAAGAATAGAATGTCAACCATTTTATTCGTCTCTTTTGTTGCGCCCCTTCACTGTTTGTCTGCAAGTTCTGAGGCTGAGATATAACAACGATGATTTGTGGAAAAATAACGGAATAACTACAGAGGAACAAAATTTTCAGATTTTAAAGGAAAGGCTCAAAATTTCAGTTATAAAAAATTCGAGTCGCTTTGTATTTATTTCTGGGACTAGTATATTGTAATGTCTTCCACTGTCAAAACTGTTTCGTAGGTAGGATCAGAAAAAGATAAGAACCTTCTTAAGGGGCCATTAGTCCATCAATTGTGTAGGAAAGAGACTTTGCCCAGTCAGCTCTCAGTAGCAATGTCTGTAATGTGTCCATCACATTATATCCAGGATCAAGCTTCCGCTGCCAACCCTGCAAAAGCACCACAACCATACAAACTAAATTACATCCTGCATTGACGTTTTCGATGATCATTTTGTGGCCTAGGTGTTAGAAAAAGGATCCTAAGCCATTTCAGCTATTCAGAGAATCCTAATACCATGCAACAACATCTAACTTATTCATAATTATTTTGCAAAAAGAGAGAGAATTACCTCGAGTACCAAAGTTGTGACCATCACAGTGCAGACATTTCCATCAATATTGACTTTATGGCGACGAACTTTCTCAAGTAACTGCTGCATGCATTCGGCAGGATGGACCAGATCACCCTCCGGAGTACCCCAGAAAGTAAAAGCCTCTTCTACTTCCTATTAAAACATTTATGTTAAAAGTGGCAGAAATTTAAGAGGAAGGCGTTCCTATTTTTATCCATTAAGTGTGACCTACACATTATACTTATCAGTAATTTTTCTCACTAACCGGAAAAGAAAAAAAAAAGGTTGCTTGTCTCATAGTTACCTCAATAAAAGCTTTTGGATTTGGGCATTTTTGTTGTTTTGACAATCTAAGTGTACTTTCTGCAGCTGTGCGGCCATCTCGGCGAGCAACGGCCTTAAAAAATTCCAGTAAATTTACTCGATCACTCTTAGAAAGTTCAGCAGTCATGCCTACATCAAGGAAAATGACATGAGGCTTTGTTCTGAAGAGCCGTTTTCCAGAAGACTTCTTCTGAGCCACCCGGACAAGGATATTCCCAGGATGCATGTCAGCATGAATAAAGTTGTCCACCTGGAAGAAAACACTACAATATCTCAGAAGCCAGTTCTATTTGTTTGGAATGTATGAACAATTTCTAAACTTCTAAATAGAACAAATACTGACAAAGGAACCTTGGATCATACGACATCAAAGTGTCATAGAGAGAAAGAAGAGAAAGCTATACACAATTGAAAAGGAAAAATATTATTATGAAAAGAAATAATTATTAGAGAGCATGTTGAATGCTCTTTTCAAATCTCTTTTATGGAAACTGCAAGTTTCTACCCTACTTATGAGATGTTTTTCTATCATTAGTCAGTAAGCTTCCTCAAACAGTCAAATGTTTTGAATTATGCAAGCCTCTATATCAGTATATGGCAGTCTTGAAGTTCTAAAAGTATTTCATAATTGTCTATATCATCTAAACAAGTGCTTTAAGTGACAGATCTAGCCTTGTCTAAAGTAATTCATATATCGTCACAGGCAATCTAAAATAAGCTTCCCAGCAGTCAAAATTTGAGCTGGAATGGGCATGAAAAAAAAGAAGGAAGGAAGCAATCTTATTAAATGAAATAACCCATAAATGATCATCATCAAAAGCAAACTAAGATGAGGCTCATATAAAGTTCCTTATCCTTGCAATACAGACAGAATAACGGAGTACAGCAACCACCTTGAGCTACCATACAAGCAAGCAGACTTGAGGTATGCTTTGAATCAAGATGCTATGACTTCCACAGCTACTATAGGATAAAATCACTAGATACCAAAGATAAGTGGAAAAGTGAGTCATCTTCACTAAAGTTGGTGCAACCGGACTTTAACTGTTGTCCTTATATAGTTAAGATGAAGCACAACAGTTTCCAATATACCCTTGGTGATTTGGTAGAAAGCAATAACAATGCAAATATGTTCTTTCAGTAAGGAGAAGATTGAATTTCTATTATGCTACATAGCCTGCTGCATGTTTCCCACAGGTGCAACAATTTAACCACCATGGTTACTTTTCCGATAACTACTTGAGGCCTAGATCATTGGACTATCAACAAGTAGAACTTACATGGTTACTTTCATCATATTGTAAAATTAGTTCATAGACAACCATAATTCCGTTGATGAGATATCCGCTTGAATTTAATATAATCAAGCATAAATGTAGAATAAAACCAGAAAAGCACCAAGTGTAAAGACATAATCACAGCAACAAACAAATCAAATTTATTAATTTGGAAATGGTACCAGAAGCATCTTCAACAGTGCATGAGTTCCAATGTGAGCAAGGGCAGATTTAATCCGATCATGTCCTTCAAGATCATCAACATAATGTGAGACACTTTCTCCTTGCTCATATGTTTCCACCAAGACAGCAGGATGAACAAGGGGATACACAGGCTTAGGAAAAGAAACATCCCTCCATCTCCGGAAATTATAAATAAAACGACTCAAATGGGCAGCTTCCCTTGCTAGGTCAACTTGAGACATCATGAAAACTGCAAATTGCTGTACACTCTCATCCAATCTTAACCACTTCAAAGTTGGAATAAACATGGAAATCTTGGCTGCTGAGTTAATAATCACAAAATCTCTCCTAATTGATTCACCAACACCAGGATGTCTAACCTTTACAGCAACTAGCATAGGCTTTCCCTTCTGACCGGGGTATCGAAATCTCAAAGAAGCCCGATGCACTTGGGCAATACTACCAGATGCTACCGGTGCCTCTTCAAAATGATCGAAAATTTCAGAAAGCTTGCGGCCAAATGCTCTTTCAATAGTTTTTCGAGTGTAGGCAAAGCTGTGCTCAGGAGCTTTACTGTGAAGCTCTGAAAGCTTCTTGCATACATCACTAGGAAAGAGATCTGGCCGTGTAGCTGCCCATTGACCCCATTTTATGAATGCTGGACCTGCCTTTTCCAGTGTCCGAAGAACAACATTTAGCCACATGTTCCTAAACTGTGGTCCAAACGAATCGGCAAAAGGTGCCATCATTATACTGGGTGAGAACAAAACCCCCAGATAAAGAGCTCTCACAAGCAAAATCACACATTCTACTAGTGAGTATAGTACTGAGGTCACAAAAGCATGCCCATCTTGCGCACGCATGTACAATGCATTTTGAGATGGGAAATGATCGGTCTCTGCGGACACTTTCTGTGCCCATGCTAGCTGGCCAGATGTGAAGGCAAAAATACCAGGAATTACGAAGGGTGAACGTGTCAAAGCCAAGCTGAATGCCTGTGCAATCCGACTTATGCAAGGGAAGATTCGGTCACCAAAAGAACTTTTATCAAAAAGTCTTTTCCATGCAAGTTGGGCTTGATGCGTCACTATACTACTTGCAGAGGCAACAGATAAACTCCTGATGGAACAACTCCTACAAAGAAGCCCCTTGGTATTATACACTGGGACTGAACCATGTCCTCCACTAGGAAAGCCATAATGAGAATAGAATCTATGTTGTGGCACGCGTAACCCAACAGTAACTACTGCCCCATACTTCCTTAATTCTGAGTGGCATCCCCTCTCGTTTGTGAGAATGGATTGTGCAACTCTCCGAATACTTTGAAACTTCAAAAGTCTGCATTCCAACAATTACATCAATGTGAATTTAAAAGTTTACACAAAAATGCCAACTTTTGTCCATTATTCAGACTACTTTCTTAGCTTCAAAGTTGATTACGAATTACATAATGATCTAAAACCGCAAAATGCAAATTTAGATAACTAAATGCTTGAATCAGCGTACAATTATGGATGATCCCAGTAAAGAATAGTTCTTTAGCAATTGTATGCAATTATCATAGAAAAAACGTCGCTCCAGGTATTTCGTAATATAAAACACTCCAACAGAACCTTAAAAATGGGGTAAATTCAATAGCCCAATTTGATAGAAAACCAAATAAATCGCACTACTATCTCAAGATTCAAACATCAAATAAATTCCGTGAACAGTATTAGTTCCAAGAAAACGGGACCGAGTCAACACAGTAGGATGAGCTAGACTGCAGTTGATAAAGAAAAAACCCAAGAGAATTGGACGGACCTGGACATGGCGATTGTCTGACACGACGACCCGTTGATGCTAACGCGTACTTGTAGCAAATAATAGTGATTGCGCTTGACAGCATTTTCTCATCGATTCTAGTCTTCAGATAACGTTTCAGACCATTGTACTGCCGCTTGAGCTGAATTTCGATTGATTCACTGCGTTCCCTGTGATTTTAGGCAGAGCTTGAGAAAAGACCTAGCGGCGCACGGAAGAGACAGCCCGAGAGAAAAGGAGAATCAGAATGAAGAAGGAAAACTTCATTCATGGGCTTTACGCTAACGTCGAGGCGGTGACGGAAAATTAATATTGGGTTAGGCCCACAGTGATTTGTTAGGCTATCGTGGGCTTTACGCTGTGTTTTCTCCGTCCTATTTTTATCTCCACGTGATATCTTCGTAAACCGCGTGTAATTTTTTTGCCTTTTCAATTTATTTAGCGGTGAGTCGGTGACACCGTTTTCAAATAATGGAAGAAAAAATAATAAGAATAATAAAAAAAATTACTTTATTTTTGGAATAATAATTTTTCTTTTGTGATGTTTTTAATCGTTAAAATTTAAAATTCTACTATGATATTTTACCTTGATGATAATTAAGTAGGTGCTTCAGCGTTCAGGACTATGATGAATATAAATACCAAAGAGCTTGGATCTTAAGGGACAACATTCGTCTCTGGCGGCCTGAGGACGGCGTGCGAGTTTGTTGTATTTTCCTAGAATACACAATTGACTTCAACATCAGACAGCCTTTACTTCATGTTTTCACACCTGTCAGAACGTACGTTGCTTGGTCAATGTTCTGCATAAAGTGGAACCTTTTAATAGTATTCAAGGTTGATATGACGTGTTCACCGAATCAGATTCGGACACAATTGTTTCACGCCAATACGCCACCCAGCCTAACGAGAACACCCGCCCCCGGAGCTCCCTATTACTTCAAAAAGTTTTTTTATTAATATCAGGATAGTTTTTTTTTCTAATACGAAAATAACAATTGTATCACACGTGTGAATTAGATTTTCTTTCAATAGATTACATATGTAATACTAAAAAAATAAAGGGATAATTTGAGACCAATGCCATGTTACTCGGACCATCACAAAGTGATGGGCTTGCTTACAAAGGCGCAAACTGCCATCTTACATGTCATAAACAGCATAAAATTATCACCAAATGTTCCTTTAGTATAAATTCTCCACAGCAGTACAAAATTTCAAGAAGACTAGCTTAAAAATATTAAAATAGAAAAAAAAATGCACATCTAGGGGAAAAAAAAAAAGCCATCTCAATCACAACATCCCTTTTTATTATGTTTTGGCGCATTCTTCTACCTAAGTTGCTATGTATACAAAGCAGACAGGAGTCTTTAACATGAAACTAAAATGGATCATCAACGTCTTCTAACAGCAATTTCCTTCTGTGAATTAAAATACACTGCGGCAACCGGGAGTCCAAGTCCATTTTCAGCGGCAAATTGGCGGGTGCTGAAATTGCTACGGGTATACGGAGGCCTACAACCTGCCATCACTCTACCGTTCTGCTTGAATAGTACAAACACATAGCGATGAATACCAGTTGGTGGCTGCGGTCCCATGTATGGCACCAACTCTTTTCCTGTATCACCATCCCAATCACATCAAACATCAATCATATATATGTATAACTTCTTGTTTTCATAGTCTAAGTCAAAACATTAGGTATGTTGACAAGCTTTATTATTACCTTTTGTGGCATCCGATCCTTCAGGAATATCTACAACAATCCTGCAGCATCAGACTTGTTAATCATCTAGCTAGCTATTACACGTTTCTTTTTTTTTAAAAACAAAAAAACACAAGCATGTTGTTGTAATCTATACCAATGAAGCCACTCTCTGTATCTGGGTTCACTTGGACTTGGAGCATCGGGATCCACCATAACCTGTACAATGATCATGACACTATATGAACCCAGAAGAGAGAGCAGAAAAAACAAGCAGAGTCGATAAAATCGAAGAGTTGATTACAAGTGTGTAGAGATTGGAAGAGCCGCGAGGAGCAAGAATTTGGACTCTAGGCCTATCAGCAGAAGCAGAGGGCTTGATATCGCAGCCATTAGCAACCTGTTTCGAACCATAATGAACTGTAAACTCAATAGCTGGAGTGAACATGTCAACTACGTCTCCAACGACTCTCCCAACAACCAGTGGCTCCATAGACCTCGCCATAACACTTTGACACTTGTACTATTAACTTGGAAATCACCTGAAAGATAAACGTGTCGATAGTCTGTAAGTGTGTTTTGGGGGGTTTTATACATAAGGCATTTGAGTTAGAGCCAACTTTAATTTTGAAAACGCAAAGCCTTCGTTCTTCCTTTTGGTAGTGTGAAATGAGAAGAGGTGGCGGATAAGTGACACGTAGTGGAAAAGATTTTGATGAGTAATGCGTCTGTTGTCCACAATGATAGTGCCAAGTAGACACGTGTTGCTCTCGCACATGCCTGTCGGTTCTTGATGTCACCTGAACCCGCGGACTCTGCCGCCTTATATCTTGAATCTAATGTAACGACGACATAATGCCCGGATCAGAATCGTAGAAACTAATTGGATAATTATATTTATTTATAATTAGCAATTAGTAACTAAGCAAATAAATTCATTAGGAAGAACTCTAGAAAAGAGACGGATCGAAGTTAAGAGAGCTGTGTTCCAAACTATGGAGTAAAATGCTGCGCGTACTAGTCAAGCTTCAATCGTTGTCAATTGAAATTGGGTTTTGATTCTTGTAACTAATTTGCTAGCTCCCACTGTCCACTTAAGTGACTCGCTAATTGATGGTTAAACAATTATTGGATAAAGTCAATAAGGTGGTGGGTGGTGGACTTAATCAGTTGAATTTACGCGTAAAATTCAAATAAAAATCGGTCCATATGCGCATGGTTACTGCAGGTGGCACCAGTGAAAAGAGAGATGAATGTAGTGGATGAAAAAAAATGATAAAATAAGTAACAAAGTCATTCGTTGTACAGAATGTAAGTTAATGATCCAACTACTTCATTTTGAATCACGTGCCTGGTAGAAAAGCATTAGCGGTTCAAAACAATCTATTGCTCTCAGAAAATGACTCGAAATTTCTGTGGATCCAAGAAATGCTCACCATTTTTTTTATAATTAAAAAAAATTAATTTCAATCAACTCGAGTCGAATCATTTTAAATGAAAAGTGAATTTTAGATCCATATTCAAATTGAAATTATCGCATGATGATATTTTTTTTTTAAGAAAAAACAAAATATTTTCAAAAATTAAAGAGATAACTGAGTGTTGTCTGAAATAATATGGAGAAATTGGACCTTTTCCTCCCGTAAAATATTTAGTAGCCGTAGCTGTTTCAATTGCGTCTGTTCTTTGATAATTTTTGGGCGAGGAATGAGCTCCAATAATAAAAAACGGGCCAGGTGAGGTTACTCTTCCATTGCGTATGGACTCTACATCAGGGTGGATTATTCGGTTCACTTTAGGCCCAATATTAAGCCGAATAAAATTGTTTTGGGCTACATCTGTAAACTACTTTCATATACCAAGTGTGATTCTACATACACCCCACTAACAATTTGATTACACCCGCCCGTCGTACAACCCACCATATATTGGGTGAGATTACTGTCAAGAAGTTTGATGGGTGTACTTAATAATAGGCAAGATCAATGTCTTAATGATGCGTCTAAATTACTCTTAAGAAAGCTTTGTATCATGGACGTTAAAGCCAATATAAAATACGATTTCCTATATTCGAATTTCAATCAAACAAGCCGACCGCGCTGCTACCCTTCCCTTCGTTGAGAGGACACGGGTTTAATTCCTCTTATCCAGTAGCTGATTCACGTTAGGACCTGCTGCAGGGCAGTCCCACGAATAAAAAAAACTCATTTTTATTTAACGACTAATTTTAAACACCCATCAACTTGTTTACACAGGTAAAAGTAATTAATCTAAACTTTTTTAATCCAAAATAATATGATTCATTGATTTAATGGTAAATTTAGATTTGGATGACAAATCATTTTAAAATCATGAAATTTTGTTATTTAATTGATAAATGACAAATCATTTAAAGTGACAAAATTAAAATATTATTTGAGAAGTGTAATGCTATTTTATTTATATACATTTATAAATTAAAATTTTCCCAAAGGTAGCTTAATTAGGTGTGGTTTGAATACAATTAGAAATAAAAAATAAATCGTTCTGAATTCTGGGTAATAACAAAAGTAAAAATTTGATGTTTTAGGGGTGAGATTTCTAAGTCCTAGGAAGAATTTTAACTTTTAGGAGTGCAATTCAACTAGCCTAAGTAGTTCTACCCTTGATTCCTTCGATTTTATCTCCACTTACTTTGTCTTCTCCGTGGGTATAGCTGTGTGTATTAACTTTCCACAGCTAGTGACACAAGTCACTTTCCAAATAATAATGTTACCAGACTTAATACAGTGAGCTTTGGATGTATCAACCCTGTGAAAGCCATTATCACTACTGATGAATGATGATGTAATAGACAGGTGTGCACCTAGCTAGCTTGGTTGACATTAATTATATTCTAACCCTTTTTTCTATTGTTTTTTTCTTCACTGCGGATTATATCCTAAGTTTTCTCTGAGACACTTGAGCAATTAGGTGTCAAAAAGAAAAAAAAATAATTAAATAATAATTATTAAATAATATATATATATAAACAGAAATCATTCTTAAAAAAAAGTTTTATACGGGAAAAGGTATTAAAAAATTAAATTAATATTTAAAAATTTTATGGATAGTGTATTTATAAAATTAAAATAATTTTATTACTGTATTTGAGATACATATCAAAATTTAAATTAGTTTTAATGATAAACTATTAAATTATGTGTTTTTAGGGAGCAGTACGGTGGTAAGAAATCTAAAGAATCTCGAAATTTTTAGCGATTGAGCGATTGAGCTGTGAATGGATATATTTTTAAAATATTATGAATTTATATTATATTTAAATATTTAATATAGCATGATCGTTTTGTTTATTAATGAGTTAGATTGTGTTGTATGTTACATAATATTTAAATTATGCGTGATGTCTAGTGATTGCATGAAAGTGATTGTTTTATATTTGAATATTAGTTGTGTTTATTTGAAGCACCTCACAAGTACTCATTCTCCAATATTATGTAGTAAGGTCATTGGGACCTATGGAAATATATGTATATGAATGTAAGCTCTCCAAGCGATGATACGAGGTCGCCAGGTTGAATATGATTTTTCATTACTTAAGCGTTGGGATCCCACCAAGCATGATATTCCCGGGTACTAGTTGGGTATTGTATAAACTGTTTGCAATGATATGCATTTTTAGTGTGTAAGTGGTGCTTAAATTATATACGATTTTAAGATGTCGTACAGTGGTTGTATGAAAATATATTTTCTTTAAAAACCATGTCTACTCATTGAACCGCGAGTTCATTCATTTCCTTATTTTTTTTATTTTTTTCTATGTCACGTAAAATTTCGTGTAGGGTACAGTTTTATAAATGAGATTGAGACCACTCTACACATGCTATATGAAATATTTTGAACATATCATGTATATATGTGAATATGTATATATTTGTGACGAGATATGAAATCTGAATGTATATTAATGATGGAGACCTGAGACTATTTTTTTTATTTATACATATTATTATAGGATATTTATGAGAATAATAGATATCTATTATAAATATTTAGCAGGATTTATTTTGAATTCTCGACGGGGGTCAGGACGGGTCCTGTTATTCTCTTACTCAAATAGTTGCTTGTGGCATTTCGATCATGGCAAGACAATCGGAAACACATTTTCATCACACACCGCCCAAAGTTTACTCTTGGGTAATTCCAAAAGGGTTTCTCTTGGTCAGAGGCAGAACATGATTCAGAAGAAAATATGTCTCCGATTTTGCTTGGAGTCAATTACCTTCTGTAATCATAAACACTCGGAATTCGTATGAGATAAGACTCAAAATATAATATTGAAGAAGAGCTACGGGTCATCTATTTAAGCCACACATTATACAATCATAATGATGAGATTTGTAATTTTATGGGCTTATAAGATAACGCATATTGGAAAAATAATTAAATATCTCTAATTCTATTGATCAAATTTTTGAACTCATTGATTTTTTCAACTATATGGGTCTTATCAGCAATTATTTGTCTATATATATAATCAATATCCAACAAATGGGGGCCAATGAGTTCAAAAGTTCAAGGTAACAACTAAAGTATTTTGAATTTTCATAAATTGCAACTGGATCATACTATTTATTAGTGTAGGATTTTCAAAAATTGGATGTATATGATTTATTATATATCTATATATGTCTCAATAATAACCTAATATGTGTTAATTATATCAACCGCCCTTTCTGAGTACAAATACCAAGTTAATGGCGATAAATACCAGTGCATTCTTATCAGAAAGCCTGGTTGGCACTGATAATTATCCTGCATTAAACTAATAATTAATGTAAGTCTGAGAGTTTAGTTCACTTTGTATAATATATTAATTAAAAGCTTTGGCATACATCTCTTAAGGTTACACCTTAGCCTCTTGCCTACTTTTACCCACACAGCCTCAAAAGTAAATAGCAAACGGCATATGTTGCTTCTATGAGTGCAGCAAAAATAGACCAAAACCCAACTTTTATAATCACATGCGAATTAAAGTATATATTTTTCTAATTAAAAGAAATCAAAAGTATACCGATATGATATGTGGTAGTCGACAGAAATCCATCAATCTACAATAAAATACTGCTACGATATGTGGTAGTCAACGGAAATCCATCAATCCACAATAAAATATGTCACGAGGTCCAATTTCTTATTCCATTTGTGCACATTTTCCTCTAAAAAACGCATAACTATGTAAAAGCAAAGGAAAAGATGTACGAAGAAACAAAGGCAAAAAACAAAGAAAACATGGAAGCAAGTTGTAAAACACAAAGAAAACCAGGAGCCAAAGGCAAAGGCGAAGACACAAACCCACTTTAGAGGTTTACTTATTCAAAATCTTTGAAGAGCCTTTTTCTTTGGGCGGTCGAGAAACGAAAGAGATGTCATGTCTTTACTTTGGTCGGCTGATAGTCAAAGCCCTAGCCGCACTCTTTATACCTGTGTATTTTTTGACACGTCAAAGCTTCGAATAGGATCTCTTACTTCTACATGTATGCATATAATTAATTATACACGAGACGTCGAAGAATTATTTTCTTTTAATTTGGACACAAAATCTTACACTTTTGATGTATAACTGACGTATGTCTTACATGCTTGGCGAATTTTGACCTATACAATCGGTAACAGCATAGACCTTCTAATCCTACGAATAGAAGATAGCAAGTTCAATTGGGTCTTGCCTGTATTCGCGATTTATTGACCTTTTTTTTCTCTCTCTTTTGAGAATTTAGATACATATTATTGTGATTCACAAAAATTTTGATGGATATCAAACCAAGCTTCATACTTAATGAAAAGAATATCACGTTTAATAAAAGGAGCCTTACACCCAATAAGATTTAAATACACACTCTTTTTTAAAAGGGTATGTTTTGATCATTTAGACTAAATTTGGGTATTTTAAATTACGTTGTAGTCGTGAATAATTTGTGTTTCTATAACCGTAATTACAATAAGTATTGGTATAATTAATCCATGAACATTTTCAAATGTTCTTAATATCCTAGTTGGCTTTGTCATAATGCTAGTACCGATGTCTTTCATAGTTAAGTATAGATGCATTGAAACCGTGATCTAGCCTAGCTATTAAATTCAATTGATTACAAAAACTCCACTGTTTAAAGCTAAGATCGTTTGACTACTTTAAAGTTAATTTCTTCGTATAATTAAGAATGACTACGACAATTCGTACTATTCTTGCTAGTATGATTAACATATTTGATTTTCTTTTCAATTATGTAAGAGTGTTTGAATTTCAGAGAGATTTTTACAATACGTTGCTAGCTGTACTTCAAAAACATTATTTGGCGGAAATGAGAAAAGAAATCTTGATTAAAATTCCACAATGCCCGAACATATATATGCGTCTGTCTAAACGACCACAAATTTTGTCTGTCGACCTGGAATATAAAAAGCTAGCTAGCTAGCTCCAAGCTTTGTGTTAGAGCCGTGTGGAGAACAAATTCTGAAGGATTACCCTGTACTGTAAAGTTGCGGCATTTACAAATTAAAGCCAATCCAGCAAAATTAATTTGATTTGATTTTCCCCTCTTCTTCATAGTACTGATAAAATAGAGGCTGAAAACTTGCCATCCAGAAAATGGTATTTGATTACCTTAATTTACCCCTAATTATAATCGGTTAATTGTTATGGTGACAAAATTAATGGAGAGGCCTTTTTGAAAGATTATATATATCAAGGCCACAATTATTGGAAAATCACTAGCGTGGGGATTTTTATATTAGATGGTCCATTATGCCCTTGGCAGGCATTTTCATTCTACAGTGTACTTGCTCTCAATGATTAACATAATCGTTCACTAATCTTAGTTTGATTAAGCAGTCTTGAAAGTGTTTATGAAATAATCGGCGATTCGAGGCCAAAGCTAAGCTCTTGGAAACCGGATAAGACCCCTCGTATTACCGGGTCAATCGGTTGCTCCAAAAGCTTTCAGGGGACCCACCTCTGAATTATTGTTTCCACGTGTCCAAAACGATGACGTAATTAATATTAGGTCTTGGTTTGACACTGAAGCCATTAATGGTTCAAGATCATAAAGAGACAAAAACAGCGCAAGAGCCACATGATTTTCAATAAAGCTAGCGCTCTTTTTTTTTATTATTTTTTTTCTGTTTTGTGGTCCCCTGGCTAGAAGTCACCGCTCGTACATGTACACGTGCCCCTATATTTGTCAAACCCCATTACCCATTAACCCCCCATGCAAATCATTACTTTATTAGTACGTGAAAAGACAGTTGGCCCAACAGATGGCAGGGACACGTTGCAGCCTCCCGAGCTCCGGCGGCTCTGGCCGGCGATATAGCCGGAATTTGACTCGCTGTCGGGAACGTTGAAGCCAAGCTTGCCCTTTCTCATGATTGTGATTACTTTTTCATATTTAAACTTACTTTTTCTCTTTTTCATATTTTTTAATAAAACAAAAACTTAATTATTCTCTTTTTCTTGTTTGATTTAATTTGATTTTATATTTTGGGGATGGCTGTGGGGTTATTTGAATTTAAACTTTCCTCTTATAGATTAGCCTTGGCTACATAAGGAAAGATAAAAAGAAATTGCATTGTATATAAAATATAAAAAATATTATAATGAAATGTATGATTTAATTTTTTAATTTTTGTTGAGCTTTTTGGCCCTTTCGGGTAAGGACAGGAGGAGGTCAATCATATTTTCATTTTGCTATTGCTCCATTGTCCATTTGACGTAAATTCAACACAAAAAATGATTTTTAATTATAAAATTGGAAATGATAAGATCTAAATAAAGATTAAAAAATTATGGCGACATCAATAATGGAAACTTATCATAAATAAATTAAAAAAGAAAGAACAAAGGACAGGATCTTTCTTCCTGATACAGTAAGCTTGTGAAAAATGCAAGAAATAAAATATTAGAAAATTTGACACGTATCAACACCACCGAATCCAAAGTCCAGAAAATCATAGGAAGGGGGAAAAAAAAAGTTGGATTAGTTTTCATTTTCGAAAATTACATGAATTCATTAACATCTAAGATATCTGGGATTTCAAACTTCAACATATTGCTGCAATAGCTTTCCCTCTCATCTTCAGTGCTCATATATGTTGAATTTGAATTCAATGGAGTTGGACTTGACGAAGGCGTGGATAAAACTGACGCAAAGTTGAAATTCTGGTTGCTGTTGTTGGAATGAAAATTTGAAGTTTCAGATGATGGATCCATGACAGTCTGATCAGAACCATAGTAACTGTAGTTTGGAGGTATAGGCACATAATCTTCAGCAAAATTTGACGGCATCCCATTGCTTTGCCACTCATTTGGTTCAGAATTTTGGTTGCTAAAGTTGGTAAAATTTGTTGGGAATTGCTCTACATTTGGATTCATTAATTGTGCTTGCTCATTAGAAAAAGGAACACAAGGTGTACTCAATGTGGTGCAAGCTGGAATTTCCTGGAGTGGAATTTGAAGCTGCTGGGCATTTTCAGGTTGGATTAGCTGCTGATATTGACTTTGAGGATCGCCAAGCTGGTTTCCTTGAACATTTTGAAGAAGAAAAGTTTGGTTTTGGTTTGAGCTTTGATTTTCACGTTGGGATGACATAAGAGAAGTGGCTAGTCTTAGGAGTTCTGGGTTAACTAATGGTTGGACCCCGAGCAACCTCGAAATGTTCATTTGAGATGAATTGTAAAGTGATGAGCTTAGAATAGAAGAAAGGTCGAGAAGATCAAGACGGGGACTGTGTGTAACTGGATCAATTCCCATACGAAGAAGCCTTTTCCTAATGTGAGTGTTCCAGTAGTTCTTGATTTCGTTGTCCGTTCTTCCAGGCAAGCGAGCAGCAATGGCGGACCACCTATAATCAAAGCAACAATAATTGAGAATTTATTAATATTATATCTAAGAAAATGGCGAAAACTTTAAGCTAGCATAAAAATATTATATTTCTAAGAGCAGAAAAAAGACTTACTTGTTCCCCAATATACTGTGTAGCTGAATTATTGTCTCTTCTTCTTCAAAAGAAAATCTGCCTCTCTTGATATCAGGACGCAAATAGTTAGTCCATCGAAGACGGCAGCTCTTTCCACATCTTTGCAGACCTAAAAGTTTTCAAACAACAAAGCAAGAAATAATTACACACAAAAGTCCGCAAAAGAAGCCACACAAACTAATAATTCAACGATGCAAAAACCAGTGAAAAGTCGAACATCATTAAAATCTTCAAAGACTACTGGTTCAAACCAAGAAGATATCACATACCGGCATTCTTTGGAAGTGTTCTCCAATTCCCATAACCATGTTTTTGGATATAATCTATCAGCTTCTGATCTTCCTCCGGGGTCCATGGCCCTTTCTTCAGCCCATTTTTATCACAGCAGGGTGCTCTTCCCATGGCGTTTTAACTAATATTTCCTCCACGAACTTTGTTGAGGATGCTCTGTTTCTGTGGTTTTAATTTTTCGGGAGAGAAAGAGGAAGAGAAACAGAGAGAAATTTTGTATATGCAAAATATTTTGCAGCAAAGAGATGTAGGGTCCGTATGGGGACGTACTCGTATAAATAGCAAGAAGAGAAGGGTAAGAAACAAAGCAAGTCAAACTGATTCGGTGCCGTCCTCTGTAGATCAGCAAGGCGACGTGTCCCTCCTCCTTGGAGAAATATGTCCAAATCTAATATCTCTCTTTTTACTTGGTTATTATTTAAAATTTTTATTACATAATCGGCATCTATTATTATCTTTACGCCCTCTCTCTGAAAGTCTCTTTCTTGATCTTATTACCAAGCTATCATTTTCCGGCGGAGTGCGTCAATCCTTGCTTTCTGGATTCATATTAGCTGTCAATAACACAGTTAGCCACGTACCCCTGAAATTCAACATGACTCTTGTTATTTAGGGAATCCTCGGTTTCATCCGTGCATGGCTCCACGTTACAAATTAAGCTAGCTTGAAGAGCTTAGCTTGTGTTTTTTTCATTAATTTCGTATGTAAAAAGACTATTTTATATGGGTAAATTGAACTTGTTAGACGATGTTATCCGAGGGGCAATTTCGGATATTTGTACGCTTGTACGGTCACTTTCTTGATATAATTAGTCAATTTTATAAGGAAGGCATAATAAATGTGGTGCTTGAGGATGAGCAATTAATTTTGCTGGCAATAATAGAGTCGGGTCTTTGCCGAAATATATGAACATTTAATGTGACAAAAAAGCATCGAGTTCTCCACCAATACATTTCAAGATAAGTTTCATCTTCTTTTTTTTCAATTCAATTAATTATATCATGTTAATCTTAGTCTTAATCTTAATTGTGGATGTTTTGTGATAAACTACACAACTTATCGGTTAATGCCGAGAAGCAAGGAGATTTAAAAATGTGATACTGAGAGTTAATTAGGGTTTGAATGTCAAACCATTGAAGAAAAAGTTCAATTTTGCTATGTGGGTGTGAATACAAAAGACTAGATCCAGCATGAGAAAGTACAATAATTGCAAAGAAAAAGAGAAGTTCGATATTTATATATATAGAGTAAAGCAGCGCCCCAACTTTTGATTTTTCATTGCATGTGAGCTTTGTTGTTTTACCATATATATGTGCATGGGGGACTCATTGAAAGACAACTCAAAAGAGAAGACTATATTTATTACATCGCAACCATTGAAAAATGTCTTATTTGTTTTTAGTAATGATTTGGTCGAACTAAGGTCCTACCATGCATATTTCCGTTTATTAGAAGAAAATTAAATTAAACATGAACAACAATCTAATTATAACCAAACATCGATTATATAACTAAACAGTTTATTTTTGTATTCCGTGGGCAAAATGTATGGTATTTTTCTTTATAGAGACAGACAATATACATATAGCGTATATATAAATCAATATACAGTTAGTTTATCAATATATATGTGTACATATAGTTTTGTAGCAAGGCCATGTTCTTGTGGTCCTCCATGTCTCTCTGAGCCACATCTGGAACTTGATGATTCGCTGTCGATAAAAACTTCAAGAACTTAAACTTCATTGACTTGTGCTAATATACTTGATTGGGCAATTATTATCTAGGGTTTCTACAAAATTTTTTGATTTGACAAGAGAGACGACTATGAATAGTTTTTTGTGATATATAGTCATGTGTATCAATCAATCTATATACTTTCGCTAGCTACAATATTTCTTCTCAATCACCACGTACACTTCCTTCCAAGCAATTTACAGCCTCTCATTCTCAGCTAGCTTATATTTCTTCTTTAATAAACAGCTCTAAATTCTAACCATACAATCATAACCACTCCCTCCACGCCCCATACATACGTTTTCTAACTTGTCTTCTTCAACTTCATTATTTGTATATATATATATATATAGTATTTCATAACATGATCTTAGTGAGTCAGCAAAGGGATTCCACTGCATTCATGGATGTTCATGTTCCCACATAATACTTTCTGCAGAGACAATATTTAATTTGGTTACGATATATAATTATATATGCAGCTCCAGGATATCATGATGATTGTATTGATGATGAGATGTCGACCATAAGTTGCTGTGTTGGAATAAAGGCAAATTTACAAACAAAAGGGACAAAAAAGAAAGAATAAGTAGCTAGCTAGTGTCCAAAGACTTTTATAAACTCAAGCTAATGATGTTCGGCTTTACACATATGGGTCCTATCCTACGCCCTTTAAACCTTTTCGATCACAAGGCTTAACATTGCTTTAGAACACTGTTATAATACAGCAATCAACCAATCAGCAATTTGAAAATTTTGGTCAATGTTTTATATGCAACGCCGTGCCGCTGCTTCTTTAACAACCCCAATTATGCTCGTTTTACACTCGCTTTTGTTCATGAATTGCCACATTTTAATCTTCGAGTTGCCACAGTCCATATTTCAGCTTTTTAAATCGTGTGGTCGGCTTAGGACCGACGCTTTCGGCTCGATTCTAATGCAGCTCACGACTGCGTCAAGGGCATTCCAGTCATTTCATTAGATTATGGAGATAATAATCCCTAAATAAAAATATTTTTGCTTTGCATGCATGACGATCTCCCGTGTACGAACCCTTGGCTTGTGTTAAATTCTTTTATTTGGTTAATTAATTTTAATTAATTAATGCTTTAACTTGGCCTACTACGTGCCTTCGTGCAAGTGGTTAACTCTCTAAATGGGGTCCACAATCAAGGAACACTAGCAGCCTCATCAACCAATCAGCCCTTCGCCACGTAATAGCATCTGACGCCCGATGTCTGCTCTCCTCGCAACATAGAACAGGTCCTCCCTCACGGCCCATGACGTTAAAAGAGTCTTACGGTAATATTATTATTAATTTATCGCTTCTATTTTTTATTCAATCATTATTATTATTATTATTATTAATATTATAATTACTGATAGCTCTACGAGTTCACGTACTAATCACTAGTCTCATCTTCACAAGATTGCGTTTTTTTAATAATAATATTAATTAAAAACGCTGTACTTGATTGCAGACACCTGTCAACCAATATCCATTTTGGTAATCTAACAAGTTTGTACCATCCAAGCCATTGGTTATATTAATTAATTCCTTTTTTAAAGAAAAAAAAATTGGATCATTCACGTGAAAACCCTATTCACATTGAAAATTTGCAATTTTCAATTATTTATTTACTCAAAATTAACCCATTGTAAATTTTCAAGCGTTACACTTGTTTCAATTCAAAATAATAATGATGAAACATAAAAATAAATAAAAATAAGGACTCTGTTAAATTGAATTGAACCATAATTTATTATAGGAAATAATAATTTATGGTAAAATGATAATTTATTTTTATGGACTGAGATATATATCCCTCGAGTGTCATCAGAACGATCGTACAGTAAATAATTTGAACCAACCAACCCCAAAAGCCTAGCTCCCTCAGCTTTCTTGTACGCCTTTCTCACTTAACTTATAATATGATTAATTATTTTCATTAAAAAGTAATTAGCTCAGCTCCTTAGAATAACATTTTCTATAAACAAATCTTGCACTAGTATATAATCAAATGGTTTAAATAAATAATTACGCCACGCTATAATGAGATGATTAAGATTATGGGAGATCATAATCTCAGGCTAATGTCTCCTTGCTCGCTATCACCACGACACGCTATGTGGAATAACGAATCAGATTGCTTTGTTAAGCAGACTTATATATTATAAATAGAGATATTAAGCTTATTTTAAAAAGAATGCTTACATCTTATGCTTGATAGGGTAATTACTTGTCCAAAATTCAAGGGCTTGCTTGTGCATGGATTACCCAAAGAAGTTGCATACGTGTTAGATGTTGACCAGTTGATTCATCAATGTATGTACGTACATAAATCTGCTAGATATTATGAATATAATTGTTTATTTAATTAATTATCTAAAGAATAATCTGTTGTTAGTGACTGTCGTGAGCTGTTCCGTTCGATTGGTCCAACAAACGTTGAATATGAATTTTAATTTGTTTAATTAATTAATTAATTAATTAATTATATATTTGTCTTCGAGGAATTTATTTTTAAACCATGCAGTTCATATACTTTAGTGCTATTTCTAGAAACGAGATCCGAAGCACTTGTTGACGTTGCAGTCCAATTCATTCCCGTACAAGCTTACCATGCACATATTTTATACTCTTTTTCATTAAAGTACGTTTTTCAATATTTCAATAAGTTTTTTTTATTATTATTTGTATGTAAAAAAAAGAAGGATGTGGTGTTCGTAAGAGGTCGAGAACTTTCAGAAGATTAAATTAGTAATAATTAAGAATGTCGATTAATTTTGCATCGAATGAAAGCATCTTGGACACGTGGGGAATGGAGGGTGGTGGATGCTGTTTCTGGGAATGATGATCAGGTGATGAATCAATCCAGATTCACGAGAATCAAAGCAGGCGTGGGGTGAGCTAATTGGTTAAAAATCAGAGTTGACTTGCCGGTGATTTATATCAGAAGCCTCTGTACACAATCGACAAAGGAGACAGCTTTAATTACGTATGCATGGAGAAGCAAACCTGAAATTAAATTAACTTGAGTTTGAACTTAAAGACCAATATACAAATACTTAATTGGCTGATAATCCTCGTTTAACTATGATTGATTTCCAATAAAGTTCCAAGAATGCTGTCTTTGGGCAAATGATGCCTGGAATATGCCTGCCTTTAAACTCAAAAACTACGATGGTAAACATTCTTTTTTTAACTAGAGAATGCATTGCCTGCTTGGGCACTGGGGGCAATTGAGCTTCTCTACTTATTTGTGGACTTTGTTTAAGGCCCACTTTCTTTTCAGATAAGCATGTAACATCAATTTGCCGAGAGTTGACCCCCACCCAAAAAAAAAGGAAAATTAAAGATTTATTTCGTATGAGTACTGCTAAAAGGAACTGATTAAAATAAATTAACAAGCTTTTAAGACTAAATATCTGTAATTTAGGTTAAACTAGAATTACATCTGTATTAACCTCGAAGAATCTGCTGCTAACTAACTACCAACGTAAAGTAGACTACTATAGATGAACATGGAATGAAAGTTTCTTAATATAGTAATATCTAGTATTAACACTTAACCCCCAACTCAGCATGCCACTTAAAGGACTGATCACTTGTTTGTGAAATATTTTTAGCAAGAACAAAAAGAAATTGAAATCATCGATTTTTATACGAGAAATTTCTGAACCTACAGTATCTTTTCACATCCAGGAGTGGAACAGCATCAATAAACTCGGTCGTCGCTATTCCTGAACTCTCTTTCCGTTGTTACAAAATTGAATTAGGAATACAAGATAGATGAAGATTAATCGCCAACAAATGGGCCAATGTCTTCACTTTAGTTTTTATACACGGGTAGTGTAAGTTGAACTATTTGTTTTACAAATTGTAGAATCACCTAAGACCTAGAAGCCTTTTTCTTTGGGTCAAATATGAAAGGACTATCAAGATCGCATACTCCATTATCAAACATTTGATGAACTGGAAGAGCTCAGCTCGACAATCTGATGATGTATACTGCCATTAGTAACAAGAACACCACCTGAAGGGAATATGGCCCTCCTTTCAACTTGATCTGCACCAAGATCAATTTGACTCCCTCTCCAGTCAGTAACCTGTTTAAAGAGTGTTAATTCTTTCAGATTTTTAGTGGGAAAAAAATAATCATTCATAGGATATCTTCAACATCAAAGATATAGAAGATGCTGTGATTACAATACAGTAAGTCCAAATCTTAATCTTTTCTGTGAATGAAAACTTAATATATGCAGATGGAGTATAGCACAATTGACACTAATGTAAACAAACAGATAAGAAACAATATATCAGACAAGAAAAACTACTGTTCACTAATAAAACAGGAATTCACAGTGATTGCTTATTCATAAACATAATCTTCTGTAACCATATAAATAGTTGGCATCTAATTTGTTTTTCTTCTCTGATATAATGCACTGCATTGTCACATGTATGTGAAAAGAAAGGTGGAACATGGAATTCTGTGTTGACAAACTGTCTCGAAGTAGATGTTATTACTGCATATAATGATATAGATATGTAGAATATGAGTTTTAATCAGTTTAATTGGTTCAAATTAGTTTTATTCACCCGCTGGGCCCCAGCGCATATTTGCATTACAGAATACTTCATCTATATTGGGATGACCATTATGCAGGTATAGTATTGCTTGTACATATAATGAATATCATACAACTATATAAAGAGGCCAGTGAAACACAAACCTTTCCTCCTGCCTCATGTGCACATATTATGCCAACAGCATGATCCCAAGCCTACATCATAAATAAAAGTATAAATTAGCTCAAGCTAAGCTGATATTTATTAATCATTCAGCTAGGAATCAACAAAACACCTTGATAATGGTTTGAGCTTTTGCTCGAAGAATGAAAACAGATGCCCTGCCGGAAGCCACCATCAAATACTTGCACAAACTGCACAGAAATAAAACTAAATGTTATGAAAATGATTAATTTAAAAATGAATCCATTAACTAAATTCTCCTGCTTATCAGAGAGAAATTACAATTTGAGACATTAAGAGGATCAGTACACCGCATCATATGTTTTAATTGAGACATTTGCAATACAATTCATTAATGTGTTTAAGGCATTGTCTTTTCCTAAGGCTGTTAGATTGATAGCAGTAGCTCTAAAAAATTTGCCCTGAGGATCACCTAATTTTGGCTTGTCTAGGGAGTGACAGTGGCAGGGGCTTTGCCTAGAAACCCTGATTAATATCACTGCAGGGCATGATGGGATAAACTCAAGGCCTGCTGGAATGATAATAAAGATTTCAGGAACAGCAGTTCAGGAGCTAGCTCACGAAGACAAACTAAGACTGACAATCTTCTAATAGAAATTCAAGGGAAGGCACATGCTAAGTTTAAAATAAATTATAGTAATGATGTGCTAATATGCGCTGATTGGCAAGGTGTGTGCAATGCAGGACTGTGCATAAAGCACTAAAGCAGATGGCTTCTATAGATAAACTACAACCAGTGATCTGACACAACTCTGACAACAAGTGATCACTGCCTCAAAAGAATATATCAATTAGAAATTCAAGTAGAAGCTAATGAAAAGGAAAATGATTTATTCTATTGATTAATACTGAGTCAAATAACACTAGACCTTCCGCAACATGTGGGCATAAGAAGAATTTCCTTATCTCCAATATTATCACCATCAGTTGTTGCATTGAATAAGGCTGATAGAGGCAATGACTCCCAAGTTTGACTGTCTGGAATACAAAACCTTGCTTCGTGTACTAAGCAACACCTATCAACAAAGCGTCTGGTCCAACAATCAGTTGTCTTGGCTGAGGTGTCCAGCATACTTGACAACCTCTTCGTCCATGTTCCACAGCCTACATGAGCAACCATGACAATTCCTGATCCACCTTGTTTGCTCTCAAGTTCCTTCACTTCATCATTGGATTTATAGGGCCCGTCTTCCAGCCAGTTAGGGCAGCCCATAACGCCTAAAACAGTCTCTCCTTCGACCACAAGTGCCAACCCTACCTGAAATTTTGAGGTAAGCCCTTAGCCAAAGAAGAAAATACCAAAACAAAGATCATCCATTGTTCAACTAAATTTCAGTATTGTAGAAATTTATTTTCAAAGATGCATGCTGCAAATGAATAGATGCCATCAACATTGCTACTCAGCTATCTAGTGTATTAGGGGTTTCTCTTTTATTATCACCAAGAGAAATATATTTTGAAAGGGAATATTAACACAGTCAAACTTACCACCATTGAGCTCTGTTAAAAAGTAGATGCCAGTTGGTTGACTTGCTAATATGAAGGCAATTTCAGTAAAAGCATAACACCTTTTCTCTTTGCCAGACACCAAATAGTGCATATATTTTACCACATCAGCAATCTTACAACTTCAAAGAATAAAGCAAATTAGCTACCAGCAGACAGTAAGGCATACCACATATAAGGCCTCACTTCCTCTTAGAAACCCTCGTGTGCCATCAATTGGGTCAAGTACCTGGTTTGAATTTATGGACTTGATTAAAGTTAACAAAGTACAAGTTCAACTGTGAATGTTAATGCGAGAAATCAAGCAAACTTGTAATATTATAAAATAAACCATAAAGCAAAAGAATGAAGCAGAGAAGAGGACATTCATAAATTCTTCATTGCAAATAACTGGTTGGTCTGTTTACATACACTGCATCATGTAAAAGGCAGAGTTTATGTAGACCTACCCAATATGTGGCTGGCTTTGTGCCAAAGGCAACAGCATCCTTCCCCCCTCTGTCAATTGCTTCCAGTACATCAGCTTGTGTCAATGCCTCATCTCCAAATGTTGCTTTATCAGCTACAACACTTACCACAGAATCCACCAGATTATTTGAACGTAAAAATGCGGAGTCCTCTTCAGCCACCAAGGGAATGGAAGGGAATAATTTACTTAGCTCTGTCACCAAAAGCAAGAAAGAAATACAAGCAAGTTTTTGGTTTATAACCATCAAAAGTCTACAGAAAAAAAATAAAAATCAAATGCAACAGGCTTCTGAGCCCTGGTGATCATACAAACAGCCAGCTTATATTTTATTTTAAGGATATTTTCACCCTACATCGAACAATTAAAAAGTTTCTAAGTTGTGAGAAGAAAAGAAAATAAAAAAAAATACACGGAGACAGGAGAGAATGACCACTATTTTTTAAGTCTTCAAAGAATAGAGAAGAAAAAGCGCGAGAAATTTGGAGAGAGACAGAGTTTCCTAAGAAGATTGCTCCGAAGAAGCAATTCTTCTATAGCTCCTCGGACTCATTTCTTTCCAAATCCAAGGTAACAGCTGATCAATCGAGTGTTGGTACAAGAGCTGATCCGTTGTGGCTACAATGTAAGTTAACAGCAGGTACTACAACTCAAATTAACTGGTGAATGAAAGTTTTCCTTCTCCAGAAAAGTAAAAAATATGTTCAATACAATTGAAATTCAAATTAAAAGAAAGGTCTATATCATATAGTTTCAAACATCGGCAAACTGAAATTAGAATCACAAGCCATAAAAGAGGAAAAAGGCAGGAAAGGATGTTATGCTTTAATGATTCAGTCCAAACTAATACAACCCTGCCCAGCACTAAGCATTAATCCAATTTTAATTCACTCCCTTGATGTCAGTATGAAAGTTTTATTGGGCTAAAATTGACCAACTGTCAATCTTATTTACGATGATAATAACAAATGATAAGATTGCCTAGCAACAGTAATGCAGTTCAATACTCTGTAAAAAAGAATTGCATATTATATCAGCCTAATGATGTTGGCAAGTTGTGATTAATTTTCATGTAGGTTTGTCATCAAAGACTTCCCTAGAAAATTGGATTAATTTTGCCAAGTGAGCAACATTATGAGATAAAACACACCTTACCTCATGTTTGGTTGTTCCCGTTAAGTAGTCCCAAGTACCATTTATTATTAGACAATAATTCGGACAATAGCAAATTATATTAAGAAAAGGTCTTGCAAATAAAAGAAGAAGAAAAAAAAAGTTACCCAAGCTGACAAGAGCCTGCACCCCAAAGTCTGCAACTGTAACAGGAGTTCGGTCATTTTTTTCAAGAATCCGCCCTTCACTAGAGAATAGAGATTTCTTAACCTATCAATTATAACCAATAAACATGAAATCAAATCTCAACCACGGCTGAGCCAAATGTTGACATCATTTGGAAAAACAAACTCTAATTTCTACGTCGTTATCACACGATTTCTATTATTGACAACACTAGTAGAAACGGACCCAAACTTATTCGGCTCCACATTGAAAGCCGCGCGATGCGCCCGACTATGTTAAACGACGCCGTACTGGAGATACAGAATCGTTATATATTCTATCTTTCGCATTGTCTCTAGAACGGAACAAATCACAAGAAAGATAAACCAAAGCTAAGAAAAATTACGTCAACGCAAAGACGACAGGCTCTCTCCACAACGTCCACCGCAGCTTCGAGCTGTCTATGATACTTCGCTTTCTCATTTGGAAATGGAAGACTCGACCTGAAAAATTCAGCAACATAAAGAAGAAAAAAATACAATAATTGCAAACACAATTGACTGTTGAAAAATGCAAATGGAAGCCAACATAAGTTTGATTATAATTGGAGAGACAAGTGAAGGACCTTACGGTGAAGATTCGCCTGCGGAGAGGTGTATCGGAAGCAGGATGAGGGCGAAAAAATCGGAGCGTAGAGAATTTGGAAGTATAGTGCAGTAGATCCATGGTAAGATCAGGAGGTCGATGAAGTGGAGTCGACGGTGGTGATTGGTTGGAATGTCTGACCAGGGACTGATGCTTTGAAAAGAGGATACTGTAAATAACAGTTCGAGTGATGGGAAGTTGGCTGCTAATTCGCTACTGGTAAGTAAGACTGACGAGCGAAAGAGTCCTTCGGCGGTCCATTTCGGAACACTGGTTTGTTTAGTTGGTTAGTTTTCGGTAGGGCTTATGTACCTCGTACTGAATTGGCAAGTCTTATTTTCTAAGCGCACCTCTCGAAATTTTAGAATGGATTGCCCCATCTTATTCTAAGTGCACCAATCACTCAAGTAAGATGGATTGGATTGCCCTATCTTATTTTCTGAGTACAGCATCATTCAAGAAAGGTAGATTTGATCTTCAGCATGGAAATTTTAGGATGTATTTCACCAATTTATTTTCTAAGTACACCAATGATTCAGGATTGGATTGCCCCATCTTATCTACTAAGTACAGTAATCATTCAACATCTATGTACTTAGTAGAACAGATAAAACCGGTTTCTCCAGAATCATCTTTAGATTTAAAATTAATCTCCTAGTCAACGTGCTAAAAATATCTTAAAATATCCAGATAATCCAAAAAATAAAAAAAAAGGAATCAGAACAACAGAAGCTTCCAAAAATCTTACGTAAAATACCAATTGTCCTTATCCTCTTATCCTAATCTGAATCTCGCCGTAACATTAACACGTGGCATCCACCCACAGGATCAGTGCTCAGCGCCCCCCAGATTTCTTAGGATTCTCCGCCGATAGTAGTATTAAATTATCTTCCAAGCCAGTTGTTTTCCAAAAACATGGTGCTTTCTTTTATCATTATATATACAACTAAACCTTAATCATCTCCGCTCTTGAAATTTAATATTGCAATTCTGTCCTCGGTCCAACAATTATCATCTCCATAATTTTCAAGAATACTCAAAAAAGCTAGTGAATTCGTTGTATATTTTGCATGAGCTTGAGATACATGAGCAGATCGTTTTATCAGGCAGGAATGAGGTTGCTGCAGGTGATGAAAGATCAGGCATCAAAGGGGGATACAACCATCAAGTCTTTGAAGGATTCAGCTTGTTCTTCTTCAAAGCAGGCAAGGCGTTTCTCTGGCGCTGCCGATTCAACTGCCTACAAGACTGCATCCAGGAACGACAAGCTTAAGCAGGCAGAAGAGTCTCTTCGCACTGTCATGTACTTGAGCTGTTGGGGTCCCAACTGATACTATTCTAGCAAGCAGCCCGCTGTTGAAGAAGAACAAATTCTGTTTTTACAATCTTATTGAGATAATTTGTAATATATTTCTTTAAATAGATCTATACATGTATATATACGTACAATCTTTGCGAATGAAGGAGCGTCATTATGTTCTCTTTTTCTATAAATTTTGGTTGAGCAGTAACATATAAATTTGCCGATTAAAATATCAGTTCAAATCAGATTCACTTTCTGTTTGCTGAAGGAAAATTGGTCACATTTCATTTGTGAAGTATTGCACCTAATCTTTGCCCGAGTTTTAGATATTTTCTTTTTGTTACAGTTGGGATTGCAAGTCAACACCCTCGTCAGTCATCAGTGTTCACTGTTGTATCTAAGATTCATTTCAAATAAATTACAACAAAACCCATTTCTGATAGGAGTATCGGAAGATCTTACATGCCGTAATCAACAACAATGATCTTCCAAACTCGTTTACAATCGAGGGTTTTTATCTGCATAATAATTATCCACTCTAGACATTTAGAGGAGAATTTATACTCTTTTTTTTTTTTTGTACCAGAAAGAGAATTTATACGTTGTAGTAGTATATTGAATTGTAATGTTTTATCTCCCAAGAACAAAATGAACCGCTGAAAATCATGCCCTGGAAGCAGAAAACAATGTCTTGTAAATTCACACTTCGCTGCACGTTTATTAAAGACTAGATAAAAGGTATAGGGCAAGGCAAGTATATAATAGGCCCAACCCAACCCAACCCAATAATTAAAAGGAGGAGGCAGTTGTATTTGCATAGCACATCCAATCCAAAACTGCAACTCGATTTCCACCACATAAAGCAAAGCAATTAGAACACAACCGATAAGCCTGCCTTTCTGTTTCTGCTCATTTTCTTGTTTCAATTCTAAGTTTCGTATCAGAAAACTGAAAAAAACGCAAAATACTTACAAAAAGTGAAGCAGTATGACTTCTCTCAGACTCCAAAAGAACTACCATCAATCACCAATTCTCAACAATCCCTCTAAGCTTCAGAAACTAACAAAAACTCGAACAAATTTTCCCCCAAGCAAGGTTTCTAACAGAAAAAAATTAACAGTGAGAGGATGTGCTGGACGAGAAGAAGGAGAGAAGAAGACAGAAAGGAGAACTTTCTTATCTCTAGAAGAAGCTGGTTTAGTTGAAATATCTGGTTTAAGCACTCATGAAAGATTTCTATGCCGTTTAACGGTATCTGTTTCCCTCTAAAGTATGCTATAAGACCAGTTTATATATAATCTTAATATATATTTTTGTTGCTGTAAATACAGATATCATCATTGAATCTACTAAGAGTAGTAGCAGAGCAAGAAGGATGTTCAATTGAGGAGCTGAATGCTGGTAGAATATGCGACTGGTTCGTGAAGGATAAGCTGAAAAGAGAGCAGAATATAGGGTCTGCAATCCTTCAATGGGATGAATCTGAGTTCCAGTTTTGAGCTCTCTTCCCTTCCAATTAGCCATTAAGTCTTCATGTGTCCAATTGCCTTATCCTCAGTGTTTGCCTTTAACGAATAAGAACTCTACTTGAACCAACTTTTTGTGTGAAACACCTGCTTATATTATACAGTCCTTCCAATCGAACTCCTCCTTGAATTTTCAACCCAAAATATCTGATTGAGCCGTCCCATATTCAAACTGCTTGAGCATCCTAGGAAGTTTCCTTGTTTTCCCTTGTGCTTCTGTTATAATTGATTCACAAATCAGAAAAAAGTAGTGGTTAAAATTAGAATTATTGCATCTTGATGAAGTGGGAGAGCTATTGGATTGTTACATTTCTATACGATTCTCAGTCTAAACAACTTTGGAATTTGGTTCCATCGACACAAGATGCACGACATTTCTCTATGTTCACAATTTCAATGTGTCTCACTTTAAAAAGTTCTTTTCTTTTATTATGGACATTGTGGCTATTTAATTTCACCTGACCTAATACCCATTACAAGATTTGTGAACTGTCTCCATATGTTAATACCAAACCAACGAGGCCTTTTGCCTTGAATCACCAATCACCGTTATTGCTTTAATCAAGCCGTGATTGATTGGTGACTTCAAGGAGATGAAGAACCGGTGATCATCTAAGATTGCACCAAGCAAATATGTTGTTGCACTTCTTGCATCACCATAAATAAAATACAGTAAACCCCACTTTCTGTGGTTGGTATTTTATTATCCACTAATACCAAATTTCTTCCTGGCTTACATTTTCCCACTAATTTAGTTAATAAATCACTTAAAAACTTGTCAATTAGCGATCAATTCCAGTTTGCACCATTAACTAAAATTTCATGGCACCTACCTTTTTAGAAAAGTCAAATAGCCAGTCAACCCGCATGAATACGACGTCGTAGAAAAACGTGTTTTTGTTCCTCGTTTCTTGTTCCCCGCTAATCAAGAGCTCTGAAGAGAAAAGTAAAGGCAACGGACTTGAACGCGGCTAATTAATTTCAGTTCAATTTCTCCCTCGGCAACTTGACCGAGAAAGTTAAAAGACTGCAGGCAAAGAAAAACGACGCCGCAGCGTACGTTTCGATTTCGGGCGAGGGAAAGAAATGGCCGTGGTTGATCAAAAGCTGCCGTCTGATAATAAAGGCTGGAGCTTCTTCAAGCTGCCTTTTCGACAATCCGGGAACAGCACGAGCACTAACACGACGTCTTCTTCATCTTCTGCAGTCTCCGATCGTCACCAAAATCCAAGTAATCAACAAGTTGAAGGATCGAATTTGCATGGTTCTAACTCCGTTTCTTCCGTCGCGCGATCTTTTTTGCCAGCTCGCCGTCGGCTGAAGCTTGATCCAGCCAACAAGCTGTACTTTCCCTGTATGTGCTTTTAATATATTTTCTTTTATCAATTTTGTTCTACAAAAGAGTCGCATTTAATCTCTAGTATGAACTACTACAAAACGCGCCTGCAAGTGGTACAACATCGTTTTAATTCAAACTTCATCATTTCAGAGTTAGAAAAGATATCAAATTTGGCAATAATTTTTGTATGAAACGCTAGAAATAGTTGAAACAAATGGAAAGCAAGGCAAATATTTCTAGTCAATGCTTAGAATTCCATGTAACTAACCAGAAAAATCCAACATGTCCTCCAACTTTTGAACAAGTTTGTTACAATAGCCTTCCATCAAACGCAAGCCAGGTTCTTCATACTCTAAACAAACCCTTGCACTTCACTCCAATTTCAGTGAGCATAGCTTCATGTCATAGAATAGTAGAACAGGACATATGAGGTTAAGCAGAGAAATTGATACTGAAAGATGGGTTCTCATTTATTGACTTCAACAAAGTCAATACAGAGAAATATCAAGCTTAGATTCATTATTCATCTGTATTTCTCTCAGATAGAAGACTCAGCTCTTAATAATTGGTTTGGGACATGCTGCTGAGGATTTGCTTGTAGATTTGCTGCAAAGAGAATAAAGTGTGATCAGCTAATTTTTAGAAGTGTTTAGCTGAGATTTGGATGGAAGGATGTGAAGTGTTTTCAGCAAATTTGTGGCGTAGCTTTCTAAAACTGTATAAAACTTGCGCTACAATTATAAGATCTACAAAAATGTCTAATTTTTCTGTATCAGGGATTAAATAGGACTATTTTTGAGAAAGGATTGCAATAGTGTTTATTTATCTATTTTTTGTTATTGTTTTCCTAGCGAGTTTATTTTAATAGTTGATGAAAATTTTGTTTGTTGATTACCAAGTCGAATCATGTAAACTTGATTGCTACTAAAAATATATGCTTAAATTGCTGTAAACTTTTATTGAGATAAGCTATGCATTTTGAATGTCAAGTCCTCTATTTTGTTTCAAGATGAGCCTGGCAAGCAGGTCAGGAGTGCAATCAAGATAAAGAACACAAGCAAGTCATATGTAGCTTTCAAGGTAAGGCTTGAATTTATGTTTTCCTTTTCCCCTTATTTCTTCTAATTTGAGTTTTTTTGTTATACCGTGTTACATCTTGTTTCTGTTATTGTGACTGACTACCTGACCTAGGTCTTTGTTTGTTCTTCCTATAGTTTCAAACAACAGCACCAAAAAGCTGTTTCATGCGTCCTCCAGGCGCTATTCTCGCTCCAGGAGAGAGTCTCATAGCAACTGGTAACCACCTATTTGTGAAATTAAGAGTTTCCCTTCAATTGGATCATGCTAGAGTTAGGCACACAGTTCATGATATTATCTGTTACTTTTAAACCCATGCTTACAAATTCATTCTTTGTTTTGAATGGATATGCTAGTCTTCAAGTTTGTGGAGCAACCGGAGATCAATGAAAAACCAATGTATCAAAAGAGTAGAGATAAGTTTAAAATAATTAGCTTGAAGGTGAAAGGAGAAATGGACTATGTGCCTGAGCTGGTGCGTTGAACATTGCCTATTTTTCTAACTGTTACAATGCGTTATTGCTCAAGTAATTTTGTTTGATGCAGTTTGATGAGCTAAAGGATCAAGTGGCTGCAGAGCAAATTCTGCGAGTTGTTTTTCTAAATCCTGAGCGTTCTGATGCTGTAAGTACCACACTATTACATTCAATGGCCAAATATCCCCTCATTTTTTTCATTTTTTTTTTTGAGTATCCCTCCCTCCTTAAAATGAAAGAAAAAGATGGTTAGAAAGCCTTAAAATAGAAATGCGTGATTAGAGATTCTGATTTATGTGGTTGCACCTCATTATTTTCTGAAGGCTCTGGAAAAATTGAAGCGCCAGTTGGCAGAGGCTGATGCTGCAGTTGCAGCTAGCAAGAAGCCACCGGAAGACGCAGGTCCAAGGATTATTGGGGAAGGGCTTGTCATAGATGAATGGGTTAGTTATCTTATAAATTCTTTCGTAAATTTAAATTGTAAAACTATTACTGATGTAATATATTACATCCATTTCCATTTATTTCTGTGTGTGCAGAAAGAGCGAAGAGAAAGATACCTTGCTAAACAGCAGGTTGAAGGCGTAGATTCGGTATAGAGTGCTTGTTCTTTTGTTTGATTTATCATGATTACTAAAACTGGTGTAATTCATTGTTGAGTATATATCCCCAAAGCTTTTGATGTAAGGTGAATGATATATCATTGCAAAAAATCATGTAAGAAACTAAAACATCTGTTGTAAAAGTGTGAGTTGTATTTTTTGTAATTTGAGATGTTATAAACTTGTCTAGCTTCATATTGTAGATACGACCATTTTTATTTCTCTAGCTTCCACAAATATAATTAACTTTAGTATGTTATTGTCAAAAGATGTTCTTATCCGAAAGGAGTTGAAGTGATAAGATTTTGCAAGTTTAACTATTTTAGTTGTTGTAATTCATAATGCATTAACAGGGTAGTTATTATTGAGAGCAAAACTTTTACTTCAAGGGCCTTTGTGGGCTCTGAAAGTTCAAAATCAATAATGCCTTTACACGGATGGAGGAGATTACATTATTGATGGAGTACTTTCAATCACCATCTGTTCTGTGACACGCAGATCATACCAATGGCTCATCGGTGCTTGTTATTTGCGGTAGATGTGGGCAACGGAGAAAACCATTGGCACCTAATTTGGTTAGTCATAGAAAGCCACTGCAGAATTTCTGTAGCTTCCTCTGCTTGGGCTGCTTACGCTATATCACCACCTTCTCTTTCAGCTTGTGGTCCCTGTGGTCACTGGTCACCATAAGCTCCTCTATTTATTTTATTTTCTTTATCTAGGAATGACTTTTTATTTTGTGAATGTAAAGTGAAAAACAAAAATCGTTAAAAATTTACCCAGCAGTAGTGTTGGACTCTGTCACTAGGCGACTTTTCTTCATAAAATTTCAAAATGATCCCTTAATGTTAATTGCGGTAACGTTGTTTATCAGCCTTGAATTGGCTCGCTCAATATTTGTATGAATTTCATTAATTTGAGTAATCGACTCGATCCATATCAGCAGCTGGTAAAATTTTGATACATATCTTTTGATGGATTACTAATTTACGATATAGCATTGCTGATTTGTACGTGGGACTGCCACGTTGTTGCAGCACGAAGTTGCCAAGCAAGCTTTTTGCGTACCATCAACTGATACAAAACCCCACCCACGCCACTGGTAAAACCAGAAACCATGGCTGCTACCACTGGTTTTCGTTTAAATAATGGATAACCACATGGCCGCAAACCGCTTTCCCCGCCAACTGAAACTATGCACATGTCGGCTTTATATATATATATATATATATGTCCACAATTTTATTTCCTTCCTCTACATTACAAGAATCGAGGGAAAACTGAAAGAACAAGTAACTGAAAAGAACTTCATAGGAAGGAAAAGGAAAAGCAATTAATTAAGCAGAGATGAGTTATCTAAGAAGAGCTTGTATGGCAGCTAGTGTAGCAGCAGTGGAAGGCCAAGCTGATTGCAGCTCTAAATCATGGAACTCCAGTCTTCGACCTCTCAGTGCAAGCAAGAAGAGATTCGATTCCATAACTGATTCTTCGGATGATGGATTTTGTTTCAGGGGTGATGTAAAAGAGGAGAAGAGAAATCAGACTGAAGAATCGCTCCAGAGAGTAATGTACTTGAACTGCTGGGTACAAACCTAACCTCAACTCGAGGGATCCGAGATTATGTAATAAACTACGAAACAGAAAGACAAATTTGCAATTTCTTTTTTCCTCCTTCAGTTTTCATTGGCCAGCAATTCTTGAATCATGTACATACAAGTGATGGGAAAACAATATATTTTAATTTCACAACAATCTGATGGGTATCAAAGTTGATCATTACCTAAAAAAATATTTCAAAGCCGGCTTATAACTGGGTATCCATGGGGATTTTACTATAAATAGGAGGGTAAGAGTTCAAGAAATTCATAACACAGAAGAGAATGAGAATTTCTAGATAAAGAAAATTGAACACAGCAAGCAAAAAGATGACAAACACAAAAACATCAATGTTTCTGAAATTGGCTTTGCTGCTTGCTCTTCTCCTCATTGTCTTTCAGGCTGAAGCCCGTAAGTATTTCAATTACGCAATCATTATTACAGTATCAAAATATTATATTTATGATTAACATTGGTTATCGAAATTGTTTAATAATAAATGAAATTGTGCAGTTGGGTTCGGGAAGCCAGCCCCAAAATGTGATGCAGTGGATGGAGTGGAAGGACACACTTGCTTTGACGTTACACAGCAGTTCAACTTGAGTCAACCCAAATCTCAATTGTGATGCACTCTTTGTTGGTCAATGGCTCTGTGTTTCCGGAACAGCTTAAGCTACTTTATCAGAACAAATGCCTTCTAAATTCTCGGTGTTGGTAGAATTTCAGAATTTCGATATGTTGTCTTTGCTTTTTTGCTGTTAATTAGCAGTTGATTTGCCGCCAGAGCCGAACACTGCTTTGAATAAAATCAATTTATGTTTTTTTATGTCGCAAGAAATTATTTCCAGATTTATTTATATATATAAATTATTCAATAAAATCTAATAATGCTTTATGTAATTGACATCACAACATGAATTATGGATTCTATATTTAGTGAAAAGTCCCGTTTAGAAAGCAAGAAAGTAAAAAAAATCACTCGAGACAAACAATGAAGGTAAACTGGGCCAGGCTTCTTATTTAAGGCCCTTTCTTAACTTTAGAAGCTGCTGTTCAATACATCCCAGTTTTAGTCTCAATACACCACTTTAGATAAGTGAGCTATTAAGTACACCCACTAAGCGTACCTTGAAGTTGATTAAGCGAAGGTGTTCTTTGAATATTTTGTCGGTGGTCTCAGTATCTCTTTAAAGTAAGCTTCATAAAAATGGATGTAGCTAGCCGCCCATCGACCTATCCAAATAATATAACAAGTGACGTTTCTCTCATTCACAGATACAAGATATTATCGTATTACACGTGATAACAACTGTTAACCATACATTACGATTATTGATAAGCAATATAAAAAATATGGTAATCCAACTTTATAAGCATAATATTGTGATTATCTATTATTAGTGACCAGCATAATAACTTCTTTTGAATCTTCTTTTATAAGCAAAATGTTAATATTGTTTGTAAATAGTACAACGTTCCCTCCTAAATAAATGAAATAACAAAATAAAGTTCAGAAAAAGAAGCAAAAAGGGAGAGCATATGATTCCCAAGTGTCGTGACATGGAAAAGAAAGATGAAATGAAACAAGTAACGAATGAACAAAACAAATTCCATATGATATCCAAAATGGATAGGATAGGCAAGTCAGTTCCCTATTAACGAGAGTAGTCATGCGATTCTCCTTTGTGTTTTCAGTGCAAGACCGTGACCAAATTGATAAGCTATCACATTTTTTTTTTTATTATTTTAAGTATTTGGGTGCCCATATTTTGGATTTAAATTCACCCACACACTTGTCCCAAAAAGGTTTTACAAACCCACTGTTATCAGAGCATAAAGCAAATAATGCTACACGAACTTCATGAGAAAAAGTACTTTTGTTTCATTTCGGATTTGATTCCCTCAACTTGGAACAAAGTTGTGGATTTAATTTGGATGTCCTCTCTCTCTTTTTCTTATATTTATAACTTTTGGAATAAATTATCACATGATATATCAACCAAGTGATTGTGATTATATGCACCTTTACTAAATGACATTATCTATTACCATTTATTTAATTAAATTATGAAGATGCCATACATTTTTTTTTTTGCAATAAACAAAATCAATTAATTTTTTAGATGTACTTGGAATATTTTCGTACATAAATATAATTTTAAAAATTCAAAGCATTTGAAAGTATTTTACGACACTAGTAGTAGTTACCTTGTGAATTAAGTGATTCTCAACTTATTCTTTTTAAATATATACTATAAATTATAACTATCATTTGATCTAATCTCTTTATCTTAATATAGTGTGTTTGTGGAAGTAGATTTTCGGTTGAGCTTGATTTTAAAAGATATTTGTGTGAGTTGATTTTTAAACTGAATTTCAATTGGACTTTTATTATTTTAGACTCCTATCACTATGATAATTATTATTAGACAATACTACCTATGGCATGGCTATTAACTTGACTTTGCAACCCAATTGTTTTTTAGTATATAGTAGTATCTATGTTATGTCATTAATAAGAATGAGCAACTTAAAATACCTCATTAACCAAATTAAAACAAACCATTAAAAAAAATCAATAGTTGACAATTAATTGCTCATTAAAAAAAAGAATATATGTATGATATGGTCGATTTTAATTAAGGGAATTCCTAAAAATCATGTGGAAATTAATTAGTAGGAAATAATGCCTTCTAATTTTAGGGCTGAATTAAAATTAAAAAATTTCGCAATTAATAAAATACCCATTAACAATTAATTAATTCCTTGATTTTCTGCTGCAATCTGTCTCCCCCACAATCATAATCTTACAATACAAATTATGTGATTGATTGATTGATTTCTTTCCTATTGTTTACTTCTGCCAAACTTTATTGCAAAAAAGATACCAAATACAGATTCTGGAATCTCATTCGAAAAGTGCAAAGTGTTAAAGCAATCAGACATACATATATTCTTATTCCTTGGCTTTTCTTTATATATATAACTTGGAAGTAAGATTTTTATCATTGACATAATAAACCAAGAAAAATGCTTTAGCCAATACCTTCGTCTTAGATTTACCCGAAGCCTTTATTAACTTTTGCTATTTCTTTTTTAAAAGCCTCCCTCTAGTAGTATATATAATATATATTATTTTCTTCTTTATTAGTCCTATAATTTTAATATGCTTCTCAAGTTTATCCTACCCAATTGCAATTTGGATTGCTTTTGCATTGGATTATTTTAGTAGAGTATTGGAATTTGCTTAAATTAATTAAAGCTTTGAATGGTACATTAGTAAGTAAGAAAATGCATACAACAGAGACAAGTATATCTATGAAACACAACACAAATTATTAATTTCTGCTATAAGACTTGAGATTAATACAATTCAGCTACAGCATAGAACACTTTGTGTATTAATTGAGATGATCGATAAAATTAGGAACACCGTTGTTTAAAATCTTGACATTAAAACCAATAGTATTTACTGCTATCTGATATTTTAAAAAGTTATTAAAAAAAAAACAGCGACTACATAAAATTTTGAAGTTGTTGATCACACATTCTTTATTCCATTGCCTCCCTTGGCCATCTCCATTCCACCATTGGGGACGAAATCACCTTCACCCACATACCGGCACCAGAACCAGTGATTCTTCCATACTTGTCCCATTTCTTCAATTGGAATTCCCTTTGTTTCAGGCAAGAAGAAGTAGACAAAGATTGACATTACAAGCACGAAGAATGCGAAGAAAAGGAACAGTCCAAACTTGAGATGACACAGCATGTTCAAGAACACTTGGGCAACCAGGAAGGTGAAAGCCATGTTCACTGAAACGTTAATACTCTGAGCCGCTGATCGGATTTCCAATGGGAAGATTTCACTAGGTACCAACCAACCTAGAGGACCCCACGACCAGGCAAATCCTGAAACGTATATGCAGATGAAAAGCACCACAACAATGGCATACCACTTTGGCAACTCTCCAGGATTTCCATCAACTCCAAACTTAGCACCAATGCAAGCAGCGACAACAGCCTGAGCAACCATAAATTGAATATTAGTCAACATGATTTTCAAAGTTTGAGAGGATGCAACAAATTTTATATTAAACTAAGTACCTGGCATATCATCATTTGAACTCCACCTTCCAGGAAAAGGAACCTTCTTCCCCACTTATCAACACCATAAATGGAAACCATAGTAGCAACAACATTGACAATTCCGGTTATCACAGCAGACATGAGGGAAGCATTGTTACCAAATCCAATTGTGTTGAACAAAACAGGAGCATAGAACATGATCACATTGATACCAGTGAACTGCTGGAAGAAAGGAATTAAAATGGCCATGGTAAGGTGAGGCCTATATTTCCTCTGTAACAAATTCCTCCAAGGATGTTCTACTTGCTTGGATGCTTCACTAGCTGCAACGAGGTCATTAAATTCTTCATCAACATCATCAACACCGCGAACCTTTTTCAGTTTCTCTCTGGCTTCATCATGCTGCCCACGTTCAATCATTGAATTAGGTGTGTCAGGAAGGACTAATGAACCAACGGTAATGATAAGAGCAGGGACCATTGCGCCACCCAAACTCAAACGCCATCCCCATCCTCCCTTGATCTTAGCAAAGAAGTAGTTCAGCACATTGGCTATCAGAATTCCGATTGTGATTGACAATTGAAAGCCAATGTTCAAAGCTCCTCTGTACTTGTAAGGAGCCATCTCAGAGAGGTAGAGTGGCACGGACTGTAAATTACAAAAAAACAATTCACATGATTAGGCTATAACTGGTCGTGATTAATAAATTAATTATGACATAATTAAACAGGACTAAGGAAAACACAAAATGTCTTCGTTGGGGGCCACACGTTCTGTCAAGTTGTCTATGTTTTCAAGGTTAAAGACGAGACTTAATTTTCTAACGCAGAAATAAAACCGGGATAAAACAAAAGTGTGAGAATACAGTTATCGTGGTTAATATAATAATAAGCGGCTATCAAATTCCAATATTATATTTTTTATTCAACGCCGTAACAGTTAGGAGTAAACATTAGCCGAAAAGGAGTGGGCGAGATGTCATAAACAAAGGAAAAACAAGGCATGTATGACTTTGAAAAAGTATCATGTAATAATATAAAACAAACCACGCCTCAGTTTTTCCAACTTCCTAATCAAATAAACGTTTGTTTGGTTGTTGATCGGAATATTTTACTTTCTCCTTATCTTTTCCTACGGTTTCTCAACAACCAAACAGAGTCATACCACTGATTTTTTTGCTACTGCTAAAGGCAGAAACTGGAGAAATTAACTGAGGACACGATAAGAAGTCAGATTTGGGTTAAAGCAAATATTTGGAACAGAAGACAACTCTGTATCAAAAACACATTGTTGTCGTTTTCAAGGGAAGAAACTGTCTGATCTGTATTGAAAGCATAATAACACAGATCTGAAGAACATGGTACAATTCGTGAAAATAATAATAATAACACAACGAGACATGTTAAAGGACAAAACCCGGAAAAAAGATATATAAACAAGGGAAATGATTCACGGAACGAATTAAAAAGATTCTGACTGTGTTCGGACCGCACAATTTTTTGTTTCTGTCTTGACAGGTTGTGAATAACCAAACAGAAGAATATGAAAAACACACCAATAATCTATCGATCCAAACAAAAGAAATAATAGTAACAACACCACCCCCAAAAATATCAAGATCAAAGCTTGTAATCACAGGGAGGGGTAGAGACAAAGAGAGAAGAATACCTGATTTGCAAAACCAATACCGAAACCAAGAAATAATCTACCAACGATAAGCATCCAAACTTTTTGGGCAAAGCC
The DNA here is from genome assembly GCA_028052125.1 of Melia azedarach. Classification (NCBI taxonomy): domain Eukaryota; kingdom Viridiplantae; phylum Streptophyta; class Magnoliopsida; order Sapindales; family Meliaceae; genus Melia; species Melia azedarach. The sequence continues at coordinate 8,952,471 of CM051406.1, forward strand.
ATTCAATAAAGCTCCAACGAGAAACAGCAACCCACCGAATAACATAGACAGTTTCCTTCCGAATTGTCTAGTCACTCTCGAGGCTACAAGTGACGACAGTAAAGCAGCCAAATATAGCGAAGACGTGAACATAGTCAGCTTCTCACTGTCATATTGGCAGTACTGGTTCGTCGTTGCGTTTGCTTGTTGCTTCTTGTACACAGAAGGGAAGAACTTCTTCAAGAACGAAGGCATTGAAGTCACACCACCTAACAATAAATTAAAACCCGTCATTAAGTCACAATTAATCATATAGCGCAAGAAAAATTAAGAAAAGAAAAACGCATCTGTTCGGAAAGAAAATACGTTTAATATTTCAACCAAAAAAAAAAAAAATTTACCAGAAATCCCAATATCATAACCGAAGATCAGACCACCCATGGCGGCAACGATACATGTTACCGTAACGAATGGAGTAAGATTTCCAGGGTACTCCCTCCCATTACCCTTGTCAAATCCTCCTACAGCAGGCATTTTTACACTGCCGCTTTGCTATTCAAGCAAAGAAAATTATCAGAAGAGAATTCTCTGAACGATTAATACAAAAAAGAAAAACAGAACTGACTCTCTCTCTCTCAGACTGAAGAGTATGCAGGCCTATATATGAAGAAGATACAGAGCTTTTAGACGAGCATGGTGAAGTGTTTATATAGAGAAATTTTAGGAGATGGACACCGTTTAGGAGACGGACACCGTTGAGCTGTCAATAATTAATATCTTAATTGTAAATAAACATTATTTTCTTAATATGTAAATTAATTTTCAGATGACATTTTTTAAAATAAAATTTAGAAAAAAAAAAAAAAAAGAGTAACGACTGAACAAACTATTCTCTTTGTACTCAAGTCTCCTCCCCCCTCTACTTTCAACCGTTAGATGGTCCTACAAAATCGAGTTAACAAATTTAGTTGCCCATTGATCGACGGTAGGGACCCTACCATTGAGAGTAAAAGTAATCAGAACTAATTCAATTAATTTTAATTAAGCTTTAATCAACTAAAACCATCATTACTATTGTAGAAGATAAACAGTAGGTGGCAAATAATGATTGGTCAAAAATAAATTTACACATCAGAATTTACTCACGCTGAGTCAACTAAATTTTGCCTATTCACCTAATTTAATAAATTTTTGGTTTATCCCAAGTTGGATAACGTTGGATTAGTAGGTATCGGGGCACGTCGGCCATGTTATCGTTATGGCATTAATTTGTAATATAAAAGTTTTGAGAAAACGTGAATCCAAAGTTCTTTACAGCAAAGTTGTGCCATGTGACACCAAGATACGAACGTATTAAGACTAAGATACGATAGCATAAAGTCTTTTCTGATTATTCATGCGTATTTCTTGCCATGTTTTCTGGGTGAATTATGAATCTCACATTATGTCTTGTATTATAAAGTTATATTTATTAAAAATTAGAGTGATTAAGATGTTATTTCCCAAATTAATTTAACAATTATTACCGATGGCAATTCGGAGATTATGAGACAATAGAGGGGTATTTATTTGGGGGATATTGGAGATGAGGAATGGGAGAGGAAGGATTGGCCGTCAATTCCTCAAGTCCCGGGTGGAATACGTACAGTAAAGATGCTGAAAAGAGACTCTGAAGTGAACTACTTTATCTGACAATAATACCCCTCCGATTTTATTCACACAGTTCTTTATGACCTCAGCTAGATACTAGCAATTTTAAGACCAAACAACGACCACAACTCTATTGAACTGAGATTTGCCCGTTGAGGTTACTTGTCAGATTGATTTTTATCACCACATGGGAAGTCAAAATCAATCTGATTCTTACAATCCTTCCTGATTATGTTTCTTCTTGTGGAAAAAATCTTCCCCCCTTACTAATAGTAAACAATGCTAATAACAATAGAAATAGTATTTTTAATATATAAATAATTACTAAAAATTATGAACTTGACATTTAAAATAAAATGTGTTTCAATCAATGTATATTATGTTGAGTTATTCATAAAAGAATGTTGAGCATAAATGTCATGTTTAATATGAAAACATTAAGATATTAGTCAACAATGGTAATTGAAATTCTCTTTCCAATTATAATATTAAGAAGAAGAAAAATCAAGAATAGATGAGCTTCGATTTAGCTTTAATTTGGTAAGGAAAAAAATGCATGACTCTAGAGTATCAAATATGAGAGTGAGTTTAATATTCTTCTAGTTTAAGAAGAACGACTATATAAAAAATAATAATAATGCATTAATTTCGTGGGCAGCATTAAAGGAACCACCTAATATGTTATGAATAGTGAAACGAAAAAATTTGGAAAAAATCAGGTGCATTAAATTGGGATTGATCTAAAATATAAAGAAATTCTTTCTAGATCCTAGGCAGAGATCTTATTTTTCCATTGTATATTAGGCAAATTGGGTTAAAAAAGAAAAAGAAAAACAAATTAATTAAGGTACAATTATCAAGAATAATTGCCAACGGAGGCAATGTAATTTCTACCTTTAATTTTCAATATAAAATTATAGCTAATATAATATTACATGAAATAATTAACTAAATTAGTGAAGGGTAGTCAAAATGGGAATGGGGTCCATTTGATTTATTGAGAGTTTGAAATTTGTTCCGCTTACGACTGGTGACCCTCAACGAAGCTTCGATGTGGGGATTCACTTCGGATTTCGCTTTACAAAAGAGAAATTGAATTTTCTACGCGGGAAAAAGAAAAAGAATGCGAAGAACTCTGTAAAGTAAAAGAGAATAAAAACAAAAGTATAAAATTAAAAATAAATAATAATCATTACTATGACATTTTTTATATGAACAGAAATAAAGAAAATTTTCAATCATATTTTTAGTAATGCTAGAATAAATATTAACGACAACGAGTGAAATAACTTAGAATTTATTTGAGATTAAGATAATATTTTTTTAATTTAAATTTTGTTGATTATGAGAGCGACTTACTTAATATTAACAAGTTGCCGACGGCCTGAAGCCCAGTTTCTTTACTTCGATTTCATATATTAGTTGGCTAAAATTTCCACGTATAGTTACAAAATTAGGGTTTGTTATGTTCCAATTATTGGCTTTATGAAAACAATCCAAACCCACCAAATCCAGAATCCCGGAAAAACACAGCTCATATATATTCAAAACCATTACAACTTAATTGATTTGCAGAAATTTTGGCCTTATTCTATGTCCAATTTGCATCTTTGACCCACTAATTCATAGACTTTTATTTTTTAGTGTACAAGTACATTATTTAATTCTTTTACTTGCGGTAATCTGCACTAAATTTGTGTGAAATAGATTCAAATTTATATATCATGGTTAGATATATAATTAATATCTCAAATTTTTTATTATATTTATTGGACTTTTACATTATTTTTAAAAAATTAAAATTGTAATGAGGAAAAAAAATGTTTAAAAGCTATGATATCTTATTTGAAATTAGCTTATAGAATATTCAAACAATGATGGCTTGACCATATAAGTATAATAATTTCATGTGAACGAAGGAAATAATAAGAAAAAACGTGCTTGACTTTATAAAGTCAAGCAAGCAATACAACTACAGTAGGGGGTCCCAGCAAACTTTAGAACTGTGCTTACGTGTTAGAGTATTCATTACAAATAGAGGAAAGGATTATAAATTTTTTTGATTTTATGGGTCGAATATAACTTGACTCCGTTCACACACGTACTTGAATATCTTTCACATCGATCACACGAATTCTTTTGTTTTCTTTTCTTTAAGTGCCTGCCTTATACGTATAATATATGTATTGGATGTGAATGCGACTCCACGCCTGCGCCTTCGCTTTCTGTACAATCATCTTCAAATTTCTGTCTACATGGGTTTTTTTCCCTGATCTTTTAATTTAATTGATTGTTACCTTTATATTATGAATAAATATACATTAACGAGGTCAGCACAGCCAAAAGTAGTGCAATTTGGGCCTACTAATTGGTCGATGTAGTGGCTCCAACAAACACGAAGGTTACTTAATTCGTGGGGTTGTTTTTCTTCAGAAAATGAAGACCTCAATATTAACAAATTGGTAAGTTTAGTGTGCATTGCTGGAGCCACGAATGCATATTTGCTAATTGGATAAAGACGATCTCTAAAATCATACGCATTCAAACCGAAATGTGTATATTTTCAAGGCTAGAAATTAAAGTTGGATAAACATGAATTATTTTCAGAAATGGAAGTATGAGTGTATTAAAATTAAAGGGTTAATTCAATTCACTGACTCAGCTACCATTAATTAATTCAGCAAATTTCTTTGCGGTGTCCATTTATTACTCCTCCATTCCCATCGCCATTATCAACCATATATATAACTTCTCTGAACAATTTTGGTCAAACCAGATCAAATCCAAACTCCAACTCTCTCTCTTCCTTTAACCGACGAACAACAAAATGATCTTAATCTACCGTTTCTTTAGAAAGCTAGCGCGTAAATTGATAAGTATTATTATTATTTCAGGATAAGGCCGAGACGATATATCGATAGAGGGTTGTCAACCCCTCAGATCATTAAGTAAAAAAGTCAACAACTCTCATCACCTAATTAAAATTAAAAAAAAAACGAAGAAGAAAACTAGGGTTCATAAGTATGCGTTGACTGTCGGTTTGCTATTGCTGAAATTATGGTTCATCTTCTTCATACTAACGTAGAACATGGACCATACAGCTTGCAAAGTCTTCGGTAGACATGTTATATATATTCCATTATATGGGTTATACATGAAGACATTTCATATATTATTTCTTTAATTTTATGGGAACTTCGGAATGAAACTGACGTTACAGTATATTTTCAGTTTCATTATATGTGTATATATATAAGTTGAAAAAGATTAAATATAGTATAGTTGTTGAACTTTTTAAAGCCCAAGGGATCTATTTATCTTCGTATAGGGTATTGCTTAACTTTTTTGTCATTTTCTTCACATGATCTCAGCTGTCAAATGAGGCTAAAATATAATTTGAATGTAAACTTGCGGTGTGTTCATGATTTTCTCGGTTTGTATCTTCATATTCATGGCTGAAATTTTTCGAATTAATTAAGGTGGTGAGGTGCTGATGCTTTCACAATCTCTACCCAATTTATCAAACTCAATACCACGTGACATCTTGTTGAATTCATAACCATGCATATATATAATAATAGTAACGTTGTAATTCTCTCTTAATTAACGTTTAATATGCTAATTGGATGTTAAAATACAAGAAACAAACAAATAAAATATACTGATATAAATTCCTTCGTAAGACAGTTCTCTTGAATCAGCTTTCACCGTCCCATCGTTTTAGGGTGCCAACCTTTCAATTGTTATTATTTTTATACTTATAATTGTCTTCATTATTGATCCAAAAGCATAATTAGCCACCTGGTTATTGATTTTGGCACTAACCTACTTGTTTTTGTTGAGTATAAGATGCTGAACGTGCGCAAGCATGATGTTATTTAATAATGAAAACCATTATTAATTAGTTTATTATTATTATATATACGTTGTTTTTTTGTTTGTCTCCTTCTAATTTTCAAACAAAATGGAGCCGATAACGACGTATTAAAATAGATGAGTCATCTGTGGAATGAAATAGACAGCTTTGATTTCTTGTTTTAAGGGAGAATAAACAACAACATATGAGTTAGGTCTTCTGAACTATGCCCCCTTCATTATTATATCTATATAATGAGTATATAATTCATGTATTATTTGTTTGGTTATAACCTTAACTACAACAGAGAAAATACAAGCTTTACCTTTCCAGAGATTCAATTATATTACATACATTTATATATAAATTAATCAGCCTATTGATTGAGCATTAATATCTCTTGGATGTGAGACATATATAGTGTTTAAATAATATATAGAGATAGTTACCTATATTCAGAGATTTACAACATTAGGCGTGGAGTGTTAAAGGCTAGTAAGTTGACAATTCAGAAATGAAAGTCGAACAAAGAATAAAAAATTAGGCCCATATATACAGACGACATTAATCAGGGTTAATTAATGAAGTGGGCCCTGTCTTTATTTCAACCCATATCTCAGAAACTTCATCGATCATCTTCTCCTTAATTCGCAACTTGGTTTTCAGCATTGATACATCAACTCATCAAGTAGCTAGCCAGCTAGCCAGCTATGTCCCCTCTTTGTTATTCTTCTCTACTTTTGTACCTAAATTTTTACTGCCCCATCGACCTGTCAACGCTGTCAATATAACATAAATTTTCCCTCCCAAAGTAATCAAGTTGGCTTATTTTTTACAATAACAAGTCGGCAACTTGTAAATATTCTACTAGCACTACTTGCAAAGATGCAGATAACATTATAAATTAAAGTTAAGCAAGAAAAATAAGACCAAACTATGGCAGTTCATTTGTCTGCCATAAACAAATCTAGCAGAATCTACCACTTCCTCTTCTTTTTTACTTTCTTGAAAAACATTATGAAAGCATAGACAATTGGATTACAATAACAAGATATACATGACCCCCTCAAGTGATTACAGGGCATGTTAGTCAAGAACCTGATGATAAACTAATGAACATGACCTTTGAAAGCCTTTAAAAAATGCAACAATTGCTCCCCACCCACCAATCCGCAGAAAAAGACTTTCCATCTTCATATCTACTATTATTCCACATGCTTTGCTATGGCCATCGATGGTTTTTTTGAAAATGAAAACAAACCAATAATAGATTACACATCTCCAACTTTTCTCGGAGAACTGATGCAAGTTGAAGTTGGGTTTTACAATCCTCAGGTAGGTTTAAAGATATTTTATTCGCCAATTTTATATGAACTTGGATTAGCCAACGATGTTCTGCTGTTGCTGCTGCAATTTGAGAAAAAAATATTTTATACCCACCCACCTACCTACCCTGCTGGTGATTGAAGATATTTGGTTGAGGAAGTAAATTAATTCAATTTAATTGAAACATGTACGCATGAATGAAGGACTAGAATCCAGCAGTACAGCTCACTATCAGACAGTAATGTAGTAGGAGAAGCACTTTTTGAACTGGCTGGGGTCCGTCCTCGTTATATTTATTATTATCGAATAAAAGCTGTTTGTAATTATCAAAGTCAGGACTAGAATTCAGTCACCGAGGGCAATTAATAAAATGAAACCCGATTCTGAAACACATCAGTTTAATATTTATTAGTCTATCTGTCAAGGCTTCTGTTCAGGAAATGAAACGGCTCATGAGTTATCATTCTGGCAAGATGGTCTTGCTACTGCTAGTGCTGGTTGAGGTTTGAGGGATGTCACGTGCTGAATATGCAGAATAAAATCAGCCCCGTGCGCCACTTGAACTTGCTCACTGTCACTGTCCAAGTAAGCCTAAGAGAACCCCAAGATACACTTGTGTGTGTGTGGGCGTGAATGATGAAGGACTTAGGCTCAATTGAAGCCAAATTGCAGTCAAATTGGATGAGAGAATAACACTCACGGGCTGCACAAATTGGAAGGGAAAAATGGCAAAAGCTTTATTGATTTACAAGCTTTACATTTATATAGTTACACATGAGTGGCCTAAATCAATACACATGGATACAAAGGCCAATCACATTCATGCATATGTACAAATATGCACCAAGTATATACAAATATCCTACCCCCCAATCACTTATCTAGAAATTGGGCCTATTGGGTCACAAGGCTAAGTAAGCCAATATAGGCCTCTAAGCTGCCACCCATGACCTGCCCATCTTCCTTGCAACAGTGCTGGATGTGGTAGGTAACTGGGCATGCATTCCACACACCCCGCTCAGCTCCGTACAGCTCCGCGCCTCTGCCATCCCGCTCCCGACTCGCCTACTGTCCGCGCGGGTACTGTTCATCCGCGAGTTGGCGCTCCGTTTCGAGAGGGTTGCCGAATCCGGAACTTGTGCGCGCTGGTCCAGAGAGAAGCGCGTCGTCGTGCTCTTTAGTTTTCTGTGGTCCCGCGTGCATTTTGGCGGCCCGTGACAGGGAGGATACCTGATTTTCAAACCCTTTCCGAAAATGTGCACGCAATGGGCTGAAATCAAGGCATGGACTCGTAAAGGATCAGAATTGCCGGTCTTCATGGCCCCAATGGCAACACCAAAACCAGTGGGCTGCATCTGTCAAAGTGAAAGTTAAGCCTGGAAGAATTTTGTGGTAATTGTGAAGCAGATGGCATGAATAATCCTTGTTTTTAGCAGAGAGAGACAAGTACTAAAACAAAAAAAAAAAATCGAAAATAAAAAGTTGAGTATGTGGATTTGAAAGTTCTTATCTGAGTTCAGAGTTTGTGTAGAAATTCGACCACATATTGCTTTTCCGCGACAAAACAGAGATAAGATTTAGGTTTTAAAAAGGAAAAATAAAAGATTAAGATAAACAATTTAAAGGTGTTAAAAGCCAGTGCGTCAGCGGCCCCCCAAATTAAGCCTATCGATTTCATGCCAGCACTACATATTCTTTCTGGTAGGTCCATGAAAAACAACATGTGGTTAACCTTACTTGTTTTACCATTTCCCTTTTTAACTTTTATGGACCAGCTAGCTATCCAAGCTGGTATTACCAATTCCAATATCAACGTGAACAAAGATTTTGGGCATTACATTGATACCAGCTCAATTAAAGGCTCTCCAAGAAGGCAGCCTTGGTTTGATGGTCATATCACCACTTAGATTTGGCTAACAAGCAAGGAAACAGACAAGACAGCCAGAAGTAGGAAATGCTCAGCAAGGCAAACATGGCGCAACAGAAATGCATAGACACCCCACATTTTAATTAACTTTGTTAAAATATCTTTGTTCAGTTCCTTTAAAAGAAAATATATATATATATATATATATATATATCTCTGCTCCGCCCTACGAGAAGAAGCATGGCACTGGCAGAGCCCATAGCGAGGACAGACGATTGTTCCACTCTAGGTCAGAACTGGTGATGGGCGTTTCTCTTAAGGCCCAATACCATGTGGCCTATAATAGGTCCAATAGTCTGCCCAATCCAGCCTTCAGGCAGTTCGATTTTACTTGCAATTTTAACAGAAAACAAATTTTCTCCCACGACAAAATTATGATCTTGTGGTGCATGTACTGATGAGCGTTTAGGATCATGCAGAAAAAATGTGCTTTCTTCTGTTGGCTACAAGTCCATATATAGCTCTTCTATGCTTTAGATTTATAACGATTGATTGCAATAGGAAGGGTAGATGAGAGTTGAAGGAGGTTGAATCAATATCAAATTACCATTTGAATATCATTCAGTTTCCTCCAACATCTCATTTACACTTCTTTTTTATTGTATTTATTGAGTACAAGATAATTTTGGAAGTCGTATGTAAGAATTGGAGGAATCTAAATAGTTTGGCAATACTATGTGCATATCCTGTTTAGTTTCCTCCAATATCTTATCTCCGACTTATAAATTTCAATCCAATAAATGTTCTTTACTGTTTTCCGGGTTTGGGGTTCCAGTTTCTTTCTAAGTTGTCTAGACAGTAATTTTTCAACGGCCACTTCAAGAACATATAATACTTTCTACTTTGTGTTGTTATGAAAAATCAAGCAACCGAAGCAAATAAAAAATATAAAAACACAAATTAACATTAAATTTACGTGAAAAACCTCTAAAAAACCCCATATAAAAAAAAAGTATGCAATATATTTATGTACATATACATATATAATATCGTAAAAGGGTGGAGACGTTGCCCGTTAGTCCCCCACAAATTCTTTGGAGAACTCGACCCTCGATTGTATCAGCATATTTCAATATACTCTATCAATTATCAAATATGGGTCACAAATTCTAGATATGTTTTAATAGTTAGTAAGTATACTCCTTCACTTAATTTTCCATTAAAACAAATATATTGAAAATAGTATCTATGATGGCCCCCGGCCGAGAGAGCAAGTGTAGATTTTCATGCCATAGCTTTGAACAGAAAGTGACTCAGTAATATCTTTTTGTAAAGGATTATGCTACTGTAGAATTGCTCTGTTTTTCACTCCTACATAATTATACAAGGTCTTAAAAACATATATCTAGACCCACAAAGAATTCATTGCTAACAAAGATGTGGAACACATGGGTTCCATCTCTGGTTCATTCTAATACTAACAACCTGTCAAGAATCAGGACGAGTTTTCATGGTCCACATAGTCTGCTTGGCTTATAATTATGAACTTATGTTGAACCCTACAACTACAAAACAATAGTTAGGTCTGCTCTGAACTAATGTGTTGTCTAACTGGACATTAGCATACCCAAAATGAGTATAATTGATATTCTGCAGATCCATTTGCCTAAATACTGTTTCTGCAAGTAGTTAAGCTGCGATTACTTTCCAGATCGAACTGATGACTGAGAAGCAAATCGATACTGACAATGCAGCAAGATATTAAATACGAAAGCAGTAGCATTATTTTCTTATTAAGAATATGGGACTGGCATTATAATTAAAAAGACAGAGCTGGCTAAAGGACAAGCAATTTCATCTCTCACTATCTTCTCTGTCCATAATGTTTGATAGGCCAAAGCTTGATTGCCACTACTCACATGCTTATCTCTGTTACATGCCTCTCCCCATGTGCTACCTTCCAAATGCATCCAAAATACTATTATAATAACACCATTAAACCACAAAACTGACTTAAGTAATTGAAATTGAATTCTCTTATATTGTTGTTTAATTTGTTTAATGTACAAACTGTGCCCGTGATTCCAAACAACAATGCCAGAATATCATAATGGGGAATCTATAACAAGTAACAAGAGCTTTTATTGGATAATCTACTTGTAGTTACATTAAACCAAAAGCTGTTCTAAATCTGTTCTTACAAAGTGGAAAAGAAAAAATTTAAGGAAATGAGAAAGAGATAAACAAATTTGACTGTGGGAAAACTTGGAAAACACTTCTGTAGAAGATATACAGTGGGAAGACAACTGATTACATTCAAGAATTAATGCCAGATTCCACTTAACATGCTGCGGAATCTGTTAGTAGACAACTTCCTGACAAGTCTCTTAGCATCATAAACTTCTGCTTCTGCAAGTTTCTCTATGTTCTTGAGATAACCAGAACTTGCAATCTTTCTTCTTGCACTATTGCAACTAGTTAATGACATTAATATGGAAAGCAAGAACTTTTTATTACCTGAATTTGCCTCTTCTTGGTCGAGTAATTGCAGAAGAAAGCCAATGTTGCGATCATCTTGAACAAATCTTTTTCGGTTTTTAGGGATAGAAACCATGCTGTAGAGTGCCTCAGCTGCCATTTCCCGTATTTCAAATGATTTTGCATCAAGAAATCTGACAAATTCTGGCATAAAGCCAGCATCTCCCATTGCCTTTTTCGTCTCCTCTGACGTTCCACACAGCTTATATGCTACCTTCAATGCCAATTCTTGAATTGAAACCTCCCCCTTGCGAAGAAAGTAGAGCAGTTCATCCATAAACCCGCAATTCATCAAAATATTTATAGCATTTGGTGAAGAGAAACATAATTTCTCAATAGCTCTCAACGTTGTCTCTCTTGCTTTTGAAGAAAACGAAGATTTAGGATCCAAAACACGCACTAATGCACGAATTCCTCCTTCTCTGATCACCATTTGCCTAATTGATTCATCCCCTGAAGCTATATTTTGAATAAACTCAATTGAGTTTATCTGCACAATTTCATCTTTGGATCTTGCAAGCTTGATAAACGTGGAAATGGCGCCTTCATCCACCATAAATCTCTTTATTTCTTCAACAGCAACAAGGTTTCTCAAAACCCCACAAGCAGAACCAATAACTTCTCCCCGGAATTCAACGCTATAACATATTTTCAACAGAGCTGGGACGCCACCATGAGCTGATACTGACCATGCATTATCAGAATTCTCTGTCAATTTTTGCAGACTTCTTGCAGCAGCCTCTTTACCCAATTCGTTGCCGCTTTCTAAAACCCGAATTAGAGGTCCAATAACTCCTGCGCCAATCAAAACGCTCTTGTATAAATCGAACCCAGAAATCACATAAACCACCTTAGCTGCTTCTTCTTGAATTTCTACCTCTAGAGAATCGAGGAAATTTACCAATATATTCACAATCTCGTTGACATCAACAACAACTATTTTCACATACTTTCCATCTTCAGTCACAACCTCACGCAGATTCACCAAAGCCTGCTTTTTCATTTGTGTATCGCCAATCTTCATTCTTGTCAACAAATCTCTTATGTAGAATCGCATGTCATCTTTGCAAGCATTAAGACCAGGCCTCGACACAACAATTGCAAAAGCCTGAGTCAGAACACCAGCTGTGTAAATCCCAGATAGATTCTTTACATGGCGATCAAATTTTGAGGACAAAACATCCAAATCACTCTGCATCAACAGCTTTCCACTGTAAGAAAGATCCATACATCTTCTAGCAAGATCATAACATTCATTCACTGTGATCAAAATAGCCCGAATCAGGCTTGAAAGAGCAGAACTTTCAGAAGAATCACAATTTTCAACCGCGATCAAGCCGGAATTCAACTCTTCTAGCTTGTTTCGAATCAGCTGCCATTTTACAGTAAACACTCTGATAGAATGAGAAAGAGAGAGCAAAGAAGATGTGACTTCAATGGCTTCCCTGAGACAGGATTGTTGAGAAGATGATGATTCTGGTAGTTGGTTTTGGCAGTTTTCTTGTTTTTCTTCTCCCATGTTTGGTTATCATCAAATTTGGACCAAACCCATATTTTTTCTTTGAAGAAGAGATGAGGCAACTGACTGCATGCTCGAGTTTGTTATGTTATCTTCTGTTTGCAGCCGAAACACAATTGGGACTATTTATTGTGCATTTACAGGTCTGACCTTCTGGGAGGTTGTGTAATAGTGACAACTCAATGAAGCAAAGATAAGGGCAGCAATGTCATATTGGAAGGTGAAACGGGAAGAAGAGTAGCCTTGACTCTGTAGGAAGTTGGAAGTATATTGAAGTCACAGGTCGTTAAGGAGAAAGTCTGTTCAACGAAGCGACAACTCGAGGATTACATTTTAAGATAACATTCTACGTGGAAGAATTTATAATGGAAGTTGTAGTTTGAATTTGACAAAATATTATTAAAGTGTAGGAGCAATGTAACTTTTATACAGAAACAAGTTAAATAATTCTCAACTGGGAATAGTAAACACGAGTGTGGTAAAAGAAATGCGTACATCATACTGAGTATTAATTAATTTATTGTTACTTTATGGCACTTTAAATGAAAAGCTGTTAGATGACAAACAGTACATATTTCTCTGGCTGCGATGCTGACAACCTTATTTCACTGTGCATTATTGATACATATTTAATTACCGACAATCTGTTAGTTAAATGATAGAGGGCATATTACGATTGAGTGATTAAGAAAACTACATAGATATCTAGTATATATTTTAAGGATAGGATATCTTTTCTACGAAAAGAAGCATTTTAATTTGTAAAGATAATAAATATAATCAACTCGATTTTGATACAGAAGCAAGATTTCTGGTATTTTTCAGCTTATGAAAGAACAAAAATATTTACAATTTGATTTTAAATTTAAAGAAAAAAGATGAGTGTTGCGTTTTGTACAAGATTTGGAGAATGTTGCTGCAACATTTTTCGAGTTTTGTAACTTTCTATCAAGTTTACTTTTATAACTTTAAAGGGGTCACTTAAGAATCACTCATTCGAGCTACGACGAAGGTTTCTACTTCAATCTAAGTGATGCAAAAAAGACGTGGGAATTGTGATTAAGGAAAATTTGAGTTAAAGACAAAAGCCTTGGTGGACCACAACTTAATATGAGGAGGGCACTTGTTTCAATTAGGTGAAAAGAAGAAAAAGGGTTTATTATTATTATTAAGCAATATATATATATATATATATATATATATATATAATATGAAAATTTGCAAGCATGGAGGTGACAAAACATCCCCACCATGTGAAAGTTTTCTTTGTTGGATGCCTTGAGCTAGCAGTCAACTTTTCAATAGCAAGTGGAGATGAACCTACTCTACTACATATACTAATTGATACAAAAGTTTGCTCTCTCTCTTTCTCTCTCTCTCTCTCTTTAATTTCTTTTCTTAACCTTTTGCGATATTGATAGTGAAAGAAGCTATAAGCAAAAGCCAAAAAGCTGCTCATATGTCAAAACAACATATAATATGTATAAAGAGCACATAAAGGTTATTGACCATCCCCCCTTCACGTTTAAGTTATTTAAAGAGGATAAGTGCTTTACAGGATTCCAATCCGTTGTGGGTTTTATTTTCCTGGAAAATTTAGCAGAAAGAGCATCATTTACCTGGAGTATATATTTTAATTAACCTGGGGAAGAAGACAAATGAGATTTTATAAAATGAAATGACCCATGATTCGATTAGTCGTCCTTATTTTCCATGCTGATATTATTATCTTATAACATGACAAAAAAACCATATTATTCTGTTAGTCACGGATCGTTATTTTATGTAATCTTGCTTAATTCCATAATCGTGTATGATCTGGTTCTTGTTTTTTTCTAAGCAGTCCTAGTTAAAAGAAAAGGAGAACTTTAGCAAAAGTGGGGAATCAACATTCATCAGTCGGCGTTAACATTACATTTTGGTTGCCTACGATATCTCATATTGTAGCTTTCTGTTCTGATCTAGGCCACACCAGCATGCTGGCGAGGCGACATTTTCAGAAATATAAGTTTGTTGCATCCAACAGTGAGTGAGTAAGTGAAGGATCTCTCTTCTTCCCTTCTCACCATAACTTTGAACTGTACATGGCCTCAATCCTTCTTCAGGCACCGCAAGATATTTCCAATTTTTCATACAATCACCAGCCATATCTTTTGTGGGTCTTTCTCTAATTCCATTTACATGTATTTAGCGAACAACTCGATTACACCATAGTGTCATTTAAGTGGATTAGTTTAACTTAATTTTCCGTATAATATTAATAGGTCTTCCTATTGTTAGCTGAACTATATGGTTTATTCCATTTCAGGAAATACAGGGTGGTCATTTGTAGCCGTAGACTGTATAAATTAACCTAAGTGGGTTTTGAGTGTTAGGTGCAATTTAATTGTGTGTAAGAACAATAAAGTGATGATCATATGGGACACCTTTTGAGTAAGGAAGAAGGGAAATTCAACACACAAGCTAAGATAGCTAGCATAGTAACAAAATATATACCTTGGCTTTGAAGAGAAAGGTGCACATAACAATATTTTCATGCTCATCTACTCCCAATAAGAGGCAAGATTGACAAAATTATGAGATAAAGACTATAAATAACAAAAAGAAATAGAGATTGCTTGATGTGGACATTTGGGTTTGGTGTTTAATTAATTATCAAATTTTTACATCTTGGATTTGAGAAATGGTCCTACAAAGCAATATATTTATATATACATATATATATATTAATAGTTCCAATAACCAAACGAAACTCCTAGAAAGAAAACTTTAGCATCTTAGCTAATTTATTATTTTATGATATGAAACTAAGGAAAATACAATGTATAAGCCATTATTTAAGCTTGTTAATGATAAAGTGAAGGTGATAATGCAATTTTCAATTGCAGATTAAGCTAAATCCAAGGAAAAAGATTTGACACTGAAAGATTTGACCCTGGAGGTCATGTTTTAGAGGAAAATGGACATTAGGGTTGATAATAACTTGCCTAATTAAAGATAATAAAGTGCCCTAATCTTGTGTTAGCTAACTAGCTAGGATCGACCCTTACTGTTTTGACCATACAATTAAATTATAGGAGTACTGCTTGCTGATGTGCTAAATGCTTATTAGTTCGGTGTTTAATTTAATTATTAATCAGCTATCTAATCGTAGGGCCACGGAGCCAACAGTTGACGATTGTGACTAGTCTATGGGAGGAAACATCTCATTTTAGGAAAATATATATATATATATATATATATATATATATATACATGCTGAAAGAGAAATACGTAATTACATATGATTAAGTCGAAAAATCATGGTGATTAAAGCCTTTGAACAACCCTATAAATAATATTATTTATTAATCCTTTATTGCGGCACCCAAAATTCAATGTTCAGACTACAAACTGTTAGCATTATTTGTTGTATGTAGACTGTAATTATTGAAAGTTAATCAAGAAGTAACGGTAGAACTTCTGATAATATGTGCTTGTGCTAGGAGACCTGCGCCCTTCCCTAAAGATGCTATAATAATAGTAATAATAATAATAATAATAATAATTATTATTATTATTATTATTATTATTATTATTGGCTTCAAATTATGAACGGGACAGGTTACCAAATACACTGAACTGATTTTTAATCATAGAGTGCTATAGGGTTGGAGAACAAAACCACATCTATACAGCAACAAGAACAGATTTCACAAGTTATAAACCAATAACAAAGAACCCATTACCAAATCTAACACCTATCATAATTATCACACTGTTAAGGTTTGCAGTATGAGATCGGAAACCAAATCATGTTTTTTATACAGTCACTGGTTTAAATCCTACTAACCCTATTAAATTAATTGTAATGATTACAGTATCTAAACTAAAAATGTGATTAATGAAACCTCTAAAAGCATCAAGTTACCAACTTAATACTTATATCATCAACTTATGGTATGCTGGATTTCTGAATTAATAAATGAAATAAGAGTGACCAAAAAGCCTAAAACTCCATGGGAACACATGATTTTAATTATGTCATACATTTGTAGTTGGTGAGCTATAAAGAATTGGCAATTTGCAGATTTTCTGCTCGAAGCATAGTGCATTGCCAATGTGGCCTATGATCATTTTCTTAAAATATTACCAATTCTTTTTGGTATTCAAATTGGGCATACGGCTATTGGTGGAGATAATGGAACCGATGCAGGTGGTCCATTGACCAAAAGTCTTGAGTTTCATGAACAGTGTAAAATGATGAGAACTCAAAATAAAGGAGAGAACCAAAGGGTAAAAGTGATTACTTCTGAAGTGAAATCTTAGAAGCAACTCCAACAATGCTGATGGCGTTGATTGATTGTCATTTTAGGGCCTGCGTGTGAAAAACACATTGTCCAACTGGGGCAATCACAAAAGGACAGCGTTGCTTTGCTCAGCTCAGCTCTGCATCAGTTCATGCACCTTTTTCATCACCAGTCAAATCATAAGTTGCAATGAAAGGAAAGGGCCTTCATGGGCCTGTAGAAACTAGGCTCATTCCATCAAGAATTAGATGTGCTTAGAGAAGCCATAATGGGCCAAACTGACAGATTACACTATATAAAGTATTTCATGTTCCTTTAATGGTGCTTTTAGAAGCCACCTTCAGGAAATGAAAATGGTCATTCTCTTGTCTCATCGAGGATAGGCAAGTAAGATGTTAATAAGATTAGAAGATAAAAAAAGCTATGATCGAGACATAAAGAAACAAGCATCTAACGTTATCATATGATAAGAGAATTGTCCTTGTGATATCACTGTACATGGAATTCGGAAGAAAAGAAAATTATCGAGCACACGAATAAAAAGGGAGAAGCCCCAAGAATTCTTGTGCAAGTGTTGGACTCCAAAACTGTAGGAAGTACTGAGCGATCAACTACTGCAAGAAACCAATAGCTTGAAATAAAAAATTTTAAAAAAAAAAAAGTCATAAGGATGCAAAAGCATAACCAGGAACAGGACAATCATGGCAGATTCTAAGTCATTCAACCCCAGAAACACCCCATGTTACGTTGTCCCTCATCAGGAAGCACCTCATCAAGCCGTACATGGATCCAAATTTGATCAAGATCTGATATTCCAATTGCATATGCATGATGCATCCGCCACATTTAATCATAGGAGTCTCATATGCTGCATGTGCCCTGCAACCACCCGGTTCTTTATCTATTGCCATTTGATGACACCTCCAGGATTTGGGCCAACTCTGTCCTTGACACTTGAGTGATTGCACTCTGTTCAATTCCTTCATATAACCTTTGCACCACTCATCATTGAAGCCACACTACTAAATATTCTCCTTTTCGATGTTATTTCATCAGCCACAGGAGTCTTTTTAAAGTGATCTCTTAGAGAAAGATCTTTATTCCATACATTTTTTGCCCTAAATACGGAGTTCTTTGCAACAGGTTTTCTGTCGTTGAAGTGAGCAATTAACAACTGAAACAATGCACGAAACTTGAACAAGCAATACTGAAAGTTCATACTCACTGAGATTATAGATAACATTGATAAACAAAATTGCTCGATATATAAATTCCTGCAGCAATTTAAGAAACTAGGTAGCTAAATGCAAAAAAATAAATAAATAAATAAAGGTAAACAAAAATTAGAAAACCAACCACTTGGTGTAATAGACGCATGTTTTCGGGAGATTATGCAATCAGGGGTACAAAGATTTTATCTGGGGCAAACTCTACATGCAATGGAAGCCAAACCTCCTGTTTTTGGTTCTCTTCAATTTGTTGTTTCGTCAAGACATCCTTGAAAACCCCTCTTCTTTTGATGAAATCCGAAATTAACTCCAATGCTGCAACTTCGAACCTAACTACGTGCTTTACACATTGTTCTTTTAGCAAGTTTTATGAAATCTGCATCTAGGTACGTACCACGCCCCACCAGTGATTTCCTTTGAGGGCTCAAACTCCACTGCTATGAAGTGCTTCCTTCCATTGCCCTGGATATTAACCACCTCTTTGATCAACATCTTGGCTTGAAGTGACTTGAAGAATTTACTAGTAATATTATCAGGGATGTTTTTTGTAGTTCTAGCTTCATGTTTGTCCATATGGCCATATCTTGTTTGTTAAGTTCAAACCCGGACTGGGTAGTTTTTGAAGACGAGGGAACTTGAACTCTACGAAACCTTCAATGCTGAACATATGAAATACATTATCAGAGATGTCATGATATGACACAAGCGCACTTGTGAGACCTGAACTCAGCATATGAAAGCACTTTTTTGATTATCTGTGATGAGATGAGAGGTAATCAGAATAACTGAAGACATTATACAAATGTTTGGTTTCCATGATCAATTTATATAAAAAAAAAATGCCAGTTAACATCGAATAAACAAACACTATCGTCAATGAGTAGTTTAGCAATGGTCTAATTAACCATGGCACTTATTTAGTTCATATAGACTACTAATTAACATCAGAGAGTGAGAACAGAAGAAGGGGCGTCCTTTCTTGGCCCAGCAACAGTGCGGTATACATAAACCTTGGCAGCCTGACTTTCACCATTAGTCTCATCATCCTTAATCACCTCAACATTAAGCCTGCGCTTCTTCCTTGCCAATATGCTACAACCATCCATTGTCACATTGCAGGATGACATCCAAAGTGATCTCATAGATTCATACATCTCCAAACCTGATAGCAGTGCTGCATCCCCGAATGGGCAATCCCTTATCTCAAGTTTCCTCAGCTTTGGACAACCTCTTAGCACACACTGCATCCCCCAATCGCTGCTTCCAGCAAAAGCTACTGAAAGGAATTCCAGATTTTTGGCATACTTTCCAATGTACTCAAATGTTAGGTCTGTTAACAGACCTGAAACTGAAAGCCTCTGGAGTTTTGTGCAAGTCTTCACTACTGCACCAAAAGCCTCATCCATGGGTTCGTTTGTCAGGTGATCTGGTTGTCCTGGATTCATTATGCAGAGACGGAAGTGGGTGAAATTTGGGCAGTTCTGCACAACGGTTGCCACAGCAGCATTGGTCATCTGCCGACAGAAGTAAAGGACATACTGGAGTTTCGGACACCCAGAAGACACAGCGACAAATCCTGCTTCAGTAACCCCACTAACAATTTCCTCATCAAACGGATCAGCGGGGAAAACACGAAGTTCTTCAAGCAACGGACAATTGGAACCAACGGCCTTCAACCCTTTGTCTTCTACTGTGTCCAGGACCTGAACAAGAAAATAATCATGGAATTGAACTTTTAAAATTTGAAGTTACTAAGTGATGGGTTCATAATGGACATGTCCCTAAGTGTGGTTCAGATCAGTTTTCCAGAAATCTGCGTCTTTGGTATTGAGGAGATGGACTTGCTAAACACATTTTAACTGTTACTGCAACATAACGTGAATTGCAACCCTATGTTTTCTTTCCAAAAAACTATTTGGAAACTAACAGCAGAGACAGCCACTCATTTCAATCTCCTATTTTGACTAGCTTACTATCAGTTGTCCCCAATAGCGTATATGATAGTCAGAAATCAAAACCATATATTCATGTCTCTGACAGGCACTGTAAATACATTAGGTTTAGGGATCAATTGGTTTAATTCCTGATCGCAAAATTCTTCGAGAAAAAAGAGAGAACAGATTTAATTGTTACTTGTATGTTTAGTTGACAGAAATGTACAACAGAGGTTACTTAATAGCAGAATAAATATTTGTTGTATTAGTCAGACAAAGAACAACGAATTGAGAACACCACATTCTGCAACATTATAAAGTAAAAAATAATTATTGCATCTCTTCTATTAAGCTTAATCAAATTATAAGATTATTCACCAGAAAATGAAATTGGAGGAAAAGATGAGAGTAATAAAGGATCCTCACCCAGAGACGCTGAAGACGTGGACAATGCACAAGAAGCTTGGCAAGTTCACCACTTCCCAACGAAGCATAGCTCAGATTCATGAGTGTCAAATTTGCACAGGCAGGGTATAATGCTTGAAGATACAATTCTGTTGCTCCCCATAAACCAGAGAGCGCAAGGATATTCTTGCAGTTGCTGAATGCAGTCTTCAGCTCTGCTTGCTGCTCATCAGCAAGCTCTTGTGAGAATGAACCAGTACCAAGCTCCACTAATTGAGGAGCAATAACAAGTAGCCTTTGCAATTGTTCCAGGGAAATCCTTTTGTTAACCTTCAAAACCCTCAATGACTTGCACCTGCTTACAAGTTTCTCAAGCGCTTCAAAATTAACTTCAGTGCTCAGATTGGCAAAGTTCAGTACTTCCAATGACGTAAATCTTTCAGGGAAGCAGCTCAACCAGCTACCGCTTATTTCATCAATACCATTCTCCTGAATGTCGAGTTCGGTCAAATTCCTGTGTCGTCCAAATTAGAGTTTAGAAGGTTGTGGTCACAAGCAAAATCCAACATGAGAAAGAAACAAAAATAGCTAAAACTTACCTGCAATTTGAAGCAATCTCAGCAAGACCATCAGTACTGAATCCATCACAACTCACAAGCGAAAGAGCTTTAAAATTTGGGAAACAGATGGCCAAGAATTCCAAACTCTCATCACGCACTGTCATTCTTTTCAGCCTCAACTCCTCAAGCAACGGATACTTCTGAGCAAAAGCCACCAGCCAAGGGTGAAGATCAGCACCCCAATCTTGCGGAACCAAGTTGAAATCCGAGAATCTTGGCTTCCCTTTCAAAGTCACACTCCGAATGTTGGGAAACCGGCGCACCAGAATCTCGGGCGAGACAGAGTAGCAGTTGCCAATATATACATGGGTTCTCGACAAACGTTCTGCTTCATACCAGTCTTTGCAGACTAGAGAGGCCGAGCTGCGATCCTTACGTGAAGTTAAGAGCGCAAGCACTTTTGAAATGGCTTCCCTGAGATTGGCTTTTTCGGTTGACAATGACTCCATTTCAGGTAAGTTTTGGTCTTTTTCCTGTTTTACTTCTTCCATTTTTGAAGCAAACACAATTCCTGTCGAGAAACTGAATGGAAAATGAAGCAACTGAGTATAAATCTTGTGAAGTTGGGTACAGTTTTTGCAGGAGAGACAGGGCTGGGAGCATTGAAACTTGATGCATGTGGCGCATTAAAGAACGCACGTTACATGTTGACCTAACACAATAATTAATTCTGATTTCAGGAAAACCTGCCGACTTTCCTGAATGGATCCAAATAAAATATATAATAATAATTTCTTAATCTATAGATCTGATCTAGAGATGTGGTAAATGGATAAAATTTCCTTTAAATGAGTAGAATGATTTATAAAACAAAACAGTGTAGATGTATGCATGTGTCATGCGTGTGAGACCATGGGCTGTGAATTAATATGTAAGTTTTGTGGAAAGACGTACTAAATTTTAGAGTTCTGATAAATATGTCCGAGATAATCTATTTGAAGTTGATGGAATTATATTATCCAAATAACAAATATATTTGGGAACTTTTAAAATACAAGAAAAAAATAAAAGAAATTAATGAATGGTAAGCTATATATTGTAAATATTAACTGCATCATTCAGATTTCAATTCAAATTTAATTTGATGAAAAAAAATGTGACATTAAACACTTAAAAGTCAATGAATAAAACCTTAAATACTAGTATTTTCCGACATGGTTTCAATAGATGGCTTAAAACCAAGTCTGAAAGCTTAATAAAATATGTAAATGAAGGGGAAAATTTTGAAAAATGGCAGGTTGTACTTTGAACGTTGTACGTCGAACGTAGATGGCTTTGTTTTGTTGCCGTAGCTCTAATGCATACTGATGATTGGTCGCATCACCAGATATACAACAGTTGCTAAGTGGATATAAACTAACATGCATTTGTCTCTACGATGTTGTCCAATAAATTTATAAAATTATTATATTATTGTACAAAATCTTATACCTATGTATATAAAATTGATTTAACATATGTTCGTACTCATTTTAATAAATATGTAAATTCATTTGTTTGTAAAAAAATGTGAGCAATTATTGTGACCGAATACTATATAATCAAGTGATGCAAAACACCTCACCTCGATAATTATTTCAAACAATATAATATATCGTACAGTTTCTAAAAATAGTTTAATCATCGTATTATCCCATTATTTTATGTCAATATTTAAAAGAAAAAATGGATATAATTCATTTCGATGAGTATTTAACCCCTTTTAAATTTCATTCTTCATAAATCATTTCCTTGACAAGTTAATTCAAATCGTTATTTAGCCGCCACATTGATAATAAAAATCCCAGTTTATAGGATTTGCTAAGCAGTCAATCGGCGAAAGAAACGAACAATCAAGCCGAGGTCTTCATATCCAATAGATGGAAGAAAAAAGGATGACGCAAAAGAAGACAATAATTCATTATCAACCCCAAAATAAAACATCCACCAGGAAATTCATGGTACAATTTTGATCATCCGACCACAAACATCCCACATCTCCAAGATAACGTGGACCCCTGATCATTTATGCCCTCCCAATATGCTTACTTGTGCTCCAAAACCACTGGGGCCTATATCCACTGAAATACTTTGATGACAGCTCCTGAATTCAGGCCAACAGATACGAGCTACCAGACCAGCAACCACCCCACTTGTTCACTTTCTCTATATAATCACACCATTCTTAGCCAGCCAAGCCAGCCTTCAATCCTCCACAGTTCTTAGTTTTCACCTTCATCAATAGACGCCATTTTCCACCATCTTAGAAAGCAAAGCTGTTATTAGAGCGACTGACATGCTTCAGAAAATGCAGCAAGATGCACTTCATTTGGCTGCAAAGCCTCTTGATGTCTTTTATGTCACGGAGTCTACTCATGTAGCCCACTTCATAAAGGAGGTGACATTTTAAACTCATTATATATATTATGTAAAATGTTGGGTGTCCATTACCCAAAGAATATTTGTCTGAAAATTCACCTCTTCTAATGCCATGGTGTGTGTTTTCCTTCTAATGCAGGATTTCGACAGGGCATACGGACAGGGGTGGCAATGCACAGTAGGAACAGATTATGGTTCATTTGTAACGCACTGCCATGGATGCTCTATCTACTTCGGAATTGGCAGCCTTTCAATATTGCTTTTCCGGGTCATTGTAAATCAAGTAGCCGAAGCAAACTTGTTTCAGGCCTTGGAGACTGTAAATGCTTAGAGCATGGTTTCTTATATTTTTTAGGCTTTTCCTGTCCAATCTGAATTGTCTAAAGCAAAGAAACTGTAATTGAAGAACAAATATCAAAGTCTCGCAGTCCCCCATCTTTTCACTTTTTCCCGCCCACATATCTTCCACTGTATGAACCCAGCATCTGGATGGGGGAAAGGTGTACTCTGCGAAACCTGGGAGCTGAACATAAAATTCATTATCAATGATAAGCATTAACATGACAGAAATATATAGAGTGGAGTACTAGCTTTTTTCAGAACTATTCGATTGACAATGTAAGACAACATAACCTTCTGCAGGAAGTTGAGTGAAAATGCATTTACACATACTTCCATGTGCTCAAATCTATATAAAGAGGATGCTAACCAACATTGAATAACCTACATTACAGTCAGGAGTTCAGCATTAATTGCCCAGCAGATAATTCTGCCTGGACCAGGAGATGTCATAAAAGTGCAGGATCTTGCTAACAACGGATCTTCTAAAAACCTTGCCCCTTACTCAGATCAAATGGCCTAAAGGGCACCACACAACATTTCTAGGCCCCTGACAAAGGCTGGTACTAATTCAAGCCACTTATATTTTCAGGGAGTCAGGATCCCACCAAGGGGCCTCTTTGTGTGAGTGCACTTGTATTTGATTGGGTGCATGAAATAAAGAAAGAGAGATAAAATGACAGAGAAATTACCAATTATTTCTTAAACATCAGAGAGTGAGTACAGAAGGAGGAGCATCCCTTCTTGGCCCGGCAACAGTGCGGTAGACATAAACCTTATCAGCCTGACTCTCATCACTCCCATCTTCCTTCATCACCTCCACATTTAACCTGGGCATCTGCCTTGCCAATCGCCTACAACCATTCATTGTCAAATTGCAGGCTGACATCCAAAGCGATCTCATAGATTCATACTTCTCCAAACCTGACAGCAGTGCTTCATTCCCAAATGGGCAATCCCTTATCTCGAGTTTTCTCAGCTTTGGACAACCTTCCAGCACACACTGCATCCCCCTATCACTGCTCCCAGCAAAAGCTACCGAAAGGGTTTCCAAATTTTTGGCATACCTTCCAATGTATTCAAATGTCAGGTCAGTTAACAAACCTGAAACTGAAAGCCTTTGGAGTTTAGTACAAGTCTTGACCACTGCACCAAAAGCCTCGTCCATGGATTCATTGGTCAGATAATCTGGTTGTCCCGGGTTCATTATGCAGAGACGAAAGTGGGTGAAATTGGGGCAGTTCCGCACAATCGTTGCCACAGCAGCGTTGGTCATCTGCCGACAAAAGTAAAGGACGTAGCGGAGTCTCTGACAGCCAAATGACACGGCAACAAACCCAGCTTCAGTAACCCCATGGATAATTTCCTCCTCAAAGGGATCAGCAGGGAAAACACGGAGTTCCTCAAGCAATGGACAATTAGAACCAATAGCTTCCAGCCCTTTGTCTTCTACTGTGTCCAGGACCTGTATCAAGAAAATAATCATGAGATTGAACAACGAAAGTTCAAAGCTACCAAGAGTAATGTGTTAGGTTCATAATCAACATGTCAATAGTATATGTCAAAGAAGTTTCTGAAGACATTCTCAGTACTGCTCAGAATTTATGAACGTTTGACAATGTATAACAGCAACCCACTGCTATCATAGAAAACATTTTGCAAAAATACAGCACAGAAAAGTAGTAATTGTGGAAACTAAGGTCACTATCAGTAAATATTGAAGGTTTTGACTACTAATAATCAATAATTAAACTATAAATACAGTACTTCTGGGTCAGGAAATGCTGACAAGGAAACAAGCACAAAAACATGCACATAGAACATGCAAAAGCCATATCTAAAAGAGTGATCATTTATATGGCATGGGTTTGGGCAATGAGACGCGCATCCTATTTTTCCTCCTTGGCCTTACAAGCGAATTCCGCATGGTTTAAATCTTTGTCAAAGACCTCTCTGGCAAAAGAGGATTTTGATAAATTTTCAGGAGATGTTCCAACAAAATTCAAAAATTCCTCTTCTGATAAATTTGGAAACATCTGAGCCAGCTACATGTAAACATGTATATGCAGGTTCTGGATCCACTGAATCAGTTGCTCACCATTTTTTACCAAAAACCTACCTACTATCAACTACAACATAAGGTGAAGGGGCCTGTTAGCCAAATTCCCTACACAAAATTCTACAAACAAGAAGGAATTAACACCTCTAAATTCTGTAACACTACGAAGCCAAAAAGCATTATTGCACCTCCTATTGTACCTCTTCAGTTCTACATACACACATACAAATATGCAAGTAAAAGATTTGCCAGTCAGGAATAAAGTATACAAGGATTTGCCAGTCAGGAATAAAGGATACTTACCCAAAGGCGCCTAAGACGTGGACAGTGCACAAGGAGCTTGGCAAGTTCACCACTTTGCAAGGCAGCATAGCTCAAATTCAAGAATGTCAAATTAGCACAAGCAGGGTATAGAGCTGGCAGATAAAATGCCGTCGCTTCCCATAAACCAGAGAGGGTGTGTAAATGCTTGCAATTGTTGAATGCAATCTCTAAATCTGAATACTGTCTGGCAGTGAGATCTTGCAAGAACGAGCCAGTACCAAGCTCCTCTAATTTAGGCACATGAACAAGCAGCCTTTGTAGTTGTTCCAAAGAAACACTTTTGTTAACTTTCAGCACCTTCAATGATTTGGACCTACTTATAAGTCTCTCAAGGGCATCAAAATTTACTTCACTAACAAGATTGGCAAAGTTAAGTACTTCTAATGACGTAAAGCTTTCAGGGAAGCAGCTCAACCAACTTCCACTGCTATCTTCTATACCATTCTCTTGAATGTCAAGCTCAGTCAAATTCCTGTAAACCAATTACATTTGAAAGATAACAATTATAATTCATGTCTAACATTAAAAGTAAATAGTTGAACATTACAAAAATAATTTGCATAACTTTTGAAATTCTGACAAAATCACGAAACTGAGAATACATTGACCTCTAAGCTGAAATGAAAGAATAGCAAAGAAATAAAATCTGTCAAAACTTCATTAAAAATTCCCAGCAACATATTACAATTATTTCATATCACAATTTGTTTGAGTTGTTGACCAATTCTAAGCTCCACAGAAGAAGATCAAGTTATGCCCAATTGATTGCACATGAGATGCAAGACAGTGGTAGGACCATTTGTACCAGTGATGGAGATAATTTAATGTCAAATCAATTATATATATATGAAGAGATTAATAAAACTTGCTCAATGAAATGTAAAGCCCAATCATGTACATCTCTTGGATTGGAAAGGGATTAGAAAGTTACAGCTAAATTTGCACATAGCAGTATTAGTCAAATAAAATATACACTTTATGCTAAAAGATCTTCAAAGTTAAATTATTTAATTGCCAAAAGAAATTGATTTAAGGAATCTCAACTTTTAAAAAGAATAAATGTAAATGGGTTCTCCATTTTCCAGTTATTCGCCAGGATTAAATGATGTCATTTCACATGATTCTCATGTGAAAGAACCATGTCAGAAAATGGAAGCACTTCATCTATTCTTTTTCTTTTCAACTGGGAACTGACATCATGAGTCTCCAATGTTTAATCACAAAATTATGGGAAAAAGTTGCGGGCATTAGTAACTATCTGAAGTTCACAACAACGACAGTGCATTAACCTGATTACAGTAATAAGACCTGCTTCACACAATTAAGCATCAACTTTTGGAGAAAACCTTCTTTACTCGTGAATTTCAGGAATGTAAACACCCACGGTATTGAAAGCTAAGAAATAGAATTTTTATTTTTTTTGGAAAAAAAGGGTTGAAGAAATTTTGCATTAGTCCTCCAATAGCAGATGAGGATGAATATACTCTCACCCAATGACTATGGGTATATGTAGAAGGGCGATAACATCCAGTATGTGGCATCCAATAAATGCATATTAACATGTCAACTCTGGCATCAACAGACAAAAATAAATGAAAGAAGAAAGAAGGAAAAACAAGGAGACGAAAATCAGAGAAGCAACTCTCTTTCAGTTCAACTAAGCCCGCAACCCTTATACTAATAAAAAGAAAAGTTACAGCAAAATCTGTTTTCCAATGACCAAAAAACATATATACTGAATATGACAACATAAAATAAAAACATTTTAAGGTAAAAGCCTGATAATTTTCATGTTTTTATGTAAAGATAAAATTATTCCTCCATCAACAACTCATAATCGTATATAGATGTCAAAATCACCAGAAGAAAACAAAGAATTCGGAAACAGAGTGTAAGGTGAACTGTCAATAAGACATAGCTAACTGTTAAAGTATCATAACACAGAAACGAGCCAGTTTTGCCCATCCTACCTCAAAATTTATTCTATTTGCCCCTTTTCTAAGACCTTTATGGCGTATATTAAATCGATAAACAGTAACTTTATGTCTTCAATTTATTGCACAAGTAATCAAGAAGATGGGATCAACTGGGGGATTACTCAGGTGAAATTACTCCCATTTAAGAAAATTCAGAGTTAAATTTATTTTTGAAATAAATAAGGGATATTTTTGTGTGGGATGACATCAAGGAGATGCAATCGAATTTAATGCTAAGCACAGGTCATATGTCACATCTGGAAAATAACCAAAAAAAAAAAAAAGAAAGGAGAAAAAGAAGTAACACCAAAGTTAACGAATTTATTTCTCAGCCACAGGTTCAAGTTGTTGCCAAGCTTCATCAAACAAAAGAGAACCCATCCACAGAAATCTTGTGCTCTAAGAATATAACAAGTTTTGTGCTTTTTAATGAAACGACTATGCAGATCTCTCGCCATTGCAACCCATTTTATCCAAAGCAAAAAACGCACAAATAATTAAATAAACATAAATAAAAAGAAAAATAATAACAAGTTAATTAGAAAAACTTACTTGCAATGTGTAGCAATTGCAGCAAGACCATCGGTACTGAATCCATCGCAGCTTAAAAGCGAAAGAACCTTGAAATTGGGAAAGTTAACAGCCAAGAACTCCAAACTCTCATCACTGATAGTCATTCTCTTCAGCCTCAACTCCTCAAGCAGCGGATACTTGTCAGCAAACGCCATTAGCCAAGCGTGAATATCTGCCCCCCAATCCGGTGGAACCAAATTGAAATCCGAAAATCTCGGCTTTCCTTTCAATGTCACGCTCCGAATGTTAGGAAACCGGCGCGTGAGAATTTCTGGCGAGACTGAGTAACAGTTGCCGATAAATACTTGAGTCCTTGACCACCTTTCTGCGTTGTACCAGTCTTTGCATACTAGAGAGACTGAGCTACGATCTTTATGCGAAGTTAAGAGAGCCAACACTCGCTCAAGCACCTCGTCCGGGAACGACGTCGGCTCAGCTGAATCGACCGAGCTAGGAGATTCCTTTCTTCGCTTTAAATCCGTCTCCATATTCATATAATTTCAAACCTTCAAACTTTGAAACTCCATAAAACGAAGCAATTAACAATGTTGAAAAAAAAATTGCAGATGAAAATGAAGCGAGAAAGAGACGAAGGAAGAGATAATGGTAGATTCAGTTCAGGTTACTAAATAATTGGATCTACCATGAAAGGAATCTCCAAAACAAAGCGCTTTCTCTCTCACTGTCTCTCAGAAAGAAAAAAAAAGGAAAGAAAGAAAAGATAATCGCAGAGCCAAACAAGAAGGCAACAGAAGACCTTGCGTATTATAGTAAAAGCAGCAAAGAAAATATATAAATAATTAATAATTTATATGATTGTAATAATATTAATAATTATTATTATTATTGTCTGTGTTCAGTCCACCTTAGCCGAAGCTGACACAGACATGGCAATAGAGTGAAAAAGGCCGAGAAGGTCGTAGCCCACCACCGCACCTAACCTATGTTCGCGTGCGTAGTGCGCACACCCTCTCATCATCCGACACGTAAGCAGATTCGTACAAGGTGAGTCCAGAACAGAACGGTGCGCAATGCACCCATGGCGCAAACTAGAGACTGCTGCTGTCTTCTTCGGGCATTGAGTAAATGAGTGGTTAAAATGGCAGCTTAGGTGAACTGCAAATAGTAAAACCCTTTTTTTCCTTAAATAATAATTAAAGAAAAAAAGTTACTGGTACCGACGGGACAGCTCCTTCGTATCAAATGATTTTTATTTTATTTTTACCCGCCATGAACGGGATGAGCCGTACAACCTCCACACCATCATTCAGAGATTTCCCCGTCCTGATTACAATCATAATTCTCGTTTTACCCCTCAACGCCATCTTTTATTTATTTCGTGTCGATGAGAATACTGTAATTGCAATTTAAAATATAGATATAAATAAATATATAAACGTTTTTGACGGTTGTGATGAGGGCTCATGATTTCGACTAATCAATCACAGATTGGAGCTTATCAGCTCAGCTCATCAGGAGGAGTCAAATCTTCATAATTCAAAAATCTTACCATCTCTTGTTTGTTTGTTTGTTGGAATGAGATTTTTTTTTTTTCCTTTTCTATAGGGTCAAGCTCTCTGGTAGAAATTTCTTTTTCATTCGCTTACACTTACAGACCGACCTGGTTTTATCTCAATTAAGTCTGATTTGTCTCGATAAACTTCCAATAATACTGCAGACTAAAGCCTGACTACTGTCAGCTTAACGTGCAAAAAGAAACGTTTCATGCTTGTTTAGATATCCCTGCAAATTTTCCCGGAAACAGTTTTCTTCACAAATCCCAATTTTCTCTCTTCCAAAGCAAACTCCTTTGGCTTTGCTTCTGTACGTTCTACTTAACCTCTAATGGTTTCTAAAAGGCGTTGAAGATCCAAAGCAACCTTATCATCGTCGTCATCATCATCATCATCAGATCTTCAAAACATGACACATCATCGCACCGCCATTAATGATTTTCTGACCAATCAACTTTTCATGGAAAACAACATCTCCTTCGAAAATACTTGACTGCCCTCGTAGTAGACTACATCAAACCAGGAGGAGGTCAAGAACTGAGGGGTAATAAGGTCATTTGAGTTGTTTTGTCTTTCAGTTTATTCTGTTACTTTACATGAACCGGTGGTCACAAAGACAGAATCATAAGATCGGACATGTATTTCTCGTTTATTTGCATTACTGCCACCGGTTCTGTGTTTGTAGATCACCTCATGGACTGCAATTCACCGATAAAGCGCTCGATGGGCGAAGGGGAGTCACGTGAGGGATTCAGCTTTTGTCAGGATATATCGCCTTGGTTTCTGCGACAATTTCCATGCCATTTGGGTCAGGTATTGCTGTAATTAATATTCAAATACAAGGATTATTAATTCATCGTAAATTGACAGATTTGCCCCTATCTCGTTTGTTATGATTGGGGCTGAAGTAAAAAATGAGAGGAAGCGTGATGTGATGGGCGTAGTACTCTCCAACAACCAATCGTGGCACCCCGTGTTGTAAGAAAGGTTTTTAGCAGAGTGCTCCGTATTGTCATTTTTGTGACAACGATGCCCATGTGCTTGCATCAAATTACAGTAAACCCCCTCGTGTTCATTATATAATTATTTATTTTGCCACCACACCACGTTAATTTGAAACAGTGAACAGCCTACAATTACAACTGATTATGGCTCCAAATTTAAATAGGATATTAATAATCATGTGTCTAATTTTTAGCGAAACAAGCAAATAAAAATACATTTTAGTTAATTAATAACAAATAATTTTGCGATAGAGACATACAAAAA
Organism: Melia azedarach; assembly: GCA_028052125.1. Taxonomy (NCBI): domain Eukaryota; kingdom Viridiplantae; phylum Streptophyta; class Magnoliopsida; order Sapindales; family Meliaceae; genus Melia; species Melia azedarach. Next base: position 8,984,095 of record CM051406.1, read on the forward strand.
TTGAAAATAAATTTGAGACCCATATCTTAAAATTTATTTTTATTTATTATTTCGTTAAAATTTAGTCCTTTATTCTTTTTAAACCAAGTTTAAAGGAGTTTTCTAATAGACAAATATTTGTTTGTCTAGGCAACATGTCTCTCCGTCATCTTTTTACTTTTTTAATTAAATTGTATTATGCTCAATGTAACCATCAATGTCAACCTTTGTTATTATTGTTACATCTAAAATAATCTGGTTAAACGTATTAATGGAATTACTTGTCATTGTCATACATTTCATATAATTCGAATTTTGATAATCATAAATATGTATACATTTTCAGTTATATTTATTATTCTAACAATATTTGAATACAATAGAACTCTTAATGGTATCATTTATTTTATTCGTATAAGTTATAAAAAGATTATCGTCTGAAATATTCTAAAAGTTATTTAACAATAAATTGTTTCGTCAAATTCAACAATTAACGCGTAAATTTTGTTCTATTATATTATCAAACAATCATTCAATTATATAATATCGTAACAACAAAATTTTATTATTTTAATAGTGTAGAATTTGGTGATGTCTCAATCCGTAGTGACCTTTCATTGGCCATTTTTCGCCGTCCAAAAAAGAGGCACGGAGACATAAATAGTAGAGCCAACTCAATCCAATAATACAAACTTAGTTGGCATACGTATAGTATAACAGTATAAAAATACACAAAAAAAAATATAAATTAAGCAAGTGGAGTGTGTTTTTTTTTTATTCTTCTTCTTTAATAGTGGTTATGGTGAAGGCTGCACGTCATATTATGAATTAAAAAAAAAAGAGAAATAGTTATTTTAATAAATGCAATGGTGGCATATCAACTGTATGATCATGTGAGGAGAATAGAGGTGGGCCTCCATTTGTGGGGCCTACTTTTTTTCTCTATATAAAGTTATGGTGGGGTGTACCAAAGATTAGGTTTACATTTTACCCTTAAACAAACTGAAAACATGTTACCCTTTTTCTATTGGATTTCCCTCTTTCTTTCTGTCTACATTTCAAGCTATTTATGTTTCGTGCTGTAATAAAGACATCTCTCACGTGCAACGCATGTCTATACATCCGTAGGCATAGAGTTTTACGAGTTTATAGTTATTTATACACTATTACATTTATACACTTTCAACAAATATTTTAAATTAAATATAATACATATATAAATTATGATATACTAAATTTAATATCAACTATTAAAAATATATAAATCTAATAAATTTAATATCACTTATATATATATATGATATATTTGTTAATAATTTGATAATATTAAAGATCCTGATTTTTTATGAGATTTTTTTAATAAATTTTATATAAATTAAAATTTTATAGTGAAATTATTTAATTATCGTAAATAATTTTTAATAAAAATAGCAATCATTTTAATAAATAAATATTTTTAATAATATAACATATATGAAAAAAAACATAAAATAACATCCTAAACAATTTATTAATTTTTCTAAAAAGCTTTCACTCCTCTAGATACAAAATCTGGGCTTCTTTTAAACTTTTTGAATTTTGAAAAATTCTTCAGGATTTTTAACTTCAAAAAGAAAAATCTTTTTTACTCTTAAATAATATGAATATTATTATATTTAAAATATAAATTTAGCAAATATAACAATACTCGTAGATTATATATAATATGTTGATCCTTAATGCATGCGAAGTGATTAAAGAAGGTCAGGTAAATTTGATCTTATAGATTATAATATTCAAAATGTTAGAGAATGTGGATATGGACAAACAGATTAGGATTTAGCTTTAAACCTCGCGTGCTCAAAGCAGCAAGTCGCACATTTCAATGATAGTAATACACCACCTACTGACCTACTACAAATAAGACCTTCGTAATACCAAATACAAGCATCATCTATGTTATGTTATGCTTTGGTTCTTGAAATGAACATCGGGGCAAAAGAAAATTAACAAATTTAGCCGCCTTGTATGACCCATCACCGCAGCTTAATTGGATATGTCTCACATGCACGGTTTCGTGTTTGATCATTTTTCTATCAATTTCACTCTAACCAAACCCAACCCATTTCATTTCCTCTGCCGCCAGGAATAATCTTCTCTTATTTGACTAAAATCATCAATTCTTTTGATCTTAAATATCAAACTTGGATAAATGCTGTTTTACACTGTAACGAATGCGTATTATTCGTCACTGCGGATATAATTCATAGACTTGAATTTGTATGATGTTTAAGCCTTATCCTATATGCGAATAGACCCCTACCTCTTTGTCTCCCAGAGATTAAGAACTCCATGTTCAACCAACTATACTTTTTTAGATCAATGTCCACATCATTATCCCATTCCCCACCTAAGTATTTTTTTTATTTTTTTTTTTGTCTTTTAAAAGCCTATTTTCCCGAGAAAAACGTTCGAGAAAAGTGGGGAGGGGGGTGCAAGCTAGTGTTGTGGGGGACTTACACGTGGCAAACCAAAATGGGGTTGACTTCAAATTCATGACTTAACGTTCCTACAATCTAGACACGTACGTACATGTGAGTGACCATCATGGTAAAGATTACGGGACTTGTATGGAATTGGCATTTCCATTTTTCCTATTTTGCGTGTATGTTTAGAGCATGTGCTTGCTGATGCATTCACAGGAGCATCTACCTTGAAATTCTTTTGTGGGTATTTGGAGTTTTCCGTTCAGGATTTAGTGGTGTGTGTTTTTTTATTCTATCAGGAATTGGACGGACGTGTTTGCTTGTTGACTTGTGCTTCTTGGAAGTAGTAGCTACATGGAAGATGAACGTTGAAATTAGGAGGAAAGAGGAAGAATGGGAATATTAGATAAAAGACTGGGTGTTTGTTTGATTAATTTTTATTTGTTTAAAGGAGAAAATACGTAAAAGAAACAAGAAAATAATTGAGTTGTTTGAATGAATGGGAAATAAACAAAGCATGGTCCACTTATTAAATAATTGAGTTTTCGGAATTTCAAAGAATTATTTTTCTTCCACTAGCAAATGAATAAAATAATTATAAAAAAAATCATATTTTTCAAAAGTTTCTATCCTACCATCTATCTTCTCTGTAACGTTTGAGACTCGTTTGGGGTAGTTCGGCCAAGTCCATTAAAGAAGTCATTGCACAGATGTGAAAGTTACAACTGCTGTAAATAGCCACGTCAATTTTTAAAATATCTTTTTTACTCATCAATATTTACCTGTGGGAGGAAATTTTCTTTTTTCAAGAATGAAATTTACGTCTAATATGGATCATTGAACATAATCATGTTTGTTTGTTTGTTTGTGCCTTTTGGGATTCAGATAATATGGACCGAACGTGCATCTGTGCTTGTTAACTCATGTTTCTAGGAAGTACCAGGCACATGCAAACGAAAATGAATTTAGGAGGAAAGAGGCTTAATGAGAATATAACTTGAAGAGTCATTTATTTCATTAAAATAACTAAACAAATAAGAAAATAATTGAGTATCCTGATTTCCAAGGATTATTTATCTTTGTTTATTTTCCTCACTATCCCTTCCAAATAATAACCAAAAACAAAAAAAATCTTGTTTCTCAGCTTCCTGTTCTTGCCTTCTTTCTTCACTGCAACACTTTTAGAGTCAAGAGAATAATCCTTTTGGGCTTTAGCTCGGTCCAGTCCATTTAGATACACTTGCATTCTACTAACATCACCCAGAAGCCCAGAAACTATCAAAAGATGCTCGTTGAAGGGTATGAAAGAATCAAAATAATTAACCCCAAATGTCTTGGTAAATAGCAAAACTACCATGGGGCTGCTTATGCAATCGTAAATTATTTTAACAAACAAAATAATATTTGTTCCAAAATGGTAATCAGCGGTTGACAAAATGTACATTCTTTCATTCCGCCATTGAAAAACTGATGAGCCTTGCATTGCATCTGGCTGCCTTAGATACCACTCGAATCCCTTCCAAAGATAAAACGCCTCATCCAGTCTGATACCACCAACGCCCTCGTGCGCCAGCTCACTAACTTGCTGAATTTTTGGGGAAAAAAAAAAAAGCAGAAAACATGGTGCGTTAGAACATGCTACAGTTGTACCTTTCTTTTTTTTTTTTGTGCGTGTAAGTAAGATGAGAAGAAAATTACCTGGCGTAGACGGAATACCAAAGCCACTGTGTGCTATGCCCGATTGAAACCCAATCACCAGGAAGTTGTGCCGCAGTTTGCTCCCCTCCCAATGGAGCAAATTGTCCCAAATGCCTATACCTGGTTACACAATCAACACAAACCATATAAGAACAACGTTTTCAAATTGTCCCAAATGCCTTACAGTGCAGTAAAAAGCCAACTTCAGTTTCAAAATAAACCCCAATTATGGAACTCTACAATCTACACAGCTTGAAGAACTTTCGGGATCGAATTATAACTATAGGATTCTAGCATAGAATATTATACTGTACAAAAACAGGAATCTGTTAAAAAAACATTCGATTATGAAGCTTCATTCCATTGGAAGCTAAAGCCAATTGGGTACTTGGGTATCATAACGATGTTCATGGCATGTGTTAACACAAGCAGATACGAGAGAGGGTTTAAACTCACCTAAATGGCTGAAACCGATGGCGACCAGTTCCCCTGAACCTGAGAGGACCTTCTGGATTTTTTTCAGCTTCTTCCATACGGTTGAAACACTTGGCGAGATAGGCACCTTGCTGAGCTGCAACCTGAACCGTGAGGCAAGCCAATGAGGAACATGCAAGTACCCGTGTATAAAAAATGAGATATATTTAAGTAGGTATGTCTTTAAGATATCCTTAGAAAATCATGCTGCAAAGAATCACTGCAACAGTGCAGGTTATGATGTAATGAAATGAAATCAGTGTAGCACACCTGTGCTGTTGCTGGAAGATTTTTCATTTGAGTATCGACTTCGGAAAGAGCTGATTTAAATTCTTCAATATTCAATTCGATGGTTTCTTTGGCAACATCCCCTTTGGCCTCCTTCAACAAATCGACAATATCACTCATCTTCTTGTTCTTCAAATAGAGCTCCACCTGAGGGTATCTTTCACAAATGTCCTTAATGACTTCTTGAAATTCTTTGACAGTGAGCGTTCCGGAATTGTCCTTATCTGCCTTGCTAAATATAACTGCAATATCTTCCTGAAATCATATTTTAATAAGGAACAGATCAAAAACCATTGCATGATTAGTTCATCAATCATTGAATCCCTATACAGTTGTATAGTTCCCACAATCTCACAAACATAGAGGGGAAAACTCAAAAAGGAAGAATAAAATGAAAATTATTTCTAGAAGATGATGATAAAATCTAATTATGCCGTCAGTATGATGCTCAGAGATGTGATGAGAAAGTAAAGAGTAAAGATACCATGACTTTGCGCTGGTTAACTGTTGCGCAATCACCAAGCGCATAAACGTTATCACATCCCTCAACCCGCAACCATTCATCAGTAGCTAAAGCACGCCTATTATTCTGTGTTTACAGCAACAGATGTTTATTCAGTGGATGTTACGATACGAATACAAAATTACTTCATATGAACAAAACTCTCAAATCACAATGGAGTAATATTTAGAATTCAAGACTCTGACTGAGTGAAGCAACTCAAAAACAAATAGTTCACTGTTCAAACTCCAACATTACACACCTGACCAATTTGCTTCATAAAATCCTTTGTAATAGCATGAGGTCCAATGCCAGTAGACCAGACAACCATTCCATATGGCATAGAAGAAATTTCCCCATTTCCTCTTACTTTCGTAGAAATTTCTGTGTCAGTTACTTTCACAACCATTGAACCGAGTTTTACGTTGATTCCATCTCTTGAGAACTTCTCTTCAGCAAAGGCTGTGATTCGTTTGTCAAACCTGCAAAATAATGTCCACAAGCATGAGCAAACTTTAATTAAAAAAATAATAAAATTGAAATAGTTATTCACATCTCCTATATTCACCGTTAGGTTGCACATCAGCTTAAGTACTGTTGTGAATCAATCTGGTTCAACGGCTATTCCATTCATAAACAAGACATGAAAGTTGCCAACTGTAAAACTTAAGTAGCAATGGGAAGCTTTGCAATTTTTTCTTGTATGACTCCATGAAATCATACAATCTGTTTCTAGATCTTACATTAAGTCCACCTCTAACGTTTTAGATTCAATCAATTTTAAGCACTAGTTTGATGTTTCCATGACTATCAAGCAGTAGACGCTTAATCAACCTAATTCACACCTTTAACACTTAATTCAGGAGATGATAATAAAATTCCAAGAACCCTTTTGGAACTGTCATGCAACAAATATCTAGTATTTTTAAAGTATGTGGCAAGGCTTCCATGTAGTAGTAGAATTTGAAGTATAGCAATATCGTAAACAACACAGAAAAATTTGATGATGAAAGAGGTTATAAACATGCAAATTCTTACATGTTCAGAATATGATCTGCTGCCTCCAGAAGTGTTATTTTTACTGAATCTTTGGCCATAGGATAGAGCTTCACCAAATCCTCATTTACAAAATCATGAAGCTCTGCAGAAAACTCCACACCTGTTGGGCCACCACCAACAACCACAAAATGAAGAATTTTCTTCCTCTCTTCATCGCTTAGATTAGGAAGGCTTGCCTTCTCAAACGATTCAATGACGGTCCTACGGATTTTCTGAGCGTCTTCAACTTCCTGAATAAAGAAAGAGCATCTCCATGTTAGAAATTATAACACCAAAGGGTTCGCTACAGTTCTTGCAACAAATTCCCAACAGTCAACTGCCACAAGTGAACTTTCACAAATTCATTCACATTTTCCGGTTGAGATAGCAAACACCTTTTACGGAGTGGGAAAATTTACCTTCAGAAAATGACAATTCTCCTCTACTCCAGGCGTATTGAATGTGTTAGCACGAGCTCCCATGGCTACTACAAGGTAGTCATAGTCCACAGAAAATTCTTCTTTTCCATTCAAATTGGATTCCTTAGTCGATCGACAGTAGACTTTCTTATTTTGTGCATCGATCTTGAAACATTCAGCTTCCCAGAAACAGACGTCAACATTTTTCTGCTCGACGAAATAACAAGAGGAACATTGTCACACAGGTCCAAAATTTTTTGACTTTGAACATGAGGTAAAACGGCAGCAGGCAAACATAAGCACGCAATAATTACAAAGATAGATAATTCAAAATACAAAGCATGCGCAAAGCAAAAGAGAATTTTTACTAAGAGAGTAGGTGTCAATTCTATTTGTTTATTACCTTCCTAACAATGTTACGAACTGGTTCGACAATGCTGCGGGCTTCCACAGTACCGACTGTTACGCTGGGAAGCAAAGGGGTGAATGCAAAGTAATTACGAGGCGATATCACCTGAACATCATATGTAGGGTGGTTGAGATTTTTCAGGAAACTCGTTCCGGCCCAACCAGTTCCAAGCACCACCACTTTCTTTTTCTTAATACCCGTTTCAGGTGGAGCAACAGTGTATGCATCACTGGAGGTGTTTGCCTCAGCATAAGCAATAAGGCCACCACCACTGCAATAACACACAATAAGAACAAGCCACAGGAGAAAATGTAATTCTTGTCGTTACATTACAACAACTTTAAAATCCTGGATACTCTATTAATTCATAATTCAATAGCAAACTTAAAATTAGCTTCTATTACTTAACTAAAAGCAAGTAGAAGTATCTTCCAACATTATGCCATAGAAATCAATCCTCTTGTTAAATCTAGTTCTATCAGTGATTGATAAATCTATATGAATCTTAGAAAAACATGCTTAGGATATGAATATAAAGCAACAGAAGAAAACAGAGACAAAAAATGAAATTCCAAAACGGATACAAAGTCCTTCATGTATTAACTTTTGCTCGTGAAATATATACACTCAAGGTTCAGCTTATGGAACTATAAAATAAGCGTAAGCATATAAATTCAAGGTAGCCATAAAAGAAAATATCTACATTTGTTAAATGCTATCATTTAAATCGGATATGCTCTGTATTTTCTTAACAGAAGCTCTGCTAAACAGAGCTACAGATGTAATTCATATACTCCGCAATGTTTGCATGTAATATAAACAACAACAAGATAAATAAATGAACAAAAATAAACAGATCAAATATAAGCGTTTAAAAGCAGAGCAAGTCCAATAATCTTAGTAGTGAACCAAAGCTGAAGTGAATCCATGAAACTTGACCAAAAAGAACATATAAATCGATTTGATACATCGTAAAAAAATAAAGAAAAAGAAGCTGAAACAGAGGATTAAGCAGAGTATACCTAACGGTGGAGATTACAACAAACTTGGAAAGCGAAGGATAATCATGGAATGCTCTAGAAACTCTCTCAAACAACGTATAGCCACGCATTTTCTAAAGAAAAAGAAAAGGTATACAGTTCTCTGAAGATGAAGAGGGATTTCGGTTTTATGTAACAGAGAAGTTTTGAAAGGAAGGGGATTCTAATAAGTACTAGAAGAAGAGACGAGTCAAAGGAGGAGGAAGATGCAAGACAAAAAAAAAATTGAAAGAATCCAAAGAGGTAGGAGGAGTACGCGATATGTGTGTATGTGTCTCGCTGTCGGGCTCCGGTTTTCTTGCTTGACTTGGAGGCCAAGGAAACGGCGTCACGTGTTTGGTTTCTTTTTCTTTTTTAGTTTTTAATTTGGCCGTACGGCTCCGGAGGTTACATGGTATTATGTAAATTTATTGTGTTAATGCTTTGGTGACCGCTTGATCCAATTACTTCACTTAATGATCAGACGGCCTGTGATGGATGGCACTCACCAGATCTCCTCTTCCTTTTCTAAATTGAATGTTGGATGTTGGTAAATGGTCAGATGAGTTGACAAGCTGGAAAGCGGGGCATTGGCAGCCAGGAGTATTGGAAATGGAAAGTGAAAATCACGCACGAATTTGCGCAGCAAAGACCCGATTAATTTGGTGCAACCGTCGTCTTAATTGCTATTTTCTAGAAGAATGCCAGTCTGTTGCCGGGTTTAGATTCTCAACAGCTTGGTTTGCAATATTTAATTACATTTCACACATGGCTTTGAACATGGAGCACGTTGAATTATCACCGAAGGCATAATAATAATGCGAATTTAATTTCGTATATAACAGAAAGCAAATAAGGCATGTGGAATGCTTCAAATATCTTTCTGTCACGAAATCTCCTTTTATTATTTTTATTCTGATTACGTTCACAAATTGTAATCAAATTGCTTGTGGCCCTAAGTCAACATTAGAGTACTTAGAAGATTCTGAATTATTAGGGTTGGCGATATTCCTAGTTGCGACTCTTATTAAATATTAATAAAGAGCAAATCTGGCCCCAATTAAACAAAAAGAAAAACCAGCATTTCTATTCTATTTAAAATGATTTTTCCAATGGAAAACCAATACGAGTGCTTCGAGAATTTATAGGAAAAAAATGACACAAAAATTATATAAATGAATGTTAATCTCAAATGTTTTTAGCGTATTGCATACCTTTTAAGCAATGAAAAGCATATAAAAATGACATTTTTTAAAATATAAGAGAAAGTAAATTTTATTTTAAATACCATGATTGGACTACAAATGGAAATTATTTCCGTAATAAGCCCAATACCATTCACATACTAAAAAAAATGCAAATATAAAGGACACTTTTTTTTCACGTTTTGCTTTAGAATTTAGATTAGAATACATTTTATTGAACTTTAATAAAACGTTTAATACAAACACATAGATGATAGATCTTTGACGATTTCATAAATGTGGGTCAATGCTGCTGCCTTACATTCTGATTACATCCCAGTTTTTGAAAAAGGTACAGTGTTTTACATAACTGGGCGTGTTAAGAAACTTTGACGGCGACGGCTTCTGTTTATCATCCCTCATGTCCAAAGTCAAAGTGAATAGATGAAGCTAAAGCCGGCCCAAGTTTGTCCCTCACTTGACGTCCCGTCAATCTAAAATATGGGGCATACGAGGCCCATTACAGCTTCGTTGTGGACCGACGAGGCCCACGGCAAAGCAGTCGCAGGCGTAGTGGCAACATAAAACGAAAAGAAAACAACAAAACAGAGAACGGCAATAAAACAAGGAAAATACATGGCACGAGTAAGCAACTGTCGATTCGTGATTAACAGGAGAAAACGATTTTATTTTGTACAAGCATATGTCGTAAGCTTTGATAATTAAGCCTAATTAGAACTGTTTTAAAGCAGCAATTTCTGGTCAATATAGTTAATATCAATAACCAATAGCCAACCGTTCGAAGTTGTTAAAAAGACTTGATACTCTAAATTCATTTGATTCATTCAAAATAGGCATGCTCTTGCTTTTGTATGATGTTGGCAGGTTAACCACTTGTAGATACAAATTAAACATGTACTATTAATTAATTTGTTTACACATACTCCATTTTGGTTGATTTAACATGCACTACATTCCAACAAACATTTCGGTACATATCTTAATCCCCAATTTCATCAATAAACACACACTCTCTTCTAAATTTTTTGGTATTTCGTTTTCTCAAGCAACAAGGCATATTTCGTATTGATATCATTATTTTGATTTTAATGGGGTAAATCAATTCCACAGATCTTATCATCTTTCTTTTGATCAAAATAGGACAAGAGGAGGGAGGCCATATTGTCTGCCATAGAAGTGGCAACAAGTAAATATGCGGAAGCAGCTCTTCTTCTATTTTACATAATTACAGTAATATTTACATGATGTTATTTATTAACCACCTATTTTTAATTATTGTGTTTTTATTTAATTTCAAAAGTAGAATGTATTCAAACCTCAATAAATAAATAGGCAGATATTGTAGTATCGATAATTTCAAAAATAAACCCAGAAAGGGCAACACAGCTGGAAACATGATTTACATACATCACACGACTCATTCACCATGCAATGAATCCAATGAAACAGAGATTGAAGTTATGCTGTAGATATTCTCTTTTATGTATTGGCGCGTCTGTATCACCACACTTCCCCAGCCTTCATGAATTTCATGCGGTTACCTTTTATCATTACCACCTTCAAACCCACTTGCATCCTATCCTTACTTTCACTCCACCCATTATGCCACGTGTCCCTGCAAATTCTTTACCAACATCACTGGAACATTGGTCCAAAAGAAAAAGAGGAAAAGGGAAGGGTATATTAGTCAATTCAATCTACACATTTAAATCTTTGGGTTTAGTGATTAATTGCACTTTGAACATTGGTATAATACAACGTTAAACCAAAACCCCATTCTCAAAAACTCAATTACGCGCCCTATCCCAAAAAGTAATTAACTGCCATAGTCACTTCTAATTAACTTTAATTAATCCCCCCACGTTAACTCAAACTCTCGCCGGAAAATCTCCATTTCTCTTCATTTTTCACCGGCGAAATATCTATCTCTATCAAATTATTCTCTTCTTCGCCATTAAAGTTCTCAAAATCCAAGCTCTCTCTCTTGTTATTATGCCCATGATCATGATCAGGATCAAGAGCTATCTCTATCAACCCTTCTCTATCTTCATCTTCCCACCTATAACACACGCTTTCCGGGGAACCCCAGTCTCCGATCGCCAAGAAATCACCTTCCGACGAAGTGTCAGAATCTGTCTCCGGGTAATATGAAGACAATGAGGGGTACCTCTCGATAGAAGTCCGGGTTGGATCTTTGTCACCCGGACTCTTTTTGTTATTCGGATCTTTAATATTTTCTTCTTCTTCTTCTTCTTCGCCTTCGTATGCTTCGTATATGACTTCCAACGGAGCTCTGACGTTCCACTCAACGAATGATTCTTCAAAACACGAGTTGGAGCCAAAACTCGTGTCTATCCATGCGACCCATTTGTGATCTTGGTCCAAATATGAGCAGGATATCTCAGAAACTTCATCAGTGCAGTTGCTTTCAATATTTTCTCTGTTTTCATTTCTCTGCGTTGCACCAAAACGAAGGAGAATGAGGAGAAGAATCAAAGTGATGAGGAGAACCGGAGAGAAAACGATTTTGAAGAAAAGACGAGGGAAATAGAGGAGAATTAGAATGTACAGAGTAGCAAAGGTAGAAAAGAGAGGATCTGAAGATAGAACAGCTGCATGGGAAGACAATGAAATGGAATTCTTCATTGAATTATTATTATTATTACACTGGTATTCGTTTTCCTCCATGGATGGATCAGAGAAGAAGAGTTTTCTGAGGAAATACTGGAAGTAAAAAAGTGGAGGAAGAAAATAAGACGGGACGAGACTTTTAAAAGGGAAAATTTGAAAAAAAAAAAAGAGAGAGAGAAGAAGAGAGGTCTAGTTAATAGCAAATTGATATTTGGATAAATACATTAATATATTACTAATTATGAATATGGTAACTAATTAAATAAATAATTGAGGTGAGTTGAAACTAATTGGAGTTTAATTTTAAAAAAAGTATGTAATATATGTATACATAGAAAAATAAGTGAACATTTGCACGTATTTTAAAAAGGAAAGAAAGTTCGGTAGATTGCTTAGACAAAATATGTAGATATTTTGACCAAAATAGAATTTTGGTAAATTTTTATTCTAAATTCGTAACTTTGTTCAATTCCTCAATGGGTGCTCGAAACACCGACAGCATAATCAAATCTCAAAAGGAAGAAAATTTATATAATGAAAAGTTATGATATAATTAAGAAATTTTAATCCTCATTCGCATATTATATTATTTATATAAATTTAATAACATGTTTTTTATTTTAATTTTAAAATTGATTTATTATGACAATAACAAAAACTAAAATGTTATATAAATTAATCTAATTTTCTTGAACGATTTCACTTTTAATGAAGATTTCCTCCACGAATTGACGGGTTTCTAATTAGAATGAAGTTGATGGTCCTTTGATTAACTATGTCTATGCAGAAGAATATCAAAAAATTAATATCTACAAACAGATACCAAAAGTTGTCATGGATATTAATTGGTAGGCTTAGGTTGCACCATTTACACCTCAGAAATAGTTAAGCTGGAAATGACTAATCCTAAAAGACAAGTCAAGAGTCAAAGCGTGTACTAATAATATACCATAACCAGTAGAATAAGAAGAAGAAGAAGAAGAAGAAGAAGAATTATATATAGATAGAAAATGTTGAACTAATTGCCATGTTGTGGGGAAGAAAGCGAAGAAATATTGGTTCTGTGGTCACGATCGTCTTTAATCTGTCAGACAAAATCCTTTTTTTTTTCACTTTTTCTATACAAAATCCTTTCCTGGCCATCTATCAATCTCTCTTTTTTCATTTGCTTAGAGATATCAAATTCAATCTTTTTTTCTTTTCTATATTATTGATCGAAGTTGTCCTTGTGATGCCCCATTATGTGGGTAGCATTCACTGGTTCTGTAATTCGCTATCGTTTTCATGTCTTTTAACAAAAGCATAATGAAATATGTATCTTACCTTGTGTGACAGATAACCACAATAAATATTATAAAACACACATTAAAAAAAAACAATAATGCGTAGTACTCTTCAAATAAATGAAATGAAGAAGATAGAATTCGGTGAAATTAGGCAGGAAGCACTTTATGGCTCATTGCCTTGAGGCACTAATCCAACATCAAAGTCTCAATTTAAACGTCAGATAATTAATCTCTACTTAATTATCTGTTTAATATGGGTAGTACTCAAGATGCAACAACTACAGTGTGCCTAGTTGGCTAAAAGTAAAACAAATTAAAAGGAGCTTAACCTATTATTAGCTATCTAAGTGGACCAAAAAGCAGCATGGATGCGATACGTAGTACCCATGCCATGCACGTGCCTTGTATCAAAGAAAAAGTGCTTCTCAAAGAAGCATTTTTGTTGAAAAGCAACTCGAAAGAGAAGAGTGAAAGAAAATGCAAAGTACTAGCTTTTCGGTTATTTAACTTGCTCTCCTCCGAGTTTGGTTTTGGCATGATAATATTCAAAGCAAACTAATCTCTCATTCTCTCTCCCCAGTTATAAAATTATTCAAAGAATTTTTGGGTCTACCAATAAATTCTAGCTTCACTTCCAAGAAAATAATGCAGAGAGTTATCATTGATTAATTTGCAAAGCTTTTAATTCAGGTATGTATGGTATGGGTTAAAGCAGAATACTTCCATCCATCATCTTGATAAAGCCAGGATTCAACTAATACTTTAAAAGGGAATATATTCATATTCATTGTCTATGATTATCATCTTCCCTCTATCATTAGGCCATCAGCTTCATTCAATCTAATGGAAATGAAAATAATTAACTAGAGTTGGATCCTCATTAATTTCATCAAGGGTTGGAAAATTAAATCACCTTTTTGGGGCGTCAACTTTCTGGTGCCGTTTAGAAGATACATTCATCCAACTGCATACAAATTTAGAAAGCTAAGTGAGTGTCTAGATACAAATTAACAAAAGATGAACTTATATATACCACAAATTTCTTGATTCTCTTTTCTTGAAATTCGTTCATTCCATATGCAGAATAAAAAATGAAAAGGCAAGACGTATGTATGAGCTGTATAATGGCGGGAAACCATGCAAGCTTTAATGAGGCAGACAACGAATCTGGACCGCTATTCAATTTGCTGTTACCTAAAACTCAACTTTTTATCATGCAAAAGAAACAGAGAAGGTAGGAGATGGTGGTGGGGATCAAACCCAAGACTTGGTGATTCATTAAAAGAAAACTTTGAGATGCTCGCCACATGGTTTGGAGCTCAAGTGTTAAACAAATGGGACCTAACCTAACCTTGCTTTAATTTCAGCAAGTAGTATTCCAACTTGTTCACGACACTCCAAAAGAATTAATACAGGTGATAAAGCTTAGAATGGTATTGTACTTGAAATTAATTCTCTATCGTGATAATGAAAATTGTCTGGACAAACTGACTTATACTACCAAACTGTGAGCCCAACAATCGGGTTAACCTCAAATTATAGCCACAAGAGTGGTCTATTAAGATTTGTAACACGGTTTCCTGTTTCATCAGTTCAACATACAGGTGCAAAGTTGAAGCAGTCAACTGGACTGCCATCAAATAGTTCACACCCATAGAAAAATATCGTCAAATAATCCAAATGCAAAAAAACAACGTAGGAAATGACAACAAACCATAAAGAAAACATAGTCAAGGTGATCAATTACAAACCCCTTTTCTTTTTAATCTCTCTTTTAGATATTTCATGTTCCAAGATACAAGAACATAATGAAGAAGTCGTGTTAATTTTGTTTTTTGTTTTCAGTAGTAAGGTCACATTAGAAACAGAGAATCTAAAATGGACATGCCTATGGTTGTGGTAATGTAAACAGTACAGAACCTTAGTATGGCTTTCTCCCCCCATCACGGATGAAATCAAAACTCCAGTTACAGGGCTTCAGAGACTGATCAGTACATCTATACAGCAGTCAATAGTGGTGCCTAGGATAAGGGGTCGAATTTCTTCCAGGATGCTGCATATCAGCAGGAAATTTTCCATATGAAGATCTTGCCATTGCAGTTTGATAAGGAGGGCCTGAAATGCAGAAGCAACAAAAATATAAGCCAAAAGACAAGATAGCAACAGATACCCAACAGGGGACAGAACAACAGCATGTACAGCTAATCAGGATAATATAATATGCATAGACATTTGCACCCTAAAACCACTGGAGCAAAAGCAATATCTTAAAATGATAAAATGGTTTCAATGTAGCAGCTGAAGCACAAAACATGATAAAAGCATCCAGAGCATCTTTTCAGCTACTGATGGACATACCAATAGCATGTCAAATTTAAAATATTGTCTATATTAATCATTAGTGGTCAGCAGAAAGACATTAGCAAGTCAAACCAACTTGAATATTCCAAATTATGCCATTATACAAAACTATGCGTGCATACATATGAGAAATAATAGGTCAGAGTGCCTACCATATGTGGAAGGGAGAGGACTGGGTGTATGTGTGAGAGCTCTCGGAGCCTGCAGATCAGATTGCAGACCGCCAATGGGATTAAATTGTCCAACAAAACTGTTCTGAGTTAATGGAGTCCTTGCATTTTCCATTGGAGATGGTTCAACCATATTAGTTCTATAGGGATCAGCAAGAGAAACAGGTTTACTACAAGGGTCAATAACACTGTGGCCCTGATAAGGGTCAATTCTACCCCCAGGAAAGGTGCCATAACTCTCTGAGAAACAAATGTTGTCTCTAGGAACAGAACTTCTTTCATTACTTATGTAAGTTCCATAAGGAGTGGGTGCTCTAGGTATTGGACGATTTTGATACCCTTGATATATTGTGGGATAAGACCCAAATTTCCAGTATGATGAATTCACCTACATCTTTTTACATGTCAGATACCAATCACCAGCTTACTATTTCTTTAAAGGTAAATAAAGAAATTTCATACAGAAAACAGAACCACCAAAGAGCTGGTAGCAAACCAGTTCTTTGCAGAAGCAATGTTGAATAAAATGTACACACAGAACCGGGAAAAATCAGACAACACTTACTTGGTTAGGCATTTGGTAGCCGTAATTCAATTGTTGGGAAGGCGGATAAGAGCTTTGCCAATGTTCAGAGCCAACTAGATCAAGATGCAACATCAGATTGAACCAAAGATCAATACAGGGACACTTTCTAATTTCATACTTACAAAAGACTAGATGCAAAACCTCATAAAGGTTCTTTGTTTTTCAGTGAAGGCCTGGCAAATGACTCGACAGAATTTTTACCAGAATAAGGTGAATAATTAGACTGTATGTTCGGATTAGACGCAGAACCTAGAGCACGCTTCAACTCATCCAGATGTCTCTGAGCCTCTCCTCTGTCAAGCTCAACAAACATAACCTTATAAAGAGGCACAGGCATTAGACATTTTGATAATTGGGGCATATAAAGAACTCATGAGTTCTTGAATAATTACCTTATCAAAAAATTCATCTGAGTCAGGAATATTCTTACTCATGGATAAAACATAATTTGCTGGCACAAACATAACACAGGCCATCATAGAACCACAGATTATGAGATGAGAAGATAAAAGCAATTGGTAAGAACAAGTAACTAGGCAACAAATTTCAAAATAAAATCTGATCTAGTGGGATACCTAACATGTTGTTCACTGCATCAGCAGGGACCTCCTTTCCCATTTCTTTGAATCTTTTATCAGAGCGAATCTTTAGCTCTTCTGGTTTTGGAAATACTACAACAGCAATCTGATTTGGGAACATATCACCCATTGATAAATTAGTCAAACTTCTAAACAAGTTTACAACATATAAGTTTCTCATAGACAAAGGCAAAGTGTGTCCTACCTTGTGGAAGCTTGCAAATGGCCTCAATTTACGTTTGCGTGCACTTTTGAAAACATTTGTTTGGTCAATAATATAATTACGAGGTGTCCTTGATGCCCTATATAATAGGGTATCAAATATTGCATTTGCTCGACCCATCAGGCAGTCAAATCGTTCACTATAATTGTGCTTTTGCAGTAGCCCAGGAACCTGTAAAAAAAAAATATATATTTCTTCAGTAGAGGAGAATTGCACACAGTAAAGGGAGCTATTTGAAAATCTACATTAAATAGTACAAACATACAGAACAAAACAAAGACCTTCATCTGCTCAAGGATCATATTGGTTCCAAGCAAAACATAACGCTTCTCAGGATTATCTTTCACCCATTTCTCTGCCCAAGTAGTCTTTCCTGAAGCAGGTAACCCTACCATCATCATTACTTCACAGTCCTTCATGTTACAGAAAGTAGGTCCCAAAATTGTATTCCCATCATCAAAAGCTGAAACCCAAGGCTTATAGCCTTCTACAGGAACTAGTCCCCCTTCAATACTAAACTGCATGAGAACCACAACGTTTTTCAGTAGAATATGAGGAAATACCGCTGATTCCCACTGCAATTCTCTCACTGGAGAATCCACCAATCCAAGACCCTTTGGACCTGCGTCAAATTGCTTGGCAGTGCCTAACCATTTTCCATTCTTGGCAAATCCTATGGTAGCCAATGGACTAGTTTCAAGATCTACAGCACATACCACTGCATCTCCAGCTCCAAATTTTTCACCAAAATCTAAAAATTTCCCAGCATTAGAAAATTTTCCCACACCCCCAAACCCAAAACTGTGGTCAGTTTCCCCCAAATTTCCCACTGGATCATCCCCTCTCAAAATGCCAACTCGGCAAACGTGCTGGTGGTCAGGAGGAGTGTCTTTCATGTCAACTGGCTGGGTTGAAATGACCTTGCAACCAAAACAGTACTTTCCTCCAGTTATTCCGACATTGGCACGAGCACCAGACCAACAATAAGCAAAACCCTCTTGATGGAGTCCAGAACCTTGAAGACCATTGTCTTCAATGCCAAAGTCTGAAGAAAGAGTGACAAAATGAGCATTGGCAATTCGAGTAAAAGGAAAAAAGAAAGAAAAGATTACTCATGCACCACATTACGATACCATCATTTCTCCCATCATTCTACTCTATTTGGAATGGTAGATCAATGCCACTTCTCCGTACTGCTAATCTAGTTTTAAATATTCAAAGGTGTCCTAAAATGTGATTTGCTGTTGCTTTTACATCTTTGGAGCTTGACTTAAAGCAAACATAAGATACTAGGATATCCGGCTGCCGCATGTAAACCATTGCTTTTATCCTCCTTGATCAACAGTTTGCTGATATCTTTGCTTTTTCTCCTTTGTTGAGTGACTAAAACAAGATAAAAGCTTATACTTTGTCATTTAAATAAACTAAAAGTAAAATAAAACATGCTTGAATTTTATGTTATTTATTTAAATAATAGCAAAACAAATATCTTCATTCAATTTTCAATAGCCACAAATGAAAATGCATAAACACAAATGACAAATGTACACGTGCATTGTCATAAATGTATCAACTACCAACGAAACAGGGGAGGAAAAAAAAAAGAAACAAGCAAGATTGAATGCCTTATTTTCTTATAAAGTCCAAAATGCAGTTAAACATCCAACATTCTCAGTTCAAATATCTATTTCCTACATTTTCTCACAATTTCTCCAAGCAAACATGACATTCAATTGGACGCTTTCGACATAAAAATCGAAACTTGTACCCGCCATTCAATTTCTAACATATACTACTCAAGTAAGCAACAAAAGAATACACATTAATACCGAATTGGACTATTCTCAACCTACGGTTTCTTATATATTCATGAAATCACAGGCGAACAAGTGACAAAAGAACGGTTAGAAATTAAAAAAGCATACCCAAGTTGCAGTCAGCAGGATTAAGCACAACGCGCTGCTTCTGTAAACTCGGACCTGACGCGTCCAACGTCGCATCATCAACCTTTGCCTTCTTCGCCTTGGGCTCTAGCTCTGGCTCGTCTCCTTCCGGGAGTTCGCGTTTTGAAGACGACATCGTACCGTTTTGAGATGATCAATTTCACCAATAAAATGAAAGCGCGAAACGGAGTTAGCTCCAGAAGCCAGGAGTCTGTCAAAATTTTAGAAGGAAACAAAATAAAATCACTATCTTTCAAACCGACTTGAGGACTGAGCCGGGCCGGTTGTTTGTTATGATGGGCTCAAGTTTAGGGATAAGGGTTCAATAATGACAATTGGACAAATAAGCCCGCTCCTTGATTTGAGATTCTCTTTTGTTCCAGCCCGCGAATAGGAAAAGTAATATAACATTACACGCCAAATTTTTTATTCCAAATAATTATTTAAATAATCGGTTAAAATAAAATTTGACATGAGATATTATTTTAATGTGAATATAATAAAATAACCATTTTTTAATTCTTTTTTCTTGTTTATAATGGATAGTAAATCTCCTTGCATTAGAAATAGGGGTTTTGGTTTATATAGCTCTCCACTTCAGTCAATGATTTTTAAAAATCATGAATTTTCATGTGATAGTGATACATAATGTAATTCAAACTTACTAATTGCTTGTGATAAACACGATAGACAGATCTAATCATGTTTAAAACGTGGATAGTTAGAAAATACTTATTAATTTTTAAAAATAAATAAGATATATGAAATGAAATACTAAAATAGATAAAAAATTTAAAATTTAAATCTCTTATTTATTTTAAATTTGAGGAGGGAAAAGAAGAGAATATCAAGCAAGAGAAAATTATAAGATTAATATATAAGAATATGCTAAATTCTTCAAGATAAAATATTTAAAAGCACACCAAAGTACATAGACACATTTATATCATGGATGATGGAATCCGATACAAATATACTTCCCATCACTTTTTTTATAAAAGCAAACGAATATATTCTTCCCAGAAAAAGAGTAATTTCCATATTTTTTTTTGCTTACTCTTTTTTATTCCAGGATGATGAATCAACTTTGAGAGAGATAAACGACAAGATAGCAAGCATTATTTGGTATTTGCGTACAGCATTTTCATTTTCTTACTAAAAAAGAGAAAAAGATGTATGTGCTTTCCAACTTCCAGATTCCAGTCTCAACATCATTAACTGCTTACCTTCCATTATAAATTTCATTGAAAGAAGAAGCTAAGTATTAACTGTAAATGGAAAGAAAATGTTAAAATCGTTTTAACAAGATTTTCCTTTCCATGATTAGCTTTCCTTCCGAGTGTAAGCATTTTTAAGTGTTGTAACAGCTGAAAGTAAGGGTGCTTGATTTAGGTTGAACACAGCTGGTGTCTCCATTTCCATGGTAACTGAAACTGGAAGCTTCCCACAGTTTGCAAACAAAGACACAACTCATTAATAGCTGTCCTTAATTGGGTACAACATAGATTCTGTTACCCTAGCACACACTGCTCCTCCAACATTCCATAATGCCAGCTAGCTAAGTTTTCTCATCACCCCTTTCAATTTTCCCATTTGTCACTGCTTAATTCATGCCACAATTGCTTTGGAAATAAGCTACACTGAGGACCAGCTCCTTGGCATCTGTGCCGGATCACTTATACAGGTGAATAATCACTTTCAGAACCCATAGACAATAATACATTCTTTTCTTCCTCTGCAAACTATTAAAAACAAAAAAACATGTTTCCCGAATGCATTTTCACAACCATTCCCATAAGAAAATGGATCAACCAATGCACAGTATTGATAAAGAAACGAGGAACAAATTTTCATTTTATTATGTAATAATAAAATCAACTGTACACTGCGAAATCTCAACTTCGTTGATACTTGATACCCAGAAGGGCCAAGATTGCCCCCTCCACATAAAAATCTCTAATGTACACTAACAGATACAAATGAAGCCAAACCCCAATCTTCAATCCAACTTTTGAAGAAAACTGGCCTACAAAGATTCTCGCCATGTACAACAGATCTAGAATCATTTTCCACACTATGCACCAAATCTACAACAACAAATCTAATCCTATATACAGAAAGAACAAAGAAAAATCCTCCCTTTATAATATCTCCCTTATATTATTCTTCCATGAACAGACCTTTCTGAGGTGAAGCAAATAACGCCACCGAAAGATCAGCAAGCTTTTTGCCGCTGATTCGTGACTTGTAACCCCTCATTTGCCTTGGTGCATTTGGTGCTTCGACTTCATCATCTTCGTTTGGACCCTCAAAATCAATGGAGGATCCAAAAACCCGACTCTTTCTCGGAGTACTGTACGCGAAATGACATTCTTTTGCAATCAATGTCTGTTAATCACAAAAACAAAGATTATCAAAATCAAAATCCATTCCACATCAATCACAGATCTTCAGATCAAAAAACAGTGTAAATTTTTTTTTCCAATTATTATATTACTTACAGCTTCTCTGATTGGTTTAGATACATGAAAAAGCTGCTTCAAGTCTTCATGATTGACACTACATAGAATCCTAATCTGCAAAAATAGAAACAAAACCTTCGATTATTAACCATAAACTTACTTAATTTACAGTTCAGTATCAATATAAAATATAAAGGTAGGTTTTTGATACTAACCAGGATATCTTGCGGCAAGGCTTCAAGACGAGACCTTTCATCACAATCCAAATCCACCATTTTATCACTGCACTGCCTCTTCAACGGAGTCCTGATTGCTGAATCAAACGACGACGTTTCTACAACATTGGTTATCAAAATCCTTTTCCTCCCTAAACCTCGATTGTACCTCACAAACCCTAATCCTAAAACGTCTTCCCCACTCGCAACGCCTCTCTTTGGTTTCAATGAACTGCATTTTTTCCCCAAAGCCATCTTCTTCAACACTCTGCTGATTCAACTCCCTGGTAACAAAGTAAAAATTAAAAAATCAGTTTGAAAGCAAATCAACAAAAAAAGTTGATTTTTGAAACCAAAATTAGTAAGATGAGATGACAAACCTTTTGAATTGGATTGTAAATCCTAAATTTGAGGTAACTGTTACTGTTTCTGTTTGTGGCCTAAATGGAAACAAGAACCGACTTGCAACTACAGAGTTTCTTTAAAAAACGTCAAGGATCTCCGTTATATATACTAGGGAAAAAAGATAATGGGTTTTCACTTTTTTTAAAAAAAGCAGTAAAAAAAATATAATAAATATCTACGCGTTTAACGCGAGAAATTACTGGAATCCTCTGAGAAAAGATCTTGTTTCACTTTCACCCGCTCGTGTGTTTAATTGTTTATCTAATGGCGGTTAAATTAGTGGAGGGCAAAAACTAGCCGTTGGAAAGGACACGTGGCGGGGAGGGAGGTGAGTAGGAAGGAACGGGTGTGCTGCAGAGTGGTGACGTGGCGATTTGGTCGGTCAAGTCGGCTTTGTCCGTCTGCTTCCCGAACACGTCTTCTATTTTCTTTAGGAGTGCTGGAGATTTGGCTAACGTGACGGGCCCTTAGTGGTGAAAGGTCACTGCGGGTTCTGTGGTTTCGACACGTGCGACGTTATAGAGCGGTGATCTGATTGGGTTGTGCTGAGCGGTGGAGATTTAGAGTGCAGGTACACAAGAGAAAGGAGGGGCAATTAATCTAATGCCGGCCAATACATCGTTTGACCGAAGATTCCAAATAGACGGCTGACGGGTGTTATTATTGGATGCTTTGATGGTTTTACACGATGTTCACTAGTCAACAACGCGTCAACACAACACTACGGCTAAAATGCTTTTGAAAAAAATAATATATTACTTTTATTCCGTGCTTAATTTGACTTCTCTGTTTAGAAAGAACACTTTGCATCTCCTTCTTAGACTCTTGTATAATGCGTATTTTATTTTATTGTTGAACAACTAAGGTTAACAATTAATTAATTCATTTTTGTTTTCTGTGATCTTTACTTTGACATTCTTCTTTTTCACTTGCTTATTTGTTAAGTCTTTCTATTTCGGTTTTGACTACCGTACAATAGCCTTTTTGTTTTTTTATTTTTACATTTTTACTATAAATTTTGGTCATATTTTGTAATTTTTTTTATTAAATATTTTAATTTCACAAACAATTTGTGTAATATAACCTAGCATATAAAAATGTTAACCAAAGAAATAAGGGGTTGACTTTAAAATTATTATTATTATTATCCTAACAATTGTTGTCAAATTAAAATATTAAACGTCAAGCCAAATGTTAATGAAAAATAAGTGAATTTAACTAAAATTTAATTTTATCAAGACTTTTTTTATTTTACAAAAATAAATACTACAATTTAAAATGAAACACATAAAATGACTATCATCATTATAAGAAAGATAAAAAAAAAAAAAAAATTATGCAATCTCAAACAGAGCAATTGTCTATCTTTACACTTATTATTTTATATTTTTGAAGGTTAGTAGTTGAACAACCAATGAGGGTTTCATCTAAGCAAGCAAGCAACAAGAACCACTTATCTTCTTCCAAGTTGATAATTAACCCATCATAATAAAGGGTTACAATTGGTAGGTAGGTAAATCTTGGATCTTGTGTGTTGGTACATTGCATTACATTGTTTAAATATAGAAACATGATTGGTAAAATTATTTAATGAGATCGACAATCATTGATCTCATTCATCAAATTATTAATGTTAAATTAAATGAATTTGAATGACACTTGTTCATCAATCAATGCCATTTGTCGCAAATTGTAACCTTCATCATGTAATTTGTGGACTTACCCTTGTTTCTTATGATCAATCTCAATCTTAAACAAAATTGATAATTAATTATATTGGGTGAAGTTTAAAATTTTTGTTGTTACTTGTAATTGGACTTTACTTATTGTTTGAAATCAATTATTAGAAGCTACAAGAGGTTAAATTATATATTAATCACATAAAGAAGGAATCCAATGAGATAAGGGTAAGGAGGCAACATTAATCTTATTGATGGAATCATTGACTAAATTGCATTAATTAATTAATTAATTAATTATTATCACAAGATTAAGCTTGTTTGCATAATTGATCAAGCCCATGTCGCTTATTGCCCCAATCACAATTTTAGTAGTCATGTTCTTTCATGTGGTGGTTTTGTCTCTAAATAGTTTGTAAATTATTAATATTAATTATTGATTCGGAAATGATACAATTATAAATATTTGTTTTTCAACGTGAAATCTACACGTATCTAAAATTTGATTGGATCCAAATATATTGACTTGGGTTATAATTTTAGTTTGGTTTTAAATTAATGCACATATAATGAAATGTTATTGGATAAGTAGAAAGACAAGGCGATACGTTTAACCTAACACCTTTCTCAACATCCATTGGATTTAATAATATTTTATTGTTAAAAGATAGCATGTGATCAGATAATCATGAACACCCGAGTTCAGATAATCGAGACGTAATTCGAGGTACTAACACGCAATAAAAATAATACTCAAATCTTATCTATACGATGTTTTGTTGTTACATGTACAGTATATGCTCTTGGTTAGAGTGCTTGATGTGATGGTATTTTGGATTGGATAAAATGCAGATAATTTTTAGTATTTCTTAAATATTTACAATTCTCAAATGCATTTTTTTTTCTCTAACATAGTTTTTAATTAATTTTAGGATACTACTCAGTAATATTCTTATTATTAATTCTTTTTGTATATTTATATCTTTTCTACTATATATTAATTAACTATAGCTATAAGAAATTAATTAGGATGAGAAATATAATATTATTTCAATAATAGACTTTTGTGACAATCCCTAAAGAAATAACTTCCTACAAAATTTGGTGCGATATTAACAATATAGCTAGCAGAGCAAGACTCGAATGTTGTGGATCAAATTAAATTAAAACCAGGTAAGCCTGGAATGTTGTGGATGAACGGAACTGGTGTCCTCGAAATAATCAAACACAGTGATTTGTCCAATTATAGAAGCTTTCCAACAACAGAACATCTTGTAATAATGTTGAAGTTCCTCGGCATAGTCGTTTAATCGGCTGTTTCTGGGGGTGACCAGAACCAAATTCTTCAAAAATCTTGCCTTTTGCACAACGTATTTCACCAACTCAACTTCATGTTTCTGAAACTTGAAACCTGTTATTTTTACCACCTTCACACATTCAAACGCTGCTCCAGGGACTTCCTTATCCAGGATTTCTTTCTGATGCGACTCCCAGTAATATCCACATGCAAACGAAAATTCATTCAGCTGCACCACCAAATTAATTAAAGCCAATTCATATATAATCATTAATTGATTAGGCTTGTTAATTGAACGTACGTACGTAACACTTACATCGATGAAAACTTTTTCTAAGCGAGGACAGCTCTTTAGAAAAGAAGCAATATCATAAACATTGCAAAAATGTGCGCCTTCCATGATCAACTGGAATTCCTTCAATTGCATTAAGCGTATCCCTGGCGGTTTCTCATGAAATTCTTTATTCCCCTTTTTCGAAACTAAAATCTAAATATACAAATACAAACACCATTAATTTACGGCATTCTATATATATATATATATATATACACACACATACATATTATATAAGTCGGTCAATCAAATTTGCAAATATTTAAGTATATATGTTACCTCAAGAAATGCAGCGGTAGCACTGAAAACGGTGACATTAGAGAGATCATTCAGATTCACAGGATTTTCCTTTCGCATGTATGAGAAGGAGAAGAAATTAACAATGACATCATTCAGCATTAGTTTGTGCATGAATTTGACGAAAACAGGCTGCCCACTGTAATGGAACAAACGAAGAGTTGGAGCGTCGATATCGATTACAACAGTATAGGGACCACAATCCCCCACTCTCAGCTCTTTAAACTTGTTTAGATTTTCAGCATAAATCTTCATGTGGGCCATTGTATGGCATTTACTTATATCCAAAGACTCAAGAAGCAAGCAATTTTCTAAAAATGTTTTCATCAATACTGGTCTGACGTGAACCTTCTTTAGAACAAGAGTGTTTAAGTAACATAACTTCGGTGGAACAAAGACCTTGCAGTGGCATAGCTTCAAGATTTTTAGGGAATTAGTATTGAGGTAAGATGAATAAATCACAAAAGGGTTAGGTCCTTCAACAAAATTCAAATCAAGCTCTTCCACTCCTTTTTCGACACACTTTTTGATCCATTCTTCAACGATGCTTACTACTCCGGTTGGATTAAAATACAACCGCAAACTCAGTATAGTTGGAGCTGCATGGACATTGAAGATTTTATCGACTATAGTTATGAAATTTTCTTGGCTGCGGCCTCTAGCAAAGTCTTTATCGAAATGTAGTTTTCTGCTGCGAATCCAACAGTTTCTAAATCTGGGTGATAGAAGTCCTGTACGTAGAGCTTCTTTGATTGGCAAGAAAGAGAAAATAATTTCAAGAATATCATCTGGGAGATTAGCGGTGATTAAATGATGCTGATCATGTTGTCTCTTGATTCTCTTTTTGGCAGGTTGTGACTCCGACATTGCTCGGTTCCCGTTACCCTGTGCATGCAACAAAAGTACAGGAACTTTTGGATGTAACTGAGAAAATCTGAATGGATCATGTAATCAAAAGGGTTTTAATGCTTGTTTGCTTTCATCGTTTTGTTTTTGGTTCTTTGTTAGCCGTTGAGAAAATTCAGCTTTCCATTTTCGGAAGCAGTTGAGCTCAACTAGGAACAAGAAAATAGTGAGATGGCAGTTACACTTTTTAACAACAATACCGGGTCAATGTGAAGCTCTTCCTGCTCATTTTAAAGAATTTCAAAATTGCTTCCTTACCAAAATGTATGTCTCCGACAAATGAAAGAGGCAGAAAAGCTTCCGAGTAGAATCCCGGTTTATCAAAAGGAGTAGTATGGTCAGTATAACCTCATGTTTCTCTCTGCTATTATCTTTACATTCTTCCAGTGGTTTGATTCCAAGAAATGGAGATGCATATCAGCAATTGTCTGTTCGAAAGTTGATGAATTTCTGTTTCAGCCTTTGTGTTTCATCTTCAGTCCAAAACCCAAATAACGGATTCAAGTCAGAACAGGAAGCAGATCACATAAGGTGATTACGTATTGCTGTTCAACGGGACACATACAGAGGCACGTTCAAAATACACAATTGATTATGAGTTCAAGCCTCCAAATGAGAATTTACTAGATGTGAACTGTCCAAGTCGAATCTTGGATTTACACGTAGGCACAGAGGTCTACAAATTCTGATAAAATGACACAATGTACAACAGTAAGTTAAATATGCCTGCTCAATCAATGACAAAAAATTATGGGAAGAATATCTACTTTGTTGCTCATGTTGTTATTGACTCAAGAACCTTGACCGAGGTTTTCAAGTTCAGATTGATTGCCACCCTCACCACCATTGATGCCATCAGCATATGAAAAACTCCACACAGAGGCACAATTTTCATCACCTACATAAAAAGAAGAAATTGTTGATCGGTAACATACCAATTCAAACAATAATAGTTTATGAGTACCATATACAATTGATGTACAAGGCAATGAACATATCTTAAATTCTGTGATTCTTTGTTTTGGACCGAAATTCTGCAATTCAATAACAAGATAATGCAGCAGTTTGCCTAACCCTGTTCTGCGAATCACCAAGTACGAACTTCTAACAAGTCATACAAGGCTACAAGCAGGTCAGATGGAGTGAAAATCAAGAATCTCTGCATTTTAAGTCATCAATTTTGAATTGATTAAAGGTACAACATGCAACTACAAGTAAACATTGTTCTAATATTCCGAAATTCTGTCTAAATCTCATTATAGATATAATATCAAATGAATACTAAAGCACTGCATAAAGATCATATTAATCATTTGACTTATCAATGCTAAAATCTGTACGACTAACTTCTCCAGTAATAATGTATGACTAGCATGCAGAGACAAGAACACCAAATTGTATAATGCAAAGTGTGAAACCAAAAAGGTGTTATAAGAACAAAACAAAAGCACCATAAATAAGACTGGCATGAGAAGGAAAAAAGTTGAAATGCCAGAAAGCATCTCCAAATGAAAGAAGTAGTTTAAGGACAAGGACTGTTGGAAATACCACTCAAATGCAAATCTTCATTGCCATCATCAGGAAATCTTCGATGTCCTGATGAAGAAGCAGCCATCGGCAGAAAAGGATGAAATGAGAAACCATTCACAGTGTCTGCATGGAGTGAAATGGAAGAAAACTGATTAGAAATAGAAGAAACTTAGACGGGAGCAACTAAAATTAACTTAAATGATATGGTAGCAATACCTGCTGCAGCCTGAAAGCCTGATATCCACTGCCCAGTTTGTAGATCATATATATGCACTAAACCATCCTGGAATTTGGAATTACAAAGAACAAGCAAATACATAATCAATAATGTTGACAGCTGTTGCAGCCTGAGAACCTGATCAAGTCTAGTTCTTTACTCCACCATAGCAAATAGAAATAAAAGCAAAATTGATACCTGACCACCTGTTCCAAGATGTCGACCAGAGGGCTCAATATCAAACAATATTCGCTGGTTAGTATGCTCTGAGGATCTATATAACCTGAAACCAAGGTTCAGAAAATATTTACAAGATACACAGAAAATTTGAAGGCATATAAAATGTCATCACTTCTATTAGGTCACATCAAACTTGCGGAAAGGGAACTATAAGCTACTTATGCAGACAGAAAATTAAAGTTGGGACAGTCGCCTTACATGTTATTTCTCCTGGGGGGTTGTCATTTTCATTTGAAAGAGGAACAAAAGTATGATTATTTAAATTCCCAATTTGCAAAAGTGAAGCATGTTGTGATGGGGTGCCCTATATTTTTTATTACTTTTATACATCCATACCCCCACCGTTTTCAAATGTAACCCAAGCCCATCCCAAATTTTGATCCTAAAAGTTCTTGTACCACCCTAAGAGGCCTTACTGGCTAAACCAACTAGTCTCTATGGGATGTTCTTTATCAGCCAGAGCCGTCATGTGCTTTAAACAAATAGATTTCTATCAATTAATTCTCTAAATTTAATTTGTAAACTATCAACAAGTATGAATTCTTTACTCGTTTGTGTATAAATTTCATGTCCCAATAAGATACAAAAACTTACTTGTACACAACTTGAACGGCTTTACGCACATCCCAGCACAGTATGTAAGGATCCTTCAAGAAGTTTAAATATAGAGCATTATCATTTTGCAAGTACAGAAGAAGAAACATACAAATGATCCAAGCATAAGTGCCCAGCTTAAGAAAAAAGGCATCATGGTTAAGTGGCCTACAAGCACATAAAAGAAAATGCAAATACAGAGAGCAGCAATGCTGCTCCTAATAAAGAAGGCCCTAGAATATCAGTGATCATGGGATGAAGGTGAAATGATTGCTTTGAATGTGCAGCTGATCTTGCTGTACCAGAGGCATCAATTACACATACATGTGGAAAAAATAAGGTCAAACTACTCAACCTTTATATAGAAAATTTTACCAAGCTTGGACTAATTGAAATAATCACACATAAAAATTTACAATTAAACAGTGAATTTCAAACTACATCCAGCTTTCCTCGGCAACAACTGTGAATTTTTTTTCATTATAGCATATTATCCACTTTCCTACATTGCTTATCAGTAATGGAAGTTTTCATTCTCCAAAAGTTTAAAATCTATGCTAAAAAAATATTACGGGAAAAAACATAAATGCGTAGCAGAAGCAACTAGCCTATAATTTTAGGTAGCTAAGGCCTCATTTCAGACTAGGATTATATGTTGTCTAGTTTCAGTAGGAGACTCGAGGTAATTATTTAAAGTGATTATTTTATCATATAAAACTGATAAAAGAGTCTTAAGAAAAAATTGTATTTTCAACTTAGACCCCTTCTACCCAAACCAAAAGTGGGGAGCAAGGAATTAGAGGTCAAATCTTTCTTTGTGACATTGGTTCTACATAAAGATGAAGAATGAGGATAATACCTTTCGACCTCCAGTGTAAAGATAATTTCCATCTCTAGAGAACTGGACCTGGAAAGAAAATAATTCTTTTGTCATTGTTCTGGAGACAATAATCAGAATCAAGTGCATAAAGATGAATACTCACTTACATGTGTAATCCCACCTTCTTGACCGTGTAAGACATACAAGAGTTCCATATTGTCTTCCCTGTAGATCGCTGAAGTCTGGCTGTAGGAACCAGTAGCTAGCATTCCATTATGAGTTGGACTGAAAGCAATTGCAGATATGATACCTGTATATAAAACATAAGACAAAGGGTAATATACTTCAACATGTAAGCTTCATGAAGTAACCCAGTTTAGGTACATAAGCGAAGAATAATACCTGCTTGACCTTCTTTATTTCCTTGAAGAGTTGAATACTGTTCAAAATCCCTACCAGGGCGATGTATATCAAATACTCTGATAGATTTGTTATATCCAGCAAATATTCTGCAAATCAAAACAAGAATCTAGCCAGGTAAAAAATATAATTTTTGTTGGATAGTGAAATCCATTTGGAACTAGAGAGAATATTTATGTTAATAGACCTAGTAAAGCACATTGTTGATACCAGGACGACAGCACAATAAGGTTGATAAAATCAACAATTACTAATGTACTTCAACACAGTTCTTTAAAACAGAGCAGGGTTTCCGCATACCACCTACACAATAAGTTTTTATATTGGTGTTCTCTTAAATCCGTAAGGCAAAGTCCATCACTAAACACAAAAGATCAATGATCAACAGAAATAAAATAGCTGCATCAAGCAAATTACTACCTTCCAAAATAATTTTTCACTTACTTAGTCCCAGCGGGATTAAATGCAATTGAAACAGCAGCAATGATTTCATCCACAGCATCATAAGCCCGGTATGTGCAACGCAACTGTCGGTAACCAGCGTCAGTGACCAAGTATAATAACAACTAAATCACAAATGTAGCAACAAAAGCTTTCAACAACATTATAATATATATATATATATATATATATATATGGAGTGAGTACCATGCCTTCACAATGCATGGTGGAAATAGTGTACATCTTCAGTATACTACAACTACAAGGTCATTGTCCAACTTTATTTACAGTATAAAAATCTAGTAATATCATTTCTAGCAAGCATACATACTGGTTAAAATAATGAATCAATACCAGACCAGTCGTAGCATCCCAAAGATGAATTGGATGGTCACGAGTGGTAGAAGCGAACACACAACTAACTGGATCTGAAATGCCAACCAATTTTAATGTCAAATATCTACTTCACACAACATCATCAACAAGTTCAAATCAGTTCCACAGAATTGAGAGTACATGTACAAAACTCACATATGCACATTTGTGCAAAATATCATTTTATTTATACAGGTTAAAGCACCTGAAGCAGACATGTATGGGTACCAACAGAAGTCATAAACAGACTCTCCTTCACTCACAACAAGGTTTGCATCATAAGAATCTGCAGCATTAAAGTAACATCATCAGTAAGAAAATAACTAAAAGCTAAAGCAGAACAGGTGATGCCGAACAATCTTAGGCATGACAGAGCCTATCAGCCTAAAATTAGCTCAACTTCGTCATCAATTAGTTAAAGTTCTGGTTTTGTCAAATTCATATCAAGTGACTGTAATATTTGTCTACACGGTGTTCACTACCATTCAACAAAATACAATAACTGTGCCATAAGTACTTTCAAAGAAAAAACTTACCTTGTCCATTAGCAAATGAACCAGCATTAATATCATCGCTGATTCCATTTTCTGGCCTAACAATAAGCAAAAAGATTAATTAACCACTATATGCTCATAATCACATATAACACCATAAAAGTATATAACCAGTTGCGTAGGATCATTTTAGCTAGCATTATCAATATGGTTAATATTGAAAGCGAACACTGCATTGGTTTCATATATTAGAAGCCAGTGAAAAGATCATTTATAACACCAAAATTTGATGAAGCCACGCAAAAGCTTACAATGCGAAAACGCGAAGCGTATTATCCTCAGAACTTGTAAGAAAACATGAACCATCAGGTGACCTAGCAAAAGTAGATAAATAAAGTAATAATTCCATGACAGTTGAAAGAATTGAAATAAAATAGTAAAATCCGAAAATATGTACCATTTGATTGCTTTAAGGAAATTGTTAGGGATTGAAGAGGTCCTGAACTGGTTATAGAAATGGTAGGTTCTGTGTGGAGGAACATCGAACCTAATCACAGGCCACGTGTATTCATGCTGGTTTTCTTGTGTAGCTTCTGCAACTTCAGTATCCGTATTTAGCTGCTCCTCTTGCTGCTGCTGCTGCTGCTGCTGCTGTTCTTCTCCCATTCGTATTCCGTGAGATTTTGACGTTCGCGGCTTAGCGCCAAAGTTTTTGCGCTTTGCAGCTTTTTGAGTAGAGTTTGAGAAGGGAGCTGTGACCGTGACCGTCACGGACTCACCGTGTAGAAATTTCTGTGTTTTTAGCAGGCGAGGTTTCTATTACTTAGAAATTGCAAAACAATGCCCGCATATTTGCATAATTATAAATAATATCCTTCAACAGTTCAACTTTCCCCATTTACGAATAATTTTTAAGAAAACTTAGAAAAAGTCCATTAGATTGGGAAAGGTATTGAGGTAAAACCACATTTCTTTTTGTTTGCCTTAATATTATTTAGTTCTTTCTTCTTTGAGACAACACGGGAACAAAGTAGTCATTCACTCCTCCCGGGAAAAGAAAATATAATAGAAATTTTTTTCTTTCGTTTGGTTTTGTTGACATTATTCAGATTGAAAATATACAAGGAACAATGTATAAAAAATACATTGGATAGTTTTATATTTAATATTCTTCAAAAAGAACTAAAATGTAAATATTGTATAAAAGGGCTTAAGGACAAATGGACAATGATTTTAATACCACATGAACTTCCCAATTTCACCGAGCTGGAACCAACAATATATAGTGAATGAACTATAATTAATTGCTTTCTTAGTTCATCGAATAAGAGTATGATTAAAGAAATGTGATTTATTACAACAAATTTGCCTTCCCAGGGCTAGACTTTCTGCCCATTAGTTTATCAAATGAGAATCAAATTCATCAACAATCAATAAGGCCTCAAATGAGCAACAGCTGCAGTGAGGATCATTCAGATCAATGATCTCTGGTTTTCTGATGAAGTGGTTTTCAAATATGGGTCGTCCCTGTACTTTGAGTACAAAGGGAGATCAAGGGCTCTTTCTGCAATTTTTCTGTCATCAAGTATCTTTGCTATCAAGCTCTCCAGGGTTGGGAAATTAGCCTGTTACATTCCAAGCAAATTCTTAGCCAGGATAGAATGGCAGGAACAGGATTATGAGAAAGGGGCAAAAAGGTTATAAAAGGTATAATGGATGTTGCCGAAGATACCTCAGGACGAATATAGCCAACTATAACAAGATGCAATTCCTCACCATAGAAATCCTCATCAAATTCATGAAGCAACCATGGCTCCTGCATTAGAAGATGGATTTAATTAAAAAAGGACGAGGGAACTGCAAATGCTGCCATCCAAGTCAACATAACACATACTATAGTCTTCTCCTTGTTGTCAAAATATGGATTCCAGCCAATACTCATGACCATTTTATAAACACCTCGTGTTGATAATCCAGCCCAACCAAAATAAACCCCTGAGGGATGATCTGAAAGGACATCTGAATAACCTTCTGTAGACAAATTAGCTGGGAACACATAATGCACTAGTTAGAAAATCCAATGGAGTAAAAGTATCAAGCAAAAATAAGAGAAGAGAAGGAAACAGAATCAAGATCATATGGTGGAACCCGGGTCAGATAAAGAGCAACTGCAAAACTGATGCACGAGTTATAACTGCCACACTATTTATGAGCTTTAGCTACAGTAACAAACAATGAGATTTCATTCTGAAAGATATCAAAGGTCAAGCCAAGTAAAAAGGAAATATAGCTCAATAGCTAAAGATGAAATAATAGCTCTCACACACCTGTAGGGATTCCAAGTACCTTTGAGCCACGGCCAAATCCTTTAACTACAGGACCACCAATATACCATGGATCTAATGGTAAAGTACCTTCTATCCCTGCAATTACCAATCAATATTAATTTAGAATTCAAAGGAAACTTAATGAATAGGATTAGAGATTATGTAGGGCCAGGGTTTACAATCTTGAAATGGGGGTAAGCCCCACTTTTCAGGCCGCAAATCAAGTAGAGAGTTAATCACTTCATCTGCTGATGTGTAACGATGAATTTGCTTTGGGAGGGATGGTACAGCAACTACTTCCATTTTAGCAGCCTTAGCAGCCGTAACACCAATCCTGACAATGATTGGAATTCCTTTTACACATGGGAGTCTTAAACAAAGACAGTTACTGCTACTAATTTTACTTAATTTTTTTAGCAAGAAACAAATGACTAGTATAAATTGTATGGATATCTACAAAACATTATCTATTAATTAGTCACAAAAAAAAATTATATAGATAATGGAAAACATGTCAATCAGAAAAACAGAATTAGGTGAGCCTTACAGATGTTATAGAAAGTCAAGGTTAAATTGATTATGATTTCAGACAGCCATGATTTCTGTGCATGCAATCCAATATAAGGGTATCTAGTTTTCAAGAAATGAGCATGTCAAAAAACCAGATTGCCCATCATCTCATATTGTGATATTACAACTTCTTAAATGTAACTTGTGCCCCAATACTCTGTTACTAAGAATCATAAAACTTCTGAAGTAACAATTGGCATGTCATAGGCAACATAAGAAAATAGTATTTCAAGGTTGTCAGGCCATATATTTCCAAGAGCTAACTTAATTTTTTCATGTAAGTTATGGGTAGAAGTACTCTGTTCCCATTCTTCAAACCAAATACATATTAAACATGGCTGACTAGTGCACTATCAAAGGTGAAACTGTATTCCTTGAAGTGCACTGAACAAAAGTCCCAGGATGCTTGAATAAAAGAACAAATCTGATCTAAGGAATTAAAGACTCACTTACACAGAATCTTCAATGACCAGACAGCTGGAAGGTTCCACATTAAGCCTTCTGGCAGCTTCAAAGAATCTTTAATAGGAAAAATAAAAAAGTCAGAATTTAAGAAGCACATAGACTTTTTCATTTCAGATAAAAGATATTCAGAAGATGGCAAGAACAAAATATATGCTGATGGATCTCACATATCAGGAGATGGCTTTCCCATTCTCACTTCATCACCGCCAACAATGTCAGAGAAGGAATCGTTCCACCCTAACAAAATAAATACTATGAGCAAACAAACTCACACATGCCAAACTAAAAACAAGATACTTGTGCATGCTGGACTAACTGGTTATTAGAGATGTAAGAAGTGAACGTAATCAAATTTTCAAAAAAACCTACCTTGTTGATGAGAAATTTTGGCTTCTATGCTTGCTCGAGGAGAGTTTGAAGCCAATGCCAATGGCACACCATTACCCCTCAAATGTTTAATTAATCGATTAGCACCTGGAAGAGCTTTAACCTTGCACCAGCTATAAAGATCATTGCAAAATGACATTTAAAAACACTTCCAAAAAAATACTTTACTACTTTAACAAATTAAAATTACTATCCTAAGTTTTTTAACAATTATAGAACAAATTTCATGTGCTATGAGAAAAATATGACTTCTCCCTCGCCTACTATATCATTGATCATAAAATTTTTCTAGACAATTTAAAGCTCTCAGACACTCAAGCTTAAGAAATCTTAGACAAATGAAAGATGCTTCTAAAAGATCTCAAACATATCTAGATAAAAGCAAGGGGAGGGTTAGGTGATTACTGATCACTGAACATGGGATAAATTTCTGCGATAAATTCATGTTTCTCACAAGGCAGTCCATATTCTTCGACAATAATAGCTGCCTCTTCCAAAGGGGTTTTCCCCACTATTTTATGAGTTTCTCTTCCATCCCATTGTTTCCCATACTTCACCAAAAATGTTTTCAAAACCTCACTTACTACGCCATCTGCAACGAAATTGAAAACAAATTAATACTATGTACCGGAAGAAAAAAAATGAAATTTTGTAACGTAATCAAATTGGAGTGAAGGGGCAGAAGCTGACCTGTGTTAATAAGTGTACCATCCAAATCAAGAATTACGCACGATAATAACTTCTTTATCGAAGACATTTTTGAGCTAATTTACGAATTCTGTGGGAGGATAATTAGTTATTTATGCTCCCATTCGTTAAATATTTCTGAAATTTAATTCAAACAAACATATGTCAGAAAATGGATGTGAGCAACAGAAAAAACATGTGGACTACTATAACAGAACCGAGAATTACCGTTAAGAGACTATACGGACAGCAATGGAGGTCGTGTCCTCTGCTACCATAATTTTGGTCTTGGTTCCTTTCTTTATGCTTCTGTTGGTTTTGGAAGCCAGTAGGTGATTTTCCTTCTGTGCTGTGCTCTCTGTGCTATTTGTGTTTATATTCCAGTAAAAGAGAGCCATTTATCAGCGAGCGGCATTCGGGTTCATCATACCCGCACCCGACCCTGATCATTACACCGATCCTGCTTTTTTAATCACTCGGGTTTTTTCTTTTAATAAATAAATTAGGTTTTACCACATTCCTCCCTTAAATTTGAGCCTTTAATACTTAAATAAAATATTTAAAAAAAGACATATTAATCTCTTTGGAACCATTAGATGATCATCTATTTTTACTTAAATGACTATAATATTCTTATTTATTTTAAAATAAAATTTAAGAAATTCAATTTTAATTTATTTGATGTTTAAAAATTAAAATAATTAAAATTTTAATTAATGATAATTTTGATTTATATTTATTTGAAATTAAAAATTTAATAAACCATAATTTAATTTAACAATTTTAATTTATATTTATTCAAATTAAGAATTTAATTAATGATAATTTAAGCTGATAATTTTAATTTATATTTATTTAATATTTACTCAAATTAAGAATTTAATTAATAATAATTTAATTAATTTTTATTTATATGTTATATTTATCCAAAATTCAAACTCTAATATGTGAAGCAGCTGCCTTTCTTACTTATTTTTTTCGCAAATCCTCTGAATTAACCATATTTCTTTTAATTTTTTACCAAATAACTGTATAATCTTATCAACTTGATTATTCTTACAAAAATTCTTTAATATAATATTTATGTCAAACATATTCACATTAAATTCACGCTTCAACATCAATTCTATAACTCGTAAAATAAATTTAGGTTTTTGGGTTTATACAAAAACTTTAATAAAATTAATTAACGATATAAATTTAAAAAAAATCAATATAGATAAATTTTTAATTTTAAATAAATATAAATTAAAATTATTGTTAATTAAAATTGAATTTTTTAAATTTTACTTTAAAACAAATAAAGGTATTATAGTCATTTTAATAAAAGTAGATGGTCAACTAATAATTCAAGAAAGATAAGTATATTTTTTTTAAACTTTTTATTTAAGTATTAAAGTCTCAATCCTCAAAAAAAGAATATATTAAAATTCCATAAATAAATAAATTACTGTATGAATAAGACATTAAAAATGATCATAAAAGAATAAAACGTGGAGTATATAAAGTGTGAAATAGTAAGATGCACGGGGAATGATGATGGGTCGTCGAGTTAATAACAAATTGTATGGAATGGATTCCAAAAACTGGATGCAGAGAATCATATACTGAGAACTTCTTGGTATATTCCATTTATTATGCCTAAGTACAATGGGTAGTGGATATTCATCAACCACGCATCTAATTAAGTGGGCAGTGCTTTAGCATATTAAAAAAGCAAAATCCATATCACTTGATTTTGAAAATTGACTACCATATATACTTGTATCAAATCATATAAATATTTAAAATAGATGCGTTTGGAATTACAAGCCTGCGGTGCAGGCCGCTGCACTATCATCAAATCATGTTAGTCAAATTAGAATCAAGAATACTTGGCTAATTTTTAAGAAAAACAAACGAAAATGGGATAAAGGAAACTACAATCAGTGGCCTGTTTTTTGGACTCAGTTTTGGAGGCTTCCACATGGATACACTAAAATTATTATCTGCTATACTTGATCGCTATTTGCATATTATCTACTGTTCTATTCATTGTTTTATTATATTGGAAGAGTAGAGATTTGTGTTGAGTGTCGACCGTGTTAGTTGTTAACAAAAGGATTACGACACTCATTGGTACAGGCTTATTAATTAATTAATTAATTTAAAATAAATTTTGAAGGAATTATAAAAACGGATATATAATTGGTACATTGTATAAAATAAATATCTCCACGTATTGATATACCTATCTCTCTCTCTCTAATTTTAAATTTCTAATAGAATTATTCAACAAAATGATGTCAAAGTGTCAGTGATATATACTACGTACAATTAACATCATTGGTCTAACGTTCACTATTTAATGGATTATTATATTTATCGGTCAATCTTCACTATATGATAAACTAGTATGATCATAGGTCAATACATGATAAAATATTATAATGATTATCCATCAATATCTACACTGTACTCGAATATGAAGTTTGTATCACTAGTTCTTTCAAATGCGATGAAGTAACAATATTGATTGGGTTATTAGTCCCGTAGCAGAATTGCAATTCCAAGAATTCAAGCATGGGACTACCAGACAAAACTTCTGCAATGGTTTCATTACTCAAACTTACGAAGTTAAGGGACAAAACCCCGAGATTAATCCAAGAAACACGCCCAATTGGTTGCTGCAAATCACAGGACCAAGCATTCAGTATCCTTAATGATGAACAAGAGTATACACATTGAGGCAAACTGTAGCGATCACTCAAATCTGATCCTGTGGGTCCATAATTTAAATATAGTTCCTCCACATGGCGTCTTGTGACGAAACGAACCCACTCGTCTACCTGCGAATCGGAAGACTTTGTACATTCAAGACTAAGAAGGAATTTTTTAACTTTAGAACCAGTGTAGTGGCTTAGGGTTTTGTTGACAAAAGAGGCTATTTTATGAGTGTCAATGTAACGTTGACGACGGAAGTCGAGGGTAGGAACTGCAGCCCAAAGTGTACTCCATTGTTTTGATAAAACGGAGGTTCTTATGATCTCATCTACAGATAAAAACGAGAGTATGTGTTGGATGATCGGATCAGGTAATGAGCTGATACGATCCTCCTCATCATCTTCATAGTCAGGTCTTTTCGTCTCCTTAGATCATCGGAATACTTCGGGGTACCTTACGAAAGTTGCGTCCGAATTGTCGTATGTGGGAGACGGAGAGACCTAGAATCGATGGTATTGTTGCCGTTACAGAACTGTCGCTACTTTTCGGCTCCTTCATGATTTCCGGTTGAATACCGCAATCGCTTAAACTGAAGTTATTGTATTTGACCTAAAATTATAATATAAAAACTGCAAGTACATTACGTAACATCTAAAATCAAT
The DNA here is from genome assembly GCA_028052125.1 of Melia azedarach. NCBI lineage: Eukaryota > Viridiplantae > Streptophyta > Magnoliopsida > Sapindales > Meliaceae > Melia > Melia azedarach. Next base: position 9,023,896 of record CM051406.1, read on the forward strand.
AAGGATTTGATTTATATTTTATACAAGTAAATCTTACTAAAATCATTAAAATAAAGAGAAAATTTAACGGAAACCAATCATAATTAAGATAAATAAAAAATTGAAATAAGCAGAATAATAATTAAGATAAAGGGAGTAAGAAAAAAATTACACTAAGAATTAACAATTTCGAAGAGGGATATAGGTTGTGGCTTTTGCCATATTCCAATAAGAAACTGTAGGGGGTATGTATAAATTCTTACTATATTTGTATTTACTAAATTTTTATGAGGACATATGTAATTGAAATTTAATTCTATTTTTAAAACTAATTAATTCAATGGGTTAAATTGCAGGACTTAATTATTATTTTTCTCCTTTCATATATATATATATATATATATACAACACACTACTAAAAAAATTAATTTGCTCAAATTTTACACATTTTTTAAAGGGTAAAAGCCTTTTTAATTTTAAAAGTTTGGTCTAATAAGTTATTAAGCTTAAAAGTTCTAGTAATTTTAAAAATAACTTTAAAAGTCTCAATTTATTATAAAATAATAACTTTACTCATATATAATAATAGTTATTAAAAAAAATAAATAACAAATATCTAAAATTTGATAAAATTAACATATTTATATAAAATTTATTAATTAAATAAATAATATTATTATATTATTAACACATTGATAATATATATTAATATATTATAAATTTATTCATTTTTTATTGATATTTTATTTTGATTATTTATTTATATTTTAAATATATATTTTTTATTTAAATGACAATATAATAATAAATATTTATTATAAATATGTTATAAAATAAATGAATTTAATAAATCTATATTTTATTAATAAACTAAACTAATATTTATTTATGTTTATTTTTATTTAATTTTTAATAATAATAAATGTGTAATTTTTTATTTAATTTCTTATAAATAATTATATTTCATTAAATTTTAGAGATTTATTAATGATTTTTTTATGGCTATTACTATATATGAGTAAAATTATCATTTTATAATAAATTAATATTTTTAAGGGTATTTTCAAAACCAATAGAACTTACAAGAATATTAAATTAAATTTTTAGTACTAAAAAAACTTTACCGTTTTAAATTTTAAAGACATCATTTTCATTTTTAATTTATGAAAAAAGAAAAACAATGGTGAAAGCATCCGAAAGTATGAAAAAATATGATACCTTATTCGTAAAAAATAATAAAATTAAACCATTGCAAAGTCCTCCAGTAAGTAATAGGAGAAAATACGTGCTATTAATTAAATAAATAAAGGATAAGTCATTGAAAAGTTTCAGCAAACAATTTTCAAGTACAAATTAATACGAAGGGATGTCTAATAAGACTGCGACATTTGGAGATGCTCTTGGATAACTTAAAACCAATTGTTGGACTTTCTTCTCGTCTACAGATGACATCCTCCTCGAAATTCCAGTGTTTTTTACAAGAACAGCCATCTTCTCTAGCACCTTTCCATTCTTGAGCAAAAACTCCACCAACTCCAACTCCAACTCACAATGGGGGAACAATGTTGCAAATGTAATCTCTACAATTTTAAGATGACGAAACAAGCACTTGAAATATCTCTCTTTCCATCCCAAGGACTTCTTTCCGCCGCTCTCAACCTATAATTTTAATGGAGATCCACAGTTAATTACATGCGAAAATATGATCAGTCCGTAGGAATAAATTATGGCAGAAAATAACTCACATTATTCTTGTCTTTGTAATACTGCAGAACGTTTATAGTTAATTTCTCCAGCTGGTGTATTCTTCAGCAGACTTGCAATCCAAGATAGCTCCCTTTCGATAATTCTCGGTTCAATTGTTAAACTCTTTAGTTTGCAAAACATCGGAGGAGGTTGATCGTTCCGTGTTGATAGAAACTAAGCGTGCAGGTCAAGAAAGAAAAAAAAAACAAAAATTAATAAAATAAAATATGCAACAGTAGCAACTGCAGCTAATTAATTAACGCTTACCATATAGGGGTACCGAGGGCCAATGGCGAGTTTTTGAACATGACGTAGTTTTTCGAGAACTCCGTTTAACATATCCCTATTGTATGTCTGATATACACCAAAACTGAGATCAGCTTCCGTTAGAGACGATATGTCAGTCAGCTTATATTCTGTTGTGGAGTTATATCCAAGTAAGCTAATAGAGTTAATATTAGGGGCCGAAATCTCAATCACGCTCGCTCCCGGATATACATTATCTATCACTAATTCTTTCAAATTTGAAGAACTAACAGTAAGCCTGTTAAACGGCAAGCAGAGGAACAATTTCTTCAAATTTGAAGAACTAACAATATGAAGACGTTTAATCTCATCGCAGTATTGCAATTTCAAGAATTCAAGCACGGGACTACCCGATAAAACTTGTACAATGATTTCGTTACTCAATCTTGCGTAGTAAAGGGTTAAAACCTTGAGTTTAGTCCAAAAAACACGCCCAGTTGGCTGCTGAAAATCGCAGTACAAAGTATTCAATATTCTTAACGATGAACAGGAGTATATGCTTTGAGACAAACAGTAGGATTCACCGAAATTTGGTGTTTTTCCACCATGTAAGTCTAGACTGAGTTCCTCCACATGGCGTCTTGTGGCGAAACGAACCCACTCTTCTACCTGCGAACTGAAAGAGTTTCTATATTTGAAACGAAGGAGAAATTTTTTAACTTCAGAAACAGTACTGTAGTTGCTTAGGGTTTTGTTGACACAAGAGACTAATTGATGAGCATACATGTGACTCTGGCGTCGGAAGTCTAGGGTAGGAACTGCAGCCCAAACGGTACGCCATCGTTTTGATAAAACGGAGGTTCTTATGATCTCATCTACGGATAAAAACGAGAGGACGTGTTGGATGATCGCATCGGGTAATGCGCTGATACAATCCTCCTCGTCATCTTCATAATCAGTTATTTTCTTCTTCTTAGATGGTCGGGTTATTCCGTCGAGAATCTCGTGATTGCTGTCGGGGTACCTTTCAAGAGGTGCATCGTCGAATATAGGAGACGGAGAGACTGGCGTTGATGGTAGCGTTGCCATTCCAGAAATGTCGCTGCTCTCCGGCTCCTCCACGACACCGCAATTGCTTACAGTGAAGCTCTTGTGTTTGACCTAAAATTATATATAAAAATTGGAAATATATTACATAACATCTAAAATACCTAATTTGAGAAGGATTTGATTTATAGAAGAAGTAAATCTTTGTGGGGATTCTGCCTTATTTATACCCCTTGTCTTATATTCTTTGGATTTGATAAATCAATTAAAAATTTAAAATAAAGGATGGGAAGAATAATTAAAATAGAGAGAAAAATGTAAAATAAACCAATCATAATAGTAATGAAAATAAAGAAAAAATTAAAGTAAGCAGAATAATAACTAAGACAAAACAGTAAAAATGTAAGTGCTTATAGCTCGTTTTTCACAATTTGGAAACGCTAGACAGTAGCCACCGGCAAGAGACAGCAGTAGCATTTTTCTAAGGGGATATTAATTAATATGTTGATGTTCTGGATTAGATTGTAACATGGCAAATTCTTATAGAAAGATTTTATATGACATTTCATTTGATTTGATTTTATATATTTTACCAGAAAAATTAATTTGCTTGAATTAAATTTGTTATCAAACGGCAATATTCTTAGATTTTAAAAACATTAAATCGTTAATCTCATTTTTAATTTATGAAAACATGTACTACTATTTGAAAAACAATATTTAAATGAAATAACTTTATTCATACAAAATTAAAATAATTAAATCACAGCATAAAAGAAAATAATTGCTTCAGTCATTAAAAAATAAAAAAGTTTCACTAATTAAATTAAGATTCTCAAGTACGAATGGGAAGGAAATTGAAAGGATTATCTAAATAGAACCGCAACTTTCAATTCCGAGATTACAAGACATACACTATTGTAAACCCTCTCTTTCCATTTCCAAGAGTTCTCTATACGGTGCTCAACCTGTAAATTAACATGAAGGGAATGAATAAATATATAAGCAACTTGAGGAATTGCAGAAGATTGTGGCTGAAATTCACCTTATTATCGGGGAGCAAAATGTTTATAGTCAATTTCTCCAGCAGACTTGCAATCATTGGTAGCTCCCATTTGTAAATTCTCGATTCAAAGGTTAAGCTCTTAAGCGCTTAATTTTACAAAAAGGGAGAAGGTTCGATCCTTGCATTTTTATAGAGTTTAAGCATGTCAACAAAAAATAAATATAAAAAAGATGCTGGATGAATAGCTCCAAGACAGCGAAGTGACTTAAAACTGAGATTATTGTCATGTGAGAAACTTACTATATCATGATGCGCAAATAACCAAGACGAAATTTTTGAACAAGGCCGTGTCTCATTGGGCACTTGGCTTCCCCCAGAGATGACATGCCAATGAGCTTGTATTTTGTTCCTCGGATATATCCAAGGCAATTAAGCTAATATAACGAATGTAAGGAGCGGAAATATCCATCACGATCACTCTCCCTGATATACTATCTATAACTAGTTCTTTCAAACTTGAAGAAGTAACAGTTAATAAGCCGGCGAATCCCTTCACGGCATTGCATCTATGAAGAATAAATTCACGCATGGGACTACCAGATAAGATTTCTGCAATGATTTCCTTACTTAATTTAGAGTAGCCAATGGATAACACCTTGAGTTTAATCCAAGAAACACCCCCAATTGACTGAAAATGACAGGATGTTGTATTCAGCATCACTAATGATAAACAAGAAATATAAATATTGAGGCAAATCGTAGCCGTCGTATTGCAGAATCATTGAAATCTAGACTGAGTTCTTCCAGATGGTATTCTATGGCTCAACTGACCCACTTGTTTACCTCTAACCTCAAAATCTTTTTTATACCTGAAACTAAAGAGAATTTTTCCAACTTTATAATCTGTGCATGGGCTCAGCGTTTTTGTTGACAAAGGAGAAAGAATATGTTTATCTATTATTTTGCAAAATTAATCAACGGGTCGTTGTAGTATAGTGGTGAGTATTCCCGCCTGTCACGCGGGTGACCCGGGTTCGATCCCCGGCAACGGCGGTTTTTTTTCTATTTAGTTCGAATCCCTTCTGAACCGTTGGATTGTATTTTCCTGATTCCAATTTCCTTATTTTTGAACCGTTCGATTGAATTACTGAAAGCCTGATACTAGAACGGTACCCCCAGAAAAGCCCGCGCCCTCATTTTCAATCGGCACCACTCCTCCTGCTACACTCTTACTTCAGTCTTTCCCTTCTTCTTCCTCGTTTACTCCCTTAGAACGGTGTCGTTGTGCTAATCGTGGTTGCCGTTGTACCAGCGTTCCAGTCCTAAGGGTTTTTCACTCTTTTGTTTTGTTTAAAAAGGATTCGTGATTATTTTTTAAGTTTTAGACATGGAAACCGATGAGGCACCACGAGTGCTCCCGTTTCAGCTTCAATTCGACAAACCCGTCGCCTCTCAGGTCATATTTATTTATTTATGTATTTATATTTTAGTTTATGCTTTTTGAAAAAAAAATTATGTCTATATTTTGTTAACTATTTATTTATTTTTTCCGTTGATAGACCAAATTAGCGGAGTGGAATCCAGAGAAAGATTTATTAGCCATGGTTACTGAAGACTCGAAGATTTTGTTACACCGTTTCAATTGGCAAAGATTATGGACCATTTCGCCTGGTAAATTATTATTAGTATTTTCTTATTGGTACAACTAATGCCATTTTAATATTTATATTTAATTATTTGAATTTCAAATGTGAATATCTCTAATTTAATTTCAGGAAAGCCTGTTACCTCCTTGTGTTGGCGTCCTGACGGTAAAGCAATAGCTGTTGGACTGGACGATGGAACCATCTCACTGCATGATGTTGAAGTGAGTAGCAGTAGCACGAACCCCTTTCTCAGTTCTAATCGGCACTACATAATTACTAAATTAAAAAAATATATTTTTGTTTTTGGTTATTTGTTTTAAAGATGTTTATCAAATTTATATGAGCACCTAATTTCATATTAATTAAAATAGCATCCAGAATGTTTTATGGGTAAAAACTAGGCATTCTAATGAATTTTCCTAAACATGCTATAAAAAAAAGCACTAAAATGCACAAGCACTAAAGACTAATAATGTTTTGTCTTTAAAACTCCCAAATGGACCCTAAGCTAGCTTGAATTTAACAGTTTGTTTGTTTTTAATATAGGCAAAACTGTTTCTTGATATCAAATACTGATATTCTTGGTTGAGGCATTGATTGATGTATGCTGCAGCTAATTTATATACATTTTTGTGTTGGTTATTGTTTAACTATGTGAAAGGTTCAATAAAGTTCTCATAATTTTTTCGTGTTACTCAGTAGTGAGATATGTTCTTAATTTCCTAGAATTAGACGTTTCTTAAAGGGAAATGATCCATGTAGTATTTGAAATGCCTCAAAGAACCTTTTTGTGCACCATTTTTAAAATCAAATAGAATAATTGGGAGTTTTCATGGTGTGCTGTTACGCTTTTGGTATTTTATATCAAGTTAGCTTTTCTTTAGAGGAGGTTTGGCATATTTACTTGTTTATATGTCCACACATATGTGTATATTTCTTTGAGTTTTCTGTTTAACTTATTAGGTTGTCATGTAGGACAGGACACTGTTTTGTCTAATAATATTCACATATATGATCATCTATGTGATGGATATGATGAAATTAGAAAAATGCTTTTAGTTAGCCGTATATCTGTAATGCATTTATTTCTACATGTGAAAGTGAACTCTATAGTTATTTGATCTTGTCTTCTATCCCTCTTTTTATAGGTGTTTTTGGCACCTGTTGACTTCTACTTCACTTTAAAAGAAGCAAAGCTAGCACCTCAATTCCAAACATACCCTGAACCTCTAATCTTTTTTATGTTAAACAGAATGGAAAATTGTTAAGAAGCTTGAAGTCCCATACTTTTGCTGTTGTGTGCCTTAACTGGGAGGAGGATGGACAACTCACTAAGGTCTGTTTTTATCTATCTAATGGCCTCCTGCTTTTAGGTTTGATGAATTGGCTTTGATTTTCCATACATGAACTATATTTTGTTTTTACTAAGGACTTTGATTAAGCTTGTATCTTTCACCAGGAGATAATTGTATTATAAAGAAGCTAATTTATATCATCCATACAAGTGAATATTCTAGAAATATTTGCAGGGCCTCTCTCTTTCTCTCTTTTCTTTTTTGGGTCACACCTGTTTTCCCCTTTTATGGATGGAAAATTTATTCTCATTTCTCTTCCCTTCTTGAATTCTGTTTGCAGAATGATTTTGATAACATCTCAACATATGAAGACCGTACTTCTCGTTTCTTCCCTCCTGCTCCCAGAATTCCCCGGATGCCTGGGCTTGTGTCTGGAGATGCTGGCTTCATGGATGATACTGAAGATTCATTTCGTGAGCTGTCAAATTCCTCACATCAACGTTTTAATATTCTGTGTAGTGGAGACAAAGACGGAAACATATGCTTTCATATTTTTGGAATATTTCCAATAGGGAAAATTGTAAGTTATAACATGATGAGACATGATCTAATATATGCTGATGTATTCTTTTCTCTTTTTATTTTCCTCCTGTAGTAAATCTTTTTTTTTTTTGTTTTTATGTTTTCAGTTTCACCTAATTCGCTCTATCTTTGTATTTGAATCTTGTCACACCTCTAAAATAATGTGCAGAATATACACAATTTTCATGTGCCTACTCCCTGTGGGGATAAGCAAGGTACTGGTGACCTTCTGAAAGCTTCCATTTGTAAGGTATGTTCAGTCACTCATGTGGATAGACTTTCAGAACTTATAATATATATGCTACAGAATAGTGTTCATGACAATTGTAATTGTCAGTTGTTTATATTGCATAATTCAAGAGAATTCATTTGATTCTAGATCATATTTTTTAAAAATATTTAGGTGGTTCTAATGACTGTAACACAGTACTAGCATACCCAAGTTACATTTTAAAAGAATCTTTAATGACAATACGTGGGCAAAGAATTTCTCATGTTTCTCTTGTTTCAAAGTTTCAGCTGCTTGACTAGAGAAAATTGTCTGTTGAAAGAGTATCTCTTCTTGTACTCTATTTTTAGTGTGTATCTTTTAGAAGAAACATTGTTATATATATTTCAGTTCTCACTGGTCAACGTCCAGCTCCTCCTGATGCTAGCTCATGTTCTTATATGATTGCTGTCATTAGGTCGCTTTGTCAAGAGACCTTTGTCGTTTGATAGTCATGTGCTCAGGACAACTCAGTCAAGAAGATTTGAAAGATATACAAATGGATGAATATGATATGCATGGTTTGCATTGCTTAGTACTTGATACATCTATATTTTCAAAGAGGTAACATTTTCTGGGGAAACTAGGATGTCTAATTTTGGGCATTTAATTGTGTTTTCCCAAAGTTTATTTGTTTAAGTTTTTTCCTCATCAAAATTTTATCTTGCTTACTTTTGAATTGCTGCTTAGGTTTAAAAGTTGTTAGGCATAAACTTAAACTCTAATAAAATGCTCTGTATTGCATTTCTTTTGCAGGAAAGATGAACTCCATCAGGTGGCCCTGCAAGCTTCTAACATTGAGGATTTAACTGAGGTTATCCGTGCATCGTTAACAGTTATGTGTAAGCAGTGGTCAGATGCCACACACACTTTCCATGAGAAGTTTGATTCTCTCTCTACTTTGATTATTGACCATGGTAACCTCTTATTGCAACCCTAAATTGAAGTTTATTGATAGTATTCTTTTATCCTTTTTCCTTTGACTGGATTCACCTTTTTCATATAGGTCTTGACTCATCTCCCCAGGAGGAGTTTCTAAGCCTTTTAGGTGGTGCTCGTACAAGTCCACCAATTCATCAATTTCTAGTTAACTCTCTCGGTGAAGCGGTATGCTCAGTCTTGCATGGATTTTATTCTCATGAAAGACATGATGTTTTATATTTTGTTCTTTAAGTTCATTACATTGACAGGGTGTCAAGCGTGTGTCAAAGGCAGTTTGTGGGGCTGGGAAAGAACTTCAGCTTGTTGTCCTTGATCACCTTCAGGTACACTATTATCTTTTTCTTCTACTAATGTGATAATGTTGAGAACTAATATAAATAGTTCTATAAGTCTGAAACATTCCTACTGAATTGAGTGGAATATTTAATAGATCCACATTTGTCTATGTACTTGAAACTGGCGGATGACTGCATTTCAACCTTATATAGTTAGTTCAGAAGTAAATATATCTTCTTATTCACACATATGTACATATATTCAAACACGCAAGGAGGAAGACAAGTGTCTGCAAATATGTGTGTGCACCTTGCGAGTCAGAGCTATGCCCATTATTCTTCATCAAAATTTTGGTCTGTTTATCTGCGTGTTCTTTGCAAGTTGTTTTGTAGTCATTTTGTGTGGCTGATATGGTTTCATTTTATTGTGTTATTTATATCAAGGGCTTGAGTGGAAACTAAAAAGATAAATATCCATTTCCCAGCCAGCTGCAGAAATTATTGGATTTAGGATGGGAGAACTAAGAGGTCTTTCAAGATGGCGTGCACGCTTTCAGGGTATTGGGTTGGATGAGAAACTAATTAATAATGCAGCTGAAAGTTCCGGTATGTTTCTAGTCCAAGTTGAGCGGTTTATGAGGGTGCTTTCATCTGTGGTGCAGCAGGTATGCTAAGTTGAGGATTGAATATTTTTATTCATATTAGATTGTCAAATCTATTGTTATATCTATGCATATTTCGATGTGCCCCTTCTCTAATATTTGTCTTTTCCTTCAGTTTTCAAATTTCTTCAACTGGCTTTTAAAGTGCATAAAGCTACTTATGCAAGAACCCAGTGATCAGCTTCTGAGATACAATAGGTTTGTTTGTCAGATGTTATTCTTGTACAATATACTAATTGACATCTATTTTATAGTTACAGTTATCTGATTTTGGCAGTGAGCTTGTTGTCATATTCTTGAAGTTTTTATATGATCAAGATCCTGTTAGGCAGCTGCTGGAGCCTTCAGAAGTTGATCATGATGTCGAAGTTGATCTGTGAGTATTTCCATCCTGTTATGAGCATCCTACTGTCTCATTCTACTTTTTCTCAATGGCAATCTTGTTTCATCCGATATAATAGATGGCCATGGTTAGGTCTTTCCAGGCTTGACTCGCATTTTCGGAATTTATGTAGAGAACCTTAAGTTCATGTCAAAGCTAGTGAGACCCTTACATTCATACATGTTATGTAACTCTCCTATATGTTATTGTTGTGGCTCATGTCTTATCTAGAAAAAGATTGTTCAACTATTATTTATGAGGATTAAGATTCTAGAGGACCTTTATGGTTGGTCTGACTGATTTTGGTGACTGGAAAGGTTAATCTTTTTTTCTTTCTTTATCTGTCTAATAAAATACATAACAAGTTACATAGTTGATGTTTCTATTTTTGACCTGGACATAGCGGGCATTAACTGTCTAAGAAATCCTATTTTGTGCTTCATATGCATACCTTTGTTAATGCATGTAAAAGTATGTATATGCATTCTTTAGTTGATATAAGTGCATATGCATGCAAATACTTGTAAAATCCTTATTGATCCTTTGTGTAATTCCTGATGCAAAATCTTTAGGGAAACACTGCAAAGAATTAGAGAATTAGTTCATTTCGGAGGATTTATGGATTGCAACCATCTGCAAAGGACGTTACTGAAGGAGTTTCGACTTATGGAGGCCAGGTATTGCTTCTTTCAATTGGTCCCATCAATTTTGGGGTGCAGGGGTCTAGTAGAGAGATATTATTGCAGTGAATGTATAATAATAATGCACTTCTGAGGCTCCTAGCACAAAAAATCAATATAGATGGCGGAATAACTGCAAGTCATTGTCCAGAATTTGTTACAAATTCACTCCTATAAAGAATATCATGTTTTCTTGAGTTGTTTGCACCATAGTAGACAAATTCTGATGATTTACATGAGCATACTTTTCATTTGCCCAAAAGGAAGAAGAAAAGAAAAGAAAACTGAACTTTTGATGCTAAAAGTAGAGTATTCTACAGTCCTATATTTTATCACACATGTTTAGATCACTCTAATTAAATTTAATTAAATTTATATATGTCTTATAAATGACTATACAATTTCAGTTTCAGGGAAGCTTTCCTGAATGCCCTTTGCTACAATTTCAACAAAGATACTTTGTGAGGATTTTCTGCCACTCTTCCCTCTTCCATCTTCACCGCCATCCCATCTCTATCACCATTCCTATGTCAGTATCATACTACGAGGTACTTCAGCATAACTCGATTCTTTTTTCTAACTTCAACCTCAAGTCCTGATTTTGCACAGCCATCAGGTAATTTGTGCATATTGCTGCTAAGTATGAATTAGTGTGAGTTACATGTTTTATGTTTTCAATCTTATCATCAGTTAGCACTGGTCACAACCTTTCTGTTCTCATTTTCTGGACCACATATGCTTCTGCATTCTAATGAACTTTTTGTTTTGCTGTAGGGCGTCTCTCAATCTGACCAAACTTCTGACCATGGTTTTATTGATTACGTGTCTTTCCAAATACCTAATGAACCTTTATCAGATATTGCAAATTGTATAGGCATAGCAAGGGGATTTATGCATGATATGAGCAGTAAAAAGAGGGGACATACTTCATTGGAGGCTGTGTTGTTATCAGTTCCTGCAGGTTATCATTGTGTTGACCTGTCTCTGTATAAGGTAGGACCTTGACATACCATGTGGCTGTGTGCTGTCTTTTGGTTTCAATTTGTTGGGATGCCTTTAACCTGTTGGCTTAAAACAGGAGAGCCAAATTGTTTTACTGTTAAATGAATCAAGCACCTCTGAAAGTTCTGGAGAAGCTTGTATGATGATTGTGCAAGCTAGCGACCTTCCATTTGTATCTATCACAAGATCAACTTGTCTAAACAATTGGGAGTTAAATCAACTAAAGGTAAATGTTGTATTTTCTGTTCATGTCCATATGGATTTAATTGAACAATTTATCAGTATTTCGGAATGTCTCTGAAATTCTTCCTCATGAGTTGACCAATTTTCTTTTGCACCTAGTTTCTTTTTTTCTAAATGCACATTCATCAGTATGGTGGATTAATTTGCAGAGGAAGTGAATAACTATTGACTTTGTAGATGAATGCTTTATTTATGCCTTTGTTTTGTAAATCCTCATCTTCTTTAAGTTGTATTGGTTTCTGGAAGTACGAAGTTTCTTTAGGTTATTTACTTGCTGCTTTTATATTTCAAGTTGTTTCTATACAATTACTTACTTGAGAAATACATACAATTAGGACTCTGTTCTTCACCTGCAAATGGAAAATGAAAAGATACGGACTATTCCTCACTCCGTAGTTGCTCCCTTGGCAGTTAGTGGTAAGTATCTCTAATGTTTATTATTCATTTTCATCTTTTTATTACCCTTATGAGCTGTAGTTGAACTGGGAACCATCATGCTGAAATTGATGTGTTAACTGATGACAAAAGAAATAAATAAATACTTATATTCTTGCTCTCGCCATTCCTTACTCTCAGTGGACCATTGATATCACATGATACAGAATTCCGTTCCAGAATCGAGAAAATTGTCTCAAATCAGTTTAAGTAAAGAGAATTACATTAAGTTTGTGTAAACACTGACATTCTTTTTGTGGACATCTAAATAACAGCTTCAAGAGGTGTAGCTTGTGTCTTTGCTTCAAGGAAGCGAGCCTTGGTATACATCCTGGACGAAGATGAAGATGAAGAACTTTCAGATACAGAATGAGAGCTAAATTATCATTATTTGTTGCTTTTATATATATATATATATATCCTTTTCTGGTGAGATTTTATTACTTATAGGAAGTCATAGCTGTAAGGTTTGGTTGATTGTACGGCGTATGCTTTGTATTTAAAATGTAATATGCTAATCAAACTTCTTTGGTGGAATGGGGCAGGAGCATATGAAGCTCTTGCATGTGTATTTTATTATTGTCGCTATTTCAATTTGAACAACAAAGGTTATAACTGTGTAAAGTCATGTTTAGTACTGTTGGCTTCCACGTAATTTTGAAAAAAATATTTGATAACACTAATTTTTTGTATAATTTAAAATATTTAATAACACCAATTTTTTGTATAATTTATTATCTTTTTAACAAATATTTGTCATTTAAAATTTTTATCTCATAGTAGCTGAAATTTTAAAACTATGACTCTTCAATTTCAAATATGCTTGTAATTTGCCATTTCAAACGTCATCGTTATCCTTCAACTCATCTAACATTCAGCTGTTTACATTTTTATATTGTAGTAGCTATAATTTTAAAACTAACACTTTGATTTCAAATATGCTCATAGTATGCTATTTCCAATGCCATCATTATCCCTCAACTCATAACATTCAGCTATTTCCGGGCTATGCTATCGCCTATCAGTTATTCAAATAAATATTTGCAATGTCAATTCGTTTTAATGTCATTTATTTACTATTAAGTACTATTAGGTACTATTAGCCAACTTCTAGTGAGCTGACTTGAAAAGGATTATGAAATAAATGCGACACATTCTAGCAACTCAGATGTACTACGTGCTAAGGTCTTAAGGTGAATTCAACGTTCGAGACAGTAAAAACAATACCCTTCAAAATAAGAACTACATGGCAATGAATCGAAACCGTTGCTGCACCACAATCTTTGTGCAGCTAGTAAGCCCACAGGAACTGTTTTTAGCAGTCAGCAACATACAAATTCATAACATAACAAATGATGCTTGATTGGGCAAGATCAGCACTACCTTAACATTATCTCCTGTTTCAAGGTACAAACACCTGCATTTATTGGGATAAGAAAATAGGATACAACATGTCAACCTAATTTAGAAGCGAAATCAAACCTCCACTTCCGTCCAATTTGGCTCCAAAAGTAAATTAAAAGATCGGTGCCAAGTTTCCTGCTTTTGGAAAGGCTTTCCCCCCAATGAAGCACCGCCATCCACTACCATCTTCAGTTGAAACAGTTTAACTGATTGGTCTTCCCAATTTCCAGATAGAGATGTTTTGTGGGTTGCAAGCAACCGTAACAGTGGTTGCTACAAGGTGCAAGGTATATACAGACGAGAACTGTACAGGCAGGGAGATGATAGATGTCAGGATTATAATCCATGGAGCAGCATGCTCTCTGAGAACAAGATGTCAACCAAGAATTCAATTCCATGAACATCATGCCGCTCAAATTGGATTATAATCGAGCAGAGAATGAGAAGGAAGCCTATTAACACCAAAACCAGATCAACTTTGCTACACGTGCCTTAGCTATGAGTCATCTAACTCGACAAGTTGTGCTCGCCTCTCAGCAGCCTTCTTCCTGATAAATATACCCCACCTGAGGGCTGCCTTCAGCTTCAGCCACCCGACAACAGCTTTGCCAGATGAACGAGAACTATCATCATCAAAGTTGTAGTTTGCAGAAGGGTTGCCCATGAATGGAGATGAGTAAGGGTACGCATCTTCTGCAACATTGAAGGAGGAAGGTCCTTGGCCTCCCATGTTGACGATACGAAGCAAATGCTGCTGCATGTCTTCATTTTCAAGCATCTCATGACTTCTCATTCGAATCTCCTCCTCTGAGAAATAGTAGTCCTCAACTGCCCTATAAGTATTAGGATTTGATGCACCAACATTGTGGAAGCCCAAAGAAGATGTTTGTGGCGGGTCAAGGGCCAAAACATTTTCACATTCTTGGTAGATGGGCTTCCAGTGAAACATTGACTAATGGGTTCTGTAGAGGGAATGAAGTACCACCAAATTGAATGGGAGCATTGAGATTTACATTCTGTTGCTGGATTGGGTATCTTGAAGGCATGTTATCATTATTATAACCTAGACAGAAAAAATCACATTCATGTAGTCAGCAATCAAACATAAGAACATGCACAAGCTCAGCTTACAAAAACATGGGAAGCCTCAAAATAACTAGCACGCTAAAACAAATTGTCTTTTTACCAGACCGCCTTCTATGTTGCTACTGCTATAGTTAACAAAGTTCTATTGTGAAAATAATACCTCCAACTGTTAAACCTGAATCCATGGAAGGCTGCTCCAGAGGTATTGGAACTGACAGGGTTGGTAGAGTGAGCTGTTGATCAAAGGAATTTGGATAATTCTGTGGACCTGTTGGAAAATCAGTTTGTGGAGCGCCTACACTCTTAGTCTGGGTAAAGCCTAATAGGGACTTGCCATCATATTCTATGACACACATCCAATTTTCATATGCCTTCTTGACTAAGGTGTCTACATGGACCTGCAAGAACCAAACCATTCACAGATCTTTCAAGTTTTTCTAACAGAAATTTTTAAAAAAAAAATTACCCGTTATGCAAAGCTTAAATTTTTAAAAGAAGAGGAGGCTTTAAAGTTCAAAAGTTCAGGTATTCACTGAATCAACAACCTGTGCAATACATAAAAATGTGACCATCATATAATGTGTTATTTGGATCAATTTATTGATATAAAACACAAGTTTTTGACCAGTGACATAGACAAGCACGTTATCTTCCCTTAAGATTTGCCAAATGATTGCTTTAAAGAGCCAGAAAAGCAAAATTAGTTGACCATAGCAGATTCACTATACATAATGAAACCAAAAGTAAGAACCCAAAAACATAAGATGCAAGATCATTAATCAAGTTTAACTACAAAAATATATACCTTCTGACTGTCAGAAAGAGAATCAGCCGAGTGATATTGTCCATTAGCGATAAGGCCAAAGAACTCATAGATATTGTTAAAAACAACGCCAATATTCCTTGCATCATCAGGATAATACACATAAAGTTTCCCACTTAGCACACAAGTCTTTGCATGCTCCACAAGAACATCCCACATCTTGTTGGACATGCCACTTCCAAGGATCTACACTGAAATGGATTAGCAGAATAATTAAAACAATAGTATAGGGATTTAATCACTAAATTAACAACCAAACTAACATTCTTACATTTCGCAACCTCTGTGAATCTCTAACTACAAGTCGTAGGAAGTCTTCAACTGTGAAAATTCCAGCTTTATTTAGCCTCTTATGAAATGACCCATCTTTACCAATCTTCTCCAATCTCCACACCTCATCATTGAGTGCCGGTGGGTAATGTTTCTTGTATACTGTAAAGGGTAAAATGTAGATTTACCATCTTCTCATCAAGCAGACAAAACAAATAGACAACGCATAAAAGAATCTAGAATTAGAGGTTTCAGCTGTAATTAAGAACTTACATTCCCCCCGGTGGTCCTTAACAGTGAAGGCATCTGTTTTGGCTTCACGTATCCGAATACCTTCACAATAACCAGAGGCAACCTTCAATCCTAGCCTGAACTTCCTGCTCCTTATCCAGCTTGAATTGTCAGTGAACGTAAGATCCCCTAATGTTCCTACTCCTTCCTTCAGAGTCACTTGCAGATCCCCAGTGAGAAGCGGCCTCTTTCCTTCGCGTTCTTTAACCACATGACTTTCAAATTCTTCTTGGGTCCAATTATCATCATCTTCATTGTTGAAATCACCTTCCAGAACCACAATATCTAGTTTCACCAAGGACTCTGGACCAGTAGTGACAACATGACCTGTGCTTGCATCAACTAAGACAATATGGATTGCAGCACCCTGCTCTCCTTCCACTTTCCCTCCAGTAAAGAGAGGAAGCGACAACCTAGACCTGAAGTGCAGCTGCAAGTTTCGACCATTGGGTCCTTCAATACGTTTAGGAGAAGACCTGCATTAGCATACAAAAGCATTGGTTTAATGGCAATAACAGCAAGATAAGAATGAAGGAAATTGTAGACAAAAGCTATAGTTAGAATTGAGAAGGCACAAAAGAACTTGCCATTTAATAGAACAAACCCATTCTGATTCTACTATATGGGTTGAGATGTGATTCATCATGTTTTCAGATAAAGTGATAGCCAGATATCAGCCAATCAACCCTCCAAGAATTATAGACAAATTCTTCCAAAAACAGTTTGCCCACCATGTATCTTGGTCCAAATCAGTAAACAAGCCATTTCAAGTATAAGGAACTACATCCATATTTGTCACTAATCCTACTTTTGAATGAGTAACGAGAATCAAGCATACAGTATTTTCCATAATTTGAATGAAAAAGAGGTAACATTCCTTGATCTGCAAAAGATTTTTTGTTGTTCCTTTAACCTCAGCTAAATACCTCTAACAGAACTTAAAATAAAGTGGACAATGACATGGAAACCTCAACATCAACTATGGTATTCAGGTCCTTGAAATACATGTCACTCCCCTAACACGTGAAGAGACAACAGAGTAGGAAACACACTAGCTTGTTTGGTGGAGTTATGTGCCACACTTTTGAACTGGGATCAAACCCCACTTACATTAGGAAAAGAGGAATGGAAGAGAGGTATCACATCTAAAAAAACTGGATCTGATATTGCATTGTTATAAGTGAGAAATAAATCCCATACCTTCCACTAAGTTTGGCAGGGCCTAGTTTTGCCAAAGCACGTTCCACTTCTTCACTCACCTGTTCAAAGTCCAAGATAATAAAACTGAGGAATCGCCAAGCATATTGTGCATATCGTACAAAAGCAAACCAGTCAAAAAGACAACAGTTCATTTATCATGCATCTCTCACAAAGTAGCGCAGAAAATTCTTTACAGGAGTCGTGCCCATGTTGAAGTGCCTCATTCAACATCCCTCAACATATGCACACTCCATACTTGGATAGAATTTTGAGATAACAAAAATCAGTCAAAAAGGGCTCAAGACACACAGGGTACTCGCTTTCAATCTGTTTGATACTAAAAATGATAATCAATTGCTGCTTTAAAGCATCTAAGTCCATTATCCTAATCCTGTGAAACAGAACTCTCTAAAGGAGTGGTGTAGTCTCCAATTATGTATTTGTCCATGTTTTAAATTACCAATACCAAAACAAACACTTGCACACTATTTTACTAACTGATTTACGGTAGAGAAATACTATTTATCTCTTCACATCATCAATTGAGCAAAAAAAGTCCAAAAAAAGAAGATATTCTAATCTTTCTCAAACAAGGAAAAAAATCCATGTGAGACTATTCAATCTTACCACTCTCCGAAGAATAGGCTCTAATGATGAGCAAAGCTTCTGCAAACTATCCACCTTAAGAGCTTCAACAATTACACTGCATCAAAATGGAAACCTTTTCAATCAAGTAATATCTAACTTAGCCATCAGCAATATATTGTTTAGTAAATGATAATCTAAACTCTAGAGCAGTATTATCATGTCAAAGTTTACATTCAAAACATTCTCTTTAAGTTTGCAGTTGGGACTAAAAATTTGGGACCTAGACAGGCTACATACAAGCACCCTCAAAAAAGTGATTTCACCAAACAAAAGACACAAGAAAAATTGGGCATCAGATAAAATTTGAGTGAAACCCCAATTATTGGATTAACAATATATCATAACAACAGCAATAGGAATTAGAAAAGACAAACAAAACATTTTTTTTAAAAAATTAGAGAAAAAAAGAAAGAGGCTAATTGGACTATAACAATCAAGGGCAATAACTAATTTTAGAAAAGCATACACCTATAAACTTTAAACAAGAAGTTCTATGCATGATTTGTAGAAAACAAGTTTTACCCTTAAATTATGTTAAATTAACCGGTCATTCACTTATGCACTCCATACCACCACAACCATCACTACCATCACAACAACAAGAACAAAACAGTCTTAAAAGCTCCAAAATTATGTCTTAATTACATAAAAAAATCACAGGTCCTAGTTCATTCCATCCGCAAAATCAACCTGAACCACACCAAAGTTAACCAATTAATCAAATTTATAGCTTTTTGCTTTCTATATTTACAGGATCAAGTTTCAGATTTCATCTAAACTGAATATAAACTCAAAAAGCTCCTACTTCTTGTCCAGTAGAAGCGAAAATCAGTCACTAGTTAAGTGGATTTCAGTTTTCACTATAACAATATTAACAAAATTTATCATTTCAACTTGCATAGCATCTAAGTCAAGATTCAACGAACAAACTCTATCCACCAACTAAACAAAAAAAACAAATTAACAACAAAATATAGACCAAAAAAATTAAAAAGATAAACAGAAAATTTAGTTTTTTAGAAGAAAAGTAATAAAAAAAAATCACCTAGCCAGAGCATGGTCTTTTCCTGTCAGGCTGACCTTCTTCAGCCGAACTGGAGTCCAAACCTCTCTTACTATTCGATCTCTCCATGTACCTCGTTTGCATCTTCCCAGAAGCGCTACCGTTTTCAGCAGTCTCAGAGAAGCTCGACGAAGATAAGATCAAATCAAATAAAAAACAAAATCCTTCAAGATTTCGAGTGATTTGACTTAGAAAGAGAATAAAATTTAGAGGGAACAGAAAGAAAAAGGCAGCTGAAAAAGCGAGCGGGAAAGTAAAACCAGAGATAGTGGAATTTCAATTTTGTTGAGTATGTAAGAAGGTTCGACGAAATGACTGCGAATTTTCGCTTCGTTGAGAGTTTTTCCTTGTGCGTTCTTTTGTCTAGCTCCGTTACAGTGATGGCTATTGAAGTCTGTTAACGAATCTGATTGTGATTGGATGGTGGTTGGACGGTGGTTGTTATGTTTTGGCATCAGACGATCAGGTGATCTAGGCCGTTGGATTTGATGAAGATTGGGAATCTTTTGATTATTTTGAGGCTTTTAACACGTGACTGCTTGGGCTTTGTGAATTGTGAGGAGTGGCATTAATAATTAAAAAAATTATTAATGGAAGAAGGATGCAGCGATTAAAGATTAATAATCAAATTTGACGCTTAAGAAAGAATTAAGATTATTACTGGATAAGAAGAAGGGTTTGACAAATTTAATTCTGCCTAACTTAATGGATAAGATGAATTTGATAAATCAATTGTCAAAATTGGGTAGTTGCTGCAGCCGTTAGTTCTGAGAGCCCAAATGGGGTTTCTCCTTTTCTTCATATATTTATTTCCAGATTTGGATTTCAAGTCAATTTCAGTAACTAAAATTCATAGAAATGATGTAGTAGACAGCATTATTCATGTTATAGTGCAATGTGACAGCCTGTTTACTTAACGAAGCATAACAAAATCACTATCACATTACGTGCGTGTTATTTAATTATATTTCATAAATTAAGCAATATCTCTCACCCTAGTGCAACTCAAATCATTATCATCTTTGGCATAGCAACTTAAAAAAGAGAATGAAAAGTTTATAAAAATAATAATTCATTTCAACAAAAATATTTTTACGAGTAATGCTGTCATGTAACAAAAATCTGCCCCTAGAACTCTACAAGCTACGCAGAAAATCCCGGCGGCAGCACGGCTGCACTTGTTAATCTCTATATTCCCCTGAACGGCACGGCATTGCTCCGGTGACTTTAAGGACTTGGTTTAAGGATAGACGGCTAACGTCTTTTCTGGTTCTTTTTCTTTCCTTTTCTTTTGTTTCTCTTGTTTTGCGGCTTTGACCGCGATTTGTGTTTTGCAGCTTTCTTGAATGATTTACTTTTATTAACGGGTATGTTGTGCTTTTTATCAACTGCAATAGATCTTGGAACAGCTGCTGGCCTCTTTTCATCAAGGAAATTTTCTTCTTCAGGAGAGAGGTCACTAGTTGTCACTGTGACTTTCATGTCACCATTGTCATACATTGTCGTTCCTATGACCAATAAACAAATCCAATAGCCAATTGTTACTGAGTATAAAGTTTACGCTCATATCAACATGAGCAAGATAAGTGTCAGTTTCAATAAATGCATGCACCCAGAATACTAGAACAAACAATACGGCAGAGAATCAACCAATTATAATATTGCATTATTGCTATAGCTTGTAATTCTGTAACAAAGAAATTAAACAAAAGTGATGACAGTATCAAAAACAGTCCATATATCAGCTTCATCCCAGCATCCCTGTCATGCCAAAACATTGCTTCAAGAACATACAAATGGAATATTCGAATCAAGCAGACCGATGATAGTTTAGCAACTTCAAGGCAAGATTAATTAGACTACTACATTTGACAAAATTACTGCATAGCAATTGGCAAGTGGAGGTAGCTGCCAGTAACTACCATATGGGGATCTTTACTGAAGAATGACATATTCAGATGTCTCATATATGTTTCTTCTACCAGCTCAAAGTTTCAGAAAAATACCTGTAGCAGATGAAACTGGCTCTCTTTCTTCATCACCCTCATGGTACTCTTCAGCTTCATCAGCTGCAGAATCAGTGGGTGGTGGAGCTCCGCCATATAAAACAAACTCTCTCTCCAATTTCCTCTGCGCAGAGTGTTAACGCAATGATACATTGGAAAAGCCTTTCAAATTACACCTGAATCTACCGTAGACATATATAATAGCTTTTTATGCTTATCAGCAGTTTCCTCCCAAACTAAGCCGTCAATGTTTTTATTGTTTATGGATGTTATTATTAAAAATTTACAAATATATTGGTTGTTTGCAACAGATTTACACTTCTTAAACCAACACCTATCTCTATCCATGTTGACCCCAGGCCAATGATTGTTAAGGCTACAAATAAACACACAAATAGAGGAATACAGAACAAAGCATGATTTTGTGTATTTCTATTGAGTTACAAGAGTTGTCATCAATTTAATTCTAATTTCAAACAACTAGCATAGTGCAGCATTTTCTACTAATCCATAGCTTAATCAAATCCAACAACCATCAAGGTAAAACCAAAGCAAACCTTAATAAAATCGCACTTACAGATCATTGGGCATTTGTTGAAACCAAAACTAGCCATCAAAGTTTCACAACACCATACAAAATAACTACTACACTAACTCTCACTGTTTGAGAAAAGACTTTATTGTAGTATTTGTCAGAAAAGACTTCAATCTAATAACCTAGTGCTGAACAAAATTTTGAGTGCAATTTGAAAAAATAATACAACTTCCTTGAAAAATAATCCAAAATTACAAATGTTTGAACCTAATACAAGTCATTAGAAGAAATGATGAAAACGCTCATAACAAGTGAAAAAAGGAGAGAGAGAGAGAGAGAGAGAAAGAAAAAAGAGCCAGAGAGAAGCACGTCCTTGCTATGAAACAAGCAGTAAGTTTGTTTGACACCCTCCGACCAAGCGAGCTATCAATTTTGAATGCCAGACGAATGTGTTAAAATGTAATATATTCACCCGTAAGCACTATTAGTAAATTTTGGACTCAGTTGTTTAGTTTATGTTTAAAGATATCTAGTCCTGTTAGAATGCAGTAGAATGCGTTTGAGCTATTAAATTCTCAGCATCAACCAAATTTCCATTCAATGGATGCATTTGCAGCATTAAAGAGAAATTCACTACATCAAATCGAAATTCATGATTTTGACTAGCAAAATTTAAATGGAGTCTTTTAGTCTTCAATGCAGAGAAGTGCACAGCGTCTTTGCCCCTCAGGAATTATATTAGAGGCCAAAATTATAACTTCTGAATAAGAATTCAATATTTGAACTAAGTCACAAACTTTCAATCGTTTTGGTTAAATTAACCAGGAGACATTAAAAAGAAACCATAAGAATAAAATTCGAACCTTTTTGCGCTCCTCAAGACGCTTGCGCCTTTCAAGCTCCTCTTGTTGCCTCTGTCCTTCTTTTCTTCTCTTCTTCTTCCTCTTGTGAAATCCAGTCACATAGTCCCTGATCAAAACAACAAACATAACTAATCGTAAACTAACCACATACAAACCAAATCCATACCACCCAATTCAACAGTCAAGCGAAAATAATATCAAACAGAATTAGCATGTTCTCTGTTGTTCAAATCAAAATAAATGAAACAAAGAAATTGCTCAAGTACTTGAGGTCCTTCTCGTCGAAAGATACGGAGAGAGCTTTGTTCTTGAGAGCCCTTTTCTTTATGTGTCGGCCTCGAACTTTTGGAACCTGTGGTGCTTCCTCGTCAATGTCTTCTTCCATCGCAGCTCAGCTCTGCCTCGAGTATTTGCTTCTGTGTCTTTACAGTTGAGAACTCGGTTGACAATAATAGGGTTCGGGTTAACTGGGTCACTAATTCGGGTCTACTTTGGGTTCGGTTAGTTGTTCCAGCACACTTTTTAATATGTGCTTGAGCAATTTGGATATAAGAGATTGCTAAAGCCACGGTAGATAATTCTAAATACACCAACCATTGTGCATGTACTGATCTACTTTAGTGTTCGAGTCGCGACCAATTCAGGTCTACTTTAACATTGGGTTAGTTTTCTTTAATAATAATAAAGAATTTTAATATATACCTTCTTCAAAATTTAAGACTTTAATACTTAAATAAAATATTTAAAAAAAATATATTTACCTCCTTTAAATTATTAGTTAACTATCTATTTTTACTTAAATAATTATAATACTCTTATTTACTTTAAAATAACTTTTAAGAAATTTAATTTTAATTTATTTAATATTTTAAAAATTAAAATTTTAATTAACGATAATTTTAATTTATATTTATTTAAAATTAGTAATTTACCTATATTAATATTTTTTTCAAATTTTTATTATTGATTAGTTTTATTAAAATTTTTGTGTAAACCCAAAAACCTAAATTTATTTTATAAGTTATAAGATTGATGTTAAAGTATAAATTAGTGTGAATATGTATGATATAAATCTTATATTAAAGAGTTTAGAGTTTTAACACATACTTCCCTAGAAGTTTGAGACTTTCATACTTAGATGAAAGGTTTGAGGTAAGACAGACTTACCTCCCATGAACCGTTCGTTAACCATCTATTTTTATTTAAATTACTATAATACCCTTGTATATTTTGAAGTAAAATTTAAGAAATTCAATTTTAATTTATTTTGTGTTTAAAAAATTAAAATAATTAAAATTTTAATTAACGATAATTTTGATTTATATTTATATAATATTTATTTAAAATTAAAAATTTAATTAATAATATTTAAAATTAGTAATTTACTATTTTTTTTTTTCAAATTTCTATAGTTGAGTAGTCTTATTAAAGTTTTTGTGTAAACTTGAAAGCCTAAATTTACTTTACCAGTTATAGAATTGATGTTGAAGTATAAATTTAATGTGAATATTTATAATATAAATCTTGTATTAAAGAGTTTTTGTAGGAATAGTCAAGTTGATAAGGTTATGGAGTTGTTTAGTAAAAAAATTAAAAGAAATATGGCTAATATTGAAAAATTTGCGAAAAAAATAAAGTAAGAAATACAACCACTTTGCATATTAGATTTAAGATTTTAATAAATATAACATATGAATAAAAATTAATTAATTATTATTAATTAAAATCCTAATTTAAATAAATATAAATTAAAATTATTATTGATTAAATTTTTAGTAATTTTAATAATTTTAAATACTGAATAGATTAAAATTAAATTTCTTAAGTTTTAACTTTAAAATAATCAAGGGCATTATAGTCATTTAAATTAAATAGATGGTCAACTAACAGTTTAGGAGAGATAAATGTGTTTTTCCTCAAATCTTTCATCTAAATGTTAAAATTTCAAACCTCAGAAAGGTATGTGTTAAAACCCTTTTGTAAATATACATAAAAAATTTTAAATTTGTAATATCAAATAACCTAAAACGAATTGTGAGATACAGTCGACTTTTCAAAAAAGCCTAACTTGCAAATTAAAAACCAAAATGGTAGACCCATTTAACCAAGGTATTAAGTGCCAGCACTAATTAAACTCCTCACTTGCAAGCATCGACGGCTGGTGGGGATCTCTTATTTCACAGTTATTTCTTTCTCTTTTTTCAAACACAACCACATTCTTGTGACAATTCAATCCAATAAAATTCTACAATAACAACCAAACTAATGCACCGCCGCCAACAAATCCGTTTCTTTCTCTTTAAATCGTAAAATAATGTATCAAATCTATTTTTTCTTCTCTGTTTTTATTTAAATAAATAAAACGACCAAATCTAGATTTGCGAGATCCATGTGCAACGGAGTAAGGTTGTGGAAGAGGGGATAGATAAAGTAACAGTAATGATCGTGATTGAAGATAAAGGTAGTGGTGCTGGTGGTTGACGAGGATTAATGGATACGGAGAAGGTGGTTATGGTGCAGTTGGATGCTTGTTAATTGGGAAACAATTTAGGTTAATGGATTGAATTTATGATTTTTGATATATTAAATTATTATTACGGATTATAAAGAAACTATATTATTTTATAAAAAATAATCTATTTAGTATTTATAATTTATTAATAATTTTTTTATAATTTATAAATAATATATTAAATTATATTTTTTATTATTAATATATTATATTTTTTATTATAAAGTATAAAAATTAATATTAATAAAAAATTAATATTTATTTAATTTTTATTAATATAATAAATTGAAGAACATTATGTATGTACATATACAAACAAATAATATAATATATAATTATTTTTAAAAAATATTTTGATATATATTTAATGATTGTATTTTCTCACAGTAGTTGCATTTAAATTTGTCACTAATGTAAAAATTTTCATATAAATTATTATATTATCTCGAATTTTTTTATTAATAAAAATAATTTAAAAGAAATATCAAAATATTTTTGAAATAATAAAAAAAATAAGAATTAAGTTAAACAAGGAGGGGTATAAGACTTTTTTTTTAAAAGTTATTAGTAAAAGAAAAAGAAAAAAAGAAGAAGTATGATGCATTATTGTATTAGTATGAAATTATTATTTGAATGAAATAATAAATTGTTGGATAAATATGAAAGTACAGCCACTCATTAAAAGCGAGAAACTTAACAGAAATTTAAAATCCTCGAGAAATCTAGATGGAACAACGATTAAAATTCAAGTATTTAACTTCATTCCCTTCCCCTGCTACACGCCGTGGGGGCGCGTGGCAAATTCTCGCCAAACTTTCAAAATAAGAAAACGACCAATCCAACAGCCACCTCCCACCTTTCTAGACTTCTAGCGTGCAACACGAAGCAAACGAATTCATTTTTTTTTTAAAATAAAAAAAAATCTTCAAACTGACTCGTCTCTCTATCGGCCGGAACGCACCAAACGTAACGTAATACGCAGCCGATAAAGCCGAAGCTTGAAACAGAACCGAACTGAATTCTTTTCTTTCTTGCTACGATATGGATCAAGACATACTATCGGACCAGGTTCGTATTAACGGAAGCATTACGGAGATGACGTTAACTGGAGACGGGAAGTTACGGTGGGCGGATGGAGGTCAAAGGAGTTTGAATGTGGAGAAGGAGGTTCTCGGTTTTGTTGCGGAAGGTAGTAGAATTAAAATCAGGACGGTTGTTGAAGCAAGAGATCAAATCTGCTGCGGAGGGAGCACGGGAGGTTTGATGAGGAAGAATTATGTTTTCGAGCCTTTGTCTGAGGATTCTCAAAGGCTCTGGTGTGAAAAACTTCGTGAACGTGTCGACTCTTTTGGTGAGCTAAATAACTTTAATTAGTTTACATTCTTTTTTAAAAAAAATTAAGCATTATTATTTAATATGTTAATGCGATATTGAGATTCGTGCAATGATTTTTGGTAAATTTTGTTAATTAGCTTCGATTTGAGAAAACAGAGGAACTTAACGAAGTGAAATTTGTTCGTGAAGTTAGCAGTTAAATGTGTATTTTTCTGATAATATTATGTTTAATCTACTTGAGTGTGGAAAGCACTTCAGATTAGTTTATTAGAAAATTACTTAATGGGAAATTATTGTTTTTATTTATTTATTCCAATGCAGTAGTAATACTCTCTTCTGTTGCATTAAAAATTGAAAAAGAAAGAAGAAGGGAGCAAAATTAAGAGAATTTAGAATTTAGAATTTTTTGGAACCTTGTTCAAATACAACACAATAGGAGCTTTCCATTCTGTCATTATGCTTACTGTTGAATTTCTTTTACATTGTCCTTGTTCTAGCTTGTTTTGCATTTTTATTTTTATTTATTTTCTCCATTTTGTAATATAGGTCGGCCAAAGAGGCTATATATTTTTGTGAATCCATATGGTGGAAAGAACTTTGCGTCAAAGATTTTTCTTGATCATGTGAAACCACTCCTGGAGGATGCCAATGTCCAGTTTACAGTGCAAGGTTTAGTTTATTACGTACTCTTCTGTACAAAGTGATTGATGTTTACTTACTTCTGGATTGCTTCTCATTTTTTCATTGAATTTTATTTATATGTTAATTTGATGTGTAGAAACTAAATACCAACTGCACGCCAAGGAAATCGTTATAGGGATGGATCTTTCGAAGTACGATGGCATAGTTTGTGTCAGTGGTGATGGCATCCTTGTTGAGGTTGGTCATTTAAGTTTAGCTGCTGCATCAACTGTACTGTGTGGTTTTTGTATTTATGAAAACTGTTTGTTGTAATGTTGGAAGCAACTCTTGAAAAATTATTATCGGGGATAATTTCTTTTTGTTGTGATTATTTTTAGTTTCAGTTCAATTATACTTCTATTCACTGTTTGAGTTTTTTTTAACTTTTTTTTTTTCTGAGGCAGCATACCTTCGAATTCTTAATGTTTAACATACTTTCTTTGCATAGTTTATATGAAAATAGTAGCAACTTGTTTAGGCCGTATTTAGAAACATTAAAAGATGAAAGAATTTCACTTTTAAGAATCTCACTGATCTGTGGTACCATCAGAGAAAATTGTAATTGTTTCCTTGCTATAAAACATTGATCTGCATGATTTTTACTGCAGATTGAGTCATCATCTGTTCATCCCACTTTGAAGCTTGGACTTTTGGGCCCTAGAAATCAGATAAAATTGTTGTTACTTTACTGCTGTGACTGTTATCGTCAAAAACTCTAGATATGATCATATGTTTGTGGTTTTTTCTCTCAAGGCTTGAATGCGTCTTATGTTATAATGGTTATTGGAGATCACTTTATAGAGTGTAATGCAGTTTATGTTTTTGAATTTTCTTGCCTAAGTAGTTATAAAATTTGTGGCATTATCATTGCTATTTTGGTGCAATATGCCTTCTGTATACCTCCAAGACTGGGAGTTTTCTTGTTTAATCTCTCTGTGACATTATTGTAGTTTCCATTCCTTAAGTCTTTCTTACAAGTGTTGACACATTTTAGTAGGTGGTAAATGGACTTCTTGAGAGAGAGGATTGGAGTTCTGCAATAAAAATGCCCCTTGGAGTGGTTCCTGCAGGTTAGTAAGGAAGTGTTTGGAGTTATTCTGCAATTTATGGGATACAATGCTTTGTGGTCTGTTCATTGCCAAGTCTTTATGGTTTTGTTGGCTCTGGGTCAATCTGCATCTAGGCTATCCAAAAAACAAGTTTGTGTTTCTGAGAAGATTTGTTATAATCTAGCAAGGAGAAAGTTGGAAGGGGCAGTTGGAAGCTTGCCCAATCTCCGGTGAGAAATCACTGGATTGTGCTGCACAAGATCCAACAACTATTTAAAATAACTAGCATTAGTTGTTATGGTTGTTGCAACTGAAGGTCTCTTTTATAGTGGAAGGCTCACTTTTCATCCCTGATTGCTGCCAATTTATATTTCTGATTTTTCTTATGTGACAAATGCTGATCTTTACTTGCAAATATAATTTTATTGTTTCTGGAACCCATTTATCTGGCAATTAGTTTAGGAATTTGTTAAAGTTGTGATTTTATATATACTCATTCCACCCCTGTCTACCATTTACTTCATGCTCATCATGATTATGGATGAATTTATTTTTTTTTTAAGAAATGCTCTATTTAGTTATTAGACATAGTTTTTTGCTTTTGTTAATGCACACAATGGCATTTTCATAACCTTTAAAATATTTTGGTTTGTGACTCGAGGTTTTCTGGATGCAGGCACGGGAAATGGCATGGTCAAATCTCTACTGGATGCGGTTGGTGAACCCTGTAAAGCATCCAATGCCACTCTAGCTATTATCCGAGGTTAGGGATGTTGTCTATTACTATTTTTTCCACTCTGAGTTGAATACATATTATGTGTCATTTTATTCCAAATAAATGGCAGTTTATTTTGATCAAAGATTTTTCCCTTCATGCTATTTACTGGCAGGCCATAAGCGTTCACTGGATGTAGCTACAATCTTGCAAGGCGAGACCAGATATTTTAGTGTCCTGATGCTTGCATGGGGTATACAATCTAACTGACAAGTAATTCCTAGATATGTACTTGAACTGCTGCATCTAATAATAAGTGCCCGGATTGTATATTGCTTGCTTAAGTTTCAGGACTGACAAGTAACAACTTGGGTTTTAAGTATGGCAGTGAGTTTCTTACAAATTTTCTTTTTCTTTCTTTTGCTCTTTTTCCAGGTCTGGTGGCAGATATAGATATCGAGTCTGAAAAATTTAGGTGGATGGGGAGTGCTCGTATTGATTTTTATGTATGTTCTTTCTCAGTATCTCTTATATGTACATGCATGCATCCATAGAAAAATACATAAATGTATACGTGCCTACGAATATAGACGTACGTACTATGTTCTGAATTAATAACTTTTGGTCATTGAATCCAGCATTATTTGTGCAAGTTGTGCATATTCAAATAAAATATGTTATACCTTTGCACCGTTAGCCCCAGTTAATGTAGCTGAAAATGAGTGAATGGTATTTTGTGATTTTCTTCCTGATTATCTTGTTGAACAGGTGATGGAAGAAAGATTTGATGTTGCTACTAACTGTTGTTGAGAACCAGCCAATATTGATTCTCCTTAGTCACTTATGTTGTAGGCTTTACTAAGGATATTGCATTTGAGGCAATATAACGGACGAGTTTCTTTTGTGCCTGCACCTGGTTTTGAAAATTGTGGGGAACCAACCACTTACAGTGAACAGTATATCTGCAACCCAAGCCAAGAGCAGCCCATTAAGGTTTTACAGCATCGCTACCAGGGACCAGATGTTGAGTTGAGTAATCTACAGTGGAGGACAATTAACGGACCATTTGTTTCAGTCTGGCTTCATAATGTACCATGGGGCAGTGAAGGCACCATGGCTGCACCTGATGCGAAGGTTAGTTTATTCTGCCCTACTTTTGGAATACATTACCTTGTGAAATATGTTGCTTCTCTCTTGTCTTTTTTCCATTTCGTTTCTTCTCTGGTTCATAGTCTCTGTATGCTGTAAACCTGCATCCCGATCTTGCGTGCATGGTATCAAAGGTTAGATAATCCACAAATCATAAGTAAAACTTAAAGCTTGATTGGACTCCAAGCTTTCTTTATTACAAATGTTTCTTCAAATACTATTTTCCTTGAGGTAATTTTTTGTTATGCTTTTTTTCAATTCTCTATAGATATATGCTTATATAGTCATGTGTTTTCTTGAGAGAATGACGGATTGTTTTTCTTCTCATGGAGATGAGAGTTTCATAATTTGCAGAATTGGTTTTAACACTTCTATACATGGTAGAATTTGTGCATAGTGAAAATTTTCCTTTAAGTTGTTATCGTCTTGCATAATGTGCAAATGTATTGGTTTATCTGTTGCATAATGAGATTGAGTGACCGATATATTTATTTGCAGATTCTATTGGATGAAATTGTCTGTTGTCCATAGGCATAACTGACAATTTTTTCGTCTGGTTTGATGTGTAGTTCTCGGACGGTTATTTGGACTTGATTATCATGCGGGACTCTCCGAAGTTAGGATTGCTGGGATTAATGACAGAATTGAGCAATGGAGGTCATGTCAAATCACCATATGTTCTATATCTTAAGGTGAGCTTATTAAAATGACAAACATTGGCCACATCACCTGTTCTTGTTCTTCTGTTTAACAAATGTTCAAGCTCCAAAAGAAATCTTGACATCGCTTGGCTGGTGGAGGACATTGGTCCTTAGGGCCCCAACAACAGAAAATAAAATTGAGAATTGGTGCCTCTAACCTAAGTAATAATGCTTGTCTTCTGGTTTACATTTTCATTGACATTGTTCATTTCCAGGGAGATATATCCATTTTTCAGTCTTCACAACTAATTATTCCTCTATATATCTCCGTCCATGAATCTCATTTGAATTCTCTACATCTCACAATAAACTCCAGGTTAAAGCGTTCATCTTGGAGCCTGGTACAATAGCTCAAGACCCAAGCAAGGAAGGAATTATAGATGTGGATGGGGAGGTCATTGCCAGAGGAAAGGGAACTTACCAAGCTGACCGGAAGGGCATGATGTCCTACGATAAGTTACAAATAATGGTGGATCAAGGTTTGGCTACTTTATTTTCCCCTGTATAGAAAAAAAAAATCCTCATTAGACGAATTTGAGTTTGTAGTTACATGGATATCAACCACGGAAGAAATTTTCACGGGTTGTTTATTTGACTTGTCCTGTATACAACTAGGAAGTGAAAAATAAGGGAATTGTAAAGAAAAAGTATTGCAAATTTCTCGCCCAAACGGCTTAGCTATTGCAAGTAGCTGCTCGCTTTCAAGGGATCTTACATTTTCGTTCTTTTTCTCTGCGCTTTGAAAAGGAACTAATCAAGGCGTTCGAAGTTGGTTGGTTGTAAATAACTGCAGATTCGCGAAGGACTTGTACAGTTTTGATATAAACTTTGTACAAAACCTTGACTAATGTGTAGAACAATAATTAAGAAGAGTAACATCCCAAGGACCAAAGCAAGCATCCTCTGTATGAAGGACGTGGGTATGTTATAATTAAGCCAAATCTTAAATAATAGACCAAATTCGATTCCAGATTCTCGTCTATTCACTGGTGAGATAACCAACTGTGCTAGCTGGTAAAATGTTCTAATATATTCTTTGTTGCATCAAGAAATAGAGTGGCCTACAAGCACTTCTTTTAATATATTCGATTGCAAATATGGTTTTAAAAAATTGTTTAAAGCTATATTTTATAAGCTGAACTTCACGTTCCAACTGTGTGTTTTCACTTTTCTGAAATTGTATTTGTTGGGCAACATGTGAACCTGCACAAATTCGTTGAACATGAGTGTGGGCAATGTCCATTCTCCGGCTGACGTATGAATAATTAATTAGTTGCCGACCATAAATAGAATCTTTAAAAGTACAATAACAAATTACGAACCATATAACTTTTAATGAATTAGAATTAACGTTGTTACATGCGCTTTATCTCGTGCATTCACGCCATGTATGTAAATGACTTTTGTTACTGTCTCATTATATCAGGCACAAAACGCGGGCAGGATTGACGACAATTATTACTGCTCTCTTGTGAACGTAATGAAAGGGCTGTGCGTTCTTAATTGCATGTACACCACCCGGCAAAACGCGTTTCATGCTTTAAGACACGGAAGAATCTTTCTCGATTTAGTGATTCTACCTTTTCGTGTGTCGTTAATTAATTACGAACCCTACGCCTACGGTGATAGAATATTTCATGTGTTAAGAGACCGGGCAGCAAGAAATGCATCACTATCATGATGATGCGACGTATACAGTCAAAGATATAACTAGAGGCTAGCTAGCTTAAATAGTTTTACAACTGGGGACTTTTTAATTATATCAAAATAAAATCACATTTTCACATCTCACATCACTCACGGAAAAGTGATCGGCTAAATTGTAAATCCTGAGTTTCTTCTGCGAGTATCATTTTCTGTGCGCATTAAATGAACAAATCATGCAAGAGAGATACAGTCAGATGTAGATGTCCATTGTATGATGGTGTTTCTATCTGTTAAACACAGTTGAAAGGAAGAAAGTTATGAAAAAACAATGGGTCATCAAAGGACAATAATAATCACGTGCAGAAGTATGAAACATGACGGAAGATGAATTTTTACCAAACTGGGCCCCACGTGACGACGATATCATATCATGAAACTCTGTTTTGACTTCGACCGGACCAACAAAACAGTACGTACGAAATAAGTCATCACTCGGTGCAGTAGTATACTATTACTGATCGCACGATTGAAATTCAAAGGTTTGAATTTTCTGATGGATGGGTGAAAGAGTCGAAACGACAGCACAGCACCACGTCAGGAAATCGGTCGATGTGAATGATGATATACGATTATCATCTTTTCCTTTCAGGGGTATGGGCCTCCTTACTTATCTCTTTAGTTTCACAATCTTCAAGAAAGAAAATGGACTTATTATAATTAAATTAGTGCTTGGTACGGACCAGTCCGAGTCCTAAGTGCGGTGAAATGATCGATAAAGTTTTAGAATATGTGCTGGTTTGGTTGGCCCTTGTTAAATGTGTTGTACAGATATATATAATATATACCACCAGCAAATTAACATGTACAATTCTAACGTTTAAAACTTGATTTAAACAATTAGAATGTCTGATCAATTGATATATCATCGTCATCATCTTCTTCTTGTTTCTTGTTTGTTCTCTTAATAACCGAAGAAAATAGCATGTACTTCCAAAGCAATCCATGTGTGAGATTCTCCATCACTTATATTACTGCTCTAAACTCTATCTAATTAAATGTAACGTCGCAATTATATTACATGTGGCTGTCCGTCCACGTTCACTACATTATAAACTTGTTAGCTTAATCCTAGAAAAAAATAAAAAAAATCCATGCATATATATCATCAAACAATACATATATATATATATATATGTGCAAGGAAAACAACATTGAATAATAAATTGTTATCATATATATTCATAGATGTGGTCGAGAGTGAAGATATATATCCTTTGAGTACTTATCACGAGTTTAGAATTCACCACTTATATAGATATCCCCCTAATTAATATCTTCAATCTATCTTGTTTTGTCTCTACATT
The DNA here is from genome assembly GCA_028052125.1 of Melia azedarach. Taxonomy (NCBI): domain Eukaryota; kingdom Viridiplantae; phylum Streptophyta; class Magnoliopsida; order Sapindales; family Meliaceae; genus Melia; species Melia azedarach. The sequence continues at coordinate 9,057,674 of CM051406.1, forward strand.
TTTCTCGTTTGTTCTAGAGTTCTTCCTACAAGTTTAATTTCTTGCTCGCTGTTCTTGCAATCCAATAGCTCGCCGGTTGTTTTTGTCTTAGAGTGATCTTTTTCATTCTTAATTTCTTGTCTTTAGATACGGGCAAGAGCAAGAAGATTGTTACTAGCTACCGTACGTATTGCACATTTCTATTCCAATTAACGTTCAAGCATTGTCTTGCATGAAATTTATCGCAACATGCATGTATATTGAAGTACATATATACGTGTCCATACAGTGTACATACTGTATACATGATTAACAAATAAAACAAATAATTCTAACATTATGATATTGTAGTAAAAACGTGTGTGATTTAGTCACAAGCCAGAGACTCTCATTCATCGCCTACCTACAAGTTTGTCGTCACTCAACCCACTAGGTAAGAAATTCACTTTCGAGGAAATAGGTTCCCATTTCATTATAGATAAGAATTATCAGAGCAGAATATATCCACTGTAAACCCCGTGTTACCCCACTTCGTTACAACGGTCATGTGTGGATGCGTGTAAATGCTTGACACACAGTTTCACAAGGAAAGTGGCTACAGAGGATTTGACCCTTCTCAGTTCCCACAATCAATTATCACAAGAAAGCCTATAAACTGCAATATGAATTCTTTGCCCCCCAAAACTACAGTTACTTCCACCCAGCTATCTACTCCCCCTTTATCCTACAAAAAATCTTTTCCCTCTGTAAATATCTAACCACCCCCCCAATTTTCTTATAATATATTGTACGTTGTATCCCTAAATTTTATAATTTGTCAAATAAAAATATCTTAAATTATTCTTGTATATCATTGAATTGTTTATATGTAAAGGACTATAAATTTTCACAAAATAATGAATAAAATATACTTTTAAGTAATTTTAATAAATTAATTTTGGATTTTAATTATTTTTTATTCCTAATAGAAATCTATTGTTATAAAATCCTAACAGAAGTCAAGGATATGTTTATTATCCCATAAAAAATTATATATTTATATTATATTAAATAATTTTTTAATAAAAATATTATTTATCCATTTTGACCACCAAAATAAAAAAAAGTACAAAAGAATATTTTAATTATTTTGATAAATTTACACATGTATAATTATATAAAGTAATGCAATAATATTATATTATTATCAGATATGATAACAACGTTATACAACCACTAGTTAATATTGATTTGTATAATTAAAATTTTTATAGGAGTTTGCAATTTTTAAGATTATTTCTTAACTTAAATAGACATGTTAAGTCCGTCCGTCATCACGAAATTTAGGAAAAATTACGTAGCAAAAATCTCAGCCGTGGATTCCAATATCAAAGATCAGGAGTTCACACTCTACAACCTGGCCCCACGTTCTCACACGTTGAACTTTGCCCTGACTTTTACCTGCAACGACGAATGTTGTGAGCAACTGTAAGAACTGTGGTTAATAAGTTAACACTGTACAGTAGTAGTAGTCGTCGTCTTATATCCAAAGAACTATGTAACTACACTACACCAAAACTAGAAAGAAAAGGAAATGAGAAACGAAAAGTCATAACGCGCGTGTCTTAAAAATTATGCGTTACGTGGTTGCATGACCTTCCCGGCGGGACCATGCATGATTATCACATTTCTTTGTAAAGAATCGCCAACTTCTCTACTCTCGCGAGTATTTTAATGTTCCTACTCGCTGTAATATTACCACGTGTGGCAATTTTTTAAATTCACGATAAGTGTACTCAAGTCAAACTACACCAAAATGACGAAACTGCCCCTACCTTGTTTGCTCAGGAGGCTACATATTTATCGTGTTTTGGGATAATATAGGATTATTTTGGACCAACTAATTTGAACAACGAAGAGGGCAAAAAGGGAAATAAAAATAAAACATAGACACACGCCCGCACGTATATATGTATATCTAGAGATATATTAATAAACAACATATTTATTATGCGGCTTTTAATATTTTCTCTGTCTCTCGTTCTTGAGGAAAACTAAACTAAAACCCATCTCCAAAAGCCGTTTTTCGTGGGATTATTTTTGCAGATCAGGCAATAACGAACATTTTGACAAGCTTTCTACTTTCTTTTACTCATTCGACGGCTTTTAAGCGCGAGAATTTTAGGGTTTTATGAGTCGTTTTTGCTGGCTTTGAGGTTTGTTTTTCTGTTGTTTTTCGATGTCGTCTTCGTCCAAGATTTGCTTTAACAAGGAGTGTAAGGAGTTGAAATCGGACCGGCCGAGAAAAGGCTGGCTTTTACGTGGCGGGGAGTTCGCTGAGCTCTGTGATCGATGCGGGTAAGCCCAAATTTTACTTTTTGTTGACCTTTTTTCTTTTGGGTTGAATTTGGTTTGAAATTATGGGTTTTGGTGTTTGGTGAAGTGGATATGGTGTGCAGTGGATTTTTGGTTATTTATAAAATTCGGGTTTCGAATGAAATTGGGTTTGCTCGGTGGGTTAATTTGGAAGAAGATTGGATTTTGGTTTATATACGTTTGGTGGTGTGAAGTTTAAGTATGGTCTTGTTTTGAATATTTGCATGCGTCCAATCATTTCTTCTACTAGACTGTTGCAATGGAGTAAAAATTATGTTTTTGTAATTTTTTGCCTGTTCAAGTGAAATAAAAGTTCTTCAATTTATTGGAAACTTATCTCAATATAGGGAACTTTCTGTCGTAATTCTGCATGTTAAGTTCTACCTAATTACGTGTCTGTATTTTAAGACAATTAATGCTGTGGAGTTCATAGTCTTTGCGGTATGGATGTCAGATTGTGACTGCCAATTGGGTTGTTGAGAGTTAGTATGGCGTTAGATAAGCTAGGGTGAGCTTAAAGTCAATTAAATTAGCATTGAAGTGGGCAAAATGATAATCCATAAGAAGAGAAATTTCGTTCAGTTTTGTCACTTTCCAAAACTTAGGTCACATTCCTCAAGAAGTGGATTTGGTTACAAATTCTACGTAGTACAAGCCATAAAGAGATGGTACTTCTAAAGAAAACATCTGTCATTCAAAAATGTTAACCTGACTACTTATGTCTCATTCCTTCTATAATCAAGTCCTTTTTAAAGCTTACACGAGTTGAGTAACCAGTCTGTCATGTGATTATTTGTTATTAATGCATTGCCTTTCTCTAATTGAAATTCCGTTTCTGCTTGTTGGTTGGAGTTTGCGGCTGAAATTTAAAACGTTGGATGGATGCGGTGACTTATTGTGCACCATGTACCTTACCATATATTTTTATAATTCCACACGTTGAATTATTTTAGTGTGGAGATGCATTTTCTAATTTATTGTTTGGACTAAGTTTTAGCTCTTTCTCACTCTATTGACATTTTTGTTTTCCTCCTTTCTTTCAATCTAAATCTGACTTGTCTGCCACATAATTATTCCTAGCCTAAGTTCTGTATTACTGCAATAATCAATGATATCGTGAATGTTTATGTTTTGTGTTATGATATCCTTTCTGACACCGGCTCTTTGCTATTCTAGAGTTATTTTTGATGAGGGAAGATTTTGTGATACTTATCATATAAATGCTTCTGGTTGGAGGTGTTGTGAATCATGCGGCAAGGTGAGCAGAAAACTTATCTGGTTGGTTTATATTGTTTTTTAGCTTGATGAATATAAGATTTATGACTTAGATCTTTTAAATGTTATTTTGGTTCTACACTGATTCTTCGTTTCATTTTTTAAACTTACCTTGCAGCGTGTTCATTGTGGATGTATTGCTTCAGTTAATGCATTTACATTGTTGGATGCTGGAGGAATTGAGTGTATGACATGTGCAAGGAAAAATGTCCTTTCGGTAAGGAGGATTTTGGCTGGTTCTCATTATTATACATATTCTTTTTTTTTTTTTTTTAGCTGGGGAGATTGTGTGTGGTTCTGCTACGTAATGGATGATGCCATCTGTGGATATTGACCTATCATTTTCCTCTGTTTTATTGAAGATTTTTAACCTTTTTTTTAATTATATTGAGCTTTTTTTTAATTGTATGCCTCTCACAAGCTCTGCTTCTATGATGAAAACTGAGATGATTTCAAATCATTTTTCTACAGTAAATGAAATGCTAATGGAGGAATGAAATTTGGGTTTTAAGAATTTGCATTGCTGATGTTGTGTTTCGCTAGGCAATTTGCATATATGTTTCCTGCGCAAATGAAGTTTGAAGTCATGAGATGCTATGGCTGTATTTTCTTTTATTAATGTGGTGTTTGTTGAGGTATAGGGAGCTGAAAAGGTTGCAGCATTGTGGAGTGCTCTCTGTTTTTTTTTTTTTTCTTCTTATGATGAATTTTTTTATGGAATATGCATGGGGTCAATGATTCTTATAGTGTCTTTGAGAAATGTGTTACATGGTGGAAAAAAAATGGAGGTGATCATCAAGGCTACCTTTTAAGTTGATGAATATGGTCTCATTCTTAGTTTAGGATCTTTGTTATGTGCTTTGACTGTGAAGATTGACTTTCCTCCCCTATTATCTTGCTAGCATATATCAAAATATCATTCAATTGTTTCTGCATCCAGATAGGTTGCATTTTATATGTGGGGCAGAAAACTTTTATTGATGTAATCTGCAATTCTGTGATCCTGAGCATTTTTTATGTTTATGCTATTCTATATTTTAATATTTATTTTTCTTTAGTTTCTCTTACTACCTTTTTGCTGTTGCTCTGTCAGAATCATCTGTCATAAAAATTAAATTCTTTTGTATGTGTTGTTTTGTGGAACATTACCTTTTCTATTTATTTGGATTGTGGCATGCTTTAGTGATTATTTTCAGGAATGTATGAACAGTGGAACTTTCTTCATTATTATATATGTTCCTGCCTTTCATGTGAAATTATTTTTTGTTGATTGAACCAAATGATGTTATGAGTTATGTTCCTTTGGCCACAAGTTAAATTGTTACCACAACTCTACTTTGCATGTTCTATTCTGTATTTCAGGCTCCAACTGCTTCATGGCCACCTTCTTTATTTTATCAAACACCTTTACCTGAGAGAATTAAAGACTTTTCTGTCAAAAATTGGACTCAGCTAGCGGGTTCAGGCCCTGTACCCTGGCGACAAGCACCCAGTCTGTTCAATTCTCCCATGTCTCACACTGAACTGCGTCCAAAGGTGCCCTACGAAGTTGAGTTAACTATGGACAGAATCAATGCTAGTGAAAGATTAGTTGCCACTACTCTGGAAAAAAGGAAAGTTGAGGATTTTTCTGAAAGGCTGGTGAATGGAGGACTGAAGACTGGTTCAAGGGAAATACCTGAGAATGGGAATGCAGGTTTGAGTCATTTTCCTGCATCCAATATGTTGATAAAAAATGTATGCTGGGTAATGGCAATGCTTCTACTGGCATACTGGAGAAAGTGGTTGGTAGAAACAGCATATAAGAGCAGTTTCTAAATCTATTGTGATGATTTTGTTGCAGGACTTAACTTGGATGAGCAGCCTAGTTCATGTTTAAATAAATCTCAGCAGTCTTCCTCCTTCAAGGATGATTCATCTACTCCACATTTTGGTTTGGCTGTATCTTATGCATCTCCAAATGAAACAAATGGTCAAATTGGGGTCTCTGGAAGTCACTTGCGACCATCCCTTCAGCCGCCACTTATGAAGCAGTTTCATGGTAATTTACATAATGGGGTTGATTCATTGGGTGAAACCCAGGTTCGCAATGGAAGGCCTCGAGTAGATCCCCGTGGAAGAGGTCAGTTACTTCCTCGGTACTGGCCTAGATTCACTGATCAAGATCTTCAGCAGATCTCTGGGGAGTATCCTTTGATTCTGATAAAATTGAAAAAATGCATGAATACGAATAATTTTAACCTTTATTCTCCATGCAATTTAGAATTTTGAGTTCTTGTTTCTTGCTCCAAATTAATTGAAAGTTCGTTGTAAATCCAAAAGATCTTTGTGCCTGTCCATTCTTTATATTACTCAAGCCTCCTAGAAGCCTTAACTATGTTTAAGTTCAAATTCTGTAATCACTCCCTTGTTTGAGAAAATGTTGAGTGCTAGTGATGCGGGGCGAATTGGGCGCTTGGTGCTTCCCAAAAAATGTGCAGAGGTTAGTCCTTGGGCCTCTTAGCTTCACTACTCTATTTGTCCAGTATATTACTCTCTCTATGTTAGAAGACATTTGTTTGCTAATTGTTGTTGAGGTGATTATTATGTCAGTGCGTAGAATTGGATCATTTATGTAGTCAATGTTGAATTTTGGTTCCTTGATGCTTAATGTGAATAATGACAGAATCTGCTTGCATATTTTCTTTATTATACAACATTTTCATATTGTGCTGCTTTCTTGATATATATCGAGGAATTTCTTTATCATGGATAAGACTAGTCTGTTGTGTTGCAAAAGTCGTTGACTGCCAGAGTACTGAACTGAATTCAATTTGAGCATGCCAGTCTTTTGCCAACCTCTTAGATGGATGTGGATAGTTTTAGTTGAAATTTCATGTATACTAAGTGCTTTCAATTTTGTTCTGTTTAGTTTGTTAAAACATATGCCCTGTTCTGGCGTTGTGATCACCCTCATGAACTCATGAGATTTATAGTGCTAGTTGTATGATTGCTTGTTGGCCACTAATCTTTTTTGGTTCTAGAAGATCCTTGTTGAGCTTAAACTTAATTTTCTCTTCTTAAATTTGCATCCAATGATTGTATTCTAATATGCAGCCACCATTCATGCAGGCCTATTTTCCACCAATCTCTCAGCCTGAAGGTTTACCTCTTAAGGTCCAGGATTCAAAAGGCAAGGAATGGATATTTCAGTTCCGCTTCTGGCCCAACAACAATAGCAGAATGTATGTTTTGGAGGGAGTCACTCCTTGCATACAGAACATGCAATTGCAAGCTGGTGACATAGGTAACCAACCTATATCACAGGAAAGCTATGGAATGTTTTCTTTGGTAGTGACAGTGTATGTTCATGCTTTAAATCAGTGTGTACATTACCTGCTGTTTGGAATTTCTTTGGACTAGATATATTTGCTGTTTGGGGTTATTACTGGATTTTTAAATTTATGGTTTTTAAGATTTTGTTAAACATCTGGATGTTTCCATTTATTATTTCTGTTTTTCTTCTATTAACTTGTTTCAGGTGTTTAGTGTATTTTTAGCAATATTGCTTGTGAGTGGTGTGATTGTCATGCAATTTAGTGCATCATTGTTGCTGTTGTAATCTGTTTTTGGTACTGAGATTCTACTGTGTTTTTTCAGTAACATTCAGCCGGTTAGAACCTGAAGGAAAATTGGTCATGGGATTCAGAAAAGCTTCAACTAATCAAGCATCTGATCAGGTGTGGCCCTGAACAATATAGCCAAGTATCTTTATTATAAGAATTAGATAGGGAAGACAATATGCAGGGAAATTGGTTAGTATAATTACTTTTTATGTTTTCATTCTTGATGACATCTAGAGGTGTGGACTGAGGAGTTATGTATTGCTTATATATTTGTCTGATGTTGGTCGTACCTTCACCATTTAACTCCTCTTGCCAGTCCATTTATGGTGTCATCACACCACTTAACTTCTCTTGATCGACTTTTCAGGTTGCTGGAACTGTTGGTTTCAAACCCACTGAAACTGGTCTTGGTCCTAATTGTCCTTGTTAAGATTATTGCATTAGCTATACCGAGATCTATCTGATAAATAGCATAGATGTTTAAATAATTTGCGTTTGGCAGGTAGTTCACAGACAAGAATCACATCTTTGTATTTGTTCCACTTGGCAGGACAATGAAGCAACTAAGGCTGGGACTGGAGTTTCCACAAATGGAGATGTTAGTATCACAAAAACTAAAGCAGGTGAAATTGTTTTAACTATTTTTTATTTAAAAGATAGCTCAGATCTCCTGGCTTTTTATCAATTTACCAGGCTGAACTGGCGGATCCTAGTTCATGGTCAAAAGTTGATAAGTCGGGATATATAGCAACCGAAGCAATTGGGGTCAAATCTTCAATTTCTAGAAAGAGGAAGAACACCACACTGGGTTCCAAGAGTAAGCGACTGAAAATTGAAAATGAGGATTTGATAGAGCTGAAGCTAACATGGGAAGAAGCTCAGGGACTTCTCCGTCCACCTCCTAATAATGTTCCAAGTGTTGTGGTGATTGAAGGCTATGAGTTTGAGGAATATGAGGTACCATGGTTGCTTCTGTTTTTCTAGTTTGAAATTGTTGCATTATAAGTGATATTTGTTTTTCTTTGCTACATTGAATATATCTATATGCTTCTTCAGAGATGCAAGTTACTCATATTCTGTGTCTCTGGTTTGGTAAATGTGAATTTTGTATCTTTCTATTGTGGCTAGGATGGCCTGAAAGTGCATTGTGCTTGTGTGGCATGATTAGAGACCTACCATGATCAACCTAAATAAACTGGTAGCCATTAAGATCACTGTAGTAAGGATGAATGACTATAGATGATAGGATATTTTGATTATGTAGAACCTTTTTAAGACAATGACCAGGTATGATGCTTCAGATGTCCTGGTTTACGTGGTTTCTACCATCAACTTTGATGTGAAATCTCCAAATGAATTAGTAATCTTGTAGGTACATCAACACATGAACCTTGCATGACTAGGAATTGCCAAATGTGCTTTATCTAGCTTGGCAATGCCACACAGAAGTATAAGTCTAGACCAGTGAACTTTTTTCGTCTGCAGTTAACTCTGCTGCCACTCATTCGACATTTTATTTTTTTATATGGATGCAAAAATATTTGTCATCATATTTTTTGTTAAAACAGACGTTACAGTTTGGCTTATTAACTGGGCCTGTTTACATTTGACATTTTTTTCTGCATGTTTATGTTTTCTTTGGTGTATTCCATTTTTGAGGGCCTCCAAACCTTTTTGAATTTTGATGTCTTTTGCAACAGGAAGCACCAATACTTGGGAAGCCAACAATATTTGCAACTGATAACATGGGGTAAATCACTTAAATCTTGGAGTGCTTGAGCTTCTATTTAAGATATTTTTATTGGTACTAATCTTGTTTTGTTTTACTATGATTTTGCGCATATCTGATTAAAACAAATTATATCTGCTATATACTGCAGAGCATATAAAATCTTCTGTTGTGTTGACAGTTTAAGTGATCGGAAGAGAAATGAGATAACTTAAAGAAGTTTGAAATTTTACCATCTTAGAGACAAAATATGGGGTTACAGATCAGGAACATAACTATTAAGGGGAATAACACCCAGTTAGTGGTGTTTAGGAAGGGGACTATGGTTAATTTTCTGTTATGTCTAATGGGCATGGTTTCTTTTGTTCTCTTTAATTTAGTTAACCCTCATAAAGCATGCTCCATTATCATTTGTTGTACCCTTGCTTGGTAAAATGGTGATTTAGGTAGTGATTGTTTTCTAATTGAAATATGAATAAATCTGAATATAAGTATTATATTTTTTTTTAAATTAAAAAATCTGAAAATCAATTTTTTTTTTTAACTTCTGTACCCTTATAAATTTTAAATGGTAAATAAATAATAAAGTATCTTCAAAATATAAATAAAATAATTTGCAGTACATGAACAAGAACTATAAGAGTGTAACTTTTTTTTTATGATATTATATGAAAAGTAAATGTATACTTTTTAATTTGTGAAGATAAGCTTCATATAAATTAATGCAAAGCAAGCAAAAGAGCAATAAAGAATAAATTAATTATGTAGGTATACTTTTGAATTGGCAATTTTGATGAAATCATTTGAGGGAGAGAGTTCACCAAGAAAATAAGTATGTTGTTGGAAGGAAAAAAAAAAGGCAATAGGTTTTATATGGTTGATAATAAACAAATTAATTAGAGATATTTTTTAGGAGAGATTTAATAGAATTATTCTGACATTTTACATTCAGCCAAAAAGTAAAAGAAAAAAGGTGTCTTTTTAACATCCTATGTTGAGACTGAATAATTGGTTCTTCCCTTTGTTTGTCTTAAGATTTTGTTATTTATTGTGTTGAAATCGATCTGTGATAATTGTGTCATGCTGAGCCAACTAACCTGAATGCTTGTTTTTCCTTTGTGTCAGTGAAAAAATTCAATGGATTCAATGCGAAGACTGTTCAAAGTGGCGCAAAGTGCCTGCCAATGCTCTTCTTCCATCCAAGTGGACCTGTTCGGGTAACTTATGGGATCCTGAAAGGTATAATTAGCATCTTATTTTATATTTAAACAAGGGAATTTTCATCTGTCTACAATGCTTATGGATGTTTGGTGGCCTTTTAATCTCGTTTTTCAGTTATAATATCTTGGAACAGTTGTCCCTTTTAACCTCCCCTCCAATTTGCAAATAGACAGTTTGAAGTGCTTTCTTGACCAAACCAGGACCACTTGATTTGGGAAATTCATCTTATCATACTACTGCTCCCATGAAGTATATAAGGATAATCATAGTCCTTCGGGATTAGCTGCAATTTCTTAAGTGTCTTTTTTAGTCCTTTCCTTACTTCCCTCTTGACTAGAAAAGAGTAAATTTTGGTGTCCGTGGCGAAATCTTTCTCATTGGTTTGGCTGGGGTGTGTGTCTCCCCTCATAAAGATACAGTGAATGTGGTTGGTGCTCTTATCTACAACGGGAGCATATTTTTCTGTCGTTTCATTTGATTAATGTGTGTGAATTCCTTCTGCCGCCAGATCTGTGTGTTCAGCAGCTCAAGAAATGCAGCTTGAAGATCTGATACCACCATGTAATAATTCAGGTAAAATATTGCCTGGAACAAATTTCGTTCTCTCATCTTCAGAGCTCCTTGACCCTGTGTGGCTTACAAGGAGCAGATGAGTTGTATTCTACTGAAATTTGATAGTTTTATGATCATAAATGTTGTTTCTAATAAACTATTGTCAATTATCCAATTGCATTGGATTCTGTTTCTGTGACTGACAGCTCCTCCAAAGAAAATGAAGGCAGCAAAACAGGAACCTGACAATGTTGAAGCTTTGGAGGGACTTGACACACTTGCCAATCTAGCTATCCTGGGAGAAGGTGAGGCACTTCCAGCATCATCCCAGGCCACTACAAAGCACCCCCGACATAGACCTGGCTGTTCCTGCATTGTGTGCATTCAGCCGCCAAGTGGAAAGGGCCCGAAACACAAGCAGACATGCACATGCAATGTGTGCCTAACGGTGAAGCGCCGTTTCCACACCTTAATGTTGCGACGTGAGAAGAAACAATCAGAGAAAGAAGCAGAATCTTCACGCAAGAAGCAGCAGCAGCAGAAGCAGCCACTACCTGATAAATCGGCAGATGATGAACCCCTTTCATGTAGCAAGACAGGAAATAACAGTCCGAGTGAGAAAAAAGTAGTTAGTGAGGGTTCTGATGACGATTCTAACAGGATGAAATCTTCCACTTCCCCTTTTAAAGGCCAAATTGACCTTAATATTCAGCCAGAGCGAGAAGATGAGCTGTCACCTGGGTCAGATTCTGGCAGCATAGTAAGGCTGATCCAAGATGCCACTGATAAGTATCCAAGTCAGCAGAGATTGCCAAGCTCAGTTATCAATAGTAACACAGCACTTAATGAAGGAATGCAGTGCGGAGAAACAGGTGAAAAAATTGGTAGTGGTATCACCCTAGATGGCAGTCATCAAGATGCTGATGAGGACGATCACGGTATTTTACCTATGAAAGCATCCATATCTGCCAATGGATAGCTCAGCTGCATCATATATACAAGGCTATATTGACCATCTCAATGTGACTGGACTGTTATGTTGAAGGTGGGGACAGTTCTCGACATACATTCATCTATGTCGGCATTTTGCTGCTTCAGCTCTGTACATAAAGAAGAGGTGTAGGAAGTCAGCTGACATGGTTAGGAATCGAATTAGTTTTACTGATTTACATACTATGGCATCCCGTATAGGAATATTAGTGAGCACCTTTCAAGTATTACAAGATCGAAAATGACCGCAGAGGGTGGTAGGTTGAAGCTGCATGTTTGTTTACTTATAGAAGCTCACCTTCTCCCTTCTTAAGAGGAACGCGTAGGATGTAAGTAAGATATGCCAAATTTTTTTGGTGGAATTAGAGATTGTTCTTGTTGAATCAAGTTGTGCCTATTTGGTACCAAATATGAGAGCAATGTATTTCGTTTCCATACAAACACGACCGTTTTTCTCTCTTTTTTCCCTCAGAATAGTTTTGATTTAGTTCATAAGATTGTAAGTTTATTATCGTATGTATGCTTTAACTGGGATACAAGCCAGGAGTTGTTGGCCGCTTAAAGTTTCTTGGAAAATCGTTCAGAACAGTACCCGGGTGTGACTCCTTCCCTCAAATTTTTAGAAATTGATTAAACACATTTTTAATACCGTAGGAAAACATTTTTAACACTTAGATTCAATGATCAAGTAAATATAGCACAGAGACATCCTCTTTTTTGTTTTAAATAGCAATTATAAACGTTTTTCAGGATCATAGAACATAAATACTTGCAGGATAAAGAAGCATTTTGGGTGGTCACAAGTGCTTTTACTGCAAGCGAGCACTAAGATTGTAAACTCACAGAATGACAGAAGCAGTCAAACCGGTTTCCAACCAGGTGTCATTCCTTTTGTGAGTGATCTGGTGTGCAGAATCAGAATTTAATCTCAATTGTGGCTAATTTTAATCACAAATATAAAATATTAATTATAAAAATAATTATAATGTTCATTAATTAATTATGTTTAAACAATTTTGCTCATTTTGCTATATACGTACATATTCTAATTAAACTGCAACTGTGGTGTAGCTAGCGGTGAGCATGTTGTACGGGTCAGCTTTAGTGGTTGGGAGGAAAGAAACAAGACGACCAGGTCAACTAAAATATATACAATAATAATAATATCTAACAAATGAATTAAGGCAAATTCTATTATGATATACGTTATTTTGGATAAGCTTAGTTGGTCCTGACTATTGGCTAATTCCAAAATAAGCATAAGCCTAAGCCTCTCATACATTCATGCACACTAAAATTCAGGGAACGCAGCCTTACGTCCATTAGTTGGTGACAGTTTTGTCACCTCCTCCTCATTATGCATGCTCGCAGCCAAGACAACAGATCGATGATGATGATGAGTACGATGAACATTTCGTCCCTAAACACTTGAATCCGGGAAGGAATAGCAATCACGTATCACGGACTCATCAAGGTTTAATTTGTATATATAGCTTCGACTGCACTTCAGCTTAAGAGGTTAAACGAATTTGAAATTCTACAGACAAGATGAATGATTTGTTCTCAAATTCGTTTAAAAAGTACACCGACCTGAAGACGCAGGCGTACCAGGATGATATCGAGGCAGGAAGAGAACATGAGAGTCTCGATAAGTTCTTTGAAGATGTTGAGAATGTTAAAGAAGAGATGAAAGCTGTTGAGAAGCTGTATAAGAAATTACAGGAAGCCAATGAGGAAAGCAAAACTGTACACAATGCCAATACTATGAAAGAGCTTCGTGCTCGTATGGACTTAGATGTTCAACAAGTCTTGAAACGGGTCAAAATCATCAAAGGGAAGCTTGAAGCCTTAGAACGGTCCAATGCAGCTAGCCGAAATACTCCAGGCTGCGGTCCTGGTTCATCTGCTGATCGAACGAGAACCTCAGTGGTTAGCGGGTTGGGGAAAAAGCTGAAGGATTTGATGGATAGTTTTCAGAATTTCAGAAACAAAATGCAAGGTGAGTATAAAGAGACAGTGGAACGCAGATATTTTACCATTACAGGACAGAAGGCAGATGAAGAAACAATTGAGAACTTGATATCGAGCGGTGAAAGTGAAAGTTTTTTGCAGAAGGCAATTCAGGAACAAGGGAGAGGCCAGATTCTGGATACAATATCAGAAATTCAAGAGAGACATGATGCTGTAAGAGAAATAGAGAAAAATTTGCTTGAGCTCCATCAGGTATTCTTGGACATGGCTGCCCTTGTAGAAGCACAAGGTCACCAACTGAATGACATTGAAAGTCATGTTGCACACGCAAACTCATTTGTCCGACGGGGAACAGGCCAGCTTGAAGAGGCAAGGGTATTACAGAAAAGCTCAAGAAATTGGACATGCTATGCTATAATTGGGGCTATTATCCTCGTTATTGTTATTCTAGTACCACTGATACCCCATATTTTGGTGATGATCAGGACGCAGTAGAAAGAATATCCTGGAGAGAATTCGGGAACAAGTTTTCTGATGATTTCCATCCTAAGAAAACCTAAACCTAGTTAGATTGTAAAGCAATATGGAGAGGTTATACTTTCCTTTCTCGAGAAAGGAATTTCTAATGTTTGAAACAGTGTTAGACAGGATAGCAGAAAAAAGAAATGGGAGTTTGGATAGTTCCTTTACTCGGGCTTTTTGTACATACTATCATTTCGTGTTTGGGCCACAAAGACAGGAGCCAAGCGGGTATGGTGTACAGGAAATTCTTCTACAAGTTCCACCGAAAACCCAAGAGGGAAGGGTGCTTTTTGGTTGGGTTAAACTAGAGTTACCAAAGAAACAGAGTGAGACAACTGTAAATTTGTAATGAACATAAATTAAATGTACATTAGTTTAAAACCCATTTTATTAATGAAACTGTACATTATAACTTCTTTCTTGTGCGAGTTTTCAGTTCCTTGTCCCAAAAAATTATGCGTATGAGCAGATCAAATGCTGGAATGAATGATGGTGTTATGTCTATAAAAGCTGGATTAAGCAAAACAAAACAGAGTTTTGCAAGAAAAACCTCGACAGGTTTAAATCCCCATGAACGGAATTTAATCTGTTGTGCCAAAATGCACGTTAAAATTAAATGATTACAACGCGCCGCTCTGATACGTCCAATCAAAGAGGCAGAGCACCTCAAAAATTGCGCATACCAATCGGGTTTATTACGGCTGAATCGGGGACGGATGAGGGTAGAGTTCTACCTGTAGCTCAAATCCCTACAACGCCGAAGATATCCAATGATGAAAGAAGGAATGATACTCCGTAAAGAAGGAATCTTGCTTTCATCAGAAATAGACAGCTTCATAATGTCACAATCATGATTTCATCGCTTAATGCTTTGCCACTGCCATACCGAGATAACATCAACATGGGCACGCCAGATTTGGACCTTTTGGTATTGATTATGGATTTAAATCAAAACTTATGCTTAGTAACATTGAAGGCTTATAGCATGGTCCTATGATTCTGCTTCTAAGTTGCCAACCACCCTTTAGCATGGTGGTTAGCACTCTCACCCGAACTCTGGACTAATTTTTAATATGATCTCGATCAATTGTATGTACAATTTATAATATCCCAGAAAAAGAAAAACATGGTTCCAAGTTTAACAATGTAGCATGAACTTAAAACAACATGCATTCCATATACAATAGGTTGATGTGAAGCATATATCTAGCCCATACTATGATAGCAGCAGTGACAAACTGAGGAATTAACTAGTCAACAACTGCTTTCCAAGGTAAAGATCAATTTGAGTCACTATCTTGCTGATTTATCTCCAACTACGCTAGTGTTCAAAAAGATTGGAGTACACATACACAGATTCTTGTTTGCCAAGCTATCAAGAATCCTCTGTAGAGGAGCTTGAAGAACAATTTCCATTTCCTTACCTGATGTCAAGAGCAAATGATCCATCCATCCTCCAAGATTTCACACTGCAAATCCATGAACTACAGAGAGCAAATAAAACACAATTGGGGTTGGAACTAACCATCATAATGTATACTTACATCTATAGTTTAGATAGAGATTATATATGTCCATTTTTTACCACCTGCTAGTTATCCTTCTACTATAGGTAAGATGATTTGATTATTCAAAATGTGTGCTTTCTAACAAGAAAAATCATCAACTAAAAGTTGATTCTTGGGTTATGACTTTGTCTTTCTTAGGTAACCAGAAAAAGCAACAGTTGTATGCAACTTATAAACCTAAGAAAAGAGATTCAATTTGAAAAGGAAGTGGCAAAAATTTGAGTGTTAGAATTTTCAATGCTATTAGCACTTCTACTTCTAATACAATGCAACAGTGCACCCATTGAATAATGACATTTCAATTTCCCCGAGTACTTCTTACCCAACTAAACCAATATCACAGCCTACTTATCATCCAGAGTATCAAAAATACAGAACTCTTTTTCCATCACGCAAGAATTTTAATTCCTTGGACTACAACACTGAAACTCAATTACTATTGGCTTAACAAATAAAAGCCTTTGAGTCAAAAAACAAAGGCCCTACATGTCCTTCAACACAGATTCTGAAAATCTATTTTTCTAGAAATCAGGCACTTACTGCAAATGCTCCTTGACAGGGTCAAATTTTGTTCTGGAGTTTAACTCTCTAAAGCCAACAAGTTATATCAAATAAATAGAGAGAAAACTTGAACTCTTGAATGGATTGAACAGGATTCAAGGTTGTAGCAGTCAATTCAACAAAAGAGAAAAATGACATTGTGCAACTGTAACTCAGGCTTTCTACAGATATAACATCATTGCACAATGCACAAAATGATAGGTGCAGAAAATCAATATTAGAGGAAAACCAATTAGTATAAATCCACATTAATGATAAACCATAAAACACCATCTCTTACATGAGCAGCACAAAATATCAATTTTTTATCACAATAATGCAGTCATATCCCCAAATGTATAAGCTGTTACAAAATTAGTAACCATCCTTCCAGTCATAACTGAGGTTCAAACAACAAACTATCTTATATATAGAATCACTCAAACAAAACAACCTTGATCGCTAATCTTTACAACTTACCCAGATTGCTGATTAAGAACCGGCATTAGGCAAAGCTGCCATAAATGAATTGTATGAGGATTCAAGATCAAAGTGAAGTTGCCGTGACTGCTGCTCGGTCAACTCATCTGCGGCACCCATCTTGGACAACCTTGAAATCCAGTCCTTCATCTTAGTCTTTCCCTCAAAATCTGGTGGTAAGATAGTCAGCTTATTCAGTGAACCCAGTAGATCCGATAACAGAGGATGCACCTGATCAACTGCCACCATATTCAATTTTAAAGAGTCCATTGCAGTTATAAAGTTCTGGACACATTCTGCCACAATGGCAGCAGAGGTGGCAGTTGAGGCGGCTGCAGCTGCTCTGTGCTCCACTGTGGCAGGCACCCCAGAGGCGACCAAGCGATTCAGAGCAGCCGGGCAATCCATTTTATATGTATCTGCAAAGCGTTCAATGCTCGGAACTGTATCTTTCAAGGTAGAAGCTAAGGTTTTGAAATGGGCGATGTGTTTTTGGCATTCAGTTTCATACTCCGATGAACTTATGATATCGCGAATATATGCTTTTTCAAGCTTTTCAGTGGCTTTAATAATAGCATAGAGCTCAGCAAAGTTATCATACATTTCTCTCTCGCGCTTGTCGTTCCATAGCTTGACCTCCATTTGGGTGTATATATACTTAGGTTTGAGAGTATAAAATGTTTGAGGGGTTAGATAAATTTACTTTCTTTTTTTCTTTTTTTGGAGGATTGGAGAAGAAAACGGGACACGCGCAAAGAGAACTAATCTTCTTCACTGCAAAAACACAGCAAAATAGACGAAATTAAATAAATATAATCAGCCAACTGCTGCTTAACTTTCCAATATACAACATTATACAGAGCAGTTTAGAACAACAAATAATTCTTTTTCCAATTATGTTCAGCTTCGCATTGAAATGAAAAACATATTCATTGACAAACCAGATATAAGAAAACTGTTGCTAGAAAACATTAAACACAAAACAAATAATTTTACTACCACAACCATCAATTGAAATGCAAATATATTCATTCAATTGGAACAAACTAATAAATAAACAGATCATAGAAATACACAAAATTGGAAGCAACCCAGAATTAGAAATCAAACTACCAAACTAAAAAGCTTGTTCTTTTACCTCAGATCATGGCTAAATCCATGAAACCCAGAATACCCAGATGTGAAAAGCTAACGTATAATAGGAGAGGAAAGGAAGAAGGGAAGGGAAGGGAACGAGATGGAAGACTTACAAGAGAAGTGAAACGCGGCTTTGAATGTCGTGAACGCCTCTCTGTTTGGCAGGAGAGAGAAATACAGAGAGAGAATAATGTGAATATCTATGAATGATGAGGAAAGAGAGAGACAGAGAGAGGGGTTGCGTGTTTGGGGTCCAGTTGATTATTATTGCTTACGGCATCTACGTGTAGCAGTTGGGATCATCAGTCATTCTGTAAGAAACTCTGTTTTGCTCTCCTGCGGTGAGACTACATTGTACTTCATGTATTTGCACGACTTTCCACCCGACGATTGTCATATAGCGATGCGGAATCGTTTCCCTGCTTTGGGACCCACAATAAGCCAAGTTGGGCATGTGAAGTTCGTCCTCGCCTAAATTTTTATCCTATTTTGTTTTTGTTTGTTCATCAACAAACATCAGACTGTTTGCTATCATGGAAAAATAATTGTTTTTTGAAAATTCATATATTAAATCGATTTAATTATAGGGGAATTTTCACATACCCTCCCTGAGGTTTACCGAAATTACAGTAAGATGGTAAGTACAGATATCTCCCTGCTAACTTAACCAAAAATAACTTTTCCGTTTGTGAGAGGGGCAATAAGGACATATTCGCCTAAACAAATCCACTACTGCGCTCAGTGCAATCATTGCATCGTTAGGATATAAGCCTCAGGTCTTGTTTCACTTATTGATGTTAGTAGAGTTTTCATTAAAACAATTTTTTCTTTATTTATATATTATAAGGGTAATATTGATTAACAAATTTCATTAATAACTTTTAGACATTAACAATTATGTAAAGCTATTGACAATTTTCAGAAAATAAAATCTAATTTAAATTATGTTACAAATTTTTTATTCATTAATCCTATACAATTTATATTTTAAAAAATAAAAATTCTATACTAATTAAAAATTAAAATTAAAATATTTAATAATATTAATTCATTAATTGTCTCTATCATAAATCAATATCTCGAAATCTACATAACTACTTTAAATTAAAAATTTAAACTACAACATTCCTTTTCAAAATTACTGAAAATTGATAAAATCTAATAACTCCTAAAGTAATTTTGGAAGATTGGTTTTATTCAACTGAGATTATATTATTAAATAAAAAAATTCTTCAAGATTTTTATAATCACGATTCAATTGCCAGAACACCTCAAAAAAATATACTCTTAGAACCTATGGCCCCAGGCCAATCATACTATTAGAACTTGAAACTAGATTCGAAAAATAAAAAAAAAGGCAAAAGATGCACCATGGCTCCATATTTTCTAGACTCTTTAACCTGTTGTGGATTCACGCCACTCTTTAAACCTTTGTCCAACTTAACACCCTCCTCCCCTTCTCCAAAATTTCTATGAAAGTTTTCTTTTTCAAGAGTGTTGCTTATTCTCTCTACTTCCAAACAAAAACAATACCATGTCCTCCTTTGCCGCTTCGACCCATCTCCTCCCTACAACCACCACATCCACATTCTTTCATTGCAATTTGTCCTCCACCATCATCCTTATGTGCTCCTTCTCTTCTGTCGCTCAACACACTAAATTTTTTTAGAAAAGATTTGAAATATTCATTTTTTCTTCTTAACTACCCCACCTGTAAATTATCTCTACCACGCGCATTTCTCTATAAAAAATTTCTCCCTAATTAGTTTTGCTCTATATTTGAACATTTTTAAAGAGTTTGACAGGAGATTTAGAATTGCAGCTTTAAATTTGACATTTATTAGGGGTAAAATTGACTTTTTGTTCAAAATTAGGAGTTAATAAAGGAAAAAAGAGTTTTCTGTTAAGTCAGAGGGGTGACATTTATAAATTAAGCAATACTTTTTATCTATTTGTGATTTTAAAAAATTTTAGAAAGAGGTATGTAAATTTTTTTTTTAATTATAGGGATATTATCAATTTCTTTTTCAGTGATATGACATATTATCACTTAAATAGACAAGATTAAAAAATAAGTAAATATCTCCTTTAAATTTTTGACACTGTGAGTTGACTTAACAGAAGGAAGGGTATTTCGATCATTTGACAAAAAATAAAAATTAAAAACAAGAGAAAAATGGTTGGAAATCAAATGGTCATTTTTTAATTAAAAATTCATAAAATAAAAAATGGGAAAAACTCTAATTTCAAATAAGCTGCGGCAAATATTGCCTCCTCTAATCACCACATCCTAAAATCAGCCGTGCCACCAACCTCCCACGCATGCTTATTGTCAAATTCTTGTCGTTGCTTGCAAGAAATCAGCTTTACCACCATCACGCCACACGCACTACTTGCACTCAACTTTACCTTCATTGTCAATTCAATGTCTTTGATTTCAATTTTTTTTAACTTTAAAAGTTGGTGATTTATGTTTCTTGGGACGAATATGATGGCTGTCATTTGGTCAGTCGTCGAAGTATTTTGATTCTCTTGGTAGTTTCCGACCGTCAAACGATGATAATTAGTGAGCGGTGGTAGTTGGGCTTACAACTGTTCTTGATTTTTTTGTTATGTGGGTAATAAAGGTTAATTTTAATTTTTGTTGGTGTTTCTTTGATTAATATGGATATTTATTTTATGGATATTTAAAAATAGTCAAGGATCTTTGTATCAACAATTTGGGATTTGCTTGGGTGAATGATGCTGGCGGTAAGTAGCAAGTTAACCCATTCTAAATTTACCACCATTATTACCTAATGTTTTAGCAGAAATTTTCTGGTATGGTATTGAGGAAGAAGCAACAATGATTAAACAATAAATAGGAAAAGTTGGTTAGATCCAGTTGTTCAATTGCAGAGATTCGATGTACTTTCATGCCATTAGAGACTTGATAATTGATTAACTGACCATTTTTTAAATTTTAATTAATTTCTCTTTTAGGAGTAAAAGAGACAATAATGACTTTCTTTTCTAGTTTGAATTAATGAAATTACGATAATTTTTTTATCTGAAGTTCTTTTGATATGATTAGAATGGCTTTAAATAAAACTAGTATTTCTGTATGTTGTATTGTGTTATTTCAGCCTATTGATTATGTTGCTTGCTGTATTATACTGTAAACTTTCAGACTACTTTAATTGGTCTTTGCTGCTATTTTTTTGCTACTGCTAGTATTTTGGCGATGATATTTGGCTTGCTGCTTTATTGTTGCTCTAGTTTGTCTTATCCTTGTACAGTGATGTCAAGGATTTTTCTTGTGCAATCAAAATAGTTTGGCTTGCTGTCATTGGCATCTCCTACCAACTTGCTTTTGTGCAGAGAGAAATATACTGCTCATGACTGAGATGTATCTTGTGTTGTTGTAGCTCATTTTAGTTTTGTAACACCCTGAATCCGGTATTACGAAAGTGGCGTCGAATTAGAATACTACAAAAAATATTCAAACTTCCAAAACAAATATTTTCTCTAAGAAAATTAATACTCTAAATTCATTCTGAAACATTCATAATTTTTAAAAAAATATGATATAATTTACTCACTAACAAATATATATAAACTCACAAACTTTAAAGTTTCACATCCAACCATACTGCGTCATTTCATTACTTAACAAATATAACTATTTCTAAAATTCTAAAATTCATATACAAATATAGAAAATACATAAAAAAACCACACTTTACGAACTCTCGTATATACACATAGTTCAAAGAGTAATAAACCCTTGTCTTGGAGTATCTTTTCTCTTCTATATACAAAATCTTCAACAATGCCTAAATCTGAAAAGTAAGGGTGAGTTAATGTTCAGTAGATATTTATATTTAAAGGTAATATTTAAAAATTTTGTAATAAACAATTTGTATATGTATAATTTTTTTCGATTTCGAACAAAGATCATCAAAATAATATTTTAATTTTAACATTCATCAAAATAAAAAATATATATTTATTCCACCATAAAAAAATATAATTTTCATTAATTTTATTTTTACATACTTTACGGACATTATTCCTAAGGACCGTCTCCCTAAAAACTGGTCAACGTACTTTACGTGCATTATTTTGAGGGACCGTCGCCCCAAATACCAGTGTCACATCACATCACAATCATGGCCATCACATTTTCACTTATCAAATTATTTCACAATACTTCTATACAATTCATCCATTTATAAAAACACAATACACATTAATACAATTTTCTCACTGTATTTGTAAATATACCATTCACATAAAAATTATCATTTACTCCAATTCGAAAATAA
Organism: Melia azedarach; assembly: GCA_028052125.1. Taxonomy (NCBI): domain Eukaryota; kingdom Viridiplantae; phylum Streptophyta; class Magnoliopsida; order Sapindales; family Meliaceae; genus Melia; species Melia azedarach. Next base: position 9,079,905 of record CM051406.1, read on the forward strand.
TCAATTTAATCAACATGTAATAATTCAAAATTTTCATAAATATTTATCGAAAACATTAAATATAATAAAAACCCTACTTTTCAGTTTTAAAATTAAAATCTCAAATACAAATAAATACCTATCTGATAAACACGTGACAATTTTATGTTCTTTTTTATTTCTCTTCCTCATTCCAATCACCTCATAATATTAATTTAACAAATAATAATAAGTGATGATCCAAGAATAATAGTTAATAATACTTCAAATTTAATTGTCTAAGTGTATATATATATATATATATATATATATATATATATATATATATATATATTACATAACATATATTTGTTTTCTAACAATCTAACTTTGTATGACTAAATTATGCAAACGATTTATTAAACTTAAAATGTAAAATTAACCATAAAAAAAATACTAACCAAATCCTTGTTTTCCTTTTCTTTCTTCTTTCTTTTTTCGGTTTTCTAATTCACTATCAAAAGAGTTAATTATAAAACTTTAATTCTTATATATACATGCATGCACCACCTCAAGTAAAGGAAGCCTAGGCCACATGTTTGTTCATTAATAATCCTCCAATCAATTTCTCCCATATGGTTCATTTTCCATAATTACCTTGCCAACTCATGTTAATTAGCAAATCAACAAACTCCATTTGGTTAAGCCTTTCATTCAAATCTTACACATATCCAATTCTTCAATAATTAATTTCACAATATAATTTTTTATTTCCTCTCTCATCGGCTCTAACATAGAAAATGAAATTACAATTGACTTCTCAATATCACTAAACTCCCTTGATTTTTCATGTTTTTCCCTTTACTCTTAATAAAATCTCATTATCTAAAAATTATATATAAGTATTCATTAATAAAAAAAATTGAATATTACAGGTTTGAACTATGCTATAGTTTGTTATCCCAGGTGAAGGCCCTTTGGTGATCTTCTTCCTTACCAGTTAGTAGAATTTTATGTTCTACTTTCCATTAGCTTCCTTTCTGCTGGTCTCCAATTTTATTTCTCTCTTTCATTTTAATAATATATAGCTCTAAGAATTTGCTCTTAGAGATTCAATTAAAAAAAAAAACATGGTTGGAATGGATACAAAAGAAGTATGGTACAGTTGTGCGAAGTAAGGGATGTTTATGTAATTCTTTTTTTCATTTACACCCCATTTCATTGTTCATCCTAGTGTAATTAATATTATAATGGGATATTATTAGCTTTTTACATGTATTTTAAGGATATTTTAATAATTTCACTTATTTTCGTCAATTATATTAACATAGAGCTGATTGAGAGGGGAGGTATTTGCTTGTTTTCTAATTTTAACCATCTAAATAATAATATGTCATTCCTAGAGGAGGAACTGATAATATTCTTTAATTATAGGGATAATGTGATTTACCACCTAGTTTTTTTAGAAAAATGAGATATCCCCTTAATTTTTTTCCTAATCTTACATATCCCTTGACTTTTAAAGAAACTTGAGATATCCTCTTAAGATACTATTCTAAGTATTATTCTAGATATAATTTGACTATTTTATTCCTTAACTATTAAAAATATATAAAATAATTTAATTATTTTTATTTTTACTATATAATAATCAATAATATATTAATTAATTTAAAAATTATAATGATATTTTGATTGTTAATTATTTTCTTTTAAATTTGTTAATATTTTGACAATATTAATTATAAATATTTTTATCATTGATCATTTTATTAAAATAATCTATTTTAAAAATTATATATAATAAATATTGTTAAAATTCATTGTCAATTTTCTACAATTTTTTTAGTTGTAAAAATTTTATTGTAAAAATAAAAACAATTAATTTCTTACAATTAAAAAAATTTCATATTGTAAATTTTTTTAATAATTTCTTAACATATTTTATGTTGTAAAACTTTTACAAATGATGTTGTTAAAATTTGCTTACAATTAATATTATAAAAGTTGACAATTACGAAGATTTTTAATAATATTAATTATACATAATTTTTAAATAGACTATTTTAATATAAGGATAATTAAATTATTTTATATGTTTTTCAATATATTTTAATATTGTTTTTTACAATTATCAATTAATCCCTAATTACTACACTATTGTTAACTTAAATTATTGATGATTAATAGATATGTTTAAAGTAATTAGCCAAAAACATTAGATTAAATTAATTTTTATTATTCATTCCATATATTGAAAACCCAATTTGTTAGAGGCTAGTTGCTTTATTAAATTTAAATGTACAATGTTTCAGTACAAAACTTTTAAAGTTAAAATAATAAACCTAATTATCTAAATTAGTTGAATTCAATTACATTAAATTTGATAAAAGAAACCCTTTCAATACAAAAATAAAATACAAAGTTATCGATTAAATAACTAAAATTATCAAAAAATAAAGTTCTATTTAATAAATGAGCATATATATATATATATAATAGGATTACAATAATATTTTATTTATTTAATTATATTATATCACGCTAATTTGTTCAAATATTTTAAATTCTTTTTGTATATTGTTTTATTTCGTTTAGTTGTTAATAGAAAAAAAATTGAGATTAAAAAAAATATTTTATTTCTATTAAAAAAATTCAAATTTTGGTTTATTAATAGTACAAAATTTTCTTATAACAGTTTACGTATAGATCCTATTGTTTATAAAAAAAAAAATCAGAACTTTCTTTTAATTATTATCATCAATCAAGTCTTTTAAATTTAAAATTTAATCAATATAATTTTTTTGACTGATTAACGTAAATATATTTTGATGGTGTAAGAGTACTTCTATCTTTTACTTAGTACTTAAATACTTTTCTTCTAACTTGTCACTTGCTTCTCAATTAATCATAAGTAAATATTTAAGTAACAAACATGCTTATCCCACAAAATCAATGATCATATAAAAAGTTATGACAAATTAGTTTTAATACTAAATAAAAAAATCTAGAGTAAAATAAATTGTTGTGTGTGAAAAGTGATGCAATTTTATTTAGTCACGTAAAATTATTGTTAATAATAAAATTACATGGTGTAAAATGATGTAAATAAACCCATATGAATATTTAGAAAGCATCTCATAATATCCTTGCCCTTGTTGAGATTGGAAAACGCCCCGTTTTAACGAAGATATCCAAAGAGGAGTAGTTTAGGACCCCCAAGCTTTCATTTATAGAACCCGGCCCAATGCCCAAATACCTTTCCCTCGCCATCGCCCTTCCCCTAAATCCCATGTTCACAGTGCCCATAAAGAAATCCGCGCTCTCTCAATAATTTTCCAGGTGAGTAGCAAAATCGAGCTCTTTCATATCGTTAGGTTTTACTGAGGTTTAAGGTTTCAAATTTGGGATTTATGAGACTTCTTCTGAATCTTTGAAACAAATTTATGTAGTTTTATCTTCCGAGCTTCTGTTTTGAGTTTCTTTCTGGGATCTGCAATTTTCGAAATATCTGCTACTATTTGGCTCATTTGTTTTAATGTCGATATCGAAAGAATTATACCCATCACAAGATGACCTCTTATTCGAGGAAGAACTCTTGCGAAATCCTTTTAGTTTAAAGCTCTGGTGGCGCTATTTGATAGCGAGACTTGAAGCACCATTTAAAAAACGTTTTGTGATCTATGAACGAGCCTTGAAAGCATTGCCAGGAAGCTACAAGCTATGGCACGCTTACTTGCGCGAGCGTCTTGCTATTGTTAAGAACTTACCCATCACCCATCCACAGTATGAAACCCTTAATAATACCTTTGAAAGAGCTCTTGTTACGATGCATAAAATGCCCAGAATTTGGATTATGTATCTGGAGACTCTGACTAATCAAAAGTTGATTACTAAGACTAGAAGAACATTTGATAGGGCACTTTGTGCGTTGCCTGTGACACAGCATGACAGGATTTGGGAGATATATTTGAGGTTTGTAGAGCAGAAGGGTATTCCGATAGAAACATCACTTAGGGTCTATAGGAGGTACTTGAAGTATGATCCATCCCACATTGAGGATTTTATTGAGTTTTTGGTTAATTCAAGTCTTTGGCAAGAAGCTGCCGAGAGGTTAGCTTCAGTATTGAATGATGACCAGTTTTTTTCCATAAAGGGGAAGACGAAACACAGGTTGTGGTTAGAGTTGTGCGATTTGTTAACCAAGCACGCGACGGATGTTTCGGGGCTTAACGTGGACGCTATAATTAGGGGTGGGATCAGGAAGTTCACGGATGAGGTTGGGAGATTGTGGACTTCATTGGCTGATTATTATATTAGGAGAAACTTGTTTGAGAAAGCGAGGGATATCTTTGAGGAAGGGATGACAACAGTGGTTACTGTAAGGGACTTTAGTGTGATTTTTGATGCATATTCACAGTTTGAAGAGAGTATGGTTGCTCTTAAGATGGAGAATTTGGATTTGAGTGATGAGGAGGAAGAAGATGGTGGCAAGGAGAATGGTTTTGAGGAAGATGAAGATATTCGATTGGATGTGAATTTATCTGTGGCTCAGCTTGAGAAGAAGATACTTCATGGATTTTGGTTGCATGATGATAAGGATGTGGATTTGAGGTTGGCTCGATTGGAGAATCTGATGAATAGGAGACCAGAACTGGCTAATAGTGTTCTCTTACGGCAAAATCCACATAATGTGGAACAGTGGCATAGAAGGGTAAAGATATTTGAGGGTAATCCCACTCGACAGATTTTGACATACACAGAGGCAGTGAGGACTATTGATCCCATGAAGGCAGTGGGGAAGCCTCACACACTATGGGTTGCGTTTGCTAAGTTGTATGAGGACCACAAGGATGTTGCCAATGCGAGAGTGATTTTTGATAAAGCAGTGCAAGTTAATTATAAATCTGTGGAACACCTGGCCAGTGTTTGGTGTGCATGGGCAGAAATGGAATTAAGGCATAAAAATTTCAAAGGAGCATTGGAGCTGATGAGGCGTGCCACAGCAGAGCCATCTGTAGAGGTCAAACGAAGAGGTAATTTTTGTATATTCTCATTTATTGTTTAAATTAGTTATCACCATCACATTTTTTGTGGTTTCCAGTTCTCTGTATTGATTTATTTGTGCTTAATTTATGTCAACTATCACATTCAATTTTTTCCATGTCTGAAGCAGAGATATATGAAATCAGTCTGTGGGTAGTTCTTGGAATGCGTGAAACCTCATATAATCAGTTTAACACTTAGTATCTTGTAAATGAGCTTGGATGTGCATATAGTTTGAGGCTGGGCACTGGGATTCCTGTGCACATTAATAGCATCTTCAGATTGTTATATTTTACAGCCATTTACAAAAGACAAACTTTGATGATTCTGCTTTACATGGCATATGAAATTGTTTATCAAAGATTATTTGTCATACACAATTGATTTCTAAAACTTCAGAGCATAATATTTGTTCTGTTATTGATTTGGGTACTCGTTGGGTATTTCAGAAGTCTCAGATTGATCTTGTTTAGTTAGTGTTTTTGCAATATTAAGTTTCAAGAGAAAAAAAGGTTGAATCATTACTAACTTTTGAGCTATCGCTTATGTTGTCATTGGCAGTGGCCGCTGATGGAAATGAGCCAGTTCAGTTGAAGCTGTATAGATCCTTGAAGCTTTGGTCCTTTTATGTGGACTTGGAGGAGAGCCTGGGTAACTTGGAGTCCACCCGGGCTGTTTATGAGCGAATACTGGATTTAAGAATTGCCACACCTCAGATTATCATCAATTATGCACTGCTTCTGGAAGTATGGACATTTTTCCTATTATTCCTGTTAATACGTCCTTTTACCTTTATTGGATGTTGTTTATTCATAAATTGTTAATGTTTTAACTTGCACAGGAGCATAAATACTTTGAAGATGCATTCAGGGTTTATGAAAGAGGTGTCAAGATTTTTAAGTACCCTCATGTTAAAGATATATGGGTCACATACCTCTCAAAGTTCATAAAGAGATATGGGAAGACAAAACTCGAACGAGCAAGAGAGTTGTTTGAGAATGCTGTTGAAACTGTATGCACCTGATTACCCTTCTTGTCTGGTTCTTATTATTTTATGGTTATTCAGGAATGCTGAGTATTTTCTTATTTGGCAATGAAGTGTATATGAGTTTTGCTCTAGTTGCTCGGGTTTGTGAGTGTTTGTTGTTTGTTGAAGATTTAGCCTATGAGTTAGTGCTTATGTGTTTCATTCATATTTCTTGATTGCTTGTGGAAATTCTGAGCATCATTTCTTTGCATATCGTATGTACATCTCATCTGAACTGAAGTTTCATTGAGACTTGCATTAAAGTTGCATGAGTCAGTGTGGCAATCTGATATGCAAGTTGATGGAAAGATTGTGGATTTATTTGCTCTTTTCTATACCTATTATATGAAAATTCTTGCATCAATTATCGGAACATCCATAAGATATTTAGGGAATGAATAGGGATTGAATGACGGAGGACTTCTGAATTAAAGTGGAAATACATTACCTTAGATCTATTTTAATACTCTGTTTTCTTGAGGATTTTTTAACTCACCCATGATGCTATGAAAATGATTTCTTAACGTGTATATAGAAATTGGTCTGTAGTTTTAGCAGTTGGTAATTGGATTAATGTTGACTTTGTCATGTTCTTTTCTTTTGTTTATCAGGCTCCTGCTGAATCAGTTAAACCTTTATACCTTCAATATGCAAAGCTAGAGGAGGATTATGGTCTAGCTAAGCGAGCAATGAAAGTCTATGATCAAGCAACCAAGGCAGTTCCAAATAATGAAAAATTGGGCATGTATGAAATATATATTGCTCGGGCAGCTGAAATATTTGGTGTCCCAAAAACAAGGGAAATATATGAGCAAGCAATAGAATCTGGTCTTCCAGACAAAGATGTTAAGACCATGTGCTTGAAGTATGCAGACCTAGAAAAGAGCTTGGGAGAAATTGACCGGGCTCGTGGAATATACGTATTTGCATCTCAGTTTGCAGATCCACGATCTGATATTGATTTCTGGAATAGATGGCATGAATTTGAGGTGAACCATGGAAATGAAGATACCTTCAGGGAAATGCTGCGTATTAAACGAAGTGTTTCTGCAAGCTACAGTCAGGTAACTTTATTTTTCCTTTTTTGTTTTACTTGGGCTTAATTTGCTTAGGAGAAATTGATTCTTGTGATAAGAAACTTTATTTTAGTAGGGAACATTGTTGGGTGTTGTATAGACTTCTTTTTGTTGGGGTGCAAGTGGAAAGTAAGCGGGAGAGATAACTAGAAAGGATGGAGAAAAGGAAAAAATAATTGCTAGATAAATTTTTTTGCTACAGAACTTCTTTGGTGGCTGTTTTGCTGCTGCTACAGTATACAATTTTCCGGTCTTCTTTCTAAACTTAATTACAACTAGAATTCTATGTTTTTAAATACAACAAATATGATAAGCAAGTTGTCTTTTAATCTTCCTTAAAAGTTTTTTACTGCATCATTAAATCTTGTAAAAAAACTCTGCTTCTACCAAACTTTTGTATTCTTTTAACAGATTACAAATTACTTTCTAACACTTTTGTCTATTGAAGGAAAAGTATAGAAAAAAAAATTTAATATTGGGGGAAAGAATTTCACTTGATGATGTGTGAATTGAGATTGCTAAATTTTCCTACAAGAGTATTTGTTGCTGCTGCCAGGAAGACGTAGGATTGAATTTGTGATTGGTTTAACAACTGAAAGAAGGGTACCATTTCTAGAATGGACCAACACTGGAACATGCTAAGGACTGCCTTCAAGTGGTGTTTTTGTTCATTTATTTATTAAATAGTTTTCTTTTGTGTGATGGATTGGACCTTGATGCTAGTTGTTAGATGGAAATATGAGCTATAAAATGAGTAATGAAAACTTGAAACAAAATCACGTCACATGGGGGTGAGCACAAATGTTAGATGAGAAACCTAGTACAAGATTCAGTTATTTTGTTTTCCTTTTATTCTCTGCTTGAGTTGTCGAACTTATTTTGTGTGAACATTGGAGAATTCACTAGAGGTTTTAAAGCCATTACTGATTTTGTAAGCTTTTAAAACCAGTTTATGGATTCCATTAGTTAAGTGGTAGTAATTTGTATTGCAATGAAGAGCTAGCTAGTGTCATAGTGTTCAGTTGCCTGCGACCTTGTTGAAAGTTTCTAATCTGTGCAATAAAGTTTTTGGTATGTCTTAATTGTGTTTGAAACTTCTCTCGCTGTTGTTCCTGTGTAATTTTCCAAATTGAAAGTCAGATTACCATTCTTCTATTGTTTCTAATTCTCTTTTTGTTCTTCTTTCAGACACATTTCATTCTCCCAGAGTATCTGATGCAGAAAGATCAAACACTATCACTTGATGATGCAAAGGACAAACTAAAACAGGCTGGAGTGCATGAAGATGAAATGGCTGCTCTGGAAAGGCAATTAGCCCCTTCGGCCAACAATGGTACTGCAAAAGATAACAACCGAAAAGTGGGATTTGTGAGTGCTGGAGTGGAATCTCAGACTGAAGGAGGTATAAAAACCACTGCAAATCATGAAGACATTGAACTTCCAGATGAAAGTGATTCAGAAGATGAAGAAAAGGTGGAGATTGCACAAAAAGATGTTCCATCAGCAGTTTTTGGAGGACTAGCCCGGAAGAGATCAGAGAGTGAAAAAGATGAGGATGGAGACAATGCAGTTGCTGTTAAAGAAAAAGATGGTGAGAGTCGTCTCGGTGCCTTGGAGAGATTGAAGAGACAGAAGCGAGGAGCTTGATGGATAAGCAGTTGGCTCCGGAGAGAAATTTTGAAGCATCATATAATGTTCTAACAGTACCAAACTTACAGTAGCTTATCAATTGTATTAAAGATTTTTGCATTATAATGTGGATGTGTAGATTTGTGTAAAATGCAACATAAGTTATGGGATTTCACCCTGGATCAAACTTATAAAAAAATGCATGTTTACCTTGCCTATAGGCCTACCTATAAGTTTATCCCGGATCTCTTTTCCCCATTATAACTATCTAACGTAACACTGGCTCTCTTTGCTGCATGGTGATTTTTTTCTCGAGGTTTTGTTAACTTGCGAGTATCATGAAATCGGGAGATAAAATTAACACCATGCTTCGATAATCTGTAACTACTTTATACGGACTCGACTACAAAGGGATGAGAGGAAGGATGCATCATATACAGGATGGTATTGTTTGTATGGATATTGTAATAAAATAGTTTCACTCTGCAACCGCCACCAACTTGGTAGGTCAAAACGACATATTTTGCCGGGAAGCTTGACTTGGAAACAGTATCAGTGGGGAAAGCCGGTAACATGAAGCACTGCATGTTGTTAAGATAAAACGTAAAACGTGGTCACCCATTTGCTGTCTAATTATCTTTCCACCAACAATTCTTTTATTTCTTCTCAACGTTCTTTGAAGTTGATTTTACTACTCCTCTAATTTGTGGGACAAACACAATCACTTTCCCTTTTCACTGGTCAAAATACTCGTTTGCTATAAAAAAGAAGAACGAAGTCTAAGATGCAACGTATTTTTTCATATTTGGATAAACTCTCTCTCTCTCTCGTCCAAAACTTTATAACTTGTTCTCCTAAAATTTGAGATATAACCAGTACCATATTTGACATTATAAATAGGATATAAACCTGGATATCCATGTTACCAAAAAAAAATAAAATCATCATTTTTGCAATAAATGAAATGAAGAAATAGAAGTACTACGTACTAGTAAATATCGAGTCATTCATTAATACATGAATATAATAACCCTTACATGACTACTCAGTTTCTTCTCTTTACAGACACTTCACTTAAAACACACCAAAATCATCATATTGTTTTCAAGCCTTTACTTTTTAACCCCAACCTCATTGGGAAGAAAAAAAAAAACATTTTCTAAAATTAATTAAACCATTTCACTTTCTTTTTTTTCTTTCTAAATAATGAAAATACGTTTTTGTTTTTCTTTCTTTACTTCTTTCTTTTCTTTTTTTTTTTTTTGAAAAACAAAAACAAAAAAAAAATTATACTCCACGGCTAATCATTTCTTTATACTGTCTCAAGCTCTCCTGTCTCTGTAGCCTCATCTCTTCGTTGAACTTCTTGATAAACGCCTCGACTCGGCGGTTCAAGTCGTCCTGACTCAACGACGGCTCTTTCCTGAGCTTCCCTGCAGAAGCCGGAGAGTTGTTCACGGGTGGCAACTGGTAGTTGGTCCTGTCCTGGAACGTCTCCGACTTCTTCACCGGAGATGGATCTACGTTGATATGACGGCCGTGATTCTCCCACGTGTCTGATTTCTTCAAGTGCCTCGTCAACGGCATTGCTCGTCCCTCTGTTATCGTCTTCCACGTGTTCTCCAGCGTCTCATGCCGTTTTGGCTTCGTCACTCTCAGCGCCTTACCACCTTCAAAATTAGCAAGTTTTTACCACCATAAGCAATTTTTTTGAAACGTGAAGGGTAGTTTGGACTTTTAGTCTAAAGCGTTAAGAAGACGCCATATTTAAACGTTCTTTTGTTTTTAAAAAAAAAATCACAAAAGGACGACGGTGATTAAGCTAAATCAGCGTCGTTTTGACTCGGGATAAAGATTTAAAATATTATAAAAACGTGCTAAGATTTTAATGAAACAGTATAACAGAAAACACGTCGACGACGCCGCAAACTTCTGGTCTCCGCCGACCAAAAAAGCCTTTGCGTTTTTAAACATCCAACATCGATATACGATAAAATCTAACCGTTATAACAACTAATTATTTAAATAAAAATAAATAAATACCTTCAGGACTGGCTTTGACCGGTTTTCGATGACCGAACCGAGCGGAAACGAGAGGTTTCTCAGCCACCAAACCATACTCTGTAAGAATATCCGACGAATTCGTTCTTTTTGGAGGCGTGCACGCGGCATCCTCATAAACGGCCTCTACCGCACCACCATTAACCACCACACTCTTATCCTCAAACACCGGAGCTTTAATGTCCTCCACTTTCACTGGCTGCTCTTGCTCATAAACCACGCTACCGAAATCAGATTTCACCTTCATCTCGTAATCCACATCCGCCACTTGCTGCTCGTAAACCACGCTGCGGTGGAGATCAGACTTCACCTTCATCTCGTACTCAACATCCGGCGGAGGATGTGAAGATGACGACGAAGACTCGGTGGAAACATCGTTGTTTTGGTAAAAATGCGAAGAAGCAACAATTGTAATGATAATAACATTGATGATGAGGTAAAGATAGGGAGGCCTGAGCCAAGAAAGAAACGAACTCCATATAACCGGAGCTCGAGAGACGGAGAAATCCATAACAAACGGAACAGACGTTTTGAAAAACAAAGCCATGGATAAAACGCCGGTAGAAATAAAGAAAACTTTTAGAGGAAGAATCCAAGAATTCGAAAACACCATCTTGAGAGTGAACGAGAGTGTGTGTTTGTGTTTTGAGTTGCGTTTTGGAGTGAAGGTGGCGAGCGTTGGATGAGGAGTGCTCAGTGGGAGGGAGATATATATAGACGGGGTGTGGGGACGCGGTGTTTGATGGAATTTGAGCCGTTGGATTTGAAGGGAGAGATGGCTGGATGGTGGAGATTGTTAAGAGTGTGTGTGTATGATGGGTTTAAATAAGTGTTTTTATTTTCAATTATTTTTAATTTGGTGATGTCCCACTTAATTGAATAGTACTGTTAAGGATAAGGGTGGGGTGGGGTGGTTAAATGTTGAGGTTAAGTTTAACAATTGTTAATTATGGTAAGTGAAAGCAAAAGTAAGAGCAAGTGCAGGTTCTCTTTTGGAGTCTTGTTGAACAAATTAAGTTACATTTTACATTAAAGTCAAAGAAGGAATGATTTTTGTTTTTTGACAACTCTCCACCTTCCAAATCAATTGTATATGTAATTTCATCAATTGAATTTCTATAAAATAATTATTAAGTTGAATTCTAATATACTTACAATTAGAATTGAATTCAAAATTTAAAAGCTGATCAGTCCATATTTGTAATCACATCAATTTTGTATTAATTAATAAAATAAATTTTGGTTGATATAAGGGATACCAAACCCAAATTTTGCTTAAAATTAAAAAACTAATTTAACGCAACAATTAAAGGCAAGTTGAAATACTTTTTCTTCCAAATTGATATAACTTGCTTTTATGGCAAGGGATTAACTCAACTAAATTATTCTTTAAACATTTAACATATGATATTTTTATTTAAAATGGATTAATATGTTAGTACTATTTTTGAGTAAACTTTGTTTGCTAAGCAAGAAATGACTATCTAAATTTGTTAAGAACAGCCTGTAAAATTGCTGTTTGCTAATATATAATACACTAAATAATGTTGGGGAAAGTAACTCATATTTTATGTGCAGGATTCAAGAAGTAGAGGAAGATATGATTAATCTTTAATTAATTCTTTATTAAAAGAGTTTAGCACTGTATGCAAGCTTTCCAGAGGCTGTAAACAGAAGCCTGCTAATTCAGGGCATTATCAGAATGCAAATTTAATTTAATACTAACAAGTGTACTAATTGTCAGAAAATGTTTTTGAATATTTAAAAACGACTTACTCCCCCCAACGGTCATATAATTGACCGTTACACACGGAGCCTGTACCAAGATCCTGAAGCGCTGGTCCAGTTGGTGCGGCAGACACAGGCTAGCTCGCCCTTCGCACGTGCCAACCAGCTTTGTGGCCTGTGGATGCGACCACCCTTAACCGACCACGGACCCTCATCCTCCTTTCGTACTTCAACTTTTTTTTTAAGAAAAAAAAAAGGTTTCTTTCTTCTTAAAGAAGAAGATAAAAAAGGCACGGAAAAATACAAGAACCCCAAGTTAACGGAAAATTGATGTCAACAGGGAGTAATAGCTCTCATAGGATTTCACGTATATATGACCCTACGTAATGATTAATTTATCTTTTTATCTTTCTTTTTTCTTTTTCTTTTTTATTTTTATTTTTATACCATATTTGAGATTTTACTTTACCCTAATTTATTTTATCATGGAGATATATTATTATTTATTTATAATTAAAGATCAATTTTATTTTATAAACAATCAATATACAATATGTATTTATTCATGTAAAAGATTAGATGTCGGAGAGAATTCCAATTTTTTATTTTTCAAGTGTAAATTTAAATAAAAATAATAAATTTATCATTCAAAATAAAATATTGTTACACTAAACTGCATTTAAAATATTATTAAAAATTCTGGATTTTAATTATCTGACAACATGAAAAATACTTGTTGAAATCTATCGGAGGAAAAAAAAAAATCCATCGGAGATAGTGATAATCGGATAATGCTTTGACACTTGCTCAGTGGAAAAGTGAAAATATACAAGCTCACGTGATGGTTATGTGAAGTCACGTGAGGTGGGGGCCTATGAACACCGGTTCTACGATATGGGCTAGCAGGGGCCCAACGCCCATTCTGGTAGCATCAGAATTCACAACTCAACATTCCTCCCATCAGTGATGGGAAAATTCATTAATGAATGATTCAGATCTCAGTTGAAGATTCACGGAAAATGCAATTACATACATAAGATTCATGGGTTTGCATGTTAGTTGAGTAGATATTATTGGTGGTTTGGTTAAATGAATCCAATAATTAAAAAATAAAAAATAATAATAATAATAAATATGCCTGCGTGTGTACACATTATACGTCAGAGCCACCTTGCATTATGTTCAACTTCACATTATCATCTCGTATTTACGAAATTTTATGAATATTATCTTTTGTGTTTGTTGTTAACTCCACGCGCGTATCAAAATCGTGTTAGAGTAATTATAAAAATACAATATAATTAAAAAACAATATAAAACAAATTGTAGATAATTAATTTACACGTGTCTTTTAGTTCGTAATTGTGTATGTATGTATGTATGTATGTATATTCAAAGGAGTAAAAAAGAATCTCTAATTAATTATCATTTAGCCGTGATAACATCATATTTGGTGATTAATTTAAGGATGAACAAGGTATATGATGCATGTGGTCGAGGTCGACTGAAAATATAATGTAGAGAAATGGAATTTTTTATTTTATATATGAGTCAATTTTAAAAAATAGTACGTGTGGACTAATTTTATTGGATAAAGACCTCGGAAGTCAACCTAGATAGAACATTAGGCGATTGCAAGTGGATACACGTATATCTTAATCAAAGCAGTTATATATCTAGATTCCATTTTATAAATATTAATAAATAAAGAAGACTATGCACAGTACAACGTCCGAGAAATGTAGCAAAAGATTGAATTTTAATTAATATGATCTTTCTCCATTTCATACGTTAATTTTTGAGATGAGAAGTACCTATTAATTGTTTGACTTTGACCATTTAATTAGAAATTAATTACTTATATCTGGAATATTCAAAAGAAGTAATTGTATCTCCAGTCTCCGGATGTATGAATGAAGGTCCTGCAATTTGTGCATGGGAGCTTTTACTTTTCGGCTCAGCCGCCTGTTGGAGGAGAATAATATCACAAAATTGTTGGCCATATAATGCCAAGAAATTAAGGACCGAAACTTCTTTATAACGACGATAGAGTTGACTGGATGAATGCACAATTAATAATGATTAATTAGTAGCAAAAATAAGAAAGTTCATGGTAATTGCATTAAAAATAAATAAAATTTAATGTTGCCGTAGCATGTTGGATACTATAAGCTGAATCTTGGCCATGTATAACTCTTCGAAAATGAAAAAATTAAGAAAAATAGTTAAAAGTTGGCATGGTCTCTCTCTCTCTCTCTCTCTCTCTCTCTCTATATATATATATATAGCTTGTGCTGGACGAAGAATGGCAGATTCATAATTTCGTTAATTTTATCCAATTAAACCAAATTATATAAAAAAAAGCAGCCACAGTGGATCATAACTCATGAATGATCCGTGTTCCTATACACCGACGGCATACACATAAAATTATATAAAAATAAAGTGGGTGGGGTTTTATACAGAATTGTTATATATATATATATATATATATATATATATATATATATATAGGGTAAATAAATAATTAAAGAATAAATTGTTTATTTTACTTTTGTCGTTAATTAACATTTTTCTACGCCAAAATCTTCATATTTTCAGATAAAAACCATAGCATCATCCATTTAC
Source organism: Melia azedarach (assembly GCA_028052125.1). Taxonomy (NCBI): domain Eukaryota; kingdom Viridiplantae; phylum Streptophyta; class Magnoliopsida; order Sapindales; family Meliaceae; genus Melia; species Melia azedarach. The sequence continues at coordinate 9,095,058 of CM051406.1, forward strand.
GTAAAAAAGATGGAGAAAGTCCACACGGAGAATCAATGTGTCCAATGTTGGGTGGTAGTGCAAGATTTTTACAGGATAAATTAAAAATTAAATTAAATTAACTTGACTAATATGTGAGATATGTCAGCACATTCACATTGCGGAATGACCGTTATCCGTTAAATATATTTATCCAACAGTTCAACTAACTATATCTACCACTCTATTTCGATTACTTCAGGATTAAGTAGTAGTAGTAGTAGTTGTCCGAGAAAAAGTGGTGCTATTATTTATTTATTTATTAAATTAACTAAAATAAATCCTGAAAACGGATAAGCAGATAAGGAAAATACAGTGACGGACAGAACGAGATTGTGTAATTTAGTTTTGTTGTGGCTGTAAGCAAAGCCAGACGAAACATCCTGGAAACGTCTTAAACGATAACGTTTTCTTAACTGTTATTTGCTCTTTATTGATTTATCCAGTTACCGCGACCGTTTTGGGGCACTTTCAGCTTTTGGACGGTGGTATAAGAGGCCAAATAGTCAACAAATTGGAGGGCTCTGATTGGTTTGATTGTTCTGAGAGTTAGTATTGACTACTCTCATGAGATAGGGTCAAGGTAAACGGTAGAAGAATCGGGAGTAAAGATAACGTCGTAAGGTGAGTTTTGGTGAGTCTATTAAGAAAGAAATAGGATAAGGAAATGTTAACGTACTTTTTCAAGTCACAGTCCAAAGACGTTAACTGTAACTGCCACCGTCCATTTCGCTGATGTCCGCCAGATGTTAATCCCTGCGTGATAGAATCCTCCCGCCGCTTTTCAGAATATTCTTTATGTGGTTAATAATACCCATATCCCTATATTGTATAATTTTTCAAGCAAGATTACAATTTATTGTTTTACATCAAACAGATTCCTATTCTTGTACAACAATCCAAGTTGCCAACATGACAACTGAGTCTGGCCAAGTATCTCATGTCACTACTCAAACTTAATTAAAGCCAATCTAGTATTTACCTAGATCACTTTAAGATCAAGATATTACTGAAATTTAACTTAAATATCAAATTTCAAATGTGCAAGAGTTTATTTTAAATATTTGAAAAAAATTATTTACTGTCACTTTGAACACAAGTTTAATTAAAATTTAGTTTTAATATCCAATTTTAATTAAAGAAAGGAAAGTTTGAAATATTTAAAAAAATTTACTTACATATCTGATTCAAATAGAAAGACGAGTACTACTAAATAAAGTGATAGTTTTTGAAAAAATTACTGTTTATAATATTAAATTTTAATTATTATTAAAAAAATTATGTTAACGTTAGAAGTTGTTTCAATAATTTCAATATAATTCAAAGATCTATTTGGTTCAAATGAACAAATTATGTCCTTATTTGAAAAAGTATTACAACTCAAGAACTTGAACGCTATTACTCCATTCCTTCAGGCTGTTTACCATTCTACATTACACGTGGATGCACATGCAGGCTCCATCTGCCACATTGGAAGTCAACATTTCTTATAAATTGACCTGCGGGTAGGCAGGTCAATTTGATTCTTTTTTCTGGTCTTTATAACTGCAATTTGATCAGTCCATCAGAATTCACGTTATGATATTGCTTTTTAAAGAGAGAATGCAAACAAGTGTACTGCTTTTGGTTGTACCATGTAGGAAACGAATGATCGTTTAGTCCAAATCAACATGATAAATACGTTTGGAAAGTGCTTTGTAAAAGCATTTCTATATATAAAAAAATAAATGCTTTATTTGACAATTACTTTCATAACGAATACTTGACATTATTTGTTCAAAGAACACTTATTTGAAAGATATTAGATACTGCTTTCCTGCCTTCAATTAGAACACAATAGAAAAAGTGCTTTTCGATTATCTGGAAGCACTTATAAACACACACATGGTTAAGGTTTTTGAGAGTTTCCAGTACTAAGGCTAGATTGGAAATTTCAGTTCAGCAGCTTAAAAGAAAGGATATGAGAAAGAATAATGACAACCAAGCTATACGAACCAAACTTAATTTATTAGTTATTACACAAACAAATATTCAGATACAAATGAAGCCAATAACCGAATAGAACAAATCGCCTACCCTCTAGGAAAAAGAAATTAAGACCTTACACATACCAACAAAGAAGAATGCACCCAATTTCATTTTAATTACTTTCTGTGAATCGAGACTCTGTTACGAGAGGAAAAAAAATAAAAAACTGCTGCCTCCAGCAATGGGTTACCGTTTTGTAAACATCCCTTGCGTTAACGATGAGAAATCGTACTCTTTTCCTGGTTGAGTAGGAGTGACCGAGGTAACCGCTGATGCAGAAGGAGGCCTACTTGCTGTAATATTTGCCACACCATTGATTGGAGCCATTGGCTGTGGTGTATACATGCTGCAAAAGGAATTGAAGATATGAACATACAGACCTAACAGCCATGCGATTACAAGACTTTCAAGCAAAGTATTCTTTGTGTAAAGTACAAATGAGCACGAGCATACATACAATATGCACAAAAGGCAACATTGATATTTGATTTAGCATTGATTTTTAAGTCTAGTATAAACAAGGGTACAGATGTGCATGCACACTCCCCTTAATGCTCAAACCATGTTTAAGGTGGTGTTAATAATCTGCAACATTACGAACCTTTGGCAATCTTTAATCATTATGACTGCAAAACTAATGCACTTACAAACTCTTTTGAAAAGTTTTAAAGCATTTGAATGCTAAATATGATTTAAAGTTGATCTCTCTTAAATTGCCTGATTATGGCTATTGAAACATACAGAAACAAGACACAAAAGTACAACTCCATGATTATGACTTCAGACTTAAAAACTTAATATAAATGTGTATTTTTCTCGAAAATGCAAGTTTTAGGCCAGTATTAACTGAAAGTTTATTTTAATGCATGTAATTAAAAGCTAAACTAGTAAGACCGAAAAAATTATTAAAAGAAACCAAAAGTATGAAGAGAGCAACTTGCAGATGACCATGCAGAATATTTCTGTGTACCTAAATGTTGGAAAATTGACAAAATTCCCAGCTGGATACATTGGTTGGCTATTTCTCATCTGGCACAAGAAAGCAATAACAAGATAAGAGAGAGAGTTTCAACTTGAAAACATCTATATAAAAGCTTTTTATGAGCTCAACCTGAATATATTTTTGTTGATCAGTGATTGACATCATCATTGCAGGAACTTGATGGCCAACAATTCCCCAGTTTTGAACGGGTAAGGGAATGCCATTAGAGCCAGGTTGATGTACATTGACAGGAAATGTTTGGGAGCCGACACTCGAGTTTGCTGAAGCAGCTGCAGTGAAGGACTGTTGTTGGGCAAGCATAGTAAGCTGTTGTTGATGGATAGAAAATGGAGACACCATTTCTGACTGCATAAAGTTCCCAAAATGGTGCAACACAGCTACAAATTAAAGATAACATATATTTCCTAAACGTTCAAACCATAAACTGCTATTGTGATCAATGTCAGTCAGCTTCATGTTAATATATGGTGCCTTTCATAAGCAATCAGTAACCAACAGTGAATCTTTAGAAAGACCCTCCCCGGAAGAGAATACACATACCCAAATGGTTTTTATAATTTCAACAAGAAAATTTTTAAACATTTACCTTTTCAAATAGGTTCATAATATCATTTTTTACATCTTTTTGGGGCTTCTCTGAAAAGGATGGTGCGGTTGATGGTGAAATTGTAAATAGATCCTCAATTCCATATTTGGTTTGCGTCTTGCTTTCAGTTGCCTTAGATGAGTTACTTGTCTCGGCAGTTGATTTTGCATTTGCAGCTGCAAGTTGAGAAGGTTCACAGTCATGGGAAATGAAAAAAATTAATTCACCAAAATTACAACTCCCAGCAAGAAGCCCTTAAGAGTGAAAAGTGAAGCACGAAAAAGAAAGATACCAAAGTAGAAACAATGCTTTAATAATGTTATTAAGAAAATTACATTGAAAACTGGCCCATGATTTCTCATCAGCAGATGTCTTGGAATCATTTTCTTTTGAATCATCCATGGAAAGCAAATTAAAAAGATCAGTAGCATAATCCACTTTGCGTTGTGCTACAACTGGAGTAGTACTAGCTTCCTGCTTTGCCGGTTTAGACTTCGGGACTGCAGGTTCTGAATTCTGCACTTTGTGTTGTGCTACAACTGGAGTAGCACTAGCTTCCTGCTTTGCCGGATTGGACTTGGGGACTGCAGGTTCTGATTTCTGCACAGGTTCTTGAGCTTTTGGATTGGGTGTGACCTGCTCATCAATTTCATAAGTTCATCAGTATCTAAAAGAATGAAGAAAAAGGGAAAAGAAACCCATGGGCGAAGAAATACATGTACAAAAATCATACAGGCAAGTCTAATGAGTGGTTCCCAACTAATTTTTCTAAAGCAATAGGTTCACATCAATAACTTATCAGGTTAATATTCACACGTGAGTTAGTTATTTTCATCTTGTTAGGCATTTCCAAGCAACTGGACATTTCACACTTTTATCTACATGTTTCCAATATGTTTCTGCTTCCCAGCTAAATGAAAACGAATTCAACAACTTGCATTACTTTTAATATTTAAACATATATGAAAAGAAGAATAATGGAAACTAAAAAGACTTTCTATTCTGTAACACAAATTTCCATATTTAATGCGGAGATCTGCAGCCTGAGGAGATGAAAATATTCTTAATCTTTTGGAGAATAATGGAGTAATTCCATGTACCTGTTGAACTACTGTAACAGCTGCTGGAGAACTATGCTTTGGAGCAGAAATATTATTATTTGTAATGGGTGGGTGAGCAATATTCCTCTCCTCAGCAACATGATTTATATTATATGAATATCTATGCCCACTACTGCTGGGTATTGGTTTGTTAAACGAAGTTTTCTCTTCACTCACGCTCGAAGGAGATTTTTTTTGTCCACCCCTAGGAACCCATCTCTTCTCTTCATACCTGTCATATAATATAACCTCCCTTTAGCCCAGGATCAAGTCATCATGACAAAGCAGTAAAACAAATAGTTAGAACTTCAGCCTTATAAGTTTATGACACATACTTTGCACGTATGAAATTCTCAATTCCAACTCTATCGTAATTAGGAGGCAACTCTGCTTCCCAGTAGCTATTTGATTTCTCATTCCCCATAGCTGCATCCGACAAACATACCAAGATCAATATAGCATTCTATATCTTAAGCTTAGAAGAAATTTCACACCAATTAAAACAAATAATCAGAGAAATATACATTGAATAAATGCGACCTGCTCTGGAAGCCATGTATCCAAGGTAGCAGATCTCACCTGCATCAACATCATACAAAATCTATGAACTTCTAATCACAAAAACATAATCGCTCTACGGTCTGAGTCAGAAGGCAAACAAAACAAGCAGGCACTGAAAATGAAACAATGGATGTCACCTTTGATATATGCACTCCAAGACTTCTATGGATCCCCGAACATTGCATGCATATGAAAATTCCCAAATTCACACTAGCCCATCGTGGGCCCCTGCACACCAAGCAATCCAACATTACTAGTTAACACCTATCAAGCCATATAGAAAAAGATGTTGATGATGATACAATACCCTAGAGGAATTGAAGCATATCATTATGAATGCCTAACATCTTTATTTCTGTCAATTTTCGTAACCTTTGGTTCATGCCTGATAGCATGGTATGATTTAATACAAAAGACAAACTATATATTTTGCTAGATACCTACTTGGCTTTGCAATCAGCACACTCCCTGTTTTCTGGCAATTTTAAGAGGCCATCCAAGATCTGCATTAACACCAGCAGTTAACAAGGGATTATAAGAAATCATGGAAACACAGGAAGGTTAAAAGCGATAAAGTGAAAAAAAGAGTGAAAAGGAAGAAATCAGTTTGAAGAAATAATTCATAATTATAACAGTAAATCAAATGCAGACATATACTGTAGAAATTAGATAGTAAAACTGTAGATATAAATCATTTCTTATATCTCCAAATTGTTGTCTCTTCAACTAAAATTTCTTTTGCTTCCCAATCTTGCATCAATAAGAAAATGCTTGAAGAACGAAAAAATAGTAAAAGAAACATTCTCAATGCGTATCTGTCAAATCATTGTATTATATGAATAATGCTAGGGAAATAGAAATGGTAATCAGTCACTTAAAAATTGGAGATACATAAAATTTTCAATAAATTAACTTTGCAATATTAAACAATATACTAAGAATCAATTTGTTTGAATAAAAAATAAAATAAAATAAGCAAGTGCCACTGAATTATATGAGCTTAGATATGACTATGCGTGGTCATTATGAGTTCTATAAAGATAATATGTCTAAGGACAGAAGTCATGTTTGCAACAAAAATACGGCAAAAGGCGGATCACGAAGATCTAAATAACAACTTCAAATCACAGGCTGTCAAGTATAATTAATGGTTCATAACATTACAATGTTTGTAAATGGAAGAAGGTGCAATTTCAAACCAAGCACAACTTGTATCAGAAATTAAAAAACTGATGACATTGGACCTGAATTTACTATGCTTAATCTATATCATACATTGGAATGCATCATTGTTTGCAGAAAAATGCTGTGGTCTAATCATATAAATTAATCATACCTTTACTGGTTGTCTTAGAAAATTGATTTATTACGGGGCTCAAGTAAGAAACTGGCAGCAACTTTTTAACAGAAATCTTGTAAAAAATTTGAAACATCTAAACTACACTTAACTAAATTTAATTTTATTAAGTCAAGAAGCATCAGAAATCTCACTTATTATTGTATCTATGTCTGTGTGCATGTGTATATGTGAAAGAGACTGGTAATTTCTATTTTCTACAATAAATATTTTAAATGGGAAATCTCTGGTGAGATATATGCAAACAGCAAAAAATGCTAACAAGGGAAAAGAAAAGAGAGGGAGGAAGGAATTGTCAACTTAATTCAAAGATAAGGGTTTTTTGAAATGGAGATGAACTTCAAAATTCAATAAAATACAGGCCTAAGACATACACGTATTTCCTAACCAATCAGATAGCACATACTATACAGCATCTTACAAAGTGTACAGCTGTATCGTTTTGAGCCCAAAAGCCATATAAACATCATCAAGTTCTTAATGAGTTCCAACTCATATTGTGGGTCTTGATTTTCAAACATACTGGTGTCACCAAACACTTTTGACAGCTATTTCAAAGCAGACAACTTTCTTTATTGGTTAACCAACAAAGGACAACTATCTGCACTTTGTAGATTTATTCTTGGTTTTCAAATTTCTCTGGATTCCCAGCTATGCAAAACAAATCATTTGAAGAAAAAAAAAGAAAGAAATTCTCGTTAACTTCAAAAGTAAAAACAACGCTGAATAGAATCCAAGTCTGCTAAAGACTCAATCTAACCAGGATAAACTGATTCAAAATTGTATTACAAACAAACATGTATCCAATAACAAGTACAAACAGATTGATGCTCTTATTATACGTCAGCAATACAATTGACATCAATTAAAACAAAAATCATACAATGAACCACGAAGTTTCAATCCATGCACTGGTTAACAAAAAACAAAACAAGATAAGATGTCCAAAGAATCAAACTTTGCAACCATGTAAATGAACCCAGATACCATGAGCACGAATCATATGCTTCAAACAAATTAAAATTCAAAAGCAGCAATGAAACGCAGATAGACGAATCAAAACTAAACAAAGAGAAACCTTTCTGTGCTTAGCATTAAGCTCTTTAGAAACGTTAGCCTTCTCGTTCATGTTGCAAACTCTCTCTTCCTCCCCAAAAGCTTCTCCTTTTCTCTCTAAAAACTCTCCCTTGGTTTCTTCGTATGTATGGAAATATCAGCAGAAACCGTACAGACAAAGAAAGAAAGAAAAAGGAGAGGAGGAAGAAATGGCAAAGTCCGAAATGGGTTCCTTTTCTTTTTAGTAGTCTATGTTCTGTACTTCTGTAGGTTGGACTTTGAAGATTCGCGTGAATACACACGCGTGCTACGCGGTCCTCCTTTCTGCTTCCTTTTGGTTGCTTATTATGCTAGGCTTTTCGTAAGTGGCCTTTGAATTGATGGCTAATCTTCTGTTTGATTGCTCAGAAATATAGGAGGAAACCAAGAGAAAATCACATTTTCTTCATTTCTTGGCTTTTTGAGTAATGGAAATGCTACTCGAAACACTGTTGACTAACGGGGAATTAATATTTTTTATTTTAAATAATATTAAATTCTCATCGCCTTCTAATATAGAATTCCTAGTAGAAGAGAATATTAGGTAAGGCATTTTGTTTTCCTTCTTATGTAAATCATATAATTAATTAATATCCATCCACTTATATATTATTTAACTGTTCATTTGATCACCTATAAAGATACACTATATTTATAAAATTTTGGTTAACGCATGTTTCAAAGCATACTTTGATAATTGCATTTTTTTTAGTATTAATACATTTAGTTAAAAATTTATTGAGATCAGCTATATTCAAAGAGAATATGTAATTATTGTGACTATTATAATCATGCTGTCATATATATGCTAATTGTGTTAGGCCATTTAATCTTCTATTAGAATGATTGAGCATATAGCCAAAAATTAGGTCACATTAAGACAATTATGTGATGACAAATTTGGGTTAGGGATGGAGGCTATGACAATTGTCAAGAAATAATAATTACCAAAAGAATTGTGCCAATAAGTTTAAAAATCATGTGCTTGTTTGTGTTAAATGATTTAATTTGCCTATCATAAATTGCCAGAAATGAGAGTATCTTTCAGTCATAATCATGTTGACCAATTGCAAATGATCATGTATTGAGATTTACAATAAATTGGCTATTACACTATCTTTTTCTGATTTGTTGTTTCTTCATACTCAGCCATTTTTTAATGGCTTTTAGATTTGATATGATAGAAGGAAATTCTTCCATACTTTAGTGATTGACCATTAGCCTAGTGGTTTCTTCCATTTCATGATGGTCCAATTCTATATTAACACCTAAGTTGACGAAAGATATGAGTCATAATTATTACAGGAAATTCGGTGTCCTAAAGATTTTTATACATTTTTGCGACAGTAATTCTCAGGACTAATATGTAATAATAAAAAAAAAAGAGAAAATATTGTCATATTGTGCTCAATTGAAACAAAATTACACGACCTATATGATTTAGGATATGATCTTTGTAGATATTCTAAAGTGTTGGTTTGAAAGATTTTGAGAGGGGAATTAACTAATGGTGGAAAAAGGGTGGGTGATGAAATTGTTTTTGACATTGTCAATCAAGATATTTCTATTTTCCTCATTGGTTTAGGGGTATTTATGTTAAAAAAATTGTGACATATTTATATTTTTAAATTAATTGGGAATAATATGTAAGTAAAAGAAAAGAAAAGAAAAGCCCCACTTGGAGGTTTAACACAATCAGAGTTGGGGTTGGTAGTCAAGCCAGCTGAAACTAGGTAGGCTGAAATCAACATGCTGAGGCCAATTATACCGATGGCGATACTATCCATGCCTAGACTGAACAACAAAGTAGTGCTTCTGTTGTTTTGTCTGCGGTTCAGTTGGCTTTATTTACATCATCGTGATGCCATTATTCAACTGAATGATTGAAAATAACTATATAATATTAGCATGGTTTTGGTATGGGTTCAACAAACCCATCATGCCAAAATCAGAATAAAAGGCTTAAGGATGAATTATAGTATGTAGTTTTTTCATATAAAATAATTGAGTTGTACTGTTATGAGTGGATTTAAGCAATATGCAATCATGTCTTGCAAGCGACAAAAAAGAGTGCCCCACAATCACACGCAATTCTAACTTTCCCAACTGCTGTGATTTGCACTTTCTATTTTTGAATGCGCTGAAAACATGAAAGCAGAATATCTATGCAAGATTTGACCCAACAAATAGGAGAACATAGAATAGCCCAGAATTTCAAACACAGAATTTTACAATACTTATATCAAAAGCCTGATCCATGATTTCTTTTCATATAATTCAATACCAATTACATAAGTTTCAATCTTCATAAATCTCTTAGTTACAACATGCTAAATACAGAAACCACCTAAGTGGCCATGTAGTAACTAATACAGCAGTATGTCACATTCTTCATTCCATCTGATGAAAAACTCAAGTCAAGAAAAGGAAACCCTGAACTTATAGTATCATGATCTATTTCCACACAGGAGAAAGATGATCTTAAAGACCTGTTTCTATGAATACACATGGAGTCTCTCCGCCTATTTTGGGTTCATGTGTTATTCTCTCTTTTTGTTCAATCTCAGCTTAGCTTCTACATCTCCGCTGTATGGTGAAACATTGTATGCATACTGCTGGAGAACAGAGAAGACTACCATTTCCAGACATACCAAGACATTTTGAAGAGCTTCCTCAATGTGCTCCACATCCAACCAAAAATGATGAGATTGAATTATGCCTGTAGCAGCTAGTATTTCAAGAACCACTCCCTGTATGTCATTAAAGATATGTGAATGAGAAATGGTATTCGTACATGTGCTATCTATTATAAAGACATCAAATGAAAAAGATCAAAGATATATATAATGAGAAGAAAGATGGAAAAGGAAAAGTTTAAACTGAACATAAAATAACAGAGGCAGAGGCTACATCATCTCCATCTGTAGTCATACATACAACCATCATTCAAATCAAAGTACAATTAAATATGATTACTCAAGGAACAAATTACTGTACTCTTAAAATTGTCAAAAAAGGAAGTGTGTGCTTTGAATTCGTCTAAAGTATCAATGCATGAGTTGCCTACAAAATGTTTTAAAGAGTCTCCAAGTTAACTTTGAGTCTTCAAAGAAGCTCTAGGTAAGGCTTCATCAAAGAAGCAAGTCGGTAAATAAAGAGGCATTTGCACAAACCGCAAAATTATGAACTTGAGGGCTGAATTAAGTAGAAGCAACAAAGGGCTGTTCCAGCCAAATGTGGACTGAACCAATTCAAATCATGCTAAATGGTTCACTAAGTTTCATAAACCCGCCTGCTTAATAAGTTACTAGTGAGCACTAGGAGTCTTCAGGTGGACTCAAAAGATTAAATTTCCATGTTCTTGGTTTAATCCAAGAACCCCTAATCCTGACCTTTTTTTATCTCAAAGTCAAAGAGCTCTGCAATGTATCCCCAAATTTTGCAGGTCCTAGTGTTTCTTATGTAGAAACTGCTAAATGTCAGTGCCTTTGACCAATTTTGTCAGGCTGTGATAGGTTATTTTCATTTTCTTTTATGCTGGTATTGTGTTGTCTGCAGTTTTAAAGGTTCTGGTGTCCTTGATAACATTTAGGGTATGCATTTCAGCTCGTTTCTGTGAATACTTTAAGCCTATACACTGCAAATGGAAGAGTATGGACTTATTTACCTGCCAAAAGCAGAAGAAGACAATTCCCTTGATGCACATGAACTTTGCAAGAGGTTTGTGTGGTTCCAACTCTTTTGCAAAAACGTGGTAGAAGACTACCAAAGCATACAATGCCAATGAAACTGAAATGTTGAGAATGATGGTAAATGTCCAACTCAACCAAGTGGGGTACATCCCAAGAACTTGTAATGTAATCATAAAAATGGAACATATTGGGCGGATAACGACAAACTGCCATGTCCAATATTTTAGGAGCTCTAGCGTGCGGCGATCAAGCCGGACAGTATGAGGCTGCAAATTATTAAAAACAAGTGATCAGATGCATGTATCAATCCATACATATAAAGCATAGACTAATCACATCAGCCAGTAGAACTTTTAAGAGCAATAAAAAATACCATTAAAAGAATGATTTGCCACATTCCTCCCAGTTCAATTTAGAGACATTTTACATTACACAATAAGAAGACAAAAAATTCAAAAATTTATCCTCTATGTCTATTTCCCAACCCAAAGAGAGAAGAAAAAACTGCTATAGACCTCACTATCTCACTTTCTTGATTTACATTTCTCACAAAGTTAACTGTGCATTTGATATTTACTATACTCAAATTTCGTACTTGTCTGATAAGTTCATTTATGAGCTTCAAATGAAAATTTTAACTACCCCAAAACACAGCACATCAACGATTGACAACCGAAAAACCAATATCTTATCGCTAACAAAAGCACTTCTCGCAGAAGCTACAGAAATGAAAAGTCAAAATACTACTTATAGGCACCTGGAAAAGAGTCATTGGAAACGAGTGGTGAATCTCTCTTCCTTTAATTTCATCTGGCACAATATTCTTACTAATAGATATATTCAAATAACTGTAGAGCAAAGCAATAAACTTTGCAATAACCTGCAGATAAAACCACAAAAACAAACGTTAAAAAATAAAATAAAATAAAAACACTGCCTAAATCAACCAAACGGAATCATGAAATCAGAATTAACAAACCAAGCTAAGTCAAGCTGAAGCCACTCACCAAAGCTTCATAACATTCCTTAACCGAGTCCAAAAACATGAAGAAGGCTTTGCTTCCCCTGATATCCAACAAACCTAAAAAAGAATTCATGGCATAAATAGGAGCCATAAGGATTATAATAATTATAGCCTTCTGCTCCTTGGGCTTCTTCCAGAAAAACATATGCTGCGTCAACAGCTGCATCGTGAAATGCAACGTGATGATCACACAGAATCCCGATCCTACCATAGTGGTTTGCCGGCGATTCAGCGTGCTTAGATCCATTGCTCCCCGAACAAAGTTCAAATCTGCGGATGATGAAGTAATTGAAAAACCGGAAGTCCGATGATAATTAGAAATTCTCTTTCATCTTCAGTGGATTGAGCTCTGCGACTAAGCGGCCTTAGCGGAATGAAGGGAAGTTTCACTGTCGGACCAATCGCCCATTGACACGTTTTTACTACTCTTCGCCTGCTCGCGTTGACGAGTGGACTACCACGCGGGAAATTTGCCACGTTGGATTTTGGTAGTTTGATAAAATTTGACTAGTTTATAACAAGAGTAGATTTTGAAGTTGTTTTAGATCGTATAAAAAATATTTATTTGATAAAATATATGGTTTAGAAAATCTTTTAATTAATTAACTAAACAAGTTACATGGCTCGAAAATAATTAAATTTGAATTCTGGATAAAAATAATAGCACAAAAATGTTTAGATACATCGTTGGTAAATGAGGCAAAAAGAAAAAATTATTGAAAAATTTTAAATGATGTTTTAATTTTTTTTTTCTAAAAGCCCTTGTCCATCTCATAGAATCTGTTACCAAATAAGTTTTTGTCATGGATACTTTTAAAAAACTAAAAATAATAAAAAAAAACATTTTGGGAACACATTTTTCTTTTGGCAACAAAAATTGTTTAATTTTTTCCTCATTGTTTAACCGCAATGACATATTAGTTTGTCTTAAACGTTTAACAACATTAACAGTACAAAACCCTCCAAATATCCTGAAACATGTCTTCTTCCTCTTTGGCTATGAAACAATCTTTCTGTTTGTTTGGACCGAAACTGCGGAATATGTGAAGAATTTAAAAATGGAGAAAATGTACTTAGTCATCATACAGGCGGGTTTTACAATGAGGTTTGGATTGGAACTGTGATGTACCATGATTGAGAAACGGGAAGGAAATCATTCTTGTAATAGCTGATACTCTTTATCTTGCGTTGGTTATTTCCATCCTCAGTATTGTAAACTTCAGCTTCACTGTAAAATGGGGATTAGCAAGAATTATATAGCATATGTTTTGCTGGTTATTTTGTTTCTTCAGAGTTCTTGTATTGAAACAGGACTTTCTGCTACTGTGACATATGATCATAGAGCCCTGGTTATTGATGGGAAGCGACGAGTTTTGCAGTCGGGTTCTATTCATTATCCTCGGAGTACTCCGGAGGTTGGTTGAATTTTAAGTAGATTTAACATGCACAGATATATGCAGATATAAGTTCAATTCAAATATTGATGCATTACGTGCTAATGGAGTTGCTTGTGTTATAAATTTCAGGTGTGGCCAGAACTTATTAGGAAGTCCAAGGAAGGGGGGTTGGATGTGATCGAGACTTACGTTTTCTGGAATTATCACGAGCCTGTAAGAGGACAGGTATATGGTAAAGTCTAATAAATCTAAATTACAAAATTTTTTGAAGTAAAAGGTGGAAAATTTTAATTAATCAGGAGAGGTTTTCTTGGTATCATATGCTTTCCTAATGATCATAAAAACTACATTATGTATGTTATTTACATCGGGGGTTTGTGAGCTAGCAATAATGCCTATCGTTTATATAGTTGTTAGTAGGTGATACTAATAGTTTCTTGGAAAGCTATGCAGTATTATTTCGGAGGCAGGTTTGATCTCGTAAGGTTTGTGAAAACAGTTCAGGAAGCTGGTCTTCTGGTTCATTTGAGAATTGGCCCATATGCCTGTGCTGAATGGAACTATGGGTAATTTCCGGTCACATTCCTCTTCTTGCTAGAATTCCTGATAACTGGCAGAGAACGTCACTGTAATTTAGTTCATCCTATATTTGCTTCAAAGATGCAGACTTAGTTAGAAATGCCTCTCCAATTAAAATCTTTCCTGGAATTTTAACAGGGGATTCCCTGTTTGGTTACATTTCATTCCTGGGATAAAATTTCGAACAACAAATAACCTTTTTAAGGTACACACTGACATCTTAGGAAGTCTATAATTTAAATACTTTTTCCATGTCAAAGCATAAAACTGCTGTTTGTATTAATGTCATTGCAGAACGAAATGAAACGTTTTCTTGCAAAAATTGTGGATTTAATGAAGCAGGAGAATCTCTTTGCTTCTCAAGGAGGGCCAATCATTCTGGCACAGGTAATTTAAATCTTTGATTCTCCAATTTTCGCTAAAACGCTAATCCATGTCTAATGAATGTACTCTTACAGGTTGAGAATGAATATGGGAATGTTGAATGGGCATATGGCGTTGATGGAGAGTTGTACGTCAAATGGGCTGCAGAGACTGCTGTTAGTCTTAACACAACTGTTCCTTGGGTTATGTGCCAACAAGTAGATGCGCCTGATCCCATTGTAACCACGTAATCATATGCACTCGCTTTTATTCCCCATAAACTGATATACAGAGTTTCATCAGCTTTCTATCACTACTATTTAAATGCAGATAAACACATGCAATGGATTTTACTGTGATGGATTTACCCCAAATTCCCCTTCCAAGCCAATAATGTGGACTGAGAACTATAGCGGATGGTAACAATCTGTAGCTGATGCTGCTGATCTATGTTTCGTTTTTAATCTATAGCTAATCCAACTTAATTTTTAACCTCTTCAAAATATTTCAAGGATTATTCTGGGACGTGAAGGGCTAAACCTCCTATTTGATATTGCAGGTTTCTTTCCTTTGGCTATGCCATTCCTTTCCGGCCTGTTGAGGACCTGGCTTTTGCTGTTGCACGCTTTTTTGAAACCGGCGGCACATTTCAGAACTATTATATGGTAAACCTGTAATGAAATCTATTTCTCTTATTTTAGTTGTGACTTGGTAATTAGTTGAACATCACCATTATGAGAGAGTTCTGGAAATAATACTACCTTGCTGATAACTTAATTGCAGTATTTTGGTGGAACAAACTTTGGACGAACTGCCGGTGGCCCTTTGGTCGCAACAAGCTATGATTACGACGCTCCAATAGATGAATATGGTATTCTAACACGCTATTGTGCTGAGAAGAATTATATGCACCATTATTAAGATATTACTATGGAGCTAGTTTCATTTAGTCGGGCTACAATTTCATTGGTCATTTGCAATGATCAATATGCAAAGAAAACTCTCTGCTCTATACTAAGAAGAGGCAATATTTCCTTGAAAAATGAAATGTAGGTTTTATTAGACAGCCGAAATGGGGTCATTTGCGTGACTTGCACAAGGCAATCAAGCTTTGTGAGGAATATTTGATCATCTCCGACCCGACTCACCAGCAACTTGGTGTTAATTTAGAGGTAAGTGCATCAGCTATTAATCTGATTTTTGAGAGGTAATACAAATATGGCTTTAGCTATTCTTCTTGACTTGTTAATGACTCATGCTTTATTACTTTCTTTTCTTTTCTTGTCTACAATTCAGGCACATATCTATTATAAATCTTCCAAAGACTGTGCAGCATTTCTTGCTAATTATGACAGCAGTTTAGATGCGAATGTCACATTTAATGGAAATGTATACTTTCTTCCTGCTTGGTCTGTGAGCATCCTCCCGGATTGTAAGAACGTTGTTTTCAACACAGCGAAGGTTAAAACCTTGTTGCATTTTCTTCTCATATAAGTGATTATAACACCCATTGCCCTCTGCGATCGCTTTACTATTATACATTTTTGTCATAGACAAGAATAGGCACACAACTTTTAATTAATTATAGATCAGTTATAAATGGTGTAAATATTATACATTGTTGTTTCACGGCAAAAAGTCAATACTTTTCTTTACATTTACTCAGACCATATATATTTTTTTCTGCCTTGATCAATATATATGTACTATTTCAAGTGGTAATGTCTATTAAATTATTTTTCATATTCGAAGGTTGTTTCACAAAGAAATATTGGTGATCATTCTTTCACACAAAAAACCAATGTTAATGAATTGCTGTTGGAATCATCAGCATGGAGCTGGTACAAAGAAAAAGTTGGTATTTCAGGCAACAACTCATTCGTAAAGCCTGGTCTATTGGAGCAGATTAATACCACAAAAGACACTAGTGATTTCTTGTGGTACACAACAAGGTAATTCATTCAGTTTTTAGCTATTCTTATTGGTGGTTTGTTCCCAGGACTGTTAATAAAAAAATAACTCAAGATTGATTTTCAGGATGAAGCAAGAGTTACCAAATACCATCGCACAGATGGTTTCATGGTTTTACTCTTTAAAAATGATTTGTTCTTTCTCGTCCTCTGATTTTCAGTTCAGATTGTTGGCCGTTTCAGTAGATGGAGAGACTGCTATACTTTCTTTTCTTTTCAATTATCTGCAATTTCTTACTTCTTATGGTAGGAAAAAAGAATATACTTGACTAAAAAAAATAAAGGAGACGGAAACTTGACCTGTATTTATATCTTGCATTATATCTTGCATTCTTTTATTTCTTTCTTGTTTTTAATTTCCTATCATGTTTAATATTCAGTTGAAGAATATTAATGTAATATTAAGGATTAACACCGACATTTTTTGTTTGTCGGTGCTTCAATCATTTTGCCAGTATCAATATCATGCCTGGTCAAGAGAAAGAAATCCTTTTGAACATTGAGAGTTTGGGGCATGCAGCACTTGTTTATCTAAATAAAAAGCTTGTAGGTACGTAACCTAATGATTGCAATATGATTGTATCTGCCTTCTCCATTTTTTCACATGCACAAAAGCAAAAGTCCATTCATGTTGAAATTGTTAATATGTTGTAGAAACTTGATAGATTTCTAATCATTTCTCTCGGCATTCTAGTTATCATATATCTCTCAATAGCTTCACACACACACTCAAATTCCTGGATATTCTTCGTACCAATCTCAATGTTTCTCCGTCTCATCAGTAGTTTCCAGTTCAGATTGATTCTGAATGATTAACATATCCCAGAATTGCTACTAAGGACTGCTTTATGTGTGATTGTATGAAGATTGATGCACATTCTATGCTGAGTCTTTTGCAGGATTTGGATATGGTAACCATGACTTTGCAAACTTCTCAATCAATGAGAAACTTAATCTTAAAGAAGGAAATAACACACTGGATCTGTTGAGTATGATGGTTGGTCTACAGGTAAACGAGTTTTTTTTTTTTCTTTCTCCCCTCAAATGATAGGTGTTTTTTTTTTTTAATATGCATTGACCACAGTATCACAATTTTATAGCTGATTCTGTCAATTTTTCTGAAGGTTCTATGCCATGAGTTCTGCTATCTCACAGAGCGTGATCACAGAGCAATCATGTACTAGTTCCAGATATTTTTGATGCCTGAGGAGTACTGTTACTAATTTTTCATTCATTTCTTTTAATGTACGCCAGAACTATGGACCATGGTTCGATGTTGCTGAAGCAGGAATCTATTCCGTAGTTCTCATTGACCTGAAGAATGGCAAGAATGATCTTTCATTGGGAGAATGGACCTATCAGGTTGGAGCATAGAGATCAGCTTTCTCTTGTTATTTTACAAAGACCATAATATGCAAAGTTCATCGAAACATCTTAATTTTGCGTTGAGAAATGATGCAAATTTAGATTAAATGAGCTTTCTATTTATTTAAAAAAGCAGTAATAGGAGTCTTGCAAACAATTGATTCTGGACTTATAATTGTTAAGCTACTTATTTGTATTCCTTCCAGATAGGAGTCGAAGGAGAATACCTTGGACTGGATAAGGTGAGTCTTGCAAACAGTTCATTGTGGACTCAAGGGAGCAATCTTCCTGTTAGTAAGAGTCTGATATGGTACAAGGTGAGGAAATACAGTAGAATACAACAATCTGAATCAGAATCTTAAGTAAAATATTGTTTTCTGTTGGTTAAATTTGATGTTTTTTCTTTTATCCTCAGGTTACATTCCTTGCTCCTGAAGGGATGGGCCCTTTAGCGTTGAATGTTGCTAGCATGGGAAAGGGTCAAGCTTGGGTTAATGGGCAGAGCATTGGGCGATATTGGTCTGCCTATCTTTCGCCATCTACTGGTTGCACTGAAAAATGTGATTACAGAGGATCATATGATCCATCTAAATGTCAAAAAAGCTGTGGCCAACCTGCTCAAACACTGTAAGGGTGAACATACATTTCTCACCATTCAAAGTTACGTTACATTCTTTTGCATTAGTTCTGACGATATAGCAAATGTCCAGGTATCATATCCCACGCACTTGGGTACACCCTGGTGAAAATTTGCTTGTCCTCCATGAAGAGCTCGGTGGCGACCCTTCAAATATCTCTTTGCTAACAAAAACTGGACAAGATATATGTTCATTTGTATCAGAGGCTGATCCTCCGCCGGTGGATTCCTGGAAAACGAACTTAGAGTTCATGTCTAAAAGACCCGAAGTTAAATTGGCCTGTGAACGAGGATGGCGCATTGCTGCTGTTAATTTTGCCAGCTTTGGAACTCCTGAAGGAAACTGTGGCTCATTCCATCCAGGAGCTTGTCATGTCGATGTTTCATCTCTTGTTCAGAAGGTAAGAAAGAGAAACTGGAAACAGGATTACAAATCTGAATCGTAGATAAGTTCTGCTTTGGTAGGATAGTCAAACCGTATAAGTTTTTCTTGTCCGGCAGAATTCTAACCACGCAGTCATTTGCCGCTGATTGCTTGAGTTCAGGTTCCGGAGGAATAATTCAAGTTTTATCCTATTGTTTATTGTTATTGAATCTTTCTATTTTGATTTGGATGGGATATCAGGTTTGCATTGGCCAAGTTGAATGTTCAATCCCCGTCTCCTCAGCTAACCTTGGTAATGCCTGCCCCGGGGTGATAAAAAGCCTTGCAGTTGAAGCTCATTGCAGCGAATAAATTCCAAATTAGCACCTCCAGGGAAGAAAATATATTCAGTGACAACTCATTGTGATGGTTCAGACGGTTCCTGGAATATTTGTTGTAATTTAAGCTGTCATATTACAACTACAACATTTCAAGCAAGAATCCTCTATCCTAGTATTTTTCATGAAATTTTAGTCCGAAAGGCCGTCAAATTCATCTCCGCATAATTTCTTCTCTTTCGGTCACAGGCAACTATCCTGGAATCAATCAAATATCTAAGGCTCTATCTTTCATGTCTTATATGTAGCTAAAGCTGTTCCACAAACTTTACAATAACTTCAAACCAGACAAACGGTAAACAACATTCAGGAAAGGTTACGAATATTGGACACAGAAACTACATTCTGAGGCCATGGCTTTCAATTGCCTTCTCATTTCACATCAATTTATTTTATATCCATTCTTAATTCTCACTCAAGCACTGCAAGCATCTTGGAAGCAACACTAACTTACTGAACTTGATGCACAATGATCCAAGATACATTTTATTCATGGGACAAGCAGTATCTTCCCAATGTGCTTGCTACTCTCCATTAGCTGGTGAGCTTTGGCTGCTTCAGATAATGGAAAGTACTTGTAGATCACAGGCTTCACCTTCCCCGCTACAATAGCAGGCCAAACATTCTTCTCCACCTCAGATACAATCACTGATTTATTTTCTGTAGTTCTGTTTCGCAAGCCAGCCGCTGTGTGCAAAAAACCAAATATATAAACCGATAAATCACATATAGCTGTAAATTAAAGTCAAAAAGATGAAAAAGCAGAAAGGACCAAAAAAAATTGTTATACTGGACGATGTGGTGAGGACAAAGTATTCAGATGAGCATTTATTCTTGCATATCAGTCTCACCAGAGCCTTTTGTGTAATACTATTTGATAATAGATATGCATGCCTAAAAATGACATAGCAAGTATGGTTTCCAAAATCTTGGTTCCCTCAAACAAAAGGAATTCTGGCTATACAGTTTTTTGGACTCAGAATCTTTATAGTACTCTGCATTGTTGTCATCTTTCAAGAATAAACAACCTTGGTCATAGAGTCAACCTAGTTTTTAAATTATTCAACTGATTATCACCAACAGATTCTGGCAAGGTGTGAACTACATATCAACAGCTATCTATTGCTTCCACAATATATTCATGACCTACAACACTGAAACCTAGTAATAAAGGCTATGGCAATACCTTGCACTGTGAGGCGCTTTGCTAACAGAGAAACAATATTTAACTCCGCTTTAGCTCCACCCTGGGTGCCAATTATAAAAAGCCTCCCATTAATGTTCAAGCTGTCAAGGTTGCGCTGAAGGTAGGATGCTCCCATACAATCTAGGATAACATCAACAGCTGAGGCGGGAAAAATAAATACATGTGACTAGGTCATTGTAAACATAGAGGAGCAAGGATCTTAACAAAGGAGCACAACTTCCAACAAAATCAAAATGCATTTATAATGCTAGTAAGCATACCTTTCCCACCAGTTTCTTCCTTTACTCGTGCAACAAAGTCCTCTGTCTTGTAATTGATGCACACATCAGCACCAAGATCCTTGCAAAAAGCCAGCTTTTCCTCACTGCCTGGAGATCAAGATCTAAAATCTATGAATACACGGAAATTGAATGGTTAACATAAGATGTCAATTGCTGCTAGACCTGCTGTAACAAAGACTTTCACTCCTTGGCATTTAGCTATCTGAATTGCGAATGTACCAATTCCACTAGAGCCCCCATGAACCTGATAGTTTAATAGCCATTAGCTAATTGATTAAGCAGCATACCATAAATTCCAATGGCTTAACTGACAGAAATTAAACATAACTTGGATCATGTATTTATTGTATCAGTTCAAAATTGACTCCCAGTGGTACTGTATACTTATTCTAGACATTTTCAGCTTTTATGCAATTATTATCAGCTAGTCAACATTCCCAGTGGAATCAGGGAGGGGCTGCATAGGTAGGTCATGATGCAAACTTCGGTTATATCACAAAGTTATTAAACAACAAGGTGGAAAAGAAAACTATTTCACAATATTAACAACATAAACTTGAGCAGCCAGAGACAACTCTAATTGGCTCATATCCATCATCACAACATTTGCTTCCAGTTAAACATAAATTACACTAAAAAATCATGCGTCAAACACAAGATAGAGCTAAGCCTACCAGAAATGTTTCTCCCGCCGATAGGTGACTAATCATAAAAACTGTTGACCAAACAGTGCATGCGACCTCCGGAAAAGCAGCAGCATCTTTGAGCGATACCCCGGATGGAACAGGAAGAACTTGCCCAGCTGGAACTGCCACTTTCTCAGCATACCCCCCTCCACCAAGCAGAGCACACACCTATATAACACAGATGATCACACCCCAGGTTTAGCTTCAAATTTACTTCCCAGCAAATTTAATGAAGTGGATTAGATGATACAAAGTCTGTCTAAATATTAAATTCAAATGCACAAGTTTTGAATTTTTATAAAACTCCTTGTTGGTGAAAAGACGCCATTTAAAAAAAATGTAAATTTTACACTTTAAGCAGTGCATTTCCCTTCCATGCAGTGAGCTTCAATATCGACAATTGCACTGTACTGACGAGAAATTTACAAAAATATTAGGATTCAAAATTAACCGAAAATTTACTAACCTGATCTCCAATTTTCCATCTGGAGACATTTTTACCGATGGCCTCGATGGTGCCGGAACATTCAAGACCCGGGAGGGGGCTACAACCTTGGGGTGGAGGGTAGGAGCCTTTTCGCTGAAGAGTGTCGGCCCGGTTCAGACCGGCGGCTTCGACTTTGATCAACACTTCATCGTCTTTGATCTGAGGGTCCTCTACTTCTTGCAGTTGCAGAACTTCTGGGTCGCCTGGTGCACGTATCACTACTGCCTTCATTGTTTCAGTATCTACGGAGTGAGAGGCGAGACCGATTATCTTTGAAAAATTATTTATGGAAATGAAAGCCCTTTCTTTTGTTTAGAATATCGAGCGTCAAATATCGGCTCCGGACAAGCTACCACGTGTGTCGCGTATGGGAGTAAAAGAAGCAAATTTACATTAAGTCCCTTATATTTAGATTAAATGTAGTTAAATTTCAAAGTTTTGATCTGAAATAGTTAATTAACGGACGGGACGTATTAAACCTCTGGACTTGACTGTATTTAAATACAACTATATAGAATTTAATGTGAATTTGTGAAAGGAGTGTGCATTATTTTCAAATATGCGTTTTTTCATTTTCGTAAATTTGGAATTACAGTCGAAAAAGGAACCTTTATTTATTTATTTTTTCTCGTAAATTTTTTTTTTTAAAAAGAAAAAATTCATCTCCTCAGGTAAGTCAGCTAAAACAAGTAGCATTAACAGGTTTCTACAATATTTTTAAGCATTGATGAATATCGTTTAAAATCTTATCATTTCTGTTTGTTTAGAAAAAAAAAAAAAAAAACAATTGCAGTAATCCTCTAGGATTTTTTTTCTTGCTTTAATGACTGTATAGCTCAATAGAATTGATTAACGTTCTTCGAGTATAGTTCTTTTCATTGAACAGGTATGGGTGGGTCTGGGCTCCTTTGGATTGGGAGGGCACTGGTTCTTCTGCAACTGGTTAATGGAGTTCTGGGATGGGGAAAAGAAGGTCATTATGCTATTTGTAAGATTGCTGAGGTTAGGAGTTCCCTTTCCATTTTTTTCTGTCAGTTGATTGTTGTGCTAATCATGGCTTAAGAAGTTCATATGATTAGATTTTTGTCAGAATGTTGAGAGTATTTTATACTCTGACTGACGAAAGTAAACTTTCAGTGATCAAGATGCCATTTTTAAAATGGCAAATTTGATCATTAAGACGATCAAGATTTTATTTCTAGAATGGGTGTTTGATAAATGAAATGTCCTTTTTCTTCTTTGAGGAAAAATGGTGATTGATTGATTTCCTTATTCTTGGTGATATCACTTACATGAAATGCCCGGTTATAGGCAGCTGTCAAGTTGTGCTCCCGTCAAATGTGCACTCTACTGTACATAGGATTAGCGAAGTATGGCAGTTTTCCAGTTAGTGTCAATGAATTTGAGCTGTGTAGAACTTGATCAGTTTAGTCGAATTACATCTGTGGTAGAGGAAAGAAGATGTTGACAAAATGGGTATGATAGTTGGGAACTAATAAAGCTGGAAAAAGTTGTGAAACGTGTCTAATGAGGTTCTTTTTGGTCCACTAGGGATATCTCACTAAAGATGCCTTGGCTGCTGTAAAAGAATTGCTTCCAGATTCTGCTGAAGGTGATCTTGCAAATGTTTGCTCTTGGCCGGATGAGATTCGACATTACTACCACTGGCGCTGGAGTAGTCCTTTACACTATGTTGATACACCAGATTTCAAATGTAACTATGACTACTGCAGTAAGTTCAGCTGAGTTTATCTCTTCCATGGTTTAGCTATGTGATTATGTTCTTTGGCCTTTTTTTTTTTTGTTTAATTCTTTCTCTCATAACCTTTTTCCATGAGTTTCATGGTTACTGGAAAATGTATTTTTCTGTTAATATCCTTCATCTTTCTCATAGGAGACTGTCATGACTCTGCTGGACACAAGGATAGATGTGTCACTGGAGCCATTTACAACTATTCCATGCAACTCTCTGCTTATCAGGACTCTGTTTCAGATGTGAAATGTAAGCATATTAATTTTCGGGATACGTGACTTTCCGAGAGCTATAGTATAAGTTTTCCTAAGCTTAAACGGCAATAACATGGGTTATTTTCCTCTATAATTATAGACAATTTAACAGAGGCGCTTATGTTCTTGTCACATTTTATTGGAGATGTACATCAGGTATGCTCCTCCTACTGGAACCTTAAAGCTTTAAGATAATACAAAGAATGCAAAATATGATATTTTGGACTAATTCTAATTTATGATTTCATTGACAATGTGGATTATATTTGTCAGCAAAATTGTTGATGTCACAAATTATTCTTGTACAATATTTATGTGCAACGGTGACATAGCATGAAATCTTTTGAAAGTGGGCAGGGGGGGAGTATTTTGCATTGTTTGAAACTTTGAATTTTGTTGAAGAATTGAAAAAATTATGAATCTCAGCGATCTTATCAATTATGAAATTTTAGCAACTGAAAAATAAAAATAGAAAGAGATTAATTTGATCTGTATATGACTTGGAAGAGATTTCTTCAGCATGCATAGTGGTATTCAAGTCATATACAGATCAAATTGAAACACAGATTATCTTGCACTTTTCTTTCAAGTTCCTTTTTATTGCGGCAGCCCCTGCATGTTGGATTCACTGGAGATGAAGGTGGGAACACAATAATAGTCCGTTGGTTCCGTCGGAAGACAAACCTACACCATGTAAGTTGTCTTTAGTCCCTTAATGTGTACTTTCTTTACTAGATAATCCAGTAGTCTACTAAAAATAAGAAATTTATCCTTTTCTTAGAAGCAGCATGTCTCTTTTGGCAGATCTAGGATCCCAACTTATGAACTTTTAGAAATTAATGACTGATCATAATAAATCAAAGTTCCATGTGGTGAGGATACAGAAAATGTCTTATTAGTTCCATGTGGTGAGGATACAGAAAATGTCTTATTAGTTCCATGTGGTGAGGATACAGAAAATGTCTTATTAGTTCCATGTGGTGAGGATCCAGATGTGGAACAGACATATTCAAGATACTACTCCATTAAGGCAAAGCATTCTATTGATATGATAAATGTTTCCGTGAACTTGCATTAATTAGCCTGGGGCCTGATGTCAGATTTTGAAAATTGACACAGAGTTCTTTTGCAATTTTCTTTTTCTTCACTCACAAAGTAAGATCAGTTTCTACTTTCTAGTTTAACAGATGCTCTTCAATTGCGTTTGATTCTGGAATTCATGTGCTCCTTGTTTTTGTATATGTTCTGCAAGTCATTTGTGCTTGTTAGTTAGTCAACAATTATTGTGTCTCAGGTATGGGATACCATGATAATTGATTCTGCCCTGAAGACCTTTTATGGTTCCGATCTCACAGTCATGATTCAATCCATTCAGAAGAATATTACGGTAAGCTTTTCCATCTTCCCTTCATATATGTACAAGGGTGTCGCTATTATTCAGATCAGGGAGTCAGTACATGTTTAAAATCTGCCTGTTTTGTGGCTTTGCATTGACTTCTTTATTTATGTTTTTTTCTTTAGTTGGTTTTGGATTTTCTCTGAGTGTGTGTCTCTTAACCTATAATTGCCTTTTGGCTTATTTGATATTTTTTTTTGTAGGATGGCTGGGCCAATGATATATCATCATGGGAATCTTGTAGATATAATCTTACAATTTGTCCTAATGGGTAAGTACACATCCTTCAATTTACTTTGCATAGTTGTATGGATTCATCTGTTTATGATGATCATGATTGATAAGAAGATACAATGTCACACCAAAATTGAGATTATGCCATGCTTTATTGAACCACGTCTGGTGCCTCAAAAGTTTATAGTAACTATTGCCCGTATTAATTTCCATAATCATGTTATTAAATATCTTGATGCTAAAGGTGTTTCGAAGTTTTATCACAGTGGAAGCTGCTGAAGCAAATATATGTACAGTTGCTTACCATAGAAGAACACAAAAATCAGTTTCTCTTTCTCATCACCTACCTGAAATTCCGTTTATTGATTCTCGTTTTGCAGGTATGCCTCTGAAAGTGTGTGTTTGGCTTGCAAATTTGCATACAGGAATGCCACACCAGGAACCACTTTGGGAGGTATTTTCGCTAGTGAAATAAAAGATTAGTCGTTACGAGGATTTCTTTATTCCCTCCAGTTTCCTGCAAAATATCTCAAGTGCCTCTTAGCTTAGGTAGTAACACTTAAGAGATAAGACACAGAGATGCCAGCCTGGGTTCAGAACCAGGTTTCACCCTAGTGGTTTCTCCAGAGAAATCCATGCACATTGTACAACGTACACAGAAGTAAAACTATAATTTGATCCCCTTCGAAGCCCCTGATTCTGCACAACTAGCAATGAGTAAATGTTTTTTTTATCCTTATGTATTTATTTGTTTTGAGAAGCTTCTCTGTTTTCACACAGACATAGCAAAAATCAGTAGGTGGTGGTAATACAAAAGAGAGCTGTATCCGCTGCATATAGTTAACTTCTTTCAAAGGCTTTTGTGCATGTTCGTGGACATATCTGTTACAGTTTATGTCGTGGGCAGAAGGATAATGCTTTCATTATCACTACCTCCAATATAATCCTTAGATAAGGATGCCGTATATCACTACGATTTTATCCTTAGTAACCCGAAATAACTTATATACATTACAATTCTGAATGCAGCTGTGCCTGTCATTGCTCAATCCTGCATGTTACAACCTACCATAATTGTAGCGAAGGGCATACATTTTTGCATAACATAGCGTGACCCGTCATTGCTTCGTTGACACTGCAAGTACCTGAAAGCTGTTCCTGTTTTCTGATTTCCTGTAACTTCTCTTTATGTTTTCCCACAGATGACTATTTCCTCTCTCGGTTGCCCGTCGTGGAGAAAAGGCTTGCTCAAAGTGGCATTCGCTTAGCTGCAACACTCAATCGTATATTTGCTTCTCAGATAAAAATTGCTGAAGCATGAAGATCAAAAGGGACTAGAAAAGAAATTTAAATATATAGAATGCTTCCACTTGTATATACTGATTACTAGTGCCTTGCATCTTTCACATATTTAAGAGAAATGAGCTGTTAATAATTTATACTGGTTGGTGTATACCACAAGAAAGATATTGTTATTTCTAGTAATAGGAGTTTGAGTCTCCATGATAAATATTCAAAGTTTGAGTTCCCACGGTAAATATTAAATAAAGAATATATGTGAAAGATATTAATAGTCTGGTAGTAAATTGCTTGCTTACCTCTGTCAAATTACTGTTTTTTTTATTATTATTATTATTTTTTTCAAAATCACTTATTGGTTAAAATTTTTGGTTTTGGTAACCCACTTCTGATGACAAACATTAAAGTTTAGTTTGATTTTATAACAATTCTAATGACTTCAAAAATAAAATTAAAAATATGTTAAGTAATATCAATTTTTGAGAGAGTTGACATTTTTTTACCGATATTCAATATGTTATACATTAATAGCAAACAAAACTTATTTCAGGAATAATTTTTTTAGGAAAATTGACGAATACCACTCATATATATGAGTTAATAAACAGATATCCTTGATATTTGGGGAGAGACAAATACTCCTCAAATTTATTTGGTTAAATAAATATATATTCCTGAATTACTATACTATTATATAAATAATTATTTTATTCTTAAATATTTAGAAAATATATTAACTATTTTAACTTAATTATTAATATATAATAATTAATAAATTTTTATGATATATTTTTTGATAATTATGTATTCAAATATTTTTTATAATTAATCTCTAAATTATTATTAATATTTTAAATAATTTTCTTATACTAATTTAATTTATGACGCAATCAACTAAAATAAATTCTAAATAATATTTAGATAATATAAATTATATTATTTATATTTTGAGAATAATTATATAATTTATATATAATTATATTAATTTATAAATAAAATAACTTAAATAATTTATGTAATTTATAACAAAATATTCTTAATTTATAACAAAATCAATTAAAATAAAACTCAAATAATATTTGTATTATATTAATATATTCTTTATAATTTTGAGAATATTTATATAATTTATAATAAATTTATTAGTTTATAAAATAATTTGAATAATATATATAATTTACAATTGAATATTCTAAAAAAATATTGAATATTATTAATATAATAATAATAAAATTATTTAAAATATTAATAATAATTTAATAACTAATTATAAAAATATTTGAATATATAATTATTAAAAATATATTAATTATTATATATTAATAATTAAATAAAATAGTTAATTAATATATTTTTTAAATATATAAAAATAAAATAATTATTTATATAATAACGTAGTAATTTAAGAGGTATCCGTTAGTCAAATTTAAGGGTATCTGTCTCTTCTCAAATATCAGAGTTATTTGTCTTTTACCTCGTATATAAGGGGGTTAATCGTCAATTTTCCATTTTCTTATTAGCATCATTCAGGTGCATTTATGGTTGCGAAATCCAAGATAAGATATTGCTTAAGAATCTAATTGTCGCTGTAACCTTGAACATTATTAATTTAAAAACGCTCATTTGACACAAAAATAATATTAAAAAAAAAGTAAATTACAATCATGCCTTTATTTTCCCTCTAAAAGCTCAGGATTGATGTGAAATTTTATCGCTTTTTGGCGGTCAGAGCCAGAGGAGGCCACCACCCCTTGTCTCTCCATTCACACGACACCATATGGGCCCCACCGAAGTTTTTGTTAACGATTAATATTTTGACACGTAACAATGACCGTGCGTAATAATTTCTAACAACTACAGTTGAGTACAAAAACCTATGTCTCCCACGTGAAACACAGTGAAGATATTATTATTTACTGACAAAGAAACGAGTCCACTTAAACGTGGAGGTATAATATATTTTACCCATATACACGTGAACTCTGTGTATAAATAGCTTAGTAGAGTAGATTAAAGTTCTTCAAGCTTCATTCACTTCATTAAGTATGGGTAAGTCTGGCCTCCTTTGGATTGGGATCTGCGCACTGCTTCTTCTGCAAATGGCTAATGTTGGGGTTCTGGGTTGGGGAAATGAAGGTCATTACACTGTTTGTAAGATAGCAGAGGTACTAACTAGTTCGGAAGTTGCACTTCTAGATCTTTCCTAATTAATCTCTCTTTAATTTTGTACTTGAAACAAACTAAGTTTAATATATATATAAAATAATAGTTGAGGCTCTGCCTTAATTTTGTTGGAGCTGCTGCTGCAGGGATATCTGAGTGAAGAAGCCTCGGCTGCTGTAAAAGAACTGCTTCCGGATTCTGCTGAAGGTTATCTTGCAAATGTGTGCACTTGGCCTGATGATATTAGACGCGACCCCGCCTATCGATGGAGTGCCTCTTTACACTTTGTTAATACTCCAGATTTCGAGTGTAACTATGACTACTGCAGTAAGTTTAATCACTTGGCTCACTAGCAACTGCACGCCTCTCTTCTTTCCATGGTTTAATTAGCTTTTCTGCATGCCTTCGTACTTGTTTCTTCATATGTACAGGAGACTGTCACGATTCTTTTGGACACAAGGATGTATGTGCTCCTGCAGCAATTTACAACTATACCAACCAACTCAAATCATTTTATCAGGAGCCTAAATGTAAGTGTGTGTGTGTGTGTATTCAAGTTAGGTGCTGTAATAATACATAGATTTTATTATAGCTTCAAATTAATGGCAATAACGTGGGTACGTTTGTTTGTTTTTCTGATTGTAGACAATTTAACCGAGGCGCTTATGTTCTTATCACACATTATTGGAGACGTACATCAGGTATGCTCGATCTACCTCTTCCTACTTATATATATATATATATATATATATATATATATATATATATATATACATAATGTAAATAATTCAGTTCCAGTTGTGACATTTATTACCTTAAATTTGAATAGATCTAAATTTTAAATAGATTATTTGAAATATAATTCTAAATAATTTTAAGTTCTCTGAGTTCTATATTTATAATGTTTAAATATAAATTTCTATAAAAACATGTAGTATGTAGTTGTGTGGATAATATCATTTGCTTGCTAAATTTTATAAAAATAACAAATTGATATAATGTTTTATAATTTTGATAGTTTGATCCCTCATATATAGTTCTTTGATTTTAACAAACCGGGACTAAAATTTTAGCATTAAGATGGATATTCTAAGTTAAAAACATGAATTACGTTTATTTAACTATATTTAAAAATATTTTTATAAGTTTTATTTATTTTCTAATATATAGAATTTAGTCATCTATAAGAGCATAACATAACATGTGAAATTATTCTAATTCACGAACTTATTGACAATTCCAATGTCGGGTGGAATTATCTTTTTAACTTCATTTCTTTTGTTGTGAGTTGTGACAGCCCATGCATTGTGGTTTCATCGGAGATCTAGGTGGGAACAGAATAGCACTCACTTGGTATAATGAGACAACAAACCTGCACCGTGTAAGTTATCTTTAGCCCCTTAATGCCTACCTTTTCTCTATTAAACGATCTATCCATTTAGTGTTTCCATGGACTTTGCCTTGTCTTGCATCAGTTTCAACTGTGTTACTTCTGTAACATTTGCTTTTGAAATGTGTTTGATTCTCAAGGCTATAATATTGTAGCTGCTGCTTGTTTGTTGTGTGTATATATATGTTCTTCAGGTATGGGATGACAAGATAATTGAATCTGCCGTGAAGACCTTTTATGGTTCTGATCTCACTGTTATGATTCAATCCATTCAGAAGAATATTGCGGTATGCTTTAGACCTGCCTGTTTAATATTTGGATATCTGCCATTGTCTTTTGGCTTATCTGATACATATTTTTCTGTAGAATGTTTGGGCCAATGATATATCATCATGGGAACGTTGTAAATATAATGAAACGGTTTGTCCTAATAAGTAAGTAATTAAAACATCATTCAGTCTACCTCTCTTTGTCATCATGCAAGCTGAAATTAATTCCATTGAATTAATTGATTCTGGTCTGGCTGCAGGTATGCTTCTGAAAGCATTAGTGGGGCTTGCAAATATGCATACAGGAATGCTACATCAGGGAGCACTTTGGGAGGTACGTATATGCATGTATGTATGTATGTATATACATATATATGTTCTGTTCTACAATTAAATGAAAGAATATTGGTTTATGAAACCAAGGAGGATCCATACATATTCCTTGTAACTTGCTGTTATGTTTTGCTGCAGATGATTACTTCCTTTCTCGGTTGCCTGTGGTGGAAGAAAGGCTTGCTCAAGCTGGCATCCGCTTGGCTGCAACCCTCAACCGCATATTTGCGTCTCCAGTAAAAATTGCTGAAGCATGAAGATAGCAACTTGGACGGAGGCTTCCCCATATCACCCCCTTCATGTTTAAGAAATGTCACTTAATTATGCAGTTTCCTATCTTAACGGTACTGTTTCGTCAAGTTTATATTAATTATGCAGTTTCCTATGTTAATCGGTACTGTTTCGATCGTCAAGTTTAATATATTCGGCTTTATTTGGTATTAAAGTGTTGTAAACTTTTCAGTTGCAGTTATTGTATTAAATATTAATGAAAAAAATGTGTAAGTCCGTTATTAGAAACACTATTTTAGTTTGACTTTTAAAGCAAAGCAGAATCACAATAAAACCAAACAAAGTCTTAGTCCCTTGATTCTGCATCCCTTTAGGTTGATTCAATAATTGATTGAAGAGAAGTTGAAATTAATATATTCAACTTTTGTCCTGTAACATCTTTATTTTTTGTGTTAATTAACATACACACTAATACTGAACTACTCATCGTGTTTCAATTCTCACAAGTCTCCATCGCAGCAAAGCACTTCCATTGTTTTGTGTACGCACTCTTTATTCATTCATTCCTAATACAAAACAAACAAAATTAAACTACATAGCCCAAGAGAGGGTTCTGTATTGAGTTCTATAATTATTGTAGCAAGCTGGATTGGTAAATTCTTGATGGACCTTTTTCAACAAAAATGTGAATCATCATTGTTTTAAAATTAAAATCCTTAATTCGTTCCGGTCTGTCGAAGGGCGCGGAGGATGCGTTTTTCGATCTGATACGCGCGGATGCAGGGAGCTTGGTGAGGTTGTGGCATCCTGGAATTGTACGTGGTGCAGGTGATGAATGAGAATAAAAATGAGATGTGATGGTGACGGTGACAAGGCCCTGTTTGCTTCGGTGGCTAATGTGCTGGGATTTTGAAATTGTTTCCAAAGTTCCCTAGGAGCTTAAGGGACAGGCACGATGTCATTTTGTCTGAATTGTGTTTTGTGATTGCTTAAAACTGTTGGGAAGAAAAATCTAAACTTTTAGTAATTGTAACGCCAAAGAAAACAGTGGGTCCGATGTGCATCAAAGAGCCAAAAAAACTTTATTTTAGGCTCTCAAAATTAAAATGCAAGGGTATTTTGATGGTGTTTTCATGAAAAATGGATGGTGTGAGGCACGTGTTAATTCCCCAATAGATCAATAGAGTTGATTAAAGTTTCTTCAAGTATAATTCCTGCCTTCCAACAGTTATGGGTTAAGTCTGGTCTACTTTGGATTGTGAGGGCACTGGTTCTTCTGCAACTGCTAAATGGGGTTTTCGGTTGGGGAAGGTACGGTCATTATGCTGTTTACAAGATTGCAGAGGTCAGAGGTTTTTCTCTTTCCCTTTTGTGCGTGGTTGGGAGTTGTGCTAATCATGGTCTCGAGTAGTTTAAAGTGAATGTATTTTGTAAGAATGTCTAATATTGAGGCTCTTTTGGTTCCACCAGGGATATCTCAGAGCAGATGCCTTGGTCGCTGTAAAAAAATTGCTTCCAGATTCTGCTGAAGGTCATCTTGCAAATGTTTGCTCCTGCGCGGATGAGATTCGACGTGACTCCCATTGGGACTGGAGTACCCCTCTACACTTCATTAATACTCCAGCTTTCAAGTGTAACTACGAATACTGCAGTAAGTTTGTCTCAGTGCATCAGTCTATTCTATGCTTCTTTTCCTATGAGCTTTTCCTGTGAATATCCTTTCGTCTGTATTATAGGAGACTGCCACAATTCTGCTGGACACGAGAATGTATGTGCAACTGCAGCAATTTACAACTACACCGAACAACTCAAATCTTTCAATGAGGACTCTGTTTTAGTCTCTAAATGTAAGCATAGTGTTTTACTTGCCGGATATGACACTTTGCAGGTGCTATGACATAGATTTTGCTGTATCTTAAATGGCAATAACATGGGTTGGTTTTCTAATTGTAGACGATGTATCAGAGGCGCTTATGTTTTTATCACATATTATGGGAGATATGCATCAGGTATGCTCTTCCGATTGGGTCCTCATAGCTTTAAAGTATACAAAAAACGCAAAATGTGAAGTTTCAGACTAATTCTAATTTATGAATTAGTCTCGTGAGGGACATTGGAATATATCTTTTAAAGGGGGAAGGAGAAATAATTTGCATGATAGAATTTTAATTGTTCTAATTGTGAATCCAAGAGATCCAGTCAATTAAAAGAAATTCGATCCACTGAAAGCATACAAATAGAGGTTCATTCAACCTGTGTTCAACTTCGAAGAATTAATAGAAGTAATAAGAGATGTACTCTAAATGATTAATCCAGAAAAATATTGTACAATTTATTAGAAAAATTTTTACTATAACTTTACAACTCACAATTGAAAAATACACTCCTTTTAAAGAACACACTTACAAGGCTTATAGCCTTATTTCTTCTAACACTCCTCACTTTCTTCTTCTCTTGGATGATTTTTGATAGATTGAATAACTAAAAAATAAAGAGCTATTTATAAATTATAAGAAGCAACACACCATACAAATAATAAAATACAAAATAATCACAACCATATAATATGGCAAATATACACCTAAAATTCTAATAATTATTTAACTCAAATTATTACTCTTACTAACCAAAGGAAGCTTCCATTTCACGGATTGGACTCATCAAGTTTGAGTTCAATTGGGTTTATAATTTAGGCTGGTTTGACTCCAACAGTATTTTCTGCAACTACTTCCAAACACGTCTAACATTGAGGCTCTTTTTGTTCCATCGGGAATATCTCAGTAAAGACACCTTGACTGCTGTAAAAGAATTGCTTCCAGATTCTACTGAAGGTCATCTAGCAAATGTATGCTCCTGCTGATGAGATTCGAAGCGGCTCCCACTGGCTCTGGAGTGGCTCTTTACACTTTGTTAATACTCCAGATTTCAAGTGTAACTCCGAATAGTGCAGTAACTTAATTTGTCTTAGTGTATGAATCTCTTCCATGGTTTAGCTATGCGATTCTTTTCCCATGAGCTTCAAAAAAATGTTTTCCTGTTAATTAATAAGCTTTCATCTGTTATTACAGGACACTCTCACGATTCTGCTGGAAACAAGGATGTATGTGCAACTAGAGAAATTTATAACTATACCAAGCAACTCAAATCTTTTTGTCAGGACTCTGTTTCAGAATCCAAATGTAAGCGCAATATTTTTCTTGCTGGATATGACACTTTCCAGGTGGTATAATAAATGGCAATAACATAGGTTTGTTTTTCTGATTATAGACAATTTAACGGAGGCGCTTATATTTTTATCACATATTATTGGAGATGTACATCGGGTATATATGCTCTTGCTACTGAGACCTTAAAGCTTTAACTTCACAAAATTAGTGCAATGATCCCAATATTATTTGTCAGCAAATTATTCAATTTTGTTGGTTAATATTAAATAGGGAAACCATGAATCCAAGTGATCTAATCATTTCAAGAAATTCAATCCATTGGAAGCATATAATTGGGGTTCATTTGATCTGCATTCAGCTTGAAAGAGATGTACGTCATCCACTTAAAGGTGTCAACGATTGGAAACCACTATCTGCACATTGAAGAAATTGAAAGACACACAACCATGCACTTATATACCTTTTGTTTTGTTGTGACAGCCCCTGCATGTTGGTTTCATTGGAGATCTAGGTGGGAACAGAATAATACTCGGTTGGTGCGGTGAGACGACAAACCTGCACCGTGTAAGTTGTCTTTAGCCCCTTCATTAAGGAGTCATTTTGCTCATTAACTGGCAATAAGATTCACGAATGATTCTATGTCAGGTATGGGATGACATGATAATTGAATCTGGCCTGAAGACATTTTATGATTCTGATCTCACACTCGTGATCCAATCAATTCAGAGGAATGTTATGGTATCGTTTTCTTTAGTTGCTTTCGGATTTCCTTTCGAGTGCGTGATGTGTGTGTCTCTGAACCTGCCTATATTTGACATTTCAATACCTACCGTTGCCTTTTGGATTACCTGATATTTTTCTGTGGGATAATTGGGCAAAATGATATTTTTTTTCTTTTTTTTAAAAAAAAAGATAAGAGAGGTGGGGCAGAGTCCTAACAGTTTTTTGGTTTTTTCTCTTTATCTATCCCAGTAGTGCTCAGCCCAGGTGGTTGATACACCATTTTCTAGGTGCCTGCCTGGGTTCGAGTCCGGGGATGATATCATCATGGGAATCTCGTGGATATAATCAGACAAATTGTCGTAATAGGTAAGTTACTCCCATTGCAATTTACAAGATGAGAGTTGATACAGTTTAATACCGAAGTTTGTTTGCATAATCAGGTTACTGAATACTCGGATATGCTAAATCGTCTATGAGGCTTTCTTTTACCTCGTCCTTCCACTAGTTAGACTGAAATACAAAGGCACTGTTGCTCTATATATCCTCTGGCCTGAGTATGACATTTACCTATATAGATAACGAAATCTCTAGCTGAAATTCGGTAATGCTCCTAATTAAGTTATGTAAACTACACTCATGAAATCACTGGAATATATATTTTCACAGGGAAGCATTAATTTTAAATGCTCATTCCCTCTGTCAAGGCTCACATTGGCCAATACCCTCAACTATGTGAATTTTCTGGGCATGTGTTCTAATCCTGCATACAACCAACCACAATTGTTTCAAGGGTATACACATTTTGCGTAATGTAACAGTAACATGTCATACTCTGCAACTATCTGAAAGTAGTTCCGGTTGTCTAATTTCTCGTAACTTATTGTTTTGCTTTGATGTAGATGATTATTTCCTTTCTCGGTTGTCTGTCGTGGAGAAAAGGCTTGCTCAAGGTGGCATTAATTCGTTTGGCTGCAACACTCAACCGCACGTATATTTGCTTTTCAAATCGAAATTGCTCAAGCACGTTGATTAAGAGAAAATTTCAACTTAGGAACTGATTTTTTAAGAAATATGACTGACTTGAGTGATATTCCCTATATTAATCACAAAAGACCCTATTATTTCCTATGGTACTTTAATCCATATTAATTATTTCAGTCAATGTTTTATTTTAGTCCCCTGACCGCCTACATCATATTTACTTTTATTGGATAATTTGGTTGAAGAGATCGTTCTTTAGGGGAAAATAATGACCCTATTTTGATTTTTCATAAAATAACCCATTCTCAATACAAAATTAAGTCCTATAATAGGCCATAGGTTTGCTTTTGTGTTTTGCAAATTGACACATATACCTGAATCTGAAACATATAATCTAACATATAAATAAGCTATATGTAAAATGTGAGAGTCTCTATCCTGGCTCCACCACTATTTAGAATAGAAGAAAAGATACATTTTAATTAAACATGAGTAGGTATTACTCTCACGTAAATATTTGTTAATTCTTACACTAGCCATTATTTATTTAAAAAAAATATTAGCATTAAAATAAATTTACAATTATATTATAATTAAATAATCTGTTTCTTTTATAGACTTAATTTCTAATTAATTAATTTTGAATCAGCAAGTTGCCTTTAATTTATGACCTTATAGTATATTTTTTTAACAAACTGTGAATCATCCTTATCCTATAGAGTCTGCAATAGGTTGAAGTTAGGTTGTCTTCTTAATTTAATGTATTTTTAATTATATATGAACAAAATGTGAATCATCATTATTATGAAAATTAAAGTCTAAAGTGGCTTGAAGCTATCTAGCCACTGGAGTACTTCAAGAACAATATTAATAATATTTTTCTCTTTCAACACATGCAAGGAAAATGTAGTTTATGATCATTTCTCCTCCATGCTCCATTTTTTAATGTGTTGCTTATCTGTCAATATATAATATATATCCTAAAATATGCCCAGATTTATCCATTATTGTAGTCAGTCAACTTCTTGGGCACCTAATTAAATTAATATACATCAATAAACTTAACGAAAGTGATATTATTGTATCTAAATGTTTATATTGCGCATCTTGCTTGGATCATGGTCAACTATTGGGCACTTAAAAGAGTATCCGGAAATATGAACTTGCACTTCCTCGCAACTTCTTGTCATGTGTTTAGTTCCCGACAAAATATTACAAAATAAAATAAAATAAATAAAACGTGACTTCGGTAATCGTTATATTTTTTAAAATTTTACCTGGTCCCGTCCTGTTCTATATATATCTTAATTGAATTGATTAGCGTTAATTCTTCAAGTATAGTTAATTAATTAAACCAGGTATGGCTAAGTCTGGTCTGCTTTGGATTGGGAGGGCACTGGTTCTTCTGCAACTGCTTAATGGGGTTCTCGGTTGGGGAAAGGAAGGTCATTATGCTGTTTGCAAGATAGCCGAGGTTAGGAGTTTCCTTTGTTTTCTTTTTTCTTTTTGGTTGATTAATTGTTGTTGTAATCATGGTCTTACTGTCGATCGGGGCACTTTATACTAAAAAGAAGAACTTAATTTTCAAACATGTTTAATGAGGCTCTGTTACGGTTCATCAGGGATATCTGACGGAAGAAGCCATGGCTGCTGTAAAAGAATTGCTTCCTGATTCTGCTGAAGGTGAGCTTGCAAGTGTATGCTCCTGGGCTGATGAGGTTCGATTCCGCAAGCGTTGGACTAGCCCTTTACACTATCTTAATACTCCAGAAGTGTGTAACTACGATTACAGCAGTAAGTTTGGCTCAGTGCATGAATCGATCTTCCATGGATTAGCTAGCTCTGAGATTCTTTCCGCTGCCTATGTTTGTTTGTTTGTTTAACCTTTTCTCAAATGATATTTTCCTGTAGTTAATATGCGTTGGCCTTTTTTATAGGAGACTGTAAGGATTCTAAAGGACGCGAGGGTAGATGTGTAACTGGAGCAATTAACAACTATACCACGCAACTCCAATTTTTTAATCAGGAGCCTGAATGTAAGCATATTATATATTTGATAAACTTAATTTGCTATATCTATCTCAAACGTTAACGGCAATAACATGGGTTTGGTTTTCTGATCATCATAGTCAATTTAACGGAGGCCCTTATGTTCTTATCACATTTTATGGGAGACGTACATCAGGTATATATGCTAACTAGCTCTTCCCAAGCACTGGAACCTTAAAGCTTTAAGGATTCATAAAGCATGTAAAATTAATATTATATATAAGTTGTTTTATTATTTGTTGTGACAGCCCTTGCATTGTGGTTTCGCTGGAGATGAAGGTGGCAACACAATAATAGTCCGCTGGTTTCGTAGAAAGACAAACCTTCACCATGTAACTTGTTGTCTTTAGTGTGTGTGTGTATATATATATATGCTCGTTAGCTGGCAATAAGGTTGAAAAACGATTATGTGTTTGCAGATATGGGATGACATGATAATTGAAACTGCTATGAAGGATTTCTATAATTCCGATCTCACGGTCATGATTGAATCCATTAAGAGGAGTATTGAGGTAATACATATGCATTTCTTTAATTAGTTGGTTTCATTTAACATTTAGATATTAAAATATAGATACATATACTATTGGCTTTTGGATTTATGTGATATTTCTTTTGTGTAGGATGATTGGGCCAATGAGATATCAAGGTGGGAACGTTGTGGATTTAATAAAACAGTTTGTCCTGATACGTAAGTAAACATACACCAATATTCAATTTAATTAATTACTACTTTTCGTGTTTGTACGTATATATATGTGATGACCACCGTTAATTGGATTGCCTCTGGTTTAATTTGCTTGCAGGTACGCTTCTGAAAGTATTAGTTTGGCATGTGATTTTTCATACAAAGATGTTGAACAAGGAATCACTTTGGGAGGTATGCATGTTCTCTAAATTAAATTAATTAAATGATAGATTATTAATTGGACATTTACATATGCTTTCTTTTAGTTTGATGTAATTCTACCAATCTAGATATAATTAAATCTCCAAAAGGCAATTCTGCTTCCCGAAATTTGGTATATAGCCAAACTTTATCCAATGAAAAATATGTATATAAGCAACCAACCACAAGTCTGATGTATCACAGGAATTTTATCACATGGAAACTTTGTCTTTAAATAAAGATCGGAGCCATATAAAGTTACACAAGTATAACAGTTAATTTAATTATTATTATTATATCTCCATTGGTCAACACCGACCCGTATGATTCTTCAGGATGATCAGTTTTGGAAAGCGTTTTCAACCATATAATTAAAATACATGCATGCACATGGCCAACTCAATAGGCCTGCAACATGTTACAATTATTGTAGCCAAATTAAGGCATATAATTTTGCTTAACGTAACATTAATTAATTGCTTTCCCTATTTCTCTAACTAATTTGCTGTAATTAATAACTCTTTGATTTTGTTTTGGTGTATTAATTGTAGATGATTACTTCCTTTCTCGGTTGCCTGTCGTGGAGAAAAGGCTTGCCCAAGGTGGCATTCGCTTGGCCGCAACCCTCAACCGTCTATTTGCTTCTCAATTCAAAATTGCCCAAGCTTGAAGAATATCAAAATTCTAGGAATTAACTTGAAAGTAATGATCAAATTTATACCAATTATTGATCAGTACTGGTGTAGCGATTGACTCGTGGGCACTAATAAATTTGTGCGGCTAATTTTCTTTTCGCTAATAAACTATTAAAATTCCTCTCTCTTAACAACTTTCTAAAAATGCAATATTTTTTATTCTATCTTTCCTTCTTTTGTGTAACATTGACAACATCGATTCCATCTTCATATTCAAAGTTTCATTTCCGTATCAGGTCTTGCTGCAGAACATTATTTATAGTATCTAAATGATAAAAAAATATTTTGTCATACCAATTGTTATCATTTTAACGTAAAATATATCATTTATCCATGTTACAAGTTATATTAATATATTATAAGTGTATAGTTTAATTTTATAAATATGTAACACTTTTGTATTACAAATAGGAATCTAAGGAAATTAAATACTATGCTTTAAAATGACATTAGTCATTTATAATTAAATTAGTGATAAATTCCAAACAACAGTATATATGAATATAAGAGTTTGACGAATAAAATAAATAAAAAGAATAAATATCATACTTTTGAAAAGGCATTAACATCAAATAAGAGATGGATTAATGATTAATTAGTTAAAAAATAAGTAAAATAAAATTCTTAAACCACATGGTTATCTATAGATAGATAGACAGATAGATAATCTTGCATAAGATTCTCCTTAAGTGCACTTCTATGTACTTATGGATAACCTTTTTTCCCTAGTTGTCAACCCTTTCAAGACAAGTAAAGAAAATGTAATTTATAATAATCACCTCCTTGCTAAATTTTGTAATGTATTATATTGCTGATATGTTACTATATATTCCGAAATATGCCCATCTTGCTTGCATTGTAGTCAGCTTCCGCGGTACCTAAAATAGCAGAAATATTAAACTTGCACACTCTGATAACTTCTTATCTTATATTTATACTATGCACACACGCATCTTGCTTGTGTCATAGTCAACTTTAGGGGCACCTAAAATAGTGCAAAATATGAAACTTGCACTCCATGGCAACTTCTTATCTTGTGTTATATATATATATATATATATATATATATATATATATATATATATATATATACATATATGAGAAATGAATTCTGCTGGGCTCATTGTGTTTGTTGTTTGATGTCAATTAATATTGGAGAAAGGAGGTTTCAG
This sequence comes from Melia azedarach, assembly GCA_028052125.1. Lineage (NCBI taxonomy): Eukaryota > Viridiplantae > Streptophyta > Magnoliopsida > Sapindales > Meliaceae > Melia > Melia azedarach. Next base: position 9,136,254 of record CM051406.1, read on the forward strand.
GTGAATTGAGAAGAGACAAGATGAGGGGATTCTCTACATTGGAATTGGTTTTGTTTGTGGGTTTCGCTTTGGTTTTAGTTCCTGGGGCCTGGGGCTGGAGCAAGGAGGGGCATATTATGACCTGTAGGATCGCACAGGTAATGTTATTTTGGTTCCTGTTAAATTCAAGGGTGTGAAAAGTGCTGCCAAATACAATTGTTCTTGTTTCATTTCCTAATAATTATAACCAGGGTCTTTTTGATTGGTTTGGTGATTTTTTCTTTGTTTTTACGGCACTTATGTTTTTGTTAAAACAAAATTGGAAGGGACAAGTATATTTGCATTTGGTTCACTAATCAACGATAGAGCTTTTACTGTGTTAATCAGTGAAACATACCTAAACTAAAGGATCATCAAAATGATTGAACCCGAGGGAACTTTGATTGGTCATAACCACATGCAAATCATCTTAGAAATTTGTTGTTGCTGTCACCGATAGATAGTCTACTTTTAAGTTCCTTCAGATAAAAATTAACGCACGAAAGAGATTAGCTCCTCAGGGTCTTGCTTAGCTTAAAAGTAAAGAAAATATGACAATTTAATCAGGAATAATGTGAAACCATTCTAATATTTTACACTGGGTTACCATTTGATTCAAACAAGATAGCTCTTGAGATAAGTGCCAAAATGTGTCAAACCTACAATCTTACAGTTCTTCACTTTAAGGCACCAAAACTTCTTTATGTAGCTGCGAAGTTCGGCATTAATATATGATGTAGCCTGTGTTGCTTTTCAATTAACAGAGTCTTCTAGAGCCTGATGCAGCTCATGCTGTGGAAAATCTGCTGCCTCACCATGTCGATGGTGACTTATCAGCCCTCTGCGTATGGCCTGACCAAGTCCGGCACTGGTATAAATATCGTTGGACGAGCTCACTACACTTCATTGACACACCTGACGATGCTTGCACCTTCCAGTATTCAAGTAAATTTTTTACCTCAATAAAAATTTATCATGAGAATCTAATCCCGACATTGAAGTAAACATTGTGCTTAATTAATTATAACTTGGTGTAGGGGATTGCCATGATTCTCATGGCTTGAAAAATATGTGTATTGTTGGTGCCATCCGAAATTTCACCACTCAGCTTTCGCACTACAGAGAGGGGACATCTGATCGCCGATGTAAGAATCCTCTGCCCTCAAAACATTCTCCAGTGATTGTTAATTTACCTAGTAGTTTGCTTCAAATGTTGTGTTCTCTATATGTTTGCAGATAATATGACAGAGGCATTGTTATTCTTATCACACTTCATGGGAGATATCCATCAGGTAAGATAAGCAGTTGTCAAGTGATATATTCATTTACATTTCTTTAGCTTGCTGGTCTAGAAACATGAATTCACATAATATTTCTGCCCATTCTTTCAGCCAATGCATGTGGGATTTACTAGTGATGAAGGGGGAAACACCATAGAGTTGCGCTGGTTCAGACACAAATCTAACCTGCACCACGTAAGATTCATCAATTTTGGTACTATTGCCTTAGACTTGCATCCTTAACTGCAAATGACAGAAAATTGCAAATCTCTAGAAGAAAGTCTCGAAGAAATCCCTTCAATGTTTCGCTAAATTTTCCTCTTATTAATTGATGTAAAGGTATGGGACAGGGAGATCATTCTTACAGCTTTAGCAGATTACTATGATAAGGACATGGAGCTCCTTCTAAAAGACATAGTAGCAAACTTCACTGATGTAAGATCAAGAATTCCTCTTTTACTCATTTTTTTGGAAATAAAAAGAAATTCCTTCAGCTTATATTCTTACATGTTAAATGACTGCGGTAAAATAGGGAATCTGGTATGATGATGTATCAGCATGGAAAGACTGTGATAATCTCATGAACTGTCCAAACAAGTGAGCTCTCTAGCTAAACTCACCCTCTCCTCCACCAAAACAAAGCAATCCATCTTAATTTAAATTAAGTAGACTCATATTCTTTTGCTCATATGCAGGTATGCAACTGAGAGTATAAACATATCTTGCAAATGGGGTTACAAAGGTGTTGAGCCTGGTGCAACTTTAGCAGGTAAGACAACATAGACTTCAAGTTTCTCGATAAGTCGAGATTTCTCTCGCTCAATGAAGGAATCCCATCTACCAACTTTATTTTTGTGTGTTTGCAGATGAGTACTTCGATTCAAGGATGCCGATTGTGATGAAACGTATTGCTCAAGGGGGAATCCGATTGGCCATGTACTTGAACCGGGTTTTTGGTGATCAGAAAGAAGAATTTGCAGCAGCCACGTAACATAAGAAATCAACAAGAGACCTCGAAATTTGATAATTTCTAACCGCAGAAAATATTTTACCCAACTCGTTAATTTGTATTCAGTCCAAAACAATCTTCTATTCGTGGTCAATCAAAAATTTATATAAAACACCTTGGTTGTGTATTTATATTTAAGTTTATCAAAAACTTTTATATAACATGGGATTAATTTTTTATATGATTGAAAATAAGAATGAAAATTTAGAACTCAAGCTCCAGGTGGATTAGATTTTCTCTTTTATAATTAATGGAAAATAAAAATATATAAACATGGTATATAAAGTTCAATAAATTGTTTAATATAATGTTAGTTTATATATATATATTGTATTGTAAAAAATAGTGAAGCCGATCTTTTTTGTTTTCTTTGTCTGTAATTAGGTACTGGTTATTAGTTGTTAGGTAGTAAAAATTAAATTGGTATATGTTGGTGGTAAATTATATTGAAGCCTATAAATAGAGGTTATATTTCCAAAATTCTTCATCCTAAATTCATTTTTAACATCTCATTGTAAATTTTGTTTCTCCGTTGTGTGAGAGAAAAGTTGTAATTCCTTTGTATCTAGTCAAATTATTCCTATCTTTGCCCTTAAATGTTTTCCTTATTTTGATGATTTTTACCACATAAAATTTGAGAGTTTTACCACAAAAAATTGTGCTTTTGTTATTATAATTTATTTATTGTTTATATAATAGGCAAAACCTCTTAATTTTTATTTGTGATTAAATAATGGAAGGCTAAGTCTCATGTTTACATAACAATTTATTTGCTCAATAATTTTTATTCAAGTTTCAGGTATAAATCGCATTATCGATTTCCTAACAACGGTATCAGAGCATGGTATAGTGGTATAAGTGGCGTGTATTGGCGCGCCCTATGCTTGCTGCCTCCCAACTTTGAGTTTTGTGCGATTTGGTCCCTATTTTTTTGCGTTTTAATCTCTATTTTCATATATTGCCTTTTACTACCACTCTTGCATTTTGGTCCCTGTTTTCATGCCTCTTGGACCGAAATATTCTACTTTTTACATATAAAAATAAAATTTCATCAAATAACACCAAGACTTGAAAATTTTGACACGTTTTCAAGTTTGAAAGCCTATAATTAGTGCGTAAAATACTCACTTATTATGTTTATATATTTTCGTACATGTCTAAGATAGTAAAAAAAGTTACAAATTATTTATAGAGTTTGAATTTTAAGTAGGACCATTATAACTATTTTAGTCTTTCTTAGAGACTAACCTAATGTATTTTTTATATATTAAGTTGTGTTAAGTTTATGAATTCAGAAAGGACCTCGCTAGTTAAGCTGTTATTCCAAAGGTCCTAGACATACAGTGAGTCTTCTAAGATTGTGAAGGCATAATTTTTTCCCATAAAGAAGGAGCGTCTAACAGCAAGTTAATAATTTAAGATTTTCAATTGAAGTAGGCAACTCACCTTAAACTCATTAAAAACAATTTCCAGATGGACGAGCTTGGTAAGGTTACAAATTGAATACCTTTCTAATCAAAATTGACAGTTAAAATATATATATCTATTAATATCCCATGAGATTTTTATTAAATGTCACAATTAATTAGTAAAGAATTATTAACAGGTGGATCTAAGGGGAATTCACCTTTGCAATATGCAATGTAAGAGAGATGAAAATGTCAAAAGAAAATAAATTTGTCAACCCATGTGGTATCGGATAGAGGAAATCTTCACGTCACCAAAATCAAGCACGAATAACTTCTCATCAAGATTTGTTAGACTCGGGTTTTAGAGCTCCAAAGAGACATCGACTTGGGGAGCTCTATAATCTCTGATGGTATTTGACCAGTAAAGACAGAACTTAAAAGAGGTTCAGATGGATAATCTCGTAAGATTAATGATATCTGATGGAATACTGGATAAGTCGAAATAGTTATCAGCAAAGCTGAGCAATTGATGATGAACAAAGCGAAAAAGGGTGCTGCTAGAGTTGACAGAACCATGGAGGAAAATTAATTTGAAATATTTGGAAATTGACCACAGTAATAAATTATAGTAAAAAAATCAATCAGATTGTGCACATAGACGTAGTTACAAATAAGTTCTTTATTAGCATGTGCTCAAATGATTTCCTAATAGTTGTTGATGCATTGAGAATTTGTTTTGATACTTTTTGTAATATGTTAAGACTAAGCTAAGTTAAGTGAGAATGCTTAAATCTTAGTTAGTTTGGTTAGAATTTGAGTGGCAATCCAGGTTTTAAGGATTGTATTTCCTTAGTTGTAAAAGTCAAGTTTTTTGTGTGGTTGATGTTGTCGTAAGGAGATTTCTGTCTCTAAAAGATTATGATTGTATGTATATATGTTTTCTAGTTTTAATGAAAGAGTAGAGATATTTATTTCAGCTTCAACGTATAGTATCAGAGCCCTAAAATGTTCTTCACGGGACTATGAGGTGTAAGAGAAGATTGTTTGCTGAGAGGTTGAACCAAGGCAGTGTTTGAGAGCTATAGACAACAAAGAGTGACATATGGCATCAGGGAGCACTTCCTACCTTGTTGTACCAATGTTCACAGGGGAAAACTACCAGATTTGGGTGGTTAAAATGAAATCATATTTGAAGTCTATAGGATTGTGGGATGCTGTTGAGACAGGGAGAGATCATCCTCCTCTTAGAGCAAATCCAACCATTGCACAAATGAAGCAATACGAGGAAGAGTTGCTTAAGAAAGATAAAGCTTTTACCGTGTTGCATTCGGCCTTGGCAGACCATGTTTTCACTAGAATCATGACTCTTAAGATAGCAAAAGAAGTGTGGGATCAGTTGAAGGAACAAAATGAAGGCAGTGATAGAGTAAATGCAGTCAAGTTGCTTACCCTCAAAAGATGAATGAGGCAAAGACAATCAAAGTTTACTCTTCCAAAGTAATGGATCTTGTAAACCAGATGAGGTTGTTAGGAGAGGTGATTGAACAGCACAAAATAGTAGAAAAGATGCTGATAAGTCTCTTAGAAAAGTTTGAGGCTAAGGTATCAGCTATTGAAGAGTCTCATGACCTCAAGAAGCTGACTGTTGTTGAGCTGATCAGTAAGTTACAGGTTCAAGAACAAAGAACCTTTGTCAGATCAGAAAGCCAGACTGAGGGAGCTTTTCAAGCCAAGCACTGCTCAAGGTCATTCAACTCCAATGATGATAAGAGAGTATCTGGTGATAAAAGTCATAGAGATAAGGCTGTTGAAATTGAAAAAATGAAGTTAAGGAAAGGAAGATTTCCTCGTTGCAATCACTGCAAGAAAACTAATCATCTTGAAACTAGTTGTTGGAAAAAGGCTCAATGTAAAGTTTGCAAGAAAATCGAACATATTGCCAAGTATTGCAAACTGAAAATGCAGCAAAATCAGCATTTTTTACTACAACAAACTGAACAAAACCAGCAAGCAAATGTAATGGAGGAAAAACAACCTGAGGATCACATATTCATGGCTGCTTTGTCAAGTAAAGCTCCAGATAAACATTCATGGCTGCTAGATAGTGGGTGTACGAATCACATGACTTCAAACTCAGAATATTTCAGCACTTTGGATACCACGGTCAGAGTTCCAGTCAGGTTAGGAAATGTTGAAATCATTGAATCTACTGGAAAAGGTACAATTTCTATTCCAACCTCAAAAGGAATAAAGGTTATAAATGATGTGTTGTTGGTTCCTAATTTAGATTAGAACTTACTTAGTGTTGGGCAAATGATGCATAAAGGATATTCTTTATTTTTTAAAGATAAGTCATGTGTTATATCTGATTCTTTTGGAGATAAAGTTGTTGTTGTGCCTATGACTGATAAAAGCTTCATTATTCGTTGGCATTCAAACACCTCTCTTGCATGCAAAACTGTTGTTGATGAGTCTTGGTTATGGCATAAGAGATTTGGTCATGCAAACTTTAAGTCTTTAAAGCTTTTGCAAGAAAAATGCTTAGTAGATGATATGTTTACTGTAAACATATGTACTGAAGTTTGTAAAAGTTGCCAAATGGGAAAACTTCATAGGTTCCCCTTCCCATCGCAAGCTAAGTGGAGAGTTACTGAAAAACTTGAGCTAGTACATTTAGATGTGTGTGGGCTTATGCAAACTTCATCCTTGAATCAGAATAGATACTTCATCTTGTTTGTTGATGATTTGACTAGAATGACATGGGTTTATTTCATGAACAACAAATCTCAAGCATTTTTTTGCTTCAAGAAATTCAAGTCATTAGCTAAAACACAAAATGGTGTTAAGGTGAAGAAGTTGAGAACTGATAATAGGAAAGAATACATCTCAAATGAGTTTGACAAATTCTGTGAAGATGCTAGAATTCAACATCAATTAACAGTTCCTTACTCACCCCAGCAGAATGGAGTGTGTGAAAGGAAGAATAGAACTCTCCTTGAAATGGCAAGGAGCATGCTACATGAGAAGAATTTACCTAAAATATTCTGGGCAGAAGCTGTATACACTTCAGTATATCTACAAAACAGATTACCAACTCATGCCGTAGAAGAAAAAACACCAATTGAAGCTTTGAGTGGCTTAAAACCCTCCGTTGGACACCTAAAAGTTTTTGGATCAGTGTGTTATGTCCATGTACTTGATGTTAAAAGAGACAAGCTCTCTAAAAAGGCAAGTAAAGGTATTTTTCTTGGTTACAGCAGTCAAGCAAAAAGGTACATAGTTTTTTACTTGGAAACTAAAAAAATTGTTGTAAGTAGAGATATCAAGGTAGATGAAAGCTCAGAGTGGCATTGGCAGAAATTGGATTTGGAAACTACTTCAACCTCTTCAAGTAGAGTAAGAAAATCAGATTTTCAAAGAGATATTACTCAAGAGATGAATGGAGTTGACGAAATAGATGTTCAAGGCACAACAGATTCATCAGTGCTAAGAACATGTAACCTATCAGATGTGTATGCAAGGTGTAATGTTGCTGTGATTGACCCTTCAAACTTCTCAGAAGCATCCAACCATGAGGAGTGGAATGCTGCTATGAGAGATAAGATTGTTGTGATAAAAAAGAACAGAACTTGGGAATTGGTAGACAGGCCTTTACACAAGCAAGTTATTGGTGTAAAGTGGGTATATAGAACTAAATTCAATACAGATGGTTCTATACATAAGCATAAAACAAGGCTTGTTGTAAAAGGGTATGCTCAGCAGCAAGGCATTGACTATGGAGACACTTTTGCACCTGTGGCTAGACTTGATACAATCAAATTACCTATTGCTTTAGCTGCCCAAAACAGATGGAAAATCTTTCATCTTGATATCAAGTCAGCATTCCTCAATGGCTACTTGAAGAAAGAGATTTTTATTGAGCAACCAAAAGGTTTTAAGATTAATGGAGAGGAAGACAAAGTCTACAAGCTAAACAAGGCACTTTATGGCTTGAAACAAGCACCAAGGGCCTGGTATAGTAGGATTGATGAGTTTTTTTGTGTTTCAGGTTTCAGGAGGAGCTGTAATGATGCTACTCTTTACATCAAAACTTCTTCTTCTGCTGATACTCTAATTATATCAATGTATGTTGATGATTTGTTAATTATTGGAAGTAGAATTGATGATGTGAATGATTTCAAGCAGCATCTATATCAAAAGTTTGAAATGACAGACTTGGGTGAGATAAAGTTTTTCCTTGGCCTTCAAGTTCATCAAACTACTGAAGGGGTTTTTGTTTCACAGCAAGCATATGTTATCAATCTACTAAAGAAGTTCAGAATGCAACATTGCAAACCTACAAGCACACCACTTATAGTTAACCAAAAGTTGACCAAGTTTGATGAAGATACGAAGGCTGATGCATTCCGATATAGAAGTCTTGTGGGAAGTTTATTATACTTGACTGCAACAAGACCTGATATTATGTTTGCAACCAGTTTGCTTTGAAGATTCATGCAAAATCCAAGACAAGTGCATTTCGGAGCTGGTCGAAAGGTGTTGAGGTACTTGAAAGGCACATGTGACTTTGGCATTTGGTTCAGACCTGAGAAAGAGCTGAATTTGTCTAGTTATGTGGACAGTAATTGGGCTGGTAGTGTTGATGATGGAAAAAGCACTTCAGGTTATGTGTTTTCAATTGGCTCTGAAATGTTTTCATGGTGTTCTAAGAAGCAAGATGTTGTGGCACAATCAATAGCTGCAGCAGGTGCAAACTAATGCATTTGGTTAAGAAAAATGCTTACTGATTTAGGCTTCGAACAGGTTAATGCAAGTCCAATTTTTTGTGATAGCAAGTCAGCTATTGCTATTGCAAAAAATCTAGTACAGCATGGGAAAACTAAGCACATGAAGGTCAAGTTTCATTTTTGGAAAAAAGCAGAAAGGGATCAGGAAGTTTGCCTCATCTACTACAAGTCTAAATAGCAGGTGGCAGATATTTTGACCAAAGCTTTGCCTAAAACTAGATTTGAAAAGCTTAGACAGAAGCTTAGAGTCTCAAAACAAAATCTCAAGGAGAAGTGTTGATGCATTGAGAATTTGTTTTGGTACTTTTTGTAATATGTTAAGACTAAGCTAATTTGAGTGGCAATCCAGGTTTTAAGGATTGTGTTTCCTTAGTTGTAAAAGTCAAGTTTTTTGTGTGGTTGATGTTGTCTTAAGGAGATTTCTTTGTCTCTAAAAGATTATGGTTGTATGTATATATGTTTTCTAGTTTTAATGAAAGAGTAGAGATATTTATTTCAGCTTCAACAATAGTAACAAGAGGAAATGTTTTTATTGAAATAGAAGTTCATCAACAAATTTTATTGATGTATCTATCACACTAAGCAACAGACACGATGTAAAAAAGTTGGACAAGCATTCAACTTGCGTGCAATATATTTATGTATGACCCATGTTCTCATTTTTGGAAAGGAATATGAGTGGTAGCAATGACATGCAGATTATCCTTCTTTCTAGCAGTCATTCTAAAATCCTCAGTCATATCAAGATCTTCAAGTCTGATCCCATTTGGAAGTTTCCAATCAAAGTGGTACAGTATTTGAGCAAGTCCAAGTTCAATATTTGCCGTGGCAAATGATATCGCTGGACATATCCTCCTTCCTCCACCAAATGGCAGCAACTCAAAATGGTTTCCTCTAAAATCAATGGAAGAACCTTCGAACCTCTCTGGTTTAAAGCATTCAGGATCAGTCCAGATTGCTGGATCTCTTCCCATTGCATAAACATTAATGAGAATTTTGGCCTTGGCTGGTACTCTATATCCACTAATCTGGCATGTTTCCCTTGCTTCTCTTGGAATTAGAGGAGCTGGTGAGTGCAATCTGAACGTTTCCTTGATCACTGCTTTAAAGTAATCTAGGTCTTGAATGTCTGCTTCTTCAATTTTGCTCTTTCCTTTGCATGCTTGTCGTATTTCTGCTTGTGCCTTCTCCATTGCTCTTGGGTTTTTCAGCAGCTCTGCCATTGCCCATTCCATTGATGTTGCTGAAGTCTCACTCCCTGCTGAGAAAACATCCTGAAGATACATAGTTTATGATATGAAATATTATATTTTATTTTTAATCTTTTATATTGCAAATTTTACTTTTCGGGTTTACTGTTGTACATTCAGGTTGTAAATTTTACTTTTCGACTTACAGAACTCTGATGCTAGTAAAATGAACTTACAACATAGAATAGAGTTTATAGGTCTTACCATAATGACAGCTTTGATTTGATCGATTGTAAGATGAAAATCAATGTCATCAGCCTCTGTATAATTCAGAAGTGTGTCAATTAGATCTTCCCCATCAGGTTTTGCAATGCCATTGGCAATGTCTTTTCTTTTCCGTTGATGTTCAACGACAATATCTTCAAGAATCTTGTCAATCTTCTTCTGAATTTTCATCAGTGCAGACTTGATTCCAGTCAAGTAACGAAGAAATGTGAGTGAAGGGAACAAATCCGCAATGTCAAAGCCTCCTGCAAAACTCATTATTTCCTCAAGCAATTTAGTGAAATCATGTCCATCTTTGCATTTCTTCCCAAATGCCGCCCGAGACACCACATTATTGGTCATGGCAAAAATCTTTTCGCTGAGATTAATTGTTTGTCCTTCAGAGAAGGAAATGAATTCAACAAGATCCCAAATTTCCTCTTCTCGGATTGATCTGAAAGACAGGACACGCTTAGCACTTAAGAGTTCCAGGACAGATATCTTCCTCAACTGCCTCCAGTAATCATTGTAAGGAGAGAACACAAAACTAGAATGATCATAAGACATTACTTCAACAGCATACACTTCAGGCCTTTGTGCAAACATGATTTCGTTCGTCTTTAACACTTCTTTGGCTGCTTCAGGAGATGAAATGATGACAGCAACAATCTGACCAAGTCGTAGGTTCATGATAGGACCGAACTTCTTGCATAGTGTTGTCACAGTATGGTGTGGTAGACCCCCGGATAACTGATGCAAGTTTCCTATAACAGGCAGCTGTTTTGGCCCTGGAGGCAGCTTGCGTTTGCCTTGGGTTTTCTTCCTCCAATACCTAACAAGCATCAAGAAGAAGAGAAGAGAAGTTAAGAGCACAGCGAAGGATGGGAATTGGGGCATTTCGGTTATTGAAGAATCCATTGATATTTTGTGTTTCAAACTAAAAGAACTACAACTCTTTATAGATGCTAGATGAGATGGTAAGAAAACAACGAAAGTCTCTTTAAACAATGTTTATTTATACGTTGACAATTAAAGTTTGTATGTATCGTTAAAAAAGATCTTTAACAATATGATGTCAAAAAATGTGAAGCCACTCTTTTTGACTCTCTGTCAATTAGGCAGTGTTGTTAATTTTTAGGTGGTGAAAGCTTAAATTGGTTGGTAGTCGTGGTAAATTGAAGTCTATACGTAGAGCTTCCATTTCCATCATTCATTCATCGTCCTGAATTCATTTCTAAAATTTCCTTATAATGTTTCTTTGCTCCATTGTCCGAGAGAGAGGTTGTCTTCTTTCCTGCTTAGTAGAGAAAGGTTGTAATGCCTTTGTGTTTAGTAAAATTATTCCCATCTTGTCCATAGATATTTCTCAAACTTTCGAAGTTTTATTACGTAAAGTTGTGTCTCCATTATTATTGTTCATTTATTATTTATATGGTGGGTAGAGCAACCCAATTGCTATTGTGATAGACGAAAAGCGCCATGAAATCAAATCTGTGCAATTGTTGCATTGTATTTATTGATTAGCAGTGGTTTATTGATTGACACGTGACCAGTCTAAAAAATTGTGCCGTTAACTTTTTTCACTAATAAACTACTAAAATTCATCTATAATTAAATTTTAAAGTCGAGATTATGATCCTAACTTGAAGAGGATCATATATAATATTAAGAACTCGAGAACTAGAGAGCCTTTTCGCTTAAAGACTTAAAAATTGTTGTCCTGATTTAAAGAGGATAAGTAATCAATAACAGAGGACCGAAGACCTAGAGAATAACCAAACCTATCTGAATTAGAAGCTAAACCTATTTGAATTAGAATTTTTTAAGGAGTATTATAAAAATTTTGTATTTAAAGGAGAAAAAAATAAGGGAAAGTGATTTGAGAGAAAAAATTCATCTGATAAAGATTACATCTTCTATTTCTAATATAAAGATTTTACGTGTTTATTTTGTAGACTAAACAATTTTGTTAAACCACATAAATTCTTGTTTGCTCTGATTTTATTTATTATTTTTGTATTTTTTTTCGTTATTTGATTGGATCTAAAAGAACCTCCTCAGAGAATAATATTGATTTAGTCAGATTAATATTAGGACATTGTTTATGATTTTATGCAATAATATCTTAATGATAAAAATAATATTTTACAATATAAATTGTCATGATGTTATCGATCGTAAAATATAATATTTATGTATATTACAAGTTATTCTAATATATTATAAGTGTATAGATTAATTTTATAAATACGTAACAATTTTGTATTACAAATTTGAATAAGGAAATTAAATATTATGCTTCTCAAAATGAGATTATCCATTTATAATTAAATATAATGATAAACTGGCTAAAATAATTGACAACCAAACAACAAAATTTTTAAACCACATAATTTCGTTAGTGCCACATATATTAATGTATCTTGCTCAAAATTCTCCTTGAGTGAGACTTCTATGTACATTATCAATAATCTTTTTTCTCTAGTCGCCAACCATTTCAAGGCAAGTAAATTATAATAAACTCCTTAATTGCTACATTTTCTAATATTGTATTGCTGATGTGTTACTATGTATTCCGGAATATGCCTATCTTTCTTGCGTTGTAGTCAGCTTCTATCTGGGTACCTAAAATAGCAGAAATATTAAACCTGCGCACTCTGATAACTTCTTATGTTATACACACACGCATCTTGTTTGTGTCATAGTCAACTTTAGGGGCACTTAAAATATTGCAAAATATAAAACTTGCACTTCACGGCAACTTCTTGTTTTTGTACTCATGTTATATATGAGAAATGAATTCTGCAGCTGGCTCATTTCCTTTATTGTTTGATGCCAATATTGGACAAACGAGGCTTCAGGTGAATCGAGGAGAGACAAGATGAGAGATTCTCTACATTGGAATTGGTTTTGTTTGTGGGTTTGGCTTTGGATTAAGTTCCTGGGGCTGGAGAAAGGAGGGGCATATTATGACATGTAGGATCGCCTTATACAATTGCTCTTGTTTCATTTCCTAATACCTGGGGTCTTTTTTATTGGTTCCGGACTTATTTCATTGTTTTTATAGAACTTACGTTTTTGTTTCAACAAAATTAAAAGGGATAGTATGTATATTTTCTGTTTGTTCACTAATCAATGATATAGCTTGTACAGCGAAATGTAACTAAGGATCATCAAATTGACTGAACTTGAGGGAACTTTGATTGGTCGTCACCACCCGCAAATCATCTTAGAATTAATTTGTGGTTGCTGTCACCGATAGATACTCTCTGTTTAAGTTCCTTCAGAGAAAAATTAACACAAGAAAGAGATTAGCTCCTCAGAATCTTGCTCACCTTAAAATGTCATTGACATTTTAATTAGCAATAATGTGAAACCATTCTAATATTTTACTTTGGGATACTATTTGATTCACACAAGATAGTTCCTGAGATAAGCTGCCAAAATGTGTCAAATCTACAATCCTACAGTTCTTCACTTTAAGGCAACAAAATTTCTTTATGTAGCTGCGAAGTTCACCACTAATATGATGCAGCCTGTCTTGCTTTTCAGTTAACTGAGTCTTCTAGAGCCCGATACAGCTCATGCTGTGGAAAATCTGCTGCCTTACCATGTCAATGGTGACTTATCACCCCTCTGCGAGTGGCCTGACCAAGTCTGTCCCCGGTATAAATATTGTTGGACGAGCTCACTACACTTCGTTGACACACCTGACCTGACGATGCTTGCACCTTCCAGTATTCAAGTAAATCTTTTACCTCAATAAATTTTGATCATGAAAAATCTAATCCTGACATAGAAGTAAACATTGTGCTTAATTAATTATAACTTGGTGTAGGGGATTGCCATGATTCTCATGGCTTCAAAAATATGTGTATTGTTGGTGCCATACGAAATTTCACCACTCAGCTTTCGCAGTACAGAGGGGGGACCTGATCTCCGACGTAAGAATCCTCTGCCACCAAAACATTCTCCAATGATTGTTAATTTACCTAGTTGTTAGCTTCAAATGTTGTGGTTTCTATATTTTTGAAGATTATATGACAGAGTCATTGTTATTCTTATCACACTTCATGGGAGATATCCATCATATAAGTGGGGCAATTTTCAAGTGTTCGCTTACATTTCTTTTAGCTTTCTGATTTCGAACATTAATCCATATATTATTTCTACTCATTGTTTCAGCTAATGCATGTGCGATTTACCAGTGATGAAGGGCGACCACAGTAGAGTTGCGCTGGTTCAGACACAAATCTAATCTGCACCGTGTTAAGTTTTATCAATTGTTGGTTTTATTGTTGTGCCAAGACTTGCCATGCTAACAGCAAACCACAAATAAGTTCAACTCTCTAGAAGAAAGTCTTGCAATGTTTCACTAAATTAATTTCTTCTTATTACAGGTATGGAACAGAGACATCATTCTTACAGCTTGAGCAGATTGATAAAATACATAAGTAGCAAAATTCACTGATGTAAGACCAAGACACCCTCTTGCACTCATTTTCTTTGGAAATAAAACGAAATTCCTTCTGTTTATGTTCTTACATGCTAAATAACTACGATAAAATAGGGAATTTGGTGTGATGATGTATCATCATGGAAAGACTCTGATAATCTCTGAACTCTCCCCAACCGAAACAAAGCAATCCATCTTAAATTAAGTAGACTCATGTTTCTTTCGCCCATATGCAGGTATGCAACTGAGAGTATAAACATAGCTTGCAAATGAGGTTACAAAGGTGTTCTCTGTTACATTGGTGCAACTCCAGCAGATAAGACAACATAGACCTACAGTTTCTTGACCTAATCGTCGAGATTTCTCGGCTAAATGAAGGAATTCCACATACCAACTTTATTTCGTGTGTTTGCAGATGAGTACTTCGATTCAAGAATGCCAACTGTGATGAAACGTATTGCTCATCAAGGAGGAATCCGATTGGCCGTGTACTTGAACCGGGTTTTCGGTGACCAGGAAGAAGAATTTGCAGCAGCCACATCACATTACAAACCAACGTGAGACCACGTAATTTCATAATTTCTAGCCCCCCCCAGAAAAAATTTAACCCATCAAGTTAAAATTTGTACTTATTTATGTTCAAAGACAATCTTCTTTTTGTGTTCAATGGAGAATTTATAAAAATTAATCTTTCGTTGTATATTTATTATTTATAGGATATGATTAACTTTTTATAAGACTGAAAATCAATATGGAAATTTAGAATTCGAACTCCCATCTAAGTCGGTGGATTAGATTTTCTCTTTTACATTTAGTAGTAAATATAAAAATATATAAACATATGATGTAAAGTTTATTAAATTTTTTAATATATATATATATATATATATATATATATTTGTGTGAATATTCTTTGCTGCAGTTTAACCTTCAACTATAGTAAAAACCGAATTGCATGATTGAGTTTTTACGTAAACAAAATGAAATCCTCGTGATTTGGTTCAATTCGATTGGGCTTTTTCCAATTGTTCATTTAAATTGGGCCTGTAGATCAAGGTTGGGCAGTCGAAGTTTTTGTAATTGGGCTTCGTTACTTTTGCACTTTCTATTGTTGGATGTTAAAGGTCTTTTTCCTTTTACTATAGAATAAAAATATTCGAGTGTCTAATTTCTTTAAAATTAGAATATAATTGATCTATTTGTTTTAAATAAATTGTTAATCACAGTTCAAATAACTAAGTTATCACTAAAATTTAAATTTTTGAGTATGACAATTTACGAGTATATATAAGTAAACAAATAATAAAGGATGCTTCAATCACTTCAATAAAAATTAAAAACATTTAATATATATGAACCTCTTCATTCTCCAAGCTGTAATGTGGGTCCGGATGAAATTGGAAAATAGAATTGGTGAAAATCAACGGTGAATGATAATCACCGTCTGAAAAAATCATAAAAGGGGGACCCCAGATCCCTGGGAACAAGAAGATCCACCAGTAAAATTTTGTCACGTAATTGAAATTAACTCGTCGAAACGTGAGAAGCAAGGTCTCACTATGGCGGTGGAACTATCTGAACTCTGAAGTATGGACAACGTTTAAAAGCTGTCACTTTTGAATTTACTTTTCCTAGATGAGGGCCCACCGTTTATTTCAGAAACCAGTTTGCAGTCTTTGAACAGATTTGAAGATCTAGAAACTAGGTTTAGGTATCTCTACATTGAATATTTCACAAACCCAAAACTACCCTGATTAAACGGCGCCGTTTCCGTTACCCATTGCATTGTCCGTCTCGCCCAAAGAATATACGGAGACATGCTGCCTTCCTCGAACTGAGTTTGTTCACTTTTCTTGCCAAAATATTAAAATATAACGTGCAGTGAAATGAATATAGAGATAAGTGAGTCCGCGCACAATTTTCTTGCGTTCCAAGTTGGCAACCTAGGTCTCTCAGCGTCGTGTCATGGGCATATTTGGCCAACTATATAAATATATGAGCATGAACTTTGCTCTTGTAGTTGTTTGTTTGTAGCCTACAAAGCTGTAACCTTTGAGCTAAAAAATTTCTCCAGGAATATTGGAGACTGAAGTTTGAACCAGAAAACTTATTCGTTCTTGAAAAGTAACGTTCTTGAATCTTCTTTGAAAACAAGTTTCTGTTTTTGCTTCTGGGTGTTTCCATATTTGTTGTCGTCGCGAAGGTGCTTGTGTGCACACATTATATGCATAGTAACCATTCACAATATATTCATGTATGTATGTTAGGTGATAGTTTGGATCTTTTCAGCTGATTTAACTCTGTTCCTTTCTTGGTTTTTTGTTGAGATCTGTGAAATTCTCTTTTAGGAGTTTCTAATAAGCATGACATAATTTTTCTCAAAGGTTTGAGCTTGATCGTTTGAATGCGGTTGCTTCTGTGTTAACTTTTGTTTTTGTGATCTTTCATGAAGGTCTTGTTGTTTGTCACCTTGTTTGTTTCAGAAGTTTCCTACTTAAAAAAATTATAAACTTCTCGCTAAACTATGTAATAAAATATGCATTACTACATGGTATTAAAATTTATTCTTGTTTTTTATGTTTATCTTTGAAATATGAATATTCTAGAATGTTTCTACACTCTTTCATACAATAGCTGAGTTTATTTGTTAGAAAAATGATGCTTTTGATGCCAATTTTCTTTTGCAAAATCATTTATCTTTTAGAAAACAGAGGATTACATGATCTATGCAGCTTCTAGATTTACGGAGGTTGCAGAAAATAGGTTGGTTCATTTGATATTCACCTGTGAATCAGCTCAGCAGTCTTTTGTTTCTAACCAAAATAAAAGGGACGATCCTTTTAGCATTATCAACATTTACAACGATTGTGAATTGGTAGCACTTATCACAATTTTTATTGCATCAAAACGTGTCAAATTGGGAGGTTAGGTACTACACAAATGCGTTTGGCAATTGGGTATTGCCAGCTTTCTGCGTTTGTTAGTGCATTTTAGAATTTTACAAGACTTCCCTCTTTGTATCTGCCCTCAACTGACGAGGAAAGCAGAGTATGCATTTGTTTTCTTGTTAAGAAGTCCTGGAAAAATGCTTGGTCCTACCATAACGGGCTATATTACCTGACTTGGGCCAGTACTTTTTTTTGGACTTTGTCACGATTGTCTTTACTCGTCCACAATGTTTGGAGTTCTTGAATAGGCTGCCTCTATTTAATTCAGCTCTCAGCTCTTCCTTTAACAATAGTTGCAATTTGAATAACTTGTCCTCTCCTCTTCCTCGTTGCAGGTTTAATTGGTCAAAGAGCTTCCAACTATAGAGGATATACGGCCCGAAGACATAAGGGCTTGCATTTAGAGTTGCAACTCTCAACATGGCATTAGCAAGGATTGCCAAAAGTGGTTTGAGAAGATCAGTAGGTGCTACTGGCAGTTTCTTTCGTCAAGAGGACATATACAACAACAAATGTTTCTTACCTTCCCCTGAAAATGTCTCACAAAATGGCAACTTCTCATACTTATCCGGCTTCAGGACGGTAACTAGCATGACTTCTTGGAGCAGGGGAATAAGAACAACCCCGGATCATCAATATCGCAATGCTGAGAGAATTCTGGAGGACTCTGAATCAGAATATGAGGATCCAAGATATCCGGGTTTGGAAGCAACCAAGCCAGGTGAAAAGCCTAGGGTGGTTGTTCTTGGTACAGGGTGGGGTGCATGTCGATTTCTTAAAGGACTTGATAGCAAAATATATGATGTTGTTTGCATATCCCCGAGGAATCACATGGTATTCACACCTTTGCTCGCTTCAACTTGCGTTGGTACACTGGAGTTTCGCTCTGTAGCTGAGCCTGTCAGCCGGATACAGACTTCATTGGCATCAGATCCGAATTCATACTTTTATCTGGCTTCCTGCATTGGCGTTGACACTGATAAACATGAAGTGAGTGAATTGTCAAAATTTTCCATGCAATTAGCTTAGTTATTATTTACACATACCATTCGGTTACACGGTTATGAAACATGTAACCACCAATCAATGCATTAGAAAACAGAGGTACCCACAGCTGCATGCATGTAGTAAATTAGATATGTAACTGGCAGAGAGTACTCCATAATACCATTTGATTAGCACATGATTACAATAATGAATTGTCTTGTGGAAAAATTAATTATGTTTTTCTTGTAGGTCTATTGTGAGACAGTCAGCAATGGTAAATTGCCTCATGACCCTCACCGATTTAAAGTTGCATATGACAAGCTCGTCATTGCTGCTGGAGCTGAGCCTTTAACTTTTGGTATCAAGGGGGTGAAGGAAAATGCATTTTTCCTTCGTGAAGTAAACCATGCCCAAGAAATAAGGAAGAAGCTTCTCTTGAACCTCATGCTTTCTCAAAATCCAGGTGACATTATTTCCCATCTTTAGATTTAATTTTAATCTTAAAGTTCCTAATCAATCAGACCTCATTCTCTTAATCAGCCCTCAGAGCCATTGAGTGCTTGTAAAATACTCAAGCCTTAATGATGTTTGTTCTCTACTACTTCATCAATTTGTTTTGCTAGGAGACAATATGTATTGTGTAATTTCTAAACCCATAGCTTTCTTGTACGGCTGACTTTGTAATCTTAAAATTCAATTTATTATGACAGGCATATCAGAAGAAGAGAAGATACGCCTTCTACATTGTGTTGTTATTGGAGGTGGCCCTACGGGGGTGGAGTTTAGTGGTGAATTGAGTGATTTCATCATCAGAGATGTCCGCGAACAGTATGCTCATGTTAAAGATTATATAAAAGTCACCCTCATTGAGGTACTTACATGTATCCTAATTTTGAAACGATCTTGTAGGAAGACATGATTTTAATGTCGTTAGCTATTAACCAAATGCTTTTTCCTGAATAGGCAAATGAAATTCTATCATCCTTTGATATTGGACTAAGGCAATATGCAGCAAATCACCTCAATAAGGTAAAATGAATTGCTTCTAGTATTTCCTTATAGTTCTTTGACTGTCTCTAACGAATGGAATTTTCTACCAGTCTGGCGTTCGCCTCATGCGTGGTGTTGTGAAAGAAGTTCATCCTGAAAAGATAGTTCTCAATGATGGGACTGATGTGCCATACGGCCTCTTGGTCTGGTCTACTGGTGTTGGTCCCTCTCAGTTTGTGAACTCACTGAATCTTCCCAAGTCACCCGGTGGAAGGTAAAGAGGCAGCGTTCATTTTGGACTTTTGTCCTCTCTCTTTTTCTCCTTTGTTTGTGTAAATTATGTGTTCCGTTGATTAAAATTATTGATTGATACAGGATTGGTATTGATGAATGGTTGAGGGTCCCTGCTGTCGAAGATGTTTTTGCACTTGGAGATTGTGCTGGTTTTCTTGAGCAGACAGGGAGGCCAGTGCTTCCTGCTCTAGCACAGGTGAGATCCTTTATACCCTCAAAAAATTCTTGGTTTCTCTGATATGCTTCCATGTGGCTCTTTGGCGCCGCTGAATTGTATGATATTGAACTCACTTCCATTATTTTGATGAAATTTTCAACTTTACATAAATATAAAGAGATTGAGAATCACATTAGCAATTGTGGCGTTCAAATTCAACCATCTAAATAGGCCATTGAGTTGATAATTATTGAGGGATGCTAACTAACAAAACTAAGGCAGCTTTGAGTGCTGTACCACTCTTTAATGAAATCTTATTACTGCCATGAAGAAATTTAAAGAGAGAGAGAGAGAGAGAGAGAGAATGCAATGCTGAAACCTTAAGTTTTTGAAATGGAAGACAGAACGAGGAAAGAAGGGTACATGTTGTTTATTAGCTTTCACTAGACTGGAAGGTATCACCCAATGGCTTAACTCTTGAACTGATGTTTTCCAATGAATTAGGAAGTACAATTTTTTGTGCATTACTTTAGCGACTTACGGGTAAAGCCTATAGTTTGCTTTTGATGTAGTTTTGAGCTGATCCATCTAAAATATTCAAACAGGTTGCAGAAAGGCAGGGGAAATATTTGGTAGGGTTATTTAACAAAAAGATTGGCAAGCAGAATGGGGGCAAGGCATCCAGCGCAAAAGACATCAATCTAGGAGACCCTTTTGTCTACAGGCATCTTGGAAGCATGGCATCAGTTGGACGCTACAAGGCCTTGGTTGATCTACGCCAATCTAAGGTAATCTCAGAATCCTGTACCTTTGGCTACTAGCACAATGCAAAATTTGGTTCACTAATACTACAATCTGTATGTTCGCAGGATGCAAAGGGCATATCACTTGCTGGATTTCTCAGCTGGCTAATTTGGCGCTCTGCTTATCTCACGCGAGTTGTAAGTTGGAGGAACAGGCTTTATGTTGCAGTGAACTGGGCAACCACCCTAGTATTTGGCAGAGATAACTCCAGGATAGGCTGAAATCAATATCATTGATTTCACATCGGATCTGAGTCCTACTTTCAAATTACCTGGCTCTGCATTTCTTCATTTGTATAATTTGGCAAGATATAAATTTGAAGGTGGATCTTGCATACCAATTCTTGTAACCATACAAGTCTTTTTTTGGAAAATATTAGTTATATACCCATTTATATATGATCAACCAGTTGATTGCCATCGATTTTCTGCAAACTGTCTGTGCTACTAAGGATCAAACAGAACCCAGATTCATGTAAGCAAGAGTAAGAAAAAATAGTGAGCGGAAAATATTGCAAAATTTAACAAATTTCCATTGGATGGTAAGTGCCAATTCTAGACAAGACTAATTCCTTCATATACCAAAAACCATGAAAGAAACAATCCAACAACTGAAGAACAAAACCCCGTAGTAAATTACTACAAAATTTTGTACAAACTCCATAGTTACATACATGAACACAAACAGTTCAGAATGAACTAAGACAAGTGAGCAGCTGATCGGCGATTACTGTGAGAGAAGATGGAAGCAACAGTATGAGCCAAACCCACTAAAATTGCCACCTTCACTTGGCCTCTCTTGGGAATTGGACGGGCAGCAGTTAACCTCTGAGAGAAAACTCCTCCGTTCATTATAATCCTCCTTGCACCTGCCATCTCTTCTTTATAACTTGAATCAAATTTAAAGATTTCAAAGAACAGGAGAGATCAGAGAAGAGACAGAGAGAGAATTGTTAGCTTGTGGGTTGGGCTGTGATGTGTTAAGCTGCTGCTCTGCTCGGTTTATATAGGGGGAAAGGTGGTAATGAAATGCACACAGTGTTTGACTATGAGTTGACAATCTTGACCTTGCCTTGCCTGTCGTGCCTGTCTTAGTTGTACTCGACTCCATATATTTTTTAATGAAATTGTTGACCAAAATGTCCATTACTTTCATTACCATGAATTATTGTATAGTCTTCCCTGTTTTGGAAACCATGGCAGTTTACCATAATAGGTATTCCAATTGCATATGTAAGTAATATAAGAGATTTTATTTTTTATTTTAACATGGTGGGAAAACTTTTTATTTTACTCTTGTCTAAATACTTCTTATTGAACACTTGTAACAAGATAATATGTATTAATATGATTATCACTTGTACATATTTAAAATTTAGACACGTTTAAAAATAAAATTTTAATGAGAGTTATTACATTAATATTGTCATGTTCACGTTCAAATTTTTATTTTATATTTTATTTTTATTGATATTAATATTTAATTATTTTTCAAAAAAAAAACCTTGATGTTTGTAGACACTATGCCATATAGAAAAGGAACCCATAGTTTCAAGTGATGAGCAAAGGGCTAGATTTAGAAACATCCATAGAAAACTAAGGTTTTAAAAATAATTTATGTACTTAGGCAAGTGAAGTCTTCATCTTAGGGGCAATTTAGTCACTTTGAAGGAGAGACAAAGAAAGGGGCAACAAGATACTGTTGTCTGAGAAATAGGGCAGACAAGTTTGTCGAGAGATGAGTCACTTATTTAATGCCATATTGCATAAAAATCACATGGCCATTTGCCCATATCTTTGCCATCAACCCAAGAAAGGAATCCATCATTATGGTGTTTGTTTTATCTTTTTCATAATGGGATCCAGTTGATAATAAAGTATTGAAATTTGTTTCTAACAAAAACCCTCTAGCTTGTTAAAAAATGGCCAAGTGGATTCTCTGAATAGAAAATTTTCAAAGTCACAGTCATGTCGTCTTCTTCTGTAATGTAATGGAATGAATTAGTCCAACTCACTGAAACTTTCACTGTGGCATAAAATAATTGGTGACTGCTATTAGTGCACTGCAGTTCATTCGGTGAATGAAGTAGTGGGATTGCCTTGATTCAGTGTACTACTTAAATTCTAAGGACAATTATTTATAAATTAAGCTTCTGTTCTAGGATTTGGTGTTATCACTTTTTGTTTGAAGAGGGAATAGATTCGGATCTAATGGTGTTGGATTACAGAATAAGGCTATTAATTAATTCAAAATGTCATTATTTAACACAGTACTTTAAAAAAGCAATGAATTACCAATAGCCTGCAACTTATTTTTTGCAAGGGGAAATCGCTTTGTAGAAGATATATATCTTTCACAGAAAAAAGTGGGTGCTTTAATTTGTTTAATTCTCTCTTCACATAGTTAACTTTGCTTTGTGAAACTTTAACTAAAAAAAAGAGGAGGATGGGTGCATGAATGTACACCATAAGATAGTAGCAAAAAAGCAAATCTACTTCATCTTCAAAACTAGGAATGATTTCTCAACTTTTGGTGATGTGTCTCACCATTAGGGTTCAATTTGGCAATTAATTCTCACATGTATTGAAGTACTTCTCCCATTTTATTTCTCACTTATGTTGGGATATATTCTTACATGTCCTATTAGTTGGGAGTAAATTTCATCCTTGGTAATATATAATATAATAACAGAGATTTAAACCTCTAATGTAATCAGTTCTTCATTCATATTTGAGCTAATTTTCTCCCTGAATAAGAATATATTTGGCCTTTCTTAGAATGCATAACTTTTAAATTATACTGTAATAGTACAAATCTAAACTCCTGTAGCCCTCTTACTTGAGATAAGAGGAGATTTTGTCCTCTTTGGATATAGACTCAAACTATACTATAATAATGTAAATATGAAATTTAAAAATACTTGTGATGTGATTTCCTATTTATTATGTCAAGTAGTTTTTCACTCTTTTAAATGGAAGTTTGATTTCATCCTTCTTATACGGGGAACCTTTAAGTTTGTGTTAGGGTTGGGCAGTATTTCTGCCTGCCTCTTAATTGGAGTGGATTTCATCCTCCTTGATAGATATCCCAATGTTTTTTATTTTATTCTGATTACAATAATATACGCTCAATAGTTGTAGACAAACATTAGTGCTGATTTCTGATTGCTGTTTGATTGTCCAGAACTGTAAAGAAAATGAGATGTTCAACAAACAAACGAAGTAGAGAATTCCATTAGAAATTAAACTTCTTCTCTGTACAAACACTCGAATACATTTTCTCACTTACATGATCCACAAAAACAAACAGCTCATGTATGTATCTACACAACAACAGAAGAACTCCAGTCTTGTCTCTAGTTGTCCGATCACCCTATAATCTCAACTCATGACAAAATTTTAAGTCTTCTGGGTCTCTACCGAGAGAGCGGATTGCCAGCACACGATCTGCTCCGGCGAGAGAAAATAGAAGCAAAAGAGTTGGCCAATCCCAACACAATCCCCAGCTTCACTTGACCCCTCTTTGGAATCATACGCCCAGAACCAAATCTCTGAGAATAACTACCACCGTTGATCATCCCATTCCTACTGCTTGCAGCCGCCATTTTTAATTTCTTCGGAGATTTTAAGACTCAGTGAGAGAGCTGTTGCACTTGCAGAGTTTTATCTGATCTCTGTTTTGTACTTGGTGTGGCTTGCTGGGACTTGTAGTTTCGGACAGGTTGTTTATATAGAGAATGCTGTAATTAAAATGCCCTGGATTAGTATGAAGATTAAGCATAAAAATCAAAGTTAAAGAAGGGTAATGAAGTCATTGAAAAGAAATGAATAAAGTAAAACGAGAGGATGAGGTTGACAGGACAGCACAGCACAGAGCCGGAGGCTGCTGCTTTACTGATAATGCTGCCCGCTAAAGCACGCATAATAATGTAAGTGAGAGATTATATTAGTATTTTAATCCATGCTGCATATTAATCACGTTGGTTTTTAATTTTGAACGAGTTGAACTTAGAAACCTAACCGCCTTTGATCATCTTGACCAGCTGATGTCATTGCTGACAGGAATTTTGATGACACAAGAAAGCTGCTAAGTGCTAGAAAATTCATTGAATCAAGACTTACGGGCTATAATTTTTGAATTGTGGGGTTCAGAGATGAGATTAAAAACTTGAATTAAATGGTCCTACGATTAAAATAATGTTTGTTATTTCACCTTCAATATCAAAGTGTTCCACTAATTAAGAAGAAAAAGAAAGAGAGATGATGGGAATTTTGACGAGTTTTCAAGGTTCAAGCATCTTGGCTGCTTTTTTAGTCTCCTGAGGATAACACACTATCTTCCAAATTCTAATGTGAAAGAGACGGGTTACCCTCATCCACTAACTCAAAGTATAAGGGATGAAATGTGTTGGTTGGAGCTTTGGCCAATTACATGTTCAACAGGGCAAAAATCATGCTCCTGCAATACAAATTATTAGTCATTCTAAAGCCAATAATGAGTAATCGAATTTGAATCCGGACAATTTACGCATAATAATCAAAGAGATGTCCTAGAAGTAGTTTAACTGGTCTGGAACACACTCAATACTTTTAAACTATTTTAAATTTTTGAAATAATAGGAGTATGAATTTGGTATTCCGTATATTAAGAAATCTTTCCATTCAAAATTTTTAAGTAAAAAAAATGTAGTAATTAAAGATATATAATTACAAAATTTACATTAATGTTTGCTAACAAGGCAGCTGACAATTTATGTGCATTAAATCCTTTTTTTAAGTTGATTAAACCAAATAATTAATAAATTACAGTCTAATTATTATTTTAATTTATGTTTTAAGGTTATTTTTATCTTACTACTTTAAATTTGGTGAATTCACAATGTATTGGAAGGTAAGATTACCGGTCCGCACTCAAACTTGCACGGGTGGATGAATACTAACCAGGCCAGGAGTTTAGTCTATTTGGTAATTGGGCCCGAGTGCTTCAAGCGTTGCCCCAATTCCAAATTGGGCCTAAATTGTACAATTTAGTAATAAGGAGCCCAACCATAAGGCCTTGCATTTCTTGGGCCTAGTCCTAGCCAGACCCCAGTTCAAGCCCAATTCTAGTAATTTACTACATCATGCTGACGAATGATGAACTAAGGTTCGAGCCCAAATATAAGAAAAAGTGTATTTGAAGACTCTGAAATTAAGTTAAAAGCAATTATAAGATAAGATAAATGATTGTGAAACTCTTATCTACACTTTTGAAATTGAAAGCGAAAGATAGAACTGCCTAATACTTCCAATAATAATGAATTTTAGAATCATTTTGTAACACTATTGTTGTGAGTTGTTGTTCAATTTTCCCCAAACGGCATATTTTGTTTTGCAATTTGCAGTTTCTAATTTCGATACTAAAATGCTCTAATTTCTCATCATTACAGATTGAAATTAGCAACTTTATTGGTCAATTTGCTGCATTCACATTATTAATTAGAATAATAATCAAGCTTTACTGAATGAATTATGATTAAAAACTTGACTAATTAGCATGAAATACTTCATATATAATCATTACACGACATAGGCATGGATTTCGTAGCTTTAACAACTTGTCTTGAGAAGAAATTCCACATGTAAAACCATTAAGCAATGTGAATGAATATCAATATCAATATCTAAGAACTTGATCGATTTGTATTATGTAGGGCCTTTGATTCCAATATTTAACGAACAATTATCGTTGTCCCGTATATCAAAACTCCAATACATTGGCAGAGCTTTCATTTGATTTGTTTGGCCATTTCATTCATGGATATGTCGACCTCCATCCTTTTCACAAACGTGTTAGTGAACTCATCATGACCTACATATATCCTATAAAGCAAACTACAAATAAAAAAATATATAATAAAGAAGAATTCAATTAAATAGTAACAATAGCAACAACAATAAACTTACTTAAATTTCAAATCAAACACAAATTTTTTAAGTGTTGATAATTGCAAGATATGTGTTATTATAGGAATATTTACATTGACATGGCATAACAAAGAGTAATTCATGTCAAACTTTGTAAACACAAACTAAGTAATAGCAATAAATTTTAATTACCGTGATAACTACTTTCTCATACGTTTTGCCTACGTCAGTATTAGAGTCACTACGGTAGAGAGCACTAGACGGATATTGAGGATCCATAAACGTTAAAACCAAATCTATAGAAGTGATGTTTATCTAATGTTTTGAGAAGAAGGTAAAAAAAAATTGAAAGAAGCAGTGAGTGGAAAATAATAATTATCAAATCATCTAAGTCAAGTGGACAAAGTGAGAGGTAGTAAATAATATGAATCCGACACGTAGAAAAAATAACAGTGGTGGCAATGAGCAGCAGCAAGTTACGTGAGGGAAGAAATGGCGGCAACCTCTCTCTTAAGGTACATCACAAACAAAATTAGGTCTCTTTTCTCCTAAAAATACTTTAACTCCAAATTCTCTCTTATTTCTTTAATAATCTCTTCCCTAACTTAATCGTTAAACAGAATTCATTAGTAACACTATCCACGTCCCTACTAATTTTCGTGACGCAAGTACTCGATGTGGTAAATTTTCAACAAAGTTTGATTTAATTTAATTTTTTATTTTTGTTTTAATGATTTAATGGATTTTTAGTTTTTGATTTATTTATTAACCGTCAATTTTTAAAAAACTAAGTCAAAATTATTTCAATAATCAAACTAAATGGAGTATGTAATTAATTTAATTTGGTATTTGGAATTTTTTTATTCATTTATATTTTCAGAGGGGGTGGAGTGAAGTGTGTGGTAAACAAGAGAAAGTATTCAAATACTACTCATAGGCGTGCCGACGGTGTGATGTGAAACCAAGGGAAGTAAAATAATTTATAATAATTTCCAGAAAAGAAGTTACAAGATTACACGTAAACATAAATGTATTATCCTTAATTTTGATCATTTAAATTAATTAATTCAACTTGACTAAACAATTTACTTATGTTTCTTCTTTTTAATCTTATACATTCCCATCCTCTTGAGACTCCGATATTGAGCAAATACACAGATGACAACGCATACGGCAAGATTCGACTGCTGTTTCGAACTAATTCTTCAAAGCACATAAATTTCTTTTTCTTTGATTAAAAAAAGCTGTAATTTTTCCATATATATATATATATATATATATATATATATATTTGATATTTCTCGACCACGTAAGAAAACCCAAAACAGCCAAATCATAGGGAACCACAGGAAGAGTGAGAAGCGGCCATTTACACTTCCGTTCATTTAACCACTTGCTAATGCCTTTATATTGTTCAAGTCTCAGAACTCAAGTTCCGTGTGTCCCGAAACACACAGTTAGATATTTTAACAAGTTTTTGTCACCAAATTATGTAGGATTCAAAGGTTTCTCTTTGTTTTTCTGTGTGCCACAGAGTGAGAGACAGCATAAAGTAGCACATCCTATTGTTTCTCTATCAAAGTTTGACAGAAACTACTCTTCTTCTGCCTCTGCTTCTGCTTCTTCAATAATGGCGGACCAGAAGAGAATGGATTTTGTTAGTTCTATGGAGTCAAAGTACTCTAAAGAATTGGATGTGGCTGTGAGAGTTGTACAGATGGCTTGTTTCCTTTGCCAAAAAGTGCAGGAGAGTTTGATTTCTAAAAGCAGCAGCCAGGTTCAGTCCAAGGATGATAATTCTCCTGTCACAATTGCTGGTATTTTGTTCACTCTTTCTTGTTTACTGTTTTATTCCTCAACTGGGTTCTTTTTGTGGTCTTCATTTTGGTTGATTTGGAATTTGTTTTCTGGGGGGTATCGTTGAATTTGTTACACAATTGTTGTTTCAAATGGATTAATTACAGCTGCTTGAACGGATTGGTTGGATAGAGCTAGAGTCAATAACGTTTCAATGTTGTTTTAATTTGTTCCCGGGATTGTTTCCTTATATTATTATTATCTTAAACTTTTAAATTCCTACTGGATTTTAATTATTCGAATTAACTATTTCATTGCAAAAATGAGCACGTTGAACCAAGCACATATGCTCATTTTATCCTTAACTTTTATCTTGGGTGGAGAGAACAGTAGCAACTTTAAGTTGACCGCAGGGCAAGTGTGCATACAGAGCCCATGTTACTAAAACACTAAACTCCGTCCACTATTCATGGATAACACAACTTGTTTGCTCTCCATTAAAAGAAAGGACTATTGGAAGGTCGCTTGTGGGAGATTCGGATAAAGATACTGA
Organism: Melia azedarach; assembly: GCA_028052125.1. Taxonomy (NCBI): domain Eukaryota; kingdom Viridiplantae; phylum Streptophyta; class Magnoliopsida; order Sapindales; family Meliaceae; genus Melia; species Melia azedarach. The sequence goes on from CM051406.1 coordinate 9,165,103, forward strand.
ATTTGCGATGAAAATTGATAAGAACTTCTTTTTTCAATTTTCCAGAATCTGAGAAAGTCATGTTTTGATGTCACTAAACATAAAGAGAATGTTAGTTTACCAATTTTTGCTTTGTGTGCTTCTTACCATTCAAGCTTCAAATGGAGCAAAAACAACTGCTAAGAGAAACATTTTCTTTGGTACTTTTTCATTCACTAGACAAAAATCTACTATCATGAAAAGAAAAAACTGATATTCTCCTATAAGCTGCATCATCTATTCATCTGGAATTGATTTATAGCTCTCTAGTAAATCCATTTGTAAGCTGTAACGTTTATTTATCTGTTCTTCTATTGGAGTTTTCTAGAACTGGATTAGAAGATGTCTGTATTCAGCTCATCTGTGTCGGTTTGGATCATCTAGTTATGATACTTACATGTTCTCTTTACGTAAACAAAGTTGCTCTTCTTGTTTGTGGTTTAAGTTTTTGCACACTAATGAACTAATAATAACACAGTTGAACTGGCAACAGATTATCCTATCCCTCATGACATAAGTACTTTGATAAATTATTGCTTGTCAATCTATCAGCAGTGCAGTTTATGCAGTGCAAGAAACTTGAAGAAGTTGCTTTAGAAACTATTCAGAATAGCAATACTGGTTTTCTCAATCTAATTTTGTATCCCAATAAATTTGTATCTTTGTAATGACAAATTTGATGCTCCTCTAATTGCCTTGTTAGATAAAACTCAGATTCTAGTTTAACTAGCTGTTTACTGCAAACTGGTATGAGTTTAACATTAGTCCTGTGAAACAGTTATGTTACCTCACTCCTGCTTTGTCTTTAGGACAATCAATTCTCTTTCTATGAGGGACCTATGTTCTCAGCACAGGTCCACACTTTGCCTCTGTTTCAAAGGAAAAACATAAGGAATTTCCTCCTTATTCTCAGGATCATTTGTTATCCTTATGACTGCACTTGTTCATTGAAAGCCAACTAATACCATAATTTTGCCTCCAAATGATAAGCTGATGTCAAAATGCTTAGAATGAATTACCTTAATCAGAACTAAAATTAAAAAGTTATTCCTGATTTAATAGTTGACACGGAGATTGGTTTCTGTAATCTGTTGCTCAATCGCTCTGTCATCATTGCTTTTATGGATGGGGTTCTGATTAAGGCTTCGGTTCTTTTTTCTAATTCATCTCACTGAGAATTTATCTAGTTTATAGTTTTAATCAGTTTAGGTTCTGCTTCAAAGTTAAAAAAAAAAAACATGTTGTTCAAAAGTGAGAAAGCTATGACCAAATCACCTTTTGCTCTTGGATCCAATATGTTTTCCTCCGGTTGATTTGAATCTATAGATTGAAGGGACACTGCTTTGGACTAAGATACATGTTATTCTTGAAATACTAGAAGTAGATATCTTATCTGACGTAACCAGTAATCCTGAAAATAGTACTATACTAATGGCTGATTTTCTTGGTCACACCGTGTAAACAGATTGGAGTGTTCAAGCAACTGTTAGCTGGCTACTTTCTGAGTCATTTGGGAGTCAAAATGTGTCAATTGTTGCTGAAGAGGATGTTCTCAGTCTCTCCAAGGCAGATGCAGCTGGCTTGTTAAAAGCTGTGGTGAACACCGTGAATGACTGCCTAGCTGAAGCACCTCAGTTTGGGCTCCAGGGTCCAGAGATGGCCCTTGGGACCTCGGAGGTTCTTGAAGCCATCAGTCGATGCAACTCAAATGGGGGCCCTGCTGGAAGATTTTGGGCACTTGACCCTGTTGATGGCACTTTGGGATTTGTCCGTGGGGATCAATATGCTGTTGCTTTAGCATTAATAGAAGATGGAGAACCAGTTATTGGAGTTCTCGGCTGCCCTAATTATCCAATGAGAAAGGAATGGCTGAGTTATCAGCATCGGTATCACAGAATTATATCTAAATTAACGCCACCTACATCTGAATCTTGGGACAAAGGTTGTGTGATGTATGCTTGGAAAGGTAGTGGCGAGGCCTGGATGCAGCCTCTAATTCAGGGAAATAAGAAACTAGTGTGGCCAAACTCTGCCAGACCAGTTCAAGTGTCCTCCATTGAGAATCCAGAATTGGCAACTTTCTGCGAACCAGTTGAGAAGTCAAATTCAAGCCACTCTTTCACTGCAGGACTTGCTCACAGTGTTGGCCTTAGGTGCATATGTTTTTTCTTAGTATCTTTGAAAAGAATTATAAGCTTAAATTGCATTTTCCAGCTGCAGAAATAACCTTACTTAAATATTTTGACTGCAGGAAGCAACCATTACGTGTATACAGCATGGTGAAGTACACAACCATAGCTCGTGGTGATGCTGAAGTATTTATGAAGTTTGCTAGGGCTGGATACAAGGAAAAGATATGGGATCATGCTGCTGGTGTTGTTATCATACAAGAAGCTGGAGGAGTGGTCACAGATGCTGGTGGGCGTCCGCTGGACTTTTCAAAGGGGATATACTTAGAGGGCCTTGATAGAGGTATAGTTGCTTGTGCTGGAGCTAAATTACATGAAAAAATCATCAGGGCTGTTGATGCTAGTTGGGACTCCTCTAGTCTATAAATTTTCTGCTTTATAATGTCAATAAGAAGGAAGCACATCGCATTACTAGATGGGGTGAAAAAACAATGTATGCTTCTATCTTTTTCACTTTCTTGGGTAGTCTTGTTTGTGGTGTTATAGAAATCAGTCTACTGGAAGATAAACAAATGCTGAGAGATGGGTTTGTTCTGTATATGTGGAAAGAACTTTTCTGTAAATTGATAGTGGAGTGTTTATTTTGAATTTGTAATGCATGTTAATTTTACTCAACAATTCCAACCTCTCTATGAAGATGATTTTACATACTGTAAGATCCTCTCTTTGTAGTGCCCTATTAACTGCTGGAAAATCTGAATGGGCGATCTTTTTACTTCACTGAGAAGTAAGAAAGTAAACACAGAAAAGCGAAATCACTGCTTTTTGATAAGTAGACTTCACTAAGCAGAACAGATATAAAAATAATGAGACAAGCCCATCTGGGTTCTGACCGCCCCCAACTTGAGAAGCGAAGCCTTGCAACATATTCTCTTTTCTAGTCCAAACTAAATAGCACAGCAACCTTGGACCTGAAAATTATGGCTAAACTTAATACATCTGGGAAATTAATAGTTCAGGCCTGCAATGAAATGCAACATCGCTTGAAGCTCCAACAATAGAGAAGACCACCTTTTGAGTCAACAATTTGTTCTTAAATAAAAGCAAAAAGTTTAAGCATCGAGTTCCCTCACCACCGACTTTAGTAAAATAGCCATGGGTTGAGAGGTACATCCTCGCTGTCCTCAGGCTAGCCAGCAGGACTGCAGCAGTTAAATTAATTAATTGGGTCCCCATCCATTTTTTGGCCCATTAAATCACCAAAATTTCGATGGGTTCGACTTGGCTGAGTTACCTAGCCCTCCATTGATTTGCTGCACACGAACCAACAAGTCCCACTGTTCCCATTTGATTTGATAAACAGTGTTTTCTCTGCATTGCTCTGTTAAAACTTAAAGAGGACATGTTTTCGCCATTATACAAGACTTCTTCTGTTGTTGGATATTTATCAAACAATTTAATTAAAAGAAAATTTACACAAATAATTACTGTACATTTATATTTATAAAAATAATCACTTAATTTTTTTTCTAACCATTTTGGCCCCGTGACCAGATTAACTTTAACCATTTCTTTTGTTGTTTTCTTTTTTGTCTCCTCCCCCAGCTCTTTTCCTGGTTTTCTTCTTTCTTCTTCCATCCTTTTAGACGAAAATCCTTTCAACTTGTTTACTTCCTTTCTTTTCCAAAAAATTAAACTCAATTTCAATTTGAAAAAGAAAATCATAAGTGACCAAAAGGATCTAAACCAATGAGTGTTCAAAATTGTACGATTTTGTGATGTTTGTGCGTAGTTAGATAATACAACAATAGAAATTATCAAATGAGGTGTGTATTGGATGTTTGAGTATGTATGGTGTAATTGTTGAGCAAGAAAACTGGTATTACATGTTGGTGTCGTAGGTTGAAGACTATATGCGCGATACTTTTGATCATGAGTCAAATTTATTACTCACTATGGAACATAAGAGGGGGAAAGAGGGGAAAGGCGGGGAAGGGGGCTTGACCAAGAGTAAATTTTGGCCATGATTAAAAGTATGTAGTTTCGAGCATAGCCAAAGTTTACTCATGTATAAAAGGGAGTAGTTTCGATCATAAGTATAACTTTTACCTTTGAACGAAACAACTCACTCTCGTGCAAGACCAAAGATTTTTTTTTCCCTTTTTTTAAACTCTTTCAAGTCTTTTTTCAAATGGTTTTATGTATGATCAATATTTTCTCAAAAAAAATTCTACTTTCATTCAGATTTAACCTAAGTATATGTCTTATTCTATGTTTTATTTTAGTGTAAGTATGGCTTAATCATTAATGATAGCTACTGTCAACAATGGCTCATGGGAAAGATATGGCGGTGAAGTATATGTTGGCAAAAATTTGTGCAGACATTATGTATTAATGATAATTTTTTATAATATTTTGTTGTGTGTTGTTGTAATAGCAAATGAAAAGTTAGTTGTTGAAACAATTTCTTGTTGTCTTTGTAAACAACATATCTTTTGTTTATTTAAAACTTGTATGCTTTAATTATTTTTGAATTTTTTTTTGTTCTTTGTATACACAAGACCAATATTTTGTATGTGTGCGTGCTCAACGATTTTCCATCCAAAAATAGCAAGAAATAGCGAAGAATTTGTAAAAATCGAAAGTATAGTTTTCATCAAATATAAAGAAGTCGACATGATAGAAACAATGCTTTTGATTACGCTGTTGTAAATGTAATCAAAAGTATAATATCGACCATGTTGACTCCCTGAAACTTACTTTCAAATTTTACAAATTCTTTACTTTTAATCATTGAATAATTAACCATAAAATTATTAATAATTAATTAATTAAAGAAAAATTTTGCTAACTTATATTATTTTATAATATTATATTATATTAATTAATTGCACATGGATAAATTTTAATCATGATCTAAACTACATACTTTCAATCACAACCAAAATTTACTTTTAACCAAAATCCTTACTTTCGATCACGAGTAACAAATTTTACTCTTAATTGAAAATATTGCGTAGATTTTTTTCAACCTACAACACTAATTTACTTGCTCAACAACTACATCACGCACACTCAAACATCTAATACACAACTTATTTGATAATTTTTATTATTTTATTATTTAATTACACAAAATCGCACAACTTTAAACACTGGGCAGTTTGAATTTCTCTAATCACTTGTAATTTTCTTTTTCAAATTAAAATAGAGTTTAATTAACAGGAGAAGAAATGGTTAAAGTTAATCTGATGATGGGGACAAAATGGTCCGAAAAAAATTCAAGTAATTATTTTTGTAAATATAAACGTACAGTGATTATTTTCGAAAAGAGGGTGTAAACAATGATTATTTGTGTAAATTTTTCTTAATCAAATTATCGTAAAAATTATAATATCTAATAAGAAACGAGCAGGCATTGTGTCGGAGAATTCAGGAACACCACAAGAGAAATGAGGGGTTCGGCAAAAATCCCTCCCACCTAACAATATAAAAACGCGTTGAACGACTTGCAGATTATTAATTGCAGGCAATATAATATGGAATGACAAATTTGAATTGATAAGCATGTAATTAAGATGGGTTTTGTTCCTTTTTTCTCTTTTCTTTTTAGGGTACTAAGTAGAAATGTCCTGGTGTAATCAATAAATATCATAAATGATTTGGTTGAGATGACTCTGTGGATTTTGAAATGGACTCAAATTTTTGTCAAGCACTGAGTTTGAAATAAATGCGTGGTCGGGCCCTGCCCTTTAAATTCACTTGCTGCTCTTGTCAACCACTTGATGTTAATAGGATTGGATTTGCCCAAAGATTAATGCATTTATCTATATTGCATGAGTTTAATGAAAGAAGCTTCTTTTTTAAATGGCATGACACCTGTTCGATGAAATGCCGCAACTAAGACGGTGGTAATAAATTGTTTTGAAAATGTGAAACAAACCAAGTAATGTGACTTGAAAATATCAGGAGTTGTAAGAATACAGTATTACATTTGATGGGGTGGATGTCCAGGTTGGACTTACAGAATAATCAATTGGAAAATATGGTGTTCATGCAATCACATCCATGTGTTAATGAATTATCAAAGTGTTGATAGGAAGTTTGTTGGCCGCATTTATGTCATGTTGCCTTATCCATTTTACTTCCCCTCGACTGATGTTGGTACTTGATTATTCTACCGTATATTACCTTCCATTTATAGTTAATTATAATCTTTTAAAACACTGTTTCACAAAGCCATATAAGCCTTAGAATCAAGTCCGCAAGATTCTATTATAAGGTATACTAAAAATTAATAAATACATAATTTGATCATATCCTATTCTTAAATAGAAGTAAAACAAAACCAAAAAAAATTATCTTTTTTTATAAAATTTGAAATCTTAAAGTTTTTTTCCCCGCATTCTTATTAAAGATATCAAATTTATTTTAAATATTAATTGATTTAATTAATAAAATCTTTCAAAAGTGACGTAGGAGATATGGATAGAAATTCAACTCACATTAATTAGAAAGAAGCTTCTTCTTCTTCTTTTTTTTAATATTTAAAAAAGAAAAGGAAATGGATCAAGTTGTTATGATGATATTCTTATAATAATTTTTAAAATTTTGATGGAATGTGCATCCGTACACACCATAACAAAATCCTAAAAGAAAATTCTTAAAATTGGAGTAGTGGGATAGTGCAAAACTCATATGCTACACACTTTTAAAACCAAAATTCATGAACCAGAGAACCCACTGTACAAAAATTAATATAATATCAAAAATAAAACAGCAAATATTAATATTAGTAGTAATACTAATAATAATAATAATAATAATGGCATCCAACCGACTACATTCATTTTGTGGCCCCCTCCTTTATTTAACTGCCCTCCAACTCTCTTCATAAATCCCTTTCACCTCTCCATCATCACTTATATATTATACTTCTTCTTGTTCTGATTTTCCTCGTCACATTCTCACAACTCAAAATCATTCTCCCAACAATACAAAATGAACTCCTTTGCTAGCTTTCTCTTTGCTGTTATGCTCATCGCTGCTGCTGCTTCTTCTTCACTTTGTATGGCAACCCGACCTGCATCATCCGGACCTACTTTCTCACCTCGCCACAACAACGCTAAGGGCAAACCCGCCACCCAAAACAACAACAAAGGTGGTGGAATTGGAAATGGGAATCCATATGATCCTGGAATGGGTGGGATATTCGGACCCGGATCCGGCCTTGGTATACCCGGGCTTGGGAATGGGATAGGTGGCGGGTATGGAGCAGGGTATGGAGGTCCGAAAGGAGGATACTCAAGAGGTGGCGTAATTACGCCAACTGTACTGTGCAAAGAGAGAGGTCCTTGTTACATGAAGAAGCTGACGTGTCCAAGAAAGTGCTTCACCTCTTACAGCCGATCAGGGAAGGGCTACGGCGCTGGTGGCGGTGGCGGCGGATGCACCATGGATTGTAAGAAGAAATGTATTGCGTATTGTTAGAGATAGAGACACAGCAAGTATTGAGTATTATTAATTTCTAATATTATTAGTAGTTGTATTAATGCACATGAGATGCATTTATATGATTATATATTTATATATAGTATAAGATAATTTACATATATATGGTATTGGGTTATGGCTTTATGGGTTGCCTTGTGGTTTGTTTTTTTTTTTTTTCCTTTTTTTTTTTTTAAAGCTACTTATAATATATATATGAATAAAAATGAGTACGTTTTGGTATTAGTAGCTAAGGGTGTTAAATGGTGTGCGTTTTGCTGGACGAACGAATATGAGGAAGGTTTTAATTTTGTTTTATTGAAGTGGTGCCGTGTGAGTTATGATGGGCAGAGGGGCCAAGAGGGTCCAAATTGCCCATAATATGTTGTCTCTTCATGCTTGGAATATTGCTGTCTGATAGTGTGATTGTACTTAGTTTTTTTTTTCGGCGTGAAATCGAAATTGCACTTGCTTTAGTTTCAGTCTGTGATGAAAGCAACATATTTCACAAAACAACATTGGAACTCAAAATTTTTTGTAACATTTAAAACCTTCATAGGGAGTTAAACGACAATGGGTTTCATGGAGCAGTATCCAGAGAAGAAAGAATCTGTAAAAGAAAGATCGACATAAAATGAATTCATGTATGGAAATGATTGTAGCAAATCTCGACAAAGCCAAAGTCTCTCTCTAGTACACAACATATACAAAAGCATAGCACCCAAAATAATAAGTCAAAAAAGAACAAAGGTGTAACAACAAAAGCCAGGCTCCTCAAATAATCAAATATTTCCCAACGCATTCTCCATGGCTAAGGGCATGTACAACCTAAATCATACATAAGGAAGTTATCGGATTATCGCAGTGTTTTCCTTTTGTGTAGTAGTATCATATAGCTGCTCTCATAGCTCCCCGTGCAGCTTCACGCTTCATCTCTGCAGCTTTACCGCTTCCACGGAAATACATGTATACTTGCTACAAATAAATTAAAAAAACAGAGATGTTAAATGGATGTGCACGCTCCCAGCTGAGAAGGAGAATTAAGGAGCAAAGCAGACCTGCATGACCCAGACGCTGACCAATGATTCAAGGCAGAATAATCCAAATCCAACGAAGTAGAATATCTGCACCGGCAAAGAAATTAAGAAAAATATGCTTAAGCCTTCAGAAACACACTATACATTATCACTTTTACTAACATATCCACATTCTATATATTTTATGTAGTGCAGCAAAGACAGAAAGAAGTAAAAGCCCAAATTTATCTAGTTATCTATTTGATTACTTTGAAAACAATATGAATCAGATCTGGACTCAAAAAATATAAGTTAAAGCAAACTTACCCCAACCAGCGCATGGTCGCCTATAACATCCACTGCAGGCAAGATGCCACTGTCCAAGAGTCCACAACAAGAAACCATCAACAGCAAAAAGAGAGAGACATTGATTATATATAAGATACTAAACAAAATTTTAGCCTTTAATCACAGCCTGAGCACTACAGGTGAATTGTATGCCTGCCTAAGCATCCACCAGTGCCGAGAACAAAGAGGAAAAAAATAAATCCTTCTTTTGGCTGACACTAACCAGTGAATACATTATAGTAACTTCAAAAGATAGATGGCATTAGAAAAAGAACGATAAAAAATTGCCAAGAAATTTTAGTGATAGTCAATTACAACATTTTCTGCAAAGAGTAGTCAGAATTAAGAAATACTTACGTCAGAGACTTTCCTTTGAAAATTATAGGAGGAGCAACTGCAGCAAATATAACAAAGCCAAGGTGGAGCTATGGCAGAAAAAAATGAAATAAAACAATTAGGAATCTCCCAAATGTTGGATTTAGAAGCAGATCATAAGTTATAGATAGAAAAGAGAGTTACCAAGTAGAACAAGAAAAACCATCCAAACTTGAAAGCACTATCAGTCCTGCAAGAAGACTTGTAATGTGACTTAAATGACCAGATAAGAAAGAATTCATAACAGAGCAAGCTGATCATCAATGAAATGGTTACTGCAGCCTCTCCGGAGGCTTGAAACAAAGAAATGTAAATTTTCAGTCTATCTCTCCTAATTTCCAACTGATAGAAAACAAGATCAACACTTCTATTACTGACAGTTTCTTAATTCTATCCCAGTATGCAGGACAAAAATACAGCCATACAGACTTATATTTCTAATCATATCTTAATGGAAGTGTGACGCTGCAGATATTACATAACATCCCAATTATGCAATATCAGAAACACATAAAGGGGCCGTCATCCCCCACGAAATCCAACTAAGCACATAGTTGACTGCTTCAGAGGAGTCCTACAAGATCCCCAAGCTCCAGACAACAAATTTTGACATGCAGGAAGGCAACATGAACTGGGACATATGCCTTGATTTTTTGAGCAGAAAATAAATTGAACAGTCAAGCTGCAGAAGAAGCAAAAATAAGTACCTGAAAGCGCGATACAGTGGACGATACCACAGCACATAGGCTCCTGGAACCCCTGATATGAAGTAAATAATGGCGAGAAACCAGATTTTTACACCTACAACGGAAAATCAGCACAAACAAGGCACAAAAATCTAAGACATCAGATGTATAATGGAAAAGCTTTTGTACTTGGAAAGCATGCGAAATGGATTTCTAAACTAACCTTCGCCTTTGATCCATGCTGTGGTAACAGCTATGATGTTCCAGAAAAGACATAGAACCAATCCTGCATAAAATAAGCAAGAATATTATGATGATTCTGATGACAACAGTTATATTTATAACCACAACAACATAGAATATGTACTTAAGAATAGAAACTGATATGATATTTCTGGGACCAGGAGCCCAGTTTATCACTGGTGCGATAAAAATAGAAGCTACAACTTCAGTGTACAAGCCTAACATGATCAATGTAATTTATATACACCCTTAAAGTTTTTCCAGGCATGTAGTCCTCTTAAAAGTCATCATGTTCTCAATCCATGCATACAAGCAAAAAGCTCAGTTACCTAAATATGATGCAAATGCAACATACTGCAGCCTTTGTAGATGAATTGGTATTTCGTTTGCAATATCATGATGAATAATTGGGAAAAATGGTGGCCAATTTTTCTCCTCGAGAACAATTCCAGCTGCAAAACAGAAGAGAGCAATCACACTGATGAATACATGGCAGAACTAGAAGGATAATTAGTACCCAAGAACAAGTCCTGAATATTCAACAGTTTACCATGAAATATTTAAACATCAAGATAGGAGGCAAAACATTTAATAAGGACCTAAACAGTCACAAAGTAACAGATTAATCCTTGAAGTACCCCCAGAACAAATTAGACAACTTGAGATATCAAGTGGGAGGTAAAAAATGAATTGAATTCCCATTCAGAGGTTCATACTCCCAAAGCTATTTGGAATAAAGATGGTGAAACCAATTTACCTCGTGCTGCAGCTTCTTCTTTCCGTTTTACCTCCTGCAAATTTTTTTAAAACAAATACGCAGATCAATCAAAATGCATGGTTTTCCTCTACAATCCAAGCAGGCAGATAAGTCCCTAAACAGAAAAGAAGTCAACTACACCCTGTCTACATTATAGAAACAGAAAAAATGTAAAAGTAAATGAACACATAATAGTGCTTTCATACCTAAACATATAAATCATGGTGATGCAGCCGGTGTAGTATTACAAATATCCCAATATCATTACTAAAAGCATTTTTTATCCACGTGATGATAAATACAAAGTGCTTATAGTATCAAATATAAACATATGCCTAGCTCACTGTTATTCTTCCTAATATTTGGGGGGAGAAACAAAAAAGAAGACTCGTACCCACTGGCAATAGATTCACAATGGTTTATGAATCTGTTCTGTTCTCTCAAAAGAATAAAAAAAATTAGGTGACTGAATATTGTTGCAAAGCCTTGTTCAACAATGATCTTTTAGAAAAAAACACTACAACATTCCTCAAAGAAGGCCCAGAAAGATTGAAATACATTATAAAAATAGTACAAAAGGGCATCATAGACTGAAACTTAACAGAAGATATTATTCTAGACCCAACAAATGATGCAATAGGGTTCTGTTGCCAACCTAATTTAGCCAAACTTAAGGCTTAGTTGAGTTCAAAATCCCATAAAACACATTATTTCATTCCTAAAACCAATTTGCCAATTTCCATTCAGGTGAGGTTTGGTTGAACGTTACCAAGAACACCTATCCACTCAGCTGTAAATATATTGCACTTGAGATACTTAATTTACAGCACATATCAGAAAAATGAGCTGAAATGACAAAATAAGGTCCAAACATCCATTTTCATACTTTGTTTTCATAACAGATATCTGTTTTCGTACTTCCTTTTATATTTCCACCAATGAACAACACAGACCTGCTCACGTCTTTTTAATTCAGACTCCTTAGCTTGAAGTTCCCTTTCTTTTTTCTTCAAATCCTACATTCAAAGTAGACTACGATTAGACAAATTAAGATCAAGCTTAAAGATAGTACATACGAATTAAACATGGACCAAGTCTTAAGCAGCCTGAGAATTTTGTCCTACCGCAGCTGTATCAAGAGGAATGTCAATTGGTGCATCACGCTCATAATTGAAACCAGCTGGTTCAGGAGGAAGAGGTGAAAGTCTTGAATTAGTTGCAGGTGGGACGCTTCCAGCACTCTGAAATTCAGCAAAATCACATTTAAGTGCTCAAGTAATTGTAAACACAAGTTATTTGCGGGTGCAAAGGTCTTCTGAAACCTAATGGCATTAGGAGGAAGAGAAAGATGGATAAAGCTTAAAACAGACATAAAATATCACATCACAAGTCTATTTATTTGCCTCATGAAAATATGGACACGCACTAGCAATGAAACAATGTTATATGATATGTTCAGTAGTCAGGACAGTATTAATCTTTACCTAATCCTAATTGTATTATTCTTAAAAAAAAATCTAATAAGATATGAAAGTCCTTCTAGAAGATAAATATCGATGACAATTCATAGGCAAAATTTTGCTTACTGTTGTAAAAAATGAACCTCCACCGAACTTTGACTGACCCGAGGTTTTCCCCCTAACAGCTGGGTCCTGTTAGTAGTAACAGAAATGAAAGAAAAGTTACATTCAGTTATTTTGCAAATATATTAAATACTTTTGAACAACCAAAACACCCACCACCACCCCTCAAAAACAAATAAATAAATAAAAACAAAAAATTACTATGAGTTTAGGACACAAATGTTCTCAGGCAAAAACATCATTACAAGCAACCGTTTGATCACCATATTTATGAAAGCTTTCAGATGGTCAAAATTAGAATCAACAAACAGGATAAAAAGCTGACCATGATGATTAGATTAATAAAAAAGTGCAACTAATTGAACAGCAAAACTTAAAAAACCTAACTATGTAAACACCCATTCATATTGTGAAACAAGCTTCTTTCCAGTATCTAAAAGATTTATAAAACCATAGGAAACCAACACTTTCAACAAATGTAACACAAAATACAAGCGGAACTACAAAGAAATTAACAGATCCAGTGGAACAAGTTGTCGCTTAGCAACACTTATAAATGAACGCAAGCTCAAAACTAAAGACCGACATCATGATTTTGGCATTCACTCTACCGTTGACTTTACGCACGAAACTCAACAGAACAAACTGGATCTAGCAACTAAAACGCAATAGACCACTTCACTAGTTTCATCAATCGCAAAATCAGCAAATCACTAACTACGAATCCCTAGAATTCCAAAACTTCCATAAAGCGCACAAAATGAATACAAAACTCGAAGCATAAAGAGAGAGAGAGAGAAGAGACTTACGGAGAAAGGATTGACTTCCTCTTCATCGAAGGGGTTGCTATCGTAACGGCCGGCCATCACAAGCGGGTCTTTCTTTCTTCAGGGCAGAAACGAAGATTAAAACAAAATTAAAAAGAAATAATAGCTTTTGTAAAGCTTTAACTATTGAGAAATTAGGAAAAATAAAAATAGAATTAAAGAGAGAAAGAGCAAAAAGCTTGCAGAAGAAGTAAATTGAGATTGCTTACCTTTTTCTTCTGCTTTAAAATGGAATGAAAAATGAGAAATTGAAGCTTTTTTAAATTTTTTTCTTGTCTCTGAAGAGAACGGAGGATTTGGGAAGAGAGAGAGACAGAGAGATGAAGTGGTTGGACTTGTCTCTAGTCAGCGTTATGCGCCTTCTTTAGAAAATGGAGAGAAAATAAATAAAAAAAATTGCTACGAAAACAGAAAATTCATTATAAACAGCGGGAAGGGCGTTTATGTAATTTTGCTATTTAATATTTGAATTGAATGCAAACAAATAACTGCTGTAAAATGTTTATCATTATTTGATGAAAAGATCGATGATTTTTGTCGTATCCTAGTGGTTAACTCTTTGTCCATCACCTCCACTACAATCAAAGTTATATTAACAAATTTAATTAAAATTTATAAAAAGATTATAACTATTTTCATAATTTGAATAAATGTGTAGAAGTAATACGTAATGAATATAAAAATTTCGTTGGGCACATCGGAAACAATATTCAAAGAATGGAGGCCGTTGAAAATGTGTATTATGTATTTGTTTGTTTACACTGGTTATTGAAATGTTTGAATTAAATTAATAAATAAAAGAAAAAGTGTAGCATGTATTTGTATTCCATGTAACGCGTTTTTCCTAGTTAACAACTAAATAGTCGTATTCTTCAGCTACGAGTTTTCCTTCAGAACGTTCCTTTTTCCGTGGATTTGTCTCCTCTCCCTGGTCTGTTCCATCTAGTTCCGGAACTAAAAGTAAAATGCAATACAAACATTATTTAGGATAGAATGGGTCGTATTTGTAAAATCATAAATAATCATTGATTACTTAATATGATATAATTAATTAATTTATTAAGACATTAAAAAATATGTTAAGATTTACAAGTTCTAAGTATACCCGAGACTCATTGCGCAAGCACTCTTTGTCACACGTTGTTATCTTTTTATTTTTAATTTTAACTTGCTAGCACCGTAACGTTACTGGGCCAATAAATTAAAACTCTCTCTTCGATTTACTCAATAAAATAATAAAAAGTACGGAGAGATCGGAATACCGAAGGCATAAATAAAAGTCCACCTATCTAAATATAAAATAACAATAATAAGATAAATTTTCGTGGTAATTTTCTACAGTAGAGAGATTTAAATGCCATTGTAAAGAGGGAAGCCCATTTGAAGGACTGGCTTAAATTATGAAGCTCATGTGAAACGACGGTGGGGTTGACAGGAAAAGAGGAAACCAAAAGGGATAAGCTTTCCCATCGGAGATCTACAAATAAATTAATTATTATAATCTCATGATAGATCAAACCTGCTTCTCATTTCTAAAACAAAAGTGAAACATATAATCTCAGATACTGCTAGGCAAGATAATGTATAATTTACACCATCACTGCCTTTGCCTTGAAGGGGCTCGGCCAATTAATAATGAAAAAATGGAAGAAAAATAGGTAAAGAGCGAGCGAGAGAGGGAAAGATACAAAGAGACAAAATTTAAATTGCCAGAACAAAATTAAGGCGTTCAAACAATGAAAAAATTATAAGCATTTGAACAAGGCTACAGAAACTAAATTACAAAGTATTGATTTCACGTGTTTTTTTTTTTTTTTGTGTGTATGGATGCGTCCAAACTAATACGATACAGTAGAGGCTTCGTTTTGTTATGTTAAGAGTCTTGATGTCTTTCTTTTTTGCGTCTTTGGTTTCTTCTAAATGGATCAACCCAGGCTTTGTCCTCTTCTACAGCTTTATTCCACCGTTTTTTAAATATTTGTAGCTCCAATGTTGATTGCCTCCTTATCTGCTCCGTTCATTTTTAGAGTTAATAATCAGAATATATAACAAATGTTACTTTCCAGTTGCGTCAACCTTAATATCTTAGAATATGTAACAACTTGTAAACCTTAGGATTCTTACCTCAGATCGAGGATCAACAGGTGCAGGACCATGTCTCTGAATATTGAGAAGCAAAAAAAACAACAGAGAGTGTGAAATTTAGAGACTATAGTAGTAAAACAATAAAAAGATAGGAAAAAATGTCTATTGTTTAAAGTTTACCTTCAGTAACTCTTCAGTCTTAGTAGTCTGCAAATAGGTAAAAAAAAAAAAAGTGTCATTCTTGTGAAATGAATAACAACTGAGGTAACCATGACAATCTCGAGTTACTGCAACTATTCCATTACTGAAAGTATGGTGGAAAAACAACGGGATTTGAGATGCTAATCGAGAGGGAGAAAAAGGACTGCATTTCAAATGATGTCATGTATCTAATGCTTCAAATCAGTAAATATTTGGCTTGCTCAATAAATAGATCTAGACATCAAAATACATAAGTTACAGTAAAATTGGATTTCAGGTAGGATTTTTGTCCAGATGAAAGGAGGAATAGGTCAACAAGTAGCATATAAGATTTATGCCTTGCGAAGTAACTCAAAAGAAAAGCAGAACATGACTGTTTGATTGTACTGTGATACACATCTTTATCTAAAGTGTACGGTCACAAGAACCAATCAATTCCAGTTTTGGATATACGAGTTTAATGCTATTTGAAAAGTTGGACACAAAACAGCAAAACAAGAGACAAGTTAATAGACATAAAACTTTCACAAAGATCAAGGAGGACAAGTTAACAAATATATAAGCAGCAGAGAAAGGAAACGCAAATAACCTTTTTCGTAGGTGGTTGTCCACCCAGAGTTTGTATTCCCTGATGAACCACGTACTCACTATCAATAACTCCTACATTCTTTGTACGATCACCCTGTATGATGCCAATATTTTTCATGATTAGCCCAATGCTAGCTGCTATATGTTCAAAAGCATTCAATGTTTTATTTTCAATAAAGCAAGAAATAACAATAAGAAAGTACAATACTTCACATAGAATAAGTTTCCAATTGTTTTAGCTCTGCAAAAATAAGATAAGGGTAATCACCCAATATACCTTGAGCCAAAACTAAAAGCCTCTCAAAAAAAAGCATATACAAAGATGCCTTAGGAAAAAGCTAGGGATGTAAAACAAGGATTTGGGTGGATCCTTATAAGTACTTCAAAAATAGCCACAAAAAAATATATATATTTAAGCTTACTTATTTCTACATATTTTCACTGCAAATTGCTCGTAAATTCAACTACTCTCCTTATAGCTAAATAGAAAAGACAATAGCTTGTTCCTGAAAGCAGTTTAGAGGCTGGGAAGGCTTTAGCAATGGCAACTGGAACATTGATAATCCTAACAGGGACCACAACATGGTGCTTGCAGAAAAATCATGATCCCGTAGCAAAATCTTTAGAATGCCAATAGCTATGAGTTAAGATATGTGATGGATGGTGGTGGTAATTTAGGTGCTAATGGTTTCTCCTTTTTTGCAAACAACTTCTTTCACAAAAATAACTCTCTTTTATTAAATCTATAGATTTTATTCCTGTTTTCCATTTATTATTATCCTAGAAGAGTTACCTTCTCAAGGAATGCAAATTATGAGCTTCTTAAGTTTATTTACATATTTGATTAAACAGAAGAAAGTACATTCAGCATACTAAATCACCAAAACATGCAGACTTTCTCACAGAACCCATAAGCTTACAGAATAGAAAAATGTCAATAAAATCAATGGTAAGGAGAGAAAAAAAACATCAGGGAGATTAACATAGCACACATGAATACATAACCTCCTGGGTGGGATAGAGAAAAAAGAAAACAGGCCAAAAACCTAGTTCAAAACACATCCAACAGAATCTTACCTGTGCACAATATCCAAGTTTCATATCCATTCCCCATCCATGGACAAGATCGTTCTGAAAAAATCAAAAGCAACTGTGAGAGAAACTTTTCAAAATGAAGTAATGAATGGTACTAGAAATGGTGGTGCTCGCAGGTACATATATAAAATTAAATTTAGCTAAAAGCTCATCAAATCTTGGTCAAAGATGCTTGTTCAGCTTATGAAATCTTGAAAAGGGACACAAATATATAATTACCTGTATAAGATGCCAAGCACAATACCAAGCAGATCTTGAAAAAACTGGAGCCATGCCTTCTACAAATCTACAAATGTAATGTAAATAAAAGAACTTGAATTATACTCATTATTGGATACTGCTGAAAAATATCTTACAGTTTGTTACCATCAAACTACATACAACTGAAACCAAAGAAGCATGACTGAATGCATGTGCTGAAGAAATAAAAATTAAAAAGAAATAAAAATTAAAAAGAAATAAATAAAATAGACATTCCTAGTTTACTAGTTCAATCACTTACCCAGTGCATGGTGGCCCCTCACTGACATTTGTACACTTCACACTGCCTCTGAAGTCATACACTCGTCTGCATTTCAAAAATACTTTTCATGTAAGCATAACAAGTTCTTGAATGTAGATTCTAATCAATAGCTTCAAGCACCACCATGTTCACCTATGAAACTTCTTTGTTCTTGCACGAATGGTAAATTTGTGGTGTATATCTGTTGAGTTTGGGTCCAAAGCTGGCTGTGATATCTCAAATCCTTCCGATTTTACAATTTGTAGGTATCTGGGAGAAAAAAGAATCATTAATCAATCAATTTGCCCTATATGTGGCGCATACAAACTAGTCATCAACCAAATAAAATGAAGTCTTATGGAAAACACCTAGAAACCAAGTAAGATATTACAAAATTGAAAATTCATTTTCCACCATCCTAATGATGGGAATATCTTTCACCATGCTAAAAAGCATTTTCCTAACAATAGCAAGTGCTTTTAGTTCATTAAACCGAGTGAGGAATCTCATATAGAGCATAGACTGCTGAAGGAAGGAAATGTACAGCACAGGCATTGAAGGCCATAATTTAATTTGAATGAGATGGTGCCTGTAAGGATATCTGTCAATCATGGATAACAAAAGTTCAAAATGAGTTGGATCAGAAGATGCTCAAGATTTTGAAAGTCAGAGGCTTCACAGACGCATAATCATGTCATTTGCTTTTCAAAACACCTTAGGCATAAACTAAACTATCCTAAATGCCAGTTCTCTGCTTTCTGTTTTCCTTTTTTTCTTTTCCCCTTGTGGAAGATCAGAATGATCTATACCATTAATTAAGATTCTTGTCTTTGGCAATACAAATTTTTTGTGCATCTATAAACAATTGATTATTAATATATATATATATATATATATATATATATATATATATATCATTTTAAAAGGCCAACAACCAGAATATTATAAGCATAAATATTCCACAAGCCAATTGATAGTACCTTCGTGGATCAAAATTCTCCACCCCCAAATCTTCATCCCAAAGAAATATGTAGTCATAGTTGGCCACGACATCGGGATGCAGAAAACGTTTTGCAAACCACCTGAAAAGGGAAAAAGAGCATCCCCATAAGGAAAAAAGAATGGAAGCACAGGATTAGTACTATTCTCAGTGTAACATATCAGACAGACTCAAGAACTCCATTCCACAAGAGGGGTGAGCAATGGCTCAGGAGCCATCACTCGACATGCATCCGGAGGAAGAATATGGAAACCATTATTCAAAGATCTAAGCCATCATTTTTTGACCGCTCAGCCTAGGATAAAACATGTCATAAATTGGTGACTTAAGACCTATATTTTTCTAGTACCTGGTCATGAACTTGGAAAATAAGGGTTAAGAACTAACAGAAACCCTACTGTCAGATTTCTCTGCAGCTTACATAAGCTATTGAGCTATTTTTTCACATAATAAGAATTAAGAGATAAACCTCAGATCCCAGCTCACTATAAGGCATTATAATTCACACAGTCATAAACCACTCCAAGCAATGATATCAACCACCATTTTCAGTAAGATAAAGACACAAGATTTGATATTACAAAACCTTTGTAGCATAAGTCACTCTTACCATTTTGTTTGGTTCTGAGCAGCAATGTGTATTGCTTTGTGACTCCAATCAAGATCCCGCCAGCCATTCACATTGCCATCATAATGGAATAGAATAACTGTAAAATTCTCTGGAAGGAACTGGATTCAATGAAATTAGGGAAAGAATGTTGAAGTCCATAACATATCAAACATTCCAAAATTCGAGATGCAATACCTTTTGGACAATAGCATCAACATTTTCCTTTAGCTTAATACCAACTGGAATTGCCAGCAAGTTATGATTCCTGGAAACACTAACCTGCCATTTGAAAACCACCTTGTCACGGATAATAGTGAATTATATGATAATTTTGCATGTCTGACACAATTCCAGCAGAATGACCAAATGTTTATTAGACTCATAAAGGTCTACTAGCATTTCATTGCTCATCTATTGATTTTCAGTACAGTGAAAACAAAGACCAGCAGAATTTTGCATGACCGACACAATTCCGGCAGAATGTACAGATATTTATCAGACTCATTAAGGTCACCAATCATCTATTGATTTTCAGTCATACCAAAAGAAAATTCAGTGTAAATATGCAGAAAAAAGGCTAAAAGCTAATACCAGCGCATGATAGGATAGAAATCTAACCTTTGACCTTGAACTACTTGTGGACCATAGAGGTCTTAACTCCATATCTGATCTAGCTTGTACAATGCCACGTGGCAAACTTCTTAACTTTGCAGAGGTTAATTTAGACTCCTAGAATAGAAGCATAAGAAGTATTTCAGGACAACATAGAAAATAAGGAACAAATATCCAAATCAAATCATTCGATCCCATGCAAGGAATAAGAATTAGGCAAATAAATTTCAGAAACTTGTAAGTATCAATAAATGAGTGTAAATGACCAGAAAAACCAAGATTGCTAGGAAAATTATATGGGAAGTTAGGTGCCACACAAACTATTTACCTTTGAATTGACAAAAGGATTCCATTTTGCTTCCATCTGATAGGAGGAACATAAATTAGAGGACTCAAAAGCAGTAGGAAAAGGAAAAAGAAAGAAAAAGCATCAATTAACAAATATAATAAAAAAGTTGTTATAACTCCTAAAGGTGATCCGCTGAAAAACTAGTAACCAATGATTAGCATAAACTTGTTCCAGAACCAAAATGTGTATATTGGTTATTATTAAACCCAATTAACAGTTCATTCAATTCATGTCTCGCTAAAACACAAGACAAATAATCCATTCAACTGATCCAATGTATCAGCAAGGCCACTATGTTACTTCTTCAGAAATAGCATCAAATTTCACAACTGCAGGTTGGTCTTTATAGATAAGAGTTTATGATATCCAATAATCAATGAGATTGCAGTACCTCTGTTTGTCTGTATTGATAATATGTGGTTCTATATACAACAAATAACATTACTGTACACATAATTCCCATAAACTGAAGCTGCTTCATCTTGACTGCAAATTTTACCTGCACAAGGGTTCTCAATTCAGAAACAAATCAAATAACCATACCCCAGCTTTTACATAAATTAAAAAGTGGAAGGCCCTTGACCATACCCCATCAGAGAAAGAATTTCGTTTCAGCAATTTCCATGTTTTAATCGACTTCATAGACAACTGAGGCTTCTATATTACTCTCATAACAAGCTGCAAGAAAGCATAAAACATTAAACCGAAGCAATTCAAAGCAAAGCTCATCAACAACCAACTTCATTTTTCAACTGAGATCATGGATTTTGACCAAGCAAAATTAGAACAGAAAATGAAAACGTTGTCGCTCAAATCTGAAACACCCTTATCCTTGAGAAGCAGCAAAAAGAACTCAAGAGAAATATATAAACATTTTAAGGACAGCTGTCCTTCTCCTAACGCTCCCCTGCAGCTTTGAATGCATCCCTTCTTTTCTTTCAAGGAAATTTAGAATTTAAACAGGCAAAACTTCCACTCCATGATTGGCTAATAGATATATTTATTTCCGCCTTCCCTTTTCCTCAGTTTCCTCAGCAACTTAGATAAGAGGATGGTAGTTGTAGGAAAAAAAAATTGTATAAAAACAACAAAACAAACACACACATGAAACAAATGAACTATTCAATCCCAGAAAGAGATGTGAAAGTGTTTTTGAGCATATACACTGCAACAAAAAGCTTTATCTAAATCGAACTCGATAATTTCTGAAAAATCAAAACTATAGCTAGATAAGGCATGCAAAATTAGCAACCATATTTACACGACTAGACCATCACATATTAGAAGTTCAAAAACCAAAAAAGTTACAAACAGCTTATTTACAGTTAAAAACATACATTTCCAGATCTTTACAGTAGCTTAATTTTTTATTGGCTGAAGAAATTCCAGAAAACCAAAAAAATCATTCATATTTTTCTCGTTCTAACACAAATTAAGAAAACAATAAGGTGTATACTTTAGAAAATTTAAGAAAAATGAAAAATATATACATATTCACGGAAAATAAACAGTCTCTTCTGATACAAAATCTATGCCAAAAACTGGAAAAACCGAAATCTCTTATCATTTTATTAGATCTGGAGGGAAATAAAATACGGAGAAACTAAAAATAGTAACAGTAAACTGAAACACACTTCTTTCACAGCCACGACATTAAATTCTAAACTGAATCTCAGCACTTGAACCGACAAAATTTGAATGCAGCCACAGCTACAACACAATCATGCCATAAACAAACAGCTAGATATAACATATTCCTATGAATTTTCCAGACAAATACCTGCACGACAACAAAATAAAAAAATGGAAATGATCGAGGTGGAGCTAGAGAGAGCTCGGAGAGACGGAGTAATGACCGTCCGATTTAACTACCGGAGCTAGATTGCCGCGCAAGTATCAATGTCCGATCAAAGATACAGATCAAAAAGAGAACCAAAATCAAAACTAAAAGAGGTTTCTGAATAAATAGAGAGAGTGTGCGCTGTATTTATATCGGAGGAGAAGAACTAGTCGAAGGACGAGTGTGTGGAAGGCGCCACGTTTTAAGGGATGACTGAAAAGTTCTGTTTATGGCTTTTTTTTTATTTTTTTATTTTTTTTGCTTTTTGGAGTTTTGGTTTGAACCGCCGAGGGGAACGATTAAACAGTGACAAAAGGTCAGTGTCTTAGAACTCGGTTTTTCGCAGACCCACCCAACGTGGGTCTCTGTATTTTGTGTTTTACATTAAACTACGGCACCCCCTTATACAAATAGTCCCCCGAAAACTATTGAAATGACCAAGTTACCAGTCTTCACCCTGTCAAACCAAACAACACACGGAAGGGTATTTCAGCCATTCCAACGAGAGTCGTGGACGTATTTGATAAATAGTAAAAGTTAAGGGAGCTAGATGTTATTAGCTACAACATCGATAAGACAAGTAACTACTGTCACCGTCTGTCTTACTCCAACTTTTATTTATTTTATTTTTAAATTTTTATTTATTTTAGCATTTTGCATTTTTATGTAAGCGCACCTGCGATGGCGGGGATTTGTTTTGCGGGACTCACTTTATTGCTGAGATCTTTGTTCCAGTTGTTGCCGTCCTAGATTCTCATTCGTCCGTTTACCTACTATTTACCCGCATTAATTAACAATTTTAAATTATCTTAAATTCCTCTCCCACTTAATTAATTAACTAGTATTAAATGTGGGTGCGCTGATAATAGAAATTGCGGGCGCCCAAATAAGGAATACCGCCTTCCCAGGCTAATAATAACCATGCTTTCTAGCTCTCCAGCTGCGGGAATATTTTTTATTTTTCGTTTTTCAAAAGTATTTTCTAAAATCATACTCCTATTGAGAAACAATTGTATTCGGACAATACGGTCTATTTTGATGCTGACTCGGTGAACTGTTTGGGAAGAAGATGAGCTGTTGGTTGGCTGTAAATATGTATTGGTTTCTTCGTGATGACTTCAATTAAAAAGTTGTTTTCTAATATTTCGATTTCAAACTCGGTCCTACAGCCGACTTTATTCACCACTGTTCCGCAAAAATACATCAAAAATTGCCAGTATGGTCCATTCGAGTGTCCATTACTCTCTATAATTTTGCATGTACCCGTAACTATTCAATTATACGAATAGACTTATGGGCAAATAATCAAACACATATTTCACTGTCTTTTTTAAAATATTTAACTAAATTGAGAATTAAATTTTAGATATTTAATTTAACCCAATTGAGGATTGAATTTGGAAGTCAACTACGGGGGGTCTTAAGCTTTATCTTTGAGTAGAATGGTATGATATTCCGGATCGATATCGATGACCCGTGAATTTGGATAGCTTTTAAATGGTTTTAATTTCACAACAATGACACTATTAATTTGTGGGGTCTTGAATTTTAAAATCACAAACCTGATAATTTTTGTAGAAGTCCATAAAGGAACAAGAACTGACACCATTGGCTCATGCTCATGCTCTGGATCAGGATCAAACACTCAAAACACATACGCTACTGGAAAGTTTGTATTTATCCTAGCAAACAAACAATAATATATGAAACTCTTGACTTCGCAAAATATATTCCACCTTTTTTATTTTTATTAATCATAAATAAAAACCCATTACCTATCTCATGGTAACAAAATGGTAATTTATCCAATTTGATTAAAAAAAGAAGTTGAAAAAAGCAAGTGAAGCCGTCAGCTTTGGGGGAGGGGAGGAGGTGAGTAGTGAGTAATGATTAGCATGCAATGCCAAGTGCGTGAAGTCGTAAGTCATAAAGACTTTGCTAAAATTAGTGTGGTGTCAATTTCTTGCATCACATACTTCATGTGAGTAGTTTAGATTTTTTAGTGCTACCACACGTAAGCAATGCATGTGTTGTCATAAATGGAAGCATTGCTAATCGCTCCGTTTTGTCCATTCAAGTTATATATGCGTGTAAACAAAATTTTCAGTTTATGATCAACTTGGTCTCAATTGCGTGACCTTACAAAATAATATACATTGTCATAAGTTAATTAGTAGTTTAGCTACTAGATCTATTCTGGATGGCTAGAAAATTTATAATTGTACTAACTATCGACAAATATATTTTTATTACGTGTGAAATTTATCATATTTGAATATAAATAAATTTTTGTTAAAGTTAGAATAAACATCACTCATATTGAATACAAATTTTAATAAATACTAAATTAGATTTAATAAAATTTTAAAGTTTAATAAATTTTTAATATAATATTAGTGTAATATTAAAAAAAAAAGTTAGTAGTTTAGATATGTATATATTGAAATACGGAAAAGCGGGTTGTATTAATTATTATTTTGTGTTGCAAAATTAAGATGTCTATAAGTAGCTAGAGAGTGAGGTACTTTAGATTTGAAATTTTGGTGGAGATAATATTAAAAATCACGACGTTGGTGGGTTTGAGATTAAAAGTGTTTAAAAACATGGGACCAAAATGTAAGGGTTATAATATATAGATGTCGAAAGAAATATTGTATTTTATAAGTTAAGATTACAAGCAAACCTTATTTTGTTGTATCTACTAGACCGGTTGTTTCTGCGGAACAATTTGATTGGTCAGACGTTTTACAATAAAATAAAAGGTTAGGGATTATTTAATTCTTTTTAATCTAATCTTAAGCGATGATTTAATTGAGTTATGATCCTCAATTGGGTGAGAAACTCAATCTCTCGGTTCACCACAATATGAAATTTAACATAATTCGATGGAGTTCATGTATTAATAGAAATATATACATACACTTTTGCTAAAATTTAGACCAAAATAATTTATAAATATTCCTAAAATTAACAAAATCTCAGTTTGTATAATGAAACGCCGTGGCAGAAACTTCATGTTCGTGTAATAGGTGGTTGGATTGGAAGAATCAATGAAATAATAATACGTTAGAAGTAACGCTCACGCAGCAACGAATACACAGCAGCAGAATATTATTATTATTATTATATAATTTACGCACATACACATACACATACACATACACGTAGGGGTAAGGCCAAAATAGCAAGTTTCCATTACCACCGAACTCACCCACCATTCGTGCAATAACTAACACGTGTCGTCATCCTGTAGTGGGAAAACCCAACAAACGAGACTCTCCATTTTGGTCCATTATTTTATTTTACGAATCTTTCATAAGCTCAGTGCTTAGCACCACTTATTTAAATTTATATTAAATTTAATAAAATTATTGTTTTTGCTTCTCAAGTTTTAATTTTCCTTGTCCAAATTAAATTGAGTATATTTTGAAAAAGTGGATTCTAGCTAAAATATTTCTAAATTAAGCGCTTTTGTGGTATAGAAATGATGATTATAATAAATATTGTTGAAATATTTTATTATATTTTGTAAATGGGGAGGTTGGGATTTGCTTGAAAGTTGTTAAAATATTAGGTATGAAATTGAAACAGAAGGATGGTGCGGTCCACGAGAGTGTTAACTTAGAAATGCGTAAAATAAGGTCAAATTTGTCCAAGCGGTTGTCCTGGGTTTTGTTCCACACGTGGCACGCATCTAGTACTGTTCGGAATTTCCAAATAATTATTTTAAGAAAATTTTATTTATTGTTTTTTATAAATAAAAAAAAAAAGACGAAATGCATGGGTGGGATTGGGATCCCAAATCTCATAGTCTTGGTAATTAATATTTCAATTAGCAATGGCAGATTCAGATTTGATAAATGGAAGTGGAAGGTAATGATAAGTGGTTGAACTAATTAATTAATTAATGAATCGATTGATTAATTAATTTGTAATGGTGATTTGGTAGATGATATAAATGGGGTTACATTTTAGGAAATTAAAGCTAAGTTAAGCTAAGGAAAATGAACGAGGAATGTTGATCTTTTCTAATTTTAATGTGCTTCCAAAAATTGGAATTACCGTAATCTCTATCATGATTAAATATTGACGACCAAATAACCTAACCTAACAAAATTAATTATATTCTAAATACAATCAATTATAATATGTAAAGTCAGGAAGTTTTTAAGTAAACCAATTAATAATTCTCATGGCTTTAGAATAATTAATTATTCAACTTGTGATATAAAATGAATAATGAAAAAAATCTAATTGCAATATGCAATAAAATAAAATAGAAAGCAAGATATAATGTTTTATATGAACATTTTGCAAGTTTATAGTCCGTGACTGTCGAATGCAATGCCTCTGGCAAATTCATTAAAAAAAAATTAAAACCTGTTGTATTTTCTTAGTGATTAATTATTTGAATATTTGT
Source organism: Melia azedarach (assembly GCA_028052125.1). Taxonomy (NCBI): domain Eukaryota; kingdom Viridiplantae; phylum Streptophyta; class Magnoliopsida; order Sapindales; family Meliaceae; genus Melia; species Melia azedarach. The sequence continues at coordinate 9,191,877 of CM051406.1, forward strand.
TTATTATATGGTATAAAATAAAATAAAAGAATACTCAATATTGTCAATATCTTCTTTTATATTAAAATTGAATATTGGTGTCATACGTATCTTTAGAAATTTGATTAAAAACGAATATAATTCACGATTTAAAACATATAATTAGCTTCAATTTTAAGCAACAACACTGTATAAATATTTATATTAAATAAAATAATTAATTGTATTATAAAATTTCTTAATCATAGATGATTTGTCAGTGATGTATCATATTCCATAATCAAATTTGTTCACACTTATCACGTAATTTTAAAATAAAATAATAATTTTAAAGAGCGAAGAATTACTTATTTTAGTCATATAAAATGTGTAAAATAATAATCTAATGGATGATATTATGTAGTCATTACATCTTTTAAGGCGTGTATATGTCCAACAAAAGTTTATATTAGGATAATTTTTAATTATAAAATAATTAAACAAATAAAGAAAAAAGAGTTTAATAATATAATCATTCATATCATACACATACATAAGACAAAAGATATAATTAAAAAGCTAGGATAAATTAAAGTCACTTAATTTTGACTCTTTACTAACCAGTCCAAAAATAAACTGAACCGAGGGTGATTAGACAAGTTTTGGCATAACAAACTTAAAATTATTAATGTTGACAATTATGTGATATATATATATATAATATATTATATGTTTTATTTTTAATTTAATATGGTTGTTTAGTTAACGTAATCATGATTTCTTAAAGATATATTGAAGTAATCTGCACGATTGATTTCGTGAAGTTTAATTTTGGGATAACTGGACTTTTCAAGATGAGCAAGAAGCATCAATTTGGAGAATAAAGAGACCACAGAGAAACAGACATATAACGCGAACAAATTGCTTAATTTGATTCTTGATAAAGCATCTTATCTGAATGGTCTTCATAAGCTGCCCATCATCTATGACTTCAATAAGTTTGGAATTGCCGTGCTGTAAATTTCAAAGCTACAACTGTCTATTACTAATTAATAAAATATTAAATAAAAATAGGTAAGTATTACAACAGACCCTTAAATCTTAATTACGTCAGATATTAACTGTGAAAATTTACCGACGCGCGGAAAGTCCAGGAAAATTTTCAGCAAGAAAATGACCAAGACTCGATCATCGAATAAGACTACGTCAGGTTCAGATTTTTCCACGACATACACATATATATACTGTAAAAAAAAAAACTTTATTCCTCATGCGTTGGTAATGTGAAATCTGACTTCATTGGTTGACGCTACTATGACTATGTTTTTGATAGTCTGAAGTTTAAGGTTGGCAATGGATGGAATAAATTTAATATGTAAGATCTGGCCCAATTACCTGCCCAGGCCCACTCGGGACACAAAAGGAAAAGGGTAGTTTTTCTTCTATATTTCATCTGGAGTCGCTACAAGCAAGTTTACAGCTGTCTGACCAAGGTAATGATCAATTTTGTACATCCGAATCCTGAATCCTTTTTCTTCTAAACAACTCTTACAGAACTGAATGTCTGCAACTAAAACTGAGATACAAAAATGTACAACTTACATTGTCATCTAGCCCTAGTTCTCTTCCTTCCTCTTGTGGCAGTTTCTGTGCGTTGGCTGGCATTTCCGCGACCAGCCTTTTTTGGCCTATCACAACCTTTCTTCGTCACTGCTAAGGATTCCATTGAAAGAGGAGATTCGGCATTGCTTGCTCTTTTTGCTCTACTTGTAGGCTTATCAGCAAAATTCTCACCGTTTGCCACTTTTACCGATGCTTTACGTCTACCAGGGCGAGCAGTTCGAGGTTTCACGGGAGGCTTATTCATAGGCGAGCTTGAGGAAAGGATGGATATGGTTGGTTTGCCGCTACCTTCCTTAAAATGTTGTAGCATGGTTTTTAACAAAATTGTTCTCAGTCGCAATGCAGATTTGTATTCACGAGTGTTTTTAGAATAGAACACCACGGCGTTATTGGCGAGTAGCAGCAGATCTCGGAAGAGTTCTTTAATTGATGTGATGGAATGACTGGAAATTCTTGATCTTATGGTGTCGAAATCCATGTGTCGCAAGATCATTTTCTTGTATCTTCCTCTCTTCTGTTAAAGGAGAATTCAAAAAAACAAAGGTCGAGCTGATTCCATAATATCAATACAAAGACTCATTTTCCTTTTAAAAGAAGTGACATGAAAGTGAGCTACCCAACAAGTTGTGACTCCAAAATTTGGAAATAATGAGGCCAAAGCATAATTGCATTTCACAAAAGTGCACATATGATCTTTACCTGGCTATCAAGGCGACGACGGAAAACTAAGGCAGTTTCGTTCTGAGCAAAAGATTCAAAAATTCCAAAGATATCATCAATGCTATCCTTCCTTGCACTTCCGCTCTGCTCATCAGCACCACAAGATCTGGCAACCTGACCAGATTCGCTTATTGAATTTTCCTTACACTCAGACAGAAAGTCACTTTCTCCGACACTCCCTTCCTTAACATCCTTACTACAGTACTTCCTCTTTCTCTTTCCTCTCCTCTTCCTCAAACTGCCGATTTGTCCTCCACAAACAATCCCCGTTAGCTTCTCAATGCTTGAAATTTTCTCTTGCTCAGAAGACAGTGAACCTTCTGGCTTAGTCTCCGTCTCTTGGGCTGGTACTGATGCTGGAATCTGAGATTCAGGTGACCAATTTGTCCGGGTTTCTCTTGTGAAACTACCGGCAGATAGTCCATCCTTAGAAGTCTCTTTGCTGGAAGGTATAACTGCATCTGATTTCTGAAATGGTACAGGTGATTCTGTCTGGCCAGAGTAATTGTCAACTTGACAGTCATCTCCTCTCTCAGCCTTGAGTGTTTCTAGTTTTGATTCCAGAGACCTGGAACAGACTGAATAAGTAACACAACATACTAAAATGTAGGACATTGTAAAACCGAAATAGACAAATGGGAACCAAATTCAAATTTCAGAAATAGCATTGTACCATTAAATGGAAATAATAGGAACTAATAACAGCCAACTAAAAAAGGTCAAGCTCCTAAAAGCATGTTATATCAGAAACTAAAACTGAACATGTTTACATGATCTCCCACTCGTTGGGACTCAATTCACACTAATTGTCATCTATACGAAAACCTTTTTAATGCTCGTCAATAAGCTACTGTATGATCAGTACAGCTTGAATGGGAATAAAGATAAATTACTGACCCAATTGAATTTTCAGATAATTCAAGAGCATGCCTCAGCTCTGCCACTCGTTGCTTTCGTAGCTCCTCAAACCAAGCTCTAAGGAGAAAAACATAAAATTATGTTTAATAATGCCATCCATCCTATTTCAGAAAGAAACCACTGAGTTATTCTAGCATTTCAATGAATCTGGCATAAATCACCCTTTCTAAGTCAAACCAGTGATGTTGATATATGATTGAATCTCAGAATTACACAAATTTTTCCTTTTTAAAAATAATTCAGTGGTCCTTAAGTCCATGGGTTAAGTTGTTGAATTATGTTTAAGACCAAGATTAAGCATCATAAATAAAAATAATTTGTTAACTTACTTGCACCCGGAAAAACGCCGTTGCAAGTCCTCATACCTAGCTTTACACATCTGAAATCAGGAAACACATGCATTAGAATTGAATGTTAGATGCAACGAAAAAGAAAGGACTGAAGAACCAGTCTAATATCACCATTAAAGTTTTCATCCAAAAGAAAAAAAAAAAAAAAAGTAATCTCCAAGTTAATATTGGTATTGTCAAAATTTATTATAACTTGATCCAGCTAGCATGCCTGTTGTACATGATTGATCAGCTTCAAGGGTACAGATGACTGCATGACAATTAGAAACACTAAATAATAGACAAAGCTGATCATGATGCTGATGTTTTTTTTTAGCTTCCCAAAACCGAAAATAGGATAGCATCCAAGCATTTTTAAAACGTGATCACATCAAATAGACTCCATAAATTGTAATATTATCAAAGATGAGTTCGACATATAGGACCGACTGAGAGCAGGCATACCTTTTTTTAATTTAAATGGGCGTTTTTGTATCAATTTGTTGCTTTAGTACAAGTCTACAAAAATATATAATTAACAACCATTTATGAAAAGCTAGTTGAAGTTTATCAAAGAATTACATAAACATATCATCAAGAAATCCCTAGTAATTCTTCGATAAGTGTAAACTATCCTAGTATTCAGGACTTTCAAGATGGTGTCTGATATAATTAAGTCTCCATCCACAGCCACACATTATGATAACTAATTGAAAGATGATCCCTCATCGTACACCCTCTTAACTTTAAAAAGAACAATGACATCTCAGCTAAGCCACAAACATTATGAAAATATCACCATCTCCATTTTCTCTTTGGCTAATTACACAGCAACTACCTTCTTGCAACGGTCAAGCTGTGTTGAATCAATCGTCAAAAACTTTCCATGATTCAAACATATCAAAATTTGAAAAACCAACTTCACATGAAAAAAAAAAAAGAAAAAGAAAGAAAAGGAATTCAATGGTCAAACTTGAGATGTAGAATAACAAGATGATGCAAAGTCCTGACTTGATGGAGAAGTTATTAGCCATCAAACTTGATTAAAAAATCACAAACTGTACTAAACAATTCTTCTCCTCCCAAGCAAGGAAGAACATTTGATGATAATGATGATGGTATCAATTAAGACATGCATCGGTCAAAGTCAAGACGTACTAGCCACATAAAATAATGTACGAATTAACAGACACTTCTCATTCATGTCACCATCAATTATGCTATTTTTTTAAATAAAAAATAATAGAATACCTAGAAAAATCAATAGCCAAGAGAATTAAAAATTCCAAAGCATATATCCGAGAAATATACCCAATTATGCCATAACTTTTTCTTTTATTGATTCCTCCTGTCCATGTTTCCACACCATGAACTCATAAATTAATCACTATCATAATCACAAAAATAAATAATTTAATTAATTTATAAATAAACATCAATTATTATTCATTAATATTTATTTTCTTTAATATGTCAATTATAAAGGGCAATTTGGACATTTAAATATTATGGAGGCGCACAGAGGTGGTGGGCCCGCCGGCTGGTAAAAGTGAAAATAAAGTGACAAAACAAGGGTAAAACATTAATGAAAAAACAACTAGAAAACAAAAGGGACCAATAAAGTGTAAAGACAAAAACGACAACATGGTATCAATCAATATTATTAAACCAAAAACTCAGAATCGATAAGATAAATAAAGATTACACGAAAAAAAATTACGATTCATTATTATTAATTATTATTACTGCCATAGTTAGTAACCTCGGGGGTGAAAGTATACGGGCAAACGGTCCGGGCACGGAGCTCCGCGGCAACAATGTTCCAGTCTTGGGTTCCGTGACGGAGAACGGCCCCACCAAGAAGTAGCTCCTCCCACGTACCCCACATCCCTATCACCTCCGCCCCCATATCCACCCTCCGCGTGTACGGCCCCGATTAACTAACCACCACCACTCCCCTCAAATTCGAAAATTTTTAAAACAGATATTACGTAAATTACAATAAGACCACCACCGTTTTTTTTTCCTTCGAAATTTTAAAAAGGGAAAATAAAGTAAAGAAACCCCCAAAAGGGTATTCGGAAAACCGGTTTTGACGATTGGAGAAGAAAAGAGCGGTTTTGAGAAGAAAGGGCGGTTTTGGAGGGAGAGACGGTTGGCTCAGGGGTTGTTAAAGGTGTGTTTTTTTTTTTGAAGGATGTTTTACGTGCGTACTCTTTTGTTTTTTAAAATTTTTGTAGTAAATAAAAAAGGAGAAAAGGTTAGCGGGAGACGAGGGGTTGACGGACTCTTTTTGTATGGAAGATTTACGAGTAATTGTTTTGAAAAAATGGAAAGAAAAAACAGAAGGGTTTGTTGTAAATTAAGAGAGTTAATAAAGAAGAAGAAGAAGAAGAAGAAGAAGAATGTAAGATAATGATATTGTTGTAAAATGAGAAAAACATGGGAGGATGAATAGGATTTTTAAGTACATTTTTTGATTTCAGATTGAGACGATAGAGATGATGGATTACCTTTCTTGTCGGTTTATATATCCTTTTACCTTTTATTTTTATTCTGTGTGAAATTACATGTAAGTCCTTCATCTCATGTTTTTAATTATTATTATTATTATTTGTTTTAGCAAAATCACAACGTTTCGGGGATTTCTAATATTTTATTATTTGACGATAATAATAGTAATTTGTTGACGCATTAACATACATAGAACATAACTTTACAGTTAAGGTTAAGAGAAAATTAAAAAAAGAAAAAAGAAAAAATTACATAGACTTCATTATTGGATGTTGGTTCATTTCGAGGAAATTTTGACGTTGCTTTTGGATGAATGACTTATGAGTTTGCTTTTATTGGATTTATAAATTGACTTGCGACTAGAGTTGATCAGGTCATATGCATTGATATTGAAGTTTTTATAGGAAAGAGAGTAGTTGATCTTGGTATTTTCTTTGCTCTTTCCTAATGGTTAATTATTAAATTGGAATATGGGGGTTACTTAAAAATAATTGATTATTAATCTAAGAATATTAAATTAAATAGATAAAATCTTAATTAATAATTAAAAGGCGATTGAATTTAGTGGTATAAAATTTTTGTCTTAATTGGTGCGAAAAAATTATAAAATTGGAATTTGAATAATATACATACTTAAAATAATAAGGAAGTAAACTTTTTTAATAAAGGATGATATGAGAAGTCTTTTCTTGATAATATTTATTATTCTTAATCATCTTCTATAAAAGAGATTAATAATGGAGTTGTGGTAATCTTTATAAAGAATGAACTTTAATGGATTCTTGTAAGGGAAGAAAGACCTTTGCCTCACCTTCTTTCCTCTTCGTTGGCAGCAGGAGCATCACACTACAGGGAGTATTAAACGCGTAATTATCATGATCATCATCATCCATGCCCACATTGACATTGAGGCTTCTTTAATCTATATAAATTCACCATTGCATCATAATTTTGTATGTCTCAAGGTTTAAAAGTTCATATTGATCATTTGATTGGCCCGGTCTGGTCCTGTACTAGACACGTGTGTGCTGGAACTACTGACATGTCAAATGACAATTTATAGTGGCCAGCAGTTGAAGAACATGACACGTGGCTTGTTATGTTCACAGAAACAGAGAGTCAAAGAGGTATCTATCACTCGTCGGCTTTGGCTTTATCTCTTCTCTAAGCAGGCTTCAGAATTTTTCAATCAATAACATAATTTTCTCATTTTAATTCTTCCACAGACATGCATACAGACAAAATTTGACTTGATACAATATCTACCATTCCAAGTCACCAAACTCAAATGGGATAAAAATGTGGAACAATAATCTTATAATTTATGACAACTTTTGTTTTGTGGACCAATTGGTGTTTTCTAATATGTTACTGGAAATTTCTAGACATATGGTAAGACTAGTAGACAAAAAGTGTATATATGTAAATATATATTTCATTGATCATTACAAATGCAGTATACATACATGTATATTGGCATATACTTACATTCATTTCAATACAAAATACAAACATTACCTGGAATGAAAGAATCATGACTAGGAATTTCTGTATAGTACCCTGAAGATGAGCATTGATATGTGCTTTTTCCACCTTCAATAAAAAATAATGCAAACGGAAGCTACTGCTCTAAGCTTTGCTTGCGGAGAGTCTCAATCTGAAGCTTCTCCGCTACCGACAAAAGCCACGGATGACATCAAAATGTAAGCAGCAGCAAAACAAAATTGTGAATACCCATAACTAAGATGTGAAAATGTTGTATCAAATAATATTCTGCTTAGAGTATCAGCCACTCCACTCTGAGGGTTTCATCAGAAACTGATAGTGGATCAAGGTCTCCACATTTCTTATGATTCTTGAAGAACTAAATTCAATTCAAGGGCACCTTTTGCCACCAACCCACCCCTCCTGCAGCAAAATCAGGAAGAAGAGACTTTCTGGTTACTGGAAACATTATTTGTGACACACAAAACTTAAGTTGCCTAGATTAAAACTGAAAGAACACAATACTCAAACTGCCGAATGCAATGGACATTGGTCATTAATACCAAAATGGCCATAAATCAGAGGATAATTAGAACTATGATATTGCAAATGAATTCTAGAAACATGCACTTGTCAAAGAAAAATCTCACGTGATCGCAATTGAAACTGTTAGATGCTACCATAACGACAACATAGTCGAATATAATGAAGGATAGATCTCTCTCTAGAAAGGGTCGGTTGTCAAACAGTGAGAAAAAGCACTTAGATTTTGTCCATCCAGAGATTTGGTAATTCAATTTGCTAAATTTCTCCTCCTCCTCCCATATCTCTTAGCTTGTGGCCTGAGCTTTAGCCATTCAGATATAGAGTAATGGGTAAGGACAATACATTCTCTTCCCCCCTCTTTTATTAGCTAAGAAACAAAGAGAGGGGTATTAAAATAGAAAAGGCACTCAAAGGAGGAGAAAGGAGCAGTTCGCTTTCACTAGTACTATTTAAGCTTACAACTAAATTACCTTACGAGGACTGGAAGAATTTTCTGGATCTTTTGCAGGTGTATAAAGCATTGGTTGCAACATTCTCGCCTGCACAGTAATATTCAAATAAGACAAGGTTACAACCAATAGGCATCAAGAAATTTAATGGCAAATGACCATATTAATTTGAAAAAAATTGATACCTTTGCTCTGCCTGAAGATCAACGCCAACAGCTGGAGGTGCTGAAATGGTTGAGTGTATTACCGGGCCAAAGACTGCAACAAGCTTCAGAAGCATCTCCAGTGAGATGCTTGCATGCCTGTTATTTACAACACGAGAAATCGGATTTTAATTGTTCTAATGACCAGGGTCATGGATCATCCTCTGTGAGAAGAGAATTCAGAGAGTAGAAAATTCCTGTTCTTACAATTTAAAACCCCTTCATTGGAAGTTCACTAACTATATAATTTATATTATTACCTTTCCATCTTGCTGTCCAGTAAGCCCATAAGCACAGGTAGCAAGCATGAGAACAAATCTAAGTTGAGAATCTCCATCTTTTCCATGAGAACACTGATCATATCTGATTGTACCTGTAGGAGGATTAACTGACCCTTAGCAAGTCCAAATATGCAGTAAAACCACCATTCAACTAGTTTGAACAATTAGAAAAAATTAAATAAAACAAATTGAACACTTCCAAAGAATACCCACAGCATGATCTGGCAGCTTCCTCAAGGCACTGATTGCACCTTTAATGTCCTTTCTTTCCCAGAAATGTCGCACCACCTCCAAGTTCAAATTAGAATTAATATCTTAGAATCTCCAGCAAAAATAATGGAGCTACAGTTTGTATGCCAACTCTAAACAATATCTATATGCTGACCGGCTCAAGTTACCTGTAATTTTGTCAAGCGAGATCGAAGGGTACTTGTGAATATGTCATGAGTCTGCATTAGATTTTCAATAACTTCCCCATCATTACAAGAGGTTGTATCCGTTTCAGAAATTTGGGGCTCTTCTTTCTGTTGATCATCAAACATGTATACACATGAGTGGTCTAAACATTCCCAAACATTCCCTTAAACCTTAAAAATGTTCTCCTGGATCATGACATTGTTTAATCAGAGAATCTTGTTTGAGCTTATATTTCAAAGTAAAGGGGAAAAATAATTCCAGAGGGTGAACAATAGATTTCAGAACGAGAACATAAAACTTTTCCAACTGAAAAAGAAGAAAAAAATTGTTTTGCACATCCATTAAATGGTTAGGAAGACATCATGCAATCTGATAGTTGAAAGCATCCTGGGCTAGCATCTATGAGGTTTTTGAAAGACTGCTGCCAAGAGCTTGATTAGATGACATAATGATTCGAACAGCGTCAAGTATTGGTACTTGACAATTTTCATGCGTTTATATGCACAAGTCATCCAATATATGCACGTCATGACATACAACTTTTCTCTTTAAAATGTAACTTTTAACTAGAAGGTTGAACGCTGAAGCTTCTTACACTCAAGTTTGATTAAAGACCAAGAATACGGAAAAACTTAAACATTAAACCAAGTAGTGATGGAGCACAGCATCAAATCTTTGAGAAAGCATCTTACCAGAATGGTGCGCGTTTCATCAGCTTCAATCATCACATGGGGGTTAATAACAGTAGCTTGATCTTCATTGTGCTTAAACCGAACATTAGTAGTGGTGATAGTTGCCTGACGTGGATTGTTCCTAAACCTTACACGAGTGGTGGAAGTATTTGCTTGATCTGCATTGTTCTTAAACCTTGCATGAGCAGCAGTAGTAGTTGCTTGATCTGCACTGTTCTTAAACCTTACACGAGTACTGGTAGTAGTTGCTTGACCAGCATTGCTAGTAAGCCTCGTGCGAGGGGTAACATTAGTTGTTTGGAGTTCATGTCTACTAAATCTCCTGCGAGGGGGGGGTAGTAGTTGCTTGGCCTTCGTTACTACTAGGTCTCATGTAAGGTGGGGTATTAGTTGCTTGGCCTTCGCTACTATTAGGTCTCGTGCAAGGGGGACTATTAGTTGCTTGGCCTTCGCTACTACTAGGTCTCACGCAAGGGGGACTATTAGTTGCTTGGCCTTCGCTCCTACTAGGTCTCACGCAAGGGGGGCTATTAGTTGCCTGGCCTTCGCTACTACTAGGTCTCGTGCAAGGGGGAGTATTAGTTGCTTGGTCTTCGCCGCTACCAAGTCTTGTGCAAGGGCGTATAATAGTTGCTTGGTCTTCGCTGCTACCAAGCCTCGTGCAAGGGGGTGTAATAGTTGCTTGGTCTTTGCTGCTACCAAGTCTCGTGCAAGGGGGCGTAATAGTTGCTTGGTCTTCGCCGCTATTAAGTTTCATGTGAGGCGTGATATTTGGATCTTCACTGCTACTAAGTCTCGTGTGACAGGTGACATTAGTTGCTTGGTCTTCATTGCAATTAAGTCTTGTGTGAGAGGTGACATTAGTTGCTTGGTCTTCATTGCAATGAAGTCTTGTGTGAGGGGTGACATGAGTTGCTTGGTCTTCATTGCTACTAAGCCTTGTTTGTGGGGTGATATTAGCTGCTTGATCTTCATTGCTGTTAAATTTCTCTCTTCTTTCAAATCTCTCTACGAGAGTGCGTGTCCTTCCTGGTACAACTGCAACTGCAGTGTGGAAATTCTAAATGAATCAAGCATCATCGAATGGTAAATTCTTGAAAACAACACAGCTAAAAGACAATGGCAAACCTCCATTGACAAATTTAACAGAGTTTGTCCCTTTGCTACAATTTAGTGATTCTTCACCTGACAATGCAAGAAAATTAATCAATACCTGTTACGGCACAAATTCATGTTAAAAGCCATTGGAGAAGATGCCAAATAAAGAGAATGGTAAGTTAATTGTTTTGTACTGAGAGCAGGGCAAACGAGATTAGGAAGGCCTTAGCGGAGGGAAAAAGCTATACCTAGCATGGGCTCATATGATTCCTGTGGGCGACAAAATGAAGATCTGATTTCTATTAAAATTAGTAAGTGATAAGGACTGACCATTCTCGCAAATATTTACAAGCTTAAAGATAATAGATATCTGCAAATTATTTTGTTACATATATTTCTGAAAGAAACACACAGATAAAACCCCAGTATTAGAGGCAGACTTTATGATTGAAGATGTGGACAGTGAAGAAACAGTATCAGAAATGTGTGCAGAGGAAGGAGGTGACGAGAAGAATGCTAGATAATAAAAACATAAATGCGTTTGTGAAGGTAACGATGACAACAACTGAAACAAAATAAAAAGACTCTGTGCGGTGGACATCATTGTTTATTGCCCATCAGAGAGAAGTAATGAGGTTAACACAATATTTGTCAGAGCATTAAGTAAATGCAGTCACAGAGAGTGGGGCAAGACTCCTATACAAAAGTTTCAAGGGTGAATAATTCTCACTAAACAAACAAACCAGGAGAAAGGTTACAAGTCAGTAAACAAGGTGATTAGAAGAATACACACAAATAGACAAAGAGAAATAACTTGTAAACAGATAAAAAAAAGTCATAAATGAACCAAAAACTTACAGTTTTCTTGATTTGGGGGTCTATGTGGGGACAAAACTTTTTCAATCTTTTCCGTAACACTCTTGATATGAGGATCCTTTTGTTCGAAGGATTTTACAGCTCCATCTGATGATACAAGCCGAGTTTGGGAACTTGGATCGCTTGCCATGTCTAATTCAATCTTCGCATTGTCAAAGCTTCCAGATTCAACAGCTGCTGGTAGCCTTTCAGCATCAAACTTGCTATGCGATAACCTCCGTACATGAGCTGGTCTGAGCGTCTTCTCTGTAACACTCTTGATCTGAGGATCATTTGCTTCAGACGATTTTATAACTCCATCTGATGATACAAGCTTAGTTTGGGAATTTGGATCCACTGCACTGTCTAATTCGCCCTTTTTATTGTTAAAGCTTCCAGATTCAACAGCTGTTGACAGCCTTTCAGCATCACACTTAGTACTTGATGGCCTCCGTACATGAGCTGGTCTGAGCAACATACCGGGTTTTGTCCTTGAAAAGGTGATAGATTCTCTTTCAGAAATAGAAGAATCTTTCCCAGCAGGACTCTCCTGAGGTACAATACTAGGAACCAAAAAGGATTTATTAAGTGCTTGCCCATTAGATTTTTCCAGCCCTCCTATTGGAGGACTCTGCTTCTCTGATTTTAGATCACTTATCTCCTTGGAATCTAATGGGAATATGACTTTTGGCGAGTTCAAAGACCCAACTTTCTGGGAAGCAATAGGATTTCCACCAGCAGCTTTACATAAAAGATAGAAAAGCACATTAGGAAAGTACGGGAACAAAGTGTTCTCAAAATAAAACTCATAACTGCCATATATCCACAAAATCATTGTTAGTTTTTATATGTAAAAGCAGAAACTGCAACTGAGTGATATGTCTACCACAAATTTAATGCATTCCATGGCCCTGTCCACCAGCATTCCCTATCTGTCCAAACATCCCAGAAAAGCGGACAGATTTGAGCTTTGCAAGCCCAGATTTAGTTTAGGATGGCAAAATTGGTTAGGCTTCAGTATCATTTCTGTTCAACTTAAACAAAGTTCTCAGGAAGGCTACCATATGCAGCCATACCTGCACTGCAAGCAGGCATCACACTAGCTCCTGACCCACATCAGACCAACATGCAGCCTCCAGGTGTTGATGAATCCTTGACTAATGAAGTCCAGCCAACAAATTTAAGTTTCACTTTAAATAAATGAAAATTCATAAAATGGGAAAGAATCTCCGGCTGATTCACAAGGATATCTGGCAGGTGCAATTTGTCAAACATAGATCCAATTTTATCTGTCATTTCTTAGAGTTAACACATTAGGGAAGACCAGAACCAAACTAAGAGGAAGAAAGATCAATTTGTCAAGCCATAATTTGATAAAAAATAAGAATCCAGCTGAGGGTTGTTCCTTTGACATGGATCATGTAGAGACTTCTTGCATCTGTACAAGAGGAACTATAGAAGTGGAAATATCAAGACAATAAACAAAATAAATAAATAAAAAGAAAACTTACAATCCACATATATGGTCTTTATCTCTTTCGTCTCACAATCTGGAGATGTAGAGCGGAAAGATGAAGTTGACCTCACACCACTCCTGATTTTCTCCGAAGAAAGACTTCCTTGGGTATTATATTTATTCTCTGTGCAGATACTTTGCTCAGGTACACCAGCTCCGTACGGCTGTATATGCTGATACCAAAAGGAAAATAATAATAAATAATTTAATAACTGTTGACTCAATAATATGGAGAATGAAACAATAATGCAATGAGATAAAGAAAGGAAAAAGGAGAATACCGACACATCTGCTACCCAAACTCCAACACTATTTTGATACAATGAACAACCCAAAAGCTTTCCATCATTAATGCAGAGATCACCAAGTGTTGACCATCCGATATCAACAGTATCATGACAAATAACAGGCTCCCATGAATAGACCTACAGTTCATCAGCATTAATGTCCAAAGTTTATGTTCTATTTCAAGTAAAATCTTCTGATAGCAATTAATGATGAAACAAGCCAAACCTTCAGACTATCATCAGAACCACAAAACAGAGTCCTCCCATCAGGATGAAAGGTAATTGTGCGAACTCCTGCATCCTGTGACAACAAAAATGATTCTTTTAGAATTGAATAAAAACTAAATTTAGTTATTATCAATGTTTAGATTCTCATTTTACTTGCATGAGAATTGACTGCTTCTTTTAGAATTGAATAAAAATTAAATTTCGTTATTATTAATGTTTAGATTCTCATTTTACTTGAATGAAAAGAATGAGATAGATCTTATTAACCACCAAAAAGACAGAAAGAGAAAAAGGGAGGGCAGCACAGAAGGCTTTATGAGAATGACCGATTTTTTAACAGAGAAAACTTAAGAGATGAAAAGTATGGCAAAAGCTTTTACTAGCAAATGAGAATATTGGTTTACTAGAAATAACAAGGTACAAATGAGCAGCCAAAAATGTGCTTGTCTGAAGATATTTATAAGCTCATACAGTTTTTCTAAGAAATTATCTACATTTCAGAATGTTTGTAAATAGTTAACCAAATGTGACAATATAACAAGACTAAACTTATATCATTTCTCATGATGAAGACTTTAGTTTAAGAATACATAACCTCAGATACCTCTGGTCTGGAAGAGCCAATCAGCTCAAAGGTTTCCAAATCCCAGAATTTCACAGTTCTGTCAGCTGAACCTGGAGAATGATTCGCATGTTACTATAACTTAATCGTATTGAAAGAAGCAGGTGATAAAAACATTCCGATTGAGGGTAGCAGTAGGGGCAACAAGACAGAAACATGCAGGAATTAACTATTAGGCTGTCAATTTTGCCATGCCTTATTTAGGAACAGGTCAGCATATGTGATAAATAGAAGGCCCAAAATTGTTTATATCTATTCAGATTTCTTTTGGATAAATTTACTAAGTAATATAGGTAACAACAATTAACAGGACAACCGCCTATCTCAAGAATTATTCTGAAATTTAGTTCCAACCCCCAACCCACCAAAAAAAAAAAATAACAACAAAAAAGGAAGAAGATAAAATTCCAAGCAGAACTGAGCATTAGGGGCTGCAGAAAACAAGATAAATCTGGAACAAAAGAATAATCAACCTGGGTCTGGGATTGGAAACATTATTTTGGATAGACAACTATATCATGCATCCAAGGATCCTATCTGTATATACATACAAGGGCAGCTCACCAATGACTCTGAAAAAATTCAGCATTTACCTGTGGCGAGGAGAAACTCAAGGGGGTGGAAGTCTATGGACCTAATATGCCCTTCATGGAAATTAAAATCATGTAAGAGTTTTCCAGCAGTAAGATCCCACACCTGTCCAACAGTGACAAGGATATATTGATCAGAGAAAGCAAAGAGGAATTTCAAGCAAGACTGATGACAGTCCAAGGTATTACCTTTACAACATTATCAAATCCCCCAGAAACTACCCAGCGGCCATCAGGAGTGAATCTGATAGTATTGATTCCTCGAGTATGACCCTTGTATGTGTGAATGCAGCCTTTCTTTCTGATATCCCAGATCTTTAAATTCGTGTCCATGGAACCAGATGCGAAGAACTCACCAAAAGGATGAAATTCAACAGCAGTGCAATTGGATCTATGCCCAGTAAGAGTGCGAACCACTACACTTCAAGAACAATAAGAAATGGATTAGAACCATCAGATATTACTGAAAGCATCAATTTACTATGCCCTGTTACACTCCCATAAAATGTCAAAACCACTAAATTGATGACCTCATCCATATAACTTGTAACTGCACACACTGGTTCAAAGTTTTACTTCTCAGGTGTGTGGTTTGACAGCTCACAGGCACAGAATCAACTAAACAAGAAAATAAATTGATTCATCAACTTACTCTTTGCTTCTTCCAAATCCCACAGCTTTATGGCACCAGCGGAAGCTCCGGCAAGCACTAAAACTTCTGCCGAATCAAAAGCCACAGATTCAACTGGACTTGTGTGACCACAGAGGCTCTGGATATCAACACAAGCAGACACCTTTAATTTCTTTTTTAAATAAACGGCAATAATGCCACAATGGAGAATTCCAGCAGAACTACGCATATGTAAATCAACATGAAGGTTTCAAAATTAAATAAAACCAAAAGGAAACTCTTAAGTTTAATAACCCCACCCATGTAGTCCAAAAAGCTTATTCATTTATGAATGATGCTAAATCAGTAGGAACACAAAATCACCATTTATCCACTACACTATTAATTAACTACAATAAATTATACTCATATTAAAAACAAACCAAAACAACCCAGAAAATAACATAATGTACATCCAGAACACTATCAGTTGCTAAAGAATCAAAACTATCAATAATTAAAGTATGAGAAAAGTAGTTATTTAAGAAAATAAGAAACTAACCATTAAAGAAGTGGGTTTTCCAATTGACCAAAGATTTACTTTGTGATCATCTCCACCAGTGATAAAAAGCCGACAGGCTTTCTTCCCAATACTTAGACAATTCACATTCGCGGAATGTGCCACAAATTCCTCTAAATTCATTCCAGTCAAGAAAATACATAAAAAAGCGTGGCATTATTTTTATTACTTTTTCAATTTAATGACCTAAGATTTCAAAGTTTCCTTTGAAGTAAGACTTGAATTTTACATCATCTGGAAACTAAGAAATTTTTCTAAAGAAAAGAAAAAATCACAAGTACTGAAACTTCAACTATCTATAACCTTAGCTTCCAAACAGAATCTAAACCAATTCATCAAGAACTAAACGTACAAAAACTAGTGCAGCTAGAAGTGAACATTGTATTACTCGCACCACAACTAAATTATACTAATAGTCAACCAAAAAAAATTGAACAAAAAAATCAACACTAAATCGCCGCAATAAACTAAGAAAATGACCAAATCAAACAACAAATTCAAGCTCAGCATTCAAAAATCAAAACTAAAAGGATACGCAGCTTGTATCCACGCTTCGCCATTCTCCTTTCCCACGGTTTCCCCCAAACAATATCAAAGCTTCACCCGTCTTTGCAGCGGAGCTGAAGCAAGCAACAGAAACTTGAATTCACTTAGAAGCGAGCTGCTGGCGTCGCTTTTTCGAGATTTGAGAAAGGGAAAGAATGCGTTTCTTCGGCTAGAACAACAGCGATAGAAATCCAGCTTGAAAGGTAAGAATTGGATTCTCAGATAGATTTTCAACAAATTCAGATTCAACAGTTACAAAAAGGAAGCTTTTTTTTAATTTATTTCAAAGGTTTTTTTTTTACTTGGTTTCTCTCTTTACGACGCGTAGAGTGATGTTTCTGTTTCTATGAAATGAAACGACTGAAGAATGAGAGAGAAACGACAGTAAGATTTCAGATTTCTGATTTCTGATTTCAGACCACGAGATGATTGATTGTGCCAGGTTTTTGTTTTGACCGAAACGCCCTCGTTTTAAAATTTTTAAAAAAATGCAAACTATATTCATTCATACCCTTACATAATTATATTTAAAACTCTTGTTGACAAAAATTTTTATTTTTTTAATTAAAAAAAAAAGTTATTTTGACACACTTTAGATAAAATTTAAATTTTTTTGACAAATTTAAATTAATGAGAACTATTTTGTATTTTAGGACAAATTATAAATAAGTAAATAAAATTTATCTAAAATAACAGTAATAGTGGTAGTTCTTTTTTCATTTAAATTTTAAATTGGGATAATATCACTTGGATCTCTGATGTTCTCATTTTAATACATGAACACATAATTTTCTAATTTTTATTTAATTATCCTACTCTTAGTAAAATGGGCTACATACTAATAAATTATGATGTCAAAAATCCAAGCTTATTAGGATAATTTGGTGATTACAGCGTGACTTGAAGATTTATTTATATTATATTAAGTAATCAAAAAATCAAAATTCAACTATCGTATTATCCTATAACTATTATATTTGAACTCAATATCAATTCGTATACTATATTATTTAGTCAAAAATAAAAAATCAATATTATAACAATATTTAATTCAATTAATGCTCTTATTTAAAAAGCTTAAAACTCAGGGACCCGAATATAATTATCCCAATTCTTTTATTAGGTAGAGCACGTTTGGGGTGGCGCAGATAATTGCAAATAATGTTAATAGTAAATCATAATAATTAAATTAAATTTGGAGTGTAGCTAATCCTTCTGTGGATAATAATTAACTACATGGAACTTAATAAATTTGTTGTTGTTGTTGTTGATAGACAGAGTGACCGATTGAGAGATTCCTTCCAATTCAATTTTTTTATTTTTCTTCTTTTTGTGGGTAATTAGAGCTTCTCCCAATGATTAAGACATTAGCTTAAAATTTTAGTCACCACATAAATTAAAAAAATTTTGTAACCGAAATATTTGGTGCACATATTTTAATCTTAAATGTTATTTATCTTAGCATTTAACAACTTTTAAAGTGAACTCCTACTACTACTTTGATTTTTCAATTGTAGGATAGATGAATTTTGGTTACAATGTCAAAATCGGTGGACAAGACAAATTATAGAAATATAAAGTAATAAAAAAGAGAAGTCAACAAGATTAATATAGTAATATATTCATTTATAAAAATATGTGTATTTGCTAGGAACACAAGTCATGGACCATGAAGCCATACTTCCAATAATAAAATCTATATAAGATGATACCGAAACATGTGTGGCACTAACTTGTGAAACGAATCATCATCATATCTTAGTTCAAGTATATATTATACAAAGCAAGTTTCTCTAACGTTTCTTGTAGTATAATCTAAAAACAATTATGTAGGTTTAAAAATTATCAAAAATTATATATATATATATATTAGTGGACACTATATTTGAATAACGGTTTATATAATTGAACAATATAATATTTATAAATAGAGTATAAACACTTGTTATTCATAATAATGCGAAGAACATATTTTTCATGAGAAAAATAGAAGGGAAGGTGGGGGTTGAAAGGCAAAAGAGGAGAGTGTGTGTGGTGTGGGGAGTGATACGGGGAGGGCAATATATTTGTGAAGGTGGAGCAATTTGGGATGATTGAATTTCTCATCAAAAAGAAAGGGAATGTTTCAACAAAACACATGCATGTTTTAAAGATGATTGTGACCACAAACTTTCCAGTACAAAATTGTAAATCAGACCCCACTTCACAAACGCCTCCTGTAATGTAATTTTCCTTCACGATTATTATATTAATGCAGCCTGAAAAACGTAATCTATCTGCTTTCTTCTTTAGTGTATATGTTTGTATTCAGCATTGAATTACAGGCCATCAGTTTCAAGTACACCCGACTTGTTCATTTTAAGATAAACCAAAACTCGACTAACTTGCTAGGACTATGCACTAAGTTTGGTTGTTGCTGTCCAAATCTAATTAAATGTTACCTATAATTAGTTTAATGTCGATCAGGGGCAGAGTTAGAATTAAAAAATTTTGAAGTTAATTTATCAAAATGTTAACAAATAGCAATATTTTGTTCTTTTTGGTCTTAAAATGTTTCATGTTAACTGAAAAAAGAAGAGAGAGAGGAAATTTAGTACTTAAAATAATTTTAGCAGTGCTTTTATGCGAAATGTTTCCAACTAGAAGCATTTCCCTCATGTCTTTTACCTTTTTTTTTTCTGAATTCTTCTAAAGATTTTCTTCAAGACAAACACTTGTAAACCAAGCTATTTAAGTTGTTTAACAAACCAACAAAACTTGAGAGAAGTAGAGGACAAGAGTCACATGGGAATCCAAGGAAGAAGCAATTAAATATTAGCGTTCTGTACTTCTAGTTGCCGTCATTAAAGCAATACTTTGCCATCCTTCTACAACTTTCATCCATGTGGGTGTACTGGGTAGCATATTAAATTGCTCTTATTGTCATTATATTAATCCTCTAATACACACTAACTTATGATTAAATAAATAAATAAAAGAGGAGTAGAAAAGTATTTGACTGTCAGGGACCCATCCAACATCAAATACTTAGTTTAATGGTAACCCATTGAACCCCGGGAATTTCTGTCTCCAGCTTTACACTTTTTCAACTTTTCACTTACTAGATTACTATTTCCATCAGATTCTTCCCCCTTTTGGAAACATGGCCAAAAATATATCAGAGCCAGTGCGTTCTAGGACAAGCTGCCCAAATTCAACAAAGCTGACATTATTCGTGAACAAGAAAAAGAGATTTTATTCCCTTCTTGTCTGAGTTTTTACCTTAATACATGTGCGTAATGTATCATTTGTAAAGCTATGTAAATTTAGATCTGGAGAGAAGTCCACTTCGAGATAGAGACAGTGATGGCATTTAATTTAATAATTTATAGAATATAATAGAAGACAAAACTACAGCTATGTTGGAATTGCACACGAAATTGTAGCATCACGTTCAAACCCATGAGTAATTACATTAGCAAGCAATATGCACATGAAAAAATGATTTAACAAATACATTGGGACCTTCCTAATAAAAAATACAGCTAAATGAGGTGATGCCAAGACAAACTTCTGGTTAAGTTATCTTTGAAAGTGATAGATACTTCAGGTAATAAGCTGCTGCTTTCACAAAAATTATCCTCTCCAGGGAGTTACTGATCAGACCAAACTAAACTCATTCAGTAATTTCCTAATTCGAGTACATTTCACATTTGGCCGCTCGCTTGAGGTTGTTTGCATTTTAGATCATGCGTAAAAGATCCTGGACGATTTCAGACATAGTTGGTCTGAATCCTGGCTCCCACTGCAAAACAATTGGATCAAAGATAATCAAGTTACACAAGCAAATAAGTGTCGAGGAAAGAACAATTTATGTGAATGTACAATTGTAATTTGCATTCCAGTACATGCTTTCTCATTTTCAAACAGACTTAGTTGGAATATGCCGAACATAATCCAAGATTGAAGAGGGTTTAAAAATAGGAACCTGTACACATCGCGATATTATATCAGCAAAGCGGGATATCGATTTGGATGAATATGCTCCATTTAGAGAGGGATCAACCATTCTTGATAGTGCATCAATGTCATGAAGCCGAGGAATTGCCCACCTGATCAAAGATTGCTCCCCTCGAGGCCGTAATCTGGACATGTTTTAAGTGAGAAAAACTATTTTAGCTGAAACCGAATAGATATAATAAGTGATTGATCAATCCAGATAAATTTGCAATTTAAATGTCTAACATGGACATGCAGACCAACAACAGATTGCTTACCTGTCATAGGGCTTCCGCCCTGTGAGAAGTTCTAACATTACAACTCCAAGGCTATAGACATCACTCTGACATGAATAACTTCCTGACTCAAATTCAGGAGCGCCAGAACCATGAGTAGTAAGGAGTCCTGACAACTGAGAGCATGAGCACCAATATCAGTCACAAGTAGTCATAAATATAGTGGAATCAACCTAGTACTTCATTCATATTGGAACACTAATATGCCAAACTGAATTTAATGGTTTGTTCCTGCTTAGATCTTTGTGTTGCAATAAATCAGGAACATTTACTGCTCAGATTAAAAATAAACTTACCAGATTTTTTCAGAGTTTTGTTACATTCCATCACTTAAGAGCAAAATTTAATCATCACTAACTGAATGTTTATAGAACTTAAAACCGGCAGGATCTAAATATCCTACATAAGAATGTCCTCACTTACAGACTCTGAGGATAGTAGAGGAGCCAAACCACAATCTGATACACACACTGCAAGCTTCTCATCAAGGAGAATATTGGAAGACTTGAAATTCCGATGTACGACGGGTGGATGACATCCCTCATGCAGATATCTTTATCACAAGAGAAAGAGATGTCAGTTTCCAATTGATTAGTGACAGAAAGATGGAAGAAACAAGGTCAATTTCTTAACCGAAAGATTCTTTTAAATGCTAAATAGGTTGCTCTACTTACTGCAGGGCTCTGGCAGCTCCAAGTGCCACCCGGATGCGCATATTCCATGAAAAGTTTTTATGCGATTCTTCATCCACATGCAGTAAATCATGTAGTGTCCCATTTCCATAATAATTGTACACAAGCAGACGTTGTCCAAGCTCATAACAGTAACCCACGAGCTCCACAATATTAGCATGTCGAAGTTTAGAAATCCTAGACACTAATTCAAGAAATTCCTCATCAGTCTGCTGCAGGGTAGCTGTATTGCCCAGTTTCTTGACCGCAAGCAGCTAAAAAAGAACCAAGAAGTAAATATTACATGTCAGTATCTGAACAATCACATGCACTGCATACTTCTGAAGGCAACTGTTAGACAGAGAATGAACCATGTCAAGCATATAAGGTTTTAAAGTCCAGACAGAAAACTCTTCAAACAAGCTTGAAAAGTGATCAAACAACATCCAAGATTTCAGTGAACTTATATTGACTAAACAGCCAAACGGCAATCCGAGAAAATAATTTCATAGTGGATGAAATGAATTCATACCTTTCCATCTGGAAGCTCAGCCCTATAAACACTGCCAAGCAGCCCTTCTCCAATAAAATTTTCTTCAGAGAAGCTATTGGTATACTGCTGAAGCAATGCAATGGTAAAAACACTAACAGAAGAGGAGTTCATATTCACAGATGACTGACTCCTTGCTGCCTCTTCTGGAGGTGCAACAGGTTTTGCAGTGACCTTTTCAACAAGAGGGAAAGGCAAAGGAGGTGGCGGCAGCTGCAGCAACAGAAATTTTTTTTCAGTGGCTATAATTTCCATCATGATTTGTTTAAATTCTTTAACTTGCAGCAATTATCATCACATCTGTCACCTGTTCATCCCGTAGCTTCGGACTCGTTACCATGCTTCTACTGTCCACTCCTTGTCCATCTTGCGATTTCATAACTGGCTCTTTGGAGGCTGCTTGAAATGGCACTTATAATTTATAAGGGAAAAAGGTGGAATATAACATAGATGCCAAACAGATGACAAAACTAAAACTACCTTTCTCTATTTGAACACTTGGTTGTAATGAAGATTTGTTGTAGTTAGGCTTCTCCCCAGGGCCCGTATAGGCACTGACATTATTCCTCTCAGCATCTCGATTCGCTTGCCTACCTTTGCAGAATCTCCACATTAAGAGACAGAGCCCTAATACAACAAGTATTGCACCCACTGTGGCGGCAACCAAAACTATCTTCTTTGTTGTCCAAAATTTTCTTGCATTTGGAGAATTTGTTGTTTCAAAGGCAGAAGGTGCATCTGCCTGATGGCCAGGTGCTTGAGAATTTGGTGCCAAAGCTATAGATGGAGGTAGTGCAGTTGGTGGTGATGCAATAATAGTTGTATTAAAGGGATTTCCTTCTCTTCTGCATAGCAGATATAATCATCACCATAGAAACAAGACAGTACAAGAGACAATAAACCGAAAAGGTTAACCAAAAAAATTTATGGATCATAGGGATGTAAAAAGATTGTTTTGGTGTCAATATATAGAATCCATAAACAATCCCTGTCATAGGACTAAAGATCACAGATTCCAATCATCTATTATCTCTTTTAGATTTAAGAAATAATAGCATTTGGTCCCTTATTACAAATCATGAGAAACTGTTTCTATAAGGTCCAAATAATAATTTATCGATATAGATTTCAGGAAACTGGGGAGCTCAAGTCCTACTGTTATCTAAATAAAAAAGAACACATCTGTGGCCTGCTTTATGAGGAAGTAATTTGGTAAGAAGTTGCTGCTCTGAACTAGCTTTTTTTTGTTATGCACCAGTGACAAACCTTTGATGCTAACTTACAAATTTGCACATATCATTTATTCCAACTATATTTCTCAGAGATGAGCCAACCAGGAAAAATAAACGGCATAAGATTACATAATCTTAAAATTTTGTTGGATAAATCCATGTTAGCAAGAAATCAAAGCTTCATAGCTCTGCATTTATACAGACTGTTGCAAAATAAATAACAGAAGAAAATGCAGTTTATTTTTTTGATGGCCTTACCTGAAGTTTGGAATAGCCAGCACCTTGTCGGGTATAGGGCCAGAGAATAAATTGTTCTCAATGTTCCTATGTAAGAACGAGGAGACACTTAGTGAGTCGCAATAGGCTGGGAAAAACTCCTAATTCCAATTATCTAAGGAACTAAAGCTGGGTCTTTTAATAATAAAATTTCTAAAATAGAATGAACAAATTCACTGAGGAGTATAGGAGAGTACAAATCGGTTAAGTGAAGATCTTCTAGAACGTTGAGGGTCCCAGTAAGCTTATTGTTTTGCAGGTGCCTGCAATTCAAAAAGGTATGTGTAGACATTCATGAATAAATTGATGACAAAATGAGATCCTTTATTTCGCTAAGGTTATATACTGACAATGTGCTGAGAGATGACAAACTTCCCATCGAGGGAGGCAATTGACCGCTCAAATTGTTGGCTGATAGATCCCTGCACAATAATAAAAGATCTCAACCAAGAAACTGAGAAAATGAACTCGAAAGAAAAAGGTGTAGCTTTTATGGTAAATGCCTACAAATTTATCAGACCCGTAAACTGTTGAAAGGCGTCAGGTATTCCTCCACTCAAAAGGTTATTGTTCAACGACCTGATGAAAATAAAGAAACATGAAGAGATACATTATGACGAAAAGATAACAACTTTAGAATATGACACCAAAAAAGTTTGATTTTGACTTACAACTCTAACAATTGTGTTAATGAGGACAATGTATCAGGGATGCTTCCGATGAACTGATTACCTGAAAGAGAACTAAAACAGAAGAAAGAAGGCACGCAATCCATTGAAGGATATGAACATGAGGAATAAACTATGGATACAAGAATGACAGAGGATCAGACATACAAGTTCCTCAAGGTATGTGGCAAGTTGGATGGAATACTCCCTCCAATGTGATTGTTGCTCAAATCCCTGCTTCACAAAAATAGTACAGAAAAACATAAGCCTTCTACACAGAGAAATTAAAAATCTTTCATGCATAATGCAAGTACTACATGATGTTGTGCCACTGAAACTACGTACTTTCATTCCATCTACGATAACATGAGACACATCTAGAGAATTTTTATAACTTTCACGTGTGAATGAAATTACTAAAGATATCATGTGATTGAAGCTACTTGCTCCATTCTCAGTCTGCTCTCACATGAGACAAGCAAATATGGACATCATTCAAACAATAAGCAAAGTCTTATGCTCCTCAAGCAACAGAAAGATCTTACAACAGGTCCCAAGTTCACATTACGTAAAGGTGGTTTCTAAATTGATGTTCTGAAATTAAAAAAAGGGGGCTAACTGATTACTTGTTCTAGTTCATAAATTCAAAAAATTGACAACATTGGCAATGAATAAAACGAACCCCACTCATTTGATTGTGACATAACAAGACAATAAATTTACTGAGGTGCAACTTACATATTTATGATAGACTCCAAGTCCCCCAAGGTATCAGGCAAAACTCCCCCTAAATTCATGCCGCTGAGTCTTCTGCAAAATCCAACAAAAATAACTCATAAAACCATCTTATTGAACATGCAAAAGTACTAATCCACACATATAGAAAATTCAACATACATTTCCGTTACATTCGAGAAGACACAAAAGACACCTTGCCATAAATCTCCACAAGGGTCTCCCCCGAAAGAAATCCATTTATCAAGAGGTGGAAAGTCCAGAGAAATATACAAGCTATTTATTGCCAGAACTGAGGAAGAAAACCAAAGAAAATTCAGTATTCAGATTTTAACAAAGCAAAGGTAATTAAAATTAGTTGAACTAGTAAAAGCTTAATAAGTATCTGAAAGTAAAATAAAAATAATAAAACCACAACAACCAACAGTTAATCTGTGTTCGGCGGTAATGAAGCAGAAAAAATGTAGAATGCATAATAAAGAAACCAACTTTCCCTCATTTTCTTACTCATTCCGGATACATTCACAAACCCTCACTCTCATCTTCAAAAACGAAAAACAAAACCTACCGTCGCGAGGGTCAGTTGAGCCAACACAGAAAGAAGCCGTCAGAACAGCCACCACAACCGCCAACCGAACACATATCCCATAATTCACGTACCCCATAACCGCTCAACTTAGCAAAAGCCAGCTGGAAAACAACATAAAAGAGAAAAGAAAAAAGCTTTCACTTATTTTCTCTTCCTTCCTCGTGTGTTTTCCCCACAAACGAGCAGCAAGTCCAAGCTACAGCCCACCAGTGAAGCAGAGGACAGTACTAAGAACTGAACTCAAATTGTTTTTTTCTTTTAAAAATAATAAATAAAAGTAAAGTTGCAAGATAAATAGAGAATGAGAAGAACTGTGGAGCGCTTTAAATGCGGAGTCTAGAGAGAATGTTAAAAAGGAAATAAAATCAAAAGAATCAGGTATATAGCAGCATATTTACCAAATCAAGTTGTAAATTTTGGTTTAAGATTTTGTAAAACGAAATGAATTTGATAACAAAGATTTTGTGAAGTGAGATGAAAAATCCTGAGTAGACAGACAGTACACAGTATCTAAGATACTAATAGTCTATTACGTCCAAAAACTTAAAAAGTAGACACAGGCTCTCACTGCCAACGGCACTTAAAAGTTGGTCAAGCTGTTTTTAATTGTACGTATCCTTTTCTAAAGTGAAAATGAAAACGCTTCCATCCTAGATCTATTTCCAGATTATGGTGCTGTTCATGATCATTAAATGGGATAATAACAAATAGGTTCCTAAATTTTAGTAAAATAATAAATAAGCGCACATATTTTAATAATTCTAATACATAGATCTCTGAATTTAAATGAATTTTGGCTCACTATTAGGAGCTTATTTGTTATTTAAATAAATTTTTTTTTTAAATATTATTAGTGAAACAAATTTTCCTAATATGATTAAAATTCAAAATCACTACATTTTATTTGTTGACCTTTTTGTCTCTAACCATGATTTTTTAATTGATTATTTTCGAATTTGCTTAAAATCCCGTGTTTTCTTATTTTTGAGGAAAAAAATCCTATAATTATCTAATTTTTAGAGGGTGAAAGTGACAAATATCACCTCAATATCTTTATCAAATAAATATGATAATTATTTATATTTAAAATATGCGAGACGTTTAATTATTTTGTTACTTACAACGAATTTTTGTTTATTATTGATAATATATATAACTAAAAGATAAATTTTTAAATTTTGCAACGTTAATGTTGACAAATCATCATCAGATGTTTTTAAATTCAAGATAGTTGAAGCAAAGGATAGACTTTAAAGTGTACATTAGAAACGTCATTGTCTTAAATTGACAATCTACAGACTTCAAAATCAAGGTAATTCTTTTTTTTAAAATTACTATTATAACAATATAATATATTATTCTGTAAATTTAGAATGGCTGGTGAAATAGAGACGAGGAGAAGGCTTGGAAATATTAATACTCTAATTCTATACAACTGTCCATTTCTTTCTTCACGAAATTGAATGTCTCGGGCAAATTCTAATTATGGGTGATATTAAAAATAAAATATTAATAATATATGACCATTAAATTGAAGAGTGACTAAACACCAATGACCATTAAATTGCCCACAAAGAAAGCTCAAAATCTTGAAAGAAAGAAGTCAGATTGATGATGTAATTGTAGGATAAGAAAAGAAACAAATGAAACGCCCATTGATCTTGATTTTCTTGGAAAATTTAGCAATGATTTTATGGGCTTGCATGAGTTGTTGCTTACCATTCATTACTATTTATAATGTAAATCAAAACCCACTTTAGTTGTTGATGATATTATAATTATATTTATGGTTTGGTGGGTTCAATGTTCAATAATTTTGTGAGAAATTTGCTGCGATAATTTTTCAATTAAGCCACTCTCTTGTTATTATTATTATTGTTATAAAAATGTACTATAAATAATATTGTGTGAAAATTACGCTTCACAATATGAATTATTAGGACCAAAACTAGCTTTGCGGCTATAAAAGTGCTTTACCATTGAGTGCTTTTTACCTGCTTGAACGGTGGTTATGGGCTTAGTGGGTTCCTCTGTTTTTTTGTTCTTTTCTGGCTTCTCAAGGTTTTTATTTATAATATATATATATATATATATATATATATATATTTTATCGTTTCCCTTATTTTAAGTTTTGTAAAGTACACTAAAAAAGAATCAGGTTGATGTGGGAATTTTTGGAGCCAAGACAAAACAATTGGATTGTAGGCAGGATTATGAATTGCGTTACAAAAAAGCAAGAAACAAAAATCTCATTAAATATATTTAAGTGTATGCAATTTCTATATAATTATTCAAAATAAAAGATTAAAAGTTTGACAAAATAAATATACGACAAAAAATAAAAGACAGATAACTTTTTTTTAAAAAAGTACATCAATAATAAGTGAGAAATATGAATCTCACTTTTTTTTTTTCCTTCAATGATTATAAGAGATTTTATAAAATAATAGACAAAATAAAAGGTGTTGCTAACAGAAAATAGTCTGATGAAAAGTATTATTATCTAAAAGGGCCACATAAATAACAAAATTGGGTACTGTAAAGGCACAGAGCAAATCCATTTGAATGATATCCCAAAACCAACATGGTTTAAACCCATTATCGACACTCTTCTTGGGCCTGCCCACAATGAGCTAAGGAGTTGTAACTACCAATTAAATAAGCATTAAACAATAAACCCAAATTGCGTTTTAAAGCAAATATCAAATGATTGAACAATTACACCTTTAGATGGATAATGGTATTGATTAGTTTCGATCAAATTTTCTACAATATTAAAAACAAAAAATGATTGATTCACACACCCTCTAGGCTTTAGCCTTCTACTATCAGTGAGCATAGGAATGGAATCAAGGGGCTTGAATTTGGCCCCATGATTAAATCATAAAATCTATGATTGATACAGACAGATGAATACACATGTTGTGTTCGAAGTATTGCCAGGAGATAAGCATAGCAGTTTCTTAAATTCCCTCAACACATCATTGTCCTGCCTCTTGCTCTATTATTGCCCAAGTATAACTACACTGGTGAATTCTCAAGCTCTTTGTTGTGTTATTTCTATAAAATGTTTATTAAATGAAAATTCTCTTTTGCATTAACAGCTGCTGCTATTGCAAGAGTTTCGGCAAAAGCCAGTTTGGTTTTGTTCTGGTTGTTGTTGTTGCGGTTGCAGCTGTTTTTGTCTTTGTTTATGAATTAATTGTCCAGTGCTTCCAATAAATACAAACAAACTCTGCTTAGAGTCTCACTTCACTACTTCATGCTTTTAAGAACGGAATGAGAGAATTTTTATTATTTGTAGAATTAAAATAATTTTAAAAATCAAATGCATAATTAATCTCATGCTTTGACATAATAGAATGGAACAAATTATTAAATTTTATTTTAAATATTTTGTTGCAATAATTGTAAATTTTTGGATGAAATGGGTATCTAAAACGAACATGAAAAAATTGCAAATATATATATATATATATATAGATAACATGTGCTTATATTTTAATAAAAATAAATGATTGAATTTTTATTAATAAGAATCGTAAGTAGTAGCTAGGGTGGGGGCAGGTCCCCAGGCTGTAGGTCAAATCAAAGAGTCTAGTATAGTATATAGTTCATCTATTTTTGTAATAAAAGTTAATTAGAACCGTTGGATCATCGAATGTCCCACACACGTGTATCTTCTTTATGAAGCGTCCACACTGAATTGGACGTCACATACTCACATGTAACGCTAAGGCAGAACATGCGCCGCTTGTTAATAGAAATAGAAATTATGATAATAAAAAAGACACGGATCACGAGATCAATTATGAAAAGCCTAAAAGATTAACATAATTATTGCCTAACTTACTCACTAAAACGGGAGTCCATTACATGTGCCTGATTATTTTTTTTACTTAAATTTAAATAATTTTATTTAAACGTATAAAATTTATTTTTTAATTTATATTTAAAAAATTATTAAAAATATTTAAACATAATCGAGTTAAAAATTTTAAATTAAATCTGAATATTTAAATGTCTAAATGTATTAAATATTTTATTTAATAATAATACTCTTAATTTATTATTTAACATTTATATATGTGTCAATAATTTAACATATCAGTTTCAAATTTTTTATTTTTATAAAAATAAATAATTTAATATTTATATTTAGATATTTAAGATAACAAAATAAATATATTAATTATATTCAGATTTCAGTAAAATTCATATTTTAGACCAAAAAAAAAAACAAACACTACCTTACATTTACACACCAGGGTCTTCTATGCAAACAAAACAATACAAAACAAAAAAAAAAAAAAATTAACACATAACTTCCTTGAGATTTGAAAAATTTATACTTAAATATTATATTTGAAGAAACTCACACATACCTCCTTGAACCGTTAGTTGATCATATATTTTTTATGAAAAGATTATAATGTCTTAAATATTCCTTTAATTCTTTAATCAAAACATAACTCTTATATTATTTCGTATATATAATATGTGTAACATGAATTTTATATTGTCTGAGTTTTACTAATTTATACAATGTACTCTTTTTTCATTATATAATGAAATAAAATAATAATTTTTTTAAAAAAATTATTATCCAATTGATAATATAACATCACCTTATAGATATATAAAAATTTAAAAACTTAATATTACAATTTTTTAATTTTTAAAATTTATAATAGGCATTTAATTACTAATTTTTAAAGTATAAAAAAATAAAAAATAGAATAATTGGTCATTTTTTCATAAATAAATTATGTTTGCAACGCTAAAAAATATATGTTAGTCTAATTTATGAAAAATATTTTTAGTATTTTAAACTAAATATCATTAAAAAGTATGGATGAATTGATAATATTAAATATTATTATTCTATTTTAAATTTTAATTATTGACTTGTATAAAATAAAATTATTAAATTAGTAAAATGTTTAAAAATATCTTTGATACTAGCGGTCTTCTAACGATCTAGAGAAAATATGTATAAATTTTTTAAAATTTAACATGTAAGTATGAGTTTTTTAAATTTTAGAGGAGGTATGTGTTAATTACCCAAACAAAAAATAAATGGCATCCTAAGAAATGCATTAAACATTCGGAAATAACATCTAAATCCCTAATATTTAAAGGAAAATAAAAAATAAAAGCATAATAAAATTAGTAAGGTTGGCAAAATTCCTCACAACATTGAAGATCAAGATTATTTTTATATTAAGTGGCGAAATGAGTTAGGGATAAGGACAATTTATCATTCCTACTTAAATTATGGATGAAGGATGAGATCATTAGTTAAGATTTATCCGGGGTCACTTTTTCATTTTTTTAACTTTTTTTTCAAAATTTATTTAGTAATTAGTACTAATTTGACATTTCAAAATCTTAAATGTAAAAATTTTAAAAATGAAAAATAAAATTAAGAAATTTTAGGTATAAAAAAAAAAAAATCCAATGTCGCTTCCATTGCACAATCGACCAACTACTCTTTGTCATTTCTCGTTTGCAATCTAACTTACTCTCATCAACCCTAATCGAAATTGTTGTACTATTGCTAACACCTTACTCTTGACTTTGCATAGCCATTGCCCCTTGCCTATAATACCATTGCTTTCTAGTACTCGTTCATGACTTATGCCTTAGTAAACTCAGCTTGTGACATGAAATCCATACCTCACTTTGCTTTTCAATTACCACTAATAATACTTTTCTACTATCGCATTAGGTAGTAGTACATTTACTCTTGAGTTCAATTATTTGCTATTGAGTTTAAACATTTTAATAAAATGCGAGATGAAAATAAATAGAGACGAGAAATGATATTATTCTTAAAAGTGGGACATTCTCAATCTATCCATTTCTTATGCCTAAACATGGATGAACTAGAGATGGGCATCCCTTAACCCTACTCCACTGTCATGTCTAAGAATTACAAAGGAGTTTAGAGAAAATGGGGAAAATAAGAAAAATAAAGTCTTACAACAGGGATATGTGTGCAAAACTGCAAGTAGTTTCATTATGTGTGATTTATTTAAAAGAGAGGGACTCAGATATTGTTATCCATTTTATTAATGTATGTGTATCGTCCATTCTTGTCTGTTTTACGAACTGTAGAAGATCTTACATTAAATTCATTTCATTGACTACATCTTTTCTCCATTTCCATTATATACTACTTTTCACACACCTTCACTCTTCCACCTAACTACAGTGCTTCTTGTCTTGTGCCCCCTTCCTCTCTCTATCTGCACCTATTATCTCCTATTCTCCGCCGTCAACGACGGCTTTTTCGGTGGTTATACCTTATAGCTCTGCAATGCCTATCTTTGTCCTGAATTACTAGTCTAAATAATCGCAAATGGGTTGTTGTGTTAGCACAAAGAAAGAAGCTGAAGCTGAAGCTTCTTCAATTTCGAACAAGGACCGGCTTGTGAACGCAGGATCTGAAGAAGCTTCCAAGTTGAAGGGTTTTAACCATGAGAGCAGAGCGCCGCCACCGTCTGCTGAAGAAGAAACAGTGAAGGAAGTTCTGTCGGAAACTCCTAAACCAAAGCCTATACCAAAACCGGAGACGAATTTCACTTCCCACTTCAAACAAGAGCAAACAGAAGAAGAAGTCAAGAATGCTCAGAAAGCTGAAGTCTTTGTCAAGATCCAGGAAAGCCTTCATTACGAAAACAACATGGAGAAGAAGCAACAGTTGAACAGCAATGAAGAAATCATGTCGGAAGAGTCGGAGATTTGCAGCTTGAGTATGAGCGAGAGCGTGTCGACGCTGACCAACATAACTGATAAGAGAGACTACGAAGATGAACAGGAAGTGAAGCATCAGAGAGTGAGCAGATCTCCGGCAAAGTTGCAGCCTAGAAACGGGGTGAAAAACCGGGTTGTGAACCAATCTCCGACCCGGAGAACCGACCAATCACCCGGGAGAAGAATCAACAGCGGGTCAATCAGGTTTGCGCAGAGCAGCAGAGAGGAATCGGCTCAGAGACGCGGGTTAACATCCAACCGGGGAAGGAGAGACCCGGGTGAAAGCTCCGGAAGAAGGTCAAGGTCGCCAGCTACAACAAGATCATCAGCTGCAATGGGTCGGAGTCCATCTGCCAGAAGGGCAAACCGGTCACCGGGTCGGGTGAAAACCGATCCAATTGAGAGCAGTAATGGCAGCATTAATAACAGCAGGAGAGTTGATGGACGTAACACAGAGGGCAAATGGCCAAGTAATAATAATAATAACAATAGTAGTAGTATTAACAACGATTGTAGTACGAGCGAGTCACTTGAAAACCCACTTGTATCCCTGGAATGTTTTATCTTTCTGTGAAATTTACGAGAATCACTTTTGTCAAAAAGCACTTTGAAGTGCTTACCATTAGGGTTTTTATTATTTTTACTATAGTTTATTTTATGTGAAGAGAATATTAAGTGAAGTCAAAGGGTCAATTTGATTGACGTGTATGAATATGCATTGATTTGATGGGTTTGTTCATTTGCATACGTAAAGAAATAAATTGAGCTACCTGTCTCTCACTCTGCAAAGTGGGGTGGCTCGTAGTACTGGGAAAAAGAAAGCACTTTCCAAAAATGTTTTTATTTTTCTTATTTTCAATTTGAAAGCCTGAAATCAGAGAATCCTGATACTAAATTCACCAGGATTCTGCTGCAGGACGCAATAATATATGTTTTTTTGTGTTATATTTGCAGAGCTTTATGAGATGCAACTTTTTACTGTGAAACTGAAACTAAAGAAAGAGAGCACGGAAATATTTCATAATTTGATTTTGAAGGAAGAAAAGTTGAACTTTCATGGAAAATTACCGGCTAAATATTTAATGGAATTGAAGTAAAAGGAGGTAAGGTTACAAAAAGAGGTCATGATTTTTAATGTTGGTATTTGGTAAAGTCTCGTGATATTCTTTATAGCTGGCTTCCACCCTCCAAATAACTTCTTAGTAATTAGTAAATTTACAATTGTTTTTAAAAATAACTTTTGGGTCTCTAGGTTTTTATAGTTTAAATAAAAACATCATTTATTCATTCATATTAATTTATTAAACAAGTCTTTGCCCCCGTCAAATTAACTAAATTACTCTAGAACATTGAATTATGATCACCAAATATGTTAGTTAGAGTAAGTTAACATTAAAGGGCATTTTAAATTTAATCGTATGAATAAGAGTTAAGTTAAAGTCAAGGACCTAATTGGTATAAATTGAAACTTATGTCCCCAGTTAAAACCACTATGCAAATTCAGGGATCCGAATGTTATTATCCTTCTTTTCTTTTCTTCTTTAATTAAGACAGAAATATCGACTTTTTATGGCATTGGATAGCACTGTGAAACAAGGAAAATAATAATAGTAAACTAAAATAGAAAAGAAATTGGAAAAGCAATTGAAATTTGGAATGAGGAGGAGGGAAATTCATTTTGTGGCCGTTGAGGCTGCATGAAGGACAAGATATGAGACAATATAATAGTGGTCCTAATTATAATACTAATTAATTGATTAGCCGTTACTTCTTCTGGGCAAAGAAAGACTATCAGTTATTTTGGACTGTTGTTTGTGGTCGTCCCTATCCTATCTATCATTAGAAAACAAACAATACGTTGTTTGTTAAATTCTATGGACAATGAAAGGAATGTTTGAGATTTGAAGTTCAAATTTTTAGGCCATCATGTTGATTACTCTTGCAACTTCGACGTTTTCAGTTTTGAACTCTTTCCCCTTATATGAAGGTGGTGCATTTAGATAGATGAGGGGCGCATAAAGATAAGTTTGTAACCAGTGGCCCAATTCGATGAAAGCAAGCCCGAGCCCAACCTTAGCTATTTGTATGGCTGAAAATAGTATCAAACGAGAACCAATATATTTTGCAATTTCTATTGCATTTTTTTCTTCAGTC
The DNA here is from genome assembly GCA_028052125.1 of Melia azedarach. Taxonomy (NCBI): domain Eukaryota; kingdom Viridiplantae; phylum Streptophyta; class Magnoliopsida; order Sapindales; family Meliaceae; genus Melia; species Melia azedarach. The sequence goes on from CM051406.1 coordinate 9,226,852, forward strand.
TGCAACAACTGCGCTTTAACTCAAGACAGCAATTACATTCCTCAAATTTTTTACAGGAGAGGGAACCTTTTTTGATGGGCAATGCAGACCATTTCTAAGGATAAGCAGCACAATTGGAAAAATTTTGAACATGTAGCTAGCTAGGTGAATATGGGTAGAAGTTGTGGTCTGCATACACTAGTTGTGTTTCAGACATGTAAAAGCCAGCTGCCTACCCATCAAGAAACTGATCATGCTTTATATACATAACATAAGTGGCGCCAGGCTAAAATGGATAGAAAAAAAGGGATTTGCTTGTATGACCTTACAACTCATTTTTCCTGAATTTAGCTGGACTCGTGTAGCACGCAATAGTTTTTCATGTTGAGTCTTCTTGTATCGAGTTTGAGCTTGAACTGGAGTTAGTGGTGGGATTTGAAAACGGGTTATGCTGATGGTGTGGCCGTGAAACTCGTTCCGGTTGACAAGGTGCTGGGGCTGGGTGGGCAATGAAAGTAGGGATATTATCTCCAGGCATCAATACAGAAACACCATTGGCATATATAGTCATCTGTACCAATGAACAAAAATAGACAAGTTGAGATGACAAACTTCTAGTTCCGAATCAAAAGCCAATGTCAAAATGCATAACAAGTCGATACTGATCATGTATCAGACAAATGCAAAATATTTGAAGAAGATTATGGGACAGAAGCATTAGAAAAGCATGATCATGTCTGTCCAATTGTATTGGATGAACTCCTACTAGCAAGCATATAGGAAGAGCAGCAAAAGTCACATTCACCAAAACATCATGCATGAAGGGAAAAGTGAGTCAATCTCAACCAAGTTAAAGTCAGAGCACGTGACTAATTTTTAGAATAAGAGTGGTGTAGTCTGGCCAACGGGATGACCCCTAAGTGATTTTGCAGTGAGCTCCTGTTGCATGTCATGGGATAAAGATGAAAACGAGCAGACAAGTGAAAGACATCCTTGAAATAGTGTAGACACTCTCAACAATAACATGTGCACATTGTCAATAGCATAGCACACAACTACTGTTCTTTCAGAAAAGCATCAGATCCAGATGGGAGGGAGAGCAGTGAAAAAATGCTCATGCTGCAAAATGTTAAAATCCAAAACATGGTGATGTTCCATTGATTCATTCTCTCTGTCTTCTTCCCCTTTTTGGATCAACTACAACGCTCTTGGACTCTCAATAGATTATTGGCCGGGCATCCTACTTCTTGCAATTATTTAATACTCCACCTTTTATTTCTCCAAGGTCTGGGATCAACTTTATCATGTGGCAATGAACCAGGTAAATAACAGCACAAATAGTTCTCATTTTGAACTGGTTTTTGTGCTCGTTTTTGAGTTCTCAAGTTGTCATCCAGCCTATAAACTATTGCAGATCACATCAACTGATTTTGTTAATGGACATGGTGGAACCGATCTCTTAGGTGAAGAATGGTCCATGGGGATGACATAAACCTAAAAACTTCCATCAGCAGATCAGAAACACGGTGTCTCCTAACCGATAATCCAGAAAAACTTATTAGGGACCATCTGTCTGAGTGGAGAGATCATTTAACATGGGTCTTTAAAAACAATATTACATTTAAGAGCAGTGTGTGAAGTGATTTAGACCCATCAGCAGATGGCTTAAAAGCAGACAATAAGTGCCATCACCTCATATACAATTATCTAAACATGAAATCTCTCTAAAGCCTTCAGCCACACATGATATAGTAAAGTGATGACTAATTAGCAATGATAAAGTTAACAAAATTTCCTCGTAGGCTTAAGGCCCCATAGTAAAGTTAGGTCTTGTATTAAAGAATAAGCTTTGTTTACTAAGTGGGTCCTGTTGTTTCTTAAAAGTTATGGCACATGATAGACCTCAAATGTGTGGCATCATGCAAGACCCTTCATAGGATACTCGAATACAAATTACCGTGAATTCATATACTTTATCTCCAGCTCGTTATATTACACAAGCACATAATCATAAATTCACAGAAACAATTATTTATAATCAATAATTTCCTTACCCAATGAAGCTAGTTAGATTCACTGCTAATTTAGAAATTAAGACGACAAGCTTTCCCGCAAAGAGAACTTGTCTCCGACTCCGAGCACTGGGCACTCAAGCACAACATAGTCAACACTGATGAGACTGATGCCCACCATGTAAAAATGGTAGGTCTAAACAAAACGAAGTACAACTAAGTCCTAAGACTCGTTGGTTTGACACCAACCATTCAACAGACAACTACGCAGGTAGGCCATTGCCTAATAATCATAACTAGAAGCTGCATAACTCTTAAATGATCAAACTCTAAAAATGTAAATGCAGCTGAGAAATAACATATATTAAGTTACTAAGATGCTCTGAGGACACCTTAGCTTTTGACACTGGATTAAACTCCGGTCACGGAATAGAATAATTTCCTATCTCAAGGGGGGAAAAAAAGAAAGCAAAATTGAGCTACTTCTCTTCAGCACCAAGAAAAACTTGAATTCTGCTGCACTGAAGAGAAGGACGGTACGAAAGAAAAGAAGAAGAGGTGCGGTGGAAATGTTAGGATGAGTCTTATACAGCTCTCTGCAGTTGTCAATGTAAGAAATTTCTGTTTGTAAATGACAATTTGGATGATCCGAGAAGGCATTAGACTTGACAAAACAGGGAAATCGCAAAATACTCGAAACAAATCAGGAAATGTTGAATTGTGATAGAAGAAAACTTCAGATGAGGATCAAAATAAGGAACATCGTTGAATATCCAGTTACATAAGATGCATGATGAATGCTCATGATCCATTGACCATTAATACCATTTTGGTAACTGAGTTAAAATCTTAAAAACCTGAAACAAATAGATTCAACAGTAGCAAGCATAAATAAATGCTAATTAACAGAAAAAAGAACTGATAATTAAAAAAAACACATTAGCACCATAACTTTATGTCAGAACAATAATCATCAATATATGCAAAAATCAAAATAACCAACCAAACTGTCAAAAAGAACGAAGAAAGGAGCAACATTTCCCTCAAAATGAAAGGAAAGGACCCATCAACATTTCACATTTGCAGAGTAAATATACAAATTTGAACACAACCCAGAAACAGAAAACGGAGATGGGCCAACATTAGATAAATGTAAAGGACTTGTGACTTACTTTGGGAGAGGGGTAGCCAAGCTTTGGATTGAACCGCAACTGGGATTCAAGATCACCCCGACTATGATTACTGGTTGGTGAAGTGGGTCTAAGAAATCTCTCGAAAATAGCCATGACCAAGAACATGGCGATGAGAATGGCAGTAGCAACAAAACCAAACGACACCGCGTTGATAGAGTTGTCAAAGTGTTTCCAGTTATCTTCTCTGTGCATGTTGTTCAATGGCGAACCAATTGGTGGCCATGCAGAGGCAGAAACAGAGAAAGAAGCAGAAGCGGAATAATAACTATCTTCTCCCCCTCTCATTTTTACTCTCCTTACGTGTGCTTGCTTTTGTTGTTCATTGCAGTGCAACGAGAAAGAGAAAGAGTTGTAGTTAAAGTTATGGCGATACTTAAGGCTTTTTACACTGGTATCAAGGCTTATATGAGTGTACTTAGAACTGATTAAGATTCATTCAGGATTGCGAAAAGAGAAACTGAGCGAGAGAAATGTGGGGGCTCTATCTTCACAGGAAGCTGACCCCCGCAGTAGAAAAATAAGAGCGCTTTGGAATTTGGAGATTTTTAATTTTTTTTTATTAAATTTTCCATCTTAACTCTTCTTAATTTTGTTTTTTTCTTCTCCTTCTTCTAGGAATTAGAGAATGAATAGCTTCTGGGTTTGGGTAATTGAAAACTTCAATTTGACTTCTTAATATCCACTAAATTAAGATAAGAATGGAATGGGTGAAGATTTGGAATCTTGTTGGAGATTTAAAGAAAATTCCTACAACTTTCTTTTTCTGTTTTCAGAAAAAATATTAATATTTTCTTGATATTTTGATTTGATGCTCAATAATAACATAATAACACAACTCAATTGATTAAAATTGAATTGATTGATTAAAATGACATATAAAGTGCTTAATCTTTTGTGTTTGCTTTCTAATGGCAACATCTAACAATGAAAGGGCCTAATGGGATGATAAAAATGCATGTTGTTCAATTATTCAAAGCTTTTTTTTCCCCTACCCAAATAATTTGAAAAACTTTATACCACTTTATGAGGACAAATTCACCATCATACATAGATAACATATATATCAAATTTATTTTATATCTTTATTGCAACCCCTCCTCCTTTAATTGATTAAAAAAAAAAAAAAGGACACACAACATCCATATTAAAGATGTAACCTCCCTATCCAGTAGAGCAACCATTCAACATTTCTGCACAATAAAATATATATATATATATATATTATTTTTTTTCTAAAAATTTCCCTTCACAACAACATCAAATCACTTGATCAATAAAGGGTTTCTTTTCGAAATAAATAAACAAAAAAATTATATAGGGGTTTATTATTTTTTAAAATTAAATTAAAATTAAAATTGTTGTGGTGAGACCTCATGAGATGTCCTGTCTCTTACTATAGAGTGGAGGGCATTTTTGACTTTGTAAATCGACATTCGGATAAATTTCCAAACGCTACAGTTCTAATAAGTCAGAGTTGCATGGAAGAAATTGCTATAATCATGATTAAATTAAATAATCCATGAATTTAATTTTTAATTTATTTATTATATCTTCAAAAGAGCAATGCAGACTGTGGTCCCCATTGGATTTGGACCCCAGTGTACAGTACAACTATTGTCATGATTACGTGTCGTCCAGCAAAGCAGTTTAGTGGTCCAACGTGGAGTACACATCATTAGTACACGCATACTTCTCATTGAATCCTCATCACTATTCAACGCAGTTGAGTGCAAACGGCAAAAAGGAGCGATTTTTTTTTTTATGATTTTTATTATTTTCTTAATTCAAGCTATTTGTGTCAATTCTTCAAGTCGTGGAAAACAGAATATTTTCATCAAAAGACACCTATTTTTTTCATATTTTATTACCAACTTAATATGATATAAATTATTAAATTTAGTTACATTTGATACTACAATACTTTAATCCAACTAATTTGTGTTTATTAATAAATCAAATTGAAATTCCAATTTTCTACCTCTTATATTATATAAAAATAAATAAATCAGCCCAATTAAAAAAAAAACCCCGAAATAGTGAGCAACTCAACTCAGTCCAATTCATCAACCCCCACATGCGCCATGTCGGGATACGTGCCCATGTTTCCCCAACCACTCGAATCCCACGGTCCCACCTATGGCCTACTTCCACGTGTCATTTCCACCTCACATATCATCGACCTTACACGTGGCATGAGCTGGAACGGTCGGCATTTGTCAACAAAAGTAAAAGGAAAAAAATTGGGGAAAACAAAGCATTAAAGCAAAATTAGCTGAGGCTTCACTCTTCCCCAAAACATACCCAACACATCAACTTCCTTTGTCGGCTTTTCCAGCTTCGTACCAAAACACACAGACATGTAACTTTCGAGACTGTCTCTTTAATAATCAACGGTCAAGAACATCTCTCAAACCCGATTCCATCAAGGCCGTAGATGAGTTTTTTCTGGTTGTTGATCAGTCAAAGTCAAATAGGAAAGGTTTAAAAGAACACTTCACGCGTGCGCAAGCAATCAGACACGTGCGATTGCTTGTTCGGGTGTAAAAGGTCAGAAATTGACTAATACAGAGGCCTAGTTAGAGTGATGTGTGTCAGGCGGTGGTGGGGCCACGGAGGTCAGAGTTAGGGACCGGGGGCAGGGCAGAGGTGGTGCATGGTGGGTGGCTCGTGCCAGGGCTGAGCTCACGGCTCACGTGAAAGGATCTTTTACTTGCTTTGCTTTTGTTTTGCTTTACCCTTTTTATTTATTTATTTATGTTTGGTGTTGGCTTGAATTTTTGGTGCAATCACTTTCTCTTCTTTTGATGGTGGTAAAAGAGGAAGACAAATTTGACCAAGTGATGAAGAGAATTGAAATGGGCTGGCTCCCTTTGAGGCTTGCAGGCCTCTGGCTATTATATTCAAAGTGACCCAATTATGCTCGCCTCTTGGGATCAATGTGGACCATCTTAGGCTCATGTGTTTTTTGCTTCATACACAAGATTGGAGATCTTCAATATCATGTGTCTTTTTTTATAATAATTCAAAACTCTTGATCTCTAACCATACTTTAAAACTGTATAATCTCCCACGAAATCATAATATTCGTGTAGTTTAATTATATACGTGTATACTTTATACAAAAGAAACTCAAAATATTGTATGTTATAAATCAGTTTTTTTAATGATTATCCTCGCAAGAGTATATATGTTGAGTTGTTGACAACAATTTCAAATAGAAATAAGAAGTTTTATCATCGGCGAATATGTAAATTTTCTATAATTTTTTCTTGTTTTCTTATAAATTTTATTGATTTTTGTTCAATCAATCAATTTTAACTTATGCATTAGTACAAATTTAGATTAAAAAAAAGAAAGAAACCAACATTCATTATCTATGATTGTATCATCCTATCGAGGTTATAAACTTTTTTCTTAAAGTTTACTTAACATTATGACTAACCCTATTCTTTTCCCCCTCAAGTAGTTCGGGGATAGTGTAAAAGGTTTAGAAAGAATGGAATTTTTATTGTAATAAATAAATGGGGGGGCATTTGATAGGGCCCAAATCAAATAGGAAGCAACATCATTTCTTGAATAATGCTTGAGTTAATCATAATTTTGGTCACTGTTAAACAACCATTTGCAAAATTTGAATCCCATTCAAGAGATTAGGGTACTCAAATTAGATTAAATACATGTAATTAATGAATAGACACAAATAATATATAAATTAATGATAGGATTGAAATTAGCCAAACAAGACATAATCATATATGAATGGTCATTTGCTTTCTTTCCAAATATGGACAAACATCGTCACTGTGCCTTTCGGATAGACGCTTTCTTATTCATGGCCCTTTACCTTCCTTCCTTGCCGTTCGTTTCCCTGCAATTCGTGTGGTAATCCATTTCTTTGGGCCACAACCCAAAACTCCCATTTCTTTATCATCAAGCAAAGTACTGCCCCCCTTTAATTAACAAATTTCTTATCCCATTTCTAGTTACATTAATCATTTAAATTAAATGTACATTTAAAATCAATCAATGTTTGCAATTATTGTAAAATAAAATTATTACTATTGTCATATTACATTTCTTAAATCAAATAAAAAAACACAACTTAATAGCTTATTATGTTTTTATTAGTAATAGTAAGTAACAATCGCTCAATTTAAATGTCTAATTGTGTTATAATAAGTTATGTAAATATTCAGTAAAATTTTAATAATAAATATCGACGTTGAAAAAAAAGAAACTTAATAGAAATTAATATTGTGCTTTATTTGGTGTCAAGATGCACAAAATCGTTGGGCTTGCAAGTAGCCTAATAATTAATATAGTGCTCACTAGTTTGAGATAATAATTAAATAGCAAACCCTTATACCATATGCTTTTTTAACTATAGATTATGTATGCTAACTAATTAACTTAGATAGACACGTACGACGTCGTTTTGGGTTACTTATGAGGAGAGTTGAACAACACAACAATGGCTACAAAGCTCCTTCTCTCCTTCCTCTATCATTGGCTCAAAGCTTTTCCATGCATCACGTGTAGCTGCTGTGTCAAATATATGCACCATTGGCATTGTTCTTGAACTCTCCCCGGCCATCCGATATCCTGCCAAGAAATATAAATGGGTCCCAATCGGTGCCATCGTCAAGTACAGCCGTTGGATTGGCGGCCAATCTTCATCATGAGTACAGGAACTAATTGATGTAGAAATCGGCGAGTTTAGAGTTCGAAGGCAAGATCCATCAACTTCATCCCACATATTGAGCTTCCCATCATATGCTTCAATGTGTCCTTTCCACGCATTTAAGCAATCTCCCGAGCTAAATAGCCTATTCTCCACCTCAACAATTTGATTGGGTGGCACATCTAATTGCCACATCCGCGCCACCAGGTCCCACTTTCCCGCTTGCGTGTCGTACACCTCTGCCGAGCTACGCTCCGTAAACTTAACCGAACCGTCTGAGTCAGCTCGCTCGGCGAACCCACCGACCACGTGGATTTTCCCTTGCCACGTCACCCCTACACATTTGTACCTTAACGTGCTCATGTTAGGCAAAGGAGTCCATGCATTAAGTGTAGGATCATACACCTCAGCGGATGAAATTCCCCTAGCACTAAACAAATTAGACTTCCCTCCTGCTACGCAAATTTTATTCTCCCATGCAGTACATGCAAAATCATACCGTGGTACCCTTAATGCTGCACATTTGCTCCATTCGTTAGACTGAACATTGTAACGTAGCACCGCCGATGAAACTTTATCGTAGACGTCGACAAAATCGTCCGATTCATCGGAGTTGTGAGCTCTTTCTTTGTGGCATAAGCGTCCACCGATTATGTAAATTGAATCACCTAGTGAAACCATCGAAAACCCCTTCAAAATATGGTTCTCAGTAAGGTCAGGAATGTAGCTAACTTGACTCCATGTATTGTTAGATGGATTGTAACACTCTATCCAATTAGAGATGTTTGATCTTGGCCCTGGTTCTCTCAGGCAAAACGAGGCGTAAACTCGGTGGTTAAATTCCGGCGAGGGTGGCGGTGTCGATGGCGACGCAGAGGGGAGAGAACCCATTGAAGTAGAGGGGAGAAAACTAGATGGTGAAGGATAGTTATAGTTTTTAATTTTTAGGCTATGGTTTTTATTATCAGCAAATGAGGAAATTTAATGTGGGGAGTAAAGGAAAATATAAAGAAGAGAGAGCGGAGAAAACAACAAAAGGGTGGATTGTGAGCATCGACTAGGGACTAGGATTGGAGCTAGAGATGTAGAATTAGCAACGGGGATAATATCTAAGAGGTTTTCTTGTTGATGATTGTTGAAATAATTGAATAAATAATTTGGACTGTCGTCTTTTGTATTAATGTCCAATTTTTAGTACTAGAAATGGGAAGATTTGCGACTAATACGAAGACATTAGGAGAGTTGGAGAGATATCCTTCTTAGAGTTAAAAATCATTCATTCATTTTCTAATTTTTTAAAAGGGCAGCATTGTTTTTACTTCCATTTTTATATACAAAGTAAGAAAAGTACATTGATATATAATATGAAACAATAGGATATTTTCAATTATATGTATAACTTCTCGTTGAAACAACTACTCTTATATTTTTATTTCTATTGGCAAAATGGATTTATTATTCTTTTCAAAAGGAAAAAAAAAGTGTCAATGTCACGTAACATTTAGGGGTATCATATAGGCCATGGGTGGTCCATGCTTCACAAATACAAAGTATGGAGGCATGCATGTAACATAGAAGTGTTTCTGAAAAAGCACTTAAAAAGGAAGCAGGGAGCAAATCCATAGAAGATACTACTGCTTACTAGCGCATGAAACACAAACATCTCGAATCTCACACTTATGCTCTCATTAACCCAACACAATTTCGGCTGAACGTAGATAAATAGCTAGGTTACTTTATCGAGAAAAGCTTCTTACATAAGGTTACATAATTTTAATACCAAAGTATGTCAATGGGATCTATCATCTTTATTATGTTCCCTTCCCTTCGATCTTGTGCATAGATTTGATACATTAATTAATTAGGTTGTTGCATTCTTTGATATATTGGGAAAAGAAAGAGTAAACTAACATTGCTTAATCGTGAGAAGAAAAGCAATAATATCAATGAACGGTGATATTGCTTTATTGGGCTTTGGTGATTGCTACAAACCAAAAAACCCAGACAAGCCCAGTAGCAAGTCATTTAAACCACACAACAGTTCCCAATTATTTAATTTCATTGTGGGTAAGAATGCAATATATTTTCGTTACTTTCACTTAATATTGCACTCAGTGCATCACCCTGTATGTACAATAGCATACTATATTATGTATATATTTTAGTGTTAGGTTAATATTACAGTACATCTATTGCAATATACAACTGTATTTAATAGAGGTTAGAGTTTAGTTGATTAAGTCTAATATGAGATTTAATACAATGAAGTTGAGAGATTTTCCGTGAAAACTGAGAAAGGGTTCAAGAAGTGAGAAAAGAGACTCACGTGAAAAGAACAGAAAAATGCAGGTTACTTCTGAGGAGATGTGAATGATTGAGCTGACAAAGTGAATTATAGTTTCACTTTATTTATCTGGTATGAATAATTTACCTTTCACACAATTGCTTTCATGTGGGTTCTGAAACGGTGATAAGTCTTAAATTTCATCAGTACAGTGGCCAAAACAAGTTGCAGCAAATTGTTTATTTGTCGATGAAATCTGCTCTACCTTACCACCTAGTGAAGCAGTGCTTCGTATTAAAGAGACCCACTTCAAGGATATCCATTGTGGCAAAATCTCAGTCATCAAAACTAAAATTATCAAAGGTTGACAACACCCACAAAATATATGAACCTTCAGAAATAGTACTGCTGGAGATAGATGCCAAAGTTTGGGACAAGGTTGCTTTGTTGGCTTGGAATGACAGCTCATCTGACATAAGACCACTTCCTCCGCAAGTAGCATCGGTTGAATTGGTGCATATTGGGTAAAAAGTTAAGCACAAAGCAAAGTGTTGTAGAAGGGGAGCAGCAGAATAAGACAAGGGGGAATTTGATGAGAATATGGAAAGGCAAAAGGGCCTTGAAGATAAAGACAAAAAGTGGGAAGTAGGAGTCCTAAATGTAATTAAAACATCACATAGACTCGTATTGCTTTCTGCTTCAGACAAAGCGGTTTGGGGGAAAAAAGGAAACTCTGATTTGATTGATCACTGTACAGTTTCATTTCCCATTTTTTCTCCTTGGCCTTGCATTTTGTGCTTGCTTAAGAACATTACTTATAGCATAAAATACAAAGTTGTGAACATAAATTATTACCAAATATCTTTAGTTAAGTAGGCTATAATCAAAGGACAATGACAACTATGTACTAAACATTACTCTTGAGATATTCCAAAGGACGGATTATGTGTTGATGGTAGCTAAAGGCAAATAAACTTGCAACTGATTAGAGAAGGGGACGACGAATTCGTTGGTGAAATGACGAGGAACACAAGTTTTTGTTTAGATACTTATCCTACAATTTACAAACCACAAATCTGATAGTGATATGACAGTATAGAGGGGCTCTCTGCCCATACCATAGCATCCGTCTATTTCTCTCACTTTCTTACTTTGTTTCTCTTAAAAAAGGGTGATGGAATTTTAGCATCCCGAAGTGATTCCCAGAAAAGCAAACACTACTGCCAACTGAAGCTACCGCAGCTTCTTTGAAAGTCCAGAAAGATTTGCACTACCTATCTCCCTTTGCTTTCTCCTCATTCTTCATTCTATTTCTTCCTTGTATAGTTGAGACTTTTCTTATATGTTTTTATTCCAACTCTGAACTCCTTAGCCCCCGTGACAAATTGCAAGTCTTTCAGCTTCTTTTTAAAGCCCTCTTCATCTTGCTTCTTTCTAGAGTTCTTTTCGTTTTGAATACTTTTGGTTAAGCTGCAACTGAAACTACAATGGGTTTGGTGGGAAGCTTGGAATGGGTGAATCGTTATGGTAAAAGGCAATGCAGAAGCCTTTTCTGGAGAGTGAGAGCTGCATTGAAAAAGGCTGTGAAAAATGGTGGCAAACAGCAGTTCAAGTTCCAGTATGATCCTTCCAGTTATGCTCTGAATTTTGATGATGGTATTTGCAATTTGGGTTCAGGAGCAAATGAAGTCAAACAAACCAAGTTCCAGGATTGCTCGGAGAGCAAAAATGTGACGTGGGTTTATGTTCTTTTGGTGGAATCTTAGTGATGTTATTCTTCTGTAGGGTCAATTAGGAGTAAGTTTGGTTTCGTAGGTCTCGGATTAGTCAGTTGAATAGTTTTGCTTGCCTCTGGGTGTGATTTTCACAGTAAGTGAAGCGTACATCAGTTGTTCAACAATATGATTTGATCTTATTTTCATTGTCATCTACATTTCCATTCAAATTTTCTTTTCTTCCAAACATACAGCTCTCTCTCCCATTAGTAGTATTGCAAGCCACGATTACATCAATCTACTTTGATTAAAGACGCGTCCGTTAATGACAAATATTTAGTAAATACTCACTTGACAGCCCATTTTATAATTAAAAGCCGCACTCATAGCTGTTATTAGAAGTCAGGGTACTTCAATGCCGACGAACATGTTTAGTTTAGACAAGTGAAGGGCCATTTAACTAAGTCAGAGAGCTTTCTGTATCTCCACAAATAAAATGTCAAACCTTGCTTTAACTTTGAAGAGCTATCAACATATAAGAATGAACTAATAAGAAGAAAAGGACACCATGACAAAATAATACCCGCAGTTGCTACATAAACGAAGGACATAAGCTGCTCGAGAGAGAATACCAACAGAACCAAGTTGAGCCAATGCTGTTGTGCTTAAAATTTGTTCAATAAAACCCCACAATCTTAAAAAGAAAATGTATTGACAATCAATTGTACAAGGGCTTAAGGCCACTGAACATCACCTAAGAAGAGAAGTAACATCAATCAACCATCCAACAAATTCCCGGCAACAGCTATTTTGCAATATGGATACATGCATGATCAATCATTTCATTAAGCTCTATCTGTTTAATCCAGACCACTCGAATCCTTCAGATTTACATGACTTTCAAACGGCAGGATCTTCTAGTGCTGCAGTAGATAAATTGTTTATGCGAGGATAAGCAGCTTTCTCATCAAGTTGATTCTGAGCCCATATCAACATCTTCAACAAGCTCGGAAGTTTTGGATCTATAAAAAAGCCGAATCATACAAAGCTGATTAACCTTTGAGAGAACTCGTATAAATCAGCAATACCTTAGAAAAATACATAGGATGTAGATAAAAGAGATCCAAGTAAAAGTAAACCAGACTCCATTTTGGAAGACCAACACATTTTCTAATAAGTTCATTTGCTCACATTTCTTTGAAAACCATTAGAATCTCAATTATATACATGAATATAATAGAGGAGGGATTTCTTTGAAAGCAAAGATGCCTATGCTAAAACTAACCATCGGAATCACTACTAATCCTGTGAATAGGTAACACACCAAAAGAACATGCAAGTGTACACAGAATCTGCCACAAAGGCATATTAAGACCACAATCCCATCTAAAGCTATAGAAATTTACTTAAGAAAGTAATTTGTGAAGAGTATTCATTTTATAACAAGAATTTCAAGTGCAAAATTTTCATGTCATAAAGATTGTCAGAGAAAGTACTGATAGCAAATATACAAACCTTTTTCATGACTCTGGCTTGTAAGGATGGCTGCATTAACCTCACTGGCTGTCTTCAGGCGCTGTGATATGTCCAAAAGATCTCCAACAGGGCAGTTGGAGACATCTTCAAAGGCCAGCAGTGCAACAGTCCTCTCCAACTCTTCTAAAAAGGTTTGCTGCAGAAAATTCTAATTTTCTTAGAGTCAAGCAACAGCACCAAAACAGACAAAGATGCAATCAACAAGTAAACAAATATGGCAATTAATGAAGCTCACTCACGAAGAGAGAACAATGAAACCAAAAGATGCTTTCAACATCGTTAACTTAATATGCAAAATAAGTAGGCAAAAGAAAGTTACTATGAACTGAAAATTACATTTTCTTCTCCTCTTGGTGCAAGCTCTTCCTGGGCAAACTCCAAAGCCTCTTCCACTTTTCCATTACGAATTAATTCTATTAATCTTTGCTGTTGGAGATGGAAAAACAGTTGTGGATTTGTATCCAATATCTGCAAATAGAATTTTAAGAAAATAAAAATTAAGACTAAGAGAAACATTAAATTTTGAGAAAATGAAAACCAAAGTATAAGGCCAATCATATACATATTCTAGTTCACATATAAATAAAACAGTACTGCAAAGTTCTAGCTTTGGACAGTATCAACTGAAAGAGAAGGAAAAAAGCGAAAGAAAACTGTAAAAGGGGATGGTAGTTTACCAATATCTTCAATCACATCATGCACATAATACAACATTTGGATATAGGTAAACTCATATTATATCTAATTGGATCACATTGATATACCTGATCCTATTTAGCATGCCAGTCTGTAACCCAATAGTAAACGTCATTATGACAAATAAAGTTCACCTTACTAATTGCTCTTGGCAATTCATACTTACATTCACATGCTCATTAAAACTATAATGTCATTACTAAAAGCTAGAATATAAAGTAAATATGAGACCCAATTATATGAGCTAGCTTCAATAATTAAATTAATGAACAAAAATTCGGAAGTTGATGTAAAACTATCAGTTGTCACGTCTGGAATTTGGAATCATATCATGTGTCATGAAGCTAGGTGATGACCTAATATGGTGAATTCCAATTCTCAAACACTGAAGAGATTTTTTATGGTGGCTATCTAAAAAAGATAAGAATTTCACAGAATAAAAGAAACAATACATACACCTCATAGATGTTGTTCTCCGATAACACCCAAAGTTAAAACATGAATGATTATTTAGCAAAATGAAAAACAATAACAACCTTGCGAAACTGCATCAAACTACATCATGCAATAGCATCATAATCATTCAATTGCCCATAATACTACTCATGAGGATTATTTGAACCTGATTAAGCATCTTACCTCAGGGTTTAAGTCATTAACTTTCTCGATAGCATCCTCCACATTCCCACACTGTACCGCCTTTTTAACAGCCATGCGATCAGTTATAGTTGCAAGATCTATATCTGCTATTTCTCAATAAGGAAATACAAAAATTCATAAACCCACCATTCATGCTACAAAGGAAACAACATCACATACAAATAATAACAGCATCACATTAATCCCAGAAAAGGAGAAAAAAAAGAAAGGAAAAAGCATTAAGGATACGTTCAGTTCCAGATTCCATACGGAATTTCTCTGCAGCTTCAACGTAACCTTCAGTGACCAGAAAATTCATAACTAACTTATTCATATCTTCTTTTCTAATCTTTACATCATTGAGCTTCTTCTCCCACTCCTCCCGAGTAATCACTTTCTTTGATGTAGCCTGTACAAAGACATTTCCACAAGATTAGCACCCGACATTACTCATTCTACGTTCAAAACTTAACTGAACTTCACTCTACTAAGTTTTTGATACACTGGTACACAACTTCAATGATGTAGTATTCAGTTCTCGACTTTGAATCTAGGGCTTACATTTCGTAGCAACCAAACAGAACTCCTAACATACTTGTTAAAACACACGAGAGCTACAAACCAGAGGTTGAAAACTCATTAATTCAATTACTTTAGCATACTCGGAGCCAATAAAATAACCACTAAATCACTTATTAAAACTCCGTAATCAGAAAAATAAACACTACTCATTACTGATTCCTTTAATCCAAATAAAAATCATTACCATTGCCTCGATCTCCGCTAGCTGACGAATCACAATCCAGAACAGTGACATCAGTGCACCGCCACCTTCATTCCCGTTAATTTCTGATTTCCAAAACTGAAATCTACGAAAACGGAAATCATAAATTTAATCAATCGATGAGAAAAAGGAAACCCTGATTACACGAAAACTTTTAACAGTTGTCGAAAGAAAAAGTACCAGAGATATGGTTTCTTCTTCCCCCTTTTTTTTTCCTCCTTTTTCAATTTTAATAACCTTTTTACGTATTTCTGTACAAGCGGGTTTCACCGTTTTCGTCTTACTTCTTCAATTGATTTTAATGAAGTTTTCTCGATGTTTTGCTCTTGCTTTCTCTGTGATGGCTGATGAAAATGATAATCAATGAACGTTTGTTTATCGTGTTTGGGTTTTCGGTGGGCGTAAATGGGCCGTCTTTAGTTTGACCCAACTAGTTTGGGCTTAAGGCCCAGATAGAGTTTTTTATTCAGTTTATAAATAGGGAGAATGACAGCTAGGTACCCGCTTTTAAAAATAATTGTCATGTAGGTACTCAAGTCGAAAATATTTGTCAGTTACATACCTTCTGTTACAATTCTCCGTCGCCGTTATGTTTCTGAAGGTCATAATGGTACTTTTACATAGTTTTGAAAGTGAATAAAAAAAATACAAAACGTACAACAATAGGGAAAGTCAAATAGTTGTCAACATGAGAAGATCTGATCTGTTTAAATCACAAAATATAATCGCGACCATCCATGTGGCTGATGTTATTCTGACAATCTTTCATGTCTATCGCGCCAAAACCCACGAATGCAAAACCATCTTATATCCATTACCCATTTTGACCCAAAAATCGCTTTTCATTATCACATCGCTAACCAAAATCTGCAAACTCAACTGAAATCTGTCAAAAATTTGGTTTGAAAGAGTTCTTTGACTTTGCTGCGATTATTGGCGAAGCATTGAGATATATGTTCATGTGTTTTTTGGTTATTTGAACTATGAAATGAATATGTAAATCGTTGTTTTTCATGCTAAATTAGTAAAATTTGTACTTATCATGAATGAAATATAAGAAGTATTCGAAAAAAACTCTAAAACTTGTATCGTAGGTTTTTTTATTTGTGTCATGGGTTTTTTTTTCGATTTCATTTTGAAAATGTCTTGTAAATGTGTATTTCATGTATGCGAGTGATTGTTGTAAATCTGTATCAATTACAAATGCATAGGTTTGAAAATGCTTGTGTTGTTGAATAAAAGTTATCTACTTTGCTGGAGCCCCTGTCTGTGGTTTGTGAAAAAAAATGCATTCTACATCATGTTATGTGCATGCATGTCATAATCGTTGGTTTTTAATATATTGAAACTTGAAAATATTTGGCTTGTGATGAGTTACAATTATCTGCATGTTATATATTTAGTTTGTTGATGTTGTTGTGATGGTCGTTGGATGAGGATTGCATTCCTACAGATGGCTGAGCCAGACTGTGAAGGTGTGAGATTGACTGCTAGGTTTTTGGAATAAAAGTATGATCTTGGTTTGGCAGATTCTGACTACATTAGTTTGGTCACCATCTATAATGAGTTAAGTGAATGAGTATTTGATAGGGAACTTTCGCTAAAAGAGAAGTTTAAGACTTTTATTGTGGTACCTAAGGAGAATGATAGAAATAAGATTGTAACTGATATGCAATTGTTGGACATGATCAGAAGATTTAATAATATGGAATTATATGACATGAAGATCGAAGTAGAATATTTACCTTTAAGGATTATAACCTCAGAGATACCATTCTAGCAACCTGAGGACCGTGCCCCACATGCTTAAAACATAGCTAAAAGAAAGCTTTCGATGACCAGAAAGATTCCCATACAGAAGCTCAACCACAAACACATGCCCTATCAGAAATAATACCTCAAACAGAAAAACACATAACCCTATGCAGACCCTTATGCAGTAGCCCAGAAACACAAACACAACCTACGCCAATGTACACTGAAGTTGAAAACTCTATACAGCCCCCAAAACTAAAGCCTAAGCTCACACAACTTGAGCCCATATAATCTGATGCTATATAATTTGAGCCCACAAATCCTAAGCCCACATAATATTATGCTATATAATTTGAGCCCACAAATCCTGAGCCATCATAATATTATGCTATATAATTTGAGCCCACAAATCCTGAGCCATCATCATTTGAGCCTACACAACCTGAGCCTGTATCATTTAAGCCTACAATAGTATAGTAAACAACACATGAGTTTATAGCAGCAGATTTTACACCCATATGAGGCCATAATAACATCACCTAAAGAAGTTGAGAACATAGATATTGACCAAGACAAAAGTGGTAAACCAGATTACCATAAAAAATATATTCCTGTGGGGGATATTTATGATAAGGAGGCTAGCTGGTCAGATGGTGGCATAGATAGTGAAGATGGGGTTGCCACTGCTGAGGCTTCAGTTGAAGGCAGTGAAGATGATGAAGCTGATAGTGATGACAATGATGAGCTGTTATCTAATTACGACAATGATAATAGAGAGAAAGGATTGTTAACATCAGCAGATGATGAATTAACAAATAAGAAAATGCTACATAAGGCAAGTATAGTGGGAATGAAAATGTACAAAAGAGGTACTAGGGTGAGATCAAGTTTGAAGTTGGTCATGAATTTCCAACCATGGGAGCTTTAAGGGCAGAAATAAAGGAATATGTTCTTAGATAAGGTTTTTAACTTTTTAGGAAAAGAAATGACAAAATAAGATTTGTTGGGGAATGTAAGCATCTTAGCTGCCCTTGGAAGATTTATGTTGCTCTATTTAAGGGTGGCCTTACTTTTATCATCAAGAAGCTTAATGATCAACATACTTGTTTTGGCCACAGTAAAAATAAAAATGCCATTGAAGAATATATAATCTAACAATTTGAAAAAGCTTTAACTTTGTAATACCCAAAATTTTGATTAATGAATAATTATATATAATTTTTAGATAATGAGATTTTATTAGGAGTAAAAGGAATAAAATGAAAAATTAAGAGAGTTTAGTGATATTGAGAAGTCAATTTCAATTTCACTTTCTTTGTTAAAGTCGATGAGAGAGAAAAAAAATTAAAATTATATTGTGAAGTTAATTAATGAGAAATTGGATATATGTAGGATTTGGATGAAAGACTCAACCAAATGAAGTTTGTTGATTTACTAATTAACATGAGTTGGCAAGGTAATTATGGAAAAGGAATAAGATGGAAGAAATTGATTGGAGGATTATTAATGAGCAAACATGTGGTCTTAGATTTTTTACTTAAGGCGGTGCATGCATGTATATATACAAAAATTGAATTGTTGTATTAACTCTTTTAGATAGTGAATTAGAAAACCGAGAGAAGAAAGAAGGGAAAAAAAAAAAGAGAAGAAGAAAGAAGAAAAAGAAAAGGAAAACAAGGATTTGGTTAGTATTTTTTGTGATTAATTTTACATTTTAAGTTTAATAGATTGTTTGTATAATTTAGTTATACAAAGTTAGATTGTTAGAAAATAAATATATGTTTATGTAATACACACACACACACACACACACACACTTAGATAATTAAATTTGAAGTATTATTAGTTATTATTCTTGGATCATTATTTATTATTATTTGTTAAATTAATATTAGGAAGTGATTGGAAGGAGGAGGAGGAGAAATCAACAAGAACATAAGATTGTCACGTGTTTATTAGGTAGGTATTTATATGTATTTGTGAGATTTTGATTTTAAAACTGAAAAGTATGGTGTTTTATTATATTTAATGTTTTCGGTAAATATTTATGAAAATTTTAAATTATTGCATGTTGATTAAATTGATTATTTTCGAATTTGATTAAATGGTAATTTTTATATGAATGATATATTTACAAATATAGTGAGAAAATTGTATTAACGCGTGTTATGATTTTATTAATGAATGGATTGTATGAAAATATTGTGAAATAATTTGATAAGTGAAAATGTGATGGTCATAGTTGTGATGTGATGTGACACTGGTGTTTGGGGTGATGGTTTCTCGGAATAATACCCGTAAAGTACGTTGGCTAGTTTTTGGGGCGGCAGTCCTTCGAAATAATGTCCGTAAAGTATGCAAGAATAAAATTAATGGGAATTACATTTTTATAGTGGAATAAATATATTTTTGTCATTTTGGAGAATGTTAAAATTGAAATATTATTTTGATGATCTTTGTTCGAAATCGAAAAGTGTTATACATATGCAAATTATTTATTGTAAAATTTTTAAAAGTTGCATTTGAATATAAATATCTACTGAGTATTAGCTTACCCCTACTTTTTAGGTTTAGGCACTGTTGAAGATTTTGTATGTAGAAGAGAAATAATACTTTAGAATAAGGGTTTACTACTCTTAGAACTATGTGTATATATACGAGAGTTCGTAAAGTATGATTTTTTTGTATTTCGGTGTTTGTATATGAATTTTAAAAACCTAGAATTGGTTATGTTTATTAGGTAATGAAATGATGTAGTTGGTGTTGGATTGTATTGGGAATATTTAGAATGAAATTTTATAATTTGTGAGTTTATATATATTTGTTAGTGAGTAAATTTAGCCAAAATATTTTATAAAATTAGGAATGCTTTAGACTGAATTTACAGTATTAATTTTCTAAGAAAAATAGTTTGTTTTAAAAGTTTGAATATTTTTCGTAGCACACTAGTTCGGCACCACTTTTGTAATGCCAGATTCGGGGTGTTACAAACTTATAACCCTTAAATAAGTGTAGATGCAATAAGGGATAAGATTGCACCTAGGTTTGGAGTACATATGCAGAAAAGAAAGCTGTATAGGGCTAAGACAAGGGCACTGTTTAGGAGCATTGAAGACTTTGTACAGTCTTATGCAAAGTTACCCTCTTATGCAAAAATATTGGAAGAGAGGGACCCAAGGTACATAGTTAAACTACAAACTTACTATGTAGGAAATACAATAAGGTTTAAGAGGTTTTTTTGTCAGTTTTTTAACTTTGAAGAATGGGTTGTCAATAAATGTAGGAGATTCATAAGGTTAGATGGGTGTCATCTCAAATGACCACATGAGAGAGTCTTATTATTTGCTCTTACACTCGATGTAAATAGTAGAGTGTTTCTAATAGCTATTTGTATATGTGAGAGTGAGAATCTGAAGTCATGGAGCTAGTTCCTTGAAATATTATGTGATTATCTTGGTATTGGAAGTGAGAAGACAGCTATGTTTATGACTGATAGACGTAAAAGGGTGATAGGGGGGCTGGCTGAGCATTAGAAGGTGCTAATGTGAGGCACTGTGCTAGACATATTTATGCCAATATGAAGAGTTAGTGGGCTACATTGGTTTTAAAAGACTTGTTCTGGGTAGTGTCAAGATCATTAACAAAATCTAATTTTACTTCTATATGGACATGATTAAGTTTGAAAAAAAAAAAGGCATATGACTGGTGGATGAAAATCTCTCATTATTTTTAGTCGAGGCATGCACTTGACTACGATTTAAAGTGTGCACATGCATTTGACAGAGTCTTGGAACAGTTGGCTAGATGCATATAGGGCTAAGCTAATCCTTGCATTGCTTGAATTCATACGGAGAAAGGTTATGAAAAGGATGCACAAGAGATTATCGGAAGCAAGAAAATGGAACACTGAACTTCCACTATATGTACACAGAAAGCTAGAAGCAGCAACCAAAGCAGGTAGACATTGCAGGGTTATCTCAACATCAGATATCGAGTTTAAAGTTTTGAAAAAGGGTAGCAAAACTTTTGTGGCTGATTTAGAAAAGAAAATATGTGATTGTAGGGTATGCCAAGTTAGCGAATTGCCCTGCAAACATGTACTGCTATGTATTGCATATGTGAGGCATAATGTTATTGAGTATGTTTATGAGAAGTTAAAGAAGCCAGCATATGTTTCCACCTATGATCAAAGCATTAAACCTCTTCCAGATTAAAGTGCTTGGTCTATAATAGATAAATTTCAACTGCAACCACCAGAAGTGGTCCCCAAAGTTGGAAGACCAAAATTAAAGAGAAAAAGAGAGGCAACTGAGGGAAAATAATCCAAATCAAATATGAGATATGGTCTGTGTAAACAAAATGAGCATAGTAAGAGGTCTTGCCCATCTAAGACAGTCAATAGCAGACAATATGGTATAATTTTTGATAATATTAACTTATATTTCCTTTACTTTTTGTAAATTTGTTGAATTTAAAAAATAAATAAATTAATTAAATACTATGTTTGGTTGGTTTGGTAGGCAAAAATAAATGCATCATTAAGTGCTTACCAAACTTTAGTTGCTACTGATCCAAAAGTTAGCCCATCATCACATGCAAAAATTGGCCAATTTATTGATGTATGATTCAATATACTTGCTGATTTGTTTGTTTATTGCTTTGTTTGTATTGAAATTACTTATTATTTTGGTTTATAATTTGTCAAGCATTCATGTGGTTCAAATTTGTCTAATATATGTTTCGTTGTTTGTTTAATTATTGTTTGGGTATCAGGTTACTTCAAAGGCTAGCAGTGTTAGTTCAAGGAGAGGAATGAATGCACTAAAAGAGTGAAGAACAATGCAAAAAGAGGGAAAATGAGGAAGGACAACAGCAAGAAAAAGGAAGAATGCACAGAATATGCTAAATTTGCCATCACAATAATAAGAAGATTTAACCAATACTTTTGCTTAGGCATGTATTTTAACATGTTTATGAAATATCGTGGTTCAGGGATTATGGTTTGTGAAGTAGATCCATACTTTTTTTTAGGTGAATTTATACTTTTGTGTACTATGAGACAAGAATATATGCATTATTATATGCTGCAAATGTAAAATGACATATATCATTATAGTGCATTACAATTTTTTTGACACCAACAGCCATAGATTTAATGTAACTACAATTAAAGTGATTGTGAAAAACTTTCTAACTCTTATTACATTGTCTTCAATCTTCTTCAATTTATTGTCGCTTGCTTTGTGCATGTCAGGTTCATTATCTACAATAGTTGTGGAGCCTTCTTCCGTTGAATAATCTATGTTTGGTTTGTCACTAATTACTGCAGAAATCATATGTAAGTTGATGTCATTTGCATATGGATTCCATCAACTGAACCACGAGCATTTTGCTATTTTACATGTGAAAAATAGCTTGTTTGGATTGTTTGCTATTTCGAAAATCTTGATGCTAGCCTTTTTATGGCAAAAATAATACTTGTTTCTGAATTTGATGATTCTACCATTTAACTCGTACTTTTGACACATCATATTTATTTTTGGGAGAATATGGATGAACTATAGTTTTATATTTGGTTGGGTACTGAAAGTAACAACAATATCATTTTATATTACTTGCCTCAACTGTAAAAAATAGGTAAAAAAAAATGGTCACCTTATTTAATTTCTAAAATTATATTTCTGTCCTCACAATGCACAGTGGGATCATCTTGGTACATGAGGATATATTGGACATTACATCTTCATTTATATTTTGTAAGAAATTAGGTCATCTTGCATCATATAACAAAGGGTAATTATGTCATTGCATTGGTCAAAGGCAGTCAGAACATAACAAAGACAGAAAATTGTAACAAAAGGTATGCGATTGACAAATATTTTCGACTTAAGTACTTATTTGACAATTATTTTTAAAAATGGGTACTTAACTGTCATTCACCCTTATAAATAAGAAGTGGTGTCATCACAATTTTGTTCTAATTCTACTATCAAAATTGAGTGCATCAAATAAATCTTATATGTTATTGATTTGTATTTTATTTAAAATATAAATATGACACTAATAATTAATTTAATTATTTTTGAATGATGTAATAGTATGACTTCTATTATATTTTCTAAACACATCCTCTCAAACATCAATTTTTAATAAAAATTACTCATTTTTTTATTATAACACTATAACTTTGAAATTACCCAACTTCATTCTTAAACACAATCTTAAAAAAGTATATATAAATATTTCTAACTACATTATTATATTTAGTTATATCTGTTTGGTAATTATTTAATTGAATAAGATTGAGGGATTAAAATAGATGTAGTTTTACTTTTTATTTTTAAGAAAATTGATTCATAAAATTATTAGCGTAAATACAATATAATTTATGGTATATTTAATAAATGACATGTCTATACTTTTAATTATGAAATATTTGATAAATACAAATTCTTACTTAGTAGCTAAGTATTTGTTTGTATTTATATTTTTGAAACGACATAATAAAATAATTAATGTAATTATATTTAGAGATATTATACTTTACCCTATAAGTTTTGGGGAAAAGTCAATATATCCCCTTGAGTTTTAAAAAAGGTAAGATAACTCTTGCGTTTTAGAGAAATTCAAAATACCCCCTCATACCTACTATTTATATTTTAGGAATATTATACTTTATCCCTTTGACTTTTAGAGAAAGGCGATATATCCCCTGAATATTTGAGAAAGATAATATATCTCCCCTAAATTTTGGAGAAAGTTTAAGATAATCTTTAGGATTATTATTTATATCTGAATTTGACTATTTTACTCATGTACTATTAATTATTTATTTTCTTTAAAATTTATAATCAAGTATTTATAATATTTGATTGTATATAAATTTTAAAATATATCATAGTATATTTAAAAAAAATATAATTAATTGTAAATTTTTTTATAACGTAAAATTTGTTATCAAAATTTATTAAATGTTTTACACAATTGTACATAACAATATGAATTATACATAATTTTTAAAATATAATATTTTAATAATATAATATTTTTTAGAAAATATATTAAATATTATATAAATTTGGTAATAAATTTAGAAGAAAATAAATAATCAAAAATTAAAATATTATTATAAATTTTAAATTTAAATATCAGAATAAAATTATATTAGTCATTATTAAATAAAAAATTAAAATAATATGATTACTTTAAATATTTTTGATAATAAAAAAGTAAAATAATTAAATTAAAATATAAATAATAATTTTACGAATATTTTATTATTTTTTTAAATTTAAAAAAATATATTATTATTTTTAAATACTTAAGAGAGTAAATCATCTTCTCCTAAAAGATTAAAGACAAAGGACAATATCCCATGTACTTAAACAAATCAATACAACACGGTAGAGTCTCCGTGACCCATGCAACGAGCATTTCAAATTTAAAATTGCACAAGATTAAATGAATTGTATACATACGACAAATGCAATAGCAGGTGATTTTCTAATTAAATAATTAAAAGTCAAACTCTGCGTATAAATAAATAATTACATATAATGCCTGCCTGCTCTACGCTTCCTTTCCCATAACGTATAAGCATTTCTTTATTTTGCAATTGCAATTATATATTTTATTTTCCGTATTTATAGCAAGCTTTCTTGTTATTTTGAAGGAAGTTTCCAATTACAATCCAAGAGGCAATTTCAAGTTAGACAAATCACTGAATTAATTTAGTTTGTAAATTTAAATTTATTTATCGTCGATTTTACTGTTGTTTAATTAGAATTAATGCCCAAATATATATACATATATATATATATATATATGTGCAAAGTGTTTAACGTGTAAAGACGGCGAAGCTACGTCGGTGCGTGAAAATTGAAATGTGAAACAAAGATGTACTAACTATTTCTATTTGCATTGTCAATGGCGTGTTAAACTAGGACTTTTAACTGTTTCCAACTTTTTGTTTGGCAACCTGGAAATTTCGGTTCAGCTACAGCGACTGACTAATTTCTCTTCTCTCCTCTTAGAATCTTACTCCAATGTCAAAGCGCGTGTTTAGAACCTTCTATTGCCATCTACGCAAGTCTATTCAACACTCTTTGGTAATATAATTGTACCATAACAAGAAGAAATTATTGATATTTCTGATGCTCGATATATTTTTTTCAGTCCTTCAATTTCAACCATAATTATCAAGAGAATAAATTTTACAAAATCATTGCATTTTCCCTTACGTTCGTGACATTACTTCATGAATTTTTTTTATAAAGTTAATTTATTTTCGTCATTCATTCGAATATTTACTTAATAAATTTATATTTCTTGCATATTTATTTTCAAGACAATCAATTATAATTGTGGTTAAGATTATAAGACAAATCATTTTCATAAATAATATTATATAATAAATACTATATAACTTGTCTTAGTCGATATGTTATTAGTACACTATCTAATAAAATATCATTTTTAAATATATATTTTTGGAATAACATATTATGATTGTAATTCTATTTGAAATAATATTAAATTATCAAAAAAATTCTCTCCCTAATTACCATTTTATACTATTTCGAGAAGTAAACTTAATTCTCTCGTCACTGAAAGGCTTATTTTGTTTACATTTTCAATTTCAATTGAATAAAGATTTATTCATCAAAAGAATATCCGCTACATGGAAACTTGAAATAAGAAAATATAAAAGCATTTATATAATTGTTTTTTGTTTAATATACTGTGTATATATTTTACACGCTTTTGTAAGTCGCGTGGCATTTACCTTCTTAACACTAAAAAAAGAATCTTCAATCTTCTCCCCCATTCACTTTCCCTCCCAGTTTATTTTAACCCAAAGAAAAAGTCCTTAACCTGCGCACACCCGCCTCTTAAACAATCCCAATTTAAACGTGCGCCAGGAAAAAGTCCGCACCCCTCCAGGAACAACCTATCCCTGACTCAAATTCTTTATCGCTACTTCCTGCCGTCGATGCCATTTCGACTGTTTGGATCTACCTGTTGAAAGACTATACACTGCGGATTGGAACTTCGAACGATTTCGAGGGAATTAGGGTTTCTATTTTGAGTATTTTCCTTTTACGGTGATGTTGATGGCGGATAATGGCTGGTTTGGCGGCGATTTATCGGCCGGTGATGAGTGCGGTGATGAGCCATGATTTGTCGATTGATATAGGCACTTTGTTAGACATGCTCGGAGATGAAAAAGAGCCTGATCGCGTGCAGGTAGGGTTTTTGAATCGAAGAATTTGGAAAAATTCGGATTGAAACGATTTGTTTTTCGGTCTAGAATATGTAATTCAGTTTGAATTTTGTGTAATTAGTTCTTCTGAATTGTGGAAGATACAGTTGCTACGCTTAGTGACTTTTGTAAAATTTCGCTGGAATTGAAATTTAGTCAGTTCCACTTTTTTTTTTTTAAAATTTTTGTGCAAGTTTATGTTAGTACTCGTCAATGAATGTGAGAAGAAGAAATGAGAGGGAACTGCGAATGATCAGGTTGCCAACTAGAAAAGGAGCAAATGATACGTGTTGCAGGAATTTAACCATTTTCATTTTCCCTGGGTGTAATTTTTTATTTTCAGTTATTTTTACTATAGGAATCAGTTGGGTTTATGATTAAGTGAAGAGGGACACACAAGGACACAAAAAATTATGATTGGTGGTATTTGCAATGTTATACAAGATCAATGCTATTAAGGGGATTTAGAATTTTAGGGAATGGTATTGGTGTGAATCAATTGTATTAGGTAACTCAGGCTTTAGATCTATATTAGGTTCTGTCTTTTGAGTTTAAGTTTGACACTGTGTTTTTGCCTTAGTCAGTCTGAAGTGTTAATTCCTTGTTCCAATTCCAAGGCATCTTTGTGACATGAAGTTTAAAATTCAGCGCTCTTATTACAAGTTCTTATCACTGCCTTGGATCAAGTTACAGAATGAGATGCTTGAATTTTTGTTAGATTTCTTGAACTATGTTTGCTTTTGGATTACTGAGTCTTGTGACATTGAAAATTAACTCTCACATTCAACACTTCTATCAAATGTTTATCTTTCATACAAATACGGAATATTCATTATTCTTTTCAGAATTTTAATTATCCTTCTCCTTGGTGTTGGGATGGTCTGTGTATCTATAATAGTCATATTTAAATCAATTAGTTTTCTGACCATGTAATGGGAGTTTATACTGGGATTCTGAACTTTTTGTACCAAATTGCAGAGTAGTCCTGGAGATCAATTGTTAAGGAATTCATCACAAGATGAGTCAACCCAGGATGTGAGCAATCACAATAACTTGCAGCTCCAAAGTGGTACATAAAATAACGGGGATGTTTTTGCTATTCCTTGTTGATTGTGATATTTATGATGTCCTATTCTTTGTAAGAGAAATAAGGAAATGTGGATTTTTATTTGAGATGTGTTACAAGAAATAGTGTGGAATATCAGATACTCAAAATTCTTACCTTGGATGTGTTTTTGGTTTATTTTTTAGGCTTTCAGGTTGATATGATGGATCGTGTTACATCTTTCCCTTCTTATGACTTAGAAACTTCAGCTGCCGGAACTGGAGGTTCAGGTGATTTTAGTGGCAAGCTGGAATCCGCAGAACAGATGTGCTCTCCTTTGCAAACCTGCTCTGCAAGTTTTAATGATTGGTTCCCTCAAACTTCAGTGGCTTCTCGCCCTGAAAGGATCGGAATTTCCCATTTTGAGACACCTGGTTGTAGTACAGCCTCTAGTTTTTCTGAAGGAGATGGTTACCCTTTTTTGGATCACAGACACAGTACAGATTTTGATATCCTGGAGGGTCAAGCTGGAAGTTCGTTTGGGTGCATGGTGAGCCAAATTGATCCCAAATGTAAGTAAACTTTTGATGTTGTGCATTTCAGAGTTTTGTATTTGGTCATTTTCATGTATTCTTCGTATATACGTATATAAAAAGTTTGTGTTAAAATTGCTGATCTTTTGTTCTGATGGTTGTAGATGCTTCACCCATCCCTTTCACGGAGAATTTAGATGAAAAATATGCACAATCAAGTGCTTTGATAGGAAATAGGTTGCAATCCTCAGGACCAGAGAGTTACCCATATACCTTTATAGATGTACCCTACACAGATGCAGATGTGTCTTCCCATAATGTGACTTCTACTGATTCTACCATCTGTCATAGTTCTGAAATTATTAGTGATGTTGATGACCATTTTTCAGCCATGCAACATTACGTTAATACGGGTGATACAATTTTTGATGGTCAAAAGAGTTTCAATTTCCGAAATTTTCCCAGTAACAAAGAAACAGCAACTAACACCAAGGATGATGTGTTTTCAACTGAAAAAGCGTGCTCAAGTGGTAGGATGGTTTTGAATGCTGAAGGGGGAACTGGTAAAGGATCCGTGTCAGAGGAGGTGCCAGTCATAGATTTTGATGTTAAGGGACAGGAATTCAGATGTGCAGATCGTAAGTATGTTTCACCAATCTGCAGAAATTCTCACTCAAATATGGACATTACACCCGTTGAAGGAAACGGATCAGTACAGCCATTTAGTTATTCTCATTCACATTTTTCAAGCAAGAAGCAGTCAGGTTTCTGTAAAGAATGAAGGCAATGATGGCTTATTTGTCTCTAGGAGCATGATAAATGGTTCTGTTGAACCAATGGACGAAGTTGCGAGTAGAAATTCTTCTTACTGTAGGTGGAGGCAATTCTTTTCCTTACAAAGCCTCCAGGCATCCATTTACCGGATTATCACCATCTTTGTTGAGTCAGAAGCCTGTCATTAATGCTAAAGAGGAGAATGAAGACATGATTTTCGAATCTAAGAGAGCCCGGCATTGTCAGGAAATCAGTGATGGCAGTTCTGCTAGATCTTCCATCGACGGTGGACATTTAAATCTGAATTTCTATGACGCGAGGCAATATTTTCCATGTTCTCAGCCATCCATGTTAAGCAGGAAACAATTAGATTGTACAAAAGACGAAATAGAGGCTGAAACTAAACCTAGGAGTATGGCTTCCCACATGTCAAAATTGAGCCCTGAATCAATTCAGAGTAATTCCTCTGATGGCAAATCCCATGTTGATGATGACCCTGATATATGCATTCTTGAAGATATCAGTCAACCTGCACCCCCGACTAATTCTCTTGTACTTGGAAAAACTCTTAATATTAATCAACCTGCACGCTCAAGTCATCCTGTCGCATTTGGAAAGCCTACTGTTTCATCACAACAATATCATTGCATTGACCCCTCAAATTACCCTGGAGTGCCTCAGACTGGATTTGGAGGCATGAGGCTCAGGGCCTCCGATGAGCGGTTAATTTTTCAAGTTGCACTGCAGGTTAGTCCAACTGGCTAGTGCTTACACTTGTGCTTGCTTTTGTTAATTTAGGAAATGTACTGTTGTCATGGAATGTGCAAAGCCTGTATCTCTGTTTTGTTTCTTTGCCATGAAATACTTATCCATTAGGTCTAATTAGTCTTTCAGACGGAGCAATTTAAGGATGTTCTCTTGTTTCTTTTTATTCTCTATTTATTCTTGTTTTACTACATATTTTTTTTCCTCTTTATTATGCTGTAAGCAAGGTCCACTTAAATTTTCTGTTTCCATTGAATTTATCAGCTGGCGTGATTGACTTTTGATTGAGGGGAGTTTATATTGAATAACTCTTATTTTTCACCCCCTTTTCTGCCAAGTACAAAAGAACTGGGTGCTGCTAACTTACAGTAAAAAGCTGTGCAGGACCTTAGCATTTCCAAATATATGTCAATAGGCATGTGTTAACTAAAGGACTCTCCTTACATTTGGACCTTGATAAATGATATAAATATGTGACAAGCAGTAAAGTGCAATCCTTTTAGCATCAAGCAGTGAAGATATTTTTAGTTAATGTAAAGTTCCTTTTCTAGCAAATATGCAAAAATCCGTTTTGTGTTCTCATGATTTCTACATGTTGCATTTATTGCTATCCTTGTTCTAATGGAAAGTTATATCTTGAAATTACTGCTTCCAACTTATGTGCATTACAGGATCTTTCCCAGCCAAAGTCTGAAGCTAGTCTGCCTGATGGTGTTCTGACAGTTCCTCTTTTGAGACATCAGGTTTGAATTTTTCCTGTTTAATCTATTCAAATAATTTGGATTAGGGATATTTGATTATTATCTCATTGTTAAGAGGCTGCCTTCGAGATATGAATGTAGAGAACAGACTTTAAGAAAAGCAATTTAATAGTCTCCTACTGAAGGAGTTATGTGATGATAAACATTAGTACGAGTTCTTGGATATAACAACATTTTAATGACGTGAATGAACATGTGTATGATATCTGGTATAACGACACCTTAATGAAATGAACAGATGTGGATCTTGTTTGAGAGGGGTTGCAATACAGCAAGAAAGAAGGAAACAACCAATAAACGACTTTTGTTTTTCTGCAGAAATTTATTATCCAATATGATTATTGTACTCTTTTATATGACAGCGAATTGCTTTGTCATGGATGGTCCAAAAGGAGACATCTAGCTTGCACTGTTCGGGAGGAATTCTTGCAGATGATCAGGTTGATTGCTTATAGTCTTGTTATGACAACCTTATGCTTGATCACCATTAACTGTACTTTTCTTTCTTCTGTATTAATACTTCACTGTCTTTCAGGGGCTGGGAAAAACAATATCAACAATTGCTCTTATTCTTAAGGAAAGGCCTCCATCTTTTCGAACAGAGGATGTTAGTAAATGTGAAATGGAAACTCTAAATTTGGATGATGATGAAGATGACAACAATGGGACTAATGATCTTAATCATATGAAGCAAGAATCTGATCACTTTCAGGTTATGTCAAATGGAAGTTCAGCAAAGAGCTTCAATTCTGCAAACCATGCAAAGGGAAGGCCAGCTGCCGGAACACTTGTTGTCTGCCCTACTAGTGTATTGCGTCAATGGGCTGAAGAGTTGCGCAATAAGGTAACAAGCGAAGGAAGTCTCTCTGTTCTAGTATACCATGGAAGCAATCGAACTAAGGATCCTTGCGAGCTGGCTAAGTATGACGTTGTTATTACAACATATTCAATTGTCAGCATGGAGGTCCCTAAGCAGCCCCTCGTGGACAAAGAAGGTGATGAGGAAAAAATAAAGACAGAAGGTGATGATTTTCCGTCGATGTATTGTTCATCTGGCAAGAAAAGAAAATACCCACCTAGTTCTGACAAAAAGGGTCTGAAGCACAAGAAGGGAGCAGATGGTTTGCTGCTTGAGATTGTTTCTGGACCTCTTGCAAAGGTGGGCTGGTTTAGGGTTGTCTTGGACGAGGCCCAGAGCATAAAGAATCACAGAACACAAGTTGCTAGGGCATGTTGGGGTCTTCGTGCTAAACGTAGGTGGTGCTTATCGGGGACTCCTATTCAGAATGCAATTGATGATCTTTATAGCTATTTTAGATTTCTCAGATATGACCCTTTTGCTGTCTACAAGTCATTTTGTTCTACAATAAAGGTTCCGATCTCTAAGAATCCAGTGAAAGGTTACAAAAAGCTACAAGCTGTCTTGAAAACAATTATGCTACGTCGAACAAAAGGTAAGAAAGAATAGTTTGTGATAATTTTGTTCGTGTCTTTAGAAAGTGGTGAAAATTTAATGTTATGGCTGTTTTTGGTTTAATGATTCCTCAGAGTCAGTGATATTATTTTCTGCCACCTTTAAACTGTTAAGAGTCTTGTTTGCTAAAACCAATATTGTTAGTCTACTGGATGCCTTTAGTTCTCACTTTGTGATTCCAGTAATTCATAATGTTTCACTGGGGACTTGTTTGTTCATTTGCTGGAGCATTTTTCCTTTCAACTTTTCAATTAATCACTAAAGTAGAATCATGGAATTAGATTGAGTAGATAATAAAAGAAGGTGGATGGATCGTTTGTACCTGAAGTATATGATAGGTTCTTTCTAAGGTTGTATGAAATTCCTCTGTGTCCTAAACACTCATTTCTCTTTCCTTTTTCTCTTTCCTGTTCTGTTTTAAAAAAATTTGCTTAGCAACGTTATCTGAAATTTTTTACATTATGAAGCTGTTTGAAGATTGTTTGTTATATGTTCAATTATCTAAGTTTGATGTGTTATTCATTGCTTAAGGCCTGCTTTAATGTGAAGTTTACTGTAATGACTTATTATCATCTTGTCTTAGGCACTCTTCTTGATGGTGAACCGATTATTAACTTGCCGCCTAAGGAAATAAAGCTTAAACAAGTGGAGTTCACTGACGAGGAACGTCAGTTCTATAACCAACTGGAGATTGATTCACGCGATCAGTTTAAGGTATGGTTTCACTATAAAAGTAGTTTTAGGCTTTTTTTTTTTAAGTTCTTATGGTTGATCATTTTCATGCAGTCAGTATTGCCTGCTGCTTTTGCTAATTCTTTGATTTTCTTGGTCAGGAATATGCGGCTGCTGGAACCGTAAAGCAAAATTACGTTAACATTTTGTTGATGCTTTTGCGCCTTCGTCAAGCTTGTGATCATCCTCTTCTTGTCAAGGGGTTTGATTCGAATTCTTTGTTGAGATCCTCTGTTGAGATGGCAAATAAGCTTCCTCGGGAAAAACAAATTTATCTTCTGAATTGTTTAGAAGCTTCTTTGGCTCTTTGTGGCATCTGCAATGTATGCGGTTGCTTTTGTTTTGTTGCAGATATTTTTTCGCTGTATAGCTTTTCTTTAAAATTGACATATCTTTGGTATTAATTTGGATTACTTATGTACTTTTCTGTAGGATCCCCCTGAAGATGCTGTTGTGTCAGTATGTGGACATGTTTTCTGTAATCAGTGCATCTGTGAACGTCTTACCGGTGATGATAACCAATGCCCCACGACTAATTGCAAAGTTCGACTTAGTGTATCTCTGGTCTTTTCCAAAGCTACATTAAATACTTCTCTTTTGCAGCAGCCTGGGCAGGACAGTTCCATTGATTGTTCTGTTTCGAAAATTGAAGAAGTTGAACCTTCTTCTGATGGTCTCTGGTATAATTCTTCCAAAATTAAGGCTGCTCTCGAGGTTCTCCAGTCACTGTCTAAACCGAGGGGGCACACATTAATGAATTGTTCCTCACAGATTTCTTCCAATGACAGCCCTGGCTGCCCTGGAGATCCACGTGACCTTTGTGCAGGAGACTCCCTTAATGGTATTCCGGACGAAAAAAAATTGATTACAGAAAAATATTTGAATGATTCAATTAAGGTAGGGGGGGAGAAAGCGATAGTATTTTCCCAGTGGACAAAGATGTTGGATCTGCTTGAAGCTTGTTTAAAAGATTCTTCCATTCAGTACAGAAGATTGGACGGAACAATGTCAGTTGTTGCCAGAGATAAAGCTGTAAAGGATTTCAACACCCTCCCAGAGGTTTGTTGTTTTGAGATCCTAAATATTCTATTTTGTGAATGCAATGTTCAGAACATTTTTTGTCCGCTCAGCTCTGTCTGCATTTGAAATTACTTATTTCTGATCTATTTGAAAGCAGGTGTCTGTTATGATTATGTCTTTGAAAGCTGCCAGTCTTGGACTGAACATGGTTGCTGCTTGCCATGTTCTGCTTCTGGATCTGTGGTGGAACCCAACAACTGAAGATCAAGCAATTGATAGAGCACATCGAATTGGGCAGACTCGTCCTGTCACAGTTTTGCGATTAACTGTGAGAAATACAGTTGAAGATCGTATTTTGGCTCTACAGGTACTGCTGTTTTTTCCTAATTTTTTCTTGTAGTTCATAGTGTAGTTTATTTTAAATAAATATTGAGAGTGAGCATTGAGAGATTTTATGTTTTACGTATGATAGAAAAATGGTTTCTTATCTGCCACTCATTGTAACACAATATGTTGATGCTTGTGGGTGGCAGCTAGATGTGACGAATTTGAGTTTCTCCACCTACCTTAGATGGTGATGTGTAGCTTATGGGTGGTGTTTTAGCAATTTTTGAAACGATATTTTTCTATGGTTAATTCTGTTTTAAAACGATGATTGAATTTATCATCCCTCATTAATAGATAATAAGAGAAGTATATTCATGGATGGACTAAGAGAGGCCGGAAAGGTGTGAATTTGGGATAAAGTGAATACATGGTGCCTTGATGACAATTATCTGTTAGATGGGATAAAGTAACGTAGTCTGTGTAAATCAATTTGAGTGAGAATCATTTATGGCATTCTTTTTGCACATTCATTAATGTGTGGACCTTCAGTTTACCCTGCATGCTACTTTTTACCTGGATATATCTGATATATATGTAGAAGGGTCTGAAGCCTAAAAATCTATGCTGGCTCAGCAGAAGTTGCCTGAAATTGTTGGTGTGGTTAGCTGCTTCTTGTTTGAAATGTTTGTTAATGAGAAATGGTTGGTTCTTTTGCAGCAAAAGAAGAGAGAGATGGTTGCATCCGCATTTGGAGAGGATGAGAGTGGTGGTCAACAGACTCGCCTCACTGTGGACGACTTAAATTACCTGTTTATGGTGTGATTTCAAGGCAAGACGTTCACCAGGTTTGGAAGATACCATTTTGCTAACCCCCTATACAATCTATAGGTTCGTTCTGGAGCAGCTGTAGGATGCTGCTTGTGATTGAATCAATAGCCTCGGTAGACGCCAAAAGCAGTAGAAAAGGAATAGAAGCTCTTTTGACAAAGGTTATGTGGATAGTCATGAAAGAATTCACATGATTCTTTTTTTCTTTTTTCGCTAACAATTGATCTCTTTTTCCTCGTATATCTTCTTCGGTCACATTGTATAGTATGTGGAGATCAGTAGTATACATCTAGCAAAGATACAGAGGGAGAATTCTTTTCTTTTAAAAGTGTAAATGATATATATATATATATATATAGGCTTTCTTTCTATTTTTGTTCTATTTTTTTTTTCTAATTCTGTTTCCTGATACTCAGTTTACGAATCTTAAATTCATTGGTCAAAATTTATTATTTGCGTATTGTTGAGTAGGATTGTTCCTCGGGGTCAAGTAACCCAGGTGCCCAGTTTAGAAATATGGATTGATCGATCATTCATCAATTTAAATCATGTAAATAGAACAATTTAGAGGAAAATAATTTTGATGGGAAGAATGCCAGGAGGAAATTTTGTTTATATGAATTTATTTAGGTAAATTTATGTAAGTGCGATAGAATGGAAGGAATAAAATTTTATTTATTGTTTTATCTTTTTCTTTCGCGTTTTTATTCTTTTAATCACGAACGCTAAGACATTATGGTATTTATGCAAAGAGATTTGTTTTGTGTAGTCAAAATAAAACCACAAAAATTTGCATCGAGATTTGGGCTTCCAAGTGAATGATGATGTGACAAAGTCTATTATTAATTTGAATCAGTGAGGTGAAGAAAAATATTACAGGTGCAATAAAACAATTCCCAACCTGGTCCCATGGTCTAGTGGTCAGGACATTGGACTCTGAATCCAATAACCCGAGTTCAAATCTCGGTGGGACCTTATTATATTTTTGCAAATTGCTGCCCATTCGCACTGCTTCTTGGCTATGAAATTCGTGGTTAACAAGAACATCAAACTCAATAAATCCAGTTTGCGGTTGCAACTTAGATGGACATCCTCTACTGAATACTGATGATAAGTGAGAAACCATTACTACTGAAAATGGCAATTTCACACTTCACAACTTTATGTATGGACGTTTCAATCAAACAGAATAGTTTCCTAAAATGATATGACATAATTGAATGGCATCTTAAACATCAAATTTCATTCATAATATAACGTAGCATAACGTATGTAAACTTCAAATCATAACTTTAATATACAAAAAACATTTGTACCAACAAGAAGCAACGTAATAATAAATCAATCAAACTATGATAACATCTAATTGCTTCTATCAGTTCAACCAAGACAGAATGTCACCTCGAACCATTTCAACATTCTCATCAGTCTCGCCAAACAGCAGAGAATGCAGCATCCCATCATAAATTTTTATCGTCTTGTCCCGTACTCCTTGCTTCTTCATACAAAGCTTTGCTCACACTTGGATCAGTAACAACATCAGCATTCCCATGTAACACAATAAATGGAATACTCACATCATATAATCTTTCGCTCAAATAATCAGTCACCCTCAATAGCTCCACAACAGTACCTAATCTAGGTTTCCCTCTGTATCTCATAGGATTAACATTTGCTACAATCTTTTTATCTTCGACTTTGATAGACTTGTACAAAAGATCTTCAGTAGGTACAATTGGTAAAGTGGGAAAGAATCTAGCAATAAAAGTAAGAATCTGAGGAATTGGCCATCTGGGTTTCACCTTATCAGAGATTTTACACATGGGTGCTACCAAAATTGCTCCATCAAACCCATTGTGGTCGGCAAAATGAATCAAGATACAAATAGCACCACCCATTGATTCACCATATAGAAAACATGGCAACCCATTGAATTGGGGATCTTGTTTAACAGAGTTGAAAAAAGATAAACAGTCTTGAACAACAAGATCAACATTAGGTACGTAAGCCCTTAAACCTTGTGATCTACCATGGCCTTCAATGTCGAGAGCAAAACAAGCAAAACCCATCTGGGCGAGAAAGATTGGTGTAGCTTGGAAAGTCCAGCTTATGTCATTACCATATCCATGGACCATAAAGATGACGCCACGTGGAGGGTTGTTGATGGGATAGCCATGATCTGGTGAAGAGAGAGAGTCCCCTTGGTGAGGTGAAGTATGATTTTGTTGATCTGATTCCCTGCTGATTGTAGAATTCTTCCTCTGGAGTGTTTCCCCAATAGTGGAGCCCTTCCTCCGCCATCGTTGGAAACAGAGGATTGGATTTCTTGAGCCTCTTTTTTTTTTGGCTTGTGCCAATTTTGTGGTTGAATAGATTCTAATTTCGAGCTTCGGATTTTATGAGATGTATTTGCGTTGGACTTGGGAAATTCCTGAGTAGTTGCCAGCCTTATTTTATTTTTATCTTTTATTATTATTTGAGAACCATAGCATTGCTTTAAGAGCACGGTAGGAATGTGAATATTATTATTATTATTATTATTATTAATTTTTTTTGGATAAACTGAAAATTTTTACTAATAAAACACTAAATTTTTATTCTTTATTATTAAAAATATATTAAAATGTTAAATATACTTAAAGATTTAAAAACAGTTTGAAAATATTAAATATATTTTAAATTACTTGATATATGTCTAAAAAATAAGTATATCAATATTATTTATTAATAAAGTAATAATACATATATAAATTATTGAAATAATAACATGTTTCTCTGTTAGTAATAAATTGGTTCTTATTCCTATTGAAGTGATGAACTCACTCCTATTGTGTTGTGTTGAATTTTATTTTTGAAGATATATTAAACTGTAATTTAAAGCATGTAACTTACTATTAAATAGTATTTTAATTATTTGTTAAAACTTAGAAATTTATTTCTTACATATAAATAAATTACATCCTTATTTATAAAAATATGAAAATCGAGAAGTTTGAATATTATTATTATATACTTAACATTGCTATCTATATAAATTTTTATATAAATTAATATAATAATATTATATCATATTTTACATATTTTTATTTTTAGGTAAATTCATATGACTAAAGTAAATTATAATTTTTTTAATTTTTTAAATATTACAAGAAAAGAATTCCACGAATAAAAAAAATAAGAATAACAAAATTTGTAACTCATTTTCTCACCTTAAAAACTTTTATTAGTTCAATGAACTAATTAATACCCGGAAGGAATCATTTGTGAGCAGGAGCACCACCTGCAGCCCAACTAACACACAAGAGCAGAGATATCTGGGCCAATTACAGCCCAAACGGCATTCGCTTTAGCTTTAGAGTTTGAGCCGAATCATTTATCGTAAGTTGAGCGGAGCCCACAGAAGATAATCTCCCTTATGGTTAGCTGATTTTAATGACACTAAAATAAAACATGATTTTTGTCAACTAAAATCTTTTTGTAATTTCGGCCCCCTTGAAGAAGGACTCTTTGTTGCCCATTAGTTAGCCTGCTGTTGTTCTTTATTGGCCCATTTGTGATGAGGCCCTTTTAGTAAAATTACATGCTACAACAGTCAACGTTCAACAATGTCAGTCAGTCAGAAACAAAAAAGTGCACGATCCACGATCCGATTCCAAATTGCACGCGCAAATGTTATGTGCATGCGCTAGCGCTATAATACCTAATTAATATATGAAGAAGAATGACAGTTTTTTGAAACCTGCAAGTCAGATAACAGAAACATACAAGACTCTTTTCCAAGTTGAAAGAAAACATGTAATCCAGTGAAACGAGTCCTAAAGGCAATAATAAAGTGGGATATATTATATTATATATTATTTATTTACAGGTTAATTCATGGAAGGGAAAGAGGCAAAACTGAGGACACGGAACTCGAGGAGGCTTTTGGATTAGTCTTCCTTCTGGAGAAAGGTTGATAAAGCTTGCCTATCGTATACATTCCACTCTTAGAGCAAAAAACATAAAAGTAGTCAAGCGTGTTATCACATGTTATTGGTGTTTCAAATTAGAATTGCGATGACCAAGTTTTTGCTTTGCTTTTGTTAGGCCAGGTTCCAATATGAAAGCATTTCAGATATACACTTCACTATTTACTGGCATAGCCTCTTTTAAGTTGTAGGGATTTCATTTAAAAAAAGGATACAGACTTTTGCATTTCTTAGATCTATTTCCTTCCCTATGTGGGAAAATAGTCTTCTCCTTTTATGAATGGGGAGGGTGTACGAAACCATTAATAGCTAAGAGTAAGACCGCAAGACATATATATTAGTTAGCTAGGGTTGAATCATGTTCTCAGAAGCAGCTACCATTACCTTAAGTTAGCATATATTAATGAGTTCACTTTATTTGTGTTGTAACTGTCGACACCACCATGGAAGCTTCTGGTGGATATTAATTTCTTCTGTTCAGAATGCAGAGCACGCAGCCAATTAAGAATATATCTTAATTCTCTCATTGACTACAGTCTACAAAGACCTAATTTTCTGAAGCTCCTAAAACTCATTATGAAGATGATAAGCGTGTACCCACCAAAATAAAAAGCAAAGTCGAACAATTTTATTTATGCTTTTTACATACAACTTTTCAGGTCATAGGATATAAATCAACATTCAATTGTTCTAGAGATGGTAGACATAGACCATAACGATCGAGGTGGTGATGAGGCTTATCAGAACCTGGTTATTGGTCAATGTGGAATTTTGCACAGTGTGTTCCATAATCTGTATTCTGTATTACAACTATATGTGTCTTTTCATGATTCGGAGTGGTCAGACTCAGACTGACAGCCACTGAAAATACTAACGCTAGGATAAGAGATTAGATCCATGAAAGGCCTAAGCAGCACTACTAATACTCGTTTTATTATTCTACTTTAACCACGCTTGTATCCATGTTCAAAGCAAAAGCTTTTGGCCTATATATAACTATTTGATGAATCACGTGGGATAAAATTTAGCTTTCGGGCAGAATGGATAAACCTTCAATCTAATTCAACTGGACTTTTGATGTGATAAACTTATGTTGATAGTAATCCTCTCATAATTAGACAAGTCTCTGTAGATTTCTGACTGGGATTAATAATGAAAAAGAAAGAAAGAATGCAAGTGATTTGATGCGTTTCTCTGTAAAGGTAATGTAGAGACTGTAGCGTATTCTTTGGTGCGCTCTATCTTCATTTTGATTAGGTTATTGAGCCAACACGATCATTTCTTTCCCATTAAAGTGCAAAATTATATACAAGAAAAGAGAGAGAAGCAATTCAGTAACCTGTGTACAAAAAAGCTGCACAATAAAAGTTCGATCCACGATTTGTAACATATAAGCTAACGTGTCTCCTCGTAGTTCATGTGGGTTGCGCTTGCGCAACAACCAAATTGGAGCACCAAAGTCAGAAATCAAGCAATAGATTTCTGCCATACGTTGTGTTACACACATGAAATTGAAATAATATAAATTATACTTTATTAATGAATGATGAGCTACATCCAAACAAGCTTAGCACTTTTACTTCATTAAAATTGAAGAAAATCCTCCTTAGTGGCAATGAATCAATATAAAAAGAAATAATAACCAAATGAATGATCAGTAAGTTCACTAAGCGAGTAGGTGGATATTAGGAAATCCATTGGCCAATAAAGAGTTGGTTCTGTTGTTGAAGACAAATAAGATGCATGTAGATGTGGCAGTTTCCTTGTTGGGTGCAATTTTTTCTGGTGCTTCAAAGATGATGCATTTGTGGGGTTGAAGCTTTAAAACCATTATATATACATACTATATATATATATATATATATATATATATATATAGCTAGCGTCATACGTTACCATTTATTTGAAATATATATATCAAGTAAATGAAGACAATTAGCACTTAGCTTAAATATTCGTTACAAGATCTTATAAAATAACAAACCCTAAAAGCAACTAAATATATGTAAAGATCTTCCGTGATAGATAAAAAAATATAGGGGAATAATCAATGGATGATTTCCATCTCATCGTTCAACTAAATAAATTTACAAGTTGGAATCCAAGTCATTGTTCAACAAACCAAGTTGGTTGTTTAGTCTCTTTTGATGGATAAATGATGATTACATTTGTTTTCAAGGACGAGGTCATCAGATTGTCACAACCCACAACTAGAAATACAAATTAGGGCTAGCTAGCGAGATAGGTTCGCCACAAAACTCCATGGTTCAACTTTGCTATGATGAGATTCCTAAAAACAGTTCAACCTTTTTCATATATTTTAGAAACACCACCAATTTGGAATATATACCACAAATTTCTTTCCCACTTAATTTGTCGCCTTTTGTGATGATTGATTGACTGGCGCCCAGGCAAAGGCAAAGGAAAACGCAAGATCATCAAGAACGTGGTCAATGTCTATACATACACAAAAATGAGAATTGCCATGTGTTGCGCCTCGTTTAATTTGCCTATCTAGCTCGCTTTGTCATAATCATCAATTAATACATATATGTATCACTTAATTTGCTGCAGACTTTGTAACAGTTTGATCATCTCACAATAAAAAACGAAATGATGTAACTGTCTTTTGTTCACCAAGTGGTGTAAGCCCTAATTATCTAAGAAACAGTTTCATATATATAGTCAAATCCACACAAGAGGTGGAATATCATGTGTATATTTCAAACAGTTAATTATGTCATATTCTTTATGAATTTAAACTTTTGGTGATGTTAATAACTTTTAAACAATATAGATGAACTTTTATTAAATGATTAGGTGCATGAAAAGAATTTAAAATTCAAATAAATTTAAATTAAAAGAAAATCTTAATTCATAAATATGGTATTTACTTTTATTAACATCTAGCTTAACAGCAATCTTTACATCCCTAGGGAATCAAAGCTTAAAAGACGAGAATTTGTGTTTGAGAAATGAAGTAATTAATGTAAAAGCATTTACAAGTCAGATTGCTAATAGTTTATAGAACGGAACAGAAAAAAGTACTAATTCCATATTAATTATTTTGGTGAGAATCTTAATAAAGTTCATTGATCGGAAAAATCTTTAATAATTCAAAAAGTGACTGTTGAATGCTTTATATTCCTTTTTTTGACTTTAATATATTGAAAGCAATAACATATATAAATAATCATAATTAATATTTTAATAATATCTATAATTTTTTCATTAAGAAAAAAAAATCCACTTTTAGACTTAATTAATTCATACAGCTTAATTACATCCAAGATGATTGAAAAGGACCGAAAGAAAGTTCATACAGAGAATCATATATCAACATATAAAATCAGATCAAACAGAACTCTCTGATTTTCAGCCAAGTTCTAGCTTTTTCTGTTTTATTATTCCTTTTTCTTTTTTTTATCTATTTCGTAAACTATATAATAAAAAAATCTCCATTTTGATCTCCTTTTTAATTGATTATTATATTTTCTTGAATTTAAATTATATTATTTCCTTGTGTTGGTTCTCTTTTTATCTATTTCCTTAATTATAAAGAAATCCCCAATTAAATTCTTTTCAATATAATATGAAACCAAGGAATGTTTGACGAGTTGTAATAATTAGAGTAAGTTTTCGGAAGATTACACCCTCTTTTACTTACCTTCGTAAGAATTTCTTATCTACATCCCCGAATTGAGCTGTACGCTTTCATTGCTTCCCATTCAAGACTTTCTAAATATATAAACACCCAAGAGTCAAAAAGTTTTATTTGTTTAAATCATAGTGGTGAATAAGAATTTTTATAAACCAACGTTCACATTCTGTTATATTAAATTCAGATGTTAACAATTTTCTGGTAGGTTCGCGGTAGAGAAGGAGTCTGTAATAAAAATACAGAATGGATTCAACATGTAATAACCTAGAAGTTGTTCGTGTTGAGTGTGATTCAGCAATTGGAGTCTCCACCATCCAATCCTTTTTAAGTTCATGTAAGAATAGTCTAGAAGCTGCCTAATACATCCCTGTCAGATGCCATAAAAAGCTAATAAAAATAGGACAGCCACGTAGGATTATTCCTCCATATTCTCTTAATATTCTAATTAAACTGGTAATCTTAACCATGTAACAAATTAGTCTCGCTCGCATGAGTATAAATACCCAAGTGATCCTCCTTGTCTTCCATCTTGTTTTTAATACAAAACCTTTTTCTAAACGTCTAAACTTGTGTCTTTTGTTTCAATAATGGATTTTGTATTGAAGGTGACGATTTGTCTTACTTTTATAGTTACTGTTCTAGTGTCTGCAGAGCCTGTTCTTGCTAAACGTTGGCCAAAGGCCGGCGACTACGAGTTGAACTCATCGGAAAATGAGGATCTTGTTAAAAACTTGCCCGGACAGCCGGATGTAGATTTCCGGCACTATGCCGGCTATGTCACCGTGAATGAAAAGTACGGAAGAGCACTCTTTTACTGGTTCTATGAGGCTATGACTCGTCCTGAGGATAAACCTTTGGTGCTGTGGCTTAATGGAGGTAAGCATCTGCTCTTATGTATTGTTCAATATTCGTCAGCTTTTGTTGTCGCTCATCCAGCCAAGCGGCATATTCCGATGAATGCTTGGCAGCAAAGTGGATTTCAAACGTTTCCTTTAATTAAATTTATTCTCCAGGTTATCATAAAGAGAAAGTACTGATCTTCTGGCTAGTTTAAAGCTTGTGCATCTTCTCTGCTGAAGATGCTGCCTAAATCAGTCAGACTGGGTCGA
This sequence comes from Melia azedarach, assembly GCA_028052125.1. NCBI lineage: Eukaryota > Viridiplantae > Streptophyta > Magnoliopsida > Sapindales > Meliaceae > Melia > Melia azedarach. The sequence goes on from CM051406.1 coordinate 9,270,385, forward strand.
AGAAAATTAATCTTTGTGATCTTCTGGCTAATACTGTTTAATCTTTGTGCCCATGTGTGTGCCTGTGTGCAGAGAGCAATAGCCGATTTCAGAATATTAAAATCTTTTGCCTAGTCCTCAGGTCGTCACAGACCCCACTCCGCATAATTAAACACACTTTTGCTAGTAGAAAATTAATTAAAATGTCCTTTAAGGATATATATGATTGTTGTTCCTTTTCCTTATCTCTAAATATTTGAGGTCATTACTGCTGTCTTTCTTCTTCGTCTCTAATCCAACTCATCCAAAAAGAATAACTGGTATTTCTTAATTTCTTATATATTCCAATGTTCTCTAATGAGGTGACAAGATTCTTTATGTTCCAGGTCCTGGATGTTCTTCTGTGGGATATGGAGCAACACAGGAGATTGGACCTTTCATAGTGGACACTGATGGCCGCGGCCTTAAATTTAATCCCTATTCCTGGAATAAAGGTACGAGGTCTTTAATTATTATTATTTTTAGATAATTCACACGTCATATGCGTAAGTTTGCATCAATACTCTTGCTTATTTTTCTCAGGCAGACCATCGCATAAAATTATATACCGGAATATATATCACACTTTTATAGGTTCATTATTGATGAACATGAACCCACTGCTACATATATAATTATTATAATGAGATTTGTATTTAAAACTCTATTTATATATGATATTGCAGAAGCTAACATGTTATTCCTGGAATCACCTGTTGGAGTTGGCTTTTCGTACTCCAATACAACTAGTGATTATAGTATTCTGGGAGATAACTTTACAGGTGAGAGTTACGCAGTTATCTGATACAATATCTTGTAAGTGCTTTATTATTGTTGATGAAAAGTGCAACTACCTAATGATACACTATCATTTTTAATCAAAATATAAGGTTATGTAACTTGTCTTTATTAATTCTCTCACATGGACTTAAGATATGTTGATTCTACTTTTGTTTTTAATTAGCATTATTTGATTGTGTTCTTTTCTATTAGCGAATGATGCTTATGCTTTCCTACACGAGTGGTTTCTCAAGTTCCCTTCGTACAGAAGGAGAACTTTTTACATTGCTGGGGAGAGCTATGCAGGTGATTTCTCCTTAATTAAATAATTCTTTTGCCGCATTTTATTTTGATTGTTGCTTGCCTATTTGCTCATTGATATCTATGTATGTATGTATGTATATTTACAGGAAAATATGTTCCAGAACTCGCTGAACTCATCCATGACAGGAACAAGGATCCTTCCCTTTATATTGATCTCAAGGGCATTTTGGTATGTTGAGCTAATTAAAAGATATGTACATCTTAGCGTCGTTCTCAAAATATTATTAGTCTTGCACTTTTCTTGTTACACCCTCATTTTCTCAACCAATCTTCTTCTTGGTAGGTGTTTTTACTATTTCTTTTCTTTTTCCTCTTTATATGCTTATTAAGATAAGAGGAATGACAAATCTAAAATCAAAGTGATAACCAATGAATGCTTTTATTTATTTATATTTATTTCTAAAATAGAAGACACCATTTTTCATTTGTTTTCTCCTTTTTCTGCACAGCACTATGCACTATCCTTCGTCAGTTGTTGCATCAAGCACCACTATAAATTCCTAGTTGAACATTACAATTGAATATAAAGATATTAAACAACATATAAATCTAACTCCAATTTCTTCCACTATAAAAAAAATTAATTAAGACAAATTTATACTCCTCTGAAATGAACTAATTCGTATGCTGCAATCATTTTTGTTTGGCAAAATTTCCTACTACCAAATGATTTATTGTCAACAGTGCTGACGAATACTATTATCTGCATACAGTTGGGCAATCCTGAAACATCTACTGCTGATGATTGGAGAGGTCTTGTGGATTATGCTTGGAGCCATGCTGTAATATCAGACGAAACTCACAAAATAATCAGCAGAAGCTGTGATTTTAATAGCAGTGATCCATGGAGCAACGATGATTGTAATGATGCGGTGGGTGAAGTACTCAAACAGTACAAGGAAATCGATATCTACAGCCTCTACACCTCAGTTTGCATGAGCAATTCGATGGAATCGAGTGACAGAGTAATGCAAGTTATGATGAAACACACACACAAAATGGTACAAGCAAAATTTGAAAATCTAGTGACGCATCAAATTTTTTATTTGAATATTATAGTGATGACATATTATGTGTTGCAGATGCCTAGGATAATGAGTGGTTACGATCCATGTCTGGATGACTATGCAAGAGCTTTCTACAATAGACCAGACGTTCAAAAAGCTCTACATGTTAGTGATGGTGTCCGGATAAGGAACTGGAGCATCTGCAAGTAATTGATTTATCTCCCCCCATCGGATTTTCTGTGGCTTAATTTCATGATGCTGAACATTTATTGTAATCTTTTTTATGCAGTATTAGCATATTCGATGGGTGGGCAGATTCTAATCCGTCCGTTCTCCCTATATACACCAAGCTTATCGAAGCAGGACTTAGAATATGGATTTACAGGTTAATTCTACTAATTGTCTCCGCTTCACACTTTTAATTTCTAGAGATTGTGATGATTTTTTCTTCAATAAATGATTTAATATTTTATTAAGCTGGTTGTTTTTCTATTTATTTTGGTTGGTTCAGTGGAGACACAGATGGAAGAGTTCCTGTATTATCCACCAGATACAGCTTAAATGCTCTGGGACTTTCCATTACCAAGGCTTGGAGGCCCTGGTATCACCAGAAGCAGGTATATATCAACTATTAATCAACAATTAATTAGCATTTATTTTTAATTACTTTGATATAGCCAAGAATATGCAGCTTTTACTAACCAAGAGGGTGGAATTTAATTTGTTTGAATTATTTAAGGTTGGAGGCTGGTTTCAAGAATATGCAGGCCTTACATTTGCAACAGTTAGAGGAGCAGGCCATGCAGTGCCGATTTTCAAACCAAGCGACTCCCTGGCGCTCTTCACATCATTTCTCCTTGGGGAAACTCTCCCTGCAGTACGATAAAACCAACCATACCCGCTATATATATATATATATATATATATAGCTGACAGAAGATTGTCTGCGTAGTTTTCTAATCATAAAGATTTTGCTCTTAGTATACAGCTTCTTGTTTGTTTGCAAAACATAGTGAGAAACCAGCAAATAACATGGCTCATAAGATGGAGCTGTTCCTGTACTAAATTGTAATATCCTTTCCCTTTCTTTGTGCCTATGTCTTTGCTAATTAATATATCAATAACAGTTATTGAGGGAAATTTAGATATGTTTGGTCCTGTCTTCAGTCGAAAATTGAAGTCCTAATTGACAAGAACTTAATGAATGTCCGATTATGTCTCATGTGAAATATGATCGTATATAAATAACAATGTTTATCCATATCTCTTATCACTGTAATAAAAAGCAAGCTGCAATTTAATGTTAATCTCACTATAATATATTATTATATAGTTTTTAACCAGCACTAGGGGATGTAGAGGAAGAGGCTTTAATGGCTTTGTGATATGTCAGGCTTTATAAATAGGAATATAAATGATTAACATTTGGAATGTTATCAATCATTTCTGTGATGGAATCCTATCGATTGGAAGAGTTGAGAACATCTGAAATGATTTCATATAAGTGGAGATACTTGTTCGATTTTGGCAGATTTCAGAACCCATCCATTAATATAAATAAAATGATATTGTTGGATAACTGCACCTCTATTTTATAATTTCAACGATTGCACCAAGTCCGGTTGGTAATTATTATTTTGTAATTAATTCATCTTTTTATAAAAAATATGTTATTAAAATATTTATTTTTAACACTCATATGTTCAAATCTACTTTATGATCTACTGATATTTGAGCTAATTTAGAAGTTTAAGGATCTTTTAATATTGTGCCACTGTTTATATGTATTATTAATTTTTATTTATATTATTTAAAAAAGTATATATATAATAATTATATATTCTTTATTAAATAAAAACTCAAATCGTATATTACATTTAAAGATGGGTCGTCTTAAAAATTAGAAAAGATTTTTCTGAAGTTGAGGTAGTGACTTCAATATATATGTCCCTTACATTTTTTTGTTTAGAGACAATATATTGTGCGAACATTATGAAAAAAAAATTAATGGGCAAGAAAATATATCATCATAAAATTTTATTATCAGTTCATTATTACAAAATACATATTTTTCTTCCTGTATATATCACAGGCAAATCCTGCCTGACCAAGAAGAAAAAGGCAGAATTTCAAAGTTAACTATTTTACAATAAGAAATTTACACATATTTGTCTAGGGCCTGTAGGAATAATGCCAAGACTGATACAAGAAATTAAATACTTAGATGAAACTCAAACTAAGTTTCGGGGTTACAACCATATTTTTGTACACGTTTCTTGAAATAGGCCTAGTAAGCTGCTGTGCTGCAGATAGTTTGGTATTCCTTTTTTTGCTGTAAAGTCTGAAGGATGGATTGAAGTGAGAGTTGCTGATAGTTTGGTATTCCTGCTTTGATTTAGAATGAAGACGAAGGGGAAGGGGAAGGGGAAGAGCAAGAGGATCTAGAGGAAGATCATCTGCCTTTAATGGCTTTGGCTTTGTGGTTTTAACTTTGAGAGGAATGTAAATTGCCTTTTGAATATCTTCAATCATTTCTGTGTTGGAATCATATCGATTGGAAGAGTGAAAGAACATATGAAATACTTTCATACACGATAAGTGTAGTTGCTTGCATGCTTTTGGCAGATCACTAAAGCCATCCATTAGAGCATGTTCGAGAAACTCTTTCTCCTTCGTGGCTAAGATCTGTCTCACGTAGGCTACAGAATCTTCAATGTCTGCCTCTGGATTTTCTTTCAAGTAAAGCAAAACAAAGTTCGTTTTTCCGTCCTCTATTTCCTTCTGTAATGGATGCACAAATGTTATAAGCTTCAAACTAAGAAATGTAATACATGACGTGAACATTAACCGAGAAATTAATGTGACTAGTACCTGGTAACTTTGAGTGTCATTCAACAAACGAGAAATAAACATGAGTAGTTTGGTTACTGTCTCATATTGGGCTGGCCTGAGTTTGTAATTTGGTATACTAGGGTTCAAAAAACATGAAGCTATAAGAACTAGAGTATGCGTAGCAATAGATGTCATCCCCGTTTCAACGTATTCATCCATCGATGGAATGCTTCTACTTCTGCTCCACTTGGCTTCCGTAAGCCATGAGGCAAATGTCTCATACCACTTCACACAGTAAACAAATTTTCCAAATTAAAACTAAGTGATTATGAATCAACGTAAAATACATTCAAGAATATGATTAATCGTGTATATTTTAATTAGTACTTGTAAACTTACAATATCTCGAAATTCATTGGTTATATCGATTCCTTCTTGTTGTAGCTGTTTATCTGCAGCTTCTCTCACGAAATTATCTAGAGCATCGAAGATAGTCTTGCTATGACCATTCAAGCCTTTATTATCCCATCTACACACACACACACACACACACATATATATATTCATTGAGGATAAAACAAGAAAAAGTTTATTGTCATCCTTAATGTCACAAGTTTTAGATAAAATTGTCTCAATGATATAAAATTGTCATATATATATATATATAATCCAAATATTTCTTTCTCCTTATTATAATTAATGTGCATCATAATTTTTGTATGTTTATCTAATGTGATGATACAACCAAACTGGGGTACCTTTTAACAGCACCAGTGAGGCTTTTCAACTCATTCAAGGAACCTCCCTCGTCGAAAAAATCATCGGCAACAGTAATAATTATCCCACTCTTTGCGACTAATAATCGTACATAGGAATCATGAGGCAGAGAAATGCTTGAAGAAACAGCAAAATAACAATAGGTAGTTTTTTCTCGACCAAATCCCATGTCAGTAAGACCATTGTCTTTAGACCACCTATACATCACACAGAAACAAGAGATCTCATTTATAGCCAAGCAAGTCATTAAGTAAATACAAGACTGAAGGCAAAATATTGACAAATTTTATACTAATTAATTTGGACAATACCTCTTTAGTTCCTCCAGCTCATATTGGTATATCGACTGTCGAAACTCGTAGTTTTGTTTTGCAAGTTGCAATAATTTATCATTGTAAGAGTGTGACAACCTGTTTGAAGAAATTATTTGTTATAATTAGTTACGATAAATATTAATTTGAAAAGATATTTCAGTTTAATTTTAGGCTTTTTGCATCATATAAAACAAATTGTTAAGTTCGATCCTCACTAGCTTTAGTTTATTTGCATACCTGTGAAAGGAGGTCTTTCCCATCCATAAAGCATTCATATCTTTTTTCCTCAATCCACACTCTATGCTCTAGGTGCACTGGTCGACTAAGCCATGGAAGATCCAACTCATGCTTGATCTACACGACATAATTAATAATCTCTTAATTTTTCTTTTAAAAAAAATTAATGTATGTTTTCCTTTCGAACATGAAGACACATTTCATTATTAATTATAGTGAATAATTTTCATTTCAATAATTCTTATTAATCATGATTCAAACATGAAGATCAATAATTGCAACTTCTAGTGTTGATCCTCTAGCTGCTGCCTCCAAGAGTCAAATCCAGTCCCCTTTGACACCTACTTATTTTGTTTTCTAGTAAAAACTGGAAATAAGGAAATTCGTAATAGGCAAATTAAGATCCGATCGAGAATTTGTCTTCTTCTCTCTTTTTTTAGTACACATATCTAAAATTTTAAATTTTACGTTTCATGTTTTTAATTGTGTTAGATTTTTTTATTTTTAAATTTATTAATTCACGTCGTAAATTTAGCAAATATGTTGTGACTTCTTACATCTTACGTATATAAGCCAGGTCCGAAAAGTATAGATATATAAGATAGTAAGTCTTCCATAAACAAAAATGAAACACGAAAGAAATATTTTTGATTTTTCAATTTATTTATTATTTTATGAAATATATGAGAGGGAGATTACCACTTTCTGAAAAGAGGTGAACGTAAAATCATCAGGGCCACTGGTTGTTCCAGCTGCTGATAAAGTTTTCTCGAGTGATTTTCGAGCAAATGATCTTGCCTTTTCGACTTCATATTCTCCTGCGAACATAAGATCTGTGGCCCTGTGAACGTTAAGCATCACACTTGAGAAGTATTCGTGGTTATTTTCTATGTCGTCTAGAATTCCCTGCTTAGTTAAAAACCAAGAAAGCATCGCTGAAAAAGGGTACATTGAGCATGGTTAGTAAAGTAATTAATAATGTTATACGACAACGTATCAAGAGAAAAGAATAGATCGGCTGTTAAATATGAGACCGTGTAGTATACATACATGGTGATACACTGTAGCCATGCCACCGCAGGAGCTGAAACGCTAATGAGTCTTTGTATAGCTGTGTTGCTGTTGAATTGATTGGTTCATCAGATGATTCTTCATGCTTGTAATTCCTGAAAATTTTGCATGTTAACTTTCATGGAAAATTTTGTTTTCTGAAATGCAAAGGTGTTATATAATCGGCTAATTACCAGTAAACCTGTGCTAAAATTTCTTTAATCTCTTGGCCGAAATGCTCAGCCAACCCCAGCCTTTGTAATTGATTAACGATGCAAAGCTTAATTAGATCTTCATCTATGGGGAACGTAGGTGGAACTGCATGCAGCAAAATATAACTTAATTATTACTATATATTATCAAAAAAATAATTAATAAAACAAATTATGAAAAAGAGATATGTCCATGATACCTCCATTAGCACATCTTTGAGCAAGGGATTGAAGATAAGCCAAACATTTTTTATTTCCTGTGGCCATGAATGCCCGTGCTGTGGCGGACGGGGACTGGAATAGAGAGCCGTCGCTACTCAAATGCTTAAGTATATGTTCTTCATTAACATGGTACGGTGGAAGCAATGCTTCAAAATATGCCAATAGAGGAGGATAATGGTTGGCCGTCAACAAGTTCCTCACTAGAAAAGAGTAAACTGAATTCGTTAAATATCAACTTCATCACTTATATAAATGAAGTCGATGATCGATGAAATTATTGAAGCATGAAATTGATATTGGAAAAAGTAAAAAAGAAACCTTTCAAGAATATGTTGTCGTTGGTAGAATATATCCATCTTTGCTTCTTTTAATTGGTCAGGTAAAACGATCTCTAGACCAACTGTGCTTGCAAGTTCAGCCATTGCAGGGAAAACAATGGCGAACCAACGGGGACACCGCTCACAATTTTCTAAAAGAAGCTTCTCGACGTTTGCATGAAGAAATTCTAACCCTGCAAATAGGGAAATAACTCCTTGAATACATTATTCGAAATGAAGGTTTTAGAGAAAATGATTAAAAGAATTGCATTGTACTCCTCTAAATTAAAAAGATTTTTGTATTCATCTAGTTCTTAATTATTTGAATTTTTTTTTTTATCATGAACATTATTACAAAACAAAACTCATCAGCGTGAAAGAGTCACTGTCAGCCCTGCTTTGAAAAGTTGATGCGCCATGAAATATGCCTATTGAATGAGCATATTGACTTATCTGCACGTACATCCCTTCAATAAACATTTTGACTGCTGTATCAGCTGTAAATATATACTAACACCAATAAGTGTATACATGATACCTTTTTGGATATGAATTTTTCCAGAATTCCAGCGTTGGAGTACGATAATGCAAGCAAGAGTCGCAGGAAGAGACTCAATGGTTGGCCTACCATGGCCATCGAGCTCTCCCCAGCACCCGTCTGCATTCTGATTATTAAGCACCCAATTCAAGCAATTCTCGAACATGGGTTGAAAGGGTTGGTCAGAATCTGGAATCATTGCTATCCATGCAGTATCATAAGCAGAAGGAGAAACAAAAAAGTAGGCATCAATGTTCGAAAACATCCCTCCTTTAATTTCTTTAACTAATGCTTGAATTGAAAGCTTTGAAATTCCATCACTAATCAATAACTAGCAAATAAAAATTTGATTTAACTTCTACTCTCTGCTTTTTTTGCTTTGCCTGAATGCTAGAGTGATCGCCGCTATTTATACAAGTTCTCAATACGTACACAAACGTGAATCATGCTATAATTTCTATTACTTGTCCACGGTCAATCCGACCTGGATGCATGGTAAGACACGTTCCCACTTCCCGGAGGGAATGAGTCCTACTTATGATAGGACTCTTCCACTAATTGTGAAACTTTTCACTAAAATATATATGAATATATATCTATTGTGAAGTTCTTCATTAAGATATAGGTAAATATCCTTATGTGAAGGGAATGAGTCCTACTTATGTGAAGGTACATGATCTGTACGAGTATTATTCTATCAATCATTTTTTCTGAACTCTCGATCCGTTGTAAATTTTTTTTTTTGGCAAAGAATATGTTGTCATTATTGCATGCAATAAATTGTCAAATTCTGCTTACCCGTTAGACGTAACGAGTCTTGTCCGATGGAATTTTGTGGCAAATAATTCATCGAAAATCTTGATCATAATATTCAATATTTACTGCATCATTGCATGCCCACCAAACGGCAAGAATCAACCTGATGACGCTTTCAATCACATAGCAATCAATGGCCATTACGTGGAACAATATGAATTGGAAATTTCCTATCCAAATTCAATAGCACTTTTCCTTCTTGTGGCTGAGAATTAGTATTAGTATAAAATATGGGTATCTTTACTTTAATAGTTCGTGGATTTTGAAATGTTTTCACATTTCACTCGAGCTTCTCTGAGGCTAATGACAAAGCAATTATATATATAATTGTTTTATTTTAAATCTTATTATATATCTGTTTTATGTAATTATTTTTTTTCTTTCATTTTTTTCTTAGGTAAATTAGAATAAGAATTGGACAAATCGCATGAATATGATATATATGATCAATTAAGAGAAAATTAACAAATCATTCATAACTACTATATACCTTATACATTTAATTGCAATATACTCTTGGTGCCAAGAGAAAAGTTGGACTGTAAAACCTCTGGTAGACCAGAAGACATAACATAATAAACTCTCTGTAGATTTTGGGTCCATCTCAATTATCATTCTTTATCTTGATTTACAAAGACGATAATTCACACATGATCATTTCCATCAGAGTCATGGTCAAGTTCACACGTGTTTCTTCATGTTAGTAGCTAATCCCCAGTCATCATAGTCAATATTTTGTTCTTAATAAATGTTCTATTTTCTTTTTTTTTTTGTATTTTTAATTAAGTCATGTCAGGATACTATTGGATCATGTCCTGCCTTCTAGAATGATTCTTTTTATATATATATATATAAAGGAAACTAAACTCAGAAAGAAACAAATTGAAGATATATATCTTCAAAGTACTACATATGAAATCTGTATTTAAATCTGCCATTATAAATTAAAAAAAGAAGTATGAATGTGATTAATAGTAGGGACATGACGCCAAGCCGCAAAAGACGATCATTCACAAACCAATCAGTTGAGTTTGAGTATTCATCATGCAATGACCAAGACTTGGGGAACAAAATCCATGCATATATATGAAGTACTCCGATCCTGGTCTAATAATTTCCAAGTCAGATACTCTCACCAGTTATCGTATTCTGATTAATTAATCACATCACATGCATACATCAGGTTTTACGTCATGCATGAAAAAATATTTATTTTTCTACAAAAATATATATATTCAAAAGCTACACTTGCAGTGTGTTCAGATCAAGCTCCAACTATATATTTAGCCAAAAGCTATAGTCGTTAGTTAAAACGAAGTGTATTTTCTTTAAGCTTTAATTGATTGCTGCAAGCTAGGTAATTTTTGCAGTTTACAATGGCAGTGCAAAGTTCCCTTACTTAAGAGAAGCTTCGCGGTTCACACATGGTACCCCCACAAGTTAGAGAGTCAAGCATCGATATCATGTGGACTCCTTCCTAGAAGGGCATGTGATAGCGAGTCTCCACGAGGGGCACTGGTCCAATAAACCAACACATGATCTTTGATGTTTTGGGTCGTGAAAGAATCTGGTGTGTTTCATGTTAGTTGCGAGCATGCAGAAAACTTTGTACTGCATGTAGTGCCGCATCAGTGTGCGTACTGAGAATATATATATTGTGAATGCATAACGAGACGTAATTAAAATAAGAAAAAATATCAACTTTCTCTCTAATTTATTAATATTTTATTAGTTATATCTCTACTATATCAAAATTATTATTTATTTTTATGATATTTGTATCTTTTCAATTTTACCTTTCGATTTAAATAAATAATTTAATTATGAACCGAACCAATAATTTGAACAAGAATCGATATTAAACTTGAGAACTAAGTAAAAATTATTCATGCCTTAACCACTATATTCACTATAATTTTATGAATAATTTATACAATTATTATACTATGACTATTTTTCAAACACATATATAATAATTATTATGAATAAAAATAGTTTTAACTACTATTTTTTAAATAGTAAAGAATATTTTAATTAATATAAAAGATGTAATTTTAAAAATCAAATTAAAATAAAATAATAAATATTTTAATGATTATAAATAATTTTATTATTATTTTAATTTAAAAGATTTTAATATAAAATATGTAATAATTTAAAAATAATTTTATAATTATTAAAATAAAATTATTATTATTATTATTGTTAATAATTATTATTTCAAACTAATTACAAAAGATGTAATCATAAATATTAATAATTAAAATTAATTATAAATAATGATAAATATTTTAATTATTATAAATAATTTTATTATTTTAATATAAAGAATGTAATAATTTTAAAATAATTAAAATAATTTACATTTAAAGTTCTTATTATTATGGTTAATAATAATCATTTCAGACTAATTATATATATAAAAAAATAAAATTATTATATAGAATATTATAAATTTAAATTAAAATAATAATAAAATTATTTATAATCATTAAAATATTTATTATTTTATTTTGATTTGATTTTTAAAATTACATCTTTTATATTAATTAAAATTTCTCTTATTATTTAAAAAAAAGTAATTAAAATTATTTTTATTCTTAATAATTATTATATATGTATTTTAAAAAGTCATAATATAATAATTGTATAAATTATTTATAAATTTAGAGTGGATGTAATGGTTAAGATATGGATAATTTTTACTTAATTCTTAAGTTCGATTTTTACTGAAAATTTATATTTTTACAATTTTAAAAAAATCGATTTTTGATTAAATCATTGATTCAGTTCGGTTCGGTTCATATTTAAATTATTTATTTAAACCAAAAGATAAAATTAAAAAAATATAAATATTAGAAAAATAAATAATAATTTTAATATAATAAAAATATAACTAATAAAATATTAATAAATTAAGAAGAAAATTGGTATGTTTTCTTTAATAAGATAACAAGCGTATAATATGCGAATGTGTTTTACTTTGTTAAGATAGGTATCTCATAGCTCATCATTCGTACCCTCACTTAGTCAGATCGTACGCAAGAGAGAAATATTAATTAATGACTGCAAAAATGAATTTTACTTTCCTTTTAGTTTCTCTTCTTGTGATTAATCAGAAATCTAAAGAAGTGCGATTAATTTGTTGAATAATAAACTTCTATGAAAATTTAAGAGGCATTGGGGACAACATGTTATAGACTCAAATGATTATTTAATATCGAAAATTCATATCACGCCCCTTTAAAGTTTAAAGTCAATTGAAGAAGGAGTGTCTTTTGTAACAATCCAAATTGTAAACAATCTTTTCAGATAATAAATACAAAATTGATTGACCGAGTGAACTTGTATGTATAGTATAGATACATGATATGATAGATGTATAGAAAAGTATTCCTCTCGATATTTTAGGTGTGAAAGTTAAAAAAGAAAAAGGGAAAATTGAGATAGACGACATTTATTACGATCGATATACAGAAAGCAAGCGTGTCAAATCCATAACCCTCTATTTACTTCGAGACCTGAAATGGACGTATTAATTAATGAATGGCATAAATTTATGCATACAATACAAGCCCCGCACAAACTGCCAATGGCGCATATGTATCTAAACGGATGTATACATGCATGCAGCTAGCAGGACTGTTTTCATACTCAGAGATTTCACTTTCGTTGATCTTTTCTGTCAAGCTAGCTGGCCAAGATAGAAATTATGCAATGGATATGGAATAGTATACGGCCTGCTTAATTAACGTGTACCCAATCGATAATTTTCTCCGTGTAGGTCCAGGAATTAAAGGGCAAAAAATAAATAAAATGCGGTTCCACGTTTATGTGTGACTTATAATTAAAGTTACTCCTCATTTATTAATAAATTTTTGCACTTTGTGATTAAATTGGAGGCTACAAAGATTGTGGGTAGAGAGATAGCGATAGTGGCGGTGAGTAAGATGTGAAAAGAATGGATGGTGAGTATGAAAGTCAATGGCATAACATGCTTAGGGTTGAGAGATCCTTGGCCACAGACTCCACAACTTTAAAATTTTGTTTATTATAATAACTATATTTTAGACTTGTATTTTAGGTTTATATATAATCTGAACTCTACATTTTGTAAATATATTTATTTACCTTTTAATTTATTAACTATTTAAAAATATTAGCTTATTAACTTTACATTTTAAATACTATGTCCCCCAACTTTACCTTTTAAATATTTTTTGTCCCTCCTCCCATCCCCCAAGTTATTCATTTTTAGTTCCATTCTTAACGGAAACAGCAGCGGTAGTTGGTATGACAGGAGAAAAGAGTGCTAAGTATGGAAGAGGAGGATGGGGTTTTAAAGAATGGAATGGATGTATTAAGTGATGAACTCGAAGAATGGAATTGGTGATGTGTTAAGTGATAAGAATATTGAACAATACACAGAAGATGGGGATTTTGGTTGATAAGGATAATAGAAATGATGGTGGTGGAAAGTGTTGAGATATATTAGGTGAAAAATGTAATATATAAATAATATACTTATTTAAAGTAAGAGGTAAGTGATACATTCATAATTGTTTCTATCTAAGTCATTCAATCTTAAACCTTAAGAGAGGAATATGATAATATTTTTAAAAATTATATTATTGTCACATGTTCTATACTTTTATAAAAATAACAAAAATTAAATGTATGAGACATCGAATAATAATATAACATAATTGCAGTGGTTTAGATGACATTTTTTTGGAAAAAAAATGTATTGCGTAAATATAAATGAAATTTCTTCTTAAAAATCTTACCCTAATATTGAAAGAAATTGGCAAAATTTGTATATTATTTAGCCATTGTAACTGATGGTGGTATATAGAAAATACAAGCCAAAAGAAATGCCACAATTGATGGACCATATCCCGTTAATAGTTGCTATAGTATAATTGTACAAAATCATGAAAGAAAATGCATTACGAAACTAAACAACGAATTCATCTCTCTTGTCAAATATGAAACTTGAGACAAGTAGTGAGGTATAGCCCGTGGGCCTAAGCAACGTTCTATCTATTGGGCTTTTTGTGTGAGATTCAACCCAATACTCTGAAGCCCACCCATAAGTCGTCTAACTCTGTATCAGATATTATTATGTAGTCGAGTAAATTTGAAAAATAACTTTCAACTTTAATGCAAATATCGTAGTAATGGGACAAGAGGATCAAAAGTGATTTCCATTATCCCCATATCTTTTCCAAAATTAAAAAATATCTCTATGTATTCTTAGAAAGCCATTTTGTCCTCTTTCCCAAGAAGGGAAAATGATTTAAGATGTAAACATGGGTTTAATTAATTTGATAATTCATTATAAGATATGATTCCTCTATCAACAGTTAGATGGACCCCATAATCAAAATTTTTAAATTGAGTCAAGTCCTACTGCTGTGATTTACAACCTTGTTTGCTAGATATCTCGTCACTACTAATACTATGCGAAAGAAAATGACACCTTCATGCTGTTACAATCATGGAGATTAAAGCTATAAACTAGGGTATTTTCAAAGACAAGTGGGTTATTTCTTTATGGGAAGAAGGATATAGCTAGATACAGGTATGTTTGTTTAAACTATGATGCGATTAATATTAAAGTTGAATTTTAAAGAATTTTGTAGTTTATACTAAATTTAAAGCGTAAAATATTGAATTTTTTATCACTTATCATTATTCATATAAAAAATACGAAAGGAAAAATTGATTCAATGGATACATTAAAAAGTGTAAAAATTTTATCTAAGTCGTAGAAATAAATGGAAAAGACTATAAATATACATTTTATAAGGTTTTGACGTGACCCATGCGTGCATGTGAAGATCAAAATTGATATTATATTGTAAAAATACTGTGAATTAATTTGTGATTAAGATGAATAAACGAAGAACATTCCAAAAAAAAACAAAAAATGAATAAACGAAGGACGCGTAAATGGTTTGAACCAATAATCAAAGAAAACACGACAATTAGGCAAAGATCTTTTTAATGAGCCAATACCAAATCGAAACAACATTAATCTTGAGACAACATTCCATTGTGAATTAAAAGCACATGTTGGCCATGTCTATTCTGTTGACATTTTGTAACCCAATAATAATTTATCTCTTAATCAGCTTATGACTATGACATGTGGAATAATCATACGTCATTACTTTGAAAATTATGGCCTTAGCTGGCAAAGCTTAATGATATTCTTCCGTATCCATTATACATTTTTATTTATTTTTTATTAATTTGTATCATCGGTTAGGTTTATAATTTCTTTTTTACTATATATATTATATAGCAAAATTTGATTTCACTTGAGACATGATGAAGATGATGATTCCTTTACAATTAAGTCCATTGATTTCACAAAATTAATTGTTACATATGTTAACATTAGTTAATAACAAAAGAAAAATAAAAGATTAACTAATACACGTATACAGTGTAAATAATCTTTTTACATGGGCTAGCTAGTTAGGACTATATATATATATCCTATCTCAAATCTTCTTTTCAAATTATATGCACTCGAAAATATTAAGTAATTAAAAAATGTATGTTGATTCTTCTCTCCTTCTATATTCTAAAGAATTAATTAATTAAAACATTTAAGCCTGCACTTAAGTCTTGTTTATGGGTGGATAATAAAGATGGTATATGCCTAAGTTTCTCAGCCGTCAGCCCGTCGGAAATAATAATCAACTAAGACATACAAATTAAACTAAGAGAACCTACATGAACTACTGGTTGTTTTTTAATTAAGAGGAAAAATTCTTAATTAAATATAATTTATTAACCATCATCCACGCATGCATGCATCAACCAACATGACATGTGATATGCGATCACCATAATCTTCTCAAATCAAAACGAGTAAAAAAATACTATGTATATAAAGATTCTATACAATATTATGTTGACTATCGTGGCTAAGAAAGAATCAAAGCATTTTCTTTTACATTTTATAGTATCACAATTCATCAATAAATATTTCCCTCTTCCACATCTCTACTTCATCTTCATCTTCATCTTCTTCTTCTTCTTCTTCTTCTTGTTCACCCCTTAATTATTACATGACAGAATTAATTGTGAAACTAGCAATCTCTATTCCTGGCCTGGGAAAGTGTGTTAATATCGAACTGAACTGAAGATTTATTAATAATATTAATTAATGATGACTAATTTCACCTGTAATTCTCGCTATAGTTATAGTTACAGTAGAAATTAATTAACTTATCATCATCAAAAGCCTTCTAAATATCAGTCTATCTCGATCGAGGAATCATTAATCAACCAAGTTAATAATAAATATATGAGGTTGTGTGTCTATATACTATATATATATGATAACAACTCTCACCCTTGAGCCAATCTATGAGTTCCAGTTCATGCTAGGAAGATGATATTGTTGCCGCAAACTTCCGTCTCCGACCGAGCCAAGAAGAGTAGCACTGTTTGGGTTGAACTGCACGCTCTGTGGAAGCTGATTGAGCAAGGAAACAAAGGAGTTGTTATCATCTGTTGCGGTGTTTCCGCTGTTAAGATCGCCATGAAATCGCTTGCCCGAAGAAGAAGCCAAGGAACCGGCAGGTTCGTTCCAGAACTGCGGTGGCATTGCACGTTTAACGGGGAAAGTATTTGCAGTAGAAGGTGAGACGATATCGATAGACATATTTGCTGGCTTTGAGATCGAAGAAGCTAGCTGAGAAACGCAGCTGTTTTGTTGTATGCCTTCTGCTGATAACATTCCATCAAAGAAATGTTCATCATGTTCAAATAATGCCCCGTAGGTTGTATTTTTTCCAGCCGGAGGTTTTGGATTAATTTGGTGAATTGGAGCTGGCAGCGTCACATACATGCCCTCAAATCCATCATCCTTGTCTCTGTCCATCGGCCTTTGCGTGTTGTTTTTCTTGTAAATCCGGCATAAAACCCAATCATCCAGCTGCACACAACAAAGAAAAATCACTCAAACAAATCTATCCAATCACTAACATAAATAAAAAAGCCCCTTTGATATATACATATATATACGAGAACTTTAGAGATTATTTGCATACCCTTAAAGAATTTTTCTTCTTGGATAAATCAGGAGCATGAGTCTTTGTTCCAGAATTATTGTCAACCAGCCGATACTCATGCATAATCCAATTGGTTTTAATCCCTTTCGGAGGCTTACCTCCATAAAAAACCAGAGCCTTTTTAACACCAACTTTGTGATTTCCATTAGATGTTAATATCGGCTTATCAGTACCCGTTGCTTTCCAATATCCTGAAGTTGCAGCTCTGTTTGGCCTGGCTCCGTTAGGATATTTCCTGTCCCTAGGACTGAAAAAGTACCACTCTTGCTCCCCAAACGTAGCCTTACCTATAAAAAAATAAAAAAGAAAAAGAAACCCATGTCAAATTCACAAATGATAGAGAAATTATTAATTATTGATTAATAAATCTTACCCGGAAGCTCCCATGGATCAAACTTATAAAGATCAACCTCTGCAATAATTGTAACCGGAAGAGGAGCTGATGCGGCCTTCTTCTTCAGGTAGTGAACCACCAGCTCTTCATCGGTGGGGTGGAATCGGAACCCCGGTGGCAGCTGCGGGTGCTGCGAGCTAGTCGATGAATCTGTACTCTCCATTAATACGAAATTATTAAATGTTTAAGCTAGCTCGCTAATAATCTTTGTCTTTTGCTATGGAAGATTTAGGAGCTGATAAAAACTATATGATAAAATTTAAGTGTTAATGTAATAATGTAATGTATTTTTAGAAGGGTGGGTGCGGGGAGTATGGGTGTGGGGGACAGAGAGTGGCTGTTAGGTGCTGATAAAGTGCCTAACGGGCACCGATGATCACACGACAAGTGTCGATCATAAGCCGGTGATTGAGTGACACGTGTGATGATTGAACAGTGGGGACCACATACGTTGAAAGGGCAACAAAATATGGAAGAAGCAGGTTTTGGGGGTCGGAGGCTTGGAGCTGCCTGTACGCTTTGTAATTGTATGTCATGCTTTTCTTATGCAACAGCCAAAAAACTCAACATCATATGTCCAAATAACAAATTTTTTTAAAGATAAGTTAGAGGCTTTCGCACGTGTGTACTCTTCTGTACATGTATACTCGTGTGTATTTATATATATGATTTGTGACATCATTTTTTTTTTTTCATTTTGCAAAATGTCAATTTCTTTTTATATTTTATTAGATCCGTAAATGCTTAATTGTGTAAAAGTGGAAGTCGCACTTTCATTGACACATAAGATTGCTCGTTAATGGTGTTGATGTGATTTTATTGCAACTGTGAATTAATATATAGTGTATTGTGTGACAACTTGACTAATGCTCGTAAAGTTCAAATTAA
The DNA here is from genome assembly GCA_028052125.1 of Melia azedarach. Taxonomy (NCBI): domain Eukaryota; kingdom Viridiplantae; phylum Streptophyta; class Magnoliopsida; order Sapindales; family Meliaceae; genus Melia; species Melia azedarach. The sequence goes on from CM051406.1 coordinate 9,289,204, forward strand.
TTATATAAAATTGACTTGACATATATGTGAAATTTATATTCAAATGATGATGTGTTCATGTAAAATAATAAAATAAATAATTATTCAAACACATGATAGATTATAATGATGTCGTGTTATATATCACATCAAGTAAGATACATAATATTGTATTTCAATTTTATACGTATAATATTATTGATTATAATTTTATTTATAGAAATTTTAACTTGACAGGAGAAGTATGTAAATACTAAGATATTTTATATATTTTAATTTTGTGATAATAAAATTTAAGTATAAATAAAAAATAAAAATAATTATCAATTTTTTCAATATATTCTAGTTGTTGGTTGGTAAGAATCTATATTCTCAATTTTCATATTCTCGTAATTGGGGAAAACTTCCGATGAATTTGAGTCTCACACAACATGCGAGATTTTATCACCTTTATATATGCCGGGATTATAGAAGTAAAATAGAAGTAACACTTTGAGTAATATTAATTATAACTATATTATAATAGAATGTTAGAAAAAATATACTAATATTAAAGCATATTTAAGATTGAGGTGTTTTGATCTCATAATTAAAGTTACAATTTTATGACTGAATTATTAAATATCAAGCATAAATAAAAAGTGAATCGTAAAAGTACTTAATTCTCAAATAAAAATTAATGCATAATAATTACATTTTAATATAAGTCTACTACAATAGTATCTTAGACATGTTAATTAAATTACTACCCAACCCGAAAGTTGGAACATTAATTTAATGGACTTTGTTATCAGAGGTCAAGCCTTATATTATATCGAATTGATATTTAACTAAGAACTTAAATTTGAAGGTAATAATTTAAAAAAATAGTATTAATTAATATATACATTAATGTAATTTATCACTAGCTAATATATTTCTCTCTAACCCATAAAATAAAATACAGTGAGATTATTTGATTATGTTAATTTATCAAAATGCTAGTACACGTTATACCCTGGAAATAGACCCGAAACGACCATGCAAGACAATCTACAAGTGCTCACGTGGCAATAGTCTTGAAAGTGATATCGAACACATTACATACAGACATAGATCAAACTTTTTGGCATTATCAGGTTTGAAGCCTACTTCAATGTAAGAGATGAAAACTGTTAACAATGAATCAAAGGATTCAAAAATCGTATGATGTAAGAGAAGAAAGATACATACATATATATATATATATATATATATATATATATATATACATGTTAAACATGAGTTTTTACCTCTGGTCGTACGTGCTTAACCCAAGCCAACTTTTGTCTGTAATATTCTTTTAGCTAAGAACTGATTAAAAATTGAAACGGATTGGGCGTGCATGAGTAATATACACAAAGTTTTTCCCACTTGTTTCTCTTACTTTTCTGTAAAATTGCCAAAACTAATCTCATTTGTAAATTAGGTTAATGTATATATGTTGTACAACCATAACATATATAACTAGAAAACAATCGATACAAATTGGTCGCATCATGCATATATGAGGGCCATCATTAATTGTTTTACGAAGTTATGGATTTTAATTAATACATTAATCATGTAATTTTTTATGCAAAATTCTAGAACAAAATTGTCTTAATCAAGAATCTTCTTTCTCCTCATTTTTTGTATGTATATATGCTTTCATTTACATATAGCTCTCTTTCAATATATCCCTAGGAGCTAGTAAGACAAAAGTGTTCTTATAGTTGTATATAATAAATGTTAAATTTAATTCCCATGTGTTTTCTTTCTGGGTTTTCAGCATTTTTATCTTGCTGTTTGTGTTCATGTCTGAAAAGATTTTTCAAATCCAGTGAATTCACAAAATTCATGAGTTATTATATTGGACTGATTACGCAGTACTATCATCAATTTGGCATAATGCACAAATTATATATTCCAAGAGCACATGTGGGATATGCACAGAAATTGCAAAACGTGTAACACAGTATGCATCACATGGACTTCAACTTTCACATTTTTCATTTCTTCTGCGATATGCTAATTGAAGTTTAGAACAATCACAATCATCCAAAAGTTAAATTAAAGCCATTAACTGATCCGTACGTCCTGTTCTAATCCATTCATTAATATTTCAATTATCTAGCATTCATCAAGATGAAGAGTTAATTAGCCGAAGAGATACTAGTGATCATGAAGTACGTTTTACGCTAAATGGTTGCTTTACGTTAGTAGCCTAAGTAGCATGAGTAATAATATCTATTTACAAATTAATATGAATGCATTTGAAGCTTTACTGCCCCTTATGTGAGTGGTTGATTCTGGTTCAGAATTACAAATCCGATTCAGTTCTTCTGTTTGCCCGTTCAATCTGCCGCATATTAATTCCCGAATCTGCATATAGATTATCTACTCAATCCTATAAAAGTATATATATATATAAGCTAGTTTAATTTGTTTATGTTTCAATTTGCTGTTCCACTCGTGTGAAACTGCATGTGAACAGTTACTACTAATTGTCATTAATTACTCGGAATTATCTCAACTTTAAGAAAACTTTGTTCTCATAGATTTGAAGGAATGGAATTCCCTTTCAAAATGGAAAAAATACACACATATATACATACAAATCTAAAGATATGGTGATATGGTTGTGCATTGAAAAGGGATTTGTTATCAAGATAATGCAACTTGAAAGTCGAAACATCGCCATTAGGTGAATAAATATCACAAATGGTTGTCTTAATCTAATTTAATAAATATCACTTGCCACTTTCCAAGTAAAAGACAGATGTTGATGCTTTTTGTTTTGGTTTAAATAGTTAATTATCAGAAATTAAGGTGCACGTACCACCTAACTTAGGAGATCAATTCTACTGAATTGTATTTAAAAAAAAAAAAAACTCTGATCGATCGTTCATTGTAAAAGATATATATAGAATTATAGATGACTAATTACAAACCATACATTTTTAAAATTTACTATTATCGGCAGTCAATTCACTGAGCCTGGTGCTATAATAGTATACAATTATTCTTTTGTATATATGCGTGATGGATTTGTATTTACTTGGTATGTATACGAATTGGGATAGTGTACGTGTATATATAGGCTGCATATATGTAGTGGTTTACGTATGAAAATGAAATACTTTCGTGTGAAAAACGTTTTTACAGAAGCATTAACTTTTTAATGGAGTTTTTGATAAATACTTCTCACCCGTTACTCTGTTGTTTAATTTCAAAGTATTTCTATTTATTTATAATCAAATTAATACTAAAATCAAGAACAAAATACTCCGATCCTCATCAGATTATAATATAGTAAGAGTTATATATATGTATATATATACATATATAGCTGACTTTAGTTTGGCAGGAATATTAAACAATAGATTAGAAAAAAGAATGATACAGGACAGAGATGGTCGAAAAGTCTTTGACAATTGGGAACTGAAGCACAAATGTGAGATGTTAGATATGTCTTGGTCTGTGATTCGCGTAGGCAAGTTCTTGTATGCTTCTGATCACTTGTTTGTTTTTAAAATTAATGACAAAAATATGTTTGTCAACCAATAGTGTTAGAATATGTTTTAATGGAGCTGCTGATCTACATATATATTCTTACAATTTAGTTTTAATTGGATGCATGTCGTCAAATAATTAGGTTTAATTAGACTTATGTCATCGTCTGATTTGACGGAGTTGATTAGAATAGATGCACATTCGTGATCGTGATGGGGGAGGTTCAGATTCCGCGAAGGATGTAATTATACCCTGAACGAATGAATTAGAGTAATTAAAATAAAATTAAAAAAATAAATTAAAAATCTGCAGAAAATCTGAATCTAACATGTTTTCTAATCCACAAGACATTGATTCTTAAAAGTTGAAGACCTCCTGTTGGATTATTGTAGCTGAGAGGCTGAGTTACAATCTTCTCCGATCGATATGAATTATAATCTTGAAAGAATAATATGTATATCATAATTGATCGTCTTCGATATGGATTACACTCACCCAAATTATGAAAGCAAGATTAAGCTATGAATCGTCCTCCGACAATGAAGGATGTCGTTGTTACACCGAGTCAGGCAGGCGAGGTTGCCTCACCCCGCAAGATATTATCTTGTTTGGTACAACTGTTGTTGGGCAAACGGAGAAGGGCAGTGAAGTGTAGGCTAGTGTTTTGTACATTACCTTGTAAGTTTTAACTAATAATTTACACGACATTTTGTTCAATCTCGAGCATAACCTAAACAATTTCCAAAAACCCACAACACTTGAATGTGAACGTAAAAGACGGAATACCAAGGGTTTTAGTTGATTTCGGAGTTGGACACTGATCACTTGTTATTAGGAGAAAGCCCAACCTTTTTATCCGAACCAATCCAAATCTTGCCATGAGTCAGAGTCACCTTTGCACTACATGTACATTAACCATCATCATCACGATACAAATAGAGTTTGCTTCTTAATATTGAAGTATATATTATAACTCTTAGTTTCGTAACTAATAATATAATAAATTATAAAGATATCTTTATGGTAGCGTTAACCTTGGAAAACGGAATGAGAAGAACCTCAAAACAGAAAATGGTAATTTTTCCCTCGAATAGGTATACAGCGGTTCTAATACAAACAAATAACTTTTCGTTCAAGTTATTGATACACGGATAAATACATGATAACTTCATCTTTGTCTCAAAACATCCTTCCTTGATGGGTTGAAACCTTTGCAATTTTGAAGGACCAATAAAAGCTCCCTTTATTCTCTAAATTGGGGTAAGTATATACATCTTGCAAGCATGAGGAGCAACATTGGCTGTCAATCCATAACGTTTATTCATCGAAACAAATGAATGCTGCAATTTTGAACGATAATTAGGTTGAGAACATTTTACAAAAAGAATAAAAATAAATATGTGCATTTATCTTTGAATTAGCTTGCTAAATCATTGTTTTAAAACAGGGCAGCTCTGCTTCTGTTAGCTAATCAGGTCCCAAAAACAAAAGAGCATTTTTGGAAGTATATCATACCATCCACAAGTCTCTAACAATAACAGGAGTTGATGAAGGAAGTCCAATTTCTCTCCATCCAACAGATATAAGAGCTCGAGAGTCGCTTCTATTCCACAAGACAACCACAACTCTACGTTTTGTCATTGGCCCTGCCCAGATCTGCACCATATTGATGGGAAAACATGTTTAAAAGATGGTGGCATTATTTTTTGCTCATAATCTGGACGTGGTTTACCTCTAGGCCAGCTTTTGATCTTAATTTTCTCCCTTGAACTCCTAATGGATCCTGATTAACATCTATCACCTCTTTGTTTCTGAGAATCTTAAGACTTTCTCTGCTAGCTGATCGAATATCACATCCAATGAGTAGGGGAGCCTGTTAAAGCAATGTGTTTAAATTATGTGAAGTTGCAGAAATTTAATATAATTGAAGTTGAAGTTGGCAAACTCACTTTCATGAGAGCCCAGATACTAAAATGAGAGCGGTACTCTTCCAAGCTCATCCCACCATTTCCCACTTCCAACATGTCAGGATCTATTCTGATCAGGATCCAGAAATTAGAAAATTGATAAACCAACCCGAAAAATTATTGAGTTATAATCTTGATTTGCATGAAAGGCATGTATAGTATAGCATCATAATGATATCAAACGCTAGGAATAAGTTTTGCTGTTACCATTCCATCTGCCAGGTCCGGCATATCTTCCCCAAATATTATTTTGATCGGCAATGGATGTGATGCTGAAACAATAAAAGAGAAACTTCGATGGAAGGAATTGAATGAACAATTAACCTGTGATGAACTAAGATCAGCTGGACACAAGTTATACCTTTCCCATGTATCCTTAATGTCCCCTGTAGTTCTCCAGGCATTACCGTACCTACTAGCCCATTTGGCTGGATTCTCTTCTCCCCTAAGAGATCGAATATCCCCATGTTAAAAATCTATATCATATAATACCAACACTTGTTGCTGATACTGAGACCATTTTTCGTAGAATTTACCATTCACATATGGAGTAAAGAATTGGACGGCCAGCCTTAAGCAATGCATAACTCATCTTAGCATATCTGTCACCAAACTCGAGTGATTTCCAGGATATACAAACATTACGGCACCAAATTTGCCAACAAAGAAAATAGTTCACCTTTCTTGAGGTTTTGAACCATCATGGTAGCAGTTATCATACTTTAAGTAGTCAACCCCCTGCACCAAATATGCCCTCAATATGTTCAGCTTTTGCTTACAAATTACCATCACTACAAATTTTGAGTGAGTAAACCATAGGATTGCTAACCCATTGGGCAAAGGTTCTTGCATCTTGTTCTTCATGCCCAAGAGAGCCTGGCATTGTCTTGCTACATGTTCTATAGCTGAATACACAAAATAGATGTTCAAAATTCTTATAGTGTTTGTAATTTTTAACTTGTTATGTATGATTGGAACAGTTACAATATGATATGTCATACCCAGCATCGGAATATATCCCAAGTCTTAAGCCCTTAGCATGGACATAATCTGCTAGAGCCTTGATCCCAGAAGGAAAGGTTGCAGATTTTGCCCTTAAATTACCCTTCCAGTCTCTTTCTCTTTCTGCCCAACAGTCATCTGTTTTTCCAACATCACTTAGAAATATCTGGAATAGGAGAAATTGAAGGCTTTTCTCCGAGTCTACAGGAAACTTAAAGCTTACCAATATTTAAGTATTTGTATCCAAGTGCCGCCAAACCAGTTGAAACAAGAGCATCAGCTGTTCTTAGGAATCAAATAAGACTTGAAAAGGTCAATTGCATTAATTGAAAAATTAAAAGATTTTCTGAAGACTGGTAAGGATAAAAATTGCTGAATGAGCTCCATTAATAACTTAAATTTTGACAAACCCCCTTAATGGTCTTTCTAATTTGGTCATTAAACAGGCCCCTTAAAGTACAATTTTGTTTTCTCAGATGATGTCAAGAGACCTCTGAATGGTCTATTAAAAATTTCAAACAATCAAACAGAAAGACTTATTCCACATCGACGAAACGTACGGAATGAGCAATTTCATATATGCAGTCATTTCTACTAGAGTCAAACACGGTTTCAGTTAACAATATAAATGTTTTTGAAAAATATTTCAGAACTTTGAAATTCAAAACGGTTATACAAGCGTGCGTATGCATATGCATATATGTATGTATAACTAAGATCAAAAGAAACTTCCAGAGATCAATGTCTGAAAAATCGTCTCTGCAGACAATGTCAAATTAAGCATTTTAGTAGAACAGCATGAGACAAAAAAGTAATAAACTAGGATTATAATTATATACCTCCATCAAATACGTATAACTCCACATAATATTCAAAGTCAAGCTGGGGAAAACAAAATTTAAATTGATATTCAACCGCATTTACTTGGTCTATTGATTTGAAGGGGGAATACTCCACCATTAAGGGTAAAATGTACGAAAAAGAATGCACCACTTAGAAAATAAAAAATACACACTTTTTGTTATAATCTTTTATACCGAGAATTGTAGCTAATTTAAATTTTCAAAGAATATTTCGGATTAATTAATTTTATATAATGTTGAGAGACTCAAGTAGTCAATTTTTCGATGAAGTGGGAAAATCAAAAAAGTGGAAAAGAACAAATATTAATTAATTAATTTATATATATAATTGGGTGCAAATTAAGAAAGCAAAAAAGTGGAGAAGAAAAAGGGTACCAGTTGCCTTGACAACCTTCTCATCTATATTGCATTGATAGTGATTCCAGCTGTTCCATCTGCACACGAAGACAAAGAGTTAATTCATAATCAATTAAATAATTCTGTCTCTCTCTGAACTTTGAGAGCCAATGAAATTGAAACCAGGGTCAATTAACCAAAAAAAAAAAAAAGGGTGTATGTTTGATAGAATAATGTTCAGTACCCCATGGGAGGAGTACGAGCGAGGCCATTGGCTAGAAGAAACTCTGTGTAATTCTGATAGTAAGCATTTCCATGAAAGCTGCTGCTGCTGCTGCTCAGAATAACTAAAACAACAAAGAGAGAACCAACCGTAAATGATCCCATTTCATTACAAAAGGAAGGAAGCTTCATTGTATGGTAGACTACTTTTGGGATCTGATATGTGTTAGACAGTGATGGGTGAATAGCTGAAGAAGATGGACAAATTCATGAGAAGATAACACTACTGTACTTTTTCCACGCAAAATTAATTAATCAATAATGCACTGTGAGGGGTTGCTGTCGGTGGGAGGACCCAAATCCTACTAGATCCTATGCGCGCGCGCGTGTGTATATCAAAACTTTTACACAAATTTATTTTCTTAGTAAGTGTGTTTTGAATCCACAGAAATTACATCATAACACAAGGGGGAAACAATTTTCTTACTAAAAGTAACATAAATTCGTCACCTAACCTCGGAATTTTGCAAGCAAGCTTGTTAGAACAGACAATTATTAAATTATGTTGATCAATATTAATTCTTTTCGTGAAATTATTTCAGAATCATTACATCATATATCATTTTCTATTAATCTCCGAAATATTCACACTATATTGAAATTGACATCTTACATATATCATTTCTTGCCAAAGCTTATGAATCTTCTTAATTATATATATATTGTAAATTACATATAGAGATCAAGTTTGTCAATCAGATTATTCAGAGGTGAAAATCAAGGTTATATAAGACAATCTGAATCAAAGAGGAAGATTGTCTGTCAGGAAAGACCTAGCTATTTTTCTGTTGCTTTAATAATATTTTAGTAGTTAATTAAGAATTAACCCTTTGAATGGTTCGCTGCCGCTGTAGGACTTGCTAGTCAAACCTGGAACTGGGTATTGTTATTATTATTTAATTATTCATGGAAATTGCAAAGCTACTTCGAGCATTGAAGGCTTTGAAGCTATATATCTCATTCTTGGTAAAACAAAACTTATATGGCCCCGCTTAGGGTTTAAAAGAAAATTACTGCGAGAGAGAGAGAGAGAGAAAGAGACAAAATCACAGTAGCGAGTCATCTTGTGATTAAAATAAATAAATTTTCCCTCTTTTAGATTACTTTGAATAATGAATATAAAGTTCAACTACAAAAAACGTAAAAAGAAGATGTAAACTTTGGCCGAAAGACCTTAGAACAAATGTATAATCCTAGACGTACAAAGAAAATATATAGTATATATGCAAGTAACTACAGTATTTGCTGCTCAGGGAAATAACAGTATTTTGATGTTCATTAATATCCATCCTAGCTTGCTATTTCACTGTGCCCTTTGGCCTTTAATTTGCTAAATTACTTCAGTCTTGTTTCCGAAATTTGCTGCTTCAATATATTTTTATTTCATGAATATGCATAACATCAATTTGGTTAAATCAACTATATAATATGATTGAAATTCCATTAAACTTCTGGGTTACGTCCACACATTTTCTGCGTATGCAATGCATTTTTTACGTCCCACGTTTATAGAAATACATTAATTAATTCATTATAAATAAGAATGGAAGAACGATACAACTAAAGTAATTGAAGCCTGACATCCACTAAAACTTTCAGGGAAAAAGATTAATAATGTTGCATATGTCTTCATACATCTACTTATTGAACCATCTGCAACAGCTGATTGCAAGATGATAAAAAATAAAAAAAAATTGCAGACTCTGCAGCCTGATAAATAACATTACAAAAGAACTAAACAATCTGTGTGAAATTAGAGAGAGAAACATTTTCTGGTTTCTCCTATACAAAAGAATGATTGAATAAAAGAACTAGAGAAAAAAAAAGTAGTTTTAATGCACCAAATAAAGAATCTTCATTCTTATTTTGCATTATTACTTAACTTGTAATTAATTAATTAATAATTCTGAAGAAAGCAAATTGGTTCCCTCTTTGCATTTTCCTCATCGTGCTCGATCAAGTTCTTGATGACTGCATCTGTGGCTGTTATTAAGAACTCCGACCAATCCCTACAGGTTCAGAAAATGAAAAATTCCAAGATCAGAAACTGAAGATTATCAAACATCGACGAAAACTTGTAAATTGATTAAGATTTCAGTATTATACATACCCATTTAATGAGTCAAATGTAAGTCCCACCGTGTACTTTGCTTCCTCTAGAGCCCAAGAAAACCTCCGCAACTCCATAGCTGTACATGTTCCATCGTCCTTAACCTGAAGCTGAGACGGCTTCACATCGTAAAAAATAGGTATAACTTTCTTCCTCGACTCCATTATCAGAGCAAGCTCATGAAGACAAAAGTACGACTCGCAATAACGAGGAGAAAACACGGCAACCCCAATCTTACACTGTCGAATCGCCGTATCAATTTTATCGAACAGCCTATCACCAGGCTTCATATTTTTACTATCCAGAAAAGGATTGAGCCTCAGCCGCGAAAGATGATCGTAAAGTAAACCTGAAATCGTCCTCTTGGTATCGATCCCTCGATGATTTATGAAAACATCGCAGGGACGTCGTGAAATATGGGGTTGGATCTGGTTTCGGGGTTGAAGGATTTTACGACACAGGTTTCTGGCTGCAGAAGGAGAGGAAGAAGAAAAACGCTGCATGGCTGCTTGAAGAAGCTAAAGGGCTGTTTGGTAATAATAAGAAGTTATAAAATTTATGGTTCAAATCTAATTAGAGCTTTTGGTTTGTAGTTGTGTCGGTTAAGATTTGGATTGGTATTTATAGATTAAAACTTTGATTGTTATATGACTGAAAGAGGGTTTGATTTCAAGGGAGAGTCCTGAGAAAAGCTAGCATAAGATCAGAGCTTTTGAAAATTTTGACTTTTAGGAGGTTTAATTACATGGAAAGTCTGCATACAGGTACAAACCTTCAAACACGTCCACTATTAATTCCGTTTTTATTTTCATTTTTCAGAATATTTAAAAGAGAGATAGGCTGAAATGGTCACTCTCATGAATTGGTTTTACGGACATATGGTGACATTGGTTTCTCATTAGAGGCTCAAGCTTACTCGCTGCCCAATATATTCATAGACCATATATTGATTTGATAATTTTTCCCCGGCCACGTAAGTACAAATTTTGATAAATCAATTTTTATTAAATAAAAATAATTTTTAAATAAATTGATCACGTGTTTAATAAACACTATTAATAATAAAAATCATCATTCTGTTTTTACTAATGTTTAACATATTATAGGTCGTGATTTCCTATAGCGAAAGAAAAATAAAAAAGCATATAATTAATAAGAAAATTAGTGAACAATATAAATGGTAGTTGAGATGATGGTGATTATCGTGGTTTTAATTTCCAGAAGGCAACTTTATATACATGATTGACGAATAAATAATAACTAATACTAGACATAAAGCGGCTCTAAATGTAAAGTTTATGTTGATTGGAACAAAATTAAGAAAAGGTTTAATAATTTTAGTAAAGAATTAGTAGAGAGTAGACTGTAATTCTATAGAAAAAAAATATAATAATATTCAGAACCTATGTTAAGAACATTAATTATTATTAATACATGTTAAAAGAGTTGATGAATTGTTGACTGATGAATTAATTCACAAACGTGGTTCTTGACTTAGTAAATATGTTTAATTGCAGACAGTGGGGGACCTATATTAATCTGTCCCATTGATATATACCATTAGAAATTGACTATAAAGTGCATGTGGTAGTGCTTCTGGGTGACAATTACGAATATTTACTTTTCTTCTTCTTAAAATCTTGCTTCCCAAGAATTGACAATAATAATATATGGTTTCATTGAATATGAAATTTCAAAAATCGTTAATTTTTCTTTTTAAAAAAATAGCTGTGCTCTGAAATCCGGTGGGAAGCAAACCAAACAATGCAGTCTCGAAGCAAAGAAAACAATCATCAATTTCTAGCAATGTTTTAGGATAGCTTTTTTGAGATATTTTAAGATGTGTATATACTGTATAAGTTGCCGAATGTTTATATTAACTAATTTTGCAAATTAGTGAAAGTTTTTTTTTATATATATATAGATTATATGCGTTCCTAATTAGTGAAATAATTATATCATTTATAGCGAAAATGAATGATTATTGCAAAATCGAAAATAAATAGTGGAAATTAATGAAAGAGTAGTGATGCCATTCCGTTGTTGAAAATTAAATTTGAAGAAAAGAGAAAAGATGAGCAGACAAAATGAAAATGCTGGATTGATTCAAAGGAGAATTTCAAATGCAGCCATGAAAGCATATATAATATAATATAATATAATATAAGCTTACTAGTCATATCAACTTTTTCTAAATTATCAAATTTAATTTGCTTCTAAATTGGCCTATAGAACAGAATAAGCATGACGGCTATTCTTCCCTCAGATATATAATTTTCTTTCTTTTTGAATTAAATTTAATGATGGGTTTTCTATTCAAAACAAAAAAAATAAATTAGAATATCTTTATTATTATTATTATTATTTTAGCAAAACGAAAGTTATAGACAATACTAGTAATTGATTATAAAAATTTTAGACTACAAATCAAGTATTAGTTTGATTTGATATATATTTCACAAATTTTTTCAGATTCATGATAAAATTAATTAATTACAACTTCACCTAAACCACATATCCTTCAGTGATGACCATTAATATTTTTCAATAATGTTTTAAGCTGACAAAGAATAAGAATTCAAAACAATTGCAAGAGTAAAATAATTATTCATTCAAAATTTGTTTCCTAAATTTGGAATAGGTCAAGATCAGTTACATCAATATACAATAAGTTAAGAGTAAAATAATTATCCATTCAATATTTGCATTCTTTAGGCAGGTCAGCATTCAAATTTTAATGGAAGCTACGTATACCCTATGGACTCTAGTTGTGTTAACATCATGCAACGTCCTAAACTAAATATTGCATATAGTGAAAGTATATATGAATAATACTCTCTCTATATAAGCTTCTAATTTTGTATTCTAATATTTTATTTGAATGTTATAACAAAGACACTGTAGTACTATTATATTTTAGTTCTTCTTCCTCTCCCACGTGTCATTAATATTCTAATATATTTTTATGTATATAAATTTAAGAAATCAAACAAGTTTTAAAACGTATATATAATATGAAGGAGAAAAAAAAAGAAAATTATAAATGGGTGTTTATTTTTTAAAATATATTTTCAGTCAATTTCTCAAATTTTTTTTCTGGAAAAGACTATATCATGAATAGAAAACCCCCAAGCAAAGTTATTATAATTGCATGGTGATTACAACACCTAGGAATCTATGCATGCATGATTGAAAGATGAACTTTTTTTAATCTTTTTCATTACGTTGATTAATTTTTTATTTATTTATACTATATATTTTTAGACATAATAAAAATTTTATGACATAATAAATAATTGAAAAAACTTGGAAACGAAGGTTGTACTATAGCATGACTATACAGAGGCAAAATTGTGATCTAGATGGGTTTATGGAAAATTCGGAAACCTTGGTTTGCAAGAGAGAAGGAATTTTCCTACACAAATTAACAAAGTAGTTTGGATTCTTGTAAGAGCGGTAGCCGATGAATGCCGGTCCGTATGCTTCTTAACAAGTATACAATGTCAACCCCACATGTGAATTAAATTAAAATGGAGTGAGTGGTCACAAATATGTACAAAGAGAAAAAAGAGAGTCACCGAATTTCCAGCCAAGTAAGGGAATTAGATAGCTGTTTCATGGTTGGCGTCTCATCAATTTCGTGGTATTGATGCTGAAAGATCACACATAATTTATTAATTTGTATTTATCTTGGTTGATGTGGGGGTGCTTTCATTTGTGTGAAACACAATTTACATCATGATCATTACACTCTTTTAAAAGATTATCAGGATGTGGATGCTATCATTATCTCCTTCTAATAAAAATAAAAGCACCCATAGCTAGGGCAAGATGTTTGTTATCTTCTTTAATTTACAAAGCTATGGGACCGATGAAAGAAAATAAAATACATTATTTAATGTCTTTATTGAGATTTGCTTTTGATAACGGTGAGATCATCCTAAGGACAAGTAATTCTTTGAAACATCAAATATACAACCACAGAGTGTGAGAGAGATGTGTGGAACACTAATTACCTACTTTTGTAAATTCAGCTGACTTTAAATAATTGGGTTTTTTTTTAACTACATTCATGATCATTGTGAAAGATATATATATATATATATAGTGATGAGTAATCACAAATTCACAGTGATTTGATGATATATCAATGATAAGTGACAAATTGTTTAATGAAGGGCAGGTACAAGTACAATAGCTAGCTTAGGTGTTTCATGTGACTTCTGAAAAGGAGGAGGTTAGTACTTTCTCTTTACTTGGAAGCTGCTTTTGGCCCAGAAGAATTTATTAGGCTAACAGTGTGGCCGATAAAGGCCGCAGACTAGAGATTTCTATCAACTTCACAGTTAAAAGGCTGAGCAATATCTTCTTTATTTTCATTGGCCTTACCTATATATTCTTACTTCCAGCTATTGAAAACCTCTAATTTTTCTTCTGCCATAAATTCGACGGATATGCCCACAATAACCCTCTTACAATTTGTCCTTACCCAATAATGGAGTTTCTCCTTGGCAGCTGTGATGGCAATTAACTCACAATTGTAATTAATTAATTAATTTTCATCAATGAAAGCGGCCAGGATGAAATAATTGAAAGAAATCATTTCTACGGAGGAAAAATATCGAAGGCACAGCTAGAAAAAAGGACCCTTCAACTACCCCATAATCACAATTTCAACACAAAAATCACATCACTTTATCTCTCAAATCTAAGTACCTCTGTTTGTTTTGACATGAAACTAGAGAGTTGATGTCCCCATCGTATGTGGCCACGTGGGCCAAATACTGAGATGCCCAATCAAAGAGCATGTGCAGAGCCTCATCATCTTTGGCTGGCTTGAATTTTGATTCTTTTCATGTCCAGTTCAGCTTCTTCAACCAGACAAAACTTACATAACATGGCACCCCACGTTCCTACAACATCTTCTTCAACTTAAAAGTGTTTACTTTCATCTTATTATTATTCCTAGATTATTGTTCAAGCAAACAACAATTTTTCACATAGTAAAACCATCTTAGATCATGCAATATTTCTGATTCTTTCTTCTCTGTTTCAATGGAATCTGCAGCTCTATTAGATTATGCACTCTTTCAACTCACCCCAACTAGAACAAGGTATGTTGTGAACAGTGTTGGTCTTTCTGAGCTGTATTTCACTCTTTCTGATACTTTAATCGAGACTCTTCTTTTTTGCTCGTTTGTTTGGTGTGTAAAGATTTGAACTTTTGCTGTTCTATGGACGAGATAGTGAGAAATTAGCTTCTGGGCTTTTTGCGCCATTCATTTCCCATCTTAAATTTGCAAGAGATGAGATTTCCAAAGGTGGGTACTCCATTACTCTTCGTCCACCAAACCATGGTGCTTCCTGGTTCACCAAAGCTACTTTCGAGAGGTAATGTGAAGTTCTTTTATATTTTATTCCTTCTTCCTTTTATTAAATTTGGAGAATTACACATTTCTCTTTGATGTATAAATCAACAAAATTCTCAATTTCTTTGTGAATTTGAGGATCATGTGAGATTATTTTGACTGTTGCATATTGTTTCTAAAAACTACTTTTGACCAATTCTTGAATCTGTCCATAGCGTACATTTTCTGAAGGCTTTGAATTTATCTTGGTATATGAGTGTGGTTTGAAATTCTTCAAATTACTTCTCGCCTCATCATTCACATATGGATATTCGGTACATTTGCAGATAATTTTAAGTCAAACCGGAAGCCAGTTCATAAATCCAGGATTTACTATTGAATTGCTGAATCAGCTGGAAATTGAGTGATTTGTTTTAGTCCGGGTAGTTTTTTGGGGGTTAAAAAATAAATCTACACTCTAATTTTACTGCGTCAATTATTTTGGTTTAGTTGATTGTGTATAGAATTTAGAGAAGAAAGCTTGTCTTGACTGTAATATAACATGTATTCAGCTGAAAGAAAGAAATGGAATTTAAGAGATAACTTCCAGCTGATGTTTCCCTGTTAACCTTCGCAGATTTGTTCGCTTTGTTAGCACACCAGCAGTGCTTGAGAGGTTTGTCAGCATTGAAAACGAAATTTTGCAGATCGAGGTATCAATTCAAGCTAATGAACTGTCAAACACCAGTACACCAGGGCAAATGGAGCAAGGTCTGCTGACATAAAACTGTTATTAGCTAATTTGCATTTGTTTCGAAATTGCTTTACCAGCTCATTTAGACCATTGCACCTCTCAAAAGGTTGTGATTTTGCATTACCTTTTGTTCATTCAGGAAGCGGGGCAGCTGCCGATGGTAATGCAAGGAAGTCAACAGAGTCCTCCAAGGTATTCCAATTATCAACATTTGTAAACTAGTGGAGTTTTTGTCAAAAATTTATGCTCCCTTTGGTTTTTCCTCCAGCTGAAAGGTGATTTTGAAAGAGAGAACGGTTCTGTAAAAGAAGAGAACTCCAAGTAATTCATCTTTATCTTTTTAAGTGATTCATTTGGTGAATGTGTTGGTTTACACCTACTCCATCAAGTATCATTATCATTGATTGTTCTGTTGTTTGAATGACAAGGATTCAACTTCAACGTCTACTGGAAACTCGGAGAGCATTGCTGCGTAGAGAGCAGGCAATGGCTTTTGCCCGTGGGCTTGTTGCTGGATTCGATATGGACAACATAGATGATCTTATTTCCTTTGCAGATGCATATGGAGCTTTGCGGTTAAGGTCTGAACTGTTAGAAACTCTGGACTTGTGGAACTCTTTACTTTACTCAGTATGGTATTCCATTTTGATTAAGAGAATGAATGCTTGTTACACTGGTCAAAAGCTGTGCTAAGTTGTTAAATGTTGAGCCCGAATTAGTCTTAAAACCATGGGTTAATTATGTGCAGGGAAGCGTGCATAAATTTCAAGGAATTATGCAAAAAGAAGCTTGGAGATGGTCTTTGGATCGAAGAATTAGCAGCAATGGAGGCATACTCCCCAGCAGAACTGTCATTTTCTGGAACATCAGGCATTGTACTTACAAACGAAACCAGTGTCCCTAATCAGAATGTTTTGCTAAATTTTACCAATAATCTTGCTCCAAATGAATCCTCGGATGTATCAAAATCTGACTCCACTACAAGTAATGCAAGTTCAGAGAGCAAAAAAGGTACTTCATACATTTTCCATTCTTTTTTCCTCGTTGCTCAACTGTTGCAAGTGCTTAAAGGAAGGCAAGGCACATGCAATATGTTGGATGCTAGCCCAAGTGTTGTTAAAATATTTAGTCTCCCCATGTACAAATGTGCAAAAAAAAAAATCAAAGAAATAGTTTTGAATTACATTTCTGAGATTTGCATGTGCATCAGCTTGTACCTACAGGCAGTAACTATAAAAAAAAATGTGCAATGAACACTTGGCTATCCTCTAATATCAAAGATCTTAATGTGCAGATGATAATTTGGTAAAAGTTCAAGTTCCAATAACATGGAAAACGCAGTTACCTCCGTATATGTATGGTTTTCAAGGCCCTATTCATCAAATGCCTCCATATCAAGGATATCCCTTTCCTCCAATGCATCCTCACTATGCAGGTAATATGCAGTGGCTTCCTAATATGAAAGAAGCCAATTATGATAGGAACCAGAATTTATCTTCAGGAAGGAAGGATGCATTTCACAACGGAAAAGGTTCCGAATACTCAGGGGAAGAAGGAGAAACTGAATCCAGTGATTCTGACTCTGGGAGTGACTCCAATTCAAACATACAGCAAGACAAGAAGCATTCTTCAATAGAGAATCCAACCAAGAAAAAGCATAGGAAGAAGTCCTCCAATACAGTTGTCATTCGTAATATTAATTACATTACTCCTAAGAGGAGAAATGGAGGCTCTGATGAATCTTCTTCAGAAGAGGATGAATTCATTGATGAAGACTCCCTCAAAAAGAAGGTTGATGACGCAGTTGGATTATTGAAGAAATCCAAAAAGGCAAACCATAAAAAAAGGGATGCTAACAGAAGCATTCATGTTGCAAATGGATCAAATGATGCCAGTGATCAGGATTTTGATGATAACTCTGTTTCAGATTCATCTAAGAAAGGAAAAGGAAATGATAACTGGGATGCCTTCCAGAACCTTCTCATGAGAGATGAGGAAGAAACTGTTAACCGGGTTGAAACATCGCGCCACATGGATGTTCAAGATGAACATTTAATAATCAGAAGCTCAGAAGGTGCAATTTCTTCCACAACCTGCCATGCTGTGGATCTGGAGTCAGAAAAAGCTCCAAAGCAACACCAGATTGCTACTGACTCCTTTGTAGTAACCAACAGGGAGGGAGGTAATGAAGGTAGAGTTATGTTGAAAGATTTTGAAAATGGAGAGAACTGTCGTCCAGTCTTGAAAAGAGGGGATTATACAGATGCGGATTTGTTATTTTCGGGTAGATCAGAAGAATCAGGTCCTGGCCTTCGGGATATTGTATCTGCTTGTGCTGCCCAATCATCCACAATTAAGACAGCAAAAGGAGAAGATTGGTTCATTGTCAATCACACTGCGAAACTGGAAAATCAGAAAGCAATTAATGAGCAAGCACTCTTTGATGGTGACTGTATTTTAGGAGGCAATCAATTCACCCCCGAGAAACACAGGAAAGACATACTTATTGATGATTCGATCATGGTACAGGATCGACCAGCAGCTGATGATGTATATGATTCCCCATGGAGAACAGATATAAGCATGGTTGTTGACCTAACTTCAGCCACCAGCCCTGGAGATGGTGCTGCAAATGGTTCACAGGACAAACACGAAGTATATGAACCAGATGACCTTTGTATGGTACTTGAAAGAGAATCTCGAGTTCAATCTGGCAGTGATTCTTGGAGTATGGGTTATGCAGTTGATATATCACTTGAAGAAGCTAGTAAGAGATGCTCAGGTGCTGAAGATGAGAAACTTCCTTCAAATTCTGGGGACAACATTGTCAAAAAGAATGAAGTTACTGCCAAGAAAGACCAAGGAAAAGAAGAAAGGTCTAAAGTTCCACGTGGATCCATCGGGAAGAGCAAACCTGAGATGATTTCTAGGACTAGGAAACCATCACTTGTCAGCAGGCCTACAGTTCAGAAAAGCAAGTTAGAGAAGGTAGTGATTAGTATTTAGTTGCATAACGTGAATTTCATTTTTATCTATTACCCTTCTGCAATTTGAATTCCCTTATAACTTAATCAAACATGCTTGTAATCAGGAAGAAGAGATGCGGAAAAAGATGGAAGAACTATTAATTCAACGGCAAAAAAGAATTGCGGAGAGAACTGCAGCTAATGGTATTGCTTCAGCAGCATCCAAGAAATCACCATTACAAAGTAAAACAGCTAAAGGTACTGTCAAGAACAGTACTCATTCTGCAACTAGGTAGACAAACAGGATTGGTTCTGTCAAAATCAGGGCAACATAAGAAAATTGCTCAGAGGTGAATGGGATTCCAATACTCTATTATTGCTTTACACAAGAAACTATTCTGCGGAAGTATACTAAAGATTCATCCTATTCTGTGCAATGTGCTTCAACATTTTGTATAGTTATTTGCTTAGCTATTTGTTCATGTTTTTTCCTGATTCGTTTTCTACTTTGGCATAATCTGGTTGTGCCAAAGGGTATATTTATTATTTGTAATTTTTACAATAATTAAAAATAAAATAAGTATATTCATAGTGTCTCATTGGCATGTGTCCCGAGTGCCTCTACTTTTTGTATTTAGTCACGCTTAACGGAAGGTGTTATCTTATTTGTTAAACTTTTAAATACTTTTAATATTAAAACAGTTACGAGGGAAAAATAATTTAAGCGTACAAGTAAGCATACACCTTTATCTTATTTACCTCTATATATAACAAAAACTAAACAGAAAATTTTCACTAGTTGATTTTGGGCCACAACACAGCCCTCCACATTGCTCGAATAATTTTCAGAAGCGATACTGAAAAGACCCCATATATATTCTGATTACACCCCGTTCCTGGACATGGTTCAATCCTTCCACGTGAGTTCAGGAATTATCGGGGGCCGCATTTAGCGTTCATGGTATTTTTTATGTCCCTAAAATTTAGAAGCCCTAAACCTACCTCACTAACTAAATGTAAATTAAGAAATATAATCAAATTAATACTAAAAAGAAGCTTCAGCATTGGATTTTAAGCTGTTTACCAAATAATCTAAGTTTTTTTTTAAAAGAGCAAGCAAAAAAAAAGGCTGTACATAAACCCTATGAGAAAAGGAAACTGCTAATAGAATAGATATATTAAAAAGGTGCCTGTGGGGTATTGGCCCTATTGGTAACCAATAGCATGAATCGTAGAGCATTCAATTCTTTCAGGAATTGATAGTCTACATTTGACTGTTTTATTTCCAAAGAATGCTTACATCTTATGTTCTTGACATGCCTACCATAACACAAATTATGCTAATTAAATTATATTGTTGGCCAATTTTTCTAATAATTGTCTCTGATTAATATTTTTCAGGCACCCAGAATTCAACTCATAATGGTTGGACAAATTCAAAATTGCTTACATAATTATTTGTATAAAATCCTGAACTGTTTTTAAAAATTGCAGATACAGAAGGTTACTTCGAAGAAAATCTGATGGTACCGTTTCAAAGTTCAAAAATGCATCATGTGTTGTCAATGTACTATTGGCTTATTTATTTAATATATTAAGCAAATATTATAGGATTTATTCAGAATATCTGATGACTTTCTTTTTTTTTTTAAAAAAAGAAAAAAGAATATTGGATATTTGATAAGATTAGACAAATTCAGAGTACAGTTGAATAGTTCTAAATTTCAGGCAACAATAAAGATATATGTAAGAAAAATTCTTGAAAATTTTGTTAAAGTGACAGGTAATAGAGAAATCAACCAGCCACTTCTTTCTTACACAAGAGATGAGTATAAGCTAATATTAGTCCTGTAAATAAGGGTTGGTTAGTAAGCAATTGAAAACTTACCCAAAATAATTGCAGACAGTAAACCAGAAATGTAACGAACTAACTGGCAACAAGACAGGAACTACAACTCTTGACGCGCTTCTGCTGGCCTTAAAATGCCTTGCTTCTGTTTTCCTCGTTGGCTTCTCTCTGTCAAAGAGAAAGTTCCAGATTATGTTATAGACAATTTTTTTTTTTACCAATTAGGAGTTGCAATAAGCTGAATGCTGTGCACGTAATTGTATTTATAAGCAAGCATATATCCATTTGAATTTTTTATCCGTCCCTTCTTGTTTATTGCAGACTATTTTCCAAAATTTCTGTTGACATTCTCAGCTATGCTAACTTCTGTATAATAAAAAAAATCAAAAAACATCAAAAATCAAAAAAATAAAAAAAAAAAGGAAAAAGAAAAGGAGAAATTCATAAACAACATATAAAGACTTGGCATTGCAGATATAAGCTATGGCAACAGCAAGATTCTGCGGTTTGTCTCCATTGCTGTTTGGTAGAAAGCACGGAAAATTTGAGGTATAATTCTAAACACAACTGCATGCATAATAAAAAATTCTGTAGCATCTTGTGAATAGAATTGGAAGTTATGCATTGACAAAACAATACCACAAAGCAGCGTTGCTCATAATAATGTCAGCAATGTCGGCTGCTAGATCATTTCTCAGCATTCTGTTTACATTTAGATTCAATCTTCTCCTGCTTCTTGGTATAAACAAGAACATGCTATCTGGAATTCATAAGCTTCCAAGAAAAATATCATATATTTCAACAGTTTTTCCCTTGCTTCTCTTTTCTACAAACAACATTTTGTTCCTTGATTTATTAAGTTTTCCTGTTTAGTTTTCTTCAGTTTCTATTAGTTTTACCCACAATTCTATAAAACAAAAGCATATATCAATCTACATCATCATGGTGTTGTTTCTAAAGCATGATCGATTGAGTTCTGATAACAAAAAGATCAGGACATAAGGATTAGCGATTTGGTTTTGACAAGCAATCTTGACAGGGACATAAACATCTACTGGACGTGGTGAGAAGCTCTTATCATTCCAAGAAAGAGAAGGAAGTTAAAGGTCTGAAGATAGATAAATCATGCGGATCTGCTGAAAACTTAGTTTTGATGGCAAAACTTAAAAGGAAAATCATGCAATTCAGAGATACCATTGATTTACCTCCTTGTGAGAGCACAATGTCCATGGATCAGGTAATATTTTCCACCTCCACTCAGCTCAGCTGATAAAAGTTATCATGAATATCTCTCAAGTGTTTAAGAACATCTAATTGAATCTTCCTGCACTTTTGTTTCCTTGCAGCTGGTGATGCGAACAATTAAAGATCTGCAAAATCTGTGCCCTGAGATTAGTCATGGCATTCGGATTTCAGAAATGAAAGGCGCATCTATAGATCAGGTTACTGATTCAGCAAGAATTAGATCATAATAGCGATTCTACTGTAACATGATATATAGAGAATTAATACTGTAAAATAAATCCCCAACAGGTTCTGGCCCACTTTTTCAAGACTTTGAGATCAATTGAAGATTCATGGACAATGAATCAAGACTCGATGGACATATTCGAATGTGATATACAACGGACTGAGGACAACAGCAATCCGGAGCAACGTGGTATTGTACATATTTTCATTAGATGTAGTTGACAATACGCCGTTGCATTAGGCTCTGGTTCATACACAAAGCTTGAAGAAAAGAGTTTCATTGAGATTTTCAGCATCACAATGGATCCTATACATTTTGAACTTCTAAATTACAATTGCTAATTTGATCTTTTTCTCATGTTGTAGTTGAAAATATACTGGCAACACTAGATTCCTTGATTAAAATAGGAAGAGAAAAGTTTGAAATGATGGACGAAGAAGATGAGAAGAAATCTGTAAGTTCGCAAACTAGCACATTTGAGAAGATACTGGGGTCTTATCCGGACAGTTGCAACAACTCTTTCTGTGCTTCTCCAGCAACCCCAACCTCAGTACTCCCAGAGTTTATGAAAGCAGGAGAGAATAGAAATGCATCTTATACTTCACCTCTTCTGATGTCTCTCAGAGTTCAAGCAGTGGGGAAACTGAACCCCATCGATGTAAAGCGCCTCTCTTTCCATATGCTTCCACATGTAGGAGTTCAGGATACTAGTGTTTTGTGCCAAAAGAATGAAATAATTGAGGAACAAAAGCAAGATGAAAAGGGCAATTCACAAGTAAATAAAGCAGAACCTCTTGAGAAAATTGAAGATAACTGTACTGAAATTCGAACGCCAAAGAATTCGTCGACAACTCCCACAGAAGAATTATTGCCCCCATCCTCATATCCTGATTTGTCTCCAAATGTAGCATGCTCAGTACCATCACCTCCACCACCACCACCGCCAATGTTGCAGATAAATCTAGCAGCTCCACTACTGCCTCCTCCTCCAACTCCTCTGTCGCAGCCAAATATAGCAGCTCCACCACCACCACCTCCACCTCCAACCATGTTCCAGCCAAATGTCAAAGCATCACGACCATTGCCACCCCCACCACCTTCCCCACCTGGAACTTTGGGAGCTGCATCAGCAACACCACCTCCACCACCGCCACCACCTGGAAAGTCAGGAGCTGCACCGCCTCCCGCACCACTGATGCCACATGCAAATGGAGCTCCTCCTCCTCCACCTCCTGCACTTGGTGCAGCAAGGTCTTTGCGCCCCAAGAAAGCTACTAAATTGAAGAGATCAAGTCAAATGGGTAGTTTGTATAGACTTCTAAAAGGGAAGGTGGAAGGAAATGATCTAAGTAGATCACCTAGTGGGAGAAAGAGTTTGGGAGCTGGGGCTCCGGCTGGTGGAAAGCAAGGAATGGCGGATGCACTAGCAGAGATGACAAAGAGGTATGCTTTTAAATAACTCCACTACAAATAGTAATCTACATGATGAATTTGTATTTCAAGGACATGACAGAAATGTGAACTATATAATAAATAAAAATGTTCCCCTCATGTAACTCTCAGGTCTGCATACTTCCAACAAATTGAAGAAGATGTTGAAAAGCATGCTAAGTCGATTGCAGAGTTGAAATCTTCCATTAGCACTTTCCAGACAAAGGACATGGCTGAGCTGTTCAAGTTCCAGAAACATGTGGAATCAATTCTTGAAAAATTAACTGATGAATCTCAGGTCAATAAAATATTATCTTGATACCTTAATTTGACTATAATTGCTTGCCATTGTTGTGCATTGTATCATTTTCTGGTGATAACCTGCATTGCTTTGCTATGCAGGTGCTAGCAAGGTTTGAAGGCTTCCCTTCAAAGAAGTTGGAAACATTGAGGACAGCGGCAGCTCTATACTCAAAGTTAGATGGAATGGCTACTGAATTACAGAATTGGAAGATAGTATCTCCTGTGTGCCAGCTCCTTGACAAGGTTGAACGCTACTTCAACAAGGTAAGTTTTGGTTTCTCAATCATAAACCCCTTTGCGGTTTCTTCTCCATTCATCCCTGCATTTTCGTGTTAACTAACAAAAAAGAAAAACATGCAGATCAAAGGAGAAATTGAAGGCTTCGAGAGAACAAAAGACGACGAATCTAAGAAATTTCAGAGTCATAACATCCATTTTGACTTCAATATCCTCATCAAAATCAAAGAACTAATGGTGGATGTTTCATCAAACTGTATGGAGTTGGCACTAAAGGTAGTTCAAACAAGAATTTGTTTCAAGAAAATCATTGCTTTGTTCAAATTATAATTTGAGGATCACTATGGACAGCTACTGACTTTAATCGGATTTGTCTTTCAAATTTGATTCAGGAGAGTAGGGAAGCAAAAGTAGCAGAATTAAGTGGAATCAAAGCTGAAGCACGAAAAAAGGAACCTGTTAAAATGCTTTGGAGAGCATTTCAGTTTGCATTTCGGGTTTATAATTTTGCTGGTGGTCATGATGACCGAGCAGACAAGTTGACAAGAGAATTGGCACATGAAATTGAGACTGATCCACAAAATCAGTGAGTATTTCTATCTTAATGCTTGAATATGCACATACAATTCAAGTACATGTATAAATTATAATAAGAGAAATCTGTGAAAATTAATTGCATTGAAGCATCAATTTTGAGAGGCTTTATTAATGCTACTTTTGTTTGAGTCATTATTTTAGATGTACTAGGACTTAGGACTACTTCCAGAGTTCCACTGCATTGCTGGGAACATGAAAGCTAAACTCAAGCATCACCATCCCTGTTGGTAATTTATATTCTGGTGATGCTGAAGGGATGATCATGTAAATTCTTTATATGCTTTGCTTTTTTCTTTTTTCTAAAGAATACCCTCTGATGGTGCTTGTTTATTAAATTTCAACTTTTTTTTGTTATTTTTGAGTGATATTGTTGATTATGTATTGTGTGATACATCCTTTTTTTGTCCCTCATTTGAAGTTTTAGCAAGAAAATCCTCTGGTGCACCGTCCCCATGATAAGACAAAAAGACTTTAGAACAAAAGCTATAAGGAAAAATCTCCCAATACTGAGATTTCACTGAATACCCCTTGACAATCTCCATCCATGCCAAGAGTTATAGTACATTTGAGGATGTTTTTACAGAGTAAAAGTGTACTCCATAAAGGCATTTGAAAACATTTTCTTCTTTGAAAAAGCACTAGACAGTTGTTTCTTTTATTTTTTCACTTTGACAGGCGTCTTTGCCTATTTTAACCATTATTTTATCCTGTAAAACCAAGAATTTAAATTACTTATCCAAGATGAAAAATTGTTGGATTCACCCTATACCAAGCAATCCATTTAGATCAACCAAACCAATTATTCTATCATTCAATCTACTAAATCAACTCTTCATTGATCTTAGTAAATCTACCATATGGCTGGGTAGTAAGGCACACCCTCATGGACTCACCCCACCTCTTATGTGGGGTTTTCTACTTCTCAAGTGTGGGCAAAAAAACGCCATAATTGCGCATAGATGTTTGGGATACTTATATAAGTCAGTACTCAAACACCTAGTAGAATCCTAACTATGTAATATTAGTATTTGGAAAAAAAAAAAAAATCTACCACATCAATTAAACAACCTTCAATAATCTTTCCCCTTAACAAGCTTATATCAATATTAAATCGATAAAAAATAATACAATTTACTTGTGGTTAATGAAAAATAATACAAAAAATCTACATTTTTAATTATAATACAAAATGAAAGAATAAAATTATCATAATCCGTAAGAGAGAACATGTGTCAGTCGCATGATCTCGCCGTGAATCAAGTCGACGACACCAATGTTGATCGCCATTCCTCGCCATGAAGCCGCCGGAAAGTCGTTCCGATACCTAGAAACTACAAAGTCCATTTTGATTGTTATTCGTTGAATTCCAGAGATTTGCTTAGACGATGCTAATTGAGTCGTCAGTGTGAATGCTTGAAAATCTTATTTTTTAAAAAAAAGAAAATAAAATTCGCTGCCTTCCGTTTGCGTTCCCTCCCAAACTGAACGATGCCGTTGGTACTCCGTATTTTGTTTTGAAAACGCGAGATATTTTACCGTTTCGTGGAGAGGATGAGAACATGTTTTGATCTTTCAAATAACAAGTAGAGATCCAAACGATGTCGTTTTTATCTTGATTCGGAAACGTGACATTTTCTTTCAAACAACACTAGTGATCCAAACACGGTCTTATTTAGCAAACTAGCTAATTAATTCAAGAATTTTAGGGGAAAAAAAAAACCTTTGTACCATTTTTTTGATACATATATAAAATAATGACGACAAAAAATACAATATATATTCCATAACATTAGTGAATAATTCTATTATTTTTTAACGTATTCTTAATTTTTTTTTATCTCTACACAATTAAAAAGAGAATACAAATTATGATCATTTATTTATTCTCTAACCTTAATTAGTAAAGATTAATCAAGGTCACTATATATCTGTTGAAAACCACAAGCCAGCCTAAAGGATGCAGGGTTTTCTCAAAATAGCAATAAAATATACAAGTGATTTTTCATCTAATAAAACACCTAGCTAGAATTAACATATCCAAATGACATATATATCCGATATTTTTTTCTTTGGGTTAAGAGGTCGCCGGCTCCATTGATTAACGTTGACAAGAACGTTAGGTTTTGAAGGGAATGATACTTAAGTAGGTGAATTTATGTTTTTTGAAAGCAAGTGATGACTCTGAAGTGAGTGATTAAGTTGATCACTAATTTAATTAATGTTAGAATATATAATTTATCTTAATTACAAGTGATTTTTCTGGTAGCTAAGCTTGCCAGTGGGTGTATACATATGCATGCATGTAGATGAAATAAACGTTCTTTATAGTTAATTAAAATTAACAGTCATCTTCCGGTAATATGCATGAGATTACACAACAAGATGATCCATGGAACATTAACAGAGGCCAGAACCAGAAAGATCAAAGGAATTAATAGCAAAGACAAATTAAAGAAACGCAACAATCATGTTTGAAGCAATTAAGATGATGATCAATCCTGAGCAAAATCAATCCTGATACCACCAACACGAACAAGACCCTTTCCATACCTCGGCACCAAAGTCACGATCACACTATCATCAGCCTCAGCTCCCAAATCCTCCAACGAATCTGTCAATCCTAATCTCAAACAAGTCTTCATCTTCTTCCCATGCTTATGTTTATGCGGAACATTCACAAAACTGCCTGCAAACTCAGTGTTCTCTGGCCCTATCGGCTTCTCATCCTCGTCGTTAACATACACATCAAATTTCACAGACGCGTCTCTTTCAAACTCAATGCTGTCCACGACCAAAACTTCCTCTTCTTCTTCCTTTTCCTTTTTACTCCTTGATTTCTTCGGCCTTGGAACTATAGTGCTTATAACTTTGTCTAAAACTAGAGGGAATTTGCTGCTTGGAATCAGCTTTGTCTTCATCTCAGCCGCATTTGCTACACCAAAAGCCTTTTCCATTTTCTTGATTAACTTTCTAGGTGTTGGCTTAGTTTTGAGCCATGGAATATCAACTTCTTGATAAACATATCCCAGCTTTTTAGTGTCTAGACAATCACGAACCTTGACACGTACAAGATTTGCGTTTTCATCGTATAAAAGAAAACCGGCGTCAAGCCAATCCGGGTCAGTGGGATTGGTTCGCTTGCCTCCCAATGAATTCCATATCGACCACATCCTGTCTACATTCGAGTGATGAGCAAAGAAAATAGGGTCTCTCCCTGCTGAGTAGAAGTTCCCCATGTTCTCAAGATTAGGCTGCGTGTTATCCCCACACCATCGATGAACCGTCCCATGTGGAATGTTCTCGATAGAACCGGCTCCCGGGTCCGGATCATCGCCGGCACGGTATGCATTTCCTAGGAAAAGCTTCGGAGTCTTGCCATTTGACACCATTTGTCTGTACATGATCTTAAGATTACTATCAATTTGATCTCGAATTGTTGTGGTCTCATCAGTACCACTGTAATCAAGATCGAGCACAGTAGAGGCTTGGTGGCTTTCATTACGTAGCTTATCATAAAGAGATGAATTAGGATTTGCAAACATGGTAGGCATTTGCATGCCGGGAGGAGAATCCCAGTTCCAGAATGGCAATGCAAAAGTTGGATCATCAATCAACTTTCCCAATATCTTTTCATAGAAATAAAGATAATATCTATGAAACGGGTAAAACAACCAGGAGTTGTGAACTTGAAGCTCAAGATTCGGAAAGCCAATTTGGTCGTAAGCTCCATCACAGTAAGCACAATGAACGTTAGCTTGCTGCATGAAGCTACGGGGATCATCAGCAGGGAGAGCTTTCATGAGCTCAACAGCCTTGGAATATTTAGCTATGTAAGCATCATCAGCTAAATGTGCAGCAGACCTAATTCTCAACCGGGAATTAGACTGAGGGAGCTTAAAGTCTACGATTTTTGTAGATTTTGGTGGGCAGCAATTCGCCGGTTTTGCACCTGCAGGCAAGTCTGCTTTGCCACATCTGCTTACATCTGGGCCTGAAACCGGGGCGGCCAAGGCAAACGGGTCAGAAGAGAGATTAGCTACACCATAAAGACCTCCCATAACAAGAACATCTCTTCTGTCAAATTTGTTCAGAGCATTAGTTCGTTCATCTTTTGAACTAGGGTTTTGTTCACCATTTTTGGCTTTGCACTTTACTTTAGAAATAACACGGTATGTTCGCTTTCTGACAAGTGAAAGCTGGGATGATTTTTTGAGAAAACATGGAGAGAAAGAGTTGGCAGTGGTGATAGGAATAGTGGTAGAGGAAGATGATGGAGAGATCAGAGTCGCCATGAATAATTGAATCGCTTCATAGTATTAATATTTATAATAAAAATAACTAATTAATCGAGACGACCTTTCTATTTTTCTTTTGTTTTTCTTTTTAACATATTAGATATTACTAAATTGCTACCTCTCTTTAAGTTGGCAATTAATGGATTAAATTAATAATCAATATTTATGTGCGGGAAAAGTATAAACTAATAAGCTATATATTATTATTATTGCAAGCCTAGCTAGGAATTTTGTAAGGGTCGACTTTTGAAAACAATATGAGCTGGTTAAGATTTCTGCTTAATTGGCTATGTAAATCTGTTAGGGTTTGAGTAGTGATTCTATCAAATTCATTGATATCTAACCCTACCTTGTATATTATTGGTTCGCAGATGAGTTAAATATTTTATATATGCAACAAGAAATCAATTAATTATATGTTAGTTTAATTCATGAGCTGGTAAAAACATCAATCTTTTTAATCAACTGTTACTGTATATAACTAATATATATCATCATCATCATCATCATTTGTACTTCATTTTGAGATGTTTGACAAGAAAAAATCTCTCTCTTAGTTTGATGCAGTGATAGAGATTAGATTCATACGAGTGGAGGATACGAAAAACCCACACGAAACTTCTACAAGTTAGCAAATAGGAATAAAATTTGAAGATTCTAATACATTACATTTTTTTTGTTTTATTGTGTTATAATTATTTGTATTTATCAACTAACCGTAAAAATTCAGACTCATTTCCTACAACTTTCATCATGAAATTTAGTTTAAATATTTTATGTTGATTTTTAGAAACCTAAAATGTCGTACTTTTAATTAAAATTGAAATCGTCTTACAAATCATCACTACTCCCCCCGACCAAGATTGATGTTGGTAAAAGGGACCAAGTCAACTAAGGAGAAAAGTCAAAATCATATGGTTTTGTCAACGGAGGATGTGTCCCAAAACATTCGGAGATACGTGTACGGAAGTGGAATCGGATTGAAAAATAGGGATAGCATAATTGTCGTGTGGCTTGAAGTTAAGAGTAACGAGGGACTCGTTGCAGATGTTTTGGATCATTGCCCACGGGCCACAGTTACTTGGGTAACACCATGTGAAATACTAATCGTTCAATAACAGTATTGGTTTGGGCCTACTGCCTATGAGTTGACGACGATAAAAAATTTGGAAATTACTCATTATAAAACATTTTACTCCGTAATAAAATTGTAATTGTAAAAAAGGTGATTTTTTTTTTTGGAAGATAATAATTTAATTAGTAATTACTATATAATAATGAATAGTACATTTCCCATGTTTCTACAGTTTCTATAACTGAAAATTTCCTGCTAGAAAGTGGAGCGGTTACTTCTTACTTGAGAGCAGACAGGAGAAGAACCGTCAGTCAACCTTTCCCTCCAAATTTCAAGACCTCCCTCGTTGAAGCAATAATTAAATTAAGCTTATTAACTGCCTGTCTGCTCTATCCATCCATGCAGCAGAGTCTTTGACATGTTAGACATTCTGTTCGGATGGCGAAAAGCTTCTAAATGGTAACAATAATACATTATAATGAAAATTTAATTTGTAGTTGTTTTTATTATATATGTTTACGTTTGCAATTGCATGTTCTTTGCAGCAAGAATTTGGTGAAGCATGTTCAATGCCGTCTCAAATTCCTGAAGATTAAGAGAGAATCAAGTATAAGGCAAATACGTGATCACATTGCTCGGCTTATCAAGAATGGAGACAATGAGAATGCCTTTTCCCGGGTACCCTTTTGGTTTGTTTCCTGTTTTCAACATGTTTGTAAAATTAGCTCAGTTAGACCTTCATACATACTTACATTTTCGTTAATTAGTACAATTCTGAATGTAATCTTATCATTTTCTGAATCATAAAATTGGATTCTAGCAGCTAATCCACTGGCTTTTGCTTGTGATCTGAAGTAATATAACCAAGACAATTGTAATTATCAAGAATGCAAATTTATTTTAACGTATACAGGGGGTTGCCAGCAATATTGCTTGAGTTACAATGCCACCATCTATTTCAGCCTTTAAGCAATTTTCTATATTTGAAACTGCTGCTAGTATGCAAACTTGATATAGTTATCCTTTTCAGGTTGAGCAGCTCTTCAAGGATGAGAACTTATTGGCCGCATACGATCTGTTGGATCACTTCTGCGAATTTGTCATCATCAACTTCCCTTATATTCGAAAACACAAGTATGATTGAGTAATATAAATATTGTAACACAAAGTTGATCCCCTATATTACTAAACCAGATTGTTGAAACAGTGCCTTTCATCCCAAACTCTAGTACTATGCTTTGACAGGCTGCTGTTTCTGTGTTATTTTTTTTTATACTCAGACATTATGTTGTTATGCGTTTTCTTATTTGATCTTCTCTCTTCATTTTCATCTTATTAACTGAAATCCTGTGTCAATCTATTTGTCTTTAATTGTTTGCTTTATCACGTCACTTCCAGGGACTGCCCTCATGATATTAATGAAGCAGTTTCAACTTTGATATATGCTGCTGCATGGTGCGGAGATTTGCCTGAACTTCAAAAGATCCAGAAGCTATTTGGGGAGCGTTATGGGCTCAGATTTTGTAAGGCTGCTGTTGAATTACATCCTGGAACCCTAGTGAATTGTCAGGTCAGCAAATGTCCGTTGTGAAATTTTGAAGGAACATATATTCCAGTTTAGTTTTTCAATATCTAGTACTCAGTCCCAACCAATAGATTGATATTGCAGATTAGGGAGAAACTCCGTATAAAGCCAATTCCTGACAGTATTAAACTAAAGTTGATGGATGAAATAGCCAACGATTACACCCTCCAGCAAGAACTTTTTGGGTGTGATAGCAGAGTGAAACTACATGCAGCAAAGGTATGCTTATGACAATTGTCACCCCATTTCTCATTCCAACTTTCTTTAACAAGGCCTAAATGTTTGATAAATTCAGAAATCAATCGGATATTTTGTTCCACCTTCTTCCAGTTGTGTGGAACTAGTGATTGTCAATGGAAAGAACATGTTGTCAAGGGAGAGGCTCAAGTCAATAATAACCGTTTTCGTGGAGCACAGACGCCTGATTCATATACTATAGGTGAACTTAGTGAGATGTCCTCTAACTCAAATCCTGGAAAACAGATAATGGAGCCTCCTCGAGTGAATGCAATGGATAGAAGTTCAGTACAAGTAGAAAATCGTGTTCAATTTGAATGTTCAAATGAACCTAAGAGCGTCCCCAGTATGCCAGCAGGCCAGAATCGTTTAGAAAGTTGCGGCTCAAACAAGCTTTCTGCGCTATCCTTGGAAAACATGGTTGAAATGGGAAGTACAAAACCTGCCTCTGAGATTTCATTTCAGTTTCATAAGAGCGTCGTCAATTTTGAGGAAGTAATGGAGTTCCAATTTGGCCCACTACAAGATCTATGTGGTGAGGACAAAAGAACATTTTTGTTTAATTCATCCATTCTCCAATTAGGACAAGGTTACAGACTTGGTGGAGAAAGCTTATTATTTTTATCTAGCCATGTCTTTGATAAAAATGGCAGTGATAAAAATATAAAATTTGGAAGAAATTATGGAGATTTTCATCAGAAATTGAGCGGCCAACTTGGTCATCAGAGCAAGCATTTGGGAAATATGCCACCCCAAGTGGGTGAGAATTCCTTATTTGGGTGCAATAAGAAGCTTTGGTCCCCTCGGCATCTGCATTACTCACGGATGAATCAAAAGCACGTTTGCTGTTATAAAATGCAGCAGCATATCCTATCAAGTAAATGCGAATTTGACAGCAGGAAATCATACTGCAGATGCAGATTTAGCTG
This sequence comes from Melia azedarach, assembly GCA_028052125.1. Lineage (NCBI taxonomy): Eukaryota > Viridiplantae > Streptophyta > Magnoliopsida > Sapindales > Meliaceae > Melia > Melia azedarach. The sequence continues at coordinate 9,322,333 of CM051406.1, forward strand.
TGACATGGATGTCAACTGCTCCTTGCAGCATCCATGCTACCATAGTGTTATGGAAGAATCAGGACATGGAGAAAATGCATCTTATTCTAGGACTCCACAAAAGATGAAGGGCACAGCCATTGGAAACAATTTGCGGTCAGCTTCTTCACAGTTACAGCATCTAAAAAGAAGTATGAGCTCATCCCATAGCCATGTACACCCGAAGCTCCCAGACTATGATGAATTGGCTGCTAAATTCATGGCTCTCAAGAAAGAACATCAGCAAAGAACCTCTGCCAGACAAGAAAAACTGCCGCACTAATCACGCACAGGTCACAGCTGCACCATGTAAATTTGATGTATTATGCATGCCTATTCTTCTTTTCTTGGCAACTATCATTTTGCCTCCCCGTCCTTGTCTCTGCTTTCTTTTACATCTGCCTGTCTTCGTTCCTGTATTTTTTGGAATGTATAGTCAAATAGAAAATGCTAGTACGAAAATGGAGTTAAAGGAAATTTTCAGTAGCATATAGTCATCGAAGGCTTGCGCTCCAATCTAGAAAATATTCCTAACTCCTTGAATATGATACAGGTGTAAACCACATACATGAGAAAGTGCCATTTGTGCAGCACTTTGATTTCCATTTGTGAATGGTTGTCTTTCATATGCTTCATGTCTTGTGGGACACTTTTCATGGTGAAGAATCCCCTTTAATTTCTTTAAGTTATTGGTGGCCATATCTAGAGAGTTAGACACGTTTCAATGGGACCCCAATAGAACATAAATCAAAACCGTGTAACCATAATTTGCAAATTTGTTCATTATACATAACATTATTGAGATGACAAGGTAATATAGTTTTCGAATTAATGCTGTGCATTGAAGAGATAAGGCTATTTCATTTAATGCTATGACCTACAAATGGTGTCCTCTTCCATTTTTCACATGTATCATGGCGGTGAATGATGAATCCACTATCTTTCAGCTTCATATAGTTAATGTTTCTGTTTTTGACCAGTGCTACAACCTAAAATTGTACCCATTTCTGAAATTTTGTTAATTATTTTAAAATATTAAACATAATTCACTATTATTTTTAGGTCACAAATTTTGTCACATCAATTGTATATAAATTCCACACCAAAATTTATAAGATAATTTTATTTGATTCAATTATATATGGGAAAGTGACGTGAATCTAATTGTACACTCCAAAATTACAAAACGAAACTAACACAATTTCATAATTTAAAACAATAACCCATCATCTGAAGCATTAATTAGTGCATGTGGCCACCCTTAAAAAAGGGGAAACTCCTAATCATAATTAATAGACAAGCATTGACCCAACCCAACTATATTTATTATAAAAAAATAACTTTTTTGAGAAAAAAAAAAAGGAACAAGAAACACAGTCGTCGTATATATCCTATGCTGTACTGTTTGTTAAATTACCTCGTATTTTAGGCAGGATCTCGCAAGCTTGTCTTGCCGTAAAATCTATGCACTTAAATTATCTTTATATTTAATTAATTACTTCCTTGAGACGTAAAAGCACTCACAATTAAACAAAAGCGTGTATAATTATATTCGCATTTATAATTCGCATAAGTAGAAGATTTATTCATTTGTCGCACCAGTTCGTTTTGTTTATCTTCTGCTTTTGTCTAACGCTTTAAGACTTTTGGGGTAACACGCACACCAGAGAGAGATGGCTTCCAAGTTTGTGTTATTGCTGGTGTTTGTACTTGATCTGATTGCTTTTGGACTTGCTGTTGCTGCTGAGCAAAGGAGGTCTACTGTGAGTCGCTTCCTCTTTCATCTTATTTAGTCTTTCTTTTTCTGGGTTCTAGATGGGTTTTTGAAACTGTTTTTGTTTCTATTTATTTTCTGTGTTTTATTGATTTTTTTTTTCAAGTTTATTGTGATAACCCAGTTGCTGAAATATTTTGTTCTTCGATTTTATTTTTTTTTTGAGATATTTTTACTTGTACTATGAAGAAAAGCTTAAATTATGTTGCTAGATCTGAAAGTGAAGCTCCTTAAATTGGAAGAGAGATGGCTTAAAACCACTCGGAAGGGCAAACTTCTGGTTCGCTTGTTTATTTATTTGCCGAAAATGTTAAAATAAGTTTTCAACTTTTTAGAAGACAAATTAGATGCATGCCAGTTGATTAGTGAGACTACTAATCTCTGCCGAACAAGACAACTATAAAAAATAATAATAATCATTTGTAAATAGTTTACACTGTATTGGCGCTTAGTTATGAGGAAACTTGAGGGAACTGTTGATGGAATTTAGAATTGGAAAATACAAGGGAAAGGAATAGCTGGTGTAACAATGCAATTGTTTATCTTATATCTTAATCTGTTTTTTATTATTTCCATATGTTTCCACTATAACTCTTTAATATCCTACTTCATTTTGAATCTATAACATTAGAATGGTTCCGCTTTTGTAATATTATGATTTAACCAGCACTTGGAATAAAGTTAAGGAAATGAAAGATAAAAGCTTTGGGTAATAGTTGTTGGGAAGAGGATTGCAGAGCTTTGCAAGTCTTCACTCACTTCTTGGTCAAGAACTCTTAACGTTCTCCACTTGTAGACCAAGATATGGACGAAGGTGACTTCCAGTTTTGGTAATTTTGAGGAGATAAAAGCCTTTAGGTGATGATTGTGGGAAAGGAATTGCAGAGCTTTGTGAGAGTCACTGCACCCTTCCTGGTCAAGATGCATTTAAGTCTCCAAGTTCTTCACTAGTAAGCCAAGATATGAACAAGGGTAAATTCCAGTTCTAGTAATTTTGAGGAAATTAGGTGATTAAATTGAAAGATGATCTCCTTCATTACATGTTAGTAGATATGAGATCTAGGAAGTATCTCGTTGCTTGTATCTGGTGATATTATGAGAGTCAATATTCCGATTGAGAGAGGGAGGAGTTGTCTTCCATAGATTTTTTGTGGAAAACCCTTAGGTAATATCAAATTTGTTCTGTTTGTGCTTCAGACAGCAGTAATATTTAAAAGAAAATAAAATATGTTTGGGGTAAAATTTTTGAATAACAGTTCATTTCCAGTTGGAAAATCTTTAGTTCTAGTCATCTCGCTTATTTCTAAAGACAATATGAACTTGGTAATGCCTATATTGGGTTCTATCAATATACTGTAAGTGCAAATTATGGATGATATGTCTTGTGTCCTTTTGGCAGACAATCAATCGGTCATTTTTATATTGGCAGTGAAGCGAGGAAGGTTTGAGGAGATTAGTTTTATGATTAATCTCTAAAAGGGGATGGGAAAAAAAAGTCCAATAGTAGAACTAACATGATTTTGTAGTCCAATAAAATTGACAGCTTTACATGTGGGCAAGTGCAATGCCTGCACCAATTTCCGTGTCTTACTTTATATCAGGAGTCCAACTCATGGCTTTCCCACTTCTTTGACAGGCTAAAGTCGCCCAAGGTGATGGTTATACCTACTGTTTGTATGACAAGGACATTGCGACTGGCTTAGGTGTGGGTTCATTCCTGTTCCTTCTTGGTAGTCAACTCCTTATTATGGTGTCAAGTCGATGCTTGTGCTGCGGGAAGGCTATGAGTCCCAGTGGAGCTAGGGCAGGGGCCATCATTCTGTTTATCACCTGCTGGTATGTGCTTAGCCAAATTCCAGTTCAAGTAATTTGGTCTTGCTTTCATATTAGACTTATCTTAGGACTTGGTAAACCTTTATACTGCCCTTCATTAGGGACTATCAAATTTCCTGTATTCTGAAGTTCACTCATTGCGTTGCTATTACAGGGTCTTCTTTTTAATTGCTGAGATTTGTTTGCTAGCTGGGTCAGTGCGGAATGCTTACCACACCAAATATAGGAGTTACATCAGAGACACAAACATATCTTGCGAGATGTTGAGAAAGGGAGTCTTTGGAGCTGGGGCTGCCTTTGTGGTCTTAACTGGCATTGTCTCTGAACTGTACTATGTTAGCTACTCCAGAGCTCACGATAGGCAGGCTAGCTACAACAGAGACACTGGTGTAAGGATGGGAAACTTGTAGCTGAACCAAGTAGAAAGCAGGGGGCGATAACTATTTTAGCGTGTAATTGCTAGTCAGTTGGCTTTTGTTTTACGAATATGGACCATTTAGAGGGATGAGGCACGTGACTTACTAGACATTTATTTAACATATGTCATTTAAGAATCGTACTATGTAATCTTCGTTTGTTCCACACATAATCTTTTTGTTCTTTGAGTCCGCGCTGTTTAATTTTGTGTTGATTTACATCTTAAAATGGATTATGAGACGTTATGCTAAAGAAACACTGATCACTGTCAAATGAAAATAGGATCTCACACAAATTCCTAATTTATCATTAACACGGACTGCAGAAAATTAGTGGGGTTGTAGAAAATGTTGTTTCTTCAGTTGACTAACTGAAATACCGATAAAATATTTTGTACCATGTTGTCTCAGTCATCTGAAGAGATGCTCTCAAGTCAATTTTAACAGCCTTAGTGCAGCACAAACGCTGGCTTTGTATAATAAAAGATAATCTCCAAGTAAATCACGCCCTTCTGTTCTCTAATATATCAAGATGTACAACATCCCGCCTTGAGCATTTCACCCCATTGGCTATCTGAGTGTGACTGTAATTATTCTCACCAGCTTGTTTGTTTATCTTGTAATTATTGTCCCTTAAGCTGAACTCAGTTGGAAGAGGGGACGAGTAACAAATACTTTTGTGCACAAGTAATCGCTATTTATTGAGTTAGGCATTTATGTCGTGAACATGGACTATTGTGAGTCGAGTTCCTATCAGATGCTGTTAGCTCGGCCTGTCATCTTTAATGCTCCTCGCAGGCCCACAAGGAAATGGACTAACAATCCAAATATTGGAAATGAATTCCTTAAAATATACGATGATGATAATAATGAAAGCCACCACAGAAAAGATTGTAGTCTATCGTATCCGTTGAATGAAGGGCCAAGGAATCTGACATATTGCCCATGCAAAACGTGAATAAAGTAGCAAATTCCATGATGGCAACTACTTCAAGCCCCACTAGAAAGAACTCTATTATGATAATATTTATTTATTTAGACTCTGATCTAACATTACCAATACAAATGGTCAAATTCATTCCCCAGGTTCAAATGAATTTTGCATGCTAATGATGAACCGACCCACTAATTAACTTAATTATGAATGAAAAGTCAGTAGAGTGAACCACAATTTTGCATATATATATATAGAGATAGGGTGTATGATGAAGGTAACAAAGAAACATGCCTTGAAAATGTGGTCCCAGAAAGCACATGTATAGAATTCGAAATGAATGGCTGGGAATGGAGCTAACATCTTAAACCCTTATATGATTAGATGATATTTTCATTAAGGTACATATCTTCAGATTTTGTAATTATTAATTATTATTTCCTTAAGTGAGTTCTTCAGGGAAATAACTGCAATTTTCTCTCTGTGTTACGAAGACACAATTTTTAAGTTCCTTAATTGACTAAACTTGTGCTTAATAATTAGGTCAAGTGAACTTTGCGTAAAAGAACTTTTATTGATGGGAAAGTCAAGCACATAATAGAGTACGTGATGAAATTTAAAGGTCATAGTAAAAATAACTTTAAGTGACTCATATGTATGTATGTATATATATATATATATATATATATATATATAGAGAGAGAGAGAGAGAGAGAGAGAGAGAGAGAGAGAGAGAGAGAGCAAAAAATGTTTAAACTCGATCACATGCATAAACATAGCTAGTGAGGACGCAAATATAAAATGACAATGAAGTGAGAAATTAAGTTTTGAACTCGATGATGAGGTAAGAAGGTTAGAATTTTAATTCAAATTGGGAAGTAGAATTAAAAGCCCTACCACCACCGGCCAAGAAATTTTAAAGTCTATAATTAGCTAGTGACATTAACTATGAGATCATTCGATATCAATAGGCACCTCTATAACTAATTCTAATTTTGAACTACTAGGAAAAAGTAAATCGTACCTATTTTTCAAAATGGTCATGATCTGATGTGAAATGAACATACATACATACATACATAGAATATTGAAACTGTCCAAATTAAAATTATTGAGAATATACTTTACAACAAGGATTCTGCCAGAAGTAGCTAGGTGAAAAGAGAAGGATTCTCAACAAGTGGTTATGAATTATAAGCAAACAATATTATTCAGATATCCAAAGCATGTCTAATATGATATCCACAAGAATCTTTCATCACATCTACCTAGCCCTGCAGCCTGCTAGGAAGACCCCAACCCAATTCTTTCAACTTGCAATTGCAAATGATCAACAGAGTGAATATATAGCTCCCGAATTCTATCAAAATCCATGATCATTGATGAACAAACCCTGGCCTTTCCTTACATATACTTTTTATTTTTTTCAGAAGAAACAAGAGAATGACACAAACGGACACCTACCCTGAAGCTGAAACTGAAAAAATGGACAGCTTCTATCAGTCTACATCTTGATCTCTCTATAACAGTTACGGTTTGAGAGATAGGACTATACCTTTGATTTTATGCTTTAACCTGAACAAAAAAGATTGTCATATATATAATTTTAAGAGATGCTGATCGATCTCTCCATCAAACACAAATTAAACAACACAACTCAATATATAAAATATCTATAAACACTACTGATTAATCAATATAGTTAATTTCTCTTCAGGGTTTGACGTCAGGATCATCCCATGGTATGTTGAGATCGGTAGACACAAATGTATCAATCTCATCCCAGTTCCAATAGCTTGTCATGTCCATTCCACTGCTTGTACAAGGTATTTGCCAAGGGTGTGTAACAGTACTGCTGGTTGTAATGGGCATAGATGAATTGATGATGTTTGTTGGCGCCTCTATGCTTTCTCCAGCGTAGTTAAAAACATTTGAGGACTGAAAAGAGGTAGAAATCGACGACGGCGTTGTGTCGAAAGAGCTTGTGCTTGCATAAGGAAGGGGTAGGCTTTGATTTTGAGATAGAGCAAGGCTTGAATTAATGAAAGAAACATTGTTGTTGTTCATATCTTTAATATCCAAGTTGCTTGGATTCTGCTGTAACAGCAAAGATGGTTGACGAATAAGCGCATGGTAGAGAACGTCGGTTAAATTTTTCTGATCATCAAGTGCAAAAGGAAGATCTTGTCTTGGCTGCTGACATTGAACTGCCATGTGGGTGTTAACCCTGCTGTTGATATTGCTAGCGGTGGTTGCTGTGGCGGTGCTTGTGGCGGAGTTGGTAGAGTTATTCGATGTTTTGAGACGCTTGTTTTTACGGCCACCACCAACAGGAACATTCCGCAAAGTGCCGCCTTTAGTCCAGTGCCTCTTACAAGTTTTGCAAAAATGCCTTGGCTGTGACTTGTTGTAGTTGTTGTAGTAACAGAACTTTGTGTTCCTCGAATCACACCTAGGACACTTCAATGGCTCCGCTTGTTGCTGCTGATTTTGCGGCGATGGCCGCTTCATTGATGCAGGTTTTGGAAGCTCCAAAGTCTGAGCCTGCAACAAAGTCTGACTCCAACCAACCCCATCGCTAGAAACCTGCTTAGAACTTAACCCCATCTCCAAATCAATACACCTCAATAACCATAAAAAATCTGAACCACTAATAGAACCAGAAACACAAATTTCTCTACACGATCAAATGAAAAATTAATCAAACTAAGTAGCTAGCCTTTGGATTGAGGAACCATAAAGAGAGCAATCCGAAGAATGAGAAGAAGAAGATGATCAGATTGTTAGTTATAAGCCAAAAACCGTGTAGCGCAGAGAAAATCTGTGACTGGAATATTGTGTTAAAGACAAGAAAATGCTGAGGAAGGTGATGAGAAGAGAACATGTCTTTTATCTCTTTCTGTGTATACCTATACTATGTATAAATTAAGACTCTATAACTGAAAAAGGAAATTAACTATGATATATGATTGTTATTAAGAATACATGAAGATGAAAACAATTAACGCTACAAAATTATATATAGAAAACTTCGGTAACACATTTTAAATAGGGCAAGCAATGGAGAGGAAAGAGAGAGAATTGCTTAACCCTGAAGGTGATGGTTTGATTGATGACACGTGGAAGTATCGAAGCCGTTGATAGTGCTCTGTCTGTTATGGGTTGTAAAGAGGACGTAGATGTTAATTGATTTCATGCTCCGTTGCAATAATTTAATTAAACGAATTAGATAGGAAAGGAGGAGTTGGCACATATTAAAAAAAAAAAAAGAAAGAAAATGAGAAGAAGTACGCCTACTACGGTTCCACGGTATGAAGTGGGGTCACATACAGGGGGAATGGGACCCATTATTCGTAACAGTTGGCGTCACGTGATTACTGGTAGGGTTACTTGATGAGAGGCTGTGATTCGCGATGATAATATTCATATATTGGGGCCTATATGCGCATGTGTTTTCATGTTCTATGTGCTCCACGCACGTGTGTGCTTCGTCCATATATGCTCTATATCATACATTATTGATCTCATCTCATCAATGTCGTTCTAATATAACAGTGTCCATTATCCTTTTTATAATAATAAATATAATGTTAATTATTTTAATTTTTAAATAATAAATATATGCTCCTAGTACACAACTTAAAAAGAAATATTAATTCTTCTGATCTTTGTCGTCTTTAGCAAATTCAATCACTGTAATCTTTTTATAATGATGTTTCAATTCCGTTGATACCATATTGTTTTTTTCGTATACATCCATAAATATAATATATGGTATATATTCTTTTATATTTACTATATACATATAATGACTAATCGTTTTCTTACTCTCACTCATCTGTTACTAATGGTTTTTGTATGTATATATATTATCGATGTTGGTGTATTATAACATGTAATTTGTATAGGGCATAATTTGTCTATAAAAAATCAAATTAGTATGATTAGAAATTTGACTACGTATCATATGATTACACATGGTGAATATATGGTCCAGTAGGTGTCAAATAAGTAGTCACCGGCCATGAAATGAAATGAAAAGACATGGAGGTTTGTTCTGTCTAGCATATGACACAATCCTGCTGCTAGAAGATTACATAAAATCTCTGATCATTCTGTCGCATATGTTCCTCGTAGTAGTAACACATCACAGTGGTCTAGTGGAATGCATTTTAATTTGTTAGTGCTAGTTGCACACATCACAACTATCCAACTATAATACATACAAAGTATGTATATATAAACGTATCATTAATCTTATTTTTTTATATGTATATTTACATAATTTATAAATAATTGAATTTATATATTTTTATCGATTAAAATTAAATCTGTTATGTGTAATTAATATATTATAAAATTTAATTTTAACAGTTAAAAATATATAAATTTAATAATTTATAAATAAATATAAATATATATATATATAAAAATACGTAACTTCCATCCAATGTATATTCATAATCTTATCTTTTATATATATATATCATGTTCGTATTAAAATTTATATAGAGTAAATTATTATATGTATATTAATTAATAATGATAGAAAGTGAATAAGATGTCGAGACAAAGAAGAAAAGATAAATATGAACTTGTATGTGTATTAATGGTTGAAATTAATTAAATATAGATATATATATATGTATATGTATATGTATATATATATGTATATGTATATGTATATATATGTATATGTATATACGGGGAAGAAAGAATAATGATTCGTTCAAGTTGGGCGTCACACAATTAATTAGGACCACGAGAGCCACATGCGTGTAAATTAAGGCAGGATCGAATCCACCAAAGCATAATTAATTGTAATTTAATTAAGTACATAGATTCTTAATTAATTTAATTTAATTTATTAATATATGAATATTGTTGAAGAATTAATGTGAATGGAAAATATAATTAAAATAGAAAATGGTCGGTTGGTTAGGTAAAGTTGTGTGGTATTGGCGTCTTCAACAGGGTGTACTTTCAAAAAGACCAAATTACAGAATTAATGTCTCTTCAATACAAATTAATTATGACTTCCTTAATTAAAATTAATAACCAAATCAGTCAAGTCTAATCTTGGAGGCTAATTAAAGCCACATATGATAAAGTCTTTATATTATAGATGGAATAATTAATATCAAATTAATTCTGTGCATATGATTATGTCAAGAATGGTGACCCTAGCCGGCTGACCGCTGCATTATATTGCATTGCATGGGCTGATCAACATCATTAATTACTTAATTAATTATATGTTAATAATTGATGTTGTTTTGCACGTGTCATTAAGATGAAGAATGGACCACTAGCTAGCTAGCTAGGTAGTAAAAATAGAATTAATTAATTAATTAAATTGGATAATTATATAAGGAAAAAGGAAGTGGGTGTGTCAAATGATGGATTACGGGTGAGCTATCAGTACTCGGGTTGTAATCCTCGTATGTATAATGATGGCGAACACAAAAGTGTTTAGCACTGTTCTTTCAATATTATTAAGAAATTGAAAATTATACATATCAAAACATAATTTATCCAAGTCATTTATATTAATATATAGCTAGCTAGTAGTTGAGTTCTATTAATTCTATTATGAGATTGACTTTCGAGTGAATTAAAGCTTCTAATTAATTAATAATACTAATAACTATTAGTAGTAATTAAGCAAAGGGTAGACAGTAAGTATATAATATGATGTGATATGTGTCTATATATAGATGATGTTTCGTTTCAATTAAGTTGATGTGGAAGAATAAACTTACTTTGTAGGGGCGGCAGAAAGGACGATAATGGATGTTTGACTTAAACGTAATTTCACCATCATCCAATTCATCATTTAATCAACTAGGCCTTATATATTTAAGAATACCTATATATTGTATAGCTACTATTTATATACATATATATATTTACACTTAAAGAGGGATCAATCAAAAGCTTCATTTTCAATAATTTATTAATTTTTTTATTGCTAAAATCAGTTTCTAGATAACTTTAGCAGCCTAAATTTAATAGAAGAAGAAAAAACGATACTAATCCACCTATTAATAGTGAAACTCGAGCACATTTTCTTGTAGTCATACTTGAGGAAGACGTTCTTTACTATTTAGTCAATTGACTTGGGACACAATTGAAAATCAATACAAATAATTTTGTTATATATATATCTATGTAATTCAAAATATATTTGTTGTTATAACTATAGTATTATAATCTTAATAAGAGAATTATATGTAACGAGAATTGTATAAATAAAAGAGTATTAAAGAGATGTATATATATATATATATAATAAGCTTTTTATACTCTTGATTTGATAACATACAGTATCAACTAATTAAGTAGAAATCAAACTGAAGTAGAAGGAAACTTGTTGAGTGGGAAACAGAATTTTTTTAAAATATAATTGAAAAAATTTCCAGTATTAGAAGTCTTCCTTAACAAGCATCCATGAAGTTAGAAGAGAAGCCAAGTCATATATGTGGTTGGTATAGTGTCGACCACAAAGTACAAACTAATTAAAATTTAAATTGGAGTTTAGCTAATAATAATGCAGAATTAATTAGTGTCAATTGTCAAATTAGGCATCTATATATATATATATATATATATATATAAAAGAAATATAAATTGACAGTTTGACGCTCCCAATATCTCCACCATCACAATTATATGGTCCCCAGTGCTAACCTCCCTTTGACTCCTTAACCTTCCTTTTCCTACTTGATGAAGTTATACTTGTATATAGTTGTGATTAACAGTATATATTATTATTATTATTAAATTTAGGCCTCTTTGTGTGTTTACATCAAAAATTAGGTATTCCCACAACCATTCTATAATTTTAACCAAATATCCATATCTAATAGTCATCAAGTCAACCCTCCAATTCCTTATACACATCTACATCTAATTAATTAGTTTTCCACGTATTTCTTCTTTAACTACTGTGTTAATTATTAAGACTTGAAACTCTCACCACCAATTCCCCGATAGTTCACTTGCATGTGCAGAGTAAAATCATATTTTACTCTGACATTAAAAGATATATAACTTCAACAAGAACTAATGGGACAGAAATTAATGCAAAATTCTTAATCAAATTTACAACTGGCATTTTTATTGGTCTATTTTCTCTTATAAGTGGGATGAATGGTTAAATTGTAATATGCAAATACGAATATATGAATTTTTTTTTAATATTATAAACCGATATGTAATTTGAAGCTGCTTAAAAATTTACATTCAATCTGAACAAAATCTGTCTCTTTCATTTTTAGAAGAAAAATTACATATACTTTTACATTTGGGTATGGGTTGAATTCTTCCCATCTTTTATTTGGGGAGAAAAAATTACTAACCATCCTAACTAAACGATGATTTTCATGGATGAATAAAATGATTGAAGTACATAATTGATCATGCAATCATACGGGAATGCAACAACTAAGCATTGCACTCTTTGGTTTTTTTTTTTGTTTGGGGGTTTTAATTTCATTTTCATTACTTCAAAACCAAGACTTTGAATTTTCTTAATAACGAAGAACATGTGGGCATAAAACATGCTTTGCAATGCTGCTGCTTTTGAGGGATGATGACTAACAAAGTTCACTTTCTTATTCACTTTACTTTTGGTATGGCATGGCACGCAGCAATAAAGTAAATAAAAACAAAATCCACTGAAACTGAAATGCCTTCGTCGTTTGGAAACTTATAACCAACCTAGCTAGCGCCTTATTTCTGGTCGTCTCGTTCACCTCGCCTCGCCTCATCAACACTTCCATTTTCTAGTGTCGTCAAATTTAAAATCAACCAATCGACCAACACAGTAATCTAATCATCAACAAATAAATAAATATAAAGTAGTAATATATCATAAGTTTGTTTCTATTACTATTTAAAAACTGAAAAATAATTACAAACTTTAAAACCAGTTAATTACAATTTCACAGGGAGACGTCTTTTAAATGGTGGAACGCTCTTACTTAACGCGACTAAAGAGTTTGCTTGAAGATGCCCTATATGCCATCAATCTAACTTTTAATTGATACTTATATTCGGGAATGATCTTTCAGTGACTTTTATAATGCATCGTTTTGCTCCTAAGTCGTAAGCTTCTTATTCGTCGACTACTAATACAGAGCGAATGGTTAACTGAAAATGTCTTAATATACTATGCAGCGGGATACATGTGCAAGAAGCATAGCCTTCAGACTTGATGCACGCCCGAGGTAGCAAAAAGAATAAACTAGAAAATGGCAACTCGTACACGTATATATATTTATATCTAAAATCATACAGCAAAACTATGTTAATAATCACGACAACATCATCATTTAATACAGATTTGTTTCCTGAAGAAATTAGTTATATATTATTCCTTCTCGGATAACAAGTGAGCTTCAATCGAAACAAAACTTGCGCGCAACACATTTCTCATCATGGGCATCGGCAACAGAGTATCACTAACACACGATTGCCTTTAGAATTTGAAATCCTTCTTCTTTGACTTTCCTTCCTTCTCCTGCATCTTTCGTTTCCTCTTCTTCTCATTCTGCACCAACACAACAAATCATTACAGTAATAATTAGGAACATCGCACAACAGCTAAAACATGAGTCAGGGAGGATTCTAATCCAATGCTGCTGAATGAATGTACAAGGCAGCATACACACCTCTGCAACCATGTCACTGAAATCCTCATGCTGACTGCGCTGCTTCTCCTCCTCCCTTGCTTCCTCATATCTGTTGAATCGCCAATATTAGGAATGTGCTGTATCATAGATAGATAATTCTAACACAATAATAATAATTTCACTTACTTTGCAGGCAGAACATTGTCCATAAGTTCAAGCTCTTCTGGCTGTAAGGTGACATCCACTCTATCTGTTTTCTGGCCTCTAAGCAGGTCAACCTGTCAAAAAGAATATAATAAGAATTCATTCATCCAGCAGTAATAGTAATAAAAGCATTAGGCAATTATTCCAAGTAAACATATAAAAATAAATAACTTAACTAAAATCAGATGAATCTAGATTCTTTATTTTACCACGAAATCAATCAGTAATATAACCAGGTAATACAGGTGAGTTTTGCACACAAATAGCATAGGAAATATAGTTAAAAATGCAAAAATACTATTTTGGTAATAATGCATGTCCCTACAGAGTATTGGACAGAAGCAGGCATCAGTATGTATTAGTGGTCAACTTCTGTACAATGTAGCAAATATTGAATAAACGGAAATGAGAATATGAGATATTGCTGTTTCTTCTCCTCTTTTTTCCCAGGAGGTTTGTGAATACAAATTATTTGAGATCTAAATCTGCACTAGGAACTTTCTCCTAGCCTATAACTGACGGCAGATAGTTCCCACATAGGTAGTGAAGTTGAAGCAGCCAAGTGCAAATGCAAACCCAGGGTAAACTACATAATTAACCTGATTTCCTATTAAATTATTTATGTTGCAAAGGCAAAATAACACACTCTTCATTCTTACCCTTTTGGCTCCCGACTTGTCTTGTGTGCCAGTGTTAACCACATACCTGCAGGCAAAAACAGTTTTTAGATCATCAATAAAGAAGTCAAACTGATAGAATCAAAATGAAAATTTCTAAATTAATAATCACATACGTATGAGTTGTTCCAAGCAAAGTCCCAGGAGCAATCCTCTCCTCTTTTTCTTCAAGTACCTAACCAGGAAAAAGAAAACAGAAGGAAGAAACATATAATTAGTAAATGTTATACATTGAAATTTCAGTATAGAACAGTCTTCAAGAAACATAGTACTCACTTGGTATAGAGGCCTCTCAGGTTCCTTCCTCTGCTGCTTACGAAGGTCAATAACATCAGGTGTTTCAACACCAGTGGGAGTACTAAATCAACAAAAGAAAGTTATTCAGTAACAGAAATGATGACCTTATATATTAGTAATTTTAGGCGAGATATTAGCCACAAATGTCAAAAAAATTACAAATTAAAATAATAATACAAAATACAATAAAAAAGATTGCTGGTCCTGATGAAGCCAAAGCCTTAAAACATCAAACACACATAGCAGTTAAAATGCAAGACAAACAAGATACAGTTCATGAAGGAAAAAAAACCTTGAAAGAGTATCGACTGATTGAATCCCATCCTCTAACTCTTCTTCCTCAATTTCTTCCTCCTCCTCCTCCTCCTCTTCTTCTTCCTCTTCCTCCAAATCACCCCAATGCTTTGTCTTATCAACTGGCTCCTCCTGAATTGATCATTTAAAAAGGAGGGGGCATCTAATTAAAATCCATGTTGTATTTATACAAATTTATTTACTTTTACCGAAAAAGACGTGAAAGTAAGCCATTAACAGTTTCTTGGAAAGGTAATCTAACATTTGCACTGGAGCTACTTATTCGGAAGTCTCATTCAGTGGACTATATGGATCATAATCAAAAGCAGAAACTACCAAGAAAAACTACCTCATAGTTTGGCTGTTCTTGTTGCTGAACACCAAAAACATCTCCATATAAAGGGCGCCCATACTATTTATAATGAACAAGGAAAATAGTTAGAACAAGAACGCCAAAAAAGGAGCTGTATACAAATAACTTAAGTAGCTAAATTTAGCTGAATTAGAAAATAAGGCTCAGATAAAATACATACTTCATCAACAGGGGGCTTGCCCCAGCCACCAGCATGATAACCAAAGCTAGCTCCAGGAGGAATAGGAGCATTTAGCCCAGGGATCTTGAGATGGGGGTATGATGGTGGCGGACCGTATCTCTGAATGATAAAAGTTATAGTTAGAGAAACAAATCACATCAATATTACGTGCAAAACACTAGCAAAATTCACCTGCATATTTATGAGCCACGGTGGAGGAGCACCATCTTGCATACCAAGAGCTTCTTTTAGTTCTTGCGATAGTGTGCCTGGTTTCATCTCCCTAAGCTTTACCTACAAGTCAGCAAAATAATAATGTAAATCATAATTGAATTACACATCTTACTGAATAATAGGTGTTTATCACTTGTCATAGGTTATTTTCCCAACAAGATGAAGCAAACCCATCATAAATCTAAAAAAAGCATACATATCAGAACCAGTATGAGAACTACATGCATTATTTCCCAGCAAAATGATCTAAAACCATCATTAATCTGGAAATGGCCTCATAATTTTTACAACCTCTTGCTTATGCCCGGGTAACATATAAGTGAGAAACACAACCATATTCTCAAATTTATTCAAAACCTCCCTGAACCATAAAACAACCAGAGTTAATTTAAAGCATATGAATCTGTCATGTCACTTTATCATATATTAATTCAAGCTTAAGCACATAATATATAATTACCTCACTATATCCCAAAAGTAAGCACATAAAATACATGCTTATTTATATAATCAAGCATGTATGAGCGCAAGTATACATAGCACAACATGAAACATAAAGGTTACCTCAAATTCTTTCCCTTCATGATATAGATCACCATGAGTTGTCAGCTTTGGCTTTGTCTGGTATTTGAAAAATGCATCATGGAGAACCTAACAGAAAGAATACATAAACTTGTTAGAAAATTGGAATCATCATTTTCAGACAATTTTACACATAGCATGCATGCAAGGCACATAAATCAACATATAAAATGGAAGCATACACCAGAAACAAAATTCTAAAACAAATTAAACAACAGGAAAAACCTGATAGTCTATATCCATTTTCCCCATCTTTGGCTGCATTCGCTCACGCTGTTTTTGTTTCAACTTCTTACTATCTTCCTTCTCGATGTAAGCCTGCATTGGAAAAGGAGAAATCAGCTAGTAGTGGCTAGCACAAGATGTATATGAGCAATAAGAATTGAAAGGATGCAGTCAAAAGAAATCGTAATAAACCAAATCAAAAATAGCACAAAACACCAAGCAAAGAAAGACAACAAGCAATGCCCTACACCAGAAGAAAACCAAGAAATACACCAATCAAGGAGGGTGAACAACCTCTAGATTGCAAACATAGTTTTGAAGCTTCTAATTTACAAGATTGCACCTTAAAACAAAGACTGATGTCAAGGATTTAAAGTCTTATACATGGAAATCTAAATACAAGAGAGAATGAAAAAACAAAGCATAACAATTCAGGATGCCTTCTACCTCATTATAACTTAAAATGATTTTCCATCCCGCAAAGATTATCTTAGCATTTACGGAAAACATAAAGCACCGACAGAAAAAATGAATAACTCCAAAAAAATAGCATAATACAGTAGCAGCAGATGGCATGAACAAACTGAAGCAAACAATACACAAGTTCCTAGGATACAGAAGTAATAAAACTGAAGTTACCTGTCTAATTTTCTCAATTCCTGTCGCAGCAATGAAATCTGGAAGCTGAAACGGTTGTTTCTCAATTCCACGCTTCCCCTACAATTAAAACAAAAACAAAATCCAAAACTCAATGAGATACAAGTAATTTCACATATAAAAACCATAAATAATGCTTCACCCAACTTAATCACTTCAAAAGTAATTAAAACTTAGATGAATCTAGGCCGAGCATTAGGCACAATGGAAAGACATCTGAAATTCAAAGCAAATTAATTAGAACCTCAACAGTGAGAAAATTCCCTACATCTACCATGCAAAGGTATTTCACTCTACGAGAAATTTCCCCATTGACATATATCTATATCCCAACCCACACTAGCACACATTTAAAGAGAAATCATCCAAGGGTCCTCTTTGCAAAACACATACAAGTCCAGGCTCCATGGTTGACACAGCTGCGACCCTGCAAGAACCACATATATACATATAAGGGAAATCTCATTGACTTGATCTTTCCTCACCCTCAGCCCTAATTCCCTCATGTTGATTATCTCCATCAATCATGCATTCATATTTTGATATGTTATTCAATTAGCAGGATTACTGACCTGCAAAAATTTCCTCTTCTGGCACCAATGCCTTGGTACGGGAACAGTATTTCGATATGCCTTCAAATAGACCAGCAACTTAGGGTCTGCCGCAGTTGCATCCCACACCTGAATAACAAATAAATAAATCAATTTCTGGTGGAAAAATGTTGAGAAGCAAGAGACACAACATCAGAAGTTATAAATGATATATAAAACAAAGGATAAGAGTAAATGTATGGAACGAAAAAAGGCTAAAATCTACGTAATCAGACTGACATCATCATATTGGATTCTTAACACATCTCTATCCTCGATTCTTTTTTATTAGGAAACTGAAAACATATTGATAGGAAAAGGCTTAAATAAGTGGACAAGCAATCCATCACTGAGGTAACATAAACTACACCAACTATGTATGATAAGCATATATGTCTATATAAAAGATTAATATCGGAGGAGAAAGAAAAAAGGGAGAGGCATACAGAAACAAAGTTGCACCAAAAAACAAGATGCCATTCAAATAGCCTAAAGACAACAAAATCAAGTAACAGAAGCTTCCCAATTTTGAAATAAGAAAACAGATGGGACATCCCTAAACACCAACCAAAGACACATCTTTATCTTTGTACACTATTCTCTGCCAAATATTAACATTACTGAGCACATAAATTACAAAGTTTATGATGTATAAACCATACTAGAGTACCAAAAATGGGGAAAACGCTTATACAGAACAAAATCAAACAATGAAGAACACAATCACTCATCAGTACCTCAACAACATCAGGCCTTGAGCAGATCTGTTTCAGTTCAGCAATCTTCATCCGCCGTTGAAGCTGGAAAAAAAAAATACATATTCTCTCAAATTCATGCCAACAACAGCAATAAGAAATAATCAAAATTATAAAATATAAAAGATTAAAACAAATAATAACACATCAATGAAGAGCCAAAACCTTTTTCTTCTTATTTGAAAGGCCTTTTTCTTTTTGTTCGTTGTCCTGATCTTCATCTTCTGAATCAGAGTCATCCTTCTTCTTCGAGTCTGCATTTTGGTCAGACTCATCCTTTTTATCATTCTCCTGGACAAAAGCAATCAGCTACAGATGACACACTAAACAAGGAAACACAACTAAACAATGCCAACAGTCAACTAAAGTTCTTCCACTTACCTCAAAACCAGCAATATCTTGAAAACTGAATTTCTCGAAAATCTTTCTAAATTCATCATCAACACCATCATCTAACTCTGGTTTTTCTGGGACATACTCAACCGTAACTTGTTCCACAACCTAACAATTGATTTAAGAAAAGTCATTATAGTTAATATATATATCCTCCAGAATTAGCAGACAACAAAGACCCAAGACAAGAAAAGCAAATGAAGAGTCCATGGTCATATTCACACCAGCAAGATAACACACAGACAGAAATTTAGATACAAAATACTAATCCAACTCTACAAAAATATTAAAGAAATGTGGTCAACTTAAAAGTTCCTAAGTTGAAATTTCCTCAACTTAAGTCATTATTGTTAGTCACTTTAACATTGCATACTATCACTAAAATTTCAAGCATCGTATTCGTTCTTGCCTTTCGGCTACTAGAAGTTAAACAAAAACCCCAAATCATTGGCTCACCAAGCTTATTTATGTATTTATAGAAGCCAATGCATTTGTAGAAACCCATTGGCTTCTCTGCTCCAGCAACAAAAACGTCAGAGAAACACACTGACCTATCAACTAACTGATTCCACATATAATTTGAATCCTTCCTATAGTTTGTCTTTTTATTTTGATTCTCTTCTTAATGAAATAAAATTAAATCTAATATTAGGCCCTGCATTTCTAGTCGTTTTGCAGAATGGCACAACCTCTAGCTTCCAACTTAGGCATCTAGTTATTCTAATCGAAGCCCCAATTTCACCGCAAAATCAATATGCTACGACCTAAAAAAATTTATTTCTAAACATAACTACTGTTGCTAATAAAAACAAAGCACACATAAAACTAAAACCCTAAAAATCTCAACCTGTGGTTGAGGATCGGCGTTTTCCTTAGCTTCATCGTCTTCGGTTTCATTACCGGCATCTGTATTGAACTCCTGTGCCTGCTGAGAGGCCTTGTTGTTCTTTTTCTGCTTGCGTCTACGACGGCGCCGCTCGCTCTCTTTGGACTTCTTAGTGGTGGCAGAGTTAAAGTTAGGGTTTGCGGCGGTCAGATCTCCGTTCGATACAACGACGCCGTTTTGGAGCGGTAGAGTTTCCGCGGTCATGATTTTTGGATGATAAAAGGGGCCGAACGGGGACGTTTTTTAAAAAGAGGGAGTCCAGTCGGAAAGACGAAGGCGCCTTTTATCTTTCAGGATTCTCGCGCGTGTGTCAAAGTAACACGTGCAAACCATATTGGTTAGGCAAAGCGCCTGTGGGTAAAGCATTTGCTGAGTGCACCCATTTTGTGCAGATTAAGTGTACAACATAACTAGGGGTGCATTTACGTTAGCCCAGGGCCCTAAACTTCAAGTATCAGTTAAAGCCCGTACATTTCCTTATAGGCTTTGTCTAAAGCCCAATATTTGTTAAAACAGGTTTTATAATAAATTCGATGTTATAAAACACGTCTCCTGTCTCCTGATTTAGTATAGCTAACTCAATAATAAAAGTTTTATAAAGAGATAAGAGTATACTGTCATGAAATAAAAAAAATTTTCTAAAAAATTCGATTCAAAATTATTATATATCTAAAGTCTAATACTAAAATAATTTAAAAAGTTTTCATTGACTTTATTTGTGTTAATAAACTATATTTAATATCCATATTAGAATTCTAATGATATCCCATAAAAACAATAAACTTTAAAAGACTTTAAATTCATAATTTAAAATTTTTTAATTTTATAAATTTATATACCATATTAACAAATTAAATTAAAATATAATACATATAATTCTAATCATATACAATTTTAGTTCTATAATTATAACAATATATAAATTATAAAAACTTAATAAGAATAAAAAATTTATAAAAAAAAAACTCTACCAATTAAAATAAATTATTTAAAGAGTAAAGTAAGGACAAAAATTAATGTAACAATTGAAATAGCGGATAGGGGTGAACCGCAAAAAAGTAGAGAAAATAAAAATTAAGTTAATACTTATAAAATTATAATTGACTTTATATTTAAGTTTAATATGTTTTTTAAACAAAATTTAAAGAAGGAAAAAAGAAAGATGGATATCTGTGTATTATATATACTTTTACCATGTTTTATTCATACAAATGACTAATAAAAGATAACGTATTCTTAATCAGGAATAACTTCAAAGTTATACCATTGAATGTCATTACAACTTGACCAATTGCATGAAAATCTGAAATTGGCCAAGTAGTACATCAATTTTGGTACTCTATCTAAGTCATTAACATTATTTTTTACCTAAGAAATTGGGGAACAAATTAAATGCAACATTTTCTCACCCCTGACTCTACTGAAAATAATGCTCCTTCCTAACTAGCTAGGATAAGAAAATCTATTAAAAAAAAATAAAAAATTGTAACGTAATATGGTAAAAATTAATTACATTTAATTACCATTTGTCCGAACTGATAGCCCGCGTAACAAAATCAACGTCCCGATCTTTTAATCTGGAGCCGACACACTAACGCGTTCCCAGTTCATCCAGTCAATTACCTAATTTAAAATAGGGGAATTTTCACATACCTCCCCTGAGGTTTGGTGAAATAACACATAGAGGGAAGGTATGACGTAATTTACACATACCTCCCCTCTTATTTAATGAAAATTTGCTTTTTTTTCTCTTAACATCTAATTTTTATTAAAAAGTCAATTTTACTCTCAATCTATGTCATAATTAGAAGCTATAAATGTGAATATCATGTCTATAAAAATGTTAAAAAATAGAACAAAAGAAAATACAATTGTAAAACTACTTTTTCCTTCCATTGCACTATATATACACACAAGTTACCTTGTACATATACAAATGATGTTCTGTACAAAACCAACATTTCTCCTAAAATTTTTACAACAATACCATTTTAGCTCCCAAAACACAGCCACTAATCCTAATTTTTATAATTACCCTACAACAAATCAACTAGTACTAAAAATACCAGTCATCATAATTTTGTCTATTCTCCTCATCTTGCAAAAATAACATAATGTCAATGTGATAACAAAAAAAAAAATTATAATTGACCTTAATCATGCACAAACACAGCAGCTTCAAAGGAAAGATAAAAAAAAAAAAATAAATTACAAATTGGCATAAACCTTTTCACGCACAGTAACATTTTCTTTTACTCTATTTTTTAGCATTTTTATAGACATGATATTCACATTTACATCTTCTAATTATGACATAGGTTAAGGGTAAAATTGACTTTTTAACAAAAATTAGATATTAAGAGAAAACAAAGTAAATTTTCATTAAATGAGAGGGGAGGTATGTGTGAATTACGTCATACCTTCCCTCTATGTGTTATTTCACCAAACCTCAGGGGAGGTATGTGAAAATTCCCCTTTAAAATATCGTGCAGTTAAAGTCAAAACCTCGCCCTAAATGACTGAAAAATGGAAATCAAAGTCAACATCCAACGGCTGAGACTCTTCAAATCTGAAGTCACCATATTGGAACTTTCCTTCTTCGTGTCGCAAACGACACGTGTTTCTTACTCATAGGAGAAAAGGAATAGACAACTGCAAAAGATTATCGTCAGTGGGACCACCTGGACCCACTATTCCTATTTTATTCTGTGCGCTCTCCCTCTCCAGATCTCAGCAAAATTATTTTTTTTCCGTCTCAAAGAACAGAACAGAGAGACACACAAACCTTGCCTTTTTTCTTGCCAGATCACTCTGTTCTTTGTCTCTCCTCCTCTTCATCAGCACACATAGAGGAGGATGCAGACCCGTACGTATATAAAGGTCTTAAATTTATGAATATAGCATTTAGGATAACATTTTATTTTGAAAGAAGAAATGGGTGTGCAGGAAAATGGGAACAAGTACAGGAGGATGGATGCTAATGGCAAAGAGGAAGATATTGCGTTGTCTCAAAGCCTGGAACAAGAACAGGGTTTTGTGAAGAATGGTAGTGACACAAAGAAATATGTGATTGCTTGTGCAATAGTTGCATCTCTCAATTCTGTGCTGCTTGGATATGGTATTTCTTCTCTGTCTCTGTTTTTTAAGTTGTATTTTCTGAATTTATTATGAAGTTTTGGGCTTGCGAGACGTTGTACGTAGACTGATTTATTGTTCAACGAAATGCCGAGTGCTTTCCATGATGATAATTACGGAATCTTCATTGTTTTTGGTAAGCACTTGTAAATAGAATTGGAGGACCGCAATACTAATTGGGTAAAAGAATGGTGTTAAATCATTCTTGGTTGTCACTTCAACTTGGTGTTTGAAGACATAAGTTATTCTGCTAAAGTATCACGAAACTTGATGAGGGTGGTTGGCATATATCTACAATAGTAATTCATTTACCCACCTTTTTAATAATTTTAGATTAATGTTTAAAGGGATATACTTTTCCATTAAAACATCACGAACCTGTTAGGCCAGTATCTGCTACAGATGCACTTTATCTAATTGTGGTTCTTTATGATGTTTTAATTAGATTAAAAATAGATGAATGGAATAGCTTTAGTACTCTTATCAAAATGCACTCTTTGAGTAAAGAGATTCCACATGGAAAGAGTAGAATATAGACTGTTTTTTCCAACTTCATTTACGAAATCCAATATTCTCCTTGCAATGCTTATTTTAGTGCCAAATATTTATTTGCAAAATTCATTCATTGCAATTTTATTAGCTGGATTCTTAATTTACCATATGTCGGAAACATTCTGCAGATGTGGGTGTAATGAGTGGAGCAATTATATTCATGAAGGACGATCTGAAAATATCTGAGGTACAACAAGAAGTTCTTGTTGGAATTTTGAGCATAATTTCACTTTTGGGTAGTTTGGCTGGGGGGAAGACGTCAGATGTCTTTGGCAGAAAATGGACTATAGGCGTTGCAGCAGTTGTTTTTCAGACAGGTGCGGCTATTATGGCTCTTGCCCCTTCTTTTGCAGTTCTGATGATGGGCAGACTCTTGGCTGGTGTGGGGATAGGTTTTGGGGTTATGATTGCACCTGTATACATAGCAGAGATAGCACCCTCCGTTGCTAGAGGATCACTCACCTCCTTTCCCGAAATCTTCATAAATCTAGGAATTCTACTTGGATATATTTCAAATTATGCCTTTTCAGGACTGCCTCCTCATATAAACTGGAGGATCATGCTTGGTGTTGGAATCCTTCCATCAGTCTTTATTGGGTTGGCCTTGTTCGTGATCCCTGAATCCCCAAGGTGGTTGATGATGCAGCATAGGGTTGATGAGGCAAGAGTAGTGCTTACAAAGACAAATGAGAGTGAAAAAGAAGTGGAGGAAAGATTGGCAGAGATACAAGTAGCTGCTGGGTTTGCTAATGCTGAGAATGACGAGCACAAAGCTGTGTGGCGTGAAATCTTAAGACCTTCACCTGCTGTTAAACGAATGCTGATCACAGGTTGTGGAATCCAATGCTTCCAACAGATTACGGGTATTGATGCAACTGTCTATTACAGTCCCACTATTTTTCAAGGAGCTGGTATTAAAGGCAATACTCAACTTCTAGCTGCAACTGTTGCTGTTGGGTTTACCAAAACTATATTCATTCTCGTAGCTATATTTCTCATTGACAAGGTTGGTAGGAAGCCTTTGCTTTATGTAAGCACAATTGGCATGACTATTTGCTTACTTACTCTGAGCCTTACTCTAACATTTATGGGGAACGGAGGACTTGGGATTGGATTGGCAATCTTGTCAGTTTGTGGCAATGTAGCTTTCTTTTCTGTTGGAATTGGGCCCATCTGTTGGGTATTGTCATCTGAAATCTTCCCTCTAAGGCTACGTGCTCAAGCTTCAGCTCTTGGGGCAGTGGGTAGTAGGGTTAGTAGTGGTGCAGTTGCAATGTCTTTCCTCTCTTTATCTCGTGCAATTACAGTAGGAGGAACATTCTTCATCTTTTCACTGATTTCAGCGCTTTCCGTTGCTTTTGTCTACACGTGTGTCCCAGAAACAAAGGGGAAGTCATTGGAGCAAATCGAGATGCTCTTCCAAACTGAGGCAGAATGGCAAGGAGGAGAAGTAGAATTGGGAGATGCAGAACGTCTAGTGCAGGAAAAATTGTAGGTGGCATTCTTCTTTGCTAAACCACAGAAATTCATATAGCTTAGAGGAGTATTTATAATTCTAAAAATTGTCATCATTTTGGAGTTATTCACATCCATCGCGAGGCCTAGCTATATGCATTGTAAAGTATTCTTTTATAAATCATTGCCATCATGCCAATAGTCATACAAATTACAGAACTAGAAAAGAGACAATTGGTACTGCTCTGATGCCCAGCTGATGGGTTATATATATACACACCGTCTGCTCCTATCCCTGTATCTCTCACATCTACTGGTTCCGGAAGGTTAGAACTTGGAAGATTTGGCACATATATATACAAGATTAAGCTGAAGTATGAAAGGAAACTTCTCTTAAATCTAGATATATTGTTGTTTTTGATTTACTGTATGCCCCTGAATCTTCTTTGATATGGATATATTTGTTCGGCTTTAAAGTTCTTTTTACATATCATTCTTGTATCAATCTTGTTTATATGTAAATGGCAATAACTATAAATATGGAGACCATGCAAAGAGTGAAAACTGTTTTTTCTTCTCCCCTGTGAGCACATTTAAAGTGAGAGCCTAAAATCACATGGCTGGAGAATAGCATGATAGAAAGATAAAAAAAGACTACTCATAAAGCTATACTTTATTAAACATAAATGTATTGGTCCACAAGGCAGCTAAGCAAACAATTCATTTTCTCCATTCAAGCATCCCTTGATACCACAAATTAAACCAATCTTTTATCCAAGATTTTACCAGAAGCATGCAAAATTGCAGAAAAGAAAGTACGTAGCCATATGCATCCTCCGTGAAATGCTACGTCATAATAGCCACTAACATGGAACACATTCAGTAAGTCCATGAAAATAGGATTTAAAAATGGGTTTCAGTTAGAAAATTCACAAATATAAAAGAAAAAAATAAAAAATTGAAGATGTATATATGCGTGTTGATTTGCTGTGTCAACCTCATCTACGGATGATCATCAATTTATCATGCTGGAAAATCAGTAAGAAATTTGTGTTTAAACTATTTTAGACTATATGTCAGTAGATAGATCACCAAACTTGCATGTGATGAGCCAATAACTTTCCTGGAAAACCCATTATATTTTTCCTGGAAACAATCCAATTCACATGCAATAATCCATGCAATCGAAAGTCATCATAAATGTAAACTGATGTTACCCTACAAACATGACAAAATTAACCATACTAAACTGATACAATACTTATTAATCAATTGACTTGTTTCGTACTAATATATGGTTCTGCCTCATCATGCAACAAAATGACTACATTAAAAAATTCATGCAATAATTTATCAATGGCTCGCATATGCAGATTTTTTTTTAATTCATAGTATATACCTTAAGATTTATGAATTGTCTGTTGAGCCCCGAAATGAAGAATAGTTGCTATTAACTTATTATCAGGATGATACCGTATCAATTTAATGTTTCATGTCATTGTATTAACAATTTACATTATCATTTTAACATTCAATATTATCAATTAGATACTATCTCCCATATGGTATTGTAGAAAATTAAAATATCTAGTAATATTTTGTATATATGGTAAGAGACAGAAGTAAAAGATTAATGTAAAAAGTTCCAAAATTTTATAATAATTTTTGCATACAAGTAGGTCGTATGGTGATGGAGACAATGGCAAGAGTTAGGTGCACATATTGATTGGAAGCTGAGAAATCACTTTCATAATTTATTTAATTGTAATGGCCTCCAAAGTGATAACTTATTTCTTTGGTCATTATTATTAATCATCGTTTGCTTTCTGGAACTCAAAAACAAAAAGAATCAAATCCGAATAAGTTGTTTCTTAGTAAAGTGAAATTAGAAAGAATCAAATCATTGTTTTGCTGCCAAAAGAATTCCCTTAACACATCTTGGTGCAATAATATCTACAGCCACATGCTCACTTGTGCTTAACAGTTATCTCACAGCAAAACTTACAACATCTCAATCCTGAACTTATTCTCAATAAATGGTAGATATCAAAATAAGTGAATAATGATAAACAATAATAACTCTTTTTATAGCTATAAGGCATTTACACTTAGAAAAGCTTGATCTATGAAAAACAAGAGATGATAAACAGTCCAAATGAGAAAGAAAACAGAATGAATGTTTTATTGTAAATAATCACAAATTGTGAACGAGACAATTAGAAATTGTCCAGTTATTCTATACTTACAAGCTTGATACAGAAGAATTGCAGAAGATACAGCAGTCCAGCATTAAATGGTTAACTATGCTTCCATCTTCAACGCTAAACAAATTACTTTCTTTGTTCCACAAATGCACGGTGAAACTTTGCCTACGAATAAGCTCAAGTTTATTATGCAACCATTTTGAATGCTGCTTATTTCTAGGCCCCCGGAAAAAGCTTCGAATTCTGCTCCAATCAACAGGATAAAACGCAGATGGTGGCAACACATTGAAGGTGAAACCAGGTCTGCCAGTTACTCTGGAAACAACTCTTGACACTAAATATGGACCATTGTGACCCCATTTGTTGCCATCAAATGTCAGTGAAAATTCTTGTATGAACTTGAAAAGTAGTGGATGATTCTTATCAAAAATCAGCACAGCGTTGTTCAATCTGCTCCAATTCTTTGTTTCAGAATCCATCGTTTGAGCTCCTATTGTATTCCTCAATTTGGATAAATTTTTTAATACTATGACATCTGTGTCTAAATATATACCACCAAACTTGTATAACAAAGCAAGTCTAAGTAAATTAGACAGGTTTTGACCCAATGAAATGAATCCAGGATCAATATTTCCTTTCTTTAACTTATTGAACCACTCTTCGGCAGGAGTATTCTTGAAAATATAATCAAAATCAGGCTTCACTGCAATGACTTTAAAGCCCTTATCCAGAAATGGCTTAAAAACAAGACTTCCTTTCCTGGAATCCAATGAATTGGAGACCATTACCAAACAAGCATTTGGATGCGACTTAAACAAACTTTCCATAGCAAAAATTTCCCTATTACCAAAAGAGTTAAATTCGGAAATCCAAGTCATGAAAAACGTTGACTTACATGAAGAATTCTCAAAAAATTCCTTCACTTTAGCTGAAAACCTCCTGGATTTAGCTCCCAAACGAAGAATCTTGAACTTGATTCTCCTGTTATTCACTTTTTTGGACCTAGAAACCACAGAACTGTTAACGGGCAGCAATGAAAAGTTCTGTTTCTGAAGTAGATGCAAATGGGTCTTTAGAATTGCTGGTGGATTCTCCTCTTTCACAGCATACAACACAGAAGAAGTGAACTTTTGAAGCGACTCACCGGCAACTTTTTCCGGCAAGGTATTGGCGGGAAGCGGTGAAATTCTGGCGGGAAACGAAGGGAGATGAATGTAGAAAACAGAGAAACCATTATAGACTAAGAGAAAAACAAGGAGAAGAGCAAGAAGTGAAGTGGGCAAGCAAAAAAGAAAAGCAAAAAGAGATCTTTTGAAGCTTTGCAAATGGTGAAGAAAGTAAACATAGTTTTGATAAAGTTTTGTTATTTGATACATAATGTTTGTTGGGTGGGGGTACTTGACTCTTTGAGAAATTCGTTGTGTAGCGTAGTTAATGAGAAGTGATCGACGGTTCCAACTCGCAGAGATTTAATGGAGGAAGAGAGAAGATTTTAATGGAGTAGGCGGCAAAACAGCAAAAACATTGAATTGTTTTTGTGTTTTGTGTTTTTGATTTGGACGTCGGGAACCAAAATGTACAAAAGCTAAGTGGTGGGTTTTAGTTCACTTTTTTGTAGAGAGCAGAGAGAGAGAGAAAGGTGAACAAAATGCCAACGCAACACTGTGATTCAAGCCAGCTAAGCTATTTAGCTCATGTTTAAAATGAATTCTAAGAAGGGGTAATAACATGTTTTACCCCTATACTTTTCTAGAATAGTGCATTAAAATATTTGACTTTTAAATTTTATCATTCTAATCCCCAGCAGCAGCAGGCAGAAGTATGTTATGAAAAATATGATTCGAAAAGGTAATATAAGGAATAAATTGTTAAAACGGATAAAATCATGTCTTAAATTTATTATTTTATTAAATCTTAAGAACAAAAAATTTAATTAAATCAATAAAAATAGAACATTTTACTATATGATTTGTGAAAAGCTTCAAATCATGTTAGAAGTTTATAAAAACTTAAGTTCGAAGCTTAAATTTTCGTATTTTGGTGTTCAAATATCATTACATTTAAATTTAATTTTAGGTTAAATAAAGCTTTCTTACAATATATTCTGGTAGAAAATTCTTATTGGAGAGATCATTGACTTAGAAAGTGACACGATTAAGACACAATTTATGGGTTGTATATTTTATCTTAAAATTAAACCATCGAGAATCTTTTCCTCGCCATTATCAATGACTTAAATTAGTGTTGTCATTGACTTTCAATGGGGCTAACCTCATCATTATCTTCTCATAAACATAAAACTTCTCTTTGTAATAATGTCCAACTTAGAGAAATGGGTTTGATTTGGGTGATGATAAGATGAATTTTAAATTGCAAAATTCTCAATTTTCTTGTGTTTTGAACATATTTTCCTTTCATTCTAGTTAATGAATTTTGACAATTGTTGTAAATAAATGCAAAAAATCAACCTAATTAAATTGAAAAAAGGGGAGATGTTACGAGAGAATATAAATTTAAACAATGAATGACCAACCCCTTATTATTTAAGTCTTAGATTCAAGATAATTTAATATAAATTTTCGAAATCTCATTTAATAATACAAGCATCTAAACCCATTCATACGTAATCTTTTGAAAGTATTCACCGTCCGATTGCCATCAACAACCAACCCCTTTTGTTTCTTCGTATTTTTATATAAATTAATTATTTTATTGACTTTTTCAAAAATTAATTCCATGCAGATAATGTTTAACCTAAATTGAATAATCAACAAATAATCAAAATGCTTGATCATGGACATTTAAAATTAATGAGGATCCCTAATGCCAGATAAACGCCATCAATAAAATATTGTTTCTTGATGTATCAGCTGATTATAAACAATCTTACTCAGCAGAATGTGACTTCCTTTGCCTTGGCCTGGCCTACGAAGTCCGAGCTCTTCATGCATTTATTTTATTTATTGATTAATAATTTCCTGGTAGCTTCTTTTTTATTATTTAATAAAAAGAGAGAAAAGCAAGTAATGCAGAGAAATGTGGCCAACGATGCTCAATACTAAAACTGAGCCGAGCCAGCCAAACAGAATATTTTTAAGGGGGTTTTAATATATACCTCCCCTAAATTTGGCTTTTTAACACTTAGAGAAATTATTTACCTTAATTTACATATACCTCCCCCAACAGCATCTATTGCCGTCCAAAATGTTTGAAAATACATATTTGCCCTTTAGTTGCCAAATTATGAATAGGTACAAACAATTGACTTTGGATTTAACAATATTTTATAAGGGGTTATTGTTAACCATAGGCCTACAGAATTTCAGGCATAAGCTTCACAATTTTTTTTTTCGAATAGACGATTAGATAGTATAATGGGTAAGCTTGTGTTATATACGTATGAGTGGAAAAAAAAAGGAATAAAATATTGCATAGAAGTCTTGACATGTTATAGCCATTGAAAACCAACGGTTATACACCTGCACACGAAACAAGTTAAAACCCCATGAAAAGTATGCTTTCTGCAACTGTACACTTTTTTCAGTCTTTTACAAAGCCACACTTCACAATTGCATTTTCTCAAAAAATCATCAAGCATCAAATAATCATCGCATCCTTGCTTACAACACTAACACATCCTTTCATTTGCAATCATTTTCACCATTTTAAATGGCATCTACCAGTTTATACACAAAAAGAGATTCAAACAGTAGCAAGGCAAAGCAATGGAGGAAGAAAGTCAATGGAACAATGATAAAATTTCAAAACAAATATTGCTTATGCAATAAAAGAGCTACTGTAAGGATTTTTGAACCTGCAGATAACCCAAACAAGCTTTATTATTACTATAGATATCACCAATGCAGGTTTTTCAAATTTTGGTGTCCAACAGAGAATGATTTCAAAGGCAATGCGTGTTTTGAAGGGAATGGCACACAGCTAATGCTTGATAAGCTAGATCAAATTCAGCACCAAATGAAACACATGACAATAATGCTTAAAGGCAGGGTATGCAAAAATCCAAATAGAATTTATGCTAAAATGTTGTTAATATCCAACATTGTAATATGCATGTTATCTATTTATATTTTCTTTTCTAAATCCAGCAATTAGACCATGCACCTGGAATATGTTATGGGTGTTATTTCAATGTACAACGGCAAAACCTATTTCAATATAGTATAACATAATTGATACATTAATGCCTTTTACTGTTAACATGGTATAATGTTACTTCATGTTTTATAAACATTATGTAAATTGATGTCAATGAGATGCATGAAACTCAATACCAGTAACTAGCATGGCACAACAGTTGCAACATGATCATCAATCCTACTAACATTGTATACAAGGTTAAGTCAATCAGAATCCAATTATCAAATATCAACAAACACACATTGTTGTACAAGATAAACTTGTGAAATATCTAGAGCAAAAATTGAAACTAGTATACATTGAAGTAACAACATTTAATACAATATTGTATCTTCAGTAACTAATAGTATATGCATCAATAATATTGCATATATGATAGTTTTGGGCATGCAAAATATATATGCATTACACACCAAAATATCTACCCAAACAATGAAATGAATGCTTATAAGACCATAAGCCCATGTAAATGGTCTTAACGTGTAAATAGGGTAGATGATGCACAATCTGTCCCAGTAAAGAAACAGATGCGGTATCATCTGTTATCTTAGCACAAAAACATCAAGTTGTCTATTTGTAATCTCTATTAATTTTTTATTGAACATAAAAAAATGCTAGATTTCAGTTCTTCTTTCTGAGATGATATCACATTTGGCCAATCTGCCCTACAAATGAAAATAAATGTAAATGCTTTAGTATTAAGTAAAATTAATCAGTATTGTACTCCATCAAATATGAAGTATCGATATAAGTAAAGTACCTGACCCAATGTCAAGTTGACGTTACTCTTGTGTGCTTTAGTGTCCTACTTCAATTACCTTTTTAACATCACACGTTACTCGAACCTTCTCATTTTTTAATCGATGTAATCTAAACTCATTCCTCACGGAAAACACTTGAAGAACTTTCCTAAAGTCATATACAGTGAAAAATGTATGTTCGTTCTTCAGTTTAATCCTTTCATTTCCATCCATACTATACGCAAAAACCTCATTATTCTTTTCATATCTCGTGGTTGGACAATCACTGTCAAAGTCACTATCACCACTCACATCACTGTCATTACCAAATTCATAGTCCTCTATAGTTGTATCACCATCATCATCCTTATAAACAATAAGTTCATTCTTTGAATCAAAAACATATAATCCATTATTTGTTGCTTGCTCTGCCTCTTTATTAGTTACTTTAGGAAGATAGTTGTCACTTGTTAGTATGACATTATAGTCTAAGTTAGTGTTCTGTGTTTGACTGAGCTATACTTCTCCTAATGGTGCTATTGAGGTTTCAATATAATCAGCTGCTTCATTATCACCAAAGCAAGGCATTGGACTATAAAGTTCATACTATTTAACCCCAAGAATGTTGTCAATATGAGCAAGTCTTGCACTGCTGTTTGGCATTATCCTCTTTGTAGCAACTTCATCCAACTCATAGTCATTGTACACGTCATCAAAGGCAAAATTGTTTGTAGTTACAAATCTTAGGTGAATTATGTTGAATTTCTGAATGAAACTATTCAATTTCATTAACTGGCTTACTTGCTACTAAGTATCTTGTTGTGTTATTTATTATCTAACTCTTTGAATGTTGTAATCAAGTCTCCATTACTCTTTTCATAAAGCCCATCCTTGGTCCAAATAAAGTTCACCTCGAAAGTGACGCAACCCTATTCATTTAATTGAATTTTTTAGCCTAGTGCAAGTTGTATATTATCCCACAATTACACCAAATTGTAAGATTTAGAAGCTACCCTTGCAATCTCATGTACTTCATTATATATGTTGCAAAGAACATCAAACTTTTTCATTATGTACCAAAGAAATATACATTAAGCACATGAGCAATTACATATTGATTATAATACTTTCTGAAATTCAATGTAATTCAAACAAGAATAAAAATTGATATAAGTATACTGTATATGAGATGTATACAGCTAATAAAAGTGTGAAAAATGGCCATCATATTCCAATTCAGGTCACAAAACATGTGTTATAATATTCTCTTAAATTCAATATAGTTCAAACAATAATTAAAATTGATATATGCATACTGTATATGAGATATATACAATCAAGTGCAAGAAACGGCCATTAGATTCAAACCTAGGGTATACTATATGAGTAATAATATGCACAACCACTTTATGCAAGAAATGACCATCAGTTTCAAGTTCAAGAGCATAAAATTGGAACAATAATATCTTCTCAAACACACACTGCATTGTAGAGAAGAATGACAACTACAATATGTACACTCTCAATCTCAAATAAGCACTTAATGATCAATACAAATAAACTTCAAATCATGTTTTATATTCTTTAAGTTCATAACATAAATCCCTCTTTTACAAATCGTAAGTTCAAATTACAGCAAATACAAAGTATGTGTTGAAATCCATATGTTTATCATACAAACCTTAAACTACTTACAGAAAATATTTTACTATTCTTCAAATAAAACATTATACACATTTGGCAGTATTTTATTCAAGTTAAATGAGATTTAAGCAGGTTTTAGCTAATAGAAAAAAATGGTTTCTAACTTTTATTATCAGCTCAATATTGCTTAGCAATTTCGCAAGATATATTATCAAATGTATAATTAAAACACCATAATATGGTCATCAGATATAATTTTTTCACTTTAACACAAATCTATTGTTAGACATGAGCTCGATACTCCCAAATAGTATTTTACAATATGGCAACAGAGCAGACAAAGTAAAACAAAATTCAAATCCACCATTATGAGTTCTACATCGTCAAGTATTCATTCATACCCACATATATCAAAATAGAAAAAATGCTTATATGAAGGAAATTTGGACATATATACAACAATCGATTAGTACATTTACCTAGTTTAATCGAAACTATACTTCTGTTCAAGAAGCCCTTAAACTTGATTAGGGTTTTTTCGAGTTTCAATTTAGGACGATTCGACCCAAAGCCATCAAAGGATTTATTTTCTCCCAGTGGATATATAGTTACATAGCTAATAAATGGCGCGAAAATAGCCTCAACTTTTTTTTATAACTCAACTCATACATCCATCTTACAAGCAATTTGATTGATTTGATTTGTTATAATGTAGAAATCTGACAATGACACTGATTTTTAGTTTTTTAATTTAAGTTACGAAGCTAAGATAATTTTTCTATGTTTTTCTTTCTCTTTCTTCAATGTCAAAGTGATAAATTAAGCACAAAAAAAAGAGAATTCTTTGTGACTTTACCATAATATCCCTTAATGTAACAGCAGTTGGACGATAATAAATACTATAACGGGAAAATATATATTAATTAAGATAAATAATCTCTTTAAGTATTAAAAGATCAAATTACAAGAAAAATATGTGTTAAAATCTCTATTTTTAATCTATTTATTTAATTTTTATTATAAAAGCTGTTTCGTGGTGGGTAAGAACTTAGAAGTGCTCTCCCATTTCGATAGTACAATTCAATTCCTTGGGATTCTTTTACTACGTCAGCCAATTATTTTATTAATAATAAGAATAATTAGTATCTCATATTAACCAATCATAATAATAACGAGAAAGATTTAAAATATGTAACAATATAATTTTATTAAAACCCTTCTTTACAATGAAAGTCTCCAGTAAGTCCATATTAATTGGCATATGACCAAACTAGCCTTGACCACCATAATCATTGAATCATTCTTGATTCCTCGGCCCGTCCGCAACGATAAGAGGACAGAAAGACACACAGACAGACAGGATCGTAACTAGAACATTAGCAGGGAAAGTACGCTATGGGTTCCACAGAACACAACAATTGGACGACGGGTTGAGTTGCAAACGTACATTTCCATACATATATATTAACATCTATAGCAAAATTATTTCCAAGTAAAAGCATTACAATATTGAAAATGGAGAATTATCTAATATAGAATTATAAAAACTCATATTAACATTGCAATTACCTTTGTCTTGCTAGGATCAAGATCAACCAAAAAAAAAAAATTACATAACATAAAATTTCATGCCACTTTTTTATAAACTGTTCCAAGACAAATTGATTGTGCTCGCTTCCAAGGGCCGGCGGGGGCATATGCTCTCTACTAGTAATCCCAATGCATCACCCAGAAATACTCGGCAGAAACCGAACCTAAGATTACCTGTGCAGATGGAGCTTGATTGCCGGAACGAGTTTCAGAGAAGCCCTCTTCTTCTCTTGTAATCACCAACTGTCAAGGTTAAAGCATGTCTCCTCCCATCATTTTCAGGGACTTGCAATCCAACAGTTGCTTCTATCCTCTGCTTCCTGGCCATGAATCCTGCCAGCACTCCCTGAGGTCCACCAAACTTCTTAAGTGCATTCAAAGAGATATCAAGCTCAAAATCATGCAGCGAATTTGATTCTGTCCCTTGATCAACAGGAGCATTTGTATCTACCAACTTCCCCGCACCAGCCGCAGCTTCCAAAGCTGCTGCTGTAGCAGCTATGCCAACCTCTGCCGTTGCCGGTCCTACCCCATTCCCCTCTGCATCAGCAGACACAGTATTCTTATCACCAATTTGCTCAGCAGTCTCGTTTCCCTCACCAGGTTTAGAGAGATAGTAATTCCTTGACCTAGTCCACCTTCTTGAAAATGGATCATACCCAGCCTCCCCTGCTTTCAAACTTGTATTTACTGGTTTTAGTCCTGATGCATTTTTGAAGTTCTCAACTCTATTCTTTCTATTCATCTCTGCAAGCCTAATAGCCTTGGCATCTTTTTCCTTGAACCGTCTAGATGCCTCAAGTTCCTGCAGTCTTGTCTTAATCCTCTCCACCTCTGCTTCATCATGCTTACTTTGTGCAACTTCCAACTCTCTCCGCAGCCGGTCCTTCTCAGCAGCAACATTTAATGGCCTTGATGAGGCCGATTTCTTTTCTTGCAACATCTGTTTTACGGTGGCCGCTGAATAGACAAATGTGTTGATTTTCTGAATTGCTTCCTTTTTCTCCAACACATCCTGTTTGCTTGGCATGCGGCCACCACTTCGCTCCACCTCCCTAACCCACTGCTTAAACTCCTCCTCAAGTGGTGGAGAGTCTGAAACCATAGCCATCTGCCACCTAGCAGCAGAACTTTCATTGCCCCAAACTACATTCAGATATTTGTATGTTGTCTTGTTTTCTAGTTTGTATGACCGATCAGGCTCTGTGGCATCAACATTTCGAACCAAGCAGAGCCTGTAGATAGGCCCAGTCTTTGACCTCCCAATTCCAACCCTCACAAAGCAACCCACAATCAACTCCTCAAAGAATGGCTCCATGAACCATTTTCCAAGTTTTGACCTCCTTATGGTAATCTCTTTTATGTCATCAAATGTTGGACCCTTTGAACCAGGCATTTCCCTCTCATCATCACTATCAGCCATTCCACCATCCCCAGTTGACCCTTCGTCTTCACTATTGGACCTACTTTCACTCTCACTCTGACTTGAGCTACTCAGACCTGCAGGAGTAAATGCTTTCCGCTTGGGTGGTGAAAGAGTCCTACTGCCAGAGCTGCCTCTAGAAGCATCCCTCAACCTACGGTGAGCCTCTGGGTCCTGCTGTTTCAACCGTTTTGCTCTCAGCTCATTCAATGCATCATCCTTGGCAGCTGCCCTGTCAGCAGATCTAGCTGAAAGACGCACACCACGAGATGACGGAAGAGGTGGAGTCTCTTTTCTGGATCGAGTGGACCTCTCTTCCCGCCTTGATCTGAACTTGTCTCTTAAATTCTTATCAACTTTCTTATCATCTCGTTCAAATATCATCATCTCTCTTTCGAGTTCAGTCATCTGTCCATGATTGTCATCATCAGATTCATTACTGCTGTCACCTTCACGGTCTGAACCACCATCATCATAATCACCTTCTTCCTGGCTACCCTGATCATCATCTCTTTCTGTTGGATCCAGCCTCTTTTTCAGAGGAACTTGAGATCCAGATGGTTTCCTGTTTGCATACCCATGATCATCATCAGAATCATCATCTCTGGAATCACTTCCAGAATATGAACCCTCACGTCGCCTTCTAGAAGGAGGTTGAGAGTGCCGGTTTCTGCCTGCAGTATTGGTTCTCCCTGCTGCCTCCAGAAGCAGATTTTCTAAGTCTGCCATGTTCCACGTGCCACCCTTTTGCACTCTAACCTGAATAAACCTAAGCTTTAATCAAAATTTTCAACAGTCAATCACAAAACAATGATGAATATGAACATGTAAGATGTGACCATCAATTAAAAGAAAAAAAGAATTCCTTAAACTTCAACCATCATTATGTATTCTATGATTCAGTCTACACATATATCAGCAATTGAAAATCTGAGTGTGATGATACCATGCAGCTTCATAATACTTCTCAGCCACATGAAGGAAATCATACACATGCCAGCAAGTATTTACATTCTCAAACTGCAGATTCACTACAAAACCCCAAAACTACAAATTATATAAAAAGAGATCCATACACGAAAGACAAGCTGATACAGATTTCGCGTTTCTCATGCAACCTTGGTCATATGTCTTAAATATGCAAATACAGTATGCTGAAAAGATCCCAAAATGTCTGATGTCCTATAGCTGTACTTGTAGAACACTCTAGCTATTTTACCACTAATTGAACGAACTTTCCAAAACCAAAAGCCAGGATTCCCCGAGAAAACCGGCGAGATTGAAAACAATGAGCAGAGAAGGGAAAAAGCAAAAGTTAAAAAAGGATTCATATTGCCATCAAAAACCGAGTGGGAGGTATATTTCCTAATAAGGCTATCAACAAAACCTTTATTGATACCCAAGTGGCAGTTTCCCAGTTCTAATGATAACTACAAAATCAGAAACTACAATGTCTAATAACTGGGTACAACTATTTCGCTGTTAGCTCCCCCTAAGGCACTTGATTACTAACCAAAAACCGCATTCATTCAACCAAAAGATTGAATAAAACGCAACACGACAAATCCATGTATTAACAGCTTATTAACTTCATAAATCAATTACCAAACACTGACAAATCCCCAAGTATTCACAACTCATACCAAAATCCGACACACAACCAATTGCATCCAAAAACAAACCTTTCAATTAAAGGAACAATTTACACATTAGAAGACATGCCAAATTTCATATTGATTTTGAAATTAGAGGCTTAATATGGAACATAAATCCGAGTTCAGCATCTGTTTCTGTATAGTTCCAAAACCACATATCTGGAGATAAAAGATGCATGAATTATTAACTCTTCAGCTGCTTTTCTCAAAATTAAACTCAGTGGTTTCTCAAATCGTCGTTCCTATCATAAACATAAAAATGTCGATGCTGTTAAAGTTTTAATCGAAATTAGATCTTTTAAACAAACAATTAAGAATGGCAATGACGACGACCCGATCGTGATTAAAAGCTACAGCTATTAAAATCCTGATAAGTGATAAACAGGTGCTTATATTCGCGCAAGTCCATAATCAAAACCCTAAGTAAACAGTCATAAAAAGCGAACCCAAAAAATAAAAATAAAGATCGAAATAAAAGGAAAGAGAGCTTGTAGACAATACCTGATTTTGATTTGGTTGTAGATTTCAATGGGTGAAAATTTCAGTCGGACTGATAGGGATTCGGTATCTGATTTCAACAGTGACGAATCAGGAGAGAGTCCGCGAGGGGGAGTGAGGAGTACTTATTTCAGGACGAAACGGCGTGTCGGTTTGATAGCAAATGACGTGTTACTTGTAATTAATAATAACATGAAACATAAAATTGATAATATTACACATTAAATTAATTTTTATCTCACAATATTTAATAAATTAATTGTAAAAATATTTATAGGATTAGTAATTTTTAGAAAAGGACGTTAAAAACTAATGGAAAACGAACAATGGGGACAAAAACGATTGATATGGCACAAATAATTATTTTTTAAAAATCATTTACCATTAATTCTTAAAGAATTAATATCACACTTTATATTGATTATTAAATAATAAAGTACATCATGTGTATATAATATAACATGATACCCAATATGTAATTTAATGCAGTTCAATTTCAATCTAATATTTTAACTATTCCAAGCGTTGCTCCAGACTTGACTCACTCCGACCAGGCAACTAACTGAAGAAGGGGAAACGAGAACAAAAACAAAAACATTGTGTTAGTGCTTCAGACAGGACAAAACGCATAGGATTTATCTAAACACTAAACTCAGGATAGAATCTCTTTTTTTTTCACTTCGTAAACCTTAAACGGAGACAGGAGCAGCTAAACCACAAGTGCATTGACTTATCTTTTCCTCTGTTTCTCTCTGAAATGAATATGGATCAAATCCAGCACAAGTTCATCGAAGTACAAGGCCTGAATCTTCACATCGCCGAGACCGGAACAGGTTTGCCATTCATCACATTCCAGTATGTAGTGACCCACTTTCTTATCATGCACCCACCAAAATTTTTTAATCAAACACCTCTAATTTGTGATTGATAATCTCCAGGTCCTAATGTCGTGGTGTTCTTGCATGGATTCCCGGAGATATGGTACTCTTGGCGCCATCAGATGGTGGCTGTAGCCAGTGCTGGGTTCAGAGCTATTGCTCCTGATTGTAGAGGGTACGGCCTTTCTGATCCACCAGCTGAACCTGAAAAGACCTCCTTTAAAGATTTGATCAGTGATCTCCTCGCCATTTTAGATCACCTCGGACTTACTAAGGTATTTAGCATTTTATTAATTGTTTTTTAAGCAGATATGACCAAGTATATTTTAATTTATCTGTTCTATATTTCAGTTTATAAATTGATTGATATAATTTTCCTTTGAAACATGTCTTAATTTTGTATTAGTGTCTTGTCTGAAGAGCTTCTTTTTATGCATAGTTTTCCTCAGGTTCCGCTAGTTCACTAATGTACAATTGAGAATTCAAGTTCTGTGTGAGATGTTTCAAGTTTTGGGTTGGTGGTGTAATGGTACATACATGTATAAACTATATATTGATGTTTTAGAATACCGTATTGACCAAAAGAGCTTTATTTAATATTAACTGTATCCTTAATGATTTTATTTCTCAATTGTATAGGTTTTTCTTGTTGCAAAGGATTTTGGAGCCCGACCTGCATATCTGTTTGCACTTCTACACCCAGAGAGGGTTGCTGGAGTTATAACATTGGGAATTCCTTTTATACCTCCAGGTCCCATTGATTACATGAAATACCTTCCTGAAGGTTTCTACATATCAAGATGGCAGGTATGGTTGCAGCTTCCTTGCTTATTAGTACATAGACAACAATTGAGACACAATATGAACCTTTTGCTACTTTCTGCATGTCTGATGATCAGGAACCTGGACGAGCAGAAGCTGATTTTGGCTGCCTTGATGCCAAGACTGTGGTAAGGAACATATACATTCTTTTCTCTAGAAGCGAAATACCAATAGCAGCTGAAAACCAGGAGATCATGGATTTGGTGGATGCTTCTACTCCTCTTCCTCCTTGGTTCACAGAGGAAGATCTTGCAGCATATGGAGCTTTGTATGA
The DNA here is from genome assembly GCA_028052125.1 of Melia azedarach. NCBI lineage: Eukaryota > Viridiplantae > Streptophyta > Magnoliopsida > Sapindales > Meliaceae > Melia > Melia azedarach. Next base: position 9,363,299 of record CM051406.1, read on the forward strand.
AAAGTCTGGATTTCAAACTGCATTGCAGGTTCCATATCGGTAATGGCTTGATCCTATTTCTATGCCATAGCATTTCACAGTTCTGGTTCTACTGTCAATATCTACTATCAACATAGGGTAGTGTCTGCTGCCATCTCAATCACAGAAACAATTCTGTCATTGTTCCAAAGCATGGCAGATTAGTCGCTTAGTTTTTTCACATTTTGAGTGGAATGGTGGTGCATTGGAAAGAAATGTTACTCCCAACCAAGTCAGCTGAGTTGTGGGAAAGTTACAAATTGACTTGATTTTGTAATTTTGTAGGTCAATTCGGGAAGAGTTCAACATACCAGAAATAACAGTGAAAGTTCCAGCACTGCTGATCATGGGCGACAAAGATTATTTCCTCAAATTTCCAGGGATTGAGGACTTCATAAGAAGCGGCAAGGTGAAAACCTTTGTCCCTAAGTTGGAGATCATACACTTACCTGAAGGAACTCATTTTGTTCAGGAGCAATCACCAGAAGAAGTCAATCAGCTAATCATCACCTTCCTTAGCAAGCATGTATGATTCGCTAAGGCTTCCTCGAAGTATATGTCCAAGGATTTACACAAGCTTATGTATGTCGAATCCTTTAGATTACTAAGGGTTATTATCAAATTCTTCATATGAGATTTGAGATCGTATTAACTAGATAGAAAGTTTGAGGAATGTATTAAAAACCTCTCCTTAATTGTTAGTCAATTAGTCTCAAATAATACATTTACTGAAATACTCTCTGTCTTTAAATTTCATGGTACTTAATTAATTATAAAGCTATTTTAGTTCCAAAAGTTTAGTCTAATATTCTTGTAAGTCATAATAATTTCAAAAATACATTTAAAAATCTCAATTTATTATAAAATAATAATAATTATTTAATAAAAATAACTAACAATACTATTTCAAAATTTTATTAGGTATTTTTTTAACACAATTATTTTATTAATATATTATTAAAATAATATTGCTATTTATTTAATTAATATATTTTATATAAATTTATTATATTTTACTCTTATACAATTTATTATACTTTTTCATTGATATTTATTTTTATTATTTTATTTGCATTTGAAATATGTATATATATATTTTATCTAAATTATAATATAATTATAAATATTTATTACATATGTTGTAAAATAAAATAAAATTTATAAATCTAAAATATTTTTATTTATATTTTTTATTTAATTTCTAATAATTACGAATGCATAGTTTATTTTTATATAATTTCTTTCAAATAATTATAATACAATTATTTTATTAATATATTATTAAAATGATATAGTTATTTTACATAAATATATTATATTTTATCTAATTTTATAAATTTATTATTTATTTTTAAATAATAATAATTATTATATATGGTATAATTGTTGCTTTATAATAAATTGAGACCTATATAAATATTTTTTAAAATACTAAGATTTATAAGGGTATTACACTAAATTTTTTGGACTAAAAATAACTTTTATAATTAATTAATATGAAATTTAAAAATTAAGGCCATTTGAGTAAATATATTACTTAAAATTAGTTGGCTAACAGTTAAAGGAAAATTTTTGATATATTCTTTAAATATTTATTTAATTCATTCAATTTCAAACTTGAAGGGAGAAATTTAATAATAATCCGAATTACTAATATAACACGAATAATAAGTTCTCCCTTGGTATAATGAAATTATGTTCTTTCTGTGTGGCATGTAAGGGACGTTTTTAACGGTTTTACTGCGTTTAAATAACAGCAAAGACATGTACTCGATCTGAGTTTGCCTAAATGCATTTTACGTATTCATAATTAGCACAGTAGGATTAAAAGTTAGAGCAAAGTGGTTCAGCTAAATTAACTGATCAGCATTAGCAAGCAGGAATAATTAAAAAAAAAAAAACAAATAGACGTAACAAAATCAAAGAGTCCTTCAACCTATAGAATTTGTAAAAGTAAATTTTAAAGTTGTATCAAGCATAATCGAATTTTAATGCAGTTGATAAATAAATTCGGTTTTACTCAAATCTCGATCACTTAAAAATTTGGTAATTATTTTAAAATATTATATAAATAAATAAATAAATCGTAAAATACAATAATAAAATTAAATTGAAATAGATCGAAGTTGACATATTCGATCTAATTTTATATATATTTAATTTAATTTTTATTTAAAAAATTAAAAAAAATTATTCAATTTTAATATTAATTTTAAAAAATTTTAAAAAAAATATTATTTTTATTATTAAAATAACGTTATTTTGTATATAATTTAATATTAAAATGATGTTGTTTTGTGTAAAAAAATTATAAAAATTTTTAAATTTCAAAAAATTGAATTGGGTTGGATTAAAACTGATCAGATCGATTCGATTTAAATATTATTCTATTCGGTTCCGATTCTATTGTAATTTTTAATTCGGTCTAATTGCATCTTAAAAAATACGAATTTTTCAAGTTCGATCCGATTTTAATAAAACTCAAAGCGAACCGAACCGTGCCCATCCCACCCACATGGCATACCAAAAACATCGGATGTTGTCTCGTAAAATTATATTGCTCCGGTTGTCTTCATAAACCTCAATAACATACACACAAGTCAACGAAGTGCGTTGACTTGTCTGAAAATGGATCAAATTCAGCACAAATTCATCAAAGTGGAGGGACTGAATCTTCACATCGCCGAGATCGGAACAGGTTAACTTTGTCATTCATCACTTTCCAATGCGTACTAAACCCACTTACTTATCATGCACCCACCAAAAATTTGTGGTTCATAATCTCCAGGTCCTAATGTGGTGGTGTTCTTGCATGGATTCCCGGAGATATGGTACTCGTGGCGCCATCAGATGGTGGCTGTAGCCAATGCTGGTTTCAGGGCAATTGCACCTGATTGTAGAGGGTACGGCCTTTCTGACCCACCAGCTGAACCTGAAAAGCCCTCCTTTAAAGACACTGTCAATGATATCCTTGCCATTTTAGATCATCTGGGACTTACTAAGGTATTTAGCCACTATATTATTTCTTACGCAGACAGAAATGACAAGTATATTCTAGTTTTTTCTTCTGTATTTCAGTTTATTAATTTGATCGGGCTAATGTTTCTTAGAAACATATCTTCTCTTTCTATTGATGTTTTTAATACAGGATTCGAGAAATAGATTGTTGCTTAATATATAGAGATATTTAGTTCACTTGTTCATACAGAATGTAATCTATGATGTTATACAGTTTGTAAGGAGAGTAGGGGTGAGATCTATTGAGATTTAGTATCAATCTATAAAAGTAGACACACTGTCTGTTCAGATACAGTACTAATATTTAGAGTAAATGGTTTCTTATAGAGAAATGGTGAGTACTACTGAGACTGGGTGAAACTGTGGTTTAGTAGGGCAGGGAAAAATTATTGAGAGTGCAGTTGTCATAATTTTTGACATAGTTAATTTTCCTCATATTGTCCTTGATGAACTTGAATTTTTTCCTTATCCACCTAAATAACTGTGTAATGTGATTACTGACTTTCTCTGTTAATATTTTTGTTTATTATTTGTTTGATATTTTCATTGTAGAAGATCCTGTGTTGGATTAGAAGTCCAGAATTTCAAGTTAAAATTTCAACTTTGATGAAAAATTCAAGTTCAATGTTGGCAATATATCATTACGTGCATGTATACAAAATATATTAATGTTTCAGAAATAATGTATTGAATGAAGGAAATGGCTTAATATTGTTAATTATTTCTCTCTAAATTGTTTAGGTTTTTCTTGCTGGAACGGATTTTGGAGCCCTGTCTGCATACCTGTTTGCAATTCAATACCCAGAGAGGGTCTCCGGAGTTATAACAACCGGAGTGCCATGTTTCCCTCCAGGTCCCCTTGACTTCAACATTGGCCTTCCTGAAGGCTTCTACGTATCAAGATTTCAGGTATGCTTGCTACTTCATTGCTTATAAGTGCATAGATAACAATAATATTGTGAAACATTATGACTCTTTTGCTACTTTTGTAACTCTACTCCAATGTTTGTTCAGCAACCTGGACGAGCAGAAGCTGATTTTGGACGCCTTGAAGCCAAAACTGTGGTAAGGAACATTTACATCCTCTTCTCCAGAAGTGAAGTACCAATAGCATCTGAAAACCAGGAGGTCATGGACTTGGTGGATGCTTCTACTCCTCTACCTCCTTGGTTTACAGAGGAAGATCTTGCAGCATATGGAGCTTTATATGAAAAATCTGGATTTCAAACTGCATTGCAGATTCCATATAGGTAATGGCTTGATTCTATTTAGGGATTGAATTGTACATTTATGCCTTGGCATTTCATATTTCTGTCTACCACTGTCGATATCTACTATCATACATATTGTAGCCTATCAGTATGTACAGCCACTTCATATTGCAGATTGTTGTCATCATTGTTCCAAAGCATGGCAGATTAGTTGTTCATTTGTTTCAGATTTTCAGTGGTGATGCATTGGAAAAGCAGTGTTGCTACCCAAGTCAGCTTGTCAGGAACTCACAAATTAACTTGATTTGGTAATTTTATAGGTCATTTCGGGATGCTTTCAACATACCAGAATCAAAAGTTAAGGCTCCAGCACTGCTGATCGTGGATGACAAAGATTATATCCTCAAATTTCCGGGGATGGATGACTACATAAGAAGTGGCAAGACAAAAAAATATGTCCCTAAGTTGGAAACAGTACATTTACCCGAAGGAACCCATTTTGTTCAGGAGCAACTATCAGAAGAGGTGAATCAGCTAATCCTCAACTTCCTCAACAAACATGAATGATTTGCCAAGGCTTCCTTCAAGTATATGTCAAAGAATTTATGAGTCTTATGTATGCAAGTCTTTTTGAGTTACATCGTTGTTACATGAATAATCAGACATCATTGTGTCATTTAACACAGGAAAGTATGTTCTTTCTGCGTGCCATGTAACAGATGTTCTTCAAATGCTATAGAATTTGCTACTCTAAATAAATTGAAGGACGACTGTTATAACGAAAGTAAGAAAGATAATTAAGAACGTAAATAAAGAACACAGAGATTTAACGTGGTTCACTAACGATGTGTTAGCTACGTCCACAGGCAGAGGAGAGAAAAGTTTTATTGATCTTGAGGAGTAAAAATTACAGATTGCGGCTAGGTTATAACCTAGAGAGTTTATATAGTACTCCCTAGACATATGCGGAAAAGCCCAGAAAAAATAGGCCCAAACAGATAACCCTAGCCCAGAATCCCGTCTGAACAGAGACTAACTAATTCAAGGCATATTCTAACAAATCTCCACCTTGACTTGAATCCTCTCACAAATCACATATGTACCAAATGCACCATACACAATGCCAGATGTACCCAAAAGAAAAAAATCTCCTCTACCTCAGATTTTGCCCTCTAAAGGGCAATCAACAACTCCTAACATTTAGCAAGTCCAAACAATGTTGGAACTTGCTATGCGGAACCGGCTTGGTGAACATATCAACTGGGTTATCAGCAGTACCCACTTTGTTCACCTTAATTCTCTTCTCACTTCTTAGAAAATGATACCTTACATCAATGTGCTTAGTCCTCTCATGATGAACTTGGTCTTTAGCTAAACAAATTGCACTGAGACTGTCACAATACACTATAGCCTGGTCATGATGTAGACCCAAATCACTGACCAATCCTTTCAACCAGATTCCCTCTTTGGCTGCTTCTGTCAATGCCATGTACTCTGCTTCTGTAGTAGACAAAGTCACTGTAGGCTGCAAAGTAGCTTTCCAACTGACAACTGAACTACCAAGAGTGAAAACATAACCAGTCATAAATCTTCTACTGTCAACATCTCCAGCATAATCAGAGTCTGAAAACCCTGTCACCAAACACTGTGTATCACCTCTATAAATGAGACCAACATCAAATGTACCTTTGAGATACCGAAAAATCCTCTTCACAGCTTGCCAATGCTCCTTACCAGGTTCACCCATAAACCTACTAACAACACTAACAGACTGTGCAAGATCAGGTCTGGTGCAAACCATCGCATACATCAAGCTTCCTACTGCACTAGTATAGGGAACTCAAGACATGTACTCCTTCTCCTCAACAGATTTAGGTGCAAAAGCAACGGACAGATGTGCATTTGCAGCACTAGGAGTATCTATGGCCTTTGCGGTAGACATGCCAAATCTTGACAAAATCTTCTGAATATATCCCTTCTGTGACAAGAAGAGCTTCTTTTTGCTTCTATCCCTATAAATCTCCATTCCCAGAATTTTTCGAGCTGCACCCAAATCTTTCATCTCAAACTCAACACTAAGAAGATCCTTCAACTTCTGAACATCAGACTTGTTCTCTGCAGCTATCAACATATCATCTACATACAGGACCAGATAAATCAAAGAACCATTTGTTGCCTTGTTGTAATAAACACAACAATCATACGGACTTCTGGTGTAGCCAATCTCTATCATATAGCTGTCGAATCTCTTATACCACTGCCTCGGAGACTGCTTTAGTCCATACAAGGACTTCTTCAACTTGCAAACATAGTCTTCCTTACCAGGAACCTGAAATCCATCTGGCTGAGTCATGTATATCTCCTCTTCCAACTCTCCATGTAGAAAAGCTGTCTTCACATCTAGTTATTCAAGCTCCAAATCCTGATGTGCAACTATTGCTAGTAGCACCCTGATGGAAGTGTGTCTGACCACTGGCTAAAAAATCTCATTATAGTCTACTCCCTCTCTCTGAGTGAATCCTCTAGCTACTACTCGAGCTTTATACTTGATACCCTCAATAGATGTTTCTCCTTCCTTCTTCTTATAGACCCATTTACACGTGATGATCTTTCTATCTCGAGGTCGCTTGGTTAATTCCCAAGTCTGATTCTTATGAAGTGACTCTATCTCATCTCCCATTGCAGCAAGCCATTGGGTAGACTCAGTACATGTAACCGCTTCTTTATAGGTGGATGGCTCATTAGAGTCAGTATCTACTTCTTCAGCAACCTGTAGTGCATAGGCCACCATATCTTCAAAACCGTATCTCTTGGGAGGTATCCCATAGTTAGCTCTCTTTGATCGATTAAGAGCCAAACTGTGCTGACTTGCTACTGGTAATGAAGAACCTGATGGTTCTGATTCTGACTGTGGGTGTTGATCTTTATATTGTGGTTCACTCTCATCTAGAGTGACTTGCTGCTCCACCTGTTTCTCAACACTACCATTTTCTGACACAACAATAGACTTCACAGTAGGGTTAAACATAGAATTTTCATCAAAAACTACATTTCTACTAAGTATAACCCTCTTTTCAGACGGGGACCAGATTCTATACCCTTTAACCCCATCCCCATAACCTACAAATACTCCCTTTTTAGCTCGTGGCTCTAATTTACCCTCATTTACATGATAATAAATAGTACAACCAAAAGCTCTTAAATTAGAGTAATCAGCAGGCTTACCAGACCACACCTCAAAAGGAGTTTTGAGATTTATACCTGTGTGAGATCCACGATTTATCAAATAACACGCTGTACTAACCGCTTCTGCCCAGAACCTTCTAGTTAGTTCAGCATTAGAAAGCATGCACCTAGCTCTCTCCAGAAGTGTCTGATTCATACGTTCTGCTACACCATTCTGCTGTGGTGTATCCCTGACTGTATGATGCCTAGCAATCCCTTCATTCTTACAGAACTCATCAAACTCAGACTAGCAAAATCCAGACCATTATCAGTTCGCAGCCTTTTGATCTTCTTCCCTGTTTGATTCTCCACTAATGCCTTCCACTGCCTGAAGTTCTTAAAGGCTTCACTTTTATGCTTCATAATGAACACCCAAGTCATCCTTGAGAAATCGTCAATCATTGACACAAAATATCTGTGACCCCCTAAAGACTCCACCCGAGAAGGACCCCAACAATCAGAATGGATGTAATCAAGTGTGCCTTTTGTTCTATGTATTGCTTTAGGAAACTTGCTGCGATGTAACTTCCCGAAAATACAATGGTCACAGAATTCAAGATCCTTGACCTTGTGGCCACAAAGAAGATCCCATTTTGACAGAATTTGCATCCCTCTTGCACTCATGTGACCAAGCCTCATATGCCATAACTTGGTCATGTTGTTCTTATCAATCTCTGAGGATGCAACAGCAACAGAACTTGACAACGTAGAACCTTGAAGAAAATATAAGGTACCACGCTTTACACCTTTTAGAACCACATTTGAACTCTTGCAGACATGTAAAACTCCACCTTCACCTTGAAAACTGAAACCCTTATTGTCTAACATACTCAAAGATATCAGATTCTTTGTCATAAGTGGAACATGCCTAACATCATTCAATGTGCAGAATTTACCATCATGTGTTCGTATTTTAATCGAGCCTATTCCAATCGCCTTACAAACAGAACTGTTAGCCATAGAAATATTGCCTCCCCGTGAATTTGTCGATCTTCACGTTCATACCAGACATCTTTCTCACCGAATTTCAAACCTTAGACAGACCTGGCTCTGATACCAGTTTGTTATAACGAAAGCAAGAAAGATAATTAAGAACGTAAATAAAGAACACAGAGATTTAACGTGGTTCACTAACGATGTGTTAGCTACGTCCACAGGCAAAGGACAGAAAAGTTTTATTGATCTTGAGGAGTAAAAATTACAGATTGCGGCTAGGTTATGACCTAGATAGTTTATATAGTACTCCCTAGACATATGCGGAAAAGCCCAGAAAAAATAGGCCCAAACAGATAACCCTAGACCAGAATCCCATCTGAACAGGGACTAACTAATTCAAGGTATATTCTAACAATGACCTTGAATGGTCTTTGGGGTTACTTCATGCAATTTGCTTGCTGATCATGAGACGCATCGAGAATTTCGTGGAATTCTAAATGCAATGTTGTATATTGAATAGGCTGACCGAGCTTCTAGTTCTGAAATCAACATCGTTCTTGAGGTTGTCAGCTAAATATTATTTCAGAAATTATTACGAGATTCCTGTTAATGTGCTGTGAATACAAAATTTCTGAGAAGATTGAGAAGAAAATCAAAACGCTCATATAATTTGTATGCTTTTAATTTTGATGGGTAATAATAATATCACTAAAAAGTCAAAAATAGAAAGAAAGAGGGAAAAATAGATCTTAAAACACAAATGCTGGTAACTTGTGTCAAATCTAAATGCAGGATAATTAAGCAAAATCAGCATAGATCTCGTAAAACTATCCAGGTATTATAGTTATTCCATTAATTAATCAGGGACAGGGTATAACACTGTTAAAATTCTGGAGTCGTGATTGCAGAATATATTTCCAATATGAAATGGGCCTGGTCCAACACTAGTGCTACAATTTAGTTGACCTGATTACAAAAACTGAACTGAACTACAGCGCCCTATATTATTTCCAACATAAGTTGCAATCATCAGTCAACTCTCTCCCTTCTGCCTGCTTATTACAAATGGATCAGATACAGCACAAGTATGTTGATGTAAGAGGAGTGAAGCTTCACGTTGCTGAGATTGGAACTGGTTAATATTTGTTTTCTATTTTCAATTCCTTGGGCAGTTCTTGAATTTCATCTTTCTTTCAATAACTTCTCTTCTCTGCAGGTCCTACCGTTGTACTATTCATACATGGGTTCCCAGAAATTTGGTATTCATGGAGGCACCAAATGATTGCAGTGGCTAATGCAGGATACCGTGCAATTGCTCCTGATTTAAGAGGATATGGTTTATCTGAACATCACCCACAACCTGAAAAAGCATCCTTCATGGACTTTGTGGAAGACACCTTTGCCATTCTTGATTCGTTTCAGATTGGCAAGGTATCATATCCTAGACTTTATAAGAATTCATTGTTATGTATTTATGTCATGCAATAAATAAGCTCGTGATCGGTGTATTCAAATATGCATTGGAAGCAACTAAAATAAACTGTTAACAGGCTTTTCTGATTGGGAAAGATTTTGGTTCATGGGCTGTCTATCTGCTCTCCCTTCTTCATCCAACTAGGGTTTCTGGAATTGTCTCGTTGGGTTTGCCATTCTTCCTTCCTAGCTACCAAGAACTTCCAGAAGGTTTCTACAGTTTCAGGTGGAAGGTAACTGATTGATTTTTCTCCCAGATTGCTTTTTGTACTGGGCATATGTGTGGTTGATGCAGACACAAAGTCCAATACAAATTTCATCCGTACAAGCTGACGTGTCAAATAAATGTTGCTATTACATGTCCGGTATAATTTATTTCTTTTACTTCCATGTAGCAATAATATAACACTTGTCATTTTAATTTGTATATAGGAGTTAGTATAGAAGTTTGTATACATAGTAGTACTCCTTTCCTAATATAGAACTATATATGTGGCTGAAGACTTGAGGTTAGTATATTATCTTCCACATGAATCTATTCCAGGAACCTGGAAGAGCTGAGGCAGACTTTGGCAGATTTGATGTGAAAACTATCTGGAAAAACATCTATATTCTCTTCTCAGGAAGTGAAATTCCCATAGCAGAGAAAGATAAGGAGATTATGGATTTGGTGGATCCATCTTCTCTTCCACCACCATGGCTGACAGAGGAAGACCTTGCTATTTATACTTCATCATACGAAAATTCCGGATTCGATTCTCCAATGTTAATTCCTTACAAGTAAGAATTCACTGAAAGTATCAATTCAACTTCCTACCTCATAATTTTATTATTCAATTTTAGAGCTATATTCCTATTTTCCTTTTTCTTTTTCAAATGCTGTAATATTCTGTTCCTTCATTTTTGTAGACAACCAGGTGAAAAGCCTGCGATCAGCAATCCAAAAATTGAAGTTCCAGTGCTATTAGTAATGGGTGGCAAAGACTACTACCTCAAAGTTCCAGGGATTGAGAAGTGCTTAACAAGTGGTGAAGTGAAAGAGTATGTACCTGATTTAGAGATAAAGTTCTTGGCAGATGGAACACATTTTATTCAAGAGCAATTCCCAGATCAAGTGAATGAGCTCATTATCAGCTTCACTAATAAGCTAGGCAAGTGATCAAGATTAAGAAGACAGTGGCATCTGCCCATGAAGTTCATAAAAAATGGTATCTATGTTCTTGTGATTTCTGAGGACTATTGTTCTTCTTGGTTTATTGAATAAAGGGTGAAAATTGGAAAATGCAATGCAACAGTTAAATATGTAGACAATTCACATAGAAAAACAGTTAAAGTATGCTATGATTTTCATGTATCCAAGCCTACATCAAGACTGAATACGGATATGGGATTTCTCTTTCAGAACTTCACGACTTCTTATGTTGGAAAGCAGAACTTGTAGATATGCGGTCCTTGAAGGACTTCAATCTAAGGCTACCTCAAATACTTTTAATTTCTGATGATAGCATAATATCATCCGCATCTTAGTAAAACATTAACCTTTATCCAATCCAACTGCAGGATAATCAAACGAAAACCGCATGGAGCTTGTAAAAGTTTCCAATTACGAGATGGGCCTAGTCCTGAAATCCTCCTATAATCTAGTTGACCTGATTACGCCAAGAGAACTCAACTATAGCCCACTAAATCCAACGTCTAAGTTATATAAGGTCTGTAACGACTAGCAATCATAGGTCAACTCCCGCTTCTGTCTCACTTTTACAAATGGATCGGATACAGCACAACTATGTGGATATAAGAGTGAAGCTTCACATTCCTGAGATTGAAACTTTTTGCTCGTCTAGAGGTCCTACAGTTGTATTGTTCTTACATGGGTTCCCAGAAATCTGGTACTCATGGAGGCACCGAATGATTGCAGTGGCTAATGCTGGATACCGTGCAATTGCACCTGATTTAATGGGTTATGGTTTATCTGAACATCACCCACAACCTGAAAGAGCATCCTTCATTGACTTTGTGGAAGACACCCTTGCCATTCTTGATTCTTTTCAGATTGACAAGGTATCATACCCTAGACTTTACAAGATTTCATTGATATGTTCCATTTGATTAATGTTCTCACATATGGTTGGAAGCAACTAAGACAAAATGTTGACAGGCTTCCCTTGTTGGGAAAGATTTTGGTTCATGGCCTGTCTACCTGCTCCCCCTTCTTCATCCAACCAGGGTTTCTGGAATTGTATCATTGGGCGTGCCATTCTTCCCCCCTAGCCCAAATCGATACCAGGAACTTCCCGAAGGTTTCTACATTTCAGGTGGAAGGTACTTAGATTTTTTCCCGCTCTTTTCAGTATTGGGCATATGTGGTTTCATGTGTATGCCTCGATCATACATTGTTGATTTTCCTAAAGTATCTGTTGCTGAAAACCTGAGGTTAGCGTACTATCTTTCATGATTCCATTCCAGGAACCTGGAAGAGCTCGGGCAGATTTTGATCGATTTGATGTCAAAACTGTCTGGAAAAATATCTATATTCTGTTCTCCAGAAATGAAATTCCCGTAGCAGAGAAGGATACGTAGATTACGGATCTGGTGGATCCATCTTCCCCTCCGCCTGACCGAGGAAGACCTTGCTACCTATACAACATCATTTGAAAATTCCGGATTTGATTCGCCAATGCTAATTCCTTAAGATGATTAAGGGACTAAATAAACTTCCTCTGCTTTTTTTTTTTTGAATAATTACAAATTTACTAGTATTTTAAACTAGATTCCTACTGGTATTTACAACCAAGGATCTACTGGAATTTAACTGGGAAGATATTAGACAGTTGTAGAACACCCAACATCCAGAAGTCGACCCAGATGTCCCTGGGAAAAGTCCCACAAATTGTGGGACAACCTTGCCTCTTGGCAAGGATCGAAGGCTTGCCCTCCCACTGGGAGGGCAAGCCTTCTGACCACTGAGGCAAAGCCTCAGTGGTTAACTTCCTCTGCTTTAAGTTCAATATTCTTGACCGACCAAATGCTTAAGATTCAATTATTCACTCTTGCTTTTAGGGCACCGCGAGAAAAGTTCACCGTCAGAAATCCAGAAATTGATGTTTCAATGCTATTAATAATAGGTGGAAAAGATTATTGAAAAGTACATAACAGGTGGAGAAGTGAAAGAAAATGTGCCTGATTTAGAGATTAAGTTCTTGGCAGATGGAACCCATTTCATTCAAGAGCAATTCCCAGATCAAGTGAACGAGCTCATAGTCAGATTCATTATCAAGGAATGCATCTGATCAAGAATAAGAAGATCAGTCATCTGTCCAAGTCGAGATTTTCTTCGATAAGAAATGGTATCTCGCAGTGCAGTTGCAAATAATGTTACCAAAACGATTACTAGTTTGGTTTACTGAGTAACGGAGGTCATTACTACATATAAAATGTGAAATTTGAAAATTGCATTGCAACACATGTAGACAATTCACATACAAAAAAAGGAGTACCTATGCTATCACTTTCATATACATGCATCCCAGCCTACATCAAGACGACTGACCATAAAAAACAAAGAAAAAAGCTACAAAGAATAGAAATCAAAAAGGGGAAAATGAAGAAAAAAAGATATAGGAGCAAAACCAGAGAAAAGGGTCAACCAAGACTATAACATGGCCATGGGCACTGGCAGCTTCCAAGAACAAACACCTATCTAAGTGAAAGGATGGGGCTGTACAGAATCTCCATTTCTCCAGCTTTCATGGTACTCTACATGATTCAATGACTTCACTCACAGCTTTATGAGTCTCCGCTGAGATCATGTTTAGTGACAGATGAAATGCCTAACGAAGTTAAAAAAGACGAGTTAGATGAGTTCATAAGATTACCAAAGTAAATTGCTGGGATGGAGGCATCACATGCCATGTTCAGTGATCTAGAAGTTCAATTACAGTATACATACCACAAATCTCTCTAGCACGGGTACCAGAATTGCCAGGTTGTGATTTGGGAGACATTCAGCAATGGCAGTACGTATACTCATGCTGTTAATAGCAAAAAAAATATATATACTTCAAATAAATTCAACCCAAAAGAAAAATAGACAAAAAAGAATTGATGGGAGAGAGGGAAACCTTTCAGTTGAAAGAAACGCAAGCAGCAAGGCTGCATAAGCTTCCACAATCATCTTCTCTGCTTCTTTCTCCCCTTCTAGTACTGCTACCTCAGGATTCTGTAGAATGCAAATACAATGCACAATTTAGACAATGTGTTACGATTAATTTACATCAGCTTGATCACAAGAAATTAAAATGCTACTGAGCTTCATTGAACTATACTTTTTGCATAAAAAGTATCAGCCAACAGATTAAAAGCATGAAAAAAATGGATTAGTCTGGAGACTTTCAGTGAGTCCTCAATCACTGACTCTCTAGCATCCGATTTGCATCACTATGCGCAATAAAATTACAAAATTCCATTAAATAATGAGAAAAAGTCACTCACCAAAGGCCCCTCATTTCCTTCCCCAGCTGCATCACCTGCCCCTCGGTTAGCAAGAAAGATGGAACATAATAGCGGAATTACATCCCTGTGACTCTCTTCTCCTAACCCCTCCGAAGTAGGCAATGGAATTCTGGCTGCTGCAAGCCGGGATCTACAGCAACCTCATTGTAAGTTTTAAATTTTAAATAAATAAATAAATAATTGTCATGCACAAGCAACTATAATTATGGGAGGCAGCATAGGCTCGAATTCTCTGTTAAGACAAGATACAATGGAGCAGTCTGGCAACTTGAAAGATCAATCTCAACAATGAATAAGGCATTTCACAAGGCGTAAGGATGACTAGCATTATGACTACTTACCTTATGGATACTTCTAAATGTTTGAAAATGGCATATTCAATCCTCTTGACTTCGCAAAAACAAACCTTAAAATTATCTTAACTGCCAATAAAATCTCATACTTTTGTTGTAAACAAAATCAGACCAATAATTCAAAGTGTCATCTGCCAACAACTTCATACAATGTACATGTGCAATAACAGGATAGATATTAAGAAGAAATATTAACCTGTTATGTCCATCCTTCTCCACCAAGTTCACAAGGAGGCCCAATATGGCAACAAGAAAATCTAACTCTTGATCAGTCAAATGTATATCATCCTTATGGTCAGACTCCAAGCCATCACTGAAAGGGAACAAAGACGAGCTGAATGAGGGGAAGTGACTGACAATCAACAAGGACATGGTCTCCAGCCCTCCACATGCAGCTATTTGCTGGCAGCCAATGGGGTTCTCATTTGTTAAATTCATTAGAACCTGCCCACAAGTTAATATCCATATGTTAATAAAGCTAACAACCTGCACAATAGCAAGGCCATGATAGGACCAAGAAGAATTCAGTAATGGCAATGCGACTTCTGCTCTGTACCACCATATAGGAAGTTGACAAAATGTGAAAATTTTATACCTTGACAGCTGTGAGAAGGCAATCAGCTAAAAGGGTGTATTTCTCTTTATCGTCAGCATGTGAGCATGAGCTTCCATGAGAAAAATGATACTCCCCACTACTTGATTGCTGGTGTTTTTCCCCATTATTTGATTGTTGCCGGCAATTTTCTGCAGTAATTGATTCTTGTTGGCTCATTATCATTTCATATTGATACCCATCTTCAAGATCTCTGTGCATGGCCGCATTTCTTTTCGCTCCAGACTTTTTTTGTTTCCCAGATAGTAAGTCCCACTTTGAGGGCTCAAAAGCATCTTCATCAAATGCATAAGGATCTTCACTATCCTCTAAAAATCCAAACTTGTCATCTTTTCTATTGTTCGATCTCTCTACAACACAAAAGTTTGACCTTGAACCATTACCACTTAAGGATGTTCCACCATGGGAATTCCTTAATATCCCACTGCATGAACTGGACAAGGAAGAATGGGATCTCATTTTTAGAAAGCAATTATCATTCATGGATGTAGTGGTAGTTTCAGAATTGGATTCAGAATGACCCAAACGGTCAGTTAAGGACCATGGACTGTTCTCAGAAATATTCAAGCTCTTTTCAGAATTGGAGTCAGAACTGATGAGTATGACCTCAGGACTGCCAGCTGCAAATTAAATAAGAATAACCGAAGTTAAGAGAAATAAAGAGAAAGAGAGACTGCCACATATATGTGCTGAAGAAAGACCACCAAGTACCTCTGCAGTCTGCAACTAAAGCCAATTCAGATGCATGACCAGCCCCATTTCCATCCCAAGTACTGTACAATTTTTCATCAATGGAGGACGAACTTCTAGGTAGATGAAGATCTAGAAGTCAAATGGAAATCAATCATCATTAGGGGCCAGTTAAATATTTTGAGACTTCCAGGAAACACATTAACGCATACCAAAAAACAGATCATTAGTTCAGTAAAGCATTTGAATATAATAATAATGCTTCTAGATGTTGTGAGTTTCAAAAGCAAAATTCATGCAATGATTAAACTTTACTTCCAAGGTGCTGTGACTGTACTAGATGAACAAAAGAGATAATGTTGAACATACTCTCACTCCTTTTACTAAAGAAAAAGTAAAGTGCCTTCACATGTACTTATATATTCTACACATACATATTTATAGGTATGTAAAGGTAGATTATATCAATACATACACACACATATACTTGCAAATACTTTCGCCAAATCAACAAATATAATGTCTTTCGACAGAATCAGTATATGGTCAATTAGATTACTTCATAATTACTATTGAGAAGTGACTTCTTAAAATAGCTACCAAAAGTAGGTTAATTTTTTAAAAATCCCTTTTCCAATCATTTACCAAACAAATATTTAGTCCAAAGGTGTAAGAAAAGTAATTTTCAACTTCTCAAGAGCAATCCTAAAATATGGCCTAATATTGATATTATGTTACAGAAGAAAGAGACGAACCAAAATAAATAAAAAATGTTAAAATAATAATCCTTAGCAGAACTAACTACCTGACAGAGCCTTGATAACGCTTATAATGAGTTCTATAACAGAAAGTTTGGATTTATGAGACTCTGAGTACTCTTTCATTCCAAGCAGATGACTCTGTACCACAAAACCAACAAAAAATAAATAAATAAAAGATCAAATGTTCAAAGTTTAAGGATTCCAGCAGTGTTGGATTTTGCAATAAAACTGATAGTAGAAATTTTTACCTGATTATCTTTACTTAGGAAAGTAGCATTTTCCATGATTTTCAAACATTTTAAAAGCAATGCGAGGCTCTGCAGATCCAAGTCATGTTTTGCATACTGAATAGAAGGTGAACCATGTTTTACCCAACCCTGCATCACAATTTATCTATGCCTTTAGAGGAGCTTCTTCAAACAACAGTCAAATTCCATTAAAGAAGCTTCCTATGAGAATATTCAACAAATGAAGATGTCCAATATTCATTATTAATCATCAGATGGGTTGATAACCAAGGGCATAAAATTTCAACATTTGTTCAGAAGTTGAAAACGAAAATCAGAAATAGGTAAGTATCGGAAGATAGTCAGATGACTGTAGCACGTCAGAACAAGGGATAGCAGATGAATAGCAATGACCACATTGCTAAAATCAGAGAAGTAAATTTGCAAAAGCCAAACAAAAGGATAGCATATGGACTCTCTCTCTCTCTTTCCCCTATCCTCAAGACTTGCATTAATTAACAGAAAACACAAATTCAAAAAAAAAGGAAATAAGAAAACTCTCATAAATTGAAGCTTTACTATCTCTAAACTTTTCATTTGATGCATTACACTCCAAATACAATAAAACGCAAACATGAGATAAAACAAACATACAGGCTCACACCTCCATAACAGAATAACAATTCATGATGACCTCAAAAACCGCATCAAGTCCTCCCGACTCCCTTAGTTTTTCCTTGAAGTTGCCCCCAATCTTCCTTACTGTGCCAGTGGTGTCTGATTGGATGCAAATGACAGAAAAGAGCATAAATACACAATCAGAGATTAAAGCAGAAAGAAAAAAGAAATAGTATAAACTGCATTCCCTTGTATTTGAAACTGATAGACATACATTTTTGCTAAGTACTAAACAGATATGCAAACATGTAATACATACACAACTATATTTTTGGCTATTATGATCTATCAGAAGTAGAAAAACAATTTAACAATTTAAAAAAACAACATTAGTAGAATCTCAAAATCTTAATTACTAACTTACAAACAATCAGCTGATATTGTACACCATGACAAAGCAAGGAGAAAATCCAAAAAGAGTAGAGGAGTTTGTTACAACTTGCAATTTGCAAAGAATTGAGCAGATGGCTTGACTTGAATTATTTTTCAAATATTAGCAAGAGAATATATTAAAAGTTTAAACTAACAATGTTCAGCAGGCCAAAGAGACCATTGGAATTTGCAAGGAGAAACAAATAAATAAATACAATAAAAAGCCATGTCTAATACAAAAGAGACCTAATTCAGTAGAGAAAGACAAGCCTACCAAGGAAGGAAAGAATTTTGCAGTTCCAAGTGAATGGAATTTACGATTCAGTTGCAACTACAAAAATTTGACGGAAGCTAAAAGTCATTCATTGAGCACTTGACATAAAAATGCTACAAAGTTTGAATTATATAGATGACCTTCCAGACTAGACCAATTCATCATTTATTATTCACCGAAATGCTAAAACTATTCAATCATTCATGATCTGACCTTGGCAACTCCAACATGATAATCCAGATAAAGCATAAAACAAGCAGCATGTAAAATTAGATGATGGGATGATTTGCCACAATACCTTCAAGAGAAATTTTAGATAAACAAGCCTTTTCCATGGTTAGCAAAGATATCCATTTCGGGCTTAACTCTGGCCTCTGCATACTATCATCATCTCCACGGGTTGACTTCAATTCCTTGCAACTGACAAGAATTTCCTGAACCTTGGAAAAAATGGCAGAGGAACTTGAATCTAAAATTTTAGTTGTATCTCGCAATATGTCAGCATCCTTACGTAATGCCAACAGCTTAGAACCTATTTTCCGCGATTTGTCTTCAGTGGTAGTAGAGGTGACTGGCTTCAACAGTTTTATTAGAAAACAAATGCACCTGTGCGACTCCAGGAGGTGATCATCTTGACCCTGATATAGAAGCATTTAAACATACCCTTAAATATAGTACAATGGGCAACAACATTGTCCAGAAAAGATGTAGGTGGTTTAAATTTACACCGAAGAAAGATTCAGTCAGAGCAACAGGCCTTCAAGCCAAAAATCATGAATCAATAGAAAGCCTGATTAGGCATGAAAATCTAATTCATTTCTAAATCTTATAAAGGATCTCCCACACATATATAGGTGTGATCTGTAAATATAGGCTCTATAAATTATTTGAAACAGTTGATGTTTTGAATCATGTGAAAGTTTTGTTTATATATTTAAACATCAGTGAAAATGATACGTTAGATGTATTCTTTTGTTTTGATTATGGTTAGGAACAGTTCAAATCATACATACTATCCATTAATAAACAAAAAGAATTACAACTTCACCATCTGAATAACTTACATCACTAGTCAAAACGTAAAAAAGCGCAGCAGCAGCAAGGTTGCTGGGGGAATCATCGAAGTTGAGACCCAAAATAGCATCAATAATTGTCTTCGCCAACCTGGAAACGTGTTTCAAAAGTCAATCACAGCACAGAAAAACACGCCACAACAATTCTTATTTCTGCAAGACAAGATGCTAAGGCATGCAAACAATCATACAATATAGTCAATAGAATCATTTAGGAAGGGCATGACATTAACAGAGCAACTCTTCCATTAACCTTAAGAGAATTTTTTTTCAGATACAAATAGAAGAATAATCTCAAATGTTTTAAGATAAATTTCAAGCATTTTGAGATGCAAAGCCATCCCAGTGGAAATGATTTTGAACATTAGTCAACCTGTGATGAAAAACTACAGTCCGCCTAAGCAACTTCCAAATCTATAAACAATTCACAAATAGTAACTGATTTCCTAAACCCCAAAATGCTTTGCAAAGATAGCTTATTTGAATGAAGTGATGGCCATGCTAAAGACAAGAGCTGCTTAGCTGACCACAGGCAAACAAAACCTTGCACAAACCACCAATACTAAAGGCTCAATCGGTCAAACTTAAATCTGACAAACTCATCCTTACATTTTCAGCTACAACTAACATTAAGAAAGCTTGACAATCAATTACTGGCTCAAGAAAGCTTGTGTATGACATCGAAATTTTCAAATTCACATAAAACCCATATTCCAAATTTTGAAAATTCCACCCATTATTAAAAAGATAGAACAGTAAGACCAAACATTAAACTTAAAACCCTGAATTAAACAATCTAGAAAAATTTAAGATCCTCTCAAGATTCACATACCCAATAAGCCCAGTTGAAACATTTCAACACATCTGCATAAATCAAACTTGAAATTTTGCAAGATTCAAAATGAAAATTCAAACTTTAATTCGAAAGAGAAAGACCCATCAAGAATTCTTAAAAATCACATACCCTTCAGTCCGCAGAAGTCTTCTCTGCTGAGCTGTGCCACAAATCGACAACAAAGACAACAAACTAGCTCTCCGGATCCTCACCTGAGACCCTTTCTTTAACCCATCAATGGCGAAATTCACTTCATCAACATGCTCCATCATCTCTCCGAACTCCTGCGCCTCCATAAGCGTCGAAGTCGGCGGAATTAACGGCCCAGAATACACCCCCTTCTTCTGTTTCTTTGACTTCCGAGCAGCACCGTTATCCGAATCAGTAAAATGAGGTCTTGACGAGGGCAAAGTTGGAAATGAATTATTGTTGAGCTGGTTGTTGTTCTCTTGTGAGGACCAGAAAGAGGAGGAATCTTGAGAGGACGAAAACGGGAAATCGTAGAAATCTTGAGGGGTATCCTGAGAAAGAGATAAAGGATCTCCGAACGGATCCTCCAAAACGTCGTCGTCGTCGGCGTTAGACAAATCAGAGTACGTTCTCGCTAACCCTCTGTTCCGGCGTCCGTACGTCCTAACAATCATCCTTCGAATCTAGGTCCGCCGGCGTCGTCGTTTTTGCTAATTTGAAAAAAATCTCGAATTTCGCATTTAAACAATAAATGTAAGGGTAATTTTGGAAATATAAAAAATTCCGAGGACTGCGAGCTCAAGAAGAGTAGAGAAGAGGAGAAGGTTTGGTTGAAGGGTCGAGGTGAGATCGATTTTTCCCTTCTGTGAAATTCAGTGTTTGATTATTTATTTTTTATTTTTTCTATTTTTTTTATCACTCTCGGTCCTTTTGGAGGGGTACCGGGGGAAACGGGGTTTGCTTTAAATGACGATTGATGATATCAATATGAGGTGAGGGGTAGTTTAGTCATTTAAGTGATAATATTAGCATGCCGTCATAATGACTAGACTGTGCAGCAGTTTTGAAAATGGCGAACAAAAGCATCGGATGTTTTCTAAAAATAAAAATAAATAAAATAATTTCAAATCTCTTTATTTCTGTATTTGGAATAAAAAAAAAAAAAGGAAGGGATGACATTTTATGATTGAATATGATTGGTAATTAAATAAACGTATTATTTTGAAGGCGTTTTAATATATATTTTTTTTTAAATTTAAAATTTTAATAATTAAATAAAAAATTTGAGAAAAATCATATTTATTTTTTTAAATCATTAATTAACTATACATTTTTATTTAAATAATTATAATACTCTTATTTATTTTAAAATAAAATTTAAAAATTTTAATTTATTCAATATTTAAAAAATTAAAATAATTAAAATTTTAATTAATAATATTTTTTATTTATATTTATTTAAAATTAGTAATTTACCCGTATTGATATTTTTTTAAAATTTTTATCGTTAATTAGTTTTATTAAAAATTTTATGTAAATTCGAAAGCATAAATTTATTTTACCAGTTATAAAATTGATATTGAAATGTGAATTTAGTATAAATATGTATGCCATAAATTTTATATTAAAGAGTTTTTATAGGAATAGTCAGGTTGATAAAGTTATGGAATTGTTTGGTAAAAAATTAAAAAATATATGGTTAACGCCAAAGAATTTGCGAAAAAAAATAGTAAGAAAGGTGGCCGCTTTGTATATTAGAATTTCAAATTTTGATAAATATGACTAGGGGTGGCAATTCGGATAAACGAATCAAATTTGGGCCGATATGAATACGATTCGTTTAATATTTGTTTGACGCGAATACGATTCGTTTATTATTCGTATTAATTTTTTTAAATCCGAATACGATCCGTTTATTTAGATACGATTCGTTTATACACGATTATTCGTTTAAGATACGATTATTCATTTAAGATCTTATTATTCGTTTAAGATACGAACACGATTCGTTTAACTTAATAATTATCACTGAGGTACTTAAGATATTAAAAATAATATATTTTATTAAATATAATATATATTTAATAATTAGATGCTTATATTATGAATTATTTATAATAAATAAATTTATATTGCATATTTTTTTAAAATTTATTAAAATATATTCGTTTAGAACACAATTATTCGTTTAAAACACGATTATTCATTTATTTATTTAAAACACAATTATTCATTTATTCATTTAATTAATCGTATCTTAAACGAATAATCGTGTCTTGCATGTTAAATATGGATACGATACGAATAATAATTATATCAATACGAATACGATACGATTATTATTTGTATCAAAATTCTAAATCCAAACCCGTTTAATGACACCGAATTTGTATCTAATAATCATATTATATCACAAATTACCACCCCTAAATATGACAAATGAATAAAAATTAATTAAATTATTATTAATTAAAATTTTAATTATAATCATTTAAATAAAAATAGATGGTCAACTAATAGTCCATAAGGGGTAAGTGTATTTTTTCTCAAACCTTATATTTAAGTGTTAAAATCTCAAATCTCTGGGGATATGTATTAAAATTCCTTATTTTGAATTTCAATTATTTCTGTTTCAATTTACTCTATTTTGTTGACAGATAGTCTTTGTGTGTAATATTAATGTTAATTTTAATTTAACCATGACAAAAAATATGTTCGTTTAATAATTAATTGTGTTTATGCATTTTAAAAATTCTAAAATATATTAAGTTCTTCAACTTTCGTTTTCAAAAACCAAAACGATTCTAATCTTGCAAAGTTGGTATTAATGAACTTACTGTTAATCTTATTTTATCATGATATAAGTGGGTGATGCTCTTTAAATTCAAATCTTAAATGCGAAGTAATGAACTTAACCGATTATACACTGTTAAAAAATTGAGAATTGAAGAAGAGGATAAAATCCAGCTGTTAAATTAAAATATAGACCTCATTTTTTCAGTTAAAGGAATCAAATTTTAATAAATTTTATTTGTTGAATTAATTAATATTTAACAATTATAGTTATAACTTGCTATTAAAGTAGTTAACTTGAGAATGTCAATTTAATGGCGGCAATCGAATTCAACTAAAATTCTAGTTTCATATTCTACGAAATTTACGAAAAAATTATTTTTAACGAGACTCAAAATTTGTCTTAATTTAAATATATATATATATATATCTTAAATACACAATAAAGGATTAGAATTGTGGTGTGTACTAAATCAAGTGATTCAAGTCCGGTTGAATTTGATCCAATTTAATCGGCCTTTTAGGTTAATCATTTCTTTATACAGACTCAGATTTGCAAATTTTTTTTTTTTATAATTTTGAAGAAATATTATTATTATTATTATTATTATTATGATTTTCTTTTTTGTAATTTTTGAGTCATACTTGATTGGTAGGTCCAGGCAGAGCCATAATCGTGTCCGAACAACTCCGAGTTGAAATTTGAATGATGTCTGACGATGATGACGAGGATGAGGATGAGGACGAGGATGACGACGAGAATGAAAAGGAAGGTGTGGTGGTAGGGACAAGGCACATTAAATGTGATTTACATTTTCATTATCGGCTGTAATTTTTTAGTCATACTTTTTTAATAAAACAAAATTCTTAAAATTAAATAAAATTTGTTATTGCATGAATCCTAATTCATCAATTTTATTATTAAATTGCATTTAAATAAATTTTGGTCAAATTTGATGACGAGCAAGTTGACTCGGGTTTCAATAAAATCAAATCTAAATTTTGACCATAAAAATAAATCAACTTTCCTAAAATTGATATCAACGGGAGTTAATTAATAAATTGAATATGACTTATAAATTAATGCGATAATATTATATATATTTTATAATTTTTAAATAAAATAAAATAAAAAATTTTGTTATAATTTAATATATTTTTATTTAATTTCATAAAAATATAAGATATATAACAATAAAATATTAATATAAATTTAGCTTGTATAATAAATATACAAGAGATTTGTATGGTTATTGTAATAAATTAGTCTAAAGATCATTTTTGTCCGTTTAGATGAAAAGATTTGACAATTTTTTGTTTATTGATTATCTATATTTGAACTCAACAATGAATCTGGATTTAATTTTAAGAAAACAATTATTAATAACACAATCCAATTTCATTAAACAAACATATAAATGGCACAATGAACTCATTCTACTCAAATCCTTTATTCATATTTTAGAATGGAGAAGATATTAAATATATTTAACATTCATGAAAAATATTAAAAATATATTCATCATCGTATTAATAAAGATCAGGGATTATTTAAGTCATAACTATAATAAGCATTTAATTTCTTTCATTTATTATATTAGCCAACATTGCCAGCATTAAAACATCTTAAAACCCGTAATAAACTGATATAATTTAACAGTTTGCTTCCTTATTTTTCAATCACAATTTTTAATTTTAATGTTCAAAAATTAGACCAGTGACGGACGAGATGAAAAAGGGTCATTATCAAATAGGGTAATATGAATTGCTAAAATACTATTTACGTCCGAAGATTTTTCACTTATGCCAAATAGACCCATGTAAAATAAAATAAAGGTTTAACTCATTATCATTCATATTTACCACATCTCGAAATTTGAAACTGTATTTTTTACTTTCAAATTTATGTGTTTGCTTGAGAGGAAAAAGAAGATATTGAATTTGTTATGTGCTTATTATATTCAAATTTGATGGACTCATTAATTCTTTTAAAAATATTTGTTATATAGCAGTTAAAAGTCATAAATGACACTGACTTTATTCGGTAGAGGTAACAAATTCCTGAACCTAAATAATATTTTAGCAATATATATGTTAGAGATATTTTCAGTCAATTATTCTAAATTTACTTATATTTCATTATAATACAATAATTATTTTAGCGTTAGCTACAGTAAAAAGTATATATATCTCACTAAGCTATAAAATTTTAAACATTAGTCCAAAGAATTTTAACAGATCAGTTGCAATGACCAATATGTCCTTTATTGTAATTTTATTAAAATAAATCCCGCTCATGCATTTCATCAAATAATTTTATAGCAAGCCACATCTCTTTTTTCAGATAACCATCGATCAAATTGTTTCAAGATGCCAAATTCTTATCATCTATCCCAGACTTTGAATACGTTTGTATCAACAATGTACCAAGCGCACCATCATCTAAACTCAAGCACACTCTTGAACTACTGCTCTATCTATAATTTTATTGACGAAAGCTGTGGAATTTCACTAGTTTGCTTAACCTCGAACTCAACACAAGCACTTGTGCAACCAAATTTTTTACAAATGCAAGCTGTTGCTCAGGAATCTGACTCACCATCTCATTCGTTAAATGGCAATTCTCATGCAGAATCAATCCCTTGACTTCATATACCCAATAATCATGGCATTCCAAGGAACCAAATTTCTATTGGGCATGCTATCAAAAATTTCTCTAGCAACATCAGCTTTTTCACATTTTGAAAACCCATCAGCCAAACAAGTCCAAGAAAATAAATTCTTCTCAGACATTTTATCATACAACTTCATCGCAACGTCGACCTACCCTTTTTTCACGTAGAACT
Organism: Melia azedarach; assembly: GCA_028052125.1. Classification (NCBI taxonomy): domain Eukaryota; kingdom Viridiplantae; phylum Streptophyta; class Magnoliopsida; order Sapindales; family Meliaceae; genus Melia; species Melia azedarach. Next base: position 9,389,177 of record CM051406.1, read on the forward strand.
ATTAATCAAACATTTCCAAGAACCAAATCCTTATCCTCATCACATCAAAAACTCTGCAATCCGAATCAGTCTATCCATATTTAGCATATATACTAACCAAACTACTCAACACAAACTTATCCAACCCAAACCCAAGTTTCAACACCAACCCACGAATTTGTTTCTCTTCTTCATCAACATGCAACCTAGCACAAATCACAAAAGGCGAAGTTGGTTTGATGGTGGAGCAACAATAAGAAATTGGCGATAAGCGTCCGTTAGGGGTTGGTGACAAAGCTGATTTGGTGGTGTGATGGTGGAGGTGGCGTTCGTTACTCTTCCTTTTGTAAAAACTAGGGTTTTTCTTTTACTTTTTACCGTAACGACAACTTTGTCCTTGTACAGTTAAAAAAGTTTTGACGTTAAACATTTATAATTTAATGAGATATTTTTGTATTAAGTGTAATATCAAAATAATTATTAATTTATTATATTATAATAAAATACAATTAAATTTAGAGTAGTCACTCAAAAATATTCTTATATTTTATTTAATAATATTCAAAATATTAAGAAAATAAAAGTTAGCCAACAAAAACCGAACAAGGCAAGGCAGACACAAGTAGTAAAGTTCACACGAAGAGTCAAAGTATCTGAATTTCGAAACTGCACTACAACCAGATAAGCGGCAACCAATAGGAATCAGCCACGTAATAAAGCACGAAAACATATCCTTCCTGTCCCACACGTTTCCGGAAATTGCATTATATTCTGTAAACTTTATAATATCCTCTCACTAACACCCCTATTTGGAGATTTTTCGTAACACGTCATCGTTCCGAAAATTACGTGAGAGACCAAAGAAACCGTGTGAATTCGGTAATTTATTCGGAAAAAAAATCTATAAATTAAAAAGGAAGCCCCAATTGCAAGTAGAACAACCTTTATTTTTACTGTTAATTAATAAAATTAACAATTGTTTTTTAATATTTTCGTCATCGCTGTACTAATTTTGACCTTTCGCTATCTGGATCTAGGGTTTCTTTTTTTCAAGACTCGTTCTTCAATCTTCGCCATCATCATCATCATCGAGATTACAAACCCTAGCAATCACCACCACTCACTGATTAATCAATTCAAATAAAGCGGTAGATCATCGAAGAAGAAAAGTTGTCTTACGATCTATCTAAGAAAACTTGTTTCTTGTTTAAATTTGTACAAAATTCGGATCAAATCTTAAGCACTGATGATGATCATGATTTTTTTTGAAAGAGAACAAACCTGATGAGCTTTGTTATACTTGATTTGACGATGAGACGGAAAATCGAAGCCGAGAACTGAGATTTTTTTTTTATTTTTTTTATTTTCGGGAGATCGGAAGGAGAAAGAAAAAAAAATGTATAAAACTTTGGTTTTTCAAGGAACGGAAATTTTGGGTGAAGTAGAGATATATCCACATCAACAAAGTGAAGAAGGTGAAGAAAAGAACAAGGAAGTGTTCGATGAAATCAGAATAAGTTACTTCTCGGAAGCAAGTGAGAGGTGTCCACCACTCGCAGTCTTACATACCATTACATCTAGTGGGATATGCTTCAAAATGGAGTCTAAATCATCCGACAACACGCAGCTTCATCTTTTGCACTCCTCCTGTATCAGAGAAAACAAGGTATATATCAACCCAAAATTGACAAAATATAATTAATAATTTATATAAAAAACAGAACTTGCAGCTGTAAAAATAAACTTCTGGACCTAAATTAAAATAGAAAAAAATTTGGCAAGTGACAGATGTTCAATGAAATTAATTGTACTGATTTTTTGGCAATTTCACTGGACCCATTTGGCAATATTGTTGCAAGGAACTAGGGTGAACTTTGTGAAAAAATTGTGTCTGTTCCGCCCCCAATTTTCTGTTAACATTGGAACTTAATAGTTTTGCTCAGAATAGAAGTTATGAACTGATTTTATAGAACTTTGAACTCATTGGCTTTAGTCTGGTTGTAAAACTTGCTAAATTTGGGTTAACTTAATGGAACTTGTCTGATGTTAAGCATGTGTTTGCATTATATATATATTTGTGTCTTCTTCATCTTGTCATTAGTTTTAGCTGATGGATATTCTTTCTTGCTGATGATCGTGCCAATGTTAAATTGCCCAGCATGTTGTAATTATTATCATTGTTTATGGCAGCAACTGAGTCAATGAATATTGAGAAGACTTTTCAAAACAAGTTTTCAGGTCTTTGTAGGTTTCGTTTCATTGTGTGTGGAGTATTTATGATGTTAGATACGGAATACATAACCTAGGGTGTTTATTTGTAAAACATCTCCTGGATGTTGCCCTCCGCATAGTTTCAGAGCAATCCTACATTTATTACATGTGATTTGCTTCCTGCCAGTCTGCTTATTTCTATTACCTTTTATTGTGTGATGGTCATGCTCAGATATGGATATTATTGGTGAACATAGATGGTGATTATTGTTTTGGTACCTACAGACTGCAGTGATGCCACTGGGGGCAGAGGAGCTCCACTTGGTTGCCATGTATTCTAGGAATAATGAGAAGCAGTATCCATGTTTCTGGGGATTCAGTGTTACATCTGGACTGTACAATTCTTGTCTTGTCATGTTGAACCTTCGATGTCTTGGAATTGTATTTGATCTGGATGAAACTCTCATAGTTGCAAATACAATGCGTTCGTTTGAGGATAGAATTGAGGCTTTGTTGCGCAAAATAAACACTGAGGTGGACCCACAACGTATTGCTGGCATGCAGGCTGAGGTCAAGCGTTATCAAGAGGACAAGGGTATATTGAAGCAATATGCTGAAAATGACCAGGTTATTGAAAATGGGAAGGTGATCAAAGTTCAGTCTGAGATTGTTCCAGCCTTGTCTGACAACCATCAAACTATTGTTCGCCCACTTGTACGGTTACAAGAGAAAAACATTATTCTAACGCGCATCAATCCTCTGGTATGTGTTTGAGCTCCAAAGTAAACTGCTTCGATACATTGTTTTCTTGTTTCTAAGTGCTATTGTGAAATTACCATTCCATGTATCATTTTCTTTTTCAATTTTCTGGTTTGCTTGCAATTTCATGTGTGTTTTCTTCTCTCATTCATTTGAAATTTGATTGGACCTACATCCACATTGGGACTTCAATGGTTCTGCATATTCATCCTTGGGTTTTGATCAGATGGTCTAAATGCGTTCAAACTTTTATGATGGTTCCTGTAATCCTGTATTCTGAATACAAACTAAGTCTGTAAATTCATCAGACTACTTTGATCAAGTAACATAAAATGCTTGTATCCCCACAGATTCGTGATACCAGTGTTCTTGTGAGGTTGAGACCTGCATGGGAAGATCTGCGGAGCTACTTGACTGCTAGAGGGCGCAAGCGTTTTGAGGTCTATGTATGCACAATGGCAGAAAGGGATTATGCTTTAGAGATGTGGAGGCTTCTTGATCCGGAGTCAAATTTGATAAATACAAAAGAACTGTTGGATCGCATTGTGTGTGTGAAGTCTGGTAAGTTGCATGGCCCAGCTTGCAAATGGCTGATGCCTCTTTGCAGCTTTTTCTTGTTGTGGTAACTTTTGCTGCAGATATCTGAAATAGCATGTTCTCTATGCTTTAATGCTGCTTAATATATATATATATTCTTTTGTTGATAGGTTCGAGGAAGTCACTGTTCAATGTCTTTCAAGATGGAATATGCCATCCTAAGATGGCACTGGTGATTGACGACCGCCTGAAAGTGTGGGATGAAAAAGATCAGCCTAGGGTGCATGTTGTTCCTGCATTTGCTCCATACTATGCTCCTCAAGCTGAAGTACATGCTCCTGCCTCTAGCTATGTAGTTTGAAATTCAGTGTTTCCAATGACACACATCCAAACGTTGAACCACTTTTTGGCAACATGTACTCATGATAATTTGTTATGTTGCAGGCAAATAATGTTATTCCTGTCTTATGTGTGGCAAGAAATGTTGCGTGCAATGTTAGAGGTGGTTTTTTCAAGTGAGAATTCGAAACCTTTGTAAACTTGTCCTCCATGGACAGACAAACACGCACACACTCATCCATTTTCGTCATTAAAACTTGGCCTAATTTGTTGATGACTTAAGTGGTATTTTTTTTTAACAGTTAAATTTGGCCTAATTTGTTGATGATTTAAGTGGTATTTTTTTTGCTGTAATATAAACTTTGATTTTGCTAACAGAGAATTTGATGAGGGTCTTCTGCAAAGCATATCAGAAATTTCATATGAAGATGATATTAAGGATATTCCTTCTCCTCCTGATGTGAGCAACTATCTAGTTTCAGAGGTTAGTCTCGAATATTTTGGTATTCTTCAGATATTTATGGAGCATTCAATCCTTAGTCATCGCACACTAATCCATGCATTTACACCATCTGCATTATCCTTCAATTGTAATGTTTTTATTCATATTCTTGCCTATCTTTTTCTTTTGATCTTATGTTTTTTCTGTCCTCCAGGATGATGGTGCTACTGCAAATGGAAACAAAGATCCTCCTTCATTTGATGGCATGGCTGATGCTGAAGTTGAAAGAAGAATGAAGGTATTATCATTAATAATTTTTAGCTTTTATTTCATCCATTGATCCATATATTTTTGGGTCTTTGAATCCTAGGTAAAAAGAGATGCTTACTCATTGGCTAGTGAGGTTCAAGGCTTATGGTTGTGTTGATGTTGTCACATTGATATGTAAAAGTATTAAGTTTATTATTCTGTCTTCTTTATGGACGGCAAATATATTTGCACCTCGTATGCGTCAGAGTTAAAATTAGTTCCATTTCTTATTTGCTTTTCTTTAATGTAGGAGCCAATGTCAGCTTCTTCAGCAGTCTCTTCAGCCTTCAATAGTTTAGATCCAAGGCTTGCTTCTCTTCAGTATGCAATCCCGTCTTCTTCTAGCTCCGTCCCTCTGCCAACATCTCAAGCATCAGTGATGCCATTTACCAATATACAGTATCCTCCAGCAACTTCATTAGTTAAACCACTGGGGCATGTTGGCCCTCAGGAATCAAGCTTGCAAAGTTCTCCTGCCAGAGAAGAAGGTGAGGTGCCAGAATCGGAATTGGATCCTGACACGAGGAGAAGGCTTCTCATATTGCAACATGGGCAAGATACAAGAGATAATGCACCAAGTGAACCATCATTTCCTGGGAGACCACAAGTGCAGGTTTCAGTTCCACGTGTGCCATCACGTGGAGGCTGGTTTCCTGTAGAAGAAGAGATGAGCCCGCGACAACTGAATCGGGCAGTACCCAAAGAATTTCCTATAAATTCTGAGCCAATGCAAATTGAGAAGCACCGGCCTCATCATCCATCTTTTTTCCCCAAGTCTGAGAGTCCTATCCCATCTGATAGGCCTCATGAAAATCAAAGATTGCCAAAAGAGGTAATCCATCTTAGTGGTTTTCTAGGTTCCAGCTCTGGGTTGTATGCAAACAGGTCTCAGTTACTTGTGGTGATTGTTGAACTGTGTCAATCTTATATATTATTTTTATTTGCAGGCACTTCGTAGAGATGATCGGTTGAGGTTAAACCATACACTGTCTAGTTATCAATCTTTCTCAGGTGAGCTATGACACATTTAATTAGGTCAAACCTTGGCTGATGATTAGAGAGATATAATTGAAACACATGCACATTTGTTTATAGTTTTTCTTTTAAGCTTTTCAGATATTGTCATGGATTTATGAGCAGTGCTAGGATGTTTTTGTTGGCTGTAGATTATATTCTAGCCAATATATGAAACTATGTATACATATATTCATTATTTTAAGTGTGTTTTATGTTGGCATTCCAATTTGAAGGTGAGGACCCCTTGAGTAGATCATCTTCAAGCAGCAGGGATGTTGACTTTGAATCTGGAAGGGATGTTTCAAGTGCAGAAACTCCAGCTGGAGTTTTACAGGATATTGCTTTGAAGTGTGGAACGAAGGTAATGGTAATAGATTTGTACTGTATCAGAAAATTGCTGATTATGTTTATGATTTACGTTCTGCCTAACATCTTTCTCTTTTTTTTTTTCCCTTTTTTTATTATAGGTGGAATTCAGGCCAGCCATGGTTGCTAGCACAGAATTGCAGTTCTCAATTGAGGTTCTCTGTGCTTTTATTTTTTCAATTCTTAGTTTATCATTGGTTTCAGTTGTAATATGATAATTTCTACTTTTGTTGAGAATTAAATCATTTCTCATGTTTTACCTCTTTACCTCAAGTATGCAAATTAAGTTAATTAGATAAAATAGAACATTTTGTTTCATTTTATTTTTGACAATTTTTTTATGTACATTTTTTGTGTACAGAAAATCTTAAGTAGATTTTGGGGCTTTCTAAAAAAAGCAGATATTTGGGTCATTAACTACGCTTTTAATAGACTGGTGTTATTTTAAAAATTAGCTAGACAACTAAGAAGTTCAAGTAGCATGCAGAACAGCAAGCTGCATTCTCGTCAAAGTAGTTAAGGACATTAAAGTTAAATCATGAAACAACTTGTAGTGATAAAAATATATGAAACTCTAGATGCCATTATTTTGTGGACTTTTTAGCTAGCCACAGCATATTGAGCTTTGCCACAGAGAAATAGCCATATGTACACATTATACACACTCACTCATATAACTTCCTATAATAGTCCCATGTACCAAGGAAAATGTAATATAAGGAAAACTAAAGAATAATAAGTTGTGTTTGGTGTCTGTTATTTATCAGGCAACTGTATAAGTAAACCTTTTAAATCATTTATGACCTTTTGGTTCACAGCTTTTATAACTTTCTAATATAAACGTTGTTAAGTGTTGCCAAAAATGTTTTTTGCCAGTTTCTAAGTTGAGGGTTGGCATGCCTCCATTTTCTCATCTTGTTATTGTTTTTTGTGTAGGCTTGGTTTGCAGGAGAGAAAGTTGGAGAAGGAATTGGTAGGACAAGAAGAGAAGCCCAACGTCAAGCAGCAGAGGGATCCATCAAGAAATTGGCTCGTAAGTTCTTGTTTTTCTGGTTGTATTGTACTCAGCTGATTCTGTCAGTTTTTAGAGTTTATGATGTAGATACTTGGTCATGTTTACTTATATGCTAATGCAGTCTTGATGGAGAACTTAATGACAACAAATCTTTAGGTTCTGCTTCAGTTCAATTTAGATGTTTAAGATCCGATGACCTTAGCATTCAATTATCTCAAGTCATTTATATTCTTCTAAACTTCCATATCATCTAGTTCTGTTAGTACTTGGGTAACCCTGCAGTTGGCATGTTAGTTGTGGCTTATTCATCTTAGAATTCTGTGATTCTGACCAACTTAGAAAAATGCTTTTGCAGATATATATATGTCACGTGTTAAGCCTGACTCTGGTTCTGTGCATGGAGATGTTAGTAGATTTTCAAATGCAAATGACAATGGTTTTTTGGGCGAGATCAATTCATTTGGTTGTCAGCCTTTGCCTAAAGACGAGTCTCTATCATTTTCAACTGCATCAGAGCCATCTAAGCTTCCTGATCCAAGACTGGAAGGCTCTAAAAAACTAATGGGTTCAGTTTCTGCACTTAAAGAATTAGTGAGATTTCAGGAACTTGAGCAAATTATTATCATTATTTTGTTAATTTAGATTAATTGCTTGTTCTTACAATTACTGTTGTGGCATGGGTTTATGGTATACTTCAGTGCACAACGGAGGGCCTAAGGGTAGTATTTCAACAACAGCCACCGCCTTCAACTAATTCAATCCAGAAGGATGAAGTTTATGCACAGGTCTGCGTTTACTTATTTTATTTTGTGTGCTTTAATGATTGAAATGAATTTTTAGAGTGCTTTCTCAAGTTCAGTAAGTGCAGAACAGTTGTGTTCCACCGTGCTCAGATTTTGTTTAAACTATAATTGATGGAATAAGTTAAAAAGCATTAAAAAGCAAAATTATTCTAGGTTAGATATATCAAAGCACAATGGTCCTCAAATTTAAATTTGTAACTAGACCTAATGAGCTTGAGTTTATTATTTTTAACATCATTATCATGCCTTTTTGTAATTATAAAGGGAGTACATTTTTATTAATGATGAATTTTTATAAGGACCCCCCCTCTTACGATGTTATGTTCCCATTGAGTGGCGACATGGTGCATAAAGAAGAAAGACAGAGGTTGGATTCTCTCACCATTGGCATGTGGGGCACCCTTGGTGGAATGTGGATAAAGGAAATAACCCCTGGCACAGAAATTCTTCATATATTGTGTGATTTATGTACTTTTGGTTCACTCTGTGGTTTAGCCATTTTTGGTATTGATCAAAATTCCTACCAATCGAGTAGTAGACTTTCCAATATAAATAATAATAATAAAAGACCTAATTCTCATTGGAGTACTTGAATCTGATATTATGGCTCAAGAGTTCAAGCTAACTGATCTGCTGCTATGCTTACGAGACTCCTACAAATAGGACTCTCAACATTTGAGATATGACTTTTCCTGACAACAACGTGTATCAGTTCTTGGTTTGAGGTTTCAGGAATGTTCCTAACATCTTCTGTAGAAATAAGCAAAATAATATTTTTATATATTATCATTATGTGGAGTCTAATATCTTGTTCTGTTTTGACATTTTGCTTTAGGTTGAAATTGACGGTCAGGTGTTAGGAAAGGGGATTGGATCAACCTGGGATGAGGCTAAGATGCAAGTATGTCTTGTTAGATATTCAGAATTTTCTTCATGACTAGAATTTATGCACCTTATTTGTCATATGCGCTTCTCTGAACACCTGACATTCTTTTCCTTAGGCTGCTGAAAAGGCACTTGGAAGTCTTAGATCAATGTTTGGTCAATTTCCTCAGAAACGTCAGGGTTCCCCAAGGTGTGTGATTTCCCTTTTGGCTGTTGCTAAGCTTCATTTTTGAAATTCAGAATTAGATCAAGGCTTAAATTGAGCTGGAATTGGTTTAAACTGGACCTAATTACTGTGCTTAGGGGCCAATGTTTGAGACCCATCTGGCCCTACCTTTTTTTTTTAATTTTTATTTTCACCTCACTTTAGATTCCTGAACATGTGCTAAGTGATATGCAGCTGAATTTTTATCATCGCCATCCCTGTTCTTATTTGTTTTTACAATGTGGATCAGGTCAATGCAAGGGATGTCAAGTAAACGACTAAAGCCGGAATTTCCACGAGTTTTGCAGCGGATGCACCCTTCTGGTAGATATCCCAAGAATGCCCCTCCTGTTCCATGACAAACTCACCATACTCTTTTTTTTTGTATTCCCACGCTTCATTGATACCTGTTGGCGGCACATTTTGTATTGTACATACCATAGAGATGGGCTAAGGGGCTGTCAAGATTCAGGACTGCAGCATTCGACTGTTACCCATTAACCTCATCATACCAGATTGACCTCATCGTCTTGTTTTGGATTCTTCAGAAAGGAGGAGATAATCTTGCTCAGTGACTACGATTCCCTGATGCCATGTGCTTGGTAGTTCCGGTCATTACTGTATTGTCTCTTTGGAGACACATCTGACAACATCGGGACCGACTCACTTACAGTTGTATCATTTTTTTCCACCTCCAAAATGCATAGAAGCCCGAGATGATTAAAAGGGGAAGTCATTTAGCTTTGATTCTTCTCTGGTTGATGCCGCATATGGCAACATATTGTGTGCTAAATTCTTCAGACGAACGGAGATATTGAACTCGGTGATGGTTAAAGTGACGGCATCTGTCTCTGGCTTTCCCATACAACACATACTAACCATCCACAATCATATTGACTGACTGCCTTCTTTCGCGGATCCCTACCTGCCGGAGGATTTATGTCCATTATGAGTGCTGACATTGGTGAAGTTACTGACTCATGTAAAACAGTTTCTCACTTGTTATAATTCATAAATTTGGAATTACTTTGTCACCAGAGTCGTTTAACGGAGTGTCCGATTGCATGCCAAAATTTTAACTTTCCTTTTTCCTTCGATTGTTATCCATCACACTTTAAAAAGAAGAGAAGGTTGGTTGAACAAGAACTCATATACTAATTATTAATAATAATAATAATAACAAAATAATGACGCAGTTTTAAGTTAAATGTCGAACTCATTAAACACTTTGAGGACTTCAACCTCTTAATTTTAAATTTTTTAATTTTGGTAACGTTGCATGTCTCAAACGGATTTATTTTACTGTATGAATAGTTGAGGTTGAGGCTACAAAAATCTATTTCATAATAACGTGATCTGAGATGTGTACGATTGGGATAAGTTTTAAGATTTGCAGCATTGTTCTAGTTTTAATGTCATTAATCGTTTCCTTTTTGTTCTTTTATCTCGTAACGTCCGATCTATCTAACCTTTTCTTGGATCTAAGTTGGTTTAAGATTAAGGACGCATGGCGTTTACCTGTGAATTTTGATGGCACATATTTGTACACTTCATATGGGTGTAACTTAAGGATTTGATTTTTTTTCATTGGCTGAAATAGTACAAAAAGATCCTACGTCAATTTTTGGGTTGAATTTGATTGTATATTTATATATTATATATTATATATTTTATATATATATATATATATATATATATATATATATTTGTGAAAAAAGCAGATACTTTAGACACAGTAAAAACTTTGAGAAAAAAAACAAAAAAAAGGTCCGAAAGCCCGATTTTGAGTCAATTTACCACAGTGAAAATGCTGTTGACAAGTCAACAATCACCGCCACAGCCCACCAAACACTAAAACTACGTCGTTTTATCAATCGGCAAATAACCATTTCATTCCATTTCACCTTCCTTGCTTTGCTTTGCTTTGACAGTTCAGCAAGAGTATAAAAAACGTCAAACGCGAAAAATTAGCTTCAACTCAACTTCAAAGCAATTACCAAAACTTCGATCAATTTCTTACGGAAACGCAACTAATACGCACGACATGTCGTCGTCCTTTGATACGTTCACCATGGACGGTGAAGAACAAATCCAGAACTCGAATCATCACTCGTTCAACGACGACGCCGACTATTCCAACTTTGGTTCCTACTCTAACTACAACACCGCCGACGATTTCTCCGCCGAGCACGGCGAAGTTTCGGTAGATCACGTGCAATCTCCTGAGATCTTCGGCTACCAGAATCAGGAGCCTGGCTACTCTCAGTCTCCATTCGATTCTGTTCATGTAGAGAACGGTAACGGTAATGGAAATGGATATGGGGGCGAAGATGTGTTTGTTTCTGACGGTCCTATTCTTCCACCTCCCACCGAGATGACGGCCGAGGAAGGCTTCGCTCTTCGCGAATGGCGCCGGTGAGTTTGCTTTTTCCTTTTTTTCGGTGCTTTGATTTTGTCGGTTTTGATCTGATCTGTTAAGGTTTACTAAGCTGTGATTTGCCTGAATTTAACTTAGTTAAGCTGTTTAGGAACTGAATTAATGAAGTTTTCTTTAGCTCAGTGTAACTTATCTGATTGATTTTTCGTGGTTTTGTTTGGGAATTTTCTCAGATCTGTTTTATCGATTGTGAATGTTCTTAGATCTGATTGCTTTTTTATATATTTATTTGTTGTGTAGTTGATTCTTTGCTTGAACTGTTGTATTGCGGTGTTTTGTCGTATTCAAAAATTGAGTTTATTGATGCAAGTCATTGAATTGAGGTTCCTTATTTAAGCAATTAGGTAGGTAATTCTGTTCGTCCTTTTCTTGTTGAGCTTAGTTTCATCATTGAATTTGCTCAGATCTGTTTTGCGTTTTAGATCTGTGCCCCGGTTTTAGTTTTCAGTTGTTCCGTAATGCGTTCTTTCCAAGTGTTTGCTAACATGTGATTTAAATGAACAGCATTGGACTCAGTTTGATTAATGTAATCTATGGAAGTAGTTCAATTTTGAGTTGTGTTCGACTATAGTCTGATGTCTTTGCTTACTACTGGGGTGCTTAGTTTCGGAAGTGTAATTTAAGACTCCTGTTTAATATCTTCCCTCTGCTGGTTACAAAATTGGTGCGTGTTAAGTATTAGCTTTTGTAGAATTGAAGCTTTCTCTTACTATTGGGTATTTCTGAGGGTTTGATTTTGAGTGAATTTGTAGAAAAATAATTGGTTGCTCCTATATATAGAAATAAATAAATGGAGCTTAGTCAATCTCTTCTAGGGTGTTAAATGTTTTTTCTAAATTTATATCAAATTCATCCTCTCAGTTGGTTATTCGCTAAAAGAACATAAAGCGTGGTTTTGTGTGTATGCATTTCTGAACTTGCATATGTTGGCATTTAAAATTGTCCAAACATAAGGAAACTTTGAGATTTATATAACAACTCTTCTGATCCAATCTCTATTCTGGATTTGTTGATTTAGAAGATTGAGGCTGTATTATAGGAATGTACTTTAAATACATAGTCCTACGTATGAAGTTGAAGTGTTTTGAGTATGATATTCAAAAGTTTAATATTCCTAAATGGAGTTGGAAAGAATCTCATTTTTGGTGCATTGATTTACTAGTGGCCCAGAATTGGAATTAGAACTCTGGAAAAGATGTTTATGTGAATATGGGTTACCTTCCAATGGTTACTGTTAGAACATAATGTTGAACCTTTTCTTACAAGTTTAAGCTTGCCAGAATTTGTGTGATAAGATTGAACCTAATAACTGGAAAAAATGACCTTACCAGAGAACTAACAATCTTATGCTCTTTTGCAAGGTCATTTTTCAGAATTTCTGGTAGGTTGAGAGAGCTCAATCTTATCAATAGCTATGGTATGTGATATCTTAAAAAATGCTGTACTGTCGATGGTTGAATTGATAATAGACATTGATTCTGTATCAAGGTGGTGTTGTGATCAGACCTACTTGCATGATTCCTTTACACTAATATTTCATGTGTTACAAATTCACATGTTATTCAGAGCCTAAGTTCTTTGTAGCTGTGCAATATGTTATGCTATGTGAAGGTAAGATCGGCCATTTGTCTGTTTTTTCTAGCAGGAAACTCTCCCCATGATATCCTACCAATTTTCTGTGTGAATATTTTTTTGTTACTTCTAGATATTTATGAATAAACTGAAAATTATTTTTCTCTCTAGATATACATATTAAGATTTATCTGGTAATGAGATTTATCATTTTTAACTGTGGTTTACCTGATGCAGTCAAAATGCCATTCATCTTGAGGAGAAGGAGAAAAGGGAGAAGGAAATGAGAAACCAGCTAATCGAAGAAGCTGAGCAGTATATACGAGCTTTCTATGAGAAACGGAAGCTTAATGTAGAGTCTAACAGGACTAACAACAGAGAAAGAGAGAAGGTATGATTTTTCAGAAAATCTTATTATACTGCTTTTTACATTTGATATGCCATGTATGACCCTACATATCTGGCTTGTGGCTGGAACAGTTATTCTTGGCTAATCAAGAGAAGTTTCATAAAGAGGCTGATAAGCAGTATTGGAAAGCAATAGGAGAACTCATTCCTCATGAGGTCCCGAACATTGAGAAGAGGAGAGGGAAGAAGGATCAGGAAAATAAACCATCGATAACAGTCGTCCAAGGACCAAAGCCTGGAAAACCCACTGATCTTTCAAGGATGCGGCAGATACTAATTAAGTTGAAGCACACACCCCCACCTCACATGTTGCCACCACCACCACCCGCAAAGGATGCCAAAGATGGAAAGGATGGAAAAGATAGCAAGACTGAAAAAGATGCTAAGAATGGAAAAGATGTAGCACCAGCAAAAACATCAGCTAAAGATGCCACCACCAATGGTTCTTCAGATCCACCCAAACAAGATGCTCCAGCTGCTAGTGACCAGCCTGCCACCGAACCTGAGCCAACACCAGCTGCCTGATTTCTTAGAATGCACGTTTTACAAACTTTCTTTTGTTCTATTCTTTTCTATCCTTTTAGTTTGTTCCAACATTCTCAAGATCTTGAAATTCTTATTCTTTCCTGTTTCAGACATCGATAATACAAGGATTACGCATATGGCTAGCTCTTTTGTATGCACATTTAACCCTGAAGTGGTGTTCTTTTTGCTTTCCGGAAATATTGTATGGACTGAATTTTGGAGTATTGTAATTGTTCTTATATGGTTTATGGAATTCTTTTTTTTGGACAAATTTTTTTTCCAATATTCTACTTATTTTGTCTGCTTGTACATTACATGAAAATTGAACTCTGCAATTAAATAGTAATTTGTAGTCAATGAAGGGTTGTGCCAAAATGATTCCATGATTATCTGTCAGTTGAAATTGATGGAAAATGATGGAACTAGCGTCAAAAGATAATATAAATGTAGCTATCAATTCTGATCCAAATAGATTATATAAATGCAAGACCATAGCACACTGGCAATACCTGTTACTATTCTTATCTAAAAGAACAGGAAAATAATAAACTATGTGTTTCAAAAAGATGTAAGATTGTCTGGTTTATAATTGATCTATGGAATGAGATTATATTATATTATATTATATTTTTAAAAAAGATTATGAAAATAAATACACATGCATATAATTTTTTTAAGTTCTTTTATCTAATTTGGATAGTTTAAAATAGGTTTGATATTTTTAAACTATCCAAAACTGAGTAATATTAGAATTAAGATTCTAGTGTGTTATAAGTAAAATTTTTAATTCTTATTTATAAACTTAAAAAAAAAAAGGGTAATTTCTTTATTGGGATTCTCGGGTCAATTTAACACGAATTTTGTCTCTACACATAATAAGGTTAATTCACAATCACAAGATTTTCTGGTCAATTTAACATCAAGGATTTTTTTTTTTTGTCTCTCAATATAGACCAAGGTTGATTCAATCATGAATATATGATCAATAGTCGTCGTAAAATATATAAGCATTTAGAATTTTGTATTTTTTTATTAATATTTTTTTAAAAAAAATTAACAAAGTTCAACGTTACGTAAAATATATTACATAATTAATTTAATTTTTTATATACTAATTAAATTTAATTAATATTTTTATTATTTAGACAATTTTTTTATGAATATTACACGTTATATTTCAATCTACTAATATTAAATTAAAAATAGAGTCGGAAGTTTTAATTGAATTGAGTCTAATGCTATCTTAGATATTTGTCCTCACAAGAAAGTAAATAGTATCACGAAAGAGGAAAATTTACTTACATTCTAATATAGTAAACTCCACTTTAAGTGGGTAGACCTATTCTAAATGAAAAATAAATCCTTATAATTGTGAATGAAAAGGATCCCGACCACTTGGACTAGCCCAAGTGGTTACCACCCAGACACAATTAACACTGCTAAAGATGCCCAAATTGTACAACGAGCTTAGTGGATGCATGAGTGCCCATTCTTGCGACACACTCGGTTAACAGTATAAAAGTAACAATCAAAATATTGTAAATAACGAATTGCCCCTCCACGGCTCCACAATATCTGCTACCAACAACTCTATAATTTCTCATTTAGACCAAAACTCAGAAAAATGAATGCAGACTAACATACATGTAGACTAAAATTCTAAATTTCTGTTCCTCATTTTGTCGATTTGAATGGTACATGCCCTCAAACATTCGAGGATCAATTCCCAGAATTTACTTCATTCTTATTCACCTAGGCGTCACCTGTGTAATGGTCTCAGGAACAGAACTCATCCGCTGAGTGGAATCTGTTGATTTTTTGTTTGTAGACGCCACAGAACTACTACATTCCGAAGCTTGGAAAAAACCGGGGGCTGTAAGTTCCTTCTCATTGAGCCGGATGTTCTTTGAAAGCATCTCAACTACCTGACTCATCATCGGTCTTCGGCTAGCAGCTGCTTGGGTGCAGAAAAATGCTACTTTCATGTACCTAATGGCTTCCTCTGCTGGGAATCCTCCCATCTCTGGATCAACTAGCTCCAGGAGTTTCCCCTCTTGGTGAAGCTGCCATGCCTGTTGAAACAAAAATATTTGTTATATGGAATGGTTTTGGAAACAAATCATTTTGTGTAACTGCAAGTAGTAAAACCTGAACATGTCTGAGAGCAAAGCGATGTAAGCAACAGAAGATGTTGACATAAAAATTAAACACAGCTGTAGAAGTATTAAGTCAATGGTGAAATTGGAGATTAGGAAGAGAAAACAACACACCCATTCCAGAAGAAATTTATGTTGCTGTCCCCATATTGCCTTTCCGCTGTTTCTACCACTAATTATTTCAAGAACAAGGACTCCGAAACTATAAACATCAGCCTTCATGGTCAGCTGTCCACCCAATACATACTCTGGTGCCAAATAGCCACTGCACGGTATGAAACCATGTTGTTAGTTGAGCTACATTTTCTTCACTTCAATCTATTACAAGAACTATGCAAGGTCTAATGACAATATTCTAAACAACTTTCTCATGCTTTTGGTGTCTCAAAGGAGTAATTGCAGGACCCTTCGAACGGAAAAGTTCAAAGTTACTTAGGCACATATTAATTCATCTAGCACGAGAGCAAGTTCCTAATCCTAACAGAAAAGGAAAAGGAAAATCAGTGGAATTATCTCAATATATTGCACCTAAGGCGCTCTATACCAAAAGCCTATCCACTAATCATTCAAGAACTAGAAATTGTAAAAATTTGTCAAAACTCCCAAGGGAAAACTTAGGAATATTGTTCTTTGTTTGTATTTATAGTGGATAAAATCTCATCTTTGTTTTACCTCATTTCCTTTGTCTGCTGTTCCTGTTCTGGTCTCCTGCTCTCATGCATGTAGTTCACACCACATAATGATGCCAAGTTAATTAATATCTTATAAGGCGTAATTTCTGCTATCTAATATCAGAATTAGTGTCTTAACAGTCTGGTAAACAAACCTATGGAATTCAGTGACAAAAACTCATGGCAAGAAAGGTTTGAACATAAACTCAAGCGGCGACTTTTTATATTATTGAACCAAAGCAAGGAACATACAATGCCAAACAACAAATAGCAAGAAGATGGAGAGTTGGAAGATTGCATACGTTGTTCCTGCTATCCTTGTAGTAATGTGTGTAATACCATCTGGAAAAAGTTTAGCCAATCCAAAGTCTCCTATCTTTGGGTTAAACTCTTGGTCAAGAAGTATATTACTGGCTTTGATGTCTCTGTGCACAATATGTGGCACAAGTTCTTCGTGAAGGAATGCAAGACCTTTAGCAACACCCACACAAATAGCAGATCTTTTTTCCCAGTTCAGTTTTATATCCGTTTTCGTTGCACCTATAGACAAGGAAGAAACTATTTTTTAGTCTTCCATGTATATAGATCTAAAATTCAGCTTTCATGCTAAAATTTATATTGAACTTACCTAATAACACACGGTCAAGGCTGTTATTTTCTACATATTCATAAACCAATATCCTTTTAACTCCTTGGACACAGCAACCAATCAACTCAACAAGGTTTGGATGCCTGACATTCGACAGAGTATTGATCTCAGTTAAAAATTCGCGCACCCCCTGTTTTGACTCAGTGGAAAGTGTCTTCACAGCAATGTGTTTTCCACTTTTTAGGATTCCCTAAAGATTTCGGAATAGAGTTAATATTGAAAGAAAGAGTTCTGCAAAGATGAGCAGGACAAAAACAATCCCCAAATCTTGCAATATAAGGTTATGATCTACTATTGAACATTATATCAAGAATACCGGGTTTCATACAAATTATCTTAGAAAACATGAAAAAGGAAGGAAACTTTAGGATAGTCAATCCATATTTGTAACTGATGGTCCTCCAGGCAAGTAAATAACATAAATTTGGCGCGGCCACTAGTGAATAAATAATAAGCAAGATAATATTGAGGTTGTTCTATATACCATCCTAACAGTGATAAGTTAAACCATCAAAAAATTTTGAGTACCTTGTAAACAGTTCCAAAACCTCCTCGCCCTATCTTATTGCTTAGATGAAAATCATCTGTCGCTGATCTCAGCTCATTGTAAGGCAAATGGTTGACATTCCGAAGTAATTGCTCTAGCCAAAAAGATGAGCAACAAAAGAATTTACTTAGAAACAACTAAAAGCAGATTGCTGGACAAGAGATTAAATAGAATGATATATAGCAGTAAAATATAATGTGACTTCAAACTAAATCAAATCTAAAATGGCAACTACAACTACACCAAACTAAAACACTTAAAATTAAGCTGATGCACTCAAAGTACTTAAAGTAGGTCAATTGAAAATTTCCTGTGCCTAAGCCTTCGTAAAGAAGTGGAAGCGATGCAACTTCATAACTATCTTAAATCAAGATAAAATATCTGCAATTTGTACAATTTGTACAAAGTGATATAAGAAAACACTCAAACATGTCAAAATGTTTTAAGGGAAGACCAAATGAAATGTCGAGGTTATTGAAATTCTATTAATACATTTAACCTTCATGACAGAAATCAACTAGATTTCAGTCAGCATTAACTTGAATAATATGCCAAGGAATCTTCAACAAATGAAATCATCGCTTAACAAAGTCCTCACCATCTACGCCAGGTTGAGCTGGCTGCTCAGCACTTTTCTTCTTGTATAAACGCGAGCCAGTGAAGCATCCACAACTCATATCTGTATTTTTGATATTCTGCTGTTACCTCCCAGTTGACATAGTAAGACCTTCTAATCACAAATTAAAATCCCATTCAGCTACTTTAATTAAAGCCCAGATCACCAAAAACCCGTTTGAAGTAAAAGATCAAACAACAATATGTATAATCAATCTGATATGACTCATAACACCAAGTATCATAGAATTGACCAAACTAAAGCTCAGTTTTGAGAACTACGGGGTTCACGTTAATCAAACTCTCAACTTCGATTATAAATCTAAACTCCTTACGATCAAACCCTCCCATTTCCCTATCAAAGCTAAATTTAGCTCCAAAAACAAAATTAAAATTTATTCATTCCCAGATTTACTTAAATTACACCAGAAATCCAGCTAAACCCAGCTTAAAAAACAAACAAATAAATTAAGTAATTGGTAAAAATTACCTCGTTCAAGTTGATGACAAAGATCTTCAAGTCAAGAGGTCTGAAAACCTTCTCCAATTCCTTTGACTGCACTTCTGTTCTGTTCTTCTGACAATTAGAAACATAAAATTGTCCTCTGCTCTATTTCTTTTTGCTGGACAAGGCTTTTATTGCTTTTTTTTTTCCGTCCTTTTCTGTGTTTCATCTTAATGAACCGTCTTCAATTGAATATAATATATTATAAAAATGAAACATAAAAAATAAAAATAAAATAAAATAAAAACATTAGGTGTTGACGCAGCTTTCATTTTCTTGCTTCTGTTGATTTTGGAATCGTGTAAAACCGATCTTACGCTCCCGCTGCTTCCGCCTCTCACTTCTTCATTCACACTATCCTGAAAGCGACCGTTTTTTCTGTTATTCACTCCCCATATTTATCATTACCCTTTAATTCTCAAAATTAAAATCATATTTTGTATTTTTAAATTACTTAAATTCTGTTTCATGAAAAATAGTCTTGATTTTGATGTACAATATATATATATATATATATATATACTATTTAAAAAACTGATAATTCTATTAAAAATAATAATTAAATTGAATCAAAGATTTAACAACCCAGTCAATCTTAAATACAGGTCGATTTTGGTTAACGAAATTAATTATTTCAAAACCAACGACAATTTCTTAATAATCCCTTCACAAAAATACAAATTTTTTCTTTTTTTAAAAATCTAATTTAATTATTTTGTAAAGTCAGGTGGCCTGTTTTTCAAGCACGAGATAATATTTTATTAATAGAAGTTTCTTCGTCTGCGCAAACAAATAAAAAAAAAGATTAATTAATTATTTTTATGAAAAAAAAAGTTTATTAAATTAATTTATTATTTAATAAAATAAATCATTGATTATACGATGCTGACATTTGTTTGACGTTCGAGAAAGGTCATCATCGACCCAATTAAGAAAAGGTCAATAAAAGACAAATGGCTTGGTCTGTTTTCTAAATTTCTTTATCACTGAATGCCAAAATTCAAATTAAAAGGGCAATTTTTTCCAAATAAATTAATTAAGTTGGCACTAAATTACCGCTGTTTAATTGAATGCATTTATCTGCGTATGTAGGATATCTCGCCTTAAAGTTTATGATTTATTTATTTAGTTTTAATATTATTTTACCACCCAAATAATGAATTCAAACATTTATTCCCTTTTTGTATTCAAACCAAAGACTAAGAATTTGATTTTTTTTTAAAAAAATGAAATTAGAGTTTATTGTTGAGGGTTCTTATTTTTCTTAAAGATTAGGTAATATGTTTATATATAGTAATTCATTTTCTTTTGTTTATAATAAATGTCAAAGTTGAGACTGTTGTAAGTCTGGTGCTAACGAAAGTTTATGTCTAATTTAGATAAAATCTGCCTTTAATTTAAAATAAATTTATCTGAACGTAATTGTCAAAACTTGAAAATAAGGAAGAAAGACAAGTACTTTATCAATATATATAATATATATCTAAATAATTTACTTATGTTCGCTTTTAAGTGTTCTAAAAATCAAAATAAAAAATTTTAGTATATGATACATATCTTTATTTTTTTATTATAATTTTTAATTTTTGAAAAATATATTAAAAAGTCGAAGAGTAAATTTAAATGAGTTAAAAATTATAAGAACATAATCGAGAAAGAAGAAAGGAATATATAGTATAGCATAACCAATAAAAAAAGATATCTTAAACTTACGTTACCTATCATTTTATGAACTTAGATATAATAATTTAAAAAAATATATAAATGTATTAGTATATGTATTATTACAGTCAACCCCTATATTTATTAGGCCATATAAAATATTTAAGACAATAAGACCTGTCATATTTATTAGACTATAAATTTATTATTCTTTTAACTTAAATTTAAAAATATCAGGAGAAAAAAAAGTTATACATACGATTGATAACATTCTCAATTCAAACTTTAAAATTGTGCAATATTATTATTTAATTATTTGACATTGATTATTTCAAAGTAAATACAGCATGTATCAACAAATGTAAACGCATTCACATGTGTATATTTTTTGCTATAAAAGATGTTAAATCAACTATTATTATAATTAAATTAATGGATTTGCTACACCGAGTGTTTGTAGACTCGGGGGGACATACTATCTTATCATTAGCAGCTGACAATCTGCTGGCTTTTGAGTAATCTTTGCTTTGCGTTGTCTCGCTGCTTTTTAAGTCAAAATGCCAAAAAGTCTTCACGAACTATTGTGTGCTTACATTATGTCCACCAAAATAATGCCAAAAAGTCTTCACGAGTGTTTCTTCTTTGTTTTTTAGCTCACGTTTGGACACAATTTAGTCAATTTTCACATCAAATAAGTTTCCACGAAAGAATTCGAGAGTTTATACCAAGTAATCTATATATTATCATTAATTAAATTAATCTCTCAAAAAATAAGATAAATTTAAAATATTAATTAATTAAAATGAATAAATGAAGTAATATCTCCGTTATTATTATATATTTAATTAACCCAATACATAATATTAATTAATTGAATAATTTTATTAATTATTCTCAACTTTGCTTCATCCCCGGTCACTGGGGACTGGCCTTCTTGCCTATATAATTTTATTATTAATTCCCAAAATTTTCACAACAATTAATTCAACTCCAGAAGCATCAAATGTTGCAACAACAACAGCGTGAGGTAAAGCACTAACAACTAGCATCGTGCCTTCATCTTTAATTACTGAGAAACTCTCAATTTTTATATTCTTAAAGTCATTTCAGTTTCACAAACTCTAGAATTATCTAATCTAAATACACTTATCAAACCAAATCCAAATATAATCAAATACAATTATTTTTGTTTAGAGAAAAAAATCTAAAGAATTGTCAAACTCATAAATAAAAAGAAGAAATACAAGAAAGAAAAGAGATGAGATAAAAAGATAAGAAGAAAAGAGTAATAAATTTAACTGTGTTTACTTATAAATTTATCCTTAAATTAATTGTTTATTTCATAAATATTTATAAAATTTTAATTTTACCTTGAAAGATAACGTTTATTTGTTATTAATATGGTTATTATTAATAACTTTCTTATATTTCAGGTTATATATGAAGATTATCAATAAATTTGAGAATAAAATGTTTTTCTTTTCTTTTTATTGTGTTGATGAATTCGATATATTTTATTTCATACTTAAGCTTTTTTTTTAATCTAAATTATGAATAAAATTATTTAAATACTTAAGAGGTGTTCGTTTTTTAACTTACATACAAAAATTTGTTTAAAATATCTAAATATAATTAAGTTAAAAATTTAAACTTAAATTTGAATAATCAAATGTCGAAATGAATTACATATTTTATTTATTAATAATATTTTTAATTTATTACTTAATAATTTATATATGGGGAGAATGATTGATACTTTCCTCCAGGTTTGGTTTAATTAACCAAATCCCCCCCTATATTTTTAAAAAATTATTTGTCACATCCAATTGTTAATTTGACTAACTGTCAAATTATGCTTTTAAGGTAGATCTTCACATTATAAAAATAAAAAATAAATTAAATATAAAAATAATAAATTAATCCTTAAAAATACTAACCCTAAAACCACGTATTCTTCTTCCTAAAGAATGTCATCTTCTTCTTCTTCTTCCTCCACATCTAGTTCTAATTACAAATCAAGTCACAACTCTAATTACAAGTCAATAACTCCAATTACAAATTAAAACTTCAAAAGCTTTTGATTACAAATCAAAGCAACAAAAACCTTCAAAACTAGACCATAGGTGTGTCCAAAAACTTTTTTTTTCCTTCGCCGTATAGCCGCCAAGCATCACCACCTTATCATTCTCGTGTTGCTTTATTGTTGTTGCCTCACCAATATCGCTTTATCCACACCCTCTCTATGACCTCACCCTACTTCGTCGTCCCTCACTACTACCACCTTATTCACACCTTCCCTTCTCACTGCCCCTCACAACCTCAACGCATCCAGAAATGCAATAATTCCAACTAATCTTGTGGTTTTCCTTTATTAAGATAGGGTACTTTTGAATGCATTTAGAGAAGAAAATTAGACACTGAGAGGTGAGTGGAAGAAGTATGGGTTTGAATGATAGTATTGTAATAAAAGGTTGATGGGTATGGAACGTTATTGATTATTGACACTGCATAGTTCAACGGATTTACAGTAGAAGATAGAATGGATTTGAGCGTGGTGGTTGCTGTAGGGGATTAATTTGAGAGTTTAAGAAAAATTGTGAAAAACAAGCCCTGTGGTGATGAAATAGGCATAGATTTGGAGGATTTGTTGGATGGTTTCGAATTCAAACAAAAGAGAGAGTAGAGGTGCCAAATAGGCCATGTCGGCTATGAAAAATGAGCCCATATGGGCTTTTGGGCTGGGTCAACACAATATGCACAGTAAAATATATAAGTCTAGCTCGAGTCCACGGCACGGTTACTGTTCATATTGTGGCGGCCCAGTCAGTCAAAATGTAGCCCAATGGGCTATACAGTGTCACTGTTTATAATGAATAGTATACTATTCATCGTAAATAGTATTTTAATTTTACTGTTCATGGGCTAAATAGTAACTTATATATTTTTTTTCGGCCCATGACTGTACCAACATTATTCTCGGTACGACTCACAGGTTTTTTTTCTCAGCCCAGCCCGTAAACAGTATTAGGCCGTGCCGACACTATTTATCGGCTGGGCCATGCCGTGCTCGAGCCGGCCCGCCCGTTTTGCCACCTCTAAGAGAGAGTAAGTAGAAAAATAAAACTGAACTAGGTAAGAAAATTAGATAATATTAATAAATAATATTGTTATATAAATAATATTAATAAAAATTATATTATTATGTTTAAATTATTGTTTACAAACTCATATGTTATGTGTGGGGCCATCGTCTGTCAAATGAGACCCATATGTTTCATAAAATATTAGGTTATTTTAATAATTATTCTCAAAATTCAGAATTTTTTGTTCATTTTATTAACGATAAAATGTAATGAATAATTTTTGAAAATATATGAGAATTTAGTTAATTAAACAAAACACAAGGGGTATTAGTCATCCACCCTTTATATATATCAACAACTTGACATATTAATTTTATATTTTTTAGAATATATGTGTCAAAATATTAGTTTCAGATTTTTTATTTTTATAAAAACAAATAACTTTTAACATTTATATTAAGACATTTAAAGTAAAAAAAACAAACATATTAATTAAAATTTTATTTAAATTCATATTTCAACTATATGTTTATTAGATAGAAAAAAAATAAGTACTACTTTAATCTTGTGCTACTTACTAAATTTATGAATAAATCAAAACAATAATACACAAAAATAGTTTAAAATTTCCATATAAATTAAGATACAAAAATCTATCAACAAGTGAATAAGAGTGATTATTGTTCTACATTGATAACTTAATATTAGTTATATAATAACTCGTGTTTCTTACAAATTTAAAGTGAATTGCTACTCCTTTTTTCTTAATATTAAATTCTTTTAATTGAAAACTAAATTTGTTGACAATTCTAAGTGAATATAGACATAATTTTCACAAGATCATTTTGTATAATCATATCACAGTGCACTAATCACTTAGGTGGCTCCTAATTCCTTTTTTTTTTTTTTTTTACAGGGGAAGGGGTTCAACTTTTAGAATGAGAATTAGGGTTTGTTTAGTTACTTTAGTATAACATTTTAAATAGAGTTTTTTGGAATAAACATTTTATTTGTAGAACTTTTGTAAATAAAATTTTTGACAAAAATTTATTAATAGTTTGAGTATCACAAATAACTTTTGAAAAAATGTGAACAATTATTTTAATAGACAAATATGTAATGTTATATTTTAAAAAAATAACATAAATTTTTTAAAATAAAATAAGAATATTTTAGACAATTCTACTTTTTAAAAAAACTGAAAAAATTATACTACTAAAAATCTAAACTTTAAACTTCTTTTAATAAATTTTTTTTTTTAATTCTCAAAAGTTTTTTCAGTATCAATCAAACCACCCTAAAAATTTTAAAAATATTTTTATTATTAAAAAAAATCTTTTAATTAATAAAAGTATCAAATCAAACAACCACTTAAACTTTCCAAAATAATTTGGATTTATATTATCCTATGCTTGCCATTAATATTTTTTATAGATTAAATATTGAACTGTTCTAATATGTGTTAATATCTTTTATAGATTAATTAAGTGTAGGTAAGATATGATTTACAAATTTTATCCTATGAGTATTTCTATTTGGAATTCAGACATGGTAAACACACCCTAAATCAATGAATTTATCTTAAATTTAATATATCCCCAAATCAAGAAGAGATCAAAAATGAATTTCTCTTCGTGAGCTGACGAACTCAGAAACATAAAAGAGACCAATAAGCACAGCACAACAGAATGACCGCCAACCATTTTAACCGAAAATAAAAAAAATAAAAGCGGGGCTAAAGGACGTTGAAAAAAAAGCCAAATAATAATCAACTTCATCAACGGGGATCTGGAAAGCAATATCAACGAATGAATCAACCTACCAAGCCAATCAATCAACGAATCCCTAACCCAACACCTGGAGGAATCTCTCAAAGACCGCTTTAGCGATTTTTGTCTGCTCGGTCACAAACCCTAAAAAGCCAAAAACAAACCGAAAATTTCAAAAACCACCACCCACAAGAACCCCACTCACTCTCTCTCTCTATCTCTCTCTACAGTACTATCTGTCGCCTTCAATTGTGACTTTTACATTACACCTCCACTCTCTCTCCCCCTCGCTCTTTATATATTATAATTTAGGGTTTTCGTTACAATGAATAATAATAATAATAATAATAATAATACTGCTTCTTCTACTACTACCAATAGTAATAGTGCTAGTAATAGTAAGGAATCTGAGGAGGAGCCGGTGGTTCAGTCTGTCGAGGCCGCGATTAAGCCTGTTCCGGAGAAGTCGGATACGGTTGTTGCTGCTTCTGCTCCTGCTGCCGAGGAGGAAGTTATAGCCAAAGCGGAGGATCCGATGGATGAAGATTGGGTCAGTCCGGCTACTGTGTTTTGTATTCGGCTCAAGCAGCCTCGTTCTAATTTGCAGCATAAAATGAGCGTGCCGGAATTGTGTCGTAATTTTAGGTATGATTCGGTAATAATTGAATTAGATGATTGTATTGATTTTCGAGTAACCAGAATTGATTCATTTCGCTCCCTTAGGTGATTCCTTCAATAATTCTCCAATTTGTACTGTATATGAAATTGTGTTAAAAGCGAATGGTACTATGCTCGGTTTCGTATTGTGACTTGTATTTTCTTTGTGTCTATTGTAGCTTTTGCGCTTTGTGCTTATTTTGTTTAATTTTGCTTTCAGTGCTGTTGCTTGGTGTGGCAAGTTGAATGCTATAGCTTGTGCATCTGAAACTTGTGCAAGAATTCCAAGGTTGCTTCTTTTCTTCTTTATTTTTGGTCTCTTCAGCTGGTCCTGTATATTAGTGGTTTAATTGTTAACTAGAATTTTAGGTTAGTCTTAACTTCATCACTTTAGAGGAAATGCTTACCAGTAATTTTGTATTTCAGATGAATCTGGTTTTGATTTTTTGTGAGTATATGCCCATGATTATTTATTCTATCGTGTTGTTTTGTTTTTGTAGTTCTAATGCAAATCCACCATTTTGGATTCCCATACATATTGTGATACCTGAACGACCAACAGAGTGTACAGTGTTCAATGTCATTGCAGGTAATTTTTTTGTGTTATGCAGCTTTTGTTGTTTTCAATATAGAATACTTACTCTGTTGTTGTTGTTGGACAAGCTGAGTTTTTAGTTTGTTTACCGTCTTAAGGGAAGTAATTATTCTGAGCCCTGGCTGGATGAACCAAAAGCCTGTCTTGTGCTATTGGCTCTAGAGACATTGAACATGCTTATTTTGCTAATGTCTATTTATTGACAAGGTTGTTGTTACTGTGTTTAATGGAATACATATGCATATCAAATATTGTCTACCAAGTGGTTTAGTGTTTAGGATGTTCCTTTAACACAACAGCTTCGGCTCATGTAATTTATAGTTCATCATGATTTGTGATGAATCATTGTTTTTGACCTTAGTTGAGTTTAACATTGTTTTGTTGCCTTGATTACCTTTTACAGATTCTCCTCGTGATTCGGTTCAGTTCATTGAATGGTCCCCTACTTCATGCCCTCGTGCCTTATTAATAGCTAATTTTCATGGGCGAGTAACTATTTGGACTCAGCTTTCTCATGTAAGCTGTGTTTGTTCAACCATTCCTTAAAATATGCAAGTAGATGCCTTTTTCCTGTGCAATTTTTTTATGTGTTCTTGTTTATTTTGGTGCAGTGGTGCAACTGTAAATATGTTGGGTCTTTGTTTGTTGTGAATTCTTTTTAGGCTTATTATTTGTCTGTTTATGCAGGGACCAGCTAATCTAGTACATGATGCTAGCTGCTGGCAGCGTGAGCATGAATGGCGGCAGGATATTGCAGTTGTAACAAAGTGGCTCTCAGGGGTATCTCCGGTATGCATATAATTCCCGTCTTGTATGCATCTAATTTATATAATTTCCTTATTTCCTTTCTTGTTTGAATTCTAAGGACTTTTTTCCTGGTTCATTTGTTTTAATGATCAGTATAGGTGGCTTTCCTCAAAATCCACCAGTCCTTCAAATGCGAAATCACTTTTTGAAGAAAAATTCCTTTCGCAGCAGTCTCAAACTTCAGGTTTTGTTCTTGCTGCTACATAAGGGTTTTAGAATAGTGATGCACAGGAGTCCTTTCGTCTGGTTTTTTGTTGTTCCTAAACTTTATGTTCTAGTCATTTCTTGCTGTCTAGCATGTTTGCATCCAGATGGATCGGATTATTTTTGCCATTATTTTGAGAACAACTGGAATCAAATACTAAGATTATTACCAGGATGGTTCTTTTAGTATCCTGCAGTAATTGTTCATGCAAATGATTCCTTGGCTAGTGAGTGCTTGAGTTTGTGAATGATAAGTTCTTTTTTTATTTTAACTGACAGATCCCATGTTCTACCTTTCTGCTTTCTTGTGATGGCAAGGCATGTGACAAACATATATCTCAAAGGTTATTTCTAGATAAAACCATATCATGCAGATGTAGAGAAAAATCATCATTATATTTTTCTTTTTCACCAAAATAATGTGATTTTAGAAGGAATATTGTAGTGCTAAATCAATTGCTAAACCATTTTTATGGTGGTGATGTTACCTTCAATCAGAATACTTTTTCTTTTTAAAATTTTTTCACTTTAGTTTCAGTTAATGGATCTGCATCTGCTCCAATATATTTGTATGATCTAATATCTGGTTTCTTTTTTCAGATAGGTGGCCCAATTTTCTCTGTGTTTGCTCGGTTTTCTCCTCAGGCTCTGTTCAACTTCACTGGTCCCAGTGGCCTCCTAGTCAAAATAGTGCAGCGTCAAAGTGGTTTTCCACCGCCAAAGGACTGTTGGGTGCAGGGCCTAGTGGGATCATGGCTGCTGATGCTATCATAACAGACAGTGGGGCCATGCATGTAGCCGGTGTTCCAATTGTAAACCCCTCTACTATTGTTGTTTGGGAGGTCACTCCTGGCCCTGGAAGTGGATTTCATGCTACTCCAAAGACAAGTACAAACAACGGGGTTCCACCTTCTCTTAATCCACCCAAGTGGGCTGGTTTTGCTCCTTTGGCTGCATATTTGTTCAGCTGGCAAGAGTATTTGTTATCTGAAGCAAAGCAAGGAAGGAAGTTGACAGATCAAGATTTCAGTGATGCTGTAACCCTTCATTGTTCTCCAGTATCAAATTTTTCTGCATATGTGAGTCCTGAGGCGGCAGCTCAATCAGCAGCAACCACTACATGGGGCTCTGGAGTAACTGCAGTTGCCTTTGATCCAACTCATGGTGGTTCCGTGATAGCTGTTGTGATAGTTGAAGGTAATTGTCTGTTTCTCATCTTAAAACGTCATTTTTGGTGTCGCTATCTGGATGTTGCTATAATAGGGTAGGTGTATATTCGGTAATAATTTTTCTTTTTTAAGTTGTGCGTTTCTTACTGCAGATAGCTATGCTTGTGAATCTTCTTATTTTCCTTTTCCAACAATGATCATCTGTAATTTCTTATCAGAGTTGCAATGTTAACCAGTATAGATGTCCAGTTAGCTATTTTCAAATTTCTCATGCATGCCCTGGGGCGAATTTCCTGTTTGTCAAGATTTCTTCTCTGTTAGTTCAGCCAATACAATCTTGGTTGCACTGCCTACTACTGAATTGTCAATTTCTTTAGTGTTTTTGTTATCTCTGTTATTTCTTCAAGCTAAAAATTTAACAACTTTATAGATTTCATAATTCTTGTAATAATATTTTGTTGTGTTTGTCTGTGTTGTAAGACCGCTCTTGCTAGTACAAACCCTCGTGCTGCATTCTAATGGAATTGGACATCCATGTTGCTTGCAGCCATAAATGCCCCATCTGAACGTCCTGGTTTTTTATTTTCCTTTCTAAGACATTAGTGCAAGTCTTTTCCTACAACCTTTTTTTCTGGATAAGAACAATGGCTAAAGATGTTTATATATCCAGAGATCATTGGATTTTATAAAAATAATAATTGATTTGGCATGTGGCAGGACAGTACATGTCCCCTTACGATCCAGATGAGGGCCCTTCAATCACAGGATGGAGGGTTCAGCGTTGGGAATCATCACTTCAGCCTGTTGTTCTTCATCAGATATTTGGAAATCCTACTTCTACTTTTGGTGGGCAGGCACCGATGCAAACTGTTTGGGTGTCTAAAGTAGATACAAGCATACCACCAACTAATGATTTTAAAATTCACCAGTCAGCTGCAGGAGGACCAACCTGTGATGCGCAGAAAACAGCTGATTCTGGTCTTGAGAAGTCAAAAAGGGTCAGCTTTGATCCCTTTGATTTGCCAAGTGATGTTAGAACACTCGCTCGAATTGTGTACTCTGCTCATGGTGGTGAAATTGCTATTGCCCTTCTACGGGGCGGGGTTCACATTTTTTCTGGTCCAAACTTTGCACCTGTTGAAAATTACCACATTAGTGTTGGATCTGCAATTGCTGCACCTGCCTTTTCTTCTACAAGCTGCTGTTCAGCTTCTGTTTGGCATGACACTAGCAAGGACCGCACCATATTGAAAATAATTCGTGTTCTTCCTCCAGCAGTCCCAATCAGTCAAGCAAAGGCCAATTCATCAACCTGGGAACGTGCAATTGCTGAGAGGTACTACAATACCATAGTTGTTATCATGAATTTGCTAGGAATCATTTTTTCATGCTTTCCCCTGTATTATATTAGACTTGAAAACTACTATATAAACACTTATATGTTTGTGTTTTCCTTGACAACTCTCCTTGGATGTACAGAATTGAGTGGATTGAAAAGTAAAAGTTTTTGTTATTATGGCTATCTACCATTTTACCACCTTGATTTGATTGTAGATTTAGATTTTCTGTTTAACTTGTAGTGACAACACTAGCAAAACAACTTTTGAGTTTCAAAGGTCTTTATTACATATCTTCTGTTGTCAGTTTCACACATAGCTTTTATTTTTTGTTTACAGTACTATAATTTTTGTCTAGTGTTTTGTAAGTTGAATGGTTGTCCCAGTCTACTTATCCCAAGATTAATCAACTTACTTGTCAATGATGCTGAAATTAGTCATGCGATTTTGAGTACTCTTGAAAACTAGCCAAGCATGTTGATGTTACTAAAAAATGTGAATTCAGAACCAACTTTTAAACTGGGAGTTGATTATTTTCTGAATTTAATCTATTAATAGGTATATTCTGTGTAAATGATACGTAAGCCAAGTATGTTCATCAATGTTGAGTTCCAGGCATTTTGTGTGTATGAATTTTATTTGCGCTTTGGAATTTCTGGCTTCAATTATAGCATTTTTGGTTGATTTTGAAAGAACCAAATAACATTTCAGATTACTAATGGATGGTAGTCATTTAATATGATGCTTGGTGATGGTGACTATTTCTTTTGTCAGAGCAGGTTTTGGTGGAGCCTTTTGGTTAATGTGGATTGGTGGGATGCTGTTGGCTGTACTCAGAGTGCAGCTGAGGATGGCATTGGTAAGAATGTTTGAACTTTGTGGTATTTCTAACTGTATCTTGTGAGGAGGATAGTGACAGTTTATTTCTTTATTATATGCTCTCCATGAAAAAATCTCTGTCATGATTGTTGGTACCTCTTTTTAATGATAGTGCTTCTGCTTATATTCCAGTGTCGCTGAACAGTGTTATTGCTGTCTTGGATGCGGATTTTCATTCTCTTCCTTCTATTCAGCATCGGCAGCAATATGGTCCTGTATGTTTCTTTGCACTGCTGCTATCTTTACTTATCATTGTTATTTGTTTTGGAATGGTCAACTACAATGTAGCACTCACAATTCCTATGGTCTTGTAATTCACAATTTCTAATCTCTATGCAACTATGATATGCTGTGGTCACGATTTTCTTATGGTCCAAGTTATTGCAGTGTTAGACCTGTAAAACAACTGCTGATAATCCATTATTGCACATTATGAATCTGATCTCGAGTTGCATATGCTGAATCCCATCTGGATGGTCTCCATTTTTGTTTGTTTGTTTGTCCAGCTGACTTCATCCCACCTAGAGTTCTAAAAGTTCTGAAGTCGCTTGGAGTTATGCAACAACAGAAGCTTTTGAAATTTTGACACAGAGAGTGTTTCTCCTCTTGGCTAATTGGCTCAATTGAAATTTTAAATTACATTAGTATATGAGCCTTTCATTGTGGTTAGACTTTAATTCCTTCAGAAGATTGCAGGCACAAATGCTTGTTTATCAATCTCACTAACTCCTGCCGTTTTTTATTTTTATTTTTATTTTTTCTGTTGGTCTTAGACCAGTATGGGAGCCATTTTTCATGAGAATTCATTCATTATTGACTTGATTGATATAGGCCTGGTTTACTTGTTTGGATAACTAAAGTTGTCTTTGTACATTGCAGAATCTAGACAGGATAAAATGCAGGCTATTGGAAGGTACAAATGCTCAAGAAGTTAGGGCAATGGTCCTAGATATGCAAGCAAGGTTGTTGCTTGATATGCTGGGGAAAGGAATTGAGTCAGCTTTAATAAATCCTTCGGCTTTGGTGCCTGAGCCATGGCAGGCATCTGGCGAGACATTGTCTGGCATTGATCCTGAAGCGATGGCTGTTGAACCTGCCCTTGTCGCGAGCATTCAGGTCTACTTCTGGCTGTATTTGACCTTACTTATGTTATGTGTATTCAGCTTTTGATCCTGTAGAAATTTGTAGTATTGTAGATCAGTTGGTGCTTCTGGTTAGGAGGACAAAAACACAAAAAAGACGAAGGATTTTGTTGACTGATATACATGGTGTCAGTATTTTGGAGACTTCCTTGATGTGGTGGCTTCATGTTATTTGTTGCTGGCATTTTTTTCCTTCTAGATGTTCCCTCTTGCTAAAATTTTGCATCTGAGATTAGTAAAGTGCAGACTAGGTGCACAATTGGGCTATGTACATTTCATTATAGTTTGAACTGATACCAACCAAATAATACATATATATAGCACTTTTTCTTTCTCTGCTTCTTTAGCCCAAGCATTGTTAATGGGCTGGTCAAAGGTGACCCTCCTAGTCAGCCCATATATATTATAATATCATGGATTTATTTTGTCAAACATAATATTCTGAATGTTTTTCCAACTTCTTTGGCTTTAAAACTTGCTTCAGTTGAATTGAGTGTGATGTTTTGACTTGTTTTGCTGAACTATTACTTACAATCATGCAGGCTTATGTTGATGCTGTTCTGGATCTAGCTTCACATTTTATCACACGCTTGCGACGTTATGCAAGTTTTTGTCGGACATTGGCCAGTCATGCTGTTACTGCTGGCACTGGAAGCAATCGCAATATGGTGGCTAGTCCTACCCAGAGTTCGGCAACTCCTGCAACAAGTCAGGGTTAGTATGCATCCCTCTAATAGCACAAATTTGAAGAAAACAAGATTTATTCCTATGGAACTTTCCAAGTTCTGTAGTTCTCTGTTAATTTGAATTGGCTGAATTCCAGTTGATCTAAAACCATTTGGGCCACTTTAGACACTGTCTTCTGAACTCACTTGAAAGAAGGACTTTCTCTAAATTATTTTCATCTGTTGACTGTGTTTTGTCATTGTTATCGATGCAACAGTTCTAACAGTGTGATAACGTGTGGTACAGCTGGTCAAAGTGGTACAACAAGTTCCACTGGAAGCACCCAGATGCAAGCTTGGGTACAAGGTGCAATTGCTAAGATCAGTAGCACTAATGATGGGGTGTCCAATTCAGCCTCAAACCCGATAAGTGGTCCATCTACCTTTATGCCAATAAGCATTAACACGGGGACTTTTCCTGGTACACCAGCTGTCAGGCTTATTGGAGACTGCCACTTCCTTCATAGATTATGCCAACTTCTGCTTTTCTGTTTTTTCTTCCGGCGAACTCAACAGCCTCGCCTTATGGCCGGTGCCCCGAGAAATACTGATGGAAATATGCAAAAACCTCAGCTGGGTGCTCCTGGCAAGGTGGAGGAGATCAATTCTGTCTCTGCTAAACCTACATCAGCCATGGTCAAGTCAGATGAAGGGCAGGTAACTAGAGCTGGTCAGAATGTACCTGGTGTAAAGGGAGTTGAAGAAGGTCCCACTGGCCGTCCAAAATTGGGTTTTGGTAATGCTGGTCAAGGGTATACTTTTGAGGAGGTAAAACCCTGTGATTTTTTATGTACTGATGTTATCTGCATAAACTAAATTGCATGGCTAAGTTTTTATATTTATCATCAGACTAATAGTCTTTTCTCTAATTCCTGAACTCGGGAAAATTGCTGCGATTTTTTGTAATATATTGAGTTTTACATAAGCTGCAAGTGTGTTTGGGCATTTTTGACATAAGCTTTTATATTTATCATCAGACTAATAATCTTTTCTCTAATTCCTGAACTTCGGAAAACTGCTGGGTTTTTTGTAATATACTGATTTTTACATAAGCTGCAAGTGTGATTGGGCATCTTTGACAGTTTTGATAATCCTGCTCTATTGGGTATCAGTAAGGAGGCTATATGGATGACCTGAAAAACTCCACATGTTACTGTCATGCAGGTGAAGGTCCTTTTTCTTATACTTATGGATCTCTGTAGGCGTACAGCAGCTCTACCACATCCACTCCCGGTTTCTCAGGTTGGGAGCAGCAACATCCAGGTGCGGCTGCATTACATTGATGGGAATTATACTGTATTGCCTGAAGTTGTAGAAGCATCGCTTGGTCCACATATGCAGGTATCTATGTTATTCTAAATGCTGTTAAAGGCCACTGATTTTCAGTGAGTAAATGTGGTTGTCTTTCATTTTGTTTTACCTATGGAATGTGTTTTTTTTTGGTATAATTTTTAATCCTGCAATATAATAACGATCAGATTTGAAATCCTACAATCTTGCCAAACTTATTGTCTCTCTTCATTTATTTGGCAATGGCAAGGAAAAACCCTACTGTATAAGAAAATTTCTGTTGTAGATAAGAGAATAGAGAACAGGTGACAAAAAGCTACTTCTCATTACATCTTCTTGATGATAGTTTTGACTGGGGTCAAGAGTTTTTATAACAAAAGGAAGGTCTCCATTGTTTTGCCCAACCCAGATGTTAGATATAGGCTTTGACCTGAACTTTGTCCTGGTTTGCAATTGGTGTATTATTGAAATTCCATCATTTGTCTCTCTTTTCTTGAATCACATCTACTGAGCTTGCTTAGATGTTAGGCTTTGACCTTAAGTTTGACCTGGTTCTAGTCAAAAACAAATTTATTTTTATATTATTTTTAACATGGATTGCTTCGATCCTAAATGTGTATACAGAACATGCCTCGGCCTAGAGGTGCAGATGCTGCTGGACTGTTACTTCGTGAGTTAGAGCTACACCCACCAGCTGAAGAGTGGCACAGACGGAATATGTTTGGTGGGCCTTGGTCTGATCCAGAGGATATGGGCCCTGTAGATGATACTCCCAAATTCAGTAATTCTGTAGATCCACTCAGTGTCAACTCGTCGGGAAATTATGATGTCTATGACGATTCTCATGGCTTGTGGCCGAGGAAACGTAGGATGTCTGAAAGAGATGCAGCTTTTGGCTTGAATACTTCCGTGGGCTTGGGGGGTTATCTTGGTATTATGGGATCTCGGAGAGATGTTGTTACAGCTGTGTGGAAGACTGGTCTTGAAGGAGTTTGGTATAAGGTATGAGAAAAAGTTGATTTATTGGTTATTGGCCTTTTAAAGATTCTTATTTTGTGTATAGTGCCATTCTCCTTAGGTGTGCTGAATAAAAGTCTGCGAGCAGTGGGAAAGGTTCCGTGTAAAAATACATTAGATTTCCATGTAGATTTCTCCTCAGCAAAGGATCAAAATCAATTTTGAATATTTTGATCTGGAGCCTGGAGGAATTCAGTGGTGTCACATCTGTGTCTGATGCATTTTTTGTGTTTGACCTGGTATAGGAAATTGATGCTACGATGCTTTTTAACTATGCTTAGATCTTTGTCATCTTTAGATATACTGAGAGTTTCTGCACTTTGATGGATTTTTTTAGTTGGATCCTTGAAATGGACATCAACATAACAGAAATCATCCTTGAATTATAGTACTTGGAGCATAGTTGGAAGGCATCTACTAGGTTTTGTAGTAGTTGTGGGAGTATTCTTTTAAAGAAATAAATTATCTCACACATGCTACTTTAGTTACAACCACATTGGTTACAGAATGAATTATATACTGCATTTTTTCTTAAGGTTTTTATGGAAAGTGGATACAGTTAGATAATTCTATGGGATGCTGTTCATATAAGTTTTGGGCTAAAAAGGAGAGAGAGAGAGAGAGAGCAAATATTATTTGTGAAGGCCTTGTCTTGCAATTTGTTTAAGGACACTAGTTGTGTACACCTGTGTGCTTGGTTTGTTTTTCTTTGTTTGTTTGCTCACCCTTCAATTTATTTCTTTTGTGATGCAGTGCATTAGATGTTTGCGTCAGACTTCAGCTTTTGCTTCACCAGGTGCTACCAATGCACTGAACCAGAATGACAGAGAGGCTTGGTGGATTAGCCGCTGGGCATTTGGCTGTCCAATGTGCGGTGGAACCTGGGTTCGAGTTGTGTAGATGACTTCTGGCTGTTGTAGGATTCATCCACCGTCTTTGATAGCTGGTGATTGACAATCTGCTATTAATATGGTACATGAGAAATACTCAGCAGTCATTGGTAGGGATTACTTACAGCCATATTGTTGGATCTGCTTTTGCCACCATCAAACTGAGGGTTCAAGGTTACTCGTTGAATTGTTTCACTCAACACAATTCGCATTGCAGATCATGAACTCTCCTGTAAATTTTGACGTATTCATTTCATCTTAACCATTGTTAGAAGCATTAACGGATGTACATAGGGACCAGGTGTGTGTACCTCTGCACCCATGAAGGGACTATAAAGAATGTATTTTAAAGAAATTTACGATAAACTTGGTATCCTTAATTTTTGCTGGTTTTTTCTTGCTTGGACAAGTTGTGACATCAATTGAATCGGTTTTGATGATAGGTTATATGTTTTGTATATATTCTCAAGTACGATCCAAATTATAAATTTATTGAATTAAAAATAATAAATTTTCGTCAAAGCTTTTACTTGATACCGGATAACGAACCAGGGATCAGTGATCGGGTAGCTACACCGTTAACCGTTCAACTTCCGTGTAAGAAAGAAAATTGGTGTCGTTCGGGGTCTCGCTTGCCCTTCTTACAGATTCGTCAGTCACTACTCTTTCAGTGCAATTATCGTGCAGTTGAATGTGAATTTACTTGATTCAAAGTAACGGAAGGTCGTCATGTGCAGCTGTGCGTTCAAGCTTATGGTGGCGTCTCGGGAGTCAAAAGGCGCCAAGCTTTGCTTAAAAGAGTACCTGTCTGGGGTTATTTTGGTCATCACATAACGAATATTTGGATTAAATTATAAGAATTTGAAGAAAAAATGAAGGGATTTATTTTCCCTTTAACCAAAAAATGAAAGTGCATCTAAAAATAAATAAAAAATAGACAGGAAATCAGAAAACCGGTTAATGCTGTCAGAACTGGAAATCCGCCTGAATTTCTCCCCTCCGGAGCTCATTCTCCTTTAGGTTCATTGGAGTTAAAAGAGTTAATCAGCCAGAGACAGAGATTGATTGAGTGAGTGAAAGAGACTATGAGCTCAACGCCAGGAACGCACTCGCTGGCCTTCAGAGTGATGAGGCTCTGCAGGCCCTCATTACACGTGGACCCTCCACTTCGTGTGGACGCTACTGATCTCTTCATCGGCGAGGACATCTTCGACGATCCAATTGCTGCTTCCAACCTCCCTCCACTAATATCCAGCCAAGTCTCCACCAATACTTCCACCGACTCCTCTGATCTCACCTATCGCACCAGATTCCTCCTCCAAGACCCCACCGATTCCATCGGCCTCTCTGGCCTCCTCGTCCTTCCCCAAGCCTTCGGGTTCCTAACTAACTACTCGTGATTTTATTCTCTTTTTTCTTAAAAAAAAAAATATAATTATTCATTTTTATTCTTTAATAGGGCAATATATTTGGGAGAGACGTTTTGTAGCTACATTAGTATCAACAACAGTTCTAATTTTGAAGTTCGAGACGTTGTTATTAAGGTTTGTTTATTTATTCATTCATTTCATTTCATATGAAAATGTTTACTTTCGATTGAATAAGTTAATTTCTCTTGATTAAATAGGCAGAAATTCAAACAGAGAAGCAGAGGATCCTCCTTTTGGATACATCAAAATCACCTGTTGAAACAATACGTGCAGGCGGACGTTATGATTTCATTGTAGAACATGATGTTAAGGAACTTGGAGCTCACACGTTAGTGTTAATCTGGCCGTTTGTTGTCACATTTTGTGTTCATTTATCACCTTTATGTAGATTATTTTGAATCTTTGTAGGCTGGTGTGCACAGCATTGTACAGTGATGGTGATGGAGACCGGAAATATCTTCCTCAGTTTTTCAAGTTCATCGTTGCAAATCCACTTTCAGTTCGGACAAAGGTATTAACATGTAATGGTAGATGTGTCAATGTTGTTGGTTGTATCTCTAAATTATTTAGATTAAAAGGATTTTGTTTCAGGGCTTAATTTTAGTACTAATGTATTATGTATTTGCCTTGTGCAGGTCCGTGTTGTTAAGGTAAGTAGCCGTTGACTAAATTTTTAGGTGTAAGTTGTAATAACATGTCTTGATATGCATCCTGGTTTTGCTGGAGTTCTAAGAAACTATGATGGCAAGTGAAGCTTGTGAAGAACACATTATGGATAGTTGTCTTCTATCTCAGGAAACTACATTTTTAGAGGCATGCATCGAAAATCACACAAAATCAAACCTTCATATGGACCAAGTTGAGTTTGAGCCTGCTCATAATTGGAGTGCAACAATGCTAAAAGCTGATGGACTCTATTCTGCTAACAGCTCTCAAACTAGGTGTGTAATAGATGTGTTATCTTGAAGGATATTTATTTGAAAGATTGTGCTGTATTTGTTTCATAACTGAAATTTTTGTGCTTATCCAATATATGTGTATTTTGCTAATTACACAATCTGATCCATCTTGGTTTTCGTTTAATTAATGCGTTTGACAGGGAGACATTTAAGCCACCGGTACTCATCAGATCTGGTGGAGGGGTTCACAACTATCTTTATCAGTTAACAATGTCTTCACAAGGTTCTTCGCCAGTCAAAGTTCAAGGTAGTAATGGTCTTGGTAAACTTCAAATAACATGGCGTACAAATTTGGGTGAACCTGGTCGCCTACAGACACAGCAAATTCTTGGCACTGTAAGTGCATTGTTTAATATTTAAAGAAAAAGCTTCGCCCTCCGAAGTGTTACATGTCTATCAATTAACATGAAATTAATATTTTTTTTATTATTTCGTTTGTCTTCTGTTCTACTCTGTTTTTCTTCAAATATTATGGTGT
The DNA here is from genome assembly GCA_028052125.1 of Melia azedarach. Lineage (NCBI taxonomy): Eukaryota > Viridiplantae > Streptophyta > Magnoliopsida > Sapindales > Meliaceae > Melia > Melia azedarach. The sequence goes on from CM051406.1 coordinate 9,428,222, forward strand.
AAATTGAGGACATATCATATTAGCTTTACAAATGCATGATAGATGATCCCGGGAAGTAGGATATGTAGTGCTGTTGTATTTTATTGAGAAATGTGCACCAAGGTCAATGAGGGGTAGCACAGTTTGTTTACCCCCGAACCTTATTTTGCATTATTGGTCATATCATCTGAAGGGTCTTCATACATGTATAGCCATATATAGGCACATTTCTCTACAACTCTTTGTATATATGTCATGCATATGATTATTATGTGGATATCATACTCAAGTGTCTTGAAACTCCCCTTTACAGCCCATCACAAGCAAGAAGATTGAGTTGAATGTTGTGGAGATTCCATCTGTCGTCCGTGTAGATAGACCATTCTCGGTAATTTATAGTTCTTTTTACAGAATTTTATTTATGAATTCTAGTGCACCCTCTTCGATTCATATTCATTCATATATTAATTCTACCGCTCCTTCAGAAAAAGTTCATTCATTATGCTTCTGTAAGAAAACTTTCCTAATACATGGTTTTAACTCTGTAATGCATCCTCTTTGATATTTTTCTTCAACTGTTAGTGCTGAAGCAAACATGAGTTGGTTTGAAATTGTTAATTGATTTGGGAACCTGAACTAGTCAGTGCTTGATGCAGGTACACTTGAAGCTCACAAACCAGACAGACAGGGATCAGGGCCCCTTTGAGGTTTGGTTATCACAAAATGATTCTCAGGAGGAGAAAGTTGTTATAATTAATGGTCTCCAGATAATGGTAATGTACTTTTGTTGGCTCCTGGATGTCTTCTTTTATATAGAAATGCCTGATTTTCTCGTCACATTGAGTTTATAGGAATACCGATTTATTGCAGTACTGATATGGATTTGACTATATACAGGCATTACCTCAGGTGGAGGCTTTTGGTTCCACAGATTTTCAATTGGTATGTACAATACTATTCTGATGGTAATTTTTTCTCCATCTTGTTTGAGATGATGAAGAGATAACTATGATGTGCATCCCATATTGCAGCTTTAAGCTGTGCCCCATTGCATGGCTGCAAGTTATGATTGTTTCATTTTCTTATGCAGAATCTGATTGCTACAAAACTTGGAGTTCAAAGAATTACAGGCATTACAGTGTTCGACAAAGTAGAGAATAGAACATTTGAGCCATTGCCTGATTTGGAGGTTTGTAATTTATGTTATTTGTCACTGCTTGTCAGAGACAACTGGCAATTTAAAAGCTCAATGTTCTAAAATCTGCATTGTCCAAGTTCAGTATTTGGCTGTATTGTTGAGGAGGAATATAACCTCAGGTTAGTGGTTGCTGAGATGGCCAAGAATTGAATGAAGTTATGGAAGTTTGAAGAGGTTGATTGAACTAATGCACATCAGTACATGTAAAACATATTTGAAACCTTGATTTTGGAATGACAGTATAAAATATTTTGCATGATTAGCATATAAAATTGAGGAGAGGCCATTGCAAGTGCTGCAGTAGAACTCTTCCCCTGCAACTGATAATTTGCACTTAGGGGAAGTACTCAATAGAAACACACTTTTAAGGTTGAGATCATATCCATAACACCTCTCCTAGAACACTAATTTGCAAAACATCAGGCAATAGCATATGCCCTTTAGTGCTTAAAATTGACTGATCAATTCAGTATCTTGAGTCTCAATATTTATATATAATTTCTTCTCTGCCTAGCCAAACTCTGAAAGGGAGATGAAAGTTGGATATTTTTAGTTGGTGTAGTGACTAGCTAATCTTGCCGGTGACCTGGTTTACCGAAGGCATAATCCTTTTCTTGTTGATGGAGGGCTATTTTCCATGAAATAATTTAGTCTTTGCAGTTGAACTCTATGATGCCCAATGTTTTTGTTGGATTAACGTTTAATAACTCTTCAAACATGTTGCAGATTTTTGTGGATCTGTAATAATGTGTTGGCTGGATTCGATTGGTCAAGTTTGCTGATGCTGAAAGAACATCATTTTTGCTTTGTGGGGAGGTCTGTCAGCTGAGCAATTGCACCATGAATACGGCATTAAATATCAGTCAGAATTAGTGCCAAATAAGGCCCAAGTTCATCTACGTTCTTGACTGTTAGGAGAGCTATCATCACTGGCGAGTATGATTTGCTGCCATGCTTTTTTATGAACTCTTCTCTCCAAGGCAGACTAGTTCCTTTATGGTTGACAACGTGATTTTGATTTTTTAAAATTATCAAATGCGAAGTCAATAGTTGTTAAATAGTTCTAAATGTTAATTAGATTTTGCCTTATCAACTTTTCATCCACGTGTTGTCTTTAGCTTACACTTTTTAAACAACAGGAAAGTTTCCTGTAAATAGTAATGCTTACAGGATTACTTGACATTATATTTCGTTCCAAGTCCGTGTCTAAATCCATATTGTTCTTTGCTGAATCAACTTATTGTTTCTTTTGCGAGTCCCGAAAGTTGGTATTATTACATTTATTTCAGTTCATGATTAGTAAAATGCATGAGCTTTTCTTTGTCTTTACTGTATGTTTGACAGATTGACGTGGAATTGAACGACTAACTGGATAAATTTTAATAGATGGAAAGTATTTACCAAACTGATTCACAACGGATATAAATATACATTTAATTGAGAGGGAAATATGATAAAACTCTTTTAAACAGTAGATATTCATTTTTCAATAGAGGGAAATAAAAAAGAAAAATACATAGTTAAGCATTTCCAGGTCAGCTATAGGAAATACATACATACATACATACATACATACATACATAGAACCAAACAAAGGAAATCAAAAACAGCAAAAATGTAAAACGGGCGATTGAGAGGTTGAGAGGTTGTGAGGTTTTCAGTCAAATTATGCTTCTTCTATGTTATTATCTTAGACACGAGAGCCAGACAATGCCCAGTTGGCTTCACTGCCGACACGTGGCATACTTTTCATCCTGGATTGAGAATCAACCTTGAAGTTAGCCCCACACATTGCTCCCTCGCTGTCAATTCTAGGCATTGCCTTCATTTTACTCATTGGATGCTCGAAGCTCATCAGCCCTTGCTCGCTGTGAAACATGCACCCTGCACCAAATTTCAATTTCCATTTGCATCTCATCTCAGTTAATCAATCATTTTCACAAAATATAATTTTTAATTTCTTTTAAATATATAACCTCAATTATGATATGACTTTGCTCGCTCACATACCAGTTGGAAATGGTGCAAATGATTTGGCACAGCTTCCTTTGATCACCTCCAATTTATCAGAAACGACCACAGACCCATCAGCTGCAATGCCCCAAAACATTCTCACCTCTTCATCAGCACCCTGCACAACAAAAATGTGAACAAAAAAAAATTATTATAACGCGATTTGATTTGATTTTCTTTAACAGCTAAAAGTTTTAGGGCTTGAATTTGAAGAGGACTTGCCAGTGCAGCGAAGACACTTCCAGCCTTGCTATCGTAAAGCACAAATCCAAAGCTGCCATCAAGGTCTCTTAGGACCTGATGGGCCGGGTATGGGCCTCGGTCACGAAGGGTCCGGTATGCTTTGATCACAAACATTGCCTCGTTGCTTCCTTTTGACAGCCCATACTGTTTGTTCAGGTTGCTCAAGTTGTTCAAGCTTCCCAAGAACATGCAGTATATGTTATCCAATCCACAAAAAAACCTGCAAATTTGGGTAAACAAAGTTGCCTAGATCAGCCAAGAAATGAGATGAAGAAACAAATGAAACATAATTTCCAGAAATTATAGCTAGTTATATATTTATGTACCTTTGGGAAATGTAAGAATTTTGTGGTGGAACATAAGCAAGAGCAGCTGCATTTCCAAAGTTGATTGAAAAAGCATTGGAAGGCTGAGAAGACAGAAATTCATTGAAGATTTCCCCAGGAAGCTTGGGTTTTGCTGATGAAATCAATGAGGCGGGGCTATGCAACTCCTGAGGAGGATTCACTAAACCTTTGTTGAATATTGCCAACATTTTCTCTTCTTAAAATTTCAGACAAGAAACCTTCAGAAAGAAATGCAATTAATACACACCAGAGATATTGATAGAAGAAGACAGAAAACAAAGTGAGATGATATAGTAGGATGCGTTTTGCATGGAATATATATAGTGGAAAAAGGCTGAGAAAGACCCGACAACGTGGCAACATTATCCATAACTCGAAATTCTACGCCTAGGATACACGTAGTTTCAGCTTTTAAGTTAAGACTTAAAGAAGATGTGATCAAAACTCTTAACTGATCTTTTAATTTTCTTTTTTTATTGGCTTACGCCGTTGATATGGGTAATATTCACATTTCAGTACAAGATTTAGGGGAATTTTTAAAGTAGGTTTAATTTTGGGAAACGGGAAAAAAAGGTCATGAGATTTTAATCTTATCCACAAGCAAATAGAAAAGTAGTTGAGATTGATAGTGACATAGATCCGAGTCAGCAAATCGTTTGTGTCGGCGCTTTTGTTGACTTTTAGACTGTTAGGTGGATCGCAGCTATTTCTTACGTGTACACGTGTCCAGAGTCAACTGCCAAATACTCTCTCTCTCTCTCTCTCCCTCCCACTAGTTTTTTTTGCCTAGTAAATTAATTAATAGTAATTAACTCAGGCGCTATTACTCATAAAACTATAAATTACAAGAAAACGAGTCTTCTCATATTTACTAAGAGTAAAATATCTCTAATGCTGTAACTATTTCTTTATTTCTCAATGTTGAATAGAATCACTTTGATGGAGGAAATTGGATTTACTGAAAATTATACTGAAAGCGGTCTAAAATGGCAAAGATTAAACCACCCTTAACCATGATGGTTCTCATTATGGGACGAGAAAATCGCATTGAATCGAAGAAATTGTTGGTTCATGGGGACTGATAATTCAGTGACTGAAATTTAGTCAACAAATTACATCAGCCAATGAACAATATAAAAGTAAAATGGAAAGATGAAAAGGGAGAAGCGTACTTCATTAATAGATAGAAAAAAAAGCTATCAATTAATTTGCCTTACAAGCTTACTATAAATTCATTTAGAGGAAAATGTTATACAACTGAACGGACTTGATAACTATACAAGGTGAAACTTGCAGTAAAAATGCCTATTTCAAGCGCTATAGTCTCTGTTATAATATTTGTCTTCTGGGTAATAGAAGGCATTCACCGTATTGCCTCCAAATTTCCGGCCACTTAGTGCATTTTTTGCTGTAGCACAGCCAGCAATGTCAAAATACTCCAAGAACACCTGCGAGTAAAACCACTCAACACTTGGAATAACACGGCAAACACGAAAATTAACACTCCAATACAGAAGTAAAATTACCTTTCCAACACCGGGAATCTGATCGCCATTTGGATGTGGCCGAGGAATAACGACATTCACCAAGGTTCCTAAATATTACCCCGAGTAAGTTGATGTTCAATATGTCTGACTAAAGAACATAAAATGCATAAAACAGAAAATATTTGCACTATTCTACTAAGTCTATTCATCCCGCAAACAAAGCAAGCATCTCATAAATAGGGGTGACAGCATAAAAAATTTGGCTATGTTGCATGATTAAAAAAGGCAAGCCTTTGTTTATGTAGTAGCCATTTCAACAATAAATTCTTTTTCATAATTATTTAATAATAAGACATATGATGCACTCTTAATCAGTATTTCTACCAATATAGCCGCCATTACTTCTCTTTCAGTAATTGATGACATATTTGCAATTATGATCAGTTTTAAGGACTAGTGACATATAAAATATTCATATCAAAATTATTTTTTGGCCAAGAGAGATGATATTAATATCTATAACAGAACTTTTTTTTTTGGTCTAAATTTTCCAAATTTTGTCACTGTATTGGCAATTAAAGATGCCCATACTCCCTAAAGTAGCATCTATGATATAGATACAACCTTCTCATTCTTTGTCAACTTGAAGCCTGAAAATAAATATGCTGTTATGGCCTTAAAACAAACCTTTGAAATAACAATGGGTCATAAAAATGGTAGAACAGTTAATAGCTGATGGATGAACTGTTTCACCAAAAAAGTAATCCCCAAAATCAGTGAGTTCTGTTAATCCTATTAAAGTAAAAGTAAATCAGTTGTAAAATGGACCCATCTCATGCAATAAAACTGGAGATAAGTTGCACACAGATATCATCATTTGTTAACAGCAACTGTAGAGCAGATTAACAATGCCATGTTCATGCATACCATATTTACTGCATTCTTCCCTCATGTCTTCTAATATTTCTTCGTACTCTTCATTATCCACAAGTGCATCAGCAGTAATTGCCTTTATCATACAAAAAAATCAATTATCAGGGAAGTTAGTAATCAGCCATCCATCAAATTCAGGGACAGAATCATATGGTCTAAGTCACTTTTTCCAGACAGAAATATATCATTTATTATAATCTCTGAGGCTGTATTTGGCCGTTGGATCAGATAAGTAAAAGTAAGTTGCTTGCATTAAGAGCTTTGAGTCCTAATAAATAATCAACAATATTACTTCCTTTCCTACCAAATAGAGAATGAAAACATTGTCGGAGAAGAATCAAAGAAGGAATACTAGAGAAAAAGGGATATTATGCTGTGAGCAAACAAATATACCTCAGTCAAGCATAAAACTTTAGCTGGAGCTTCTCCAAATAAAGTTGTCGTCCCTCCTCCAGGAAAATTCATGCCACTAGTTTGCAAGGCCATTTTCTGAGACCAATATGCATACAAGCCAATGAAGTAATAATGAGATTAAAGCGAAAAAAAATAAAAAGCAGCCTAGAGGAGATTGATATACCTGTATAGCAATATGCTGTTGAGCCTGAGCTAATATATTTTCTTGTTCAAATTTAGACTGCCCACTGCTGTAAAATCCAAGAAGGTTGTCACAAGGTTTCAGGCATTATATATGGTGAAAAAATATTCAGAGATGCATGCAGATTAACAATTAATTCAAGAACAGATGGCAAGATATGCACAATAGCATTACGAACAGAAAGCAGAAAAAAAATTAAAAAATAACATGATCTTTCAGTCACCAAAAATTCTTCTCTGTACTTGTTTTCAAGTTCAAGAACATAGAATCAACTACACAAGCGAACAGAACAGAATGTATGAATTTAAAAAATTTGAATTGAGAAATTTCTATTTAATGAGTTGAATCAATACAAGCACACCAACATCAAAAGCAAGTGACAAACATCTTATGACCTTTCTTCCCACTAAAAGTATAATGTCCGCATCAATTAGTAATAGGTTCTTTTCCTGGAAATATTTCCTCCTCCATCTTGACAACCATAAATGAGCAGGCAATGGAGGGGGAAAAGGAAAAAGAATACAACCATGCAATTGAGTCAAGAGGTACAAGAGGCATGGTGCAGCTAAAAAGCAATTCCATTATCTTCAATCCCAACACCAATTCTTAAAGAAGACAAACCTGGCAGTAGCGCGCCGAACTGTTAAAGTTTTGTCTCCCATTTTCAAGCCATTAAGAGCTGCACATGCTATGTCTGTTACTGATGGATCCTGAAGTGTTTGTACATTAGTTGGGCAGTAATAAGATATACAAAATCCAGTGTTACAATAAGTATGAACGTTCTTATATATGCGCATAACAGGAAAAAGAAATATGACCTGGTAATAACCATTAATTGAAAAGGAGTTAAAAGAAAAGTTTGTATTAAATTTTCAGCTGCCAAAGCCTTCTTTACCAAAGAAATCGATATTTTATGTCAGAAACATGCAGTAACTGATGCAGTGCCCAGGTTTAAGATTAGCTTTTGACCACGACATCAATTACCTGATAAACACAGAATCCATATCCTTTGGAGTTCCCTGTGTCTCTATCCTTAACGAGGTCAAAACCACGGAGAGTCCTACAATATATCAAGAATGTCATTAAGAATTTAGATATGATAGCTGATCACAGATATAACATTGATTATAGCTCTCAATGTAAAATCATAGAAAATAAGAATTAGCACTGGAAAATAGGGAAAAAGAGCAGTTGAGAAAGAATGGGAGAATGGCTAAGATTTGAGCCCATACCCAAAGGACTCGAGCAACTCTCTTATCTGGGCTTCAGTGAAGTAGTATGGTAATCCACCCACAAAAACACGATCAGGTCCCTCTGCTCCACCAATTGCACTGTTAATCAAATGATAAATTAGCAAATTATGAAGAAGGAAGATCTTTGAACTCGACTGCAAATATCCAATCATAAAATACACATATCATTGTGCAACTTGACAAAGAAAAAGAAAACTGAGAATAAAGACAATTAAAGGCCATTCCTTTGAGGGTTATGACACAGGACTGAAACTGAAGCACATCATTCACCTTGATACGAATACAAACTAAGCATACAATAATCAAATAACATTCTTTAAACCAATCTTCAAACAAGCAATGGTGCCAATTTACCCTGGTGCTAGTCCAACAGCTGCCAAGTTAAGGTGTGGACTTGGTTGCCCAGGACCAAGTGCTGCAGCTAATGTAGGGTTGTAATCCGTAGGCCTTCTCACCCTCACAGCAGTCCCCTGGTAAGATCACAATGAGCATGTCAAATAATGAACTAGCAAGGTTCCATAAATTACATGTTATTCAACAGATAAGCAGCAAGTGAACTATGCCATGGTAGACAAGTTAATTGAAAGTAATAAATATCAAGCTATTCTCTCATAAGAATGAAAATAAAGAAAGGAAGAAATTTACTTGCCTCAAATATAATCCCATCTAATGCCATTGCATTACTTGCTTCTTCAACAGTTCTCATTTCCACAAATGCAAATTTCTTCTCGTGATTGATGTAAACGTTCACAACTGCATCACCTACAAGTTCAAATACCAAATTATGGATCACATTCAAATAGAACATGTGAGATATATTCAAATGCACTCATTCAGAGATATACAAATGTTGGATTACCTGGCCCAGCAGAATTTCCTCCAATAGCAGTCATAACATGGCTAAAGAATGTTGCAATTGTCTGTTTCAAACATACAAACAACCATTCATTATCCTTACATTGATCAGAAGCACAAGAGATCAACTGAAATTGTAACCGAATAATTTCCAGCGCAACCCACCAGTAGGTCATAGAAAAGCCTAAACAAGATATCTAACTACGTAATGAAAACAGAACACCGGCGGGCTAGTTCAATAAAATTAAGCCAAAAGAATTTTGGTACAGAAAACTAATGCCATGCATAAGCAAGAAAACCCCATTTGCTTCCTTCCTTCTTTTATTTCAGATGATGGTTTTAGTTAAAGTTTTACATAGCATACACGCCTTAAATTCTGAGTATTTTAAACGAATGCATCAAATGGTAACAAGATAAGCAAAGGCCGAGAGCAATTTCTACTGGTGAAAAATCAAATTGCATGGGTACTCCTTAAATCATGCAATATACACAAAGAATGGTGGAATAGATCACAAAACAACATAAAGAAATATACTATAGCTCTAGATTTTTTATCATCCCTTGCTGAAGGGATTAGATCACAAGACATACGTAAAGCAGTGTATCACTATTAAATTATGTTCTTAGCCAGAAATTGATAATAGCAACCAAACTATATTTTGGAGAAATATGATTATTTAGCTAAAAGGAAATATATAGTGGAGAAGGAAAGGAAACGAAAGGAATTAGAGTGTATTAAAATGAATGAATACTTCATAATGACAGACTAAAAACACAGAGGATAAAAGAGAACCAGGCACCATGTCAAGTGTCAACAAAGTTTGACTTGGCAAACTAGAAACGCATGGGCCTCCTTATTCTTTCAGATAACACAAGAACTGGCAATAGATAATTGAGTGCAAAACCTGTTCATTAGCCATGGGGGGAAGCCCACCAACATATACCCGACGAGCATGCCTTGTAGCCTGTTAAAGAGCAACAAACAGAACACATAGTGAATTCAGTGGACAACCATCAACCACTGGATAAGTATATATCATAACCACCAGGAAACAAAAAAGGTAGTATATCTTATATATATTCAGTAAATCTTTATCTACCTGTTGAGTCATGGCTTGGACTGGCATCAAAGGAAAGGTTCCCAACTGTAACACGTGAAAATATTACACATACGCATCTATATGCAGATATATGTATATTTAAATTATTAACTCAAGAAAAGAATAGTTGAAGAGCTATTTGTGGAAAATATTCACCTGTGTTGTTCCAAATGGCAACATGTTCTGTACTATTTCTGGAACTGTTGTCGGAACACCAGGCAATTGTCCTGTATAATAAACAAATATGGAGAAAGTAAAATGACAAGGATGAGTTATATGACTGAGAAATTTACACAAGCATGTTGCTACTTAATCTTAAAAATAACAAATCACAAGGCCTAGAACTATCTCATCATAAAACTATAGAGAGAAGCCTATTTCATACCTAAATATTACCACTCAATTAATAAAGTAAGAAATGAATTCCAGCACTGCAGATGCTAGGGAAATAAGTGTAAGTCTACCAATGACAACTGTTGCCGGTTGAAGGCGAACAAGATCCAGCTAATCGATGCACTGGTCCTCCGTTGGACATAAAATCTACAGTAGTCACGCCAATGGGTAGCACAGTGGGACATGTAGCCCAATATTGCCTTCTTACCCAACCGATAAACACAAAACACAAACAAACAACCACACACAACAGCCAAACAACACAACAATGGTTCTCAGTTTCCATAGAAATCCATCAGATAAAAAATAAAATTAACAAATTTCATGAAGAATATTAAAAGTTACAGGTGATTGCAGTAACATTGAAAGAAAATAAATTGATTTCTGTGGTGAAACAACTCATTTTTTCATGAAAAGAATCTGGTGTGATTAACTAGTCAATAGGAGGCTGAGTTTATATGTTGAAAAGAGGCTGGAAGCAAACCTGGAACAGCAGCACCAGGCAGCATAGCTGCAACAGGTGGTGCCATATCAAAGCCACTTCTCCGCTTGCTGCAGATAAAATATAGAAGGAATAAGATATAATTAAAACACGGGTTTCAAACAAGCATATAAATACCATCGTTACCCAAATATATATATATACAAAAGAAGGGAATACTAGATAAGTGGACAAGTGAGTGATAGTGAGAAACAAGAGCAAAGCAGTGTTATCAATGTTAAGAGATTGCACAGAAGGTTGTGCATGAAATGACAATTCCAATTTGGTAATACCCAGTAACCAGTACATATTGATGGAAACCTACAAAAAAATTGGGCAAACCATATAGTCACTAACGTGTGCACTTTCACAATTTCTCTACTGTCTGATGTTGTTGCTATCTAGAATTTCAACAAGCCAAATGCTCAACAACTCAGCTTAAGCCCACAATCAATATTTCAATATTGAACAGAAAATGAATCTGAGAAGACTACAAACAATATGCTTATCCAGATGAGAAAGCCTAAAACTTACGGTGCGCCCAATTGTTCTATACCTTTTTGAGGGAGAACGGGATGGAGAGAGTGATTTGGACCAGTTCCTAAATCTATCACTTGAAGGAGAACGTGATCTATGTCTATTCCTCCTTTCTTTATCTCGATTATATTCACGATGCCTACAAAAAAGGGGAAATTATTATAAGTCGGAATACATCTGAAAATGGTGTTCAGATAGTGCATAGACAGATAGACATTTCTAAATGGGTCATTGGCAACACATTCATATCAGAAAGTTTCAGAAGAGTATCAAAGAAAATTAAGAAGTATGTAAAAGTCAATACTAGCAAAGATTTGCATGAATAACAGCTATGAGCATATAATATAACCTGTCATGATCACGAATTCCTTGACGGTCATATTCATTTTTATCCCTTCTTCTGTCATCCCGTGCACTTCTGTCCTTATAGTCCCTCTGACTGATGGTCTCGATCTTGCTCTCTGGTCCTGGACCTTTCATGACCAGATCCACGAGAATTCTGCTGATGTAATTTCACACAAGTTAGCCACTTCCAAATTACCAGTTATAATACTATTTTTATAAATTCTTATCGCGTGCTTACTCTTAATCACATTCACATTTGATCAAGCTGCAAAAGTGATCATAAAAAGAATTTCCTGCTTCCACCAAACAGTTAAATTGAACTCCTCCCCACCTCTAATTTCCAATTTTGTTCGTGGAATGAAATTATTTACAGTTTTACATGAATTCTCCTTAGCTAAAATTAATCAACATTCAAACTTTATAGATTCATAGAATAAGCTGTATAAAGGACATTCGCCGATCTATAATAGCATAAAGAAGGACAAAACAAAAAACCTGACGAAGATTTACCTTCAAAGGAAAGCAATGCAGAAAATTTAAGTCACTAATTAGTAAAAATTTCAATTTCTGTACACTAAACAGCTCATCAGCTAAGTTTATTAAGGCAATTTATTAATCCTTGAAATTAGAAAGCAAAACCTTGTGACGCGAGTCTTCGCCACCGCCGTCGTGTCGACTATCTCTACCAGACATTTCAGCTTGCAATTTTGAAACACTAACCCTAATTTTTAACACAGACGAGGAAAACGAGCTCCTAATAGGATTGCAATGCGTTCACTGTTCACCAATTCCCGTTTGATTTGCCGAGAGAGTGATTTGCTTGAAATATGCCAAAAAAGACCAACAAATGACAGCAGTATACCAACCTGAAAAGTCCTTACAAAAATATACCAATTGAACTAAGAATTACCAAAATACCCACAATATAAATATTATAATTTATACGAGGATAATGCGAGGAACGTCGAGAATCCATCTAGTTGAGACAAGAAACCGCTGTCGTACTGGAAAATCGCCGACGCAGAGACGAAATTGCCTTTTGAAGAATGAAAGCAACTTTTTGATCATTTGAGCATAAATATTATACATCACGGCTAGCATATATCATGAAAAGGCACCTTTGATTTGTTTTCCGGTGAGATTGTTGCCTGATTGGACTTTCGGCATTGTTACTGTTGATCGTGACTTAAATTTCTCGACCGGTGGAGACTCGTGGTGGAGAACACTTCTCGACGAGTCTCCACCATAACTTTTACAGCATTGATATATTGAAGTTAGTAGGTTTACACGGTGGAGGTACACCATGCTCACGAAGTTCAAAATTTTTGTGCTATCAACCTTTCAATTTACAGAAATTAGTTCTTCTTGTTCTAACCATATTCAATGATATATTTATCTCTGCATTTGCTGTGTGTTTCTTGGCTTAGAGATCCCTGCTATAGCAAAAATGTTTCCTTTCGCAGATTGGAACTAGTAGAACTCGCTTAGGGAAATATGTGGTGGAATGTTTTCTGCGTACGTTAGCTGGAATTTCAAACCTTGTCCATGTCAAGCCCAATTGAGATAACGGGCCGAGACTCGGGCTGTCGAAGATTCCGGATTTGAATATTTTATATTCGTTATTGGCTCGGGTAATTATCAGCATATACAGGTAAAATTAAGTAATAATATATAAAAATATAAATGTTTATACACATACATTATTTTTTATTTTTAAAAAAATATATATAAAATAGGTTATAATAATATGATATTGTCATATTAATTTCTTATTTTAAAAATATAAAATTACGTATAGTTATAACTATAATAAACAGTAAAACAATAATTCTAATATATTTTTTAATAATTAATGAGATCTTGTTTGTATGGATGACAATAAAAAAGAGCAATCTTGCAGTAAAATAACTGTAGATTTTTATTTTGTGGTTGAGGTTTTAAATGATATGCTTCATTGAGTTACAAGAAATTTTTTAATACTATTCTTTTAAAAAATTTTGAATATTATTTAATTGAGATTGGATAAAAAATTTTAAAAATTAAAAAAATTATTTTTATTTTATTGAATAAAGCTTAAAATACAAATTTTTTGTTAACATAAATTTTTAAAATTTTGTTAAAATATAAAATTGTCCAAAATAAATTTATTTTATTTTTAAAAATTTTATTGTCAAATATTATTTATTAAAGTAAATATTTATTTTTTAAAAAAAATTGTTTATAAAATTAAATAATTAATAACTTTTTATTAAAAATCTTACTTATAAAAACTTTATCAATGAAAATTTTTATTCTCAAAAATATTTATATAAAAAATTATATTAAACAAAATAAATAGTATGTATCCCCCTTTTTATATATCAAATAGAATTCTCTAGAATCTATCATCTTGCAAAGACAAGTTTCTCAACAGTCAATTTCATCATACACCGATTCTTTCTTTCTTTTTATTTTTCTTTTTTTTAATAATGACTAGAAGAAAATTTGTTGATTAATGAATAATGAAGGTGATGAAACTATTAATCATGGGAAGGTTCGAATCTAATTGACGAAGATTGAACGTATTCGTGGCGTATTCAAATGCAGTACGGGCAGTACATGTTTGTCTTGACTGGGAAAAAATATATATATAATTATATATAGCAATACTAAGAGCTTGTCTATCCAACAAATCCAAACGCGGAACAGCTGCGCAGAGAGAGAGAGAGAGAGGAGAGAGAGAGCAAAATCATGCACCTTACACGTGTCCACGGTCTGACGGTAGCGCGAGGTGCCTGGTGCACCGCCCATTTTGTTCTTGTCTTTTTCCTTGAGTTACCTAATCTGCCACGTAAGAAACTTGGAAACTAATATGCTTGACAGCTATGAACGGCAGTGCTGACGCGGCATTTGGATAAGTGAGTTTGGGCCCCGTGCGTGTGATTGGTTTTAATCGTGTTGGGCACACAAGTGGCGCATTACAAATTAATGGGAAGGAAATTAGAAAAAGGTGGGATTTTCATCCCATTCCATCGCACTTGCATTAATTGATTTTTTTATATAACAAAATAAAGTTTCACTTTTTTAAAAAAGAAAAAGAAAGAAAGAAAGAAAACACAAGACATTCGTTTGGAATCCAAACTTAATAGAAATTTCATTGATTTAATATCAAGAAGAGGTCAAAATAATATAAAAATTATCAATCACGAAAGAATGTCAATAATTCAACCAATAATGCATTTAATTTTTAATAACAACATTTAAATTTAAAAGCCGTATACTTTTTACTCTTGAAACTAAATTTATTCCAATCTTAATAGAAAATTCATTGATTTAACATAATGAAGAGGTCAATTTAATTAAAAAAAATATCGAACCACCAAAGAATGTCAATAATTCAACCAATAATGTATTTAATTCAATAACAAAATTTAAATTAATTAACATACACTTCTTACTATTAAAAATAAATGTGTTACGAATTCAATCATTCATTTATATTTAATAATTAATAATTTTATTTTATAATTATAAATTTAACAGGGTTCAATTTTTCATATTGATTTTACCATGAATTTTTTCTTAGATAGAAATGAGTGTGAATTTTTATGGATAATGTCAAATTAAATAGATAATCAGTAGAATTTTTATATAATATTAATAGATTATATATATAATTTAAATATTAAAAAATTTAAATCTATTCTTAAATTAAATTGTTGGCCGGCTGTGTTAATCAAGTGGTGCCGAAGGATGCTGAAAGCTTGAGTGATACATTCAAAATTGTCTCACGTTTGTAAATACTATCCTGGGAAAAATATTGGTGCATATTCACATCACATGCAGATACGCAAATTTGGGTCGTTCTCAAATAGAGAATATTTTGGCAAAATTGCGTGGTCCTATATGTCTAGTAGTAAAAGTATTTTGGGACTTACGTGGCTCTATCAATAACGCGTTATACAATTTGAAAACGTTTTTTATTTTTAAAAAAAAAGATTGAAAAATCACTCTCATTAATTGCTCATATACATCAACTTTTTTTAGTATTGTACAATACGTATAGTTTATTGATACATCAACTACGCATAAGGATTTTAGGCATTCAAACGATAGACTCCGAGAGTCTACTCATATTTATCAATTTAAAGTATATTTCTAGCATACTATAATGAGTACAAACTTTATTAGTAAATCTCATATTATAGTTTTATATAATTATTACATATTTTATGATATCAAAAAAACAAAATAAATAATGTCAAGCAGTGTTCTATTGTCAAGTTATTTTATACGAAATAATTTTGTTTTATTTAGTATCAATTCAAAAATAAAATAATTAAAATATTTCATAAATATATTTATTTTTACTTGTTAATATTTATATTAATAATTATCTATCTACGCTCTGTTTAATAGATGAAGTACTAAATAATTTTATTTTCTAATGAATTCAATAAGACAATATTATAGATTTTTTATTGAGAATATTAGAAATACAATTTTGTATATGATTATTACAATAATAATATATTGGTGTCACATATTTTATATTTTTTATTATTTTTTAAGAATGTAAAATATGTATATATATAAAAATTTATACACATAAACATTCATTTTTAAATATACAGCGAATCGCGGTTAGCGACACGGAATAGTAGTGAAGTGGAAAATGAAAGCAAAAAGTTAATAAATAAAAGTGATGGTCATGTTTCAAAGGTGGATTTCGTTTTCAGGAAATATTTTCTGGAATGATTTGGAATTGTTGTCGCAATTTCGACGGCTATATTCACGCGCATTTTCAACTAGGTACGATTTTGTTTGGTGGCTAGAACTAGAATCATAGATCAGTAGATCCTTCTTGAAAAATATCTTCTTGCAATTTTAATTCGGACAATACGAATGATTTTTTTCTCAATTCGTGCGACAAAATCTTCAATGTTTAGTTGTAACAGATTGATGTTACAGTCATCTGTTTCTGTTCTAGTTCATTCATAGAGTTGCGTTTGGCGACGTGCATTAGTGGTATACACAATTTCGGATCATCAATTTATTCAATTGATGGTCATCATCTAATTTAAATATGAGTATTAATAAGTAAAATTTGATTTTTTTTTTGGAAATAATATAAAAAATAATAGGTATGAATTTAAACGCTCTTTATCACTGGATTAGGTATACACTATAATTCTGCCCAATTTAAGCTGAAAATTTTGTATGAAAATCTGTATTTGCAGATTGTAAAGGGGAAAAATGGTTATAAAAGATAAAAACTCAATAACCCATTAATAACTGGCCTTTGCACTAACCAAAAAGACACTTAAATCTAATATAGAACATTAGTCGATGCTTATCATAACTATTATCATTATTTATTTATTTTATGTTCCTTATTTTTTTAAATAAACGATATCAATTTGCCGCAAAATGACCTTTTATTTGTTTAAACGTATAGCGATGATTACGTATCTGTCCACATTTCGCTTGAAAAGCACCTATATATATATATATATATAAATAGCCAACAAATATCCAACGTAATTTATCTGCTTAGCTCCTTCAATCTTGATTAAATTCATGTCAATTATAAATTCGTTAAGATTAATAATACACTCCTCCTAACTAATCATTTGTGTCTACTTTAATAGTAAAATTAACATTTACGCGAAATCTATCCTGGGATTCGGATTAATTGTAATCATATTATATTAAAGGAAAGGTTAAAAGATCGCAACTATTAAGTGTATGTCAGAATAACAAAATGTTTCTTTCATAAAAGTATTTGAAAATGGTTTCGAGGAAGGAAAAAAAAAGAGTCATCTAATAGACTAATTACGTTTTAATAAATATATAAAATTCTATACTTTTAACACGTGTGTGTATATACTTAAAATGTTATTTAGTTAAAAAAAGCTTTTACAAAGAAAATAATATGTCCGAAACCAGAGTACAAGAAACTAAAAGTTGTCTGTCTTTAATATTTATACAAGAATGGTTCCGCCAATTTAGTCAAGAAACAACCAATCAACCAAACGTAGAAAACACTTCAACTCAAGTACATTACCACAATAAGCAAAGATTGCCCGCCTGCCGATTACAGCTAAAACGACTCGTTTTGACCAGAAAAAGCATACAAGAAAATAGAAATCACAAGCAGCTGGCTTGGCTGCTGCTACTACTACATCCTCTAAATTTTGGTAATATTTATAAATCTTTTATTAAATAATAAATTCAGTTAACATTAAGATAGTAATGTCTAAAAGTTTTCTTGTAATTTCCATTCGTAGAAGGAAAGAAAATTCTGAAAATGGTTCTCCTTTTCTTGGGGCCCATAAACCCAACGATATCATCTCTGTGAAGCAGAATAATTAATGGCATGCTGACCGGGTATTCCCGGTAACAGCCTCGCTATAAATATCCTTCATTCTTAACGGAAATGAAGCCAGCAGAATCTTTGTCCACTACTTCGCCTCTCTATAGATTCGTAGATTTTCTAATTTCTCCGCAAAACAAGCTCTCTCTCATATTTTCTGACTTCAATTCTTCTATTTCTCGGTTTCCATTTCGCTTTCTCTTTGATTCGTCTGCGTTGTGCATGGCAGTAAGATTATCATCGATTGCTGTGTCCGACCTATGCATTGGAAAGCCAGCGTTGAGGTCGCTGTCGGCCGGTTCCGCCACCGTTGCGGATGCCCTGTCGGCCCTCAAACGATTCGATGAGAGTTATATAAGCGTATGGAGTTGTGATCATTCTGTACGGAAAAGGAAAGCCGCTGCAGGCGTTTCTGATATTGATCAGGATTCATCATGTAGATGTATTGGCAGAGTTTGTATGGTGGATATCATTTGCTTCTTGTGTAAGGAAGAGAATTTGTTGAATCCTGCAAGTGCACTTCAATCTCCTGTTTCGGTTTTGTTGTCCAAGGATTCCGGCCTCGTCAGACATTTGGAACCAAGTGCCAGGTTTGTAATTTTGATTTGCTCCGTAGTTGTCTCTGTTTGTTAATGCGTTTATGAAATTTCTGTGAATCTAATAGTTTGTTGTTTGATTTTCAGCTTATTGACCGCCATAGATGTGATGCTAGAAGGTGCACAGAATGTTGTCATTCCACGTCCGCAAAGACAAAAGTTTGCGCAGAGAGCTTCGTTGAAATCGACCTTTCATAACGATCGTGAATATTGTTGGTTAACACAGGAAGACATAATTCGGTACTTTCTCAATTGCGTCGGACTCGTAAGCCCCACACCGAATCACCCCATCAACTCTCTTAACATCATCAACCATGCTGATGTTCTTGCCGTCGGGTATGATGATCCGGCAGTCTCTGCATTGCCCTTGATTGCTCAAGCTTATGTTAAACAGACTTCCGTAGCCATTGTTGATGAAGGGGGCAAATTGGTTGGTGATATCTCACCTTTGTCGCTTAATTCTTGCGATGAGACGGTAGCAGCTGCAATAAAAACGCTCTCAGCTGGTGATCTGATGGCTTATATGGACTGCGGTAGACCACCAAAGGACCTGGTGAAGTTGGTGAAGAAGAGGCTGGAAGAGAAGAACATGGGGGCTTTGCTGGGGTTGCTGGAAGATGACTCTGGAATTTCTTCATCGTCTTCAAATTCGTCTTCATCTGATGAGGATTCCAGCACAGGCTCAGGAAGAAGTGGCAGGTCCAGAGGGCACTCGGCCAGAGCCGTCAGCACATCAGATGCAATTGTTTGCCATCCATGGAGCTCGTTGATGGCTGTGATTATGCAGGCACTGGCACGTCGTGTCAATTACGTCTGGGTGGTTGAAGAGGATTGCACCTTGACAGGAATTGTTAACTTTACCGGAATGTTGAGGGTTTTTCGGGAACGTTTGAGGCCCATGGCAGAAGCAGAGAATCCACACTTGAATCATACGCCAATCCATGCTTAAAGAATCAATCTCTTTAAATGATATGACAAGAATGAAATGGGGATTGGCTTTAGAGTTCTATAATAAATTTATGGATGACTATTACACAACTTAATTCTAAACCTTATAGAGGATAAGGTCAAAAAAAAAAATTTAAATTGTATTAAAAAAAAAAACATTTTAGCTGCTCTTCGGCCGCCATTTCAGGATTGAAATGCTGTTTTGTCTTGTTTCTTTATTTTCTCTGTTCCATTGGATGGTAACCTTGAATCAGTTTCATACCTAATACTGGTTTTCCTCCAAAAAGAATTGTGCATTAACCGAGTGAAAGTTTGCATATTTTAATAAAACTAAAAAAATTACAGTTTAAAGTTTGCGAATGGATTTGAGTTATTCATCAGAGCAAATGTCAGTTCATCACTGTAGATGCAATTTTTGTTTGAACCATCAGCAAACACATTATGTTGTATGCTTCTAGACTTTGCATTCATAAATGTGGTAGACAAATACCCTAAAATGAACTGAGAGTCTGCTTTCATATCTCAAGAGGATGTGGAAGCAGCACTAAGATCCGGCTAGATAAGATATGCATTTATCAATTAATGATGATGTCGACGAGAATATGTGGAACGACTTGAAGTTTGTACATCTAAAACCACGAAAGGCCTACAATTCAGAGTACACAGTTTGTACTTGAAGCATCAGCTGATTCAACTGAGATATTTTTGTAAGCAAATTGTGGTCATCTAAAAACAGAAAGAACAAAACGAAAATCACCTACTGTTTCTGGTGAGAAACCTCTAGAATAAAAAAAAGAAGGGAGAGACTGAGGGGCGACGTGGATGACCAAATTAATTAACAGAATTTTCATGGGTACTGATGGTAAACAGAGAAAATATTATTCATCTTCTTTCTTTTATTATCAATTATATTTGCAATTTACATTGCAACAAACACAAAGGATCACTGGGAAACTGCCCATCAGATATCTGCTGCAAGTTTTTGGAGCAGACATGGTAACAAGAATCATAAAGAATGAAAAACAAAACAGGGGCAGCAAGAGAATTCAAGAGGGAAGTAATGAAATAATGAACCTAAATATTCTACGGTTGGAAACCACTAAAAGTCACCATAGTTAAGCTCTGACACACATGAGATCAAGGCTTCTCTTGCTTGGAGATTGTCAGAGTCCATATGAAGTGCATCTTCATATAGTCTCTTAGCCTGCTGCAGCAACTTCAACTTCTCTTTACTATTACTTGGCCTTAAGCGCGATCTTTGCTGCAATGCCACAGCCCATCTGAACAGAGCTGTAATTCATAAATTTTTGCGGTCAAGGGCAACTTCATACTTCCTCAATAGTGTATTCATTCAAGATGTTAAGGTAAACAGATATGGAAAGAGAAACTGAACCGCATGAAAATTTACTTGTCATGCAGCATAGTACTTATTTTTCATGAAAAACACAGATATTAAACATACCATCAGGTGCGTAAACATTGCCTTTGGACATCATAGCATCAAACTTATCAATTGCAGCCAAGAATATCTTGTCAGCATCAAAAGCTGCTTCCTGAAATTTGAAAGAAAGAATTAAGTTTTAAATTTCAGTAAACTAACTTTACAATCTGCTCAAAACAGCTACATGTCAACCAAATGGTGAGATAGAAATTGGAGTGACTTTTAATTCAATTTGAAAACCCTGAAATCTTTAAGCCTCTAAGCCCAAATTGCTAGAGTATCGAAGCTCCTTCAACTAGGTAATTCAAGCAAAACAAAACTGTGTTGGCCAACCTGAGTTCCTTGTATAAAAGAAAGTTCTATAGGAATGACATAAACAAACACAGTAGATCAGGTGGGGATCCTTACTGGTCCAATATCTGCAATTAATTGTGCGCGGAAGGAGAGTGCAAGACCCCAATTATACAGGGCTCTGACGTCATTCCCATCAATTGATAATGCCAACCTATATTTTCTGCCAGCCTTCACAAGGAGTTCTTCACATTCTTCACATGCATCAACAAGAAGAGATGCAATTTTCTCTTTACTCGCCAACTGATAATCTAGCCCCTTGAGTACTCTTTTCTCTTTCTCAACAGACATGATATCACTTTGCAAAAGGAGTCTTCTCAGCCTGCGACTAACACGTAGTTTTAGTTCTCCGTGAAGAAGATATGTGTTGCCCAACTGGCCCACAGCTAACAAACTCAAGGGCTTCATAGCTATGGCATTAGAGAGTAACTCCGCAGAGTTGTGCAACATCTTCTCTGCAAGTTCTTCATCCCAATCACTCCTCGTACACTCTTTGGCTCGTTTTAAGAGATCATTAGCTTCCATAAGATACCTATTAAACACCACATCATCTGTGAATGCCGACGACGAGGAACCAACCTCACTCCCATGAGCAGACAATTGATCATCCAGATGGGAATCATCTTTAGTATTCAGCTTCTCCTCTCTCAATCTGGAACCGTAAGTTTCATTCTCACCCTTCTCTCTGTCACCAGAAGACCTATAAGCTCCAGTAGATTTTTTGAGCATGCTCTCCTGTAAAAAGGAAGCTTCACTTTCCATATGCTTCCAACTGACTCTAAAATCCACCGAGTCAAGTAAATTATCATGGGATTCCCATGTTTTAATTTCATCTGTATGACCCATATTTAGGGAGACATGATGATTATTAATGAATTGCAATCTGTTACTCTGGTAACTATACTCATCCCTCCCCATAAATCCCCTGGCACTTGCACTCATTTGCCCCAAGCTCATTTTTTCATCTTGCAATCCCATCTTTATTCTTCTATTCCCATCTTGATCTAAAGCAAACTTATTTGAAGAATCTCGAGAAAAATGCGAATTCCCTATTCCTTTATTATCATTAACATAGTCAATAAACCTTTCTTCATCTACAGGACTTGAATTATTTCCTTGATTTTGATCACTTGCCACATTCTCTGCAGTCCCTTCCTTTATATTATCTTTCACTTTGTTAGGCTTTGGATTAACCACTTTTTCCCCAAACAAACCCACAATAAATTGCAACCAATCAATAGCAACTTCACCATTTTCTTTCCTTTTTTTACTTGATTTTTTATTCTCAGCTAACATATTGTTAGAATTCCCCACATTAACAATACAAGTCTCAACAGCATTTCTAGCATTCGAAGCTGATAAATTTATTGATTCTAATACATTGAAATAATTTTCCAAATCATTAACTGTAACTTTATTACAATCAATAGCGCTTCGTATATCACTCTTCAAGCCACCTACTTTACCTTCAAAGCCATAAAAAAAATCCAATAAACCCCTCAATTTCTCACTGTCAACCCTATAAATTTCCTCTTTTGACCTTCTTTTACCCCCACTAACTTCACTGAAAGACCCACCACGAACAAAACCAAATGAAAACCCAATTGCAAAAACTAAAATTGTAGCTGGAAACACGACTATTGATGAAATCCTAACCCTAGAAATGGAAAAAGCACATACAAGCCCTAAAATAAACGTAAAGACGTGCTTTTTATCATCAATTCCAACCGAAACTAAAAAATCACGCAAATGAGTTGACTCACCCGAGTTTACCGTGTCACCACCGAGCCTCAAAACATCCCAGCCGCCATAACCCGATGAATCTGCTGATGAAACAGCTTTGATGGGAGAGAATTTTAAGGTTCTGGGGCTGTAAAGCCATTTTGAACGGCAAATGTGAGGAAATTTATTATTCTTAGTTTCTGCAGAGAGTGATGGAAAACGATTGAGAAAATTCGGAGCTGAAACAATTAGAGGATTGGAGTAATTATTAATGGAGTTTACAAAAATTAAGGTTTTCATTTCGAGACGAAATGATCGGCCGGTCGGTTAGTTAGTCCGTTACATAGCAAAGACAGTTCCAGGTGTTTGCGTTCAGTTCACTGAACTGGTGACTTTTAACTGGAAGGTTATTTTCGTCAATACAGAAAGTTGTCTGAGTATTAATTCGGTATCTCCGTCGTGAATTCAGACGCACGTGCATTCATACACGTGATTTAACATCAATGAAATCTCCGACTGGGCCCATAGAAAGGCCCAAAAATATTAGTCTTTTGAGTTTAGGGCTATTGAGTTCTTAACTCATTGTAATTTATGGGCCACATATCCAATTACAGTTCTAGCGGATCCTAATACAAGATATAATTTTGTTTACAGGCATACATACTGAAATAAAGAGCATATAAAATAATGTATTTTTTTAATAATTCATCAGACAACTATTTATATCATTAATTATATCTATGAATTGGTTACATTGAAGATATTGGAAGAATTAATTATGTGCCTATAACATAGAGAGACAATATAGAAATGGATTAGGATAATGATAAGAAAAATTGTATGGACAGCTCAGAACTGTCTTTTGGTAACCTAACACGTCCGACTTTTATTTGTTCTTCAACTTCTAGAGCCTTCTCGATGGACAAACCTTAATGCACTTTCAAGTCTTCCCATCCTTTTTTCGTTACTCTCTTTTTCTCCGCATTCCTTTATATTCCTATCTTACTATCTTGACCTAAATGCCCATCTTTCTCTTACATATTATCAATTATGTACACACACATACACACATTTACACGTGCATAATCAATCAAGACTTGTCTAATTGAGTTTAATTATTATATAATTCACATGTTTATTTTTGGGTAGGCTATAATGCAGCATTTATATGGTATGTCGTTTTTGAATTGTTAGATTGCTCAAAATATAATTTAATGATTAATTTAAAGTAGGAATGATCCGTGAATAATGGTTAGAAATTTTTTATGAATGGATCGTCTAATTGCATAATTTTTATCTTTGAAAAAATATTTTAATTGTTTTTATTTTTTCTAAATGATATATATATATATATATATATAATATTTGAATATATTTGAGAGAAAGTTAGAATACAGCTGCTATATTCTAATTGCCTATAAATTTTAAGTTATATGTCAACTTTTCATCTAACGAAAGTACAAGTTGTATTTTTCAAATGTCTTACAATGCATCAGTCAAGAATTTTTTTTTTTTTTAAAGAGAGAGAGAGAGAGAGAATGAGAGATACTAACTATAAATTAACATTTTTGATTAATTTCAAGAATAATATTGAAAACACTATAATTACAAATGAAATGGAGTGTAGGTGGAAAACTTTGCAATCAAATTTGGTATTGAAATAGAAATAAAAAATAAAAAATAAAAAGGTTGAAATAATGAGTGAAATAAGGAATATGCCTCCAACTCTATTATTGTGCCCCAATAAATAATTAATATCCTTCAAATTGTCTATTGACTATTGCTATTGTGAATGTGGTCCTTCCCTTCCCATGATCAAGATTCAATAACAAAATTATCTTCACCTAAACCTAGTTTCAATTGTATGTCTCACAAATTATTTAATTCCCTTGCATCTATCTCCATTTAAGGTTGGCTAATTTATATTAAAGTTTGACAAAAAAAATATTTTATTTTGATAACTTTTGTATAAGAATAATTTTAAATTATTATCATTATAACAATAAAAACTTAAATTGTAATGATGTATTTTAATTATTGCAAGTGGTTGAAACAACATTAATATTTTAATTTAGCTAAGACAGTGTTTGTAAGATTGCAAAATGTATAAATCATTGATACAAATATATTCCTTACCAAAATTTATAACATATTGTTAATATTATTGTGTATAACACAATTTTAACAATTTATTCCATCATTAAACGTGCAACATAACTAAAACTTGGGATGCCAAAAAAATTCGGGTCGGACTTGGTCCGGGTGAACCTAATTTTTTAGGATCGGGTTAAACCCGACCTTAAATATAAATCAGATCAGCTCGAATTTTTTTATTATAATCTGGAGCAAGTCGGAGTCGGATTAATTCCAATTTTTTTTCGGATTTTAAATTAATTGATGTCGAGTCGAGTTAAAATCTAGCCTGTAAACAAAAAGTATAAGAAAAAAATTTACTTTTTCAAATTTTTAAAACTTGATTTTTTGACCGAATTCGATCCAAATTCAAGTTTTGACCTGACTCGATTATATTAAACCTGAGTTCTGATTGAATTAAATATATAAAAAATAAACTCGAATTCTCCGAGTTTTTGTCAACCCTAGCTAAATGATCAATATCAAAATTATATAAACACATACTTTGAAAGGTGAAATGTTATCACTTTACTTTCTTCATTTTTGTATTCCAATATAGATAGCAAGACAATGACATTTATATCCTTATACTAGTAAAAAATAAACAAAACAAAAAAATTTTTTATGAAAGCTTTGGAGATTATATGTCAATGTCATTAGGAAGAAATTAGATATTTGATATGGTATGAAAATAATATTTCAGCAACTAAAAGAGTTCTTACCATTTTTTACTATATATTCTTGTTGATTTCTAAAAAATAACATTTAAAATAAAAATTATTACTATATATTATTTTCTATAGATAATTTTTCTTTATCATTTTTATTGTGATTATAATAATTTTAAAGACAAATATTAAACTTTAAAATTATGAGAATTTATTCATAACATTATAAAATTGAAGGTGCTATAAGTATTAATTGATAATTAATACTATGAAATGAAATTATTGCTAACTAATAAATATTTACCAATTGGACTGATTTTAAACCTAAACTACATTATAATAAATACAACATGATTAAATTATAGGGTAATTTTCAGTTTTAACCATTATTTTATTGATAATATTCACAAATAACTTTAATTTTTTAACAATACTCAACAGTGTTCTTTATTTTTTGACAAGTCATCAATAATACCCCAAAATAGAATAAAATAACAAATTTATCCTTATTATTATTAATATTATGTACATACAAACAAAAATGATAATGTATAGTTAAAAAAATTAAAATTTAACTTATATATAATTAATAATTTATAATTTATTGAGAACAATGAGTTACTTGTGTATTAAAATTAAGATAAAATTTTCACTTAAATTAAATTATATACCAAAATAAATTACATATATATTAATTATTAATTAATTAAAAATAATTAATTGATATTACTATTATAATTGTATATATTTAAATTTTTTACTATTTTTTTCATGTATCAAATATCAAATTATTAATTAATATCCTTATAAATGTTAATTTATTTATTATTTTTAATTAATTAATAATTAATATAGAAGTAATTTATTTTGATATATAATTTATTTTAATTTAATTTATTATTTAAGAGAATATTTTACCTTAATTTAATATATAAGTAATTCTTTTTTTAATAAAATATAAATTATTAATTATATATAAGTTAAATTTTACTTTTTTAACTATACATAATTTTTTTTATCTTTATATATATAATAATAATAATAATAAAGGTAAATGAGTAATTTTATTTTATTTTAAAATATTGTTGATGATTTGTTAAAAAATAAAGGGTATTGTTAAATATTATTAAAAAATTAAAATTATTTATAAAAATTATAAATAAAATAATAATTAAAAATTAAAATTATCTTTAAATTATAAACTAAATTTATTTAAATAATTAAAATGTTGTTATAATTAATAGTATATAATTAAAATTTTTAAATAAGATAATATTTTTTAAATGATTGACGTTTTATCAAGAATCTATTGAAATCATCATTTGGATTATTTCAATTATGATGCAGTTAAAATATTTTATATTTAAATAGACTAATCTACCCCTATATTTTATTTACACTTTATCAATTACTTCAATATTCTTTTCACATTAGACTACTAATATCTAAAGAATAAGAATATTATCACATACCTCCCTTAAGGTATTCATTACTATTATTTAAATAGAAAGTATCAAAAATGTATCACTTACTTCCCTTACCGTTATATTGACCGTTAATTGACTGTTATCTTAAAGGGTAAAACTATAAAGACAATATATTTGATATTTTTCCAACTTAAAAAAGCAAAATAAACTTTACCAAATGCAAACTCCAAGTCAATAAAGAGAAAGACTTAAAATTGTTGATTTAAACCAAAAACCAAAAGAAAACTACAAAATTTTTCCTAAATCTAGCTTGAGGTCATCTAAATCTTGAAAAAAAGAATTTGGGATCAATATTAGGAGGGAGTTTTCAATGCCAATTTTCCATATTATTATACACTCATTTTTCCGTGGAAGAATTAGCGATGGGTTCTTTGTTTTTCTTTTACGTTTTCTTATAAAATTCAAAAGTGTTTTTCTTTGTGTTTTTATGTTTAGTTTTGGAAGTTATCATAAGGGATGTTTATTTCTTCTGGTGTTGTAGAGAATATTGCTGCTGAAAAGGCGTATGCAGAGATAATTTTGAATATAGAAAATGAGATGCAGCTTAAATAATGACAGTGAAGTGCAGAGCGATACACATTGAGAAGGATCTAAATAGCTCCAAAGAAGAGGCATTTTATTTAACTTGTATGGTTGAAACAAATGATTGATTCAATGGTAATATATATAATATAAGTTCAAATCGGTTATCTATCAATTTGATATTTTTGTTCTTTTTAGGTTACATACTTTGTTCTTTGTTGAAATTTTAGGAGATTTTGGCTTCAAATGGAACCTTTTGTGTTGTTTAATCAAGTGATATAAGTTTGAAATGTAGAACATATCTTGGAATTATAGATTATTATCAGGTTGTTTAATGTTTGTTTGAATTTGTTTTATTATTATTAGATTGTTTGATCTTTTTTTGAAAATATTTTGAGTTTAAATTCATAAATAAGTTGATGGTGGTAGAAAGATTACCTAAAAGTGTGTGAATATGTTGGTAGGAATTGAATTAATATCAAGAAAGATGCAGTAGTCTTTGTTCATGTTAAGTGGAATGCAAATATTGCAATTTTATTGTTCATAATTCTTTACAAATTCTAGTTTCTTATGAAAATGTTTAATTTATAAATCTATTATATGGTTTTTTGAAATTGAGTTTCTTAATTAGCAATTAATTTGAAATTTTTAATTAGGTATTGTCGTATTACTAGATTTATTGAATTTTGTTATATATGAATTTTTTTTTAGAAGAAGGATTTTTGTTTATGCATATTTTTTTTACTTCATATAACTATTTGTATTTATTTACAGGTATTTCGATATTAAAATGATATTCACAATTAATCAACCAACTAGAAAAATTGAGTGCATCTGAAGAACAACATAAAATTTAGTAGAAATTCTTGGCTTGATATTACTTTTTCTAAAAATTGTAGGCTATTTATTTTACATTGACCAATGATTGCTTCTTTATGATCAAAGAAAGCTGAGGTAACATTCTTGACGCTACAAAGAAAGTTAGATGAGCTTAAAGCACAGTTTCACGAGGTAGAGATGTTATAAACAAATTTCTAATGCTTGATTTTTTTGAATGCTTGAATTCCTTCACACGATTGAACTACTTGAAGCCATAGAGGTTGGTATGTTTTGCTATGTTACAAGCTTGTAGTTGACTTGGTTATTTGTGTTGGAAGGTTATTGAGGCTACTATCTTTGTGGTATTCAATTGATTGTAAATTGAAATACAAGGGATAATTTGATTTTGGGGTTATGTAAACCACGTTTGACCTTGAATGTGTGTTTTCAAGATGCTAATATAATGCTATCAATGAAAAAAAAGAAAGAAATTGCTGTGTTGGTCATGTGATGAATTTAATTTATTGTAAATTTTTCAAATTTTAAAAAATAACATAATTTTTTATCATATTTATTATATTGAAAATGATAAAATTTAGGTATTTTATATACTTTTGGAGCAAATAAATTAGTGTTAAATTCTTTTAATAAAATGTAAGAAGTTGAAGATATTTGAGTAAATTATATGTTTAAGGTTCGTCGATTAACAGTTAAGGGATATTCTTAATAGTTTTTATCTAAGTGAGAGTAATGAATACCTCAGGGGAGGTATAGGATAATATCCCTCTAAAGAATATAAAGGAGGGCAATGTGGAAATTAGACAAAAGGATAAGGGGCAAAATGACAAAAACGGAGAAAGAAAATACGTCACAATCATAATTGCGTAGGGCAAAAGCTACCGAAAGTAAAGGGCAAAAGTGGGAGACAGAAAATTCACATTAAATAGAGAATGGATAAGGTTGTTGTCACAGACTCATTCATTCGCATTCGTGTAATCTTTTTTATTTTTTATTTTTAAAATATTTTTAATTTTAAAATAATTAATCATCGTTTTTGAGACGCTCCACGACAACCCATTTGTCTACGTGTCACTCGCTGTCTCTCTCGCGTCTTCGCTTTCAAGAACCGAATAGAAGCTCCACCAACACCATCACAAACGCCCATTAAAACCCCTCCAATTAGACCTCACTCCTTTTTATCAGAGAAAAAAAGTTAGGGTTTTTTGGTTTCCATTTTTGTTATCTGGTTCGGGTTTGGATTTTTTTTCTGGGTTGTTTTCCTTTTGCTTCTTCTGTTTTTGTTGTTTGAATTGGAGATGTACGCTGGTTCTATGCGAAAATCGTTTAAGGACTCTTTGAAAGTTCTGGAAGCCGATATTCAGCATGCCAATACTCTGTAAGTAAATTTTTTTCCCCTTTTTTATCCTTTTCCTTTTGCGTGTTTGGTTGGAAAATATTTTTTTCTAGGTGGGATTTTAATCCTGGTGCTTAATGTTTGGTTTGGTAGATTGTTAATTTTTTTTTTTAACTTTTCTTGTTAGATTGCGATTTTGGTTTCAATTTGACCTTTTTTGGCCTTTATTTATTTCCAAATGTCAATAAATTCTTTACCTGTATTAGCTGCCCTCAGTCAATTGCATTTGATCCTTTTTCCTGCGACTTATAAATTTTCCCTTGAAATTATGTACCTTCAATATTTATAATTTTTTTTTTAATTTTTGTTGATTATTGTGTTTACTCATTGTTCCCATATATGGTATATTTATTCTTATCTTCTCGAGTGTCGAAGATTTTGTTTTTTCCCCTCAGGGGATAAAGGAACTTGTTTTTTCTTTTTGGTGATTTTACAGGGTTTCTGATATTGCAGGGTTGGTCTGCCATTTTGATTCTTCTCAGAGTGATGTGTAGATATCAGTCAAATAGGAAAGGGATTGTAGTACTAATACTTCTCTGCTGCAATATCATTGTATAATAGTCCAAGTGTATGTGTGTATGTGGGTCTTTTTCGTTATCTTGATCGACTGTGTCCACCGTAGTTCACGTGGCCAAATGGGTTCCACTTGATATGGTGTTGTCACATTGGATTGATATAAATATCTTTGATATGGGCATTGAGGGTCAGATAGTTATCCTTATCTGGTCCCAGCTTCTAAATGATCAAATATTATACTTGATTACTATGTTTTTGGGTGTTAAAATTGAGCCGTAATTTTTGGTTATTGTGCTGGCAACTTAATTTCGTTTGTACTAACAATCAATGTTAAGTTTTAAAAGGTTATTTTGTTGAAAATATTGCATTATTTGATGCTGCAAATCTTTGAATGCATATTTATTGTGCAGTATCTATCTGGAATTTACATCGTGTTGTAACTTGCTCACAAGTTTACATTTAACGTCTTATCCTACTAAATGATTTCCAGGGCATCGGATTTTCCAAGAGAGTATGATGGTGCCTGCCTTCAGATGAGAATGTCATACAGTCCAGCTGCACACCTGTTCCTCTTTTTAGTGCAATGGACAGACTGCAACCTTGCAGGAGCCCTTGGACTGCTACGAATACTTATTTACAAGGTTGATTTTTGATTTCTTTGAAAATTCAAATCTTCTTTTTCTAGTTTCTTTCTCAACGATAGATATCAGCTGACTTTAGAATGGATTTCTAGGTATGAAAAAAAAACAAAAGAAAAAAGAAAAATGCTAATCTTAGCATCTTTGCAGGTTTATGTGGATGGCACGACCACTATGTCTACCCACGAAAGAAAAGCAAGTATTAGAGAGTTCTATGGTACACTTATGCATACTGGTCGCATTGGTGTTATTACTAATTCAAGTAGCCTATAGACTCTGTAATCTCACTGAAGTAAAATTCTTATTCTTGGCAGCTGTAATTTATCCCTCTCTATTGCAACTTCAGAGAGGTGTTACTGATACAGAAGATAAGAAGCAGAAGGCAGTATGCATGGAAAGATACCGAAGGAGAGATGAAGATGAGTACAGGCAATACACAGATGCTGACATTGAAAGAGAAGAAGAGTGTGGAATATGCATGGAGACGAACAGCAAGATTGTGTTGCCCAACTGCAACCATGCCATGTGCTTGAAATGTTACCGTGAATGGTATTTCCTCTTTCTCTCCCTTGCTGATACTTGACAGTCTGAAAGATCTTCGCTTCTTTTTTTCTTTTTCCTGTGGTTCTATGATTTTCAGTGATCCAGTACATAGTTAAATTGTCCTGCTATGAAGTATTATTATTTAGAAGTCCTTACTGCCATGGGTGTGCAGTTACAAATTGATTTACACGAAGGTGCAGCCTCATGTATGTGAATCCATATATGCACTGCAGTAGCATGGATGGGGCTGAATTAGCAAAGTTGAAAACATGCGTTACTGCAAGTGATACATGAAAACTGAGATAGCAGCATTTTATGAATTTCTGAGTTGATTCTAAATAATTTTTGTGATCATTCCTATTCAATGATTTTCTGGCATTGACTAGTAACTTCATAGCTTCAGATGCTATTGGAATATCATGTGGCTCTTTCATTCTAATTTCTTAATGCATGCTGCATGTTGAATGCATGCATTGTCTGTGAAATCACGTATTCTTTGCATTATCCATAGTACGCATCTGAATATAAATTTTTATATAATGAGACCTGAAGTTTCTGTTTGTGCCTTTTTTCCTTTTTCATTTTTTAATATGCTCCAAAAAGGATGGTTATGAGATGGAGGATGTGGGATGTAGAGAATTAAATTTTTAAGAATGCCCATGGTGTTTCATTTCCTTTTGGATGAGGAATATTCCTATTCTATTATACTGTTAGATTCTTTTGCTACTTTGGATTCACCCAAATATAATATTCTGAAGGAATACCTATGGTTCTATATCTAATCTGTTGCTTTCTCTGTGCTTGCATTCATTATTTGCATCTCCATCTGTCCCATCTTCACCAGTCTGTGGTAGTACAGAGTGTTAGCTTTTAATGAACAGGAAGCACTGCCATTAGGCATGGGAATTATGGATTCTGTTCTAAATGTTGGACAATATAACAACTGCAACTAAAGGTTTGCATTTGTTGGGGAAATAAAAGGGAATGTTATTGTTGCGGTTTAGTTTTGTGGCTTAAAGTCAGTTGCTCGGCAATTCTATAGCATTGTTTTCAGGTAGAATTATCCAGGCAAGAAATTAGTTATTGATTACGAATCAGTGGATGAGTGTTATGGGTGAAATTGCATTGATTAACCTGCTGACTGAATTGGCCCTGAATTTGTCAATCACAGAGCTAATCATTTTGCATTTGTAGTGAGACCCAAGTTAATTTGTCTTGTTGGTTTTCATAGCAGATGAACAATCTCCTCAAAGTTCAATTATGCTTTTAGTTGATGATGGATGTTGTTTCACTTGTTTGGATCTTTCTACAGGTTCATTGAGCATGAGTGTTTGTTAAGGTCATCAGGTTGCACTTAACATCTTTCTCTTGTTTCCTTCTGGTGTGGCATTTCATTATGTCCTGGGTGTTTGATTTGATAGTAATTGAGTATCTGTTCCTTGTGCCTTGTCAATATTCAGCTAGATGTTTCTTCTATGGGTTAGATTTGTCTGTCCGTATATATTTTCCATATATCAGTGTGTGTAGGTTCAGAAGGCTGCTTAAAATGCCAGTTAATCTGTAACAAGTTAATTGGCCTCTTTTGTTGTTTTGGTTTATCTGTGGGGCCATACAATCTCTATATCAGTCAGAAAATGTAGGAGATATGCCTTTATATGCTCATAAAACATGTGTATGCCAATTAGGCTGCAACTTGCTGTCTTGGAATTGAGAATTTGTTTTATAATAGATTGGCTCCTGCTTATCAGAATACATCTTATAGGACAATCCTTTTGCTTTATATGGTGGACCCACTATAGATATGGTTTGTAGGCACTGCAGTGTCCATTCTGAATCATTACAGTTCGTTTTAATTTTCTTTTTTTAATAATTTTCAAGTCATGAGTTGTAGTTGGGAGCAATCCATGGAATGCCATACAATACAACAATTTGAATCCTTGTATCCTATTGCTTGTGTAGCTCTCTCTTATCTTTCTTGCTCTTGCATTGTTTTTGGTTGACCAATTATCAGAGCCTTTATCTGTCTTTTTGTTAAGTTCTCATTCATTTAGCTTTTGATAATAAGGGTATGTTCCAATGAATTGCAGGCGAACAAGGTCGCAGTCATGCCCCTTTTGTCGCGACAGTTTGAAGAGAGTGAACTCGTGTGATCTCTGGGTGTATATGGACAGCAGAGATATAATCGACTCAGCAACAGTGACAAGGGAGAATCTCAGACGACTGTTCCTGTACATAGACAAGTTGCCATTGATTGTTCCTGATAACCTTTTTGACCCGTACGATTCCCACCTAAGATAATCCTCCAAGATAGAAAGTACATTCTGCAAATCACTCATATTCTATGATTCCCTGAATGAGTTATTCCCTCACATTTTCCATTTTTAGTTGCATAAAGACCGAAATTCTTTTTCGGCAGATTTAGGTAACTCAGGACTGCTAAAGTGCTTTCTTCCCGCTTCTTTTAAGAAGAATCCAGCCTGAGATATTGAAGGCTGGTCGGTGAAGTTGAGATAGTTTCTTTAAAATTAGGAGTTCACGATCATGAATGAATTGTATGTAGCACATTTGTAAATGCCTGTATAGCTAGCTTGCTTGCTCTTTTCCTCTATCATAAGAAGCTTTTCCCCGTTATCTCCTCTTCCTCTTCTTTCCCTGTTGTGCGTGTGATAATATTTCTTAGAATTGTACCATCATAGTCTTTATCTCATCTCAGTGAATGCTTGTGATGGATGATAATGTAGTAACGTCCGATCCGAGTGTCTGTAAACTAATTTAGTAGACTTCATAATTTTCTTTCCAGAGTATTCATATCACATGATTATTATTATTATTATTATTGAAATTCACCGTTAAATTGATGAATATTATAAATAATATTATTTTGTTCCCTAAAAACTAAAATATCATCGAACGGCCTATAAAATCATTATTGGCTTATCTATAAAATATTAGATTGTGGGCCAGCCTTCAGGGTGTCGTAGCATCAGCCATTCTTTTTAATTAATAAATTTATGAATCTGACTTGTTCTCGTTATAAAATTCAAGGGAATCACAATTCAAAACGAGGTACTGCAATTGAAATTGAATCTAGAGGTTAGCATACGAGATTTTCATTTTAATTAAAAAAAATAGTATCGCATTTTTAATTTATTTTTTTTATATTTGGAAAAATAAAAATTACAAAAAAAAAAATGAATAAGCATAATTACATATTATCATTAATATAACTATTATATCTATTTAGCAGTAGACGGCTAAAAAGATGAACCGATTCGCGGGGTGATACATTCGATAAAGGGTAAGACCGACCGACCCACCCACGAGCATGTTCATGTCGCAATAATCAATTCACCTTTTTGTGTTGTAGAGCGTGACTCGTGATAATGTGACGGCACCAGTGTGATGTAGTGTTGTCTAAATTTGAGGTCAAATTTTGCAGGAGGGAAAACAAAAAACTGCTCCAGTTGGCAACAGTCCAAATTAAACCCAGCTGTAAACTTCAGAACCAGCAACACTAATTTTAGTAATTGTTGCTGGGAAATATCTCTTTGCCCCATTTAAACCAGAAACGCAGGGAGCGGTGGGGGAGAATATAATAATAATTATATATAAAACGGAAAGAAGACCAACAGAAGGAGAAACAGGGGAGAAAGAGAAACGATTTGTAGAGATGGGAAGAGGGGAACAGAGAGATGATGATAAGGAAGGAGTAATGGCTACAGATTTTTTCTGGTCATATACTGATGAGCCTCATGCAACAAGAAGGCGACAGATCCTCTCTCAGTACCCACAAATTAGAGAGCTTTTTGGTCCTGATCCATGGGCTTTTGCAAAGGTCTTTCTTTTACCGTTATCTTTTAATGTATTCAATCTACCAATGTAGGTTTATAGTTAGTTGTTTTCATTGATTTGGAATTTCAGATCTGAAATAACAATGTGGCTGGATTATTAGGAATTTGTAATTTTTGCATTGGATTTTAGGTCAATGGGATTCTGGGTAATATTTTTGGTTTCATTATATGCTTTGTATTGATAAGAATTTGGCCATTGTTTCGAACGAACAAAGCACGTTCAAGATGTCATTGTTTTGGTTGTTTTTCTTGTTGGGTTTGTCTTGTTCTATTTAAATAGGTTCATTCTGCTACTTTATGTGATTGAATACTGACGTTTGCTTGTTTTGGTAGATTTGTACCTAATCGATCTTAGTAGGACTAAGTTCACTTTTAACTCTAAGTTCTACTGTTTTTGTTTTAGACTCCTGATTGGTTGTTTTTTCTATACAAATCTCGTTCATGTATCTTTCGCTGATCTCGAATTGCATTAGGTAGTTTCATACCTCTACACTTTTGTTTGGTGAAATTTTGGGTTAAGAGACGAGATTGATTATAGGTATTGGATTTATTCATGCATGTTTTAATGGAAACTTGACATCGATTGAAAATATCAATGCTTAAATTCAGTTCTTGCTAAAATTTTGTGCAAGTTAACTCATTGATATGTACCTTATGTGATTTTGGGCTCATAATTTCCTTGCCAGAAGAATTTTTCCCTTCTTTCACCTTCTGTATTTAAAGCTCTGCATCAGTATGCTCAACTGTTTGTAGTTTGCTTTTGATCTTTAAGTTCAAGCATTTTAAATAATGCCATCACTTATTAGCTATTGTTGGTTTAGAATTATGTTCATGTCCTCAGTATTGTTGTGTTGCAGGTTGCAGTTGTTGTGCTGCTTCAGCTTTGGACTGCTACTTTGCTTCATGATGCAGGCTGGCTGAAGATGCTGGCAATAGCCTACTTCTTTGGCTCTTTTCTCAACCACAATCTTTTCCTGGCCATCCATGAGCTCAGCCACAATCTTGCCTTCTCTACTCCAGTCTACAATCGTTGGCTTGGAATTTTTGCTAACCTTCCTATTGGAGTGCCCATGTCTGTCACTTTCCAGAAGTATCACCTTGAGCATCATCGCTTTCAAGGAGTACATGGCATTGACATGGATATCCCAAGCCTCGCTGAAACCCGTGTGGTGACAAATGTTGTTGCAAAATCTATATGGGTCATCTTCCAACTCTTCTTCTATGCTTTTCGACCTCTATTTCTCAAACCGAAGCCCCCTGGTTGTTGGGAGTTCATAAACTTTTCTACTCAGATAGCTCTTGACGTAACCATGGTTTACTTTTGGGGCCAGAAATCTTTTGCTTATTTGATCCTTTCCACATTCGTTGGGGGTGGAATGCACCCAATGGCTGGTCACTTCATCTCAGAACACTATGTCTTCAAGCCTGACCAAGAGACATATTCTTACTACGGCCCTCTGAATCTTCTAACGTGGCATGTTGGATACCACAATGAGCACCATGATTTCCCAAGAATTCCCGGAAACAAGCTCCACAAGGTGAGAGAGGTTGCACCAGAGTATTATGAGGGTTTAGCTTCATACAAATCTTGGAGCCAGGTCATATATATGTATATTATGGATAGGACAGTCGGCCCCTTTAGCCGCATGAAGAGAGAACTTTCAGCTACAAAGAAATCTGAATAGGTGCTTCCATTTGTACTTTCTGTTATTTTCTTTTCCCTCTATCCTTAATTCAAAATGAGCTACTGCAATTATTCATTTTTGTTGCTATTTTTTGTAACATTCTTGAGGAATTAGAATTTTATACTTTTAGACAAAACAAAATGAGTAAATTTTTCATTAATTTTGCAAAATTCTCTGTGGATATTCACATTTTCAAAATGTTGAGATTTTTTCGGTGCATGGCAGACAAATACAATTTTCCGTTTGTGCTAATTGAATATTATCATATCTTGAAGTTACAGATCTTGTGAAGGAAATTATATTTGGATTAGTAATTTCAAGTTCTGAGTTCCATGGTGATAACCAGCGTTCATTTTGAAATTTAAAGTGCTGAGAATTCTCAGCACTCTTCACTCATGATAAGTTTGTTTGGGCTTCTTCATTTTTCTTTATCTCAGTGTTCAGGAAAATAGATTTAATAAGATTAGAACAAACATATCTTAAGTTAAACACCTCAAACTTATAAGTGTAATGCTCAAATACTACAATTTTTGAAGGAAGCTAAAGGTAATGACGAGGCATTAGTTTCTCATGGTCCTGCTGCTCCTACTTCTTGTTACCATGAAAATTCATGTTGTGGTGTGGCTGTTCTATCATGGTTGCTTCTCTTGTATGCTCTCGTCGGGAAAAACTTGATGCTACTTTCTTCATTTGTTGTTTGTCTGCAAATGATAGAACATGAACATGGTTCAGAACAGAAGCAATCAAGGCATGAGAATCAATCCAAGAAAGATGAAATAAAAAACTGGGCAATTTTGAAATGTATCTTTACATTCCAGGCATATGTAGGCGGTTTGACAGGGTCATTTTTTGTGGCAAAGAGTGGATCGTTGATGACATATGGTTGCGGTTGAACTTGGTGATTGATGAGAGGAAGTCTTGCTGGAGGAAACTCGTCGTCACTATCATATTTGTGGCCTTGGTTACCGATAGCTCTCAGAGACATGGCTAATAAAGCAGAGGAACCCTGCAGTTTGGAAACGAGCTTTCTTTCTAAACCTTGGAAAATGACTGAGCAGCAAAATGCAATGTAGTCTGAACTTAAGCAGATGGTTCCACTGTTATTTATATGTAATATCTAAAATTAAACAAGCCTTTTAGCCTTTCTTTTTCTTAAATAACCAATAGAATTGGAACTCAAACTATGATCTGAAATTTTCCTGCTTATTTGGGGCCTCTTTTCTCCGCTCCTCTTTGTACTCCAATATTTGAGCATATATGACATCTAAATTGCAATCTAGTTTTTAATTTTCTGTTCAAATCACAGACCTGCTTAGTGTGTTTTTTCCCTGTATCTGAAGATTGTCCGTCTTACAATCACTGTTATCATAATATTCCCTTCTGGATAGATTGATACAGTGTGATATATAACTTTCTTTTGGCATACCTGTGCCGAGATGATCCAGATGCCTATCCATTTGAAGATATCAAAGTTTGACTTCACAAATTCCTTGAAATCGTGGAACCTCCCTGTTGGATCCTCAGGTAAATCCTGATAAGGATCATATAAAGCAAATTAATGACATGAAACTCAAATAGCATTTTTATCATGTAAGAGAGAATTTGTGAAGAAGAGAGGTATATGTACTTTCTCCCAGTCAGAATTTAGCACAATATCTGCTGCCATTGCAGTCTCCAACAGAAGAAGCAAAAAGATAATCACCATGTACTTAATTCATTAAAGACCAACAAATTCTTCATGAAATCTTAAACTTGAGCGTAAGAATACAGAATACGTTAGACTTGGATTACATAAGAATGCGTTGAAAGAACAATGATTCTGAAAGTACAATGCTAGCCCAGAGTGGAAGCAGAATGAGAAAGGATACACAAGAAAGGCAAAACCCATTTGCACTAGCAGCGGCAATATGACCCAGGCATGTTATAAGGCAAAAGGAAACACCAATGCCAATGAAACTGCATATAAACCTGCTATAATATCGTCAGTAATTAAGAGAAAATAACTGAGATTTTAAATCAATGAGTAGATGTTTCATAAGAATTTTAGTATCTTTACTATGATCTAACACAAGTGGGAACTTTGAGATTACCATGGAGCTGTGGAACTAAAATCATCAAATGATTGCTCTTCCATGTCTCTCTGCCAAACTCTGATCATCCAAATCCCGTATAGGATCATAGCAATACCAACTATTCCCGCAACCAAATTCACAGCTTTCAGGAATGATTGCAGACAAGTTATTGCTATTCTTGCCATTGTTTACAACTTACAGCTGATACAGAACCTGCCCTTCTATTCTATATACGGTTGTTCAGTTTTTCAAGTCTTGAGATGTAAGAAAAATTTGAAAATGACCAACTTCATGTGATGCACATTTGAGCATAAATACAAAGGTATGATTTAAGTACTGTAAATGTAATTTGTAAACTTGCAATTGAACAAGCTGAGTATAGGGTGGTTGAGTTTAGATGAAACAAAATTAGTGGTAAATATTATGGTTTTGTCTAAATAGCCAACAAAGTGAACTGCAACTTGAAATTTAACTTTAAAAAAGTTTTTGGAGCTTTTTTGTGGAGACAAGAGAGAAGATGAACGTGATTAGAATACAAAAATGATAGGCAGGTAAGGAAATTTCTTGGAAACTATCAATGTGATTTCTTATTGTTTGGCTTGGCATTCTTTTACATGTTGCCAAACAATGGAAACCTCATCTTGTTTGTCCTGTGCTACAAACTAGTTAGTCCTTAATTGTTAAATTAATATTATTATGTATAATACGATTAACAGTCTTCAAATCAAACAATAGGTGTTGCTGTGGTGTAGTGGTTATCACGTTAGTCTTACACACTAAAGGTCCCCAGTTCGATCCT
Source organism: Melia azedarach (assembly GCA_028052125.1). Classification (NCBI taxonomy): domain Eukaryota; kingdom Viridiplantae; phylum Streptophyta; class Magnoliopsida; order Sapindales; family Meliaceae; genus Melia; species Melia azedarach. Next base: position 9,468,541 of record CM051406.1, read on the forward strand.
GGGCAGCAACATATATACTGTTGTTTTTTATTTTCCTTTTTGACTTGTCTCATTTTAAATTTCAAAATTGATAATTTGACTGCTTTATGCTCTATTTCAAATTTTTCTATATGGTTTTTTTTTTTTTTTTTGGGATCATTGATAACCATTATTTTTCTTTATGTTTAACATCTTTTACAATAACCAATGTTTTATTTTTAAATAATTTATTATTATTTTTACTTATAAAATTAGAATAAGTGTTCTCATTAAAACAAATAGGCAATAAAAATATGCAAGATAAAAATATTAAAAAAAATAATAATTAATCATTTTGTCACAATATAGTATTTTTACAATTGTTCTAAGAAAATTTGATATTAAATTTTTTTACATATAAAATTAAAATAGTTGCTCTCATTAAAATGAATAGCGAATGAAAATACGCAAGATAAAAATAAAAAGATAATAATTAATCATTTTGTCATAATATAAAATTTTACAATTGTTCTAAGAAAATTTGATATTAAAATTCTATTAAATCCCACAATTTGTTATTTAATACTGACAAATTAAGAATCATAATCCAAATTTAACTATTAGTGTTTTACTAGTTTTTAAAAGTAAATTAGTCAGAAAAGTTGTTCTACTCAAATTCAACATCCCAAATAGTTACATACTTCTTGTTATTCTAATTTCTTAATTGTAGAACAACATTTAGCTTGAATGTATATAAAAACCAAAATTGACAATATGACAGATTTTGAATTATCAAACTCTACTATAGAACAGTTCTTTCAACATTCATGCGGAAACAAATTTAATTAAACGGTTACAAAAGAAATTTATATTAATTTTCTTCAATATTTCAAAACTATATTTATATATTTTTAGCTAAATTAAGTAAGTTTTAAGCGCTTATATCACTTATAATTTATTAAAAGAAAAAAAAAGGTGAGAGAAAAAGAATGAAAAATACAATATTTTAAAACAAAAATTCCACTAATTCTTTTTATTCATGTAATACATTTCGAGAAAATAGAAATGCGAATTTTGCCTAAGTTAGATCTCTCATAATCTTAATACCCAACTAAATAATTTTTTTGTAATACATCACAAAATCCTTTTGTATACACACACTTATATATGTTAATGTCAAAATTAAAATGTAAATTAAATTTAAAGTAATTTAAAATATATGTTATTTTAAAATAATAAAAACAAAAAAAATAATACTAAAGATACAAACTTTTTATACAAATTATTATATACAAATTAAAAACTAAGAGAATATAATGGTATTATGGAATATAAACTCAAAATCAATGAAACTTATAAGAATAAATAATGTGAATTATCTGATGATTACGTCATTATAATGCATCAATTTATATTTTATAGTTTATATTAAGAATTTCCTTTGATAATTAATAAAAATTAGAAAATTATTATGTTATTCTTAAATGTTTAAGTAACATTTAACATATTAAGTACACTATTATTAATTGTTTGAGTCGGTAGAACATTATGTATCATTTAACATATCTCTTTTGACATCATAAGAAACTAAAAGTAATTTTAAAGTTTTATTAATGGCAATGCCAAGTCAGTGGACGTAAATGAAAATTTTAAAAACCTTGAAAAATTTAGTTGACAGATTGGTATTCAAGAAATTTACCATGTTTCAATTCGAATAATTGCAATATTTCAAAAAGATAAAAACAAAGGATCAAACCTAATAAATTAATAATGGCCTTTTATGTGGCAATAAAATGGCTAATCAATTTTATTTTGAGGGAACAATAATATAAAGAAAAAGAAAAAACAAAACAAAACTTCCTAACACTATTTCTTCTATAGAATTTTTTGAAATACATTGGTGTTGTATTCACTAGATGAGGTAAGTGGGGGGCTCATGCCCCCGCTGATAAAGAAAAGACAGATGATGATGATGATGATGATGAGATGGGAGTTTACTTATTTTGGCCCCGAAGGAATTCTCGCATATGCATGTGGACTTCTGCCTTGACGACTAGACGCATTTTCTTTGAATCCTCCCATAACAAACCGCTTCTATCTCTTGCATAGTCACAAGCAGCCTCAAACACATCCTGCAAGCATTTAATGACTTTACTACTTTAGAACATAATATATCTAGGATGTGACAGAAATCAAGTGGAACTTAGGTGTTTAGATTACCCTGGAAGGGAATTCGTCGTAATAATAACCAGGGGTCATCTCGACCCTATTCAGGTCTGATTCCCACAATCTTATCTGTCAGAAAACGGCATCATTTCAAACATTAGCAAATACATAATCACCTTTTGTACTTGATATGTGTAATATATGAAAATAATTTGCTGATTGATAAAGAGCATGGCTGGCTTCAATTTTCAACGAAGATCAGGTAGCTTTGATGATTCACACAAGTTTATCAAAACCATCGCCACAATATTTAAGTTTGCCTCCATATCTGAATGTAGGGAAGAATTATGACCTGATCGCAGACATTTTCGGGTACAGATGGTATTTTTTCAGCAACCCGAGGATGAGCATTCTGCTGAAGAAAAGAAATTATCTGCAAATGGAATGGTCAAGGTGTTAGATGAGGCTGAATGGCAGCAAACGTAGTTGAAAAAGATGCAACTTTTGGAATATTTAGGCTATAAGAATTTCAGAAACGGTTTAAAAGCTCAGCGAGGACCCTTTTTCAACCACAAAAAACTCAGCTGATATAAAATGTATGTGGAGAACATATAAAATCAAGAAAATATCAACATTTACCTGCTCTGATGTAATGCCATTCTCAAAAGCATTATACAAGCTTTCTTTGGTTATTGCTCCCACTATAAGGTTTGGAAGTTGATACTCTACCCTGCATCCGTTAGCACAACATTAAACAAAAGGTCTTAATCAATGTCATTGAACAATAATATTTAACTACAAAATGTGCTTCAGAATTTTAAACCTTATTTTTCCTCTCCCCCCCTTTTTTCTTAATGAATAAAAGTTGCTAAAAGGGGGCAGAGAGAGTACAACGATTTTATCAAGCAGATGGCTGGTTTACCTTGAGAAAAGACGCAAAATTTCAGTGTGTAGCTTAGATGTTGAATAAGCATACATCCTGAAGTTTGTTTCCACTACAACAAATCCCTGAAGAGAAGATATAAAATGAGGTATTTTACTAAGAATGTATCAAAATGAGATATCAATTAAATAATTTTGACAAGATCAATTAAGCAGATTTGCAACTAAAAGTAACGTTAATGCAGTTTATGAATAACATTATTTTTTGAACACTTCAATCACTACCATTAAATAGTAGTTGAGATTACAGTTACTCTGCTTATTATTATTTTAATTTCTTTATTTAGAGTTAGGCAATAATTTCTCAAACAACATACCTCTTTCCGTCCTGACGAATCAGTTAAGCTCACTGAAAGGTTGGTAGCTAATTTAGTAGGTATAAACCAACTCTCTTTCCTGCCCTGAATTGTCATGGAAGTTGTATGAGAACCTTGGTTAAGTAATAATAAAACTATTAATCAAGATAATAGGCATTTTCTTTAGCACAGACTACCTGCTGAAGTTTCACTAATCCCAAGTCTGCAAAGTCCTTGATCATGCTTCTCTGTAAGTCATTCACTGTGTTTATATTATATGCCTACAACAAAAGGAGGAAGCAAAGAGTTAAAAAATAAGTGAGATCTCAAACTACCTTATGAAAAAATGTTTAAGATCCTCAAGATAGCGAGGAAAAGGCAGTACTTAGAAAGACAAGCAGTTTCTCAAAAATGAACAAGAGAGTAAAAAACACTATCTAAATTTTAGTGCAACAATGAAGAAAACAAATGTGATATTTCTGATAAAATAAGTAATAGCCAAACAGGAATCAATAGCTAAGGTTATAGATACTAATTGCATAAATGGAACAATTAAACAATAATAGAGTACAAATATAGAGAACATATGTGCTACCTCACCGGCAACATGAAAACTAAGCTCTAGAAGAAAAGAAATTAGATCTGCTTGATTTACACCCCGTTCCTGCAAGAAAATGACGAAAGTTAAATTAATAAGTTTATAACTGATATCAAATACCATATAGATCAAGTCTGAAATCATGCTATCTCAAAAATAATTAAAGCACCAGTGTGTTTGCCTGTAATAAAAAAGTTGAACAAATTCTAAGGTTCTCAAAAGACATACCTGAGAATTGGAAATATATTCTCTGACGATGTACCAGAGCTGTGCATTAGTATCCATTAGCTGTAAAAATAAACATACAACAAATAAGTTCTGCCAGCCACAAACCATAAGGAATCCAAAATCTATGATTTATGAGCATACCAAAAATTGAAAACCACTCTCTGTTAACCTTGGGGCTTCTTTATCCCTGCAAATAAGACACATGAACAACATGATACCAGATGCACAGGGTCCTGAATAATTAAATGCAAGAAGAAAGACAAAGAAATATACCTTTGAGTCAACAGACCTCGCTGGAAAATCTTCATCATGGAAGAGCTAAAATTTGTTGGCTTTTCAGCTTGGGCTGAACTAATAAGTTGCAGCAAGAAACACTGGTTTGAAACAATTGGAAGATATAAGACAGTGGCTTAAGTTAATTATGTCATTGCATATCAAAGCAATTAGCATGATTGAAATAAAAAAATTCCACATGAAAGCACAGAACAAGTATACAGTTCACACCTCCCATTGTCCGAGGGCATAGGCCTCAAGTTCCTCCAAGCTTGGGAGCCTTGCAGTAATACCAGGAGGCATTGGTTCTCTTGGCAAAGCTCCACTGCAAGTTTGGATGCATTCATGTCGTATATAAAACATGATAGAAGACATTTGAAATCTAGCCAAGCAATCTCATTTCACGAAACAACTAACAATGAAGGAAGAAAAATGATCTAGTACAAGTGAAAACAAAGGAGAAAAATCATAGTCCTCTAATTGGTCGTCTCTTCAAGTTTATGATAATGATATGGATAATTGAAGTCAGATTTCCCTATTTTAAAACGCTTCCCACCCACCCCTCACCAAAAGAAATACATTTAATCAGCCAGTTAAAACTTACCCGTATATCAAATGCTTCCTGAGGTTAGTCTGGAATGTTGAATTTAATCTGTAAGTGATTTCTTTTTTCCTGCCAATGGAAAGTGAATATTTTTAATGAAAAAGAGTCTATATTGATATTATCATTACAGGACAACGCCCTACAGATTAAATCAGGAGTACACTGGTTATGTGTGAAGTGGTCCACAAAGAAAGCCTACCTCCTGAGCTTTCTATTTCACATCCTGTATATGGGAGATCAGTCAAGTAAATTGAGACTAACATATGTTACATCATATAGGCTCATTTGATAGCCAAAATGCTTAGAGAAGTTTGAACTTTTCAAGAGATTTAGTCTTCCTCTCATTTTCTAGCTGTCAATATTGTAAAAGAAAGTTATGAATACATCAGTAAAGTTGCATACTTTTCCTCCGAGAATATCCTCAACTGCACCAACCGATCAATGGCAACTCTGTGCTTAGTGAACCCATCCGGAAGCACCCACTCCTCCATCATTTTGGCTGGTACTGAACCATCAATGTACAACATTTGCAATACATACTTCTTTGCTAGAGGTGGCAGTGACCTGAGAACCAAAAGAAATAACAAACACCACCATATCATAACTCTAAAGAGAAAACGCCAGAACCTGTTTTATATGGCACTCACATTACAAGTATGCTTATCTATAAATATGATGAAATATGTGAAGTAGACACTAATTTTGTTTCATAATTCCCACATTAAAAAAAAAATCATGTTTTTATGTCTTCCCAACTAATTTAGAATAGTATAATGTATTGAACATAAACACAATATTTTCATTTGTCAATTCCCTCTCTGCATATTCCGATTCAACAAGCTGTTGCCTCAACGAATAAAATCGTAACAGGTAACACACAATTACCAATCATAATTAAGCTAAAAACCACTAAGACCCAAATTTCCCATAAAAAATGAAGAAAATTGGAAAGTGATAAATGTGTATTACCTGACAATGGCTTCACAAATGAAGGGATTCTCATAGAGCCTATCGAGATCCCTGGCGGTCAATGACGCCACCATGTCCATGAAATTTTTCGCTATGATCTTCACCTGCGGCATTGTTACTGAAAAGTTCTCTCTTATACTCAGACTTAATAGTTTCAGGCTCTCGAAGATGGTTCAAATTTACAAAGGAACTAGTCTTTCTTCAAGCCAAAAACAGGAATTTCGAAACCCCAAGCCTTTGCTACCACTCCCAATTTGCTCGTGCCAAGCTTTGGCGAACTTGAACGCTCCCGGACTCTTCCCATCATAGCTTGAGGCTAAGGCATGTGGAGTTGTAGCAAATCCATGTATTAACAGCTTATTAACTTCATAAATCAATTACCAAACACTGACAAATCCCAAGTATTCACAACTCATACCAAATTCCGACACACAATCAATTGCATCCAAAAACAAACCTTTCAATTAAAGGAACAATTTACACATTAGAAGACATGCCAAATTTCATATTGATTTTAAAATTAGAGGCTTAATATGGAACATAAATCCGAGTTCAGCATCTGTTTCTGTATAGTTCCAAAACCACATATCTGGAGATAAAAGATGCATGAAATTATTAACTCTTCAGCTGCTTTTCTCAAAATTAAACTCAGCGGTTTCTCAAATCGTCATTCCTATCATAAACATAAAAATGTCGATGCTGTTAAAATTTTAATCGAAATTAGATCTTTTAAACAAACAATTAAGAATCGCAATGACGACAACCCGATCGTGATTAAAAGCTACAGCTATTAAAATCCTGATAAGTGATAAACAGGTGCTTATATTCGCGCAAGTCCATAATCAAAACCCTATCTAAACAATCATAAAAAGCGAACCCAAAAAATAAAAATAAAGATCGAAATAAAAGGAAAGAGAGCTTGTAGACAATACCTGATTATGATTTGGTTGTAGATTTCAATGGGTGAAAATTTCAGTCGGACTGATAGGGATTCGGTATCTGATTTCAACAGTGACGAATCAGGAGAGAGTCCGCGAGGGAGAGTGAGGAGTACTTATTTCAGGACGAAACGGCGTGTCGGTTTGATAGCGAATGACGTGTTACTTGTAATTAGTAATAACATGAAACATAAAATTGATAATATTACACATTAAATTAATTTTTATCTCACAATATTTAATAAATTAATTGTAAAAATATTTATAGGATTAGTAATTTTTAGAAAAGGACGTTAAAAACTAATGGAAAACGAACAATGGGGACAAAAACGATTGATATGGCACAAATAATTATTTTTTAAAAATCATTTACCATTAATTCTTAAAGAATTAATATCACACTTTATATTGATTATTAAATAATAAAGTACATCATGTGTATATAATATAACATGATACCCAATATGTAATTTAATGCAGTTCAATTTCAATCTAATATTTTAACTATTCCAAGCGTTGCTCCAGACTTGACTCACTCCGACCAGGCAACTAACTGAAGAAGGGGAAACGAGAACAAAAACAAAAACATTGTGTTAGTGCTTCAGACAGGACAAAACGCATAGGATTTATCTAAACACTAAACTCAGGATAGAATCTCTTTTTTTTCCACTTCGTAAACCTTAAACGGAGACAGGAGCAGCTAAACCACAAGTGCATCGACTTATCTTTTCCTCTGTTTCTCTCTGAAATGAATATGGATCAAATCCAGCACAAGTTCATCGAAGTACAAGGCCTGAATCTTCACATCGCCGAGACCGGAACAGGTTTGCCATTCATCACATTCCAGTATGTAGCGACCCACTTTCTTATCATGCACCCACCAAAAATTTTTAATCAAACACCTCTAATTTGTGATTGATAATCTCCAGGTCCTAATGTCGTGGTGTTCTTGCATGGATTCCCGGAGATATGGTACTCTTGGCGCCATCAGATGGTGGCTGTAGCCAGTGCTGGGTTCAGAGCTATTGCTCCTGATTGTAGAGGGTACGGCCTTTCTGATCCACCAGCTGAACCTGAAAAGACCTCCTTTAAAGATTTGATCAGTGATCTCCTCGCCATTTTAGATCACCTAGGACTTACTAAGGTATTTATCATTTTATTAATTGTTTTTTAAGCAGATATGACCAAGTATATTTTAATTTATCTGTTCTATTTTTTAGTTTATAAATTGATTGATATAATTTTCCTTTGAAACATGTCTTAATTTTGTATTAGTGTCTTTTCTGAAGAGCTTTTTTTATGCATAGTTTTCCTCAGGTTCCGCTAGTTTACTAATGTACAATTGAGATTTCAAGTTCTGTGTGAGATGTTTCAAGTTTTGGGTTGGTGGTGTAATGGTACATACATGTATAAACTATATATTTATGTTTCAAAATAACGTATTGACCAAAAGAGCTTTATTTAATATTAACTGTATCCTTAATGATTTTATTTCTCGATTGTATAGGTTTTTCTTGTTGCAAAGGATTTTGGAGCCCGACCTGCATATCTGTTTGCACTTCTACACCCAGAGAGGGTCGCTGGAGTTATAACATTGGGAATTCCTTTTATACCTCCAGGTCCCATTGATTACATGAAATACCTTCCTGAAGGTTTCTACATATCAAGATGGCAGGTATGGTTGCAGCTTCCTTGCTTATTAGTACATAGACAACAATTGAGACACAATATGAACCCTTTGCTACTTTCTGCATGTCTGATGATCAGGAACCTGGACGAGCAGAAGCTGATTTTGGCTGCCTTGATGCCAAGACTGTGGTAAGGAACATATACATCCTTTTCTCTAGAAGCGAAATACCAATAGCAGCTGAAAACCAGGAGATCATGGATTTGGTGGATGCTTCTACTCCTCTTCCTCCTTGGTTCACAGAGGAAGATCTTGCAGCATATGGAGCTTTGTATGAAAAGTCTGGATTTCAAACTGCATTGCAGGTTCCATATCGGTAATGGCTTGATCCTATTTCTATGCCATAGCATTTCACAGTTCTGGTTCTACTGTCAATATCTACTATCAACATAGGGTAGTGTGTGCTGCCATCTCAATCACAGAAACAATTCTGTCATTGTTCCGAAGCATGGCAGATTAGTCGCTTATTTTTTTCACATTTTGAGTGGAATGGTGGTGCATTGGAAAGAAATGTTACTCCCAACCAAGTCAGCTTAGTTGTGGGAAAGTAACAAATTGACTTGATTTTGTAATTTTGTAGGTCAATTCGGGAAGAGTTCAACATACCAGAAATAACAGTGAAAGTTCCAGCACTGCTGATCATGGGCGACAAAGATTATTTCCTCAAATTTCCAGGGATCGAGGACTTCATAAGAAGCGGCAAGGTGAAAGCCTTTGTCCCTAAGTTGGAGATCATACACTTACCTGAAGGAACTCATTTTGTTCAGGAGCAATCACCAGAAGAGGTCAATCAGCTGATCATCACCTTCCTTAGCAAACATGTATGATTCGCTAAGGCTTCCTCGAAGTATATGTCCAAGGATTTACACAGGTTTATGTATGCCGAGTCCTTTAGATTACCAAGGGTTATTATCAAATTCTTCATATGAAATTTGAAATTATATCAACTAAATAGAAAGTTTGATGATTGTATCAAAAACCTCTCCTTAATTGTTAGTCAACTAGCTTCAAATAATACATTTACTGAAATACTCTTCGTTCTTTAAATTTCATATTACTTAATTAATTATAAAGTTATTTTAGTTCCAAAAGTTTGGTCTAATATTCTTATAAGTCATAATAATTTTAAAAATACATTTAAAAATCTCAATTTATTATAAAATAATAATAATTATTTAATAAAAATAACTAACAATACTATTTCAAAATTTTATTAGGTATTTTTTTAACACAATTATTTTATTAATATATTATTAAAATAATATTGCTATTTATTTAATTAATATATTTTATATAAATTTATTATATTTTACTCTTATACAATTTATTATACTTTTTCATTGATATTTATTTTTATTATTTTATTTGCATTTGAAATATGTATATATATATTTTATCTAAATTATAATATAATTATAAATATTTATTACATATGTTGTAAAATAAAATAAAATTTATAAATCTAAAATATTTTTATTTATATTTTTTATTTAATTTCTAATAATTACGAATGTATAGTTTATTTTTATATAATTTCTCTCAAATAATTATAATACAATTATTTTATTAATATATTAAAATGATATGTTATTTTACATAAATATATATTTTATCTAATTTTATAAATTTATTATTTATTTTTAAATAATAATTATTATATATGGTATAATTGTTGCTTTATAATAAATTGAGACCTATATAAATATTTTTTAAAATACTAAGATTTATAAGGGTATTACACTAAATTTTTTGGACTAAAAATAACTTTTATAATTAATTAATATGAAATTTAAAAATTAAGGCCATTTGAGTAAATATATTACTTAAAATTAGTTGGCTAACAGTTAAAGGAAAATTTTTGATATATTCTTTAAATATTTATTTAATTCATTCAATTTCAAACTTGAAGGGAGAAATTTAATAATAATCCGAATTACTAATATAACACGAATAATAAGTTCTCCCTTGGTATAATGAAATTATGTTCTTTCTGTGTGGCATGTAAGGGACGTTTTTAACGGTTTTACTGCGTTTAAATAACAGCAAAGACAGGTACTCGATCTGAGTTTGCCTAAATGCATTTTACGTATTCATAATTAGCACAGTAGGATTAAAAGTTAGAGCAAAGTGGTTCAGCTAAATTAACTGATCAGCATTAGCAAGCAGGAATAATTAAAAAAAAAAAAACAAATAGACGTAACAAAATCAAAGAGTCCTTCAACCTATAGAATTTGTAAAAGTAAATTTTAAAGTTGTATCAAGCATAATCGAATTTTAATGCAGTTGATAAATAAATTCGGTTTTACTCAAATCTCGATCACTTAAAAATTTGGTAATTATTTTAAAATATTATATAAATAAATAAATAAATCGTAAAATACAATAATAAAATTAAATTGAAATAGATCGAAGTTGACATATTCGATCTAATTTTATATATATTTAATTTAATTTTTATTTAAAAAATTAAAAAAAAATTATTCAATTTTAATATTAATTTTAAAAAAATTTAAAAAAAATATTATTTTTATTATTAAAATAACGTTATTTTGTATATAATTTAATATTAAAATGATGTTGTTTTGTGTAAAAAAATTATAAAAATTTTTAAATTTCAAAAAATTGAATTGGGTTGGATTAAAACTGATCAGATCGATTCGATTTAAATATTATTCTATTCGGTTCCGATTCTATTGTAATTTTTAATTCGGTCTAATTGCATCTTAAAAAATACGAATTTTTCAAGTTCGATCCGATTTTAATAAAACTCAAAGCGAACCGAACCGTGCCCATCCCACCCACATGGCATACCAAAAACATCGGATGTTGTCTCGTAAAATTATATTGCTCCGGTTGTCTTCATAAACCTCAATAACATACACACAAGTCAACGAAGTGCGTTGACTTGTCTGAAAATGGATCAAATTCAGCACAAATTCATCAAAGTGGAGGGACTGAATCTTCACATCGCCGAGATCGGAACAGGTTAACTTTGTCATTCATCACTTTCCAATGCGTACTAAACCCACTTACTTATCATGCACCCACCAAAAATTTGTGGTTCATAATCTCCAGGTCCTAATGTGGTGGTGTTCTTGCATGGATTCCCGGAGATATGGTACTCGTGGCGCCATCAGATGGTGGCTGTAGCCAATGCTGGTTTCAGGGCAATTGCACCTGATTGTAGAGGGTACGGCCTTTCTGACCCACCAGCTGAACCTGAAAAGCCCTCCTTTAAAGACACTGTCAATGATATCCTTGCCATTTTAGATCATCTGGGACTTACTAAGGTATTTAGCCACTATATTATTTCTTACGCAGACAGAAATGACAAGTATATTCTAGTTTTTTCTTCTGTATTTCAGTTTATTAATTTGATCGGGCTAATGTTTCTTAGAAACATATCTTCTCTTTCTATTGATGTTTTTAATACAGGATTCGAGAAATAGATTGTTGCTTAATATATAGAGATATTTAGTTCACTTGTTCATACAGAATGTAATCTATGATGTTATACAGTTTGTAAGGAGAGTAGGGGTGAGATCTATTGAGATTTAGTATCAATCTATAAAAGTAGACACACTGTCTGTTCAGATACAGTACTAATATTTAGAGTAAATGGTTTCTTATAGAGAAATGGTGAGTACTATTGAGACTGGCTGAAACTGTGGTTTAGTAGTGCAAGGAAAAATTATTGAGAGTGCAGTTGTCATAATTTTTGACATAGTTAATTTTCCTCATATTGTCCTTGATGAACTTGAATTTTTTCCTTATCCACCTAAATAACTGTGTAATGTGATTACTGACTTTCTCTGTTAATATTTTTGTTTATTATTTGTTTGATATTTTCATTGTAGAAGATCCTGTGTTGGATTAGAAGTCCAGAATTTCAAGTTATACTTTGATGAAAAATTCAAGTTCAATGTTGGCAATATATCATTACGTGCATGTATACAAAATATATTAATGTTTCAGAAATAATGTATTGAATGAAGGAAATGGCTTAATATTGTTAATTATTTCTCTCTAAATTGTTTAGGTTTTTCTTGCTGGAACGGATTTTGGAGCCCTGTCTGCATACCTGTTTGCAATTCAATACCCAGAGAGGGTCTCCGGAGTTATAACAACCGGAGTGCCATGTTTCCCTCCAGGTCCCCTTGACTTCAACATTGGCCTTCCTGAAGGCTTCTACGTATCAAGATTTCAGGTATGCTTGCTACTTCATTGCTTATAAGTGCATAGATAACAATAATATTGTGAAACATTATGACTCTTTTGCTACTTTTGTAACTCTACTCCAATGTTTGTTCAGCAACCTGGACGAGCAGAAGCTGATTTTGGACGCCTTGAAGCCAAAACTGTGGTAAGGAACATTTACATCCTCTTCTCCAGAAGTGAAGTACCAATAGCATCTGAAAACCAGGAGGTCATGGACTTGGTGGATGCTTCTACTCCTCTCCCTCCTTGGTTTACAGAGGAAGATCTTGCAGCATATGGAGCTTTATATGAAAAATCTGGATTTCAAACTGCATTGCAGATTCCATATAGGTAATGGCTTGATTCTATTTAGGGATTGAATTGTACATTTATGCCTTGGCATTTCATATTTCTGTCTACCACTGTCGATATCTACTATCATACATATTGTAGCCTATCAGTATGTACAGGCCACTTCATATTGCAGATTGTTGTCATCATTGTTCCAAAGCATGGCAGATTAGTTGTTCATTTGTTTCAGATTTTCAGTGGTGATGCATTGGAAAAGCAGTGTTGCTACCCAAGTCAGCTTGTCAGGAACTCACAAATTAAGTTGATTTGGTAATTTTATAGGTCACTTCGGGATGCTTTCAACATACCAGAATCAAAAGTTAAGGCTCCAGCACTGCTGATCGTGGGTGACAAAGATTATATCCTCAAATTTCCGGGGATGGATGACTACATAAGAAGTGGCAAGACAAAAGAATATGTCCCTAAGTTGGAAACAGTACATTTACCCGAAGGAACCCATTTTGTTCAGGAGCAACTATCAGAAGAGGTGAATCAGCTAATCCTCAACTTCCTCAACAAACATGAATGATTTGCCAAGGCTTCCTTCAAGTATATGTCAAAGAATTTATGAGTCTTATGTATGCAAGTCTTTTTGAGTTACAGTCGTCGTTACATGAATAATCAGACATCATTGTGTCATTTAACACAGGAAAGTATGTTCTTTCTGCGTGCCATGTAACGGATGTTCTTCAGATGCTATAGAATTTGCTACTCTAAATAAATTGAAGGACGACCTTGAATGGTCTTTGGGGTTACTTCATGCAATTTGCTTGCTGATCATGAGACGCATCGAGAATTTCGTGGAATTCTAAATGCAATGTTGTATATTGAATAGGCTGACCGAGCTTCTAGTTCTGAAATCAACATCGTTCTTGAGGTTGTCAGCTAAATATTATTTCAGAAATTATTACGAGATTCGTGTTAATGTGCTGTGAACACAAAATTTCTGAGAAGATTGAGAAGAAAATCAAAACGCTCAAATAATTTGTACGCTTTTAATTTTGACGGGTAATAATAATATCACTAAAAAGTCAAAAATAGAAAGAAAGAGGGAAAAATAGATCTTAAAACACAAATGCTGGTAACTTGTGTCAAATCTAAATGCAGGATAATTAAGCAAAATCAGCATAGATCTCGTAAAACTATCCTGGTATTATAGTTATTCCATTAATTAATCAGGGACAGGGTATAACACTGTTAAAATTCTGGAGTCGTGATTGCAGAATATATTTCCAATATGAAATGGGCCTGGTCCAACACTACTGCTACAATTTAGTTGACCTGATTACAAAAACTGAACTGAACTAGAGCGCCCTATATTATTTCCAACATAAGTTGCAATCATCAGTCAACTCTCTCCCTTCTGCCTTCTTCTTACAAATGGATCAGATACAGCACAAGTATCTTGATGTAAGAGGAGTGAAGCTTCACGTTGCTGAGATTGGAACTGGTTAATATTTGTTTTCTATTTTCAATTCCTTGGGCAGTTCTTGAATTTCATATTTCTTTCAATAACTTCTCTTCTCTGCAGGTCCTACCGTTGTACTATTCATACATGGGTTCCCAGAAATTTGGTATTCATGGAGGCACCAAATGATTGCAGTGGCTAATGCAGGATACCGTGCAATTGCTCCTGATTTAAGAGGATATGGTTTATCTGAACATCACCCACAACCTGAAAAAGCATCCTTCATGGACTTTGTGGAAGACACCTTTGCCATTCTTGATTCCTTTCAGATTGGCAAGGTATCATATCCTAGACTTTATAAGAATTCATTGTTATGTATTTATGTCATGCAATAAATAAGCTCTGTGATCGGTGTATTCAAATATGCATTGGAAGCATCTAAAATAAACTGTTAACAGGCTTTTCTGATTGGGAAAGATTTTGGTTCATGGGCTGTCTATCTGCTCTCCCTTCTTCATCCAACTAGGGTTTCTGGAATTGTCTCGTTGGGTTTGCCATTCTTCCTTCCTAGCTACCAAGAACTTCCAGAAGGTTTCTACAGTTTCAGGTGGAAGGTAACTGATTGATTTTTCTCCCAGATTGCTTTTTGTACTGGGCATATGTGTGTTTGATGTAGATACAAACTCCAATACAAATTTCATCCGTACAAGCTGACGTGTCAAATAAATGTTGTTATTACATGTCCGGTATAATTTATTTCTTTTACTTCCATGTAGCAATAATATAACACTTGTCATTTTAATTTGTATATAGGAGTTAGTATAGAAGTTTGTATACATAGTAGTACTCCTTTCCTAATATAGAACTATATATGTGGCTGAAGACTTGAGGTTAGTATATTATCTTCCACATGAATCTATTCCAGGAACCTGGAAGAGCTGAGGCAGACTTTGTCAGATTTGATGTGAAAACTATCTGGAAAAACATCTATATTCTCTTCTCAGGAAGTGAAATTCCCATAGCAGAGAAAGATAAGGAGATTATGGATTTGGTGGATCCATCTTCTCTTCCACCACCATGGCTGACAGAGGAAGACCTTGCTATTTATACTTCATCATACGAAAATTCCGGATTCGATTCTCCAATGTTAATTCCTTACAAGTAAGAATTCACTGAAAGTATCAATTCAACTTCCTACCTCATAATTTTATTATTCAATTTTAGAGCTATATTCCTATTTTCCTTTTTCTTTTTCAAATGCTGTAATATTCTGTTCCTTCATTTTTGTAGACAACCAGGTGAAAAGCCTGCGATCAGCAATCCAAAAATTGAAGTTCCAGTGCTATTAGTAATGGGTGGCAAAGACTACTACCTCAAAGTTCCAGGGATTGAGAAGTGCTTAACAAGTGGTGAAGTGAAAGAGTATGTACCTGATTTAGAGATAAAGTTCTTGGCAGATGGAACACATTTTATTCAAGAGCAATTCCCAGATCAAGTGAATGAGCTCATTATTAGCTTCACTAATAAGCTAGGCAAGTGATCAAGATTAAGAAGACAGTGGCATCTGCCCATGAAGTTCATAAAAAATGGTATCTATGTTCTTGTGATTTCTGAGGACTATTGTTCTTCTTGGTTTATTGAATAAAGGGTGAAAATTGGAAAATGCAATGCAACAGTTAAATATGTAGACAATTCACATAGAAAAACAGTTAAAGTATGCTATGATTTTCATGTATCCAAGCCTACATCAAGACTGTATACGGATATGGGATTTCTCTTTCAGAACTTCACGACTTCTTATGTTGGAAAGCAGAACTTGTAGATATGCGGTCCTTGAAGGACTTCAATCTAAGGCTACCTCAAATACTTTTAATTTCTGATGATAGCATAATATCATCCGCATCTTAGTAAAACATTAACCTTTATCCAATCCAACTGCAGGATAATCAAACGAAAACCGCATGGAGCTTGTAAAAGTTTCCAATTACGAGATGGGCCTAGTCCTGAAATCCTCCTATAATCTAGTTGACCTGATTACGCCAAGAGAACTCAACTATAGCCCACTAAATCCAACGTCTAAGTTATATAAGGTCTGTAACGACTAGCAATCATAGGTCAACTCCCGTTTCTGTCTCACTTTTACAAATGGATCGGATACAGCACAACTATGTGGATATAAGAGTGAAGCTTCACATTCCTGAGATTGAAACTTTTTGCTCGTCTACAGGTCCTACAGTTGTATTGTTCTTACATGGGTTCCCAGAAATCTGGTACTCATGGAGGCACCGAATGATTGCAGTGGCTAATGCTGGATACCGTGCAATTGCACCTGATTTAAGGGGTTATGGTTTATCTGAACATCACCCACAACCTGAAAGAGCATCCTTCATTGACTTTGTGGAAGACACCCTTGCCATTCTTGATTCTTTTCAGATTGACAAGGTATCATACCCTAGACTTTACAAGATTTCATTGATATGTTCCATTTGATTAATGTTCTCACATATGGTTGGAAGCAACTAAGACAAAATGTTGACAGGCTTCCCTTGTTGGGAAAGATTTTGGTTCATGGCCTGTCTACCTGCTCCCCCCTTCTTCATCCAACCAGGGTTTCTGGAATTGTATCATTTGGCGTGCCATTCTTCCCCTCTAGCCCAAATCGATACCAGGAACTTCCCGAAGGTTTCTACATTTCAGGTGGAAGGTAGTTAGATTTTTTCCCGCTCTTTTCAGTATTGGGCATATGTGGTTTCATGTGTATGCCTCGATCATACATTGTTGATTTTCCTAAAGTATCTGTTGCTGAAAACCTGAGGTTAGCGTACTATCTTTCATGATTCCATTCCAGGAACCTGGAAGAGCTCGGGCAGACTTTGATCGATTTGATGTCAAAACTGTCTGGAAAAATATCTATATTCTGTTCTCCAGAAATGAAATTCCCGTAGCAGAGAAGGATTAGGAGATTACGGATTTGGTGGATCCATCTTCCCCTTCGCCTGACCGAGGAAGACCTTGCTACCTATACAACATCATTTGAAAATTCCGGATTTGATTCGCCAATGCTAATTCCTTAAGATAATTAACGGACTCAATAAACTTCCTCTGCTTTAAGTTCAATATTCTTGAACGACCAAATGATTAAGATTCAATTACTTCACTCTTGCTTTAAGGGAACCGCGTGAAAAGCTCACCGTCAGAAATCCAGAAATTGATGTTCCAATGCTATTAATAATAGGTGGAAAAGATTATTGAAAAGTTACATAACAGGTGGAGAAGTGAAAGAAAATGTGCCTGATTTAGAGATTAAGTTCTTGGCAGATGGAACCCATTTCATTCGAGAGCAATTCCCAGATCAAGTGAACGAGCTCATCGTCAGATTCATTATCAAGGAATGCATCTGATCAAGAATAAGAAGATCAGTCATCTGTCCAAGTCGAGATCTTCTTCGATAAGAAATGGTATCTCGCAGTGCAGTTGCAAATAATGTTACCACAACGATTACTAGTTTGGTTTACTCAGTAATGGAGGTCATTACTACATATAAAATGTGAAATTTGAAAATTGCATTGCAACACATGTAGACAATTCACATACAAAAAAACGAGTACCTATGCTATCACTTTCATATACATGCATCCCAGCCTACATCAAGACGACCGACCATAAAAAACAAAGAAAAAAGCTACAAAGAATAGAAATCAAAAAGGGGAAAATAAAGAAAAAAAGATATAGGAGCAAAACCAGAGAAAACGGTCAACCAAGACTATAACACGGCCATGGGCACTGGCAGCTTCCAAGAACAAACACCTATCTAAGTGAAAGGATGGGGCTGTACAGAATCTCCATTTCTCGAGCTTTCATGGTACTCTACATGATTCAATGACTTTACTCAACTCTCTTTCTTCCTTAGCCAATTTCTCCTCAACTTCCAATTGGTTTTCTTTGGCAATGTTGTTAAAGCCGCAGAGATGGGCAGTGCACCACCAAACAGATTAACATTAACTACAGGTCAATTAGGGAAAAAAAAATGATGATGGCTTGCTTTAAAATTTTGAAGCAGAATCAATTGAAATATGACAGCAAGGCAATTCTCATATGCTTACTACCACTGCCTTTTTTTCTAAATCCTCTTTCTGTCTTCAACAGTTAAAAATTATAAATTCCGTTTAAAGAGATAAAAAATGAACCATTAATTAACAAAATACCCTTAATCAAATCTAACATTTCACAAATTTGCAAGTCTTGAAATCGACCATTCAATTCAAAAAATATCTGCTCCAAGAATTGTGAGTGACCAGCTTCGTAGATGGCTTGGGGATAGGATTTCCAATACCTTCTTCTCTGAAGATGACACCTGTTAATGCAAAGATGGTTGGTTTTCGATTCTTCCTATATCATTTCTCTCTCTCCACACTTCAATTACTAATTCTCTTGCTTCAATTTAGCGAGTTTCTTGATTTGGGATATAACGAGTGAAGAAACCTAGGTTAAGGAAGGAAGAAGATGACAATGGTAGCGAAATCTGAGGCAGAATATTTAGCCAATGAAGAATGTTGAAGACAACTCTGCGTGTAATAGTTTAAAGGTTGCGTATGCAATGTATTAAAGATAGGGGTGGGCACAGTCCGGTATGGTCCGGATTTTTGAATAGTCGAACTGGAACAGAAAAAATCAGGGGTTTTCAATTTTGAAATCGGACCGGACCGAAAAAATAAAGAACCGGATCGGACCGGACCGAATATAAGAAAGAACCAGAATAAATCCAGACCGAACGGCTTACATTTTGAACAGAATCGTATTTTAAATTAAATTATTAATTTTTTAACGATAAAACGACAGCATTTTAAATAGAAAATATAAAAAAATTACTATTTCGGTTCGGTCCGGGTTTTTTGAGTCAATCTCGAAACCGGACTGAAAATTTTGAGTTTTTATAATCAAGAACTAAAACCGGACCGATTTAAAAAAATACCGGACTGAACCCGTCGGTTCTGATCCGGTTCAGTTCGAGACGGGTTTTATGTCCACCCCTAATTGAAGATTTAAAAAAGTCACGCACTGAATTTTTCTTTCGTTTCGTGTCTTACAGGGTAAAAAAAAAAAGAAAACGAAGAAAATTTGGCTAACTTACTTTGATGCCCATCTCACTCACAGTCAACAGACAGTAAACACAAACAGAATACTCTAGGGGTTGATTTCTGTAAAGTTTTTTTTAAACTTTTTCTCAACCTGTATTTACACAAACCTCAGGGGAGGTATACAAAATTACCTCGGCTAATAATATTTAGTCCTCTAAGCTTTAGCTTAATAATAAATTAGGACAGCTTTTGCTTAATTAGTACAATTTAGTCCTTGCCGTATTGCCGTTTATAAATGGGCAAAGTTTGGAAAGTACAATTTCGATATTTCGCTAAAATTCTAGGACAAAAACATTATTACACTATTTTAATTTAAAATGACATAACTAAATAATAAGTTAGGATAATAAGTAAATCCAAATAGACAAATGATAAAAATGACTCGCAAGAGTTTTTAAAAACAATAAACAGATATAAATATAGCAACATAATTGTTATAAAATATCACATAAATATCATATGCTTTCTAAATTATACCATTTACCTCTAAAGTCTAGCTAGTTGCTAGACAAGATTTGTTACTGTATATATCTTTACAGATGTAAATATTTTTTAAAACTATCTTCTTCCTATGTATTTTTTTTATTAAAATGGACAACAGTTATCCTCATACGATTTCAGACGAATATCCGGGTGGGATTTTGATGGCATCTCAGTTAAGAGTTAACAAGACAAAGAAGTTACAGTAACAAACACAACAAAATTCAACAAAAGTTGGAGAAGGCACATCAGCAAGACATTTTTGGGGCATAAAAATTTATTAACTTTAGGCTTTAGCCACAATCTTCTCTTTCTAGGTCTTACCAAAATCTACAAAAGGAAATTCCAAGCTTCTTGTAACTTTCAATTTAAAATCCAAACCAATTCCATCAGTAAACTGCATTAAATTTACATCACTTATCCAAGGGATGCATAAATATCTGGAAAATCAGATATTACATGACATGAAAGCTTTGCTGTAAAAGGAAAACCAGATCTTAGGTGACAAGAAAGTGTATACCCGAGCAGGGACAAAAAATTAAGTGAAAAATAGCGTTTGCTCCTAAGACTCTACTGATCTGTATCAAGATGTTAGCAGCATTAATAGCCTGCCTGCAAACTGGTTAGTTAACAAAATTTTTTGGGTATAAATTTCTTTTCCTAAAATTGCATTATCTCTATGTCTATGCTGAAGTGCCAGGCAGGTCTTGGGAAGGTTCACTGGGTTCTAATTCTGATGGGATTGGCTTAACAGCAGATGGGGGTGGAGGTGGCCTGTTTGGTCGAACTTCATCAACTTTCTTCGTGTCAATTTCAAACTGCAATATTCACATGAATGAATGAATGAATGTGGTATGAAAAACAACATGAGTTCCAAGGCCTTAACTCCTGACAACAAACTAACCTTATAACCACAGCCAGCTACACAAGCATGGAAACACTCCTGCATACAGAAAGGAATCAGTGATAATCTCAACAGTAAAATTAATGCACTGGATTAAAATCATATTCTTTCCTTCCATATCACTAAGAAACTGCAACAATGCACAAGGATGAGTCAGCCAATGTAATGTATCTGGATGCCTTATAAACACTACGTTTTGATCCCATTATTGACCACAGTAATTGGTCACATTTTTACCATAAGATTATTTAAACTCTTATAGCTGTTTTACATGATTCCCTTCTTTTTCCAAGAGTCAATTCAAATATATTACTTCTTTATTTAAAGATGTTAAATTCAAAATAAATGCTATTTTCCTGATAGCACAATTCCAGCCAACCTATAATGTAAGAAAAGTGAAACTGCATTAAGGAGGGACAATACCATAGGTATACAACACTAGAATTAAAATAAATGATAAACTCCAGAAACCACCATGTCGCCAAAATTAACCTATAGTTCAAACCTCAAATTCTCCTTGTCAGACTCTTCAATTATCCTGTAGATGCCAGAGTTATGCATACTCAGAGTCAAATTTAGCAGGTACAAACAATCATTATGATAACGAGGAATTGGATGGTGGATAACACTTGCACAGCATTTGCACCTGGGAGCTCTATGCTTCAGATTATACAATATGCATTGAGATTTCAGCAGTCCGTTCTACTGTGTCTCCCATTATTATTACCCAGATCTTCCAATCTCCTTACTTCCTAAAGCTGATCAATGAGCTTCAAAAATAAAATTTTCATCCAAAATGCCGAGGTCATTAATTGTTTGTACTCGGTATTAGGATGTTTACATTTCCCTCACATTAAGCTTACAAACATACTGAATCCCATATGACATTGATGCATAAAAGTGTGAAAATGACTAAGAGATAAACTACCTCAGAGTAATTAGCAGCCCCAGGAGAACGATCAATATAAGCACTCCATTGACGGTCCTTTAGTACAGGGTCCTTGTAGCATATCTCATTGCACTCTGCCAAGCCTAAAGATCAAGTAATCTTAACAAATTAATCTTTAAATGAACTAGAAAATGATAGTAGGCTTATAAAAGAAAACATCTCAACCAACGATTTCTTTGCATACCAAGTTTCGGACAAAGCAGATCAATAAATGCATGCAAATTGCCAAGGCGTGAACCAAGGATGACCTTAATAACATCATTTTCAGATGATAAGATCAGCATATTGCAATTGGTTAAAACATCACTACAAGCCAAATGTCTCATTTAACAGCATATTTACCGCATTTAACTAAGAACAGTTTTTTCCTCTAAATGCATGCAAAATACAACCAGCACCTCTAAGTCACAAATTAAATCAAACTGTAAAGGCTGATGAATTGGGAGCTTTCAGATAATTTGGATGGTGACCAGGTCCTAAGGTACTATCGAATGCATAATTCAATTCCAAATTTCAAACGAGATAAAACATAAATTTTCATCTAAAGTGGTAATATAGGCTAAAATATGGAACAAAGCAGATAAATGCTTACATTCTTCCCATGTCTCTCCATCAGCATCGCAACCTTTTTTGCAAAATACTCTCCCTACACAAACCATGCTAGTTATTACAGTCGTTGAATAACGCTTTAGATTGGACACAATAAAACAATCATGAATGGCTATGAAACAATATACTCAAATCTAGCACCATTCAAACAAACCAAAACTTATTCAAATATTTGAAACCATTTCAAACTGAATATATGCTTCTCAATCAGAAAAAACAATCAGATAAGTTCAGAACATCATGTCAGCCATCAACCAACCAATAAATATCCATCACATCATATATCATGTATATCTATTACTGTTAACCCACCAACAGCGTATCATTATAATACATTGGCCCGGTGCTGCAAATAACGTGGAAGAACTACTTAACACAATGACTACTCTGTCATTACAGCCCAAGCATCCATGAAATAGACTAACCAAAAGTTCTGAAAAATTATGACGCAAATTGGCGCTAAAATTCATCGTAATAAACTACCAACACATTATTCCCATCAATGCAGAGTAAAGATACACAACAGACCATGCAAAAAATGAGAGCAACAAACAGATTTCACATACGAATGCACAGAACTCCATACACAGATTGTTCCTACAAGATTATTGAACATAGAACTATAATAAAACATAGAAACAATTAAAAACAAAGTCAATCCAGATCAATCAGTGAGAAATCTGTGAAATTTCGGATCTGATAAGCTTAAAGTAGCAGATTAAGACAGAAAAAAACAACGAAATTTAAAAAATAATAAATAATGAGTATCAATCATTAAACTAAAAGAAAAAGATGGCGAAAGGAATGTTACATGGAATTTGCATGAGAGCAGAGTATTTGTGCGTGCATTGATTTCCGCAAGGAGACGACCATTGTTGTGGAATCATCTGATTCATTTCTCTACCCGTTGTCTCTGGTCGCGGTTTCTCCGATAGATAAGGAGGGGAAGTTAGAACGGCAACAGGAGGACCGTTTATATAGGGATATTTTGGTCATTTGAGCGCTGTCTACGGCTTGCCCGCCTCCATTCGCTTCGGACCACTCTTGAATGCACGTTCGGTTAAAGAAATTCTTATAATTATTTTGAAAATTAAATATAAAGATATTAATTTGAAATTATTCTATGCGCGTGACACAACACTTTTGAAAAATTAAAATAAAATCAAATCAAATCTCGCGTTATATTGGTTCATGGGTATATTTTGTTATCTTTTCAAAACGTGTTTAATACAACAAATTAAAAGAAATTACATGTTATGTTACGTTTAGTAAAATTTATTTCATAAAGAATCACACATCGTCACAGGTTTACTTGCTTATTTCTAACAATAAAAATAATAAAATTATTTTTGAAATTATCTAAAAAATATTTTTTATGATGCAGAAAATAAAAAAAAATTTGAATTTTAGTAATTCTAAAAATACGCATATCATTAAAAAAATTTGTTAGTTTGAATAATTTATGTATCTTTTTTTTTATTATAGTTATAATTAATTTTTAAGAGTCGCATGTATTAATTACTAATATTTTTTTAAACTTCATAAATTAAACTAATACTGTATGAATATTTTTAAGAGTGAGAGTATATGCCTTTATGCTCGTAAAAATGCTATTTAAAGTCCAAATCTAACATTAAATTTAGAAACACTTCAGCAAATGGGCCTTGTACTACTCAGTGTGCTTTTTGATCTAAAGTCAATACTGAACTGATATGAACGCGGCAACGGCCAGATTGTCAATAACGCTATTTTGTTTTTACATCAACTTGTACAACTTGTTGCCTAACTCTTTAACCTCCTTTGGGTCAGGGAAGGATAGACCCTTATCTTCTCCCTTTCAAATAATAATTATTTTTTGAAAGTAAAAGACAAATTATTATTTATGTTACTTGTCTAATACTTATAGTAATTAACATTAATTTTATCAAATTTAAAAATTAAACTTGGTATTGATCACGTGTCTATTAAATTCTCAAGTCACAAGCAATCGGGTCACGGAGAGCACATCATCACAAGGACCATTAGTTTCACGAAATTGTGTTTTAACAACGAAACCGTAGTGGTATGCCGTCAAAATGGACTAATGATCACAATCACGTATATATATGTATTTCGTAACAGTGTGTTTTAACCCACTATATTTTGTCTTATTAATTTACGTCTCTGATATCATATATATAGGGGAGACGACTAAAGAAGTGATGTGGGACCATTGGGATGGCAGAGATGTAAATAGGGCAAAAGTATATGGTGATTCCAATTCGAATCACGTTGACATGGCAATCATTGATTCGTGTCTTAAAAAGAATCTGACCGAATCTTCTCCACTATTCCACCGATTAATAGGCTTGGTCTCGCACTTAACACCGCCAAATAAAAAATTACGCGAACACACGACCCAATGAGAGGCGGATAGATTCTCATTTTGTTAGGAGTGTGTCACATGACTTCGCTCCACTCTCCAACAACTGCAAGTGGCCATTAATTTTTTTCTATTTTTTATCCCGCATTTGGAATATAATAGGCACTAACTGATGAAAGATTCCAACTAGGGCTGTTTGGTTTTGATTCATGAATCTAGCTGGGCCCATAACGGACCAATCAGATTGCTCCGTTTTCCCCATAGTAGGGAAGGAAATTGTAACGCACGGGATAGAGAGGAAGACAGAGAAAGAAAAGCAGAGAAATGGAGAATCTACAGTGGAGGTTTTTGCCTATGTTGACACTGTTGGCTTCTTCTCTCTTTTTGCTTTTCTTTAAAGACCCTTCCAAGGTTTGATTTTATGCATGTTATTTCGTATGTAGGTATGCATGCATGTTTTTGTTTTGCTTTTTGCCTTTTTCTTATGTTTTGTTTGGTTGAAGAGAAAACAGAGGGGGGAAAAGTAAGGAAATGAAACTCGGAAGGATTGGTTCCAGTAATATGGAAGTGATTTATGAAGTCTAGCGTGGTTTGTAGTGTTTTCGGAAACATTTTTATGTTTATTTTGTGGAGGTTTGATTTAAATTTATAACATTATCTTTTGACATAAAAACAAATTCTCAGAAGTGATTTTTTGGAAGAGTTTTTGGTACATGTTTCCTACCAAAAAAGCAATTTTAATATTTCAATTTTCTGTAGTTTTTGTACTGTATTTCCCGGAAACCAAACATAATAATTAATAGTGCGTTTCTGCTTTTATGGCGTGTAAGTATGATCTCTCTGTTTTTGCTATCATTCAGAGTCACTTTCTGCTGTCAATTTTTGATTTCAGAAACTTTACCTCGCTTCTCAGTGAATTTATTGTTTGTTTTTTTATTTATCTATTGCAGTCGTCTCACAGTGAGTGCAGTCTTCTTCCTTATAACCATTTCTGGATAACCAGCAAGCGAATTGTGACTCCGCAGGGGGTTATTTCTGCTGCAGGTATATCTTCTTCTTAACTCTGTTTTTTCATTTCGGGTCCTGCTAGATAAAATCAATGAAAATTTTTGGTATTTTTCATCATAAATCACTGTTTGTTTGACATGATTGGAAGTTCATTAGCCATATGGTTGCAAAATCAAATCACTGTTAAGAATGATTACTGTTTTTAGTCTATGCCATGTGCTTTTACTTGAGCAAGATGTTTACTTAGCACCACCTGGTCAATTGATATTCTGTTTCAAATGCGTAAATGAGCAGTTGAGATAAAGGGAGGGAATATCGTATCTATTGTTAAGGAAGAAGATTGGCATCGGAATTCCAAGACAGGACAAGTAATTGACTATGGAGATGCTGTCATCATGCCTGGCTTGATTGATGTGTAAGACATGAAACACTACTCTTGATGAATTCCTCATTTGCGTTTCTATTTACAGGCTCCATTATTAACAAAGAGCAGAACGTTCTTATCTGTGGATTTTGCCTGACAGTCATAGTTACTTACATTTGAAGGCACAATAAATTTTTCAACTAAATAAGTGCATACTATATATTATGTCATGCAGGCATGCACACCTAGATGATCCGGGAAGAGCTGAGTGGGAAGGATTTCCTTCGGGAACTAAAGCAGCTGCTGCAGGTGAGCTTTTCCTTCCTATATTTGTTACTGCTTCCTAATATATTTTTGGTTGGTAATTAGGGGATACATAATGAAAATTTGCAAAGATCATCTTCTGCTCTAAGTTAACCGCGTTAACATGTGTCTATAGGTGGCATAACAACATTAATTGACATGCCCCTGAACAGTGACCCCTCAACTACTTCAACAGAAACTCTGAAACTCAAGGTATAAAGGGTTGAGTTAGCAGACAGATGCTCTGTTTTAATCAAGGAATGTCAGCAGCTCTATTGCAATAATCTTGCAATTAAAGCCCTGTCTTGCTTTTTGATTTTTGGCCAATTGTAGACGTGCATAACTAACTACTGGTCTGTCTCATAACGTATCTAACATTTATGTGTTACAGCTTGAAGCTGCTGAGAAGAGAATCTATGTTGATGTTGGTATGCTATTGAAAACTATTCCCTAACTAACTTATTTATCAAGGATTTCAGAGTGTTGACCATGATATATATCAACAGGATTTTGGGGAGGTCTAGTTCCTGAAAATGCATTCAATGAAAGTGCTCTAGAAGCTCTCCTGAATGCAGGAGCTCTTGGATTGAAGGTTACCCTCTGTGCTGTGATTTTTAATATAGTTTTTACCTTGTTACCAGCATTACAAAAAAAAGTATCAGTCTAAGTAAAGGATGTTTTACTGCTTAAACTCCTTGTATATGTACTCCTAGCATGGGATTATAACGGAGTCTCATTATTTTCATTGAAGTTTAAAGAAATAGTACAGTTTATCATGGAAGTTATACATTATTGTCTTTATAAGAAGCACACAACTACATTGATGTCTAATACTAATATGATTTTTTAATATTGATTTATAATCTGACAAGTTTTCTGTTTGCCTTTTGTAGTCTTTTATGTGTCCTTCGGGGATCAACGACTTCCCTATGACAGATGCTAGTCATATTAAGGTTTGTTCATTGAAGCTTAATTTCAACTTTGCATGATGAGAAAACTGATCTTCCTAGTGAATTAAATAACACTTCGTAGAGTTAATCACTTAATGATTGATAACATGTCACGTTGCAGTTGTTTTCTCCATATATCACATTCCATTTTTAACTCTGCTTCTCTAGGAAGGGTTAGCTGTATTGGCCAGATACAAAAGACCTTTACTTGTACATGCTGAGATTCAACAAGATTCTGGGAGGCATGTAGAACTTGAAGATGATACACTTGATAGTCGTTTGTATTCAAATTATCTGAAAACAAGGCCACCCTCGTGGTAAGAATGCTTTCTTTGTTAGCTGAAATTATTAGTTTATGATTTGGTCTCTTTTAAGGTATTCTGGGTAATTAATGCTTTCCTTGGCAAACAGGGAGCAGGCAGCTATCAGTGAACTCTTGACAGTAGCAAAGGACACAAGGATTGGTGGCCCTGCAGAAGGAGCTCATCTTCATATTGTTCATCTGTCTGATGCTAGTTCTTCGTTAGACCTTATAAAGGTACATAATGAAATCTATATCAATGCCTAGAAATAATGTATCAGTGATAGAAAAGATATCATTTAATGAACGTCACAATTCCATATTTACACAGGAAGCAAAAAGTAACGGTTGCAGCATAACTGTTGAGACATGCCCACATTACTTAGCTTTTTCAGCAGAAGAGATTAAGGATGGAGATACTCGTTTTAAATGCGCTCCACCTATACGTGACTCTGCAAACAAAGAAAAGTTATGGGAGGCTCTAATGGTACTTGGATGTTCCTGGATACACGAGTATATCCTTCGGTTCCTGTTTCTTGTGTGATTGATTTCAGCTTGATTGTAATCTTCTTCCAGGGAGGTCACATTGATATGCTAAGTTCTGATCATTCACCAACCGTGCCAGAACTTAAACTCCTTGATGAAGGCAACTTTTTGAAGGCTTGGGGTGGCATATCTTCTTTGCAGGTTGGATGTTATTTCTAATGAAAATTTATATTTTGCTTCCAGTGGTTGTATTTCTCTTACCGATTTTGAAGACAATTTGCATTTACCTGAGATTTTCCACAGTTTGTTCTTCCTGTCACATGGTCTTATGGGCGAAAATATGGAGTAACTTTAGAACAGTTAGCTTCATGGTGGAGTGAAAGACCTGCCAAGCTCGCTGGACAAGCTTCAAAGGTACACATTCCCAATTTTCTCTCCTCATTTCCACTGAAATTGACGAATCTGTAAAAGAACAGACACTCAGACGGTATACAGTTGTTCATTTCACCAGATTAATCTGAATTACATTTTTCAGGGTGCCATTGCTGTTGGAAACCATGCAGACATCGTTGCATGGGATCCTGACACAGAGTTTGACCTTAACGATGACCATCCTATATACATCAAGCATCCTGTATGTAATAATAATTCTTTTTCTTACTTATTCTGTAATCATACAATTGCCCCTTTTGTTCCCTAATGTTTGTAAACATGTTATGTGCAGAGCATCTCTGCTTATCTGGGAAGCAGACTCTCCGGGAAAGTACTGGCCACATTTGTAAGAGGAAACCTTGTGTACAAAGAGGGAAATCATGCTCCAGCGGCTTGTGGTTCTCCAATCCTGGCAAAATAAGTTAGTGAGTAGTTCCCACAAACCAATCTCCAAAACTTATTTTGATCTCGAAATCGATCTTATTTTCCTTCCGTTATTGACCCTTGAATTATCTCACCTTCAGACTATTGGAGGTGAAAGAGACAGAACGACCACGGTACCAGCTGATGGGGTTGAATGGTATTATAACTTAATTTTGACTGTAAATAGTAACAGTATACATTGTCAAACAAATTGACAATGGAAAATAATGGTATTTCAGTTTTTGTTTTTTAAAAATGTGCATCCTTTTTTAGTTTTTTTTTCTACGGGACATTTTGTGACGTATATCATGTAAATGGAAGTTTTTTCATTTTTGTGAAATAAAAAATGAATGTAAAATTATTGTGTCGGTGTATTTTGAAATACAATATATATATATATATATATATATCTGTAAATTCCAAAATCGATGAGGACTTCTTCTGCCATATCCGTTTATTTAAAATTTCTCTCGGAAAAAAAAAAGGCTGGTAATTTTAACTGATAGATAAAATAATAATCGATATTGAATATAAAAAAATTACTGACCTAATCGGATGATGCCATGTCATCACAAAAGGAGTTTATTCAGTTAAAGAAATGGATAACAGGCAGGACGCAATATTAGCATATGAGCAGAAACTCAAAAACAGAACATTTCCCACTGCTACTCAAATGCAACTCTCCAATCATTGTCTCTCCCTCCGAAACCCTCCGTTCTTCTTTCACCGCCACCGGTTCATCCGCAAATCCATCGTTCTCTCAGCTGCCACAAACTCGTCAAAACTCGGCCTTCCTGAATCCCTCCAACAAGAAACCCTGAAAAGCTTAGAATGGCCCGCACTCTGCCACCAGATTTCCTCCTTCACACAAACTTCCATGGGCCTTGCCGTTGCCCAGAAGGCCCAAATTCCCTTCGGCCAATCTATGGAAGAGAGCCAGAAGCTTCTCAATCAGACATCCGCCGCTCTGGCAATGATGCAGTCCCAGCCGTTGGATTTGTCGAAAATTGAAGATATCTCGGGGATTCTAAATTCCGCTGTCTCGGGTCAGTTGCTTTCCCTGAGCGAGATTTGTGCTGTTAGAAGGACACTGAAAGCAGCTAGGGACGTGTGGGAGAAGCTAATGGAGATGACGACTCTGGATGGAGATTCTTTGGAGAGGTACTATAGTTTTTGCTGTTTTTGGATAATTAGTGTAAAGTTTATAGCTTTAACTGAGAGGTACAGATTATTAGATGATTTAATATGTGTATGTGATTTGTAAATATTAGCTGTTTATGTGTAATGTAATCTACTGTGCATAATATAGCGTTGCAGCGAGAGTGTGGTAATCAAAATTCTTAGGTAAAGAATTGTTGGTACTCTTTATTTTTCGTGGATAAATGTGAATAATTCCAATAGGCAAATATTTCTTCAACATTTTTCAATAGGATAGCAATTAATTTTTCTGTTATAGGCAGTCTCGAAGTTTGAGGGCCTTAAGATGATTTTATCTGCAAGTAATTGCATTTGATGCATCTGTGGATAGGTATTCCTTTTTGCTTGACACAATGTGGAGAGAAGCATAGATCATTTGGTAGTGATGGCTTCTCATGTCAAAGTTAAGGCCCAAAACAGATTTATCTTTTTGAAGGTACTGCCACACAAGGAGTGCAATGCTGATATTTCCTTTTTCTTCCTGAAACTAGATCTAGAGCATGGCTGCATGAAGCTCCATTCTAGTAATGAAGGACAGTTTCATAGTCTCATCTAGGTTTATTTTATTTCGAACAGGTACTCTCCCCTGCTTGAACTGCTCAAGAGCTGCAATTTCCATATGGAGTTAGAGCAAAAAATAGGATTTTGCATAGATTGCAATCTTTCAATTATCCTTCATAGAGCTAGTGAGGATTTGGAGATTATTAGGGCAGAAAGGAAGAGGAATATGGAAAATCTAGACTTTCTGTTGAAGGAAGAAGCAGCTCGAATTTTCCAGGCTGGGGGCATTGACAAACCTTTGATAACCAAGCGCCGGTCTAGGATGTGTGTTGGCATTAGGGCTTCCCACAAATATTTACTTCCAGATGGTGTACTATTGAATGTTAGTAGTTCTGGTGCAACATATTTCATGGAACCCAAAGAGGCAGTGGAGTTGAACAATATGGAAGTGAGGCTGTCTAACTCTGAGAAAGCTGAGGAAATAGCCATCCTTAGCTTGCTTACATCAGAAATAGCAAAATCAGAAATAGAGATAAAGTATTTGATGGATAGAGTTCTAGAAGTTGATCTTGCTTTTGCAAGAGCTGGTTATGCTCAGTGGATAAACGGGGTCTGTCCAATTTTAAGTTCACAGAACCATGAGGACTTTAGTTCAAGTGCAAACGACTGTTCATTATCTGTAAACATTGAAAGCATACAACATCCATTGCTTCTTGGGTCCTCATTAAGAAGTTTGTCAGCTGATGCATCTAACTCTAGTCCAGCAAAGTTAGATTTGGCCAATGGTGTAATGACTACAGGAACTTTGTCAAACGGCATTTCTGATTTTCCT
Source organism: Melia azedarach (assembly GCA_028052125.1). Taxonomy (NCBI): domain Eukaryota; kingdom Viridiplantae; phylum Streptophyta; class Magnoliopsida; order Sapindales; family Meliaceae; genus Melia; species Melia azedarach. The sequence goes on from CM051406.1 coordinate 9,500,395, forward strand.
ATACCAGTAGATATAAAAGTTGAACATGGAACCAGGGTGGTTGTGATCTCAGGACCTAATACTGGAGGGAAAACTGCTTCCATGAAAACTCTGGGCCTGGCATCTCTTATGTCAAAAGCTGGCATGTATTTGCCTGCTAAGAACAACCCGAGGCTTCCGTGGTTTGGTCTTATTCTAGCAGATATTGGGGATCACCAGGTAGTAGTTTGTCTTGTTATGACAGATAAGTTCTTAATTCTTTTAGTTGTTCTATTTTGTTCTGACTCTGGATTTTCTGTTGAAGTCTCTTGAACAAAATCTCTCAACCTTCAGTGGGCACATATCAAGGATTATTGAAATCTTGGAAGTTATTTCGAGAGAATCACTTGTGCTCATTGATGAAATTGGTAGTGGTACTGATCCTTCAGAAGGTGTGGCTCTTGCCACCAGCATCTTGCAGTATCTCAGAGATCGTGTTGGTTTAGCAATTGTAACTACTCATTATGCTGATTTAAGTTGTCTAAAAGACAAGGATACTTGGTTCGAAAATGCGGCCATGGAATTTTCACTGGAAACTTTACAGCCTACATATCAGATTCTCTGGGGAAGTACTGGTGATTCAAATGCATTGAGCATTGCAAAATCAATTGGTTTTGATAGAAATATAATTGAACGCGCGCAAAAGCTGGTGGAAAGGTTAAGGCCAGAAAAGCAGCAGCAATGGAAAGGTGAGTTATATCAATCGTTAGTTGAGGAAAGAAGAAAATTGGAAAGGCAGGCCAGGACAGCTGCATCTCTTCATGCAGAAATTATGGATCTTTACTGTGAGGTATAGACTTAATAGTTTCTATGTTATTTTTAGTCTTGCACAACATACGTTTTATTTCTTTGTTGCCATTTATGTCATATTGTTTCTCTTACATATCAAGTGGTTAGAACTAATCTGAAACCCCGATTCGGTTTCATTAGGTTCCAGGCATTGGAAATAGAATTTCAATTTTTGTAGAATAAGCTAAGTTGGATATGTCAAAATGACAAGTTACTACAGGTCACTTGCTGCCCCATGGGAGTAGGGATCGGCTCTACCAGTATTAGGTTTGATGGTCAAACTAGGAGTATACGTTTGATATACTTTTGTGATAGATGGTTTCAGGACACTAGGTGGAGGTTAAGGAAGTTGGGCTATACAGCACTTTTTATGTCAGTTGCAGTTCTGAGTGGCAAACATTTTTTTGAATGTAAATTTTGGCTATTTAATGATATATATTCCCTTTACCATCCCTCTAATTTCATGGTTGAAGATTCACGAAGAGGCAAAAGATCTAGATAGACGCACGGAAGCTCTCAAGGCAAAGGAAACACAACAGGTTCGACAAGAATTGAGTGCTGCAAAGTTTAAGATAGAAGCAGTGGTAAAGGAGTTTGAAGAGCAAATCAGAACTGTTGGTGCTGATCAGTTTAATTCTCTGATTAAGAAATCTGAATCTGCAATTGCAGCAATTGTTGAAGCTCACTGCCCTGTGGATGATTTCTCTATTATTGAAACAAATACCAGTTCATTTACACCCCAATTTGGGGAGCAAGTCCACATGAAGGATTTGGGTGATAAGTTGGCTACTGTAGTTGAAGCACCAGGAGATGATGATACCGTCTTAGTCCAATATGGTAAAATAAGGGTTCGTGTGAAGAAAAACAACATTAGGGCTATTTCAAGTAGCAAAAGAAACAAGGCAGCTAATTCTACCCCACGTTTGAAAAAGCAGGTATATGTAACTTAATGGTTCCCTGGAGTATATATATTTTCTTGGTTGATTGCTTTATTCTCTTTTGTCCCTGGAAACAATTGAATCTCCATGGGATTGTTTTCGTTCTATTTCCCTCTCTCTTGTCAATTCATACACCACCTTCTGTGCGTCATTGAATTTCTTGCCAGTGTTTGGTAATTGTATTTTTTTTTTTAAATTTATTTCTGTTTAGCATTACTGAATGAGTGTATTGATATATATATCTCTAGGGACGCCAGAGTGAAGAGTTGCAGAGTCCTTCAACAGGAAGCAATGTCGAAGAGGCTTCTTATGGCCCACGGGTTCAAACATCTAAGAATACAGTGGATCTACGTGGTTTGCGACTTGAAGAAGCTGCTCACGAGCTTGATATGGCCATCTCTTGTAGGGAGTCACGTTCAGTTCTCTTTGTCATTCATGGGATGGGCACTGGAGTTGTTAAGGAACGTGCACTACAGATACTGAGTAATCATCCTCGTGTAGCAAAGTATGAACAGGAAAGTCCTATGAATTATGGTTGTACAGTTGCTTATATCAAGTGAAAAATCCTACTCTCAGTCTCATAACTAATTTTCTTTGCAAATTACCTAGTTCCCCTGTTCTCTTACAAGTGGTATGTTTACTTCTCATACAATTTTGATGTGTATATAAAATGGGATTAAATTACCTTGATCATTTCAAGTATTTTTGTAATTTCTACTTAATTTTGAAAGTTCAGTATTTGGTAAATATTCACCTATTTATAGGTAATTGATTAAATGATCACAAAAATTATGAATTAAACATCAAAAGCTGTAAATTTAAACTTATTCTTGGTAATCTTGGGTTGACAACGTGGAGGCATAGATGTAGGATATATAGGCAAGCTCTCGCATCGCATGCATCATCGTCATCTATCTAGATGTCACCTTTGAATTTATTTGGAATAGTTCAATCATACATCTCAGTTTTATTGGAAAACTCAAAATGACTTGTGAACCCCACGTGAAGGATAAATTAAAATTCTTGGCCTTATGCATTTATGAATTCCCTCTACCTGTAAGACTCTTGTCCGGATGTTATGCCCTGCCTTAGCTCCATGTTGAACACGTAAAACAAATACAGACTCCTTTGTAGCTGCCACATGCATAATCCTCTTTCGGTTACAAAGCAATTAAAGATATAGGCCTGCTACAATTTCTGTGCCAAAAGGATATATCTAAACCAGCTCTGAAGTCTGGCCATTGAGCGTTCTGTGAGATTTTGCAGGAAAAATGTTGGCAGTTTTTGAGAAGGCAATCGGAAAACCACCTCAGGAATTGAATATTCCTTCTGCCGGGTCGGAAAATTCTAAAACCAGGAAAGAAATTGCTGAGATTTTCCAGTCATCATGGCCGGAATCCACACTTTATAACCTTTCAAATGGGAATTTCATGGCTTTGTCGAATAAAAATGATAATCCATTGAATCCGAGGTATTAGAAATCTCTCTTTCTTCGCTGTTTCGTGACTTGGACTCTTGCTGTTCAGAATCGCATATATTCATTGCATTTCCTGTTGCATAATAAAATTCAGGTCCATAGTTGTGATGGATGACATATTCTGCATATTCATCGGGACTCTGGAGAATATCTCTGAACTGAGGCGGCATTACGGCCTTTCAAGACAAGCAACTGAATCAATGGTTATGATCGAAGCTTATAAGGCCTTAAGGGATCGAGCACCATATCCACCTGATCAAGTCATCAAAGATCTCCAAGGAAAGTTTGCATTCATTCTCTTTGATTCCAAATCTCACACCCTTTTTGCAGCCAGGGTAAATTTCAATAATCCTTTATTGTGTTTGTATTTATGACATTGTTAGTACTAAATAAACGATGCTAGGACCGCGACGGCAATGTTGATCTGAAATGGGGAATGGCTGGAGATGGGTCCTTGGTCTGCTCCAATGATGCCAACATAATAACAAAAGCTTGTGGCAAATCCTGTGCACCTTTTCCTCCAGGTTAATTACTCACTAAAAGAATGTAGTTTCTGTTTCCTGTTTTCAATTTCAGTCTAGCTTAACAATGAGATTATTTTGTTAAATAGGTTGTATATTTATGAATGGAAGTGGGCTGCTGAGCTTCGATCATCCCCTCCACAAGGTTAAAGCAATTATGCGTGAAGACGATAATGGTCAAGTTTGTGGTGTAACTTTTCAGGTGGATTTGTACGCACGAATCCACAGCATTCCTCGCACTGGTAGTGCTGCGAATTGGTTAGATGCCGCCCTCGTTAAGGCAGATTAATAATCATCGATGCGTCGCTTCTCTTCTGTAATGTAGTCTTATAAAATCATCCACAGGAAAGATGAGTGTGTTGGATGTGTTTATGGATTTCATGCCTGACTAAACTAGAGTGCTTAATGTCATTTGCTCCTTCGAATTGGTGAAATCGAGGAATTAGTTTTCTTATTTTTATTTCTGAAAATAAATCTGGGAACTGCTTGTGTTATCAACAATTTGGTAATACCACCAGTTCACGTTGTTTGTTTTTCTTGATTGCTTGTTTGTTTTTGGTCATATATTAGAACTAATTAAGAAAATAAACATAATTAAATTTATTTAAAGAAACATTTTATTAGATTGATGTTTTTCAAGTAATTGAAACATTGGGTGTCTTATTCCAAGTAAACAGTACACATACATGCCTAATGTTACAAAATGAACATAATTAGATTATGTGCTTTTTGCACTAGCCAGATTCCGGTGCTACGGCATCTGAGACTTGTTTTGCTGTTGACGATGATCATGATCACCAGGATGCGCCGCATCTTTACCGTCTGTTCCATTCATTGGTTTTTCGATGCTATCATGACCGTTGTTTGCTTGCGCTGGTCCATTACTGTTGGTGGTGCCGTCATATAAATTAGTTAAAAGGGGAGCAAAGCCCAACCGCACTTCAATGCCACCGCAGGGACCCCCGTTATTTTCTGGGCAACGCAACGGGGTGCAATACAGAGGATCCCCTAACCACGCAGGAGCCAGCAACCAGCCCCTACCTCCGCCACTTCCGCCGCTGCTTCCACCAATAGTTCCAATACCTGAACCAACGCCGATGCCGACACCACCACCGCTACTGCCGCCTGTGCCACCACCAACTCCGCCCCTCCCTCCCCCTCCAGTCCCACCGCCAGTTCCAATACCTGACCCAACACCAATGCCACTTCCGCCACCAGTTCCACTTCCTATTCGAGGTCCGCCACCAATTCCGCCGGCGCTGCCTCCTCCAGACACAACACCAATGCCGCCGCCAGTCCCACCTATTCCAGGGCCACCACCAACGCCAGTTCCAACACCCGACCCAATACCAATGCCTTGGCCGCCGCCCCCACCGCCACCTCTAGTTTCACTGTGCTCACAATTTTCACCGCCAGTCCCGGAACCGGAGCCACCGCCAATAGTACCACCAATAACTCCACCAACTCCAGGCACCGAAATACCACCAGAAATTCCACCACCCAAGGCAGGTGCCACACCACCACCCCCGCCGCCACTCAAACCAAAACCAGGAACCGCGCCACTCATAGCACCACCGCCAATACCAAGACCCGGAATGCCGCCGCTTATAACACCACCAAGACCCGGAATGCCGCCGCTTATACCACCACCAAGACCCGGAATGCTGCCGCTTATACCACCACCGATACCAAGACCTGGAATGCTGCCACTTATACTACCACCAAGACCAGGAATGCCGCCATTTATACCACCAGCAACACCAAAACCAGGAATTCCTCCGCTTATACCCCCACCAACACTACCGCCACTCGCAGAACGCGGAAACGTCCAGCCCACGTTCCCACGGCCAGAACCGCTGGCAGCCCTGCCACGACCACCCCAAAACCATTTTTCTCCACCATCCTCTCCCCCAGAACCGACATTAACGTTTTTGTCCGCTTCATTGTTACTTTCTTCGACTCTGGCAAGCCCAAGCTCTACATTAAAAGAGAATAATGAAAATGAGATTAATAAAACTAAATAAAGAACGTGAGTCCATTTGGGTACCGCCATTTTTTATGGTCAGTTAAAAAGGATTTAATTTGTATTCACGGAAGGTTTCAGAATTTATATAAATGTTAAGAAGAGAGAAAAAGGGCGGGATATTTGGAATTAGTTGAAGACAGATTGAAAGTAAAAAGATGGCGTTGGTCATGATGCTTGTATGAACCAAGAATTGGCGGGGGCTGTTAAATGCATGCGATTGTGTTATCAGCTTTTGTTTAAGCACAAATCAAGCCTATGTTTTCTAGTTAATTTCAAAGAAAACTATTTGTTTTTGGTTCATTACTTTCGTTTCGTTTTGATCACCGATGTACAGTGTAATTGGCGGGCAGTACGCAACTGAATCTTACACAGGTACCCTCTGTAAATCTTTTTTAATTAGTTCGTAATTAAGTTATTTTATTACGTGAAGGTTTGTCTCTTTCTTTTAATTCTTGAAAACATGAACCAACAAAATTAGTTCAATTTTTTGTACGAGTAGTTTATAGTGAGTTGCATTTCACATTTTAGAAATAACAAAGTTTAGCTACACTTTGGCAGCTAGCCTAGCGTCCAAGAGATTTACTGGTTTGAATTTCATAAACAAAAGATAATATCCGCACCTAAATTAAAATTATTGTTTAAATTGCTGTTTTTTCTTCCTGCTTTCTCCCTTATAAGCTTTCTGGAAGATCATATATAATTAATCTATCGATCTCTTAGCATCAAACTTGTTGATTTAATTATATTATCAACCTAGATGTGAAAAAACATCAATTTGAATCTAAAAGTAAATTAAACATGTCTGCTTTAATTTACCATGATCATATCTATAGTAGAATAAAAATTAAAATCATTAATTGAAAGTAGAGTATTTACAAAATATTTGAATTTTATTTTTGAAGTTAAACAAAAATATAATGTTACAAATATACAATACATATATCAATCTTGATATCAATTATTACGTCGTATCTATATGAGTTCCTGAGTCCAATTATATTATATAGACATACAAGTAAAGCTTATTTTCAAACCTAAGCAATCAATTAATTTGTCATCAAAATAAAATTCTATAACTGTTTAGACCACAGCACACTTGTATGCTGATGAATTAAACGATTGTAATTGGCATATTACATTATATATATCCATTGGGTAGGTATTAATTAATTAATTAATTAACTAATTTGAATATTTATTCAAATAAGCTAGATGATTGCAAACACTAATTATTATTAAGCTGAATATAACCATCATCAATATTTAGTTATATCAATTTTCTTTTTACTAAGCCTGAGCCTGGAAAGATCTTATTCAAGTACGTACACATTTAACACAGGTAACACAACATATAAAAACTTTGAATAAGGCAAGGGCATTATTATGTAAGCCTTCTCTGCCCAGCCAGACTCCGGCGTGCGGTGTGCTCTTTACGTACCATCGTCAATTCCACAGTTATTGCATCCGCCAGGCGTCACTGGCAGTGGTGGAGGCGGTGGTGGGAACGGAGACTTTGGCGGTGGATCATTGTCTTCAGTTTTAGATACCACTGGATCTGATTCATCTTGGAGCTCATGTTTTGGCGCCGGACCATATTTGAACATGCTGTAGTGGGATTCTGTCATATTAGAGCCCGTAAGATTGCCTCTAGCGTCTACAAGATCGAGCCTGTTGGCGAGAAGTCTGTGGCTAGAGCACAATCCCAAGCTTAGACAAACCAAAATGGCTATCAAAATCCATCTGGGTGCTACCATTTTAAGCAGAGTTTGATGGTTAATTTGAATGGCTTTAATTGGCTAGCAGTCAAGTGCGCATATATTGAAGATTTGCTTGGTTTTTGTTGGAAAGATTGAGTTAAAAAATGGCGTAAAATTGGGAGAAATGCAGTCCATGCATGTTGTTTCTTGTAATTAATTAGGTATATAATCTACTCATGGAGGTTGTATGGGCAGAAAATTACGTACATGCACTACTTTTAACATGTACGAGGGGTTTTTGACTCTTCGGTTATAACTCAGAGCAGTAAAGATTAAAACACAAAAATTTACTAAATGATTAAATAGTCAACATATTGAAGTTCGAAGATATATATATATATATATATATATATATATATATATATATATATATAAATCTTTTATATCTTTTGATCACTATAAAATTAAAGAGAGAACATATCTAGAATTATTGAACATAATTATATATATATATAAATCTTAGTCGCTGCTCTCCGATGGAAAGTTTCCCGCGTATAAACAACATTCTATATAACAACGTTTGATGCTGAAAGGTAGTTTAGCTTTCATATGATCGATTTAGATGTGTCAAAATCAGCCTAATCATTCCTGTTAAAAGACGTACAGTTTGCCTCATGATGATCACTTCCAGCTAAAATTAACTAGGGTGGATATATACATGCTCGGTAGAGAAGAAGTAGATGATCAGAACCACTTGAATTATGTATATATCAAATAATTAAACACTGAAATATCAAAGGCGTGTCTTTTATATATCCATCTGACTCTCTGAAGTTCTTATTCTAAGCATAGAGTTTACGCATACATAATAAGCATGCAGATGATCAATTCATATATGACTTTCAATTTTTATTAGTATAAGGCGCCTGAGCTAGGCATTAATTAACCAAGCTGCTGCTCCGGTTCATTCTCATTCTGCTCGCATTCCATGCATGGCTGCGGTACTGGACAGTCACCACCAAAATTGATTGGAGGCACGACAACCGGTGGAATGGGAGGAAGAACGAAAGGGGGAATGGGAGGCAGAACGACAGGGGGAATAGGAGGCAGAACCACTGCAGGTGGAAGAGGGGGCAAACATGGCTCAACCTCAATTGGCGGTTCTTCACAAGATCCACATCCTTTAGGCGGTATAGGTTCGTAGTGGTAGGGCGGTACCGGTATGCCTATGCAATCGTTTGTACCACATCCCGTCACAACAACAACATCACCTTCCAGCTCGTTCTTGCTCATAGCTCCATTCTTCTCTTCAGCATTAGTATCAGCGGACATAGTTACATTCTCGTCGGCGAGAGGTCTGTAAGCAGAGCTCAAGCCTAAGGTGAGGTAAAACAGAAAGGCCATGAAAATCCATCTGGGTGCTGCCATTTTTAAGCAAATGTATGATGTAATGCTCAATGATTTTGCATGTACATGTTTATATAGTGAAGTAACTGATTGGTTTTCTCAGAAATAGGGATTAAAAGAAGGGAGTAACGCAGGTTGTGTGAGGATGCTAAGAAATTACGTGCACTTAAATGAATTCATGTCTCGATCGACAGCTGCATATATCATCGTATTTGTGCCCAGTGGCTCATGAATATTACATAGATAATGTGTCATCTTCGATATATTTTTCACCAATTTAATTTTATTAAATTTTTTTTTGTTGCTTGTTTTATAGAAAAAATGTATGAAGTTCTAAGAAGAAACAATTAACTTATAATCATGGTGTGTTGCTTAGATTAAATTATTTTCTTAATAAACATATACTAAAGTACAATTTTTTGAAAAAATATTTGTGATGAGTTTAATACACATTTTAATATGTGAATGTATTAGTAAAAGGATCAAGTAAAACGTGATATTTTTTTAGATGGTTTTATATGGAGTAATTAAAAAATATAAATAAAAGAATAACAAAGTCATTATTCTGTTTACCAAAAATTTTAAGAAATCAAGAAAAAATTATAATTTCAATTTAAGAGTTTGTATAAAAGTACATTAACAAAAAAAGTGTGTAAATATAATCTTTTATTTGTTAATTTTTACTCTATTTAGTTAATCGTCTTTTTCATTATGGCTTGGTAAAGGTAATATTACATTGCATTTAGTAACGTTTGAAAATGAGTGAAATAATTAGTTTGAGAAAAGAAATTATAATTAAATTTAAAACAGATTTTTAAAAATTTAAAATAAAAAAATATATTTTTGATATTTTATTTATAATTTTTGCCTTTTTTATTTTTAAAAATTAAAGACTGTTTTCTAAGAAAGTGTAACCAAACGGACCCAAAAAGTATGTGGGTGGACAAAGTAACAAACCTTTAATGGTATGTAGAGCGGCCCATTAGTTCAGTTTGTGGGTTTGCTGAAAAGTTGGTAAAAAAATGGAGGAATATTTCAGAGAGACTGCCTCCTATCTCAAAAATTAAATAAAAATAAAATAATATAAAGGATTGTGAAAGAAGTAGATACCCAAAATTCAAATTTTTTAATAATAATAATAAAAAGAGATTCTTGAATTGTTGAAGAAGTTCTTAATTGAAAGTGATGGCATTTATCACTATTCTTTTGGTTCCTTGTGCTTTCTCCTTCTTTCACGGTTGTTTTTTCTTACATTAATTGTCTATTAAATGGTATATATTTGGATATAACATCATCCAATATACTTACAATTAAATAAATAAAATCTCTAAATTCATAGAAAAGGACTACGTCTTTCCCTTTCTTATTGTGCATGAATATATTTTTATTAACAAATTAAAAAAATTCTTAATCAAATACTAATTTTTTTTTATTTATTGTGTTCGTTATTTTATTAAACTACTTTAAAATCAAGTTTAATGGTATTTCAATTTAAATATCCAGTTTTAAAAGGAAATAACTTTATTCTAAATATCTAGAAAAATTTAATCCCTTAGTGCGAAAATTCATTACACCAATTGTAAATTTAATATAAGAAGATCAATAACAATACTTAATTAAAATTTGAAGATTTGAAAATTAAAATATTTATAATAAATATTGTTAACAATACGTACAAAGCATTAATAACAGTGGAGTACTTGGGGTGGAAGCTTTCAACGACTTCGGAAGGAAGGGGGAAAAAGCTACCACGCGCTTAATTAAAAATTAATTATAGTAGCAGAGCATCCAGGCAATTGAGCGCCAAAAGGCAATCTCACTCATTTTATTTATATTTTTATTATTAAAAATATTAATTCATGCATAGCATAGATTCAATTATTTTATATATATATATATATATGTGTGAATATTAATGGATTAGATTTGCTAAAATTTCTTAATTTAATGTGAAAAATATGATATTTATTAAAAATATGTTTAAAAAGAATTTTATATTTGTGAGTTAATAGTACACATCAAAATTGTGTGGGGTACGACAATAAAATAGTACAACGGTAAGTCACACAACATGTAAATAATGTTTATTATATGTTACAGAATAAAATAATTAACAAATCAATTAAGAATATAGGGGGGAGGACTTGTTACTTTTATTTATTTTTATTTTTTATTTTATTTCTATATAAATAAGCAAAATTCTTCGTGACAAATGCTGCTGCAGCCTGGAAGTAAGTGAACTGACAACTGACTGACTGAGCCCATTCCCTTCCCAAGCCTCGCCAAAACCTCTCTCGTAAGTCTTTCTGATTCCTTTCTATCTTTCTCTCCATTAATATTCGTTTCAAGAGTTTAAGAATGGCTCTGTTTTTGGTTGGTTTCAATTAAACGAGCAATGAATTTGCTTCCCCGGAAAGAAAAGAAAAGAAAAGAAAAGGTCTTGTTTAAATTCGATTGCGTGCAAACCGGGTTGTGAAATGTCTGTCCTTTGATGAGAATCGGGGTCTGTTATCGTTTACGATGATGCGTGATGTCGTTTTTTCAATGAATAACTTATTTTTTTGGGCTGCATTTGTGTCCGTAATATGGGTATTGTTTTAGCTGGAATGCTGGTTTCATTGGTAGAAGTTGTAATTGGTTCTTGGTTTTAATATGGTTTGATGGAAAATGATTTTTTTTTTTAAATGATTTTGTTATGTTTCTGCAATTCTGTTTCTTTGATCATATTCTGGAAAACTAAGAGATTGGTCCTGGGAATTTTTGTCAGGTGGATATTTAATTTAACGATTGAAATATTGCTGAAACTGGGAGCTTCATTGGTTTCTTGTGATTTTGAAAAGTTTTTGCACTCTTACAATGATAGAATGTTAATTATATGTAAATTAGAGATTTATTTTCTTCTATGGGTTTTGCTTATCTTCTTTGGGTTTGTCTTTTTTATTACCCAATGTTGCTATTTGGTTACACTGGATCGATGATGGGTGATTTGTAGGGAAAAGTAAGGAGTTTCCTCTCTATAAGTTGTGGCATTTTTGACAGAATATACGAAACAACTAGGTAAAATATGTATTACAGTGACACATTTTATTTGATTTTGTCATCTGCAATTTGCTTTACTTTTTCTGTTTTCCCCAATTATTCATATGAAATTTATCGTGCAATTATGGTTTTAAATTTTTGTTTTTTATTTTTTCTGTATAGAGTATTTGGAATGGAAGTATCTGGAGCTAATGGATTGAAGCATGACATTGAGGAGAAGGCATTGAAGGGTTTGCTTGAGACATTTGGCTCTGTATTTAATCTGCAAGAAATATCTTTTGCTTATAGCAATGCAGGACGGAACGTAGACTTGGCTTGTGAAATTCTGTCTGACAAGCAGGCAAACAACTCAGCCTCTACTACCCAGTTTTCCACTGCTGAAGTAAGGGGTAAAGAATCTTCAGAATCATCATATGACAATATCTCCAAGAATACATATTGTACAAATGGAAAGTCCAAACCTTCAAAGACAAAATGGCGTCCAGTTTCTGGAGGCACTGTTTCAAGTTTTATTGGTAAAGATTATGTCAAACCTGCACAGCCAGCTAATGCTCCTTCTCAAGCACCCAAACCATTGAAGTTGGATTCAAAGGAGTTCCCTGAGTCTCAACTGTGGGGAGAAGAAAATAAATCAAATCCACCAAAGGATGATTGTTTGGAGAAGGATATGGAAGATTTTCTGTTTAAATTGCTAGGAGAAGGCTTCCAGCTGAACAGGGATGTGATTCGAGAGGTTCTTGGTAAGCCTTTCTTCACAAGTTTGCCATAGAACCTAGCTGGTAATTGTCCTGTCCTTGATTTGTCACTGAACCTAAATATTGTACTTTTTCCTAATACAGGGTTTATTTTTCGCTGCTGCAGTTGATTTTTATGTCCTCTTATCTTTCTCTTGGATTGAATTATTTACCTTCTAAAACTTTTCAAGTATATCAGGAGATTGCCTTTATTTTTAGCTATATTAACTGTATTCAACAGCAAGATTCATTTATTTGTATCAGATTTTTTTCTTCTTTTGGTATGAAGTAAATATAGAATTGTCTAAGAAAACCAACAGATGTGATGGATGTTGTCTTGAATAATCCTATAGCCCAATAAAGGTGTAATTGTCTTTGAATTCCACCCACACTAGGTTGATGATTAGCATGTATTACAGGATTTGATTTTCATCTCAATTATTTTTATGCTGATTCAAAAAATGTGGTCTTTTTCAACGTTCTTATTTTTTATCATTGTGTGGGTGAGATCACTGATTCGGTGTTATACTAACTTGCAGATAGTTGTGGATACGATATGAAAAAGGTATGGACAAATCTTCCTTTTGATTAAGGCCTTTGTTTTTACTACTATTATTTAGAAAATGTCATATTCCTTTGTGATTAATATATCATTTTAAAGTCAAGTCTCAAAAACTGCTATCCTAAGTTAAGTTCAACTTGAATTTTGATTAACATTCATTTGCTGCTGCTTGGTAATGTGGGAATAAGATACTTCATTGAGTTGCAGTAGTTGAACTCAGTAGATTAGTTAACTGAGATCTTTATGGTCCAAAGGCCAGATTAAGCTTGCCCAGAGTCATTTCCCATTTTTAAAATAACCTTCTGTGGCAGCTCCGTATTTTGAGTGAAAGAGACAGAAGTATAGGTATGAAATGGCCTGGTTTGAAAATTATATAGATACTTGTTTATGTAATGTGAAGGGATAGAAATGCCTGTGAAAAGGGGCAAAGGAAATTTTTTAAGCTTTAAATCATCTAACAAGATCACTTTCTTAACAATATGATAGTTAAAGATTTCATTTTGTTTCGGGCAAAAAGGTTTTTTTCTATTAAGAGCTGAACCAGTTTTCTCTTAGTGAAAAGAGACTTGTGTCATCTCACTATATCTCTAATGCTTTAGATTTTTGGTGCTCCATTGTATCATGTGTGGTTATGTTGGAAATCTTATATAAACTCGAGGGTGGTTCTGGTAGCAAAAATTATGGACTGAAAACAGGTTTCTTTACTCTTATGTTATAATGCAGGTTTGGTTTCCCCTCTTAAGATGACAAAGCTGAAAAAAATTAAAATTATAAAATATAGAAGAGTTAGTATAAAAAGAAAAGACTATTTTTCACCAATTTATTATGTATAGCAATTTATATTCTCATTTATCTTATGTTGGTGCTCTTAATACTATAAATTCTCTACTCAATCAAGAAAATTTGAGTTCATGATTTTATCTTTCTACATTATCCCTTAAAATAACACCTGGTCTTCTTATTTCTGTTAACACTTGATTGTCAAACATACTTGATAACATGGGTTTACCTGTTCAAGTTAATTTAATCAATAAATCAATTCTTAAAAAAAAAAAATGCCTATGCTTTTTATTGTCTTCTCATCTGTATGATATTTCCAAGTGATTTGTTAATATTGAGTCTATTTTAACTATTGTATCTTTTTAACATCTTTAGAGCATGTTGAAACTACTTGATCACTCAGCAGAGACTATGGATGAAAGAATGAAGAAATCCTCCAAAAAGGTCAGCATAACTATCGAATATTATCCAATATTATTTAACCAGTGGTCACAAAGGTTGTACATGGTTCTTTTGGTAGTTACTGTTACAATGTGGTGATGTTCTTAGGACTAGCAATTTGTTTCTTTTCTGTAACTAGTCTACAGTTTTCAGGCCCAGATAAGGAAATATCTTTGAGGTAATATGAAACTCAGTTGTAGGATGGAATACTTTGAGTAGAGCATGCACTAACTGTAATTTTGTAGATTATAACTGTCAGTTTAATGAACACGAGAGGAACCCTGTAGATATTTCATCGAAGATGGACAGGGCAATTTTTCTGTATGTCAGTTGCATATGATTAACCTTCTTAATACTTTTATTTAACATAAAAGCGAGCATTCAATCTATATATTATAGAGAATGTTGCTAATTGGTATTTTTTGAGTTAACTAGCAATGAGAGTAGTTTGCCACATATTTAAACTATGAACTATGAATCTTTGATGGAAGAGTGGTTGCCAATGTCTTCTTACAGTATTCATTTATTTATATTTTGAACTAGTATGAGAATATTTCATACACCAAATTAGTACTATGAATATTCCGATGATTTTTTACTTTGAACATGCATTTTGTGTTGGATAGAATGATCATACATCGCTTTATTCTACTACACAAGTTTGCTTAATTTAGAAAAGAAATATTAATGATGAGCTTATGATTGCCTGGTTTCATGGTTATTAGACTTTTACATTTAAAAAGTTCATTTGCTGTATCTTAGATTAGCTTCTCCTAAGAGAACGAGTTCATATTATTCTTTTGCTGATGACATTAAGTATCAATATCTTTTATGAATATGCATTTCCTGTTATAATGATTTACATTTTTTATTACAGTGTACAAATATGTGTCCAACTTCTGAAGGGTTTTCATGTGAAAGAAAATTGCAACAATTGAATCCCTCTGGAGGGTATTGTTCTTAATCTATTTCTTCTTTGATTTCCAGTAAATTCAATATATTTTTCCTTGAGGAGATTGGGTGGGGGTGGGGTTGGGGTTTGTGGGGTTAAAGGGTTGTTGAAAGTATTCTGCTATTTCTCAGACATCGTTTTGGAAGAGATGAGGGTGAGGGGGGATCACTTATCCACATAAAGTTTTCAGAGTCATGATTAGTTTTTTGCTTGAATTGTCTTAGTAATGGGAGGGGAGATCCAAGTACAAACAAAGGGGAATTGCTTAGACAGCCAAAAGACAGAAATGAACTCCAGAAGGAAGTATTGGCTGCTTTGTTCAGTGCTCCTGAGAAGTCCGAGGAATTGCCTGAAAAAACAGTGAAGACTGTGAGGAGATCTATAGCATTAGGGCAAGTGGTGACTGAACCGCCAAGGGACTTTGAACCAGAGCCGGTGACTAATATGGTGTCCTTACAGCAGGATAATGAGAATGGTATGTCCTCTGTGTGCTAACTTCATTATCTGAGTGTGTTTATGTATTTACATATATTTTATATATTTAATCATGGATTCGTGGTTTCTAATAATTATTGGGATATATTGATAGAAAGCTTCTGGAAAAAAAAAAAGAGAGAGAAAGAGAGAGATGGAGCCGCTCCTAAAGAAGCTCATCACTTGGTGATCTAGGATATTCTAATATTTTAAAACTGGAATTTATTGAAGTTTTGTACTGATATATTTGTGATAACTGGTGGAACCTAAGATAAAAATGTTCTTTGTCACCTGGAGAATCTTGTAAAAGATAAAGAAACAAATGTCTTACTAAATTTTCTAAAAATATCTGCTGGAAGCCCTAATAAGATTTAATAATCCTTGTCTTCTCATACCTGTAACAAAGGGTAATATGTCAACCTTTGACCAATAGGTGAAGACTCCCACTGCCAGCTGACTGAGTAGAAAACTTAAGACTTCATTCTATATGGATCTTGTCAGCACTTGCTCTTATATAAAAAATCAATTGCAGTTTCTCTGATATGTAATAACCTTTTGTGTGGGTTTTTAAGATTGAAGGTTGAGGTTCATTGATATGTGGCCCATATCTCCATTTTTTTTTTCTGATGCTTGTCCCTAGAAGTTTACTCTCACTAGAATATCTTGGAAGATCTATGATGTCAGGCAGGATCCTTTGAAGCTGGTTAAAATGTGTGCACCAGGATGCCTGCTTTCTGTAGCCTAGAGTAGTTGCCTTATAAAGCAATGACCTGTAAGAACAGACACCCTTTTGACCCCTCGAATTTCTATTCCCCAAGTTATTTTTTCTGCTTCAGCTGGATCTGTTATCTTGTAATGTGAACATAGCATAGTAAAGAGAAGGTTGTATGGATCTGAAACATTTCTCCCATTTGATGCACACTAGTCATGCCTTGTTATAATGCTGTGGTAAGTGATAGCAACGATGGTAAGGGAAAACAGCATGCTGTTCATAGATTTATGTTCACTTATCTTAAAAGCTGGTCTAGTTAACCATATGGATCTATTTCTGAGGAAATGTTTTTTGAAGAAACTAGCTAAATTCTTCTTTCATATATAGGATTGCACTTCTTTTTTCCCTGTTTATTTCAAGTTGTCCTTACTTCTTATAATTCTTTTACCAGATGCAGATGAAGATGAAGAGGGCAGCTTCCAGGCTCTTCGTAAAGCTGTGATGGAATATAGAGTCACAATGAAGACATATTGGAAAGCTGTAGGTTTTTTCTACTCTTATCGATTTGCATTCTCACACTGTTTATGTCTGTAAGATGCTATGTTGTTTGTTGCTCGCCTTTTAAGTTAAAACATCAAGTAAGAATAGAGTTCTTGGCAGGCTGTTGATGCGTTTGCTAAGGAGGATCATGTTCTAGCAGGCAAACTTCTAGAAGAGGTAAGGTTTCCGTCTACTGTCATCCAAGAATATAATCAGCTCTGTTAGATCTGAAGCAGAATGTGGATGCAGATTAAAAATTTTGCTTGTATTTAATTATTCCTCTATTGATGATGAATGCCTTTTCATTTGGCAATACTTCTGGCATTCAAGGTGGTGGCTGAATCCACTTATTGCTTGCTTTGTTTAGTGGTGAAGTGGATAACTTGTGTTCCAAAGCCAAGTTATGCTGTTGACTTCATTAATTTTGTTGTCCTGCCTTACTGAAGCTGAAAAGATATAAAGCATAGCAGTTATATGATGACTAAAATTGAGTTTCAGATCGACATCATGGGTCGACTTTCACAAGTTAGAATCTCCATTTTTGGACAAATTCAATGATTTAATGTGAATGCTGTGGATATGGCAGGGGCAATTTTATTATGAAAAAGCTCGTGAAGCTGATGAAGAATCAAATAAGAAGATCTTTGAAACGAGGTTAGTTTTGTTTTCTTTGAAACGAGGTTAGTTTTGTTTTCTTTGAAACAAGGATCATGTTCTAGTGTGCTATCTTCTCTCAATAATGTGAAGGGGACAAGGAAATTGACATTTTCATTTTATATATTCTCCAATTCATGTTCATTGGCAGAAATAGGGATACAAAAAGTGACGTGCTGCTGGACTTGCATGAAGATGATGCAAGGGATGCAAGACGTCTTTTAAAATGTCATCTTTCCTCACTTGCAGGCATCCCATGTGAGTCACCATTTCCATCTTTTCAAATCCGCTCATTTGTATCGTATTCTATGGACTGATCTGATTTGTGTTTCCCACCAGCACTCAAGTACCTCAAAGTCATTATAGAATCAAATGATATAGATACTACAAAGGGGGCTCGGCGACGATCGGTAAGACTGGCTAAATGAGTTGATCATTATTGGAAAATGAGTTGCAAACTTTGCTAACTTATCAACTCTTTTTTTCCCCAACTCTTAAAGCCCATTGAATTTATTGATTTTTTCTATTAGCTTATGCAAGAGATCTTCGTTCGAGAGAAAGATTTATGTATCTGTTTAAAATTGTCTTTTTGACAGGTTATGAAGCTACTACAGAGAGAATCTATACAGTGGATTGAAGAAGGAACTCCTGGAACAATACTAATCCCACTGGATACGGTCAACCCAAAACGTTTAAGTTTTGCTAAAAAATAGTATCCAATTTGGTATGGAATCCAGTTGGTTCGTGATAATGATTTATCAAAAATATACGGAAGCTTGATGATTGAAACAGAAGAAAATGCATTTTGGAAGCAATATGTGACACATTTTTTAGGCTTCCAATAGTTAAAATAAGTTTCTTTGGGCTAATTATAGATTATTGATGTAATGAGTTTGTGACATTATATGATACTTCGGAATATATATTTCCCAAAGTATAAGAAATTCAATTTTCATTTTTTTTCTCATTGTCTGTGAAACAAAATATGCAAATTATATACTCTGTTCAAGTTCTCATTCTTTACTGAGTAGCATACTCGCACTCACAGATGGTGTAGTTTATGTGAACGTTACCATTCAGCCAGCCAAAGACTGGGTCGCATTTGATTTGACAGTTACTTAGATGTGTTATTATATCATCAATTTCCAAATTATTAAAGCAATTACAGCATGATTCATGAATAAGGGAATATTTGACATAAAAGTTTTGTAATTTTTAATTCATATCTATGTAAAATAAAATAATTCACCATTGAATATTAAAGATGAAGTAAAAATAAGTATTATTAATTGTATTATGAAAGTATAATAATTACAAATACATCTTATATGAAATTTTTTTGATAAATATTTCAAGAAAAAAATATAACAAGCTTATAGCTTTGTGGTGTGTGGAGGCATCAGTCATAAAATCAGATTCTTCCTTCCACCAAAATCATCAGTTCTATGGTAGAGCAGTTTTTAGCAAGCAATGAAATATTTTTAATATAATATTATATAATCATATATATATATATAACTCTAAAATATTAAACCCTAATCCAACCCAAAACCTTAAGGCCCACGCTTACGGATGACGAGGAATCCTCATCTAGGAATAACGCACAAGTAGGACCCACAAATCAAAAACTATTGATCCCTAAGAATAGTCAGAAAAATCAACGGTGATTAATTGATGATGATATTCTCCTCTCGAGGTGAGCAAAAAAAAAAGAAAAAAGCTCCTTTTAGGTTTCTGGAACAAGTTTCTCTCGGTCTCTGATAAGCGCAAATAAGAGTGCTTCTCTCTTTCTCTCTGTGTGTGATCTTAACGAATTCTGAAGAAGCTTATTACAGCGGGTGTTAAAAATGAGTACTGGGTCTGTGAAGGAGTTGAAGTCGAAGGAGGAGCTTGATAACGTGCGCCAGAGTGGCGCACCGGTTATCCTTCACTTCTGGGCATCATGGTGTGAAGCTTCTAAACACATGGACCAAGTTTTTTCTCATCTCTCCACCGATTTCCCTCATGCCCATTTCTTCAGGGTTTGTTTTTTTCTTCTTTTTTTTTCCCTTCTCTCTCTCTCTCTCTCTCTCTCTCTCTCTCTCTCTCTCTCTTGTATGTTTGACTGTCTTATTTCAAATGGGTTTTGTAGGTTGAAGCTGAAGAACAACCCGAAATATCTGAGGGTTACTCTGTGTCTGCTGTGCCTTACTTTGTCTTCTTGAAGGTGTCTTTTAATTAAATGTTTGTTTAATATTATGTACTTAAATATTTAAATGTTTGTCTAAATGGATATGTGAGATTGGGAATATGATAATTTGTTGTTTACCCTAATCGATAAGCTGTGATTTGGGATTTTGTTTGAAGGATACCTTTTTAACTGTTTAAGTAGAGGGGAATTCGTTATGATTGTTTAAAATTAATGATTATCTGTACGAGTTAGAATTAATATACTTTTTGCTTGTTTGACTAAATTAATGATTATCTGTACGAGGTAGAATTAAGGATTACATTTTTGGTTGTTTTTTTATTGCTTTATTCTAATATAATGTTGATTGTAAAATTTAGTCCCTGCTAGGATTTTAGATTGTGTGTTGTTGTGGTTATTAGAAACTGATGTTGATCATTACTGACTGATACTGCTCGTAGTATATAGTCTCCAGTAGTAACTCACTACTATTTGATTTAATTTATTAGGAAATTTTAAGGGTTTATGGTTAGAGATTCTACAGGAACGAGGTTTGAATTATTTCATAAATCTTTCACTCTGCTAGAGTATGTTAGCAATTATGGTATGTCATTGACCCTTGTGATGTAGTCTTGAGAATATCTATGTGTTTTGTGCATTGAGGAAAACAGTCGACCAGTCAATATATATGCAATTATAGCTCTGTACCTGTGGTATGAGAGATAGTTTTCACTTTTGTTTAGTTTTGTTTCTTTAAGATGAGAATTTTTATATATTCTAGTTGGTTTTAATAGTATTCATTTATTAATTAAATAAGCGGTTTGATTTTGTTGCTTCACTCCCCTATGGCTTTTAGAATTTGTTCTTGCTGAATATCCTTTAAAATAACTTGTCCTGGCAGGATGGTAAGACTGTTGATACATTGGAGGGGGCAGATCCTTCCAGTTTGGCCAACAAGGTTGCTAAGGTTGCTGGGTTAGTTAACCCAGGGGAACCTGCAGCTCCTGCCAGCCTCGGGATGGCTGCTGGGCCTGCTGTCCTTGAAACGGTGAAAGAGTTAGCAAAAGAAAATGGCTCTTCCCCAGTGACCAAGCCTGTGGAACTTGGCCTCAGTGATGCACTTAAAAAGCGACTGCAGCAGCTGATTGAATCTCACCCTGTCTTGCTATTTATGAAAGGAACCCCTGAAGAGCCCAGGTGTGGTTTCAGTAGGCAAGTTGTTGACATTTTGAATAATGAAAAAGTCAAATTTGGAAGTTTTGACATTCTATCAGACAATGAGGTTCGTGAGGGTTTGAAGAAGTTCTCTAACTGGCCTACATATCCTCAGCTCTACTGCAAAGGAGAGCTTCTGGGTGGTTGTGACATAATAATTGCCATGTATAAGAGTGGTGAACTAAAAGATGTCTTTAGAGACCATGGGATTGAAACTGTTAGTGGAAGTGGAAAGAGTGGGGTCTCAGACTCAACTGGCTTGAGTGTAAGCCTTTCCTCTCAGCTGGAAAGCCTGATTAATTCAAGTCCTGTAATGTTGTTTATGAAGGGAAAACCAGAGGAACCCAAGTGCGGTTTCAGTGGGAAGGTTGTTGAAATCCTCCGACAAGAAAAGGTTGATTTTGGGAGTTTTGATATACTTACGGATGAAGAAGTTCGGCAAGGTCTTAAAGTTTATTCGAATTGGTCCAGTTACCCGCAGCTATATATTAAAGGAGAACTTATTGGTGGATCAGACATTGTGTTGGAGATGGAAAAGAGTGGGGAACTTAAAAAGGTTTTAGCTGAAAAAGGTGTTATTGTTCAGAAAGAAAATCCTGAAGATCGACTGAAGAATTTGATTACATCTTCACCAGTGATGCTCTTCATGAAGGGTACCCCAGATGGTCCAAGATGCGGTTTCAGTTCCAAAGTTGTTAATGCCCTGAAGGAAGACGGTGTGAGTTTTGGTTCCTTTGATATTTTGACTGATGAGGAAGTGAGGCAGGGGCTTAAAGTCTACTCAAACTGGCCAACCTTTCCTCAGTTATACTACAAAGGTGAGCTGATAGGAGGTTGTGATATCATAATGGAACTGAAAAACAACGGAGAGCTGAAATCTACCCTTTCCGAGTAGGCTTGATGTGATTTTTCTCAATTAAAACAAGATAAAACATTGGGTGAAATTTCAGTCATCTTCATCAGGTGTCTGAGGCGTTATGGATGTTCCAAAAGTTTGCTTTATATGCATTCTGACTAGTGTTATCATGACTTCAAGTCATTTGAGCTTTTCTGGCATATTTATTTTTTGTGCTCTATGCATTATTTGCGATAAATCTAAGCTATATGTTCTAGCTTAATTCTTGCCGAATGTTATGTAAGTTGGGCTCACCAACTATTTTTCAGTGAGGCAGAAAGTTATATAGCGTCTATACTAAACAAAGTAATGTGATTTTGTATCCCATAGTTAAGACATTGTGTGTCATGAATATTGTCATGAACTTTGTCTACTTTTACAAGCTAATTGCATGACGACTGTCAGCGACATCTGTAAATTGACAAATCAGGTCCTACAATTTTGATATGAAGAGGAGCTATTCTAACTGTTGAAGGAATTCAAGAACACAATTTGTTCCTCACTACACGCTGTTGGAGCAAAAATCAAACACCGTATATCTTATATCTAATGCTCAATCAGTCTTACTAAAACAGAAATGCAGCCAACTAGTTCCTTCAGCGCAATTAAGAACCAAGTGCCACAATGGCATGTTTCTCGCAATATTCTGCCCCTTTGTGGCAGCAGAAACACCTGGAAAGCAAATCCAAAATCAACCATATACTTTGCTCGGAGAAGAATAACAAGGCATGGCTTATTAAAATTTATTTCTGCCTCGTGCTATAAGTATTTCCCTTGTTTCGTCGTCTTCATCTATTTTATCCGCTTTCATGCGTCCCAAAAGCTCATTCACTTCTTTACCACTTCTTATATTTGCCTTCATCAAGGCATGATACATTTGTCTGTTCATGGGGATGACAGTCCTCAACAAGGCCACAAAAGCTTCTACGTCTTGAACACTGCCTTCGTCACCTAGCTTACTTAAAATGCTTGTCATCAGCTTCGAATTGGGTTTCCATCCTTTACCCTCCACATGTAGAGATAGGGCAATCTTCATGCACTCAAAACCTTTCTCTATCTTCCCCGCATTAAGGTAACCTGCTGCAACTATTGCCCAACTGTTTGGGGTTGTAACCTTTCCTTTATCCGTCAAGTCTTCAAGTATGGCTTCTGCTTTCTCATGGAATCTGTTATTACAGTATCCAATAATGACAGTGTTCGGTATGCGAGTATCATAATAGTTGCCAGATGATTCCCACTCCTTTAGCACTTTCTCGGCTTCTTCAAGCTCCCCAAGCTTCACTAGAGATTCCAGCATGGTGATATAGTCCCTGTTAACATACCTCTTACAATCTGTTTTCAATAACTCCCACAATTTCAGGACCTCAGCCTTATTCCCTAAACTTGCATAGAGTGATATCAGAAAATTATAGCCAGTCCCATCTTTCTTATTCAGTCTCTCTTCCGCTTTCTTCAAAGCATCTAATGCCTTATCATTATGGTTAGCTTTTATGTAAATATTGGCAGCAACAGCGTATGTGTTCCAGTCCATAACAATGTGAGATTGGCTTTCCATCTCTCTTAAGATCTTTTCCATTCCCTCAAGATCAGTTCTTGCACCATACGAATTGATGCAGATTCTGTAGCTGAAGTTGTCAGGGGAGACATTTTGTTCCTTCATCTCAATTAGTACACTGGGGACCTTCTCATACTGGTCAATTTTTGTATAGAGGCACATGATGTCATTGTAACTCAGAGACGATAATGAAAATCCCATCTCCTTCATTTTCTGGAAATGGGAGAGGGCCTTCTCAGTTTGGCGTTGTCGCACATAACAATTCAGAAGAGCTCCATATGTCTTATCAGTTTTCTCATGTTCCTTCAAGTTATTGAAATAGATTTCAGCGGAAAGAAATCCATGGACCCTACCAATTAAATCTAACTGCACAGCATGTTCACTTGGCGAAAAAGCACAAATTCTTTTTCGATTCATCCATTCAGAAACCTGCAACCAAATTCATCTACTCAGAAACCTGCAACCAAAAAGGCAAACAACAAGCAATAAATTATAGTACTTATTTTATCTGTAGGGTATTTCTCTGCGTTTGTTATACAACTCTCTTTCAGGCTAAATAGTTCATAACATATTCTTCAAACATCCTCTTACTAATCACTGATTATAATTAGGCATCTACCTAGGTATAAATAAACATTTTCATGATTTTATCACCACATTTTCCATAATCACGGACAATCAACCTAGAGTTGGGACCTTTGATTCAGATCCCATAATGGTACCAGGTAACGGCAGTTAAAAAAGATGCATGACTTAAGGGCCAAAAAAAAAAAAAGAAAGTGAGACATTCCTTGAATCCAGTTCTGCTGCAGAAAACGTTCATTTTGCAGTACCGTATTGACTGTTTCTAAACTAGAATTAACAATTACTTTGCTTTTAAATTACGCTTACTGTTCCTGCGAGTTTCAGATACAGATTAATACTGTCTTATACCATCCTCTCCGTCTTCAACTTTCATCTATGAGCATATTCACTAACAAAAACTATCAACTCTATATCTTACTGCCTTCCATACTAGCTCTCCTATAGCCCATTCAGTTTTACAATAGCTTTAGACACCAATATATCACAACTGGTTGATTAACTGAAATGCCATATCTTTACACTTAAGTCACTAAGCCAGCTGGAAAATGCTGCTTAAGCCAATCCATTACGCAGCTTCAACAATATAAGAATTCAAGTTCCAAAAAAATGCCGAACAAACAAATTTACATTTGGTTCATGCTTAAGTGATGGCGCATTCGTTTAAGAAATGCACTATTAAATGCAAAGAAGCTAAGGAACACCTTAAAAAATGAAATTTTCTAAGTTCCGGGAAATTCCACCTCCGAAACCCGAAAGAATCCAAACCTCAAGGGCATGAGCGAACCGCTTTCGCTTGCGAAGATCCCGAATAATGCGTTGAAGCTCCCCAACTCGAACCTTGTTTCCAGCTTTTACCCAATTTTCAAGCTCCGGTTCAACACTCGTGTTGGGGTTACCTAAGGGACTGATTATTGAGTACAAGGTTGTTTTGTTGACCCTATTTTGGTAGTAAGACCTGCTAAAAACAGTATTCCATATCTGGGTTTTTAATAACAGCTTCGTTTTTGACATCATGATTCTAGGGTTTATCAAATGAGTAGGTTTCAGGGATACTTCAGAGATTTATTCCCTGAACAAAGATTCATGAGTGAAGAATGACAAATCGTGCTTTCAGTAAATAAATAAACGACGTATAAACTCAATTAAGTTTTTGTAACCGACATGTCACCTATCAACGCTGTCGACCTCTTCCTAAATATGTTATTATCCATGTCGGTCTTCCAACAAAGTATCAACAACAAGTCGTTTAGACGATAGCTCAATGTATGAATTGTCGTTTAAGCCCATACTGTCCGATGGCATTAAGTAACCCATGAGAAAATATGTTACTTGGATCAGTATTGTTCTCTTAATATATAGAACAACTGACGATAAATCGTTCAAATGATAGACTTATAGAGACATATATATATATATATATATATATATATATATATATTGTCAAAGATCTTCACCAAACATATCATTCATTTAACCAAATTAAACTTTTAGCAGTTGCTCTAAGTGACTGATTTCTTTAATTTCTCATGTGGTGTTGTGTCAACTACAAATTAATAATCAAACTCAACGTTTCTTTGAAAGATTGCAGCTGAGAATAAGAAGAAAATGGAATGACCTTTGGAATTCAGAGCGAGAGAATTCATAGTAAAATCATTCTCCTGTTCATAAACAAAATACAGTTAACACAACCTCCTAACTTTATTCTGATGAACTCCCATGTACTGAGAAACACAATCCAACAACCTAATTTCTAGTGCTTTAAATTCAGCAATTTGCATCTGCAGTTGCTGCTTCTCTTTCCTGAGGTTCTCGTTCTCCTCCATCAGTAACAGATGGTTACTACTATTATTATTACTATTGTCTTCCTCCATTGCAGTTGCTGCAGTAATCCCTTCATTAGAAGCTTTCAGGTACGCTGGAAACACACTGGGATCGCTTTTCTTCCGAGTAATCTCCACTAGCATATGCCTGCAACCCCTCTGAAACTTCTCGTGCTTAAATTCCCATTGCTTTGGTGATGTTTTCTTGAATCCCTGCTTCAAATTTTAGGTCAAAAACAAAGCCAAACTCCAACAAAATCAAAGTAAACATAGCACATATAGGCAATATAGGTTATCATATGTAAGCACTCACATAGGTATTAAGCTGGCGAATGAAGCTAGAAAAGTTATTGTGCTTGAAGTATCTAGGCAACATGAACTCCGAGAACTCTGCCGGAGACCATACTATAAACCCATTTCCTTCTGCATTCCAGGAAACAATTTTATTGTTTCCATCCTCATAATCTGATCGAACGTCTGCTTCTTCTAACAAATCATACGTCTTGGATAGAAATGGAGCCGGATTCTTCGTCCTTGGGGACTGCTGGCTTATACCTTCTTTAACCTCTAGCAAATTTCTATCCATATATGCTAGACCTCTAGCTAGCTAGCTATCTGCGTTTTTGGCACCCAAACCCGTCTTTATTCCGCAGCCGAAATTTATACCTCAAAGAAAGCGCTGGCCCTCTTGGAAACTACTAGCTGCTAGCGCTGTGGAAGGTGGACTGTTTCTTATTAATTTATGTCAATTTGTAGTCACTTTTCTGCGTCACCTGTGGAAATTTTTCTTGGTGCACATGCAACTTTTAGGGTGAAAAAACATGTATAACATTCCAACAACAGACAATAGTCGATCTTTGAATCATTGAATCTGATACACAGTCAGATCACAAATTAAATGGGGATCATAAAGCAAGATTTCGGATAAAGTGAACGGAAGTTTCTTGATTTTGGTTTTAAATAATGACACTTGTACATGTATATCCAAAACCCAAGATCTTCTTTTCTTCATTTTTTCCATAAAATAATTTTGAATCTTTATAAATATAATTTTAGATAAATTTAGTAGAAAAGATTCCAGTTTTCACATCATCTAATAGAATATATATAGGTATATTAATTTTCAAAGTAGGGCATGCTAGCCGCTGAAAATTGTCTCCAAAGGTTTGGATGTATTGAATGTGCCTTCGTCAGTAATAGCTTAATAAGAAGGAAAGGCCGAGAATTCTGACCGAATTTTGAAAAGCCATTGTGAATTTTGTTGCTTGTGATGCAATAGTGGACAGGAAAGTAATTTTCTTTTCTTCTTCTTTTTTTAAATATGAATTCTTTTCTTGGCATGCATGTGTTGAATATATAAAATAGCAAACTGCTGCGCGCGCCCCAATAGACAGTAAGAAAATGCTCGTGATATAAATTAACTTTGGCTGATAGAATAAATGTTTACGTACGTATATGTATATTTGTTGAAAGTAATATGTGTTAATATGAATATACTACTAGATAGAGTAGCAAACTTGATTTGACTACTGTGATATTTGCCAAATGCATGTGTTTCCAATAGAATTGAAAGAACGTGCTAGCTTAATCCGTTTGATCTCTTCTTCCTTTTCCCGGATTTTGGTTGTAGATCGATTGATTAAGAGTGGCGTGGCAACAATAATCATTGAGATGCATATTCTTTATTCTTCTTGTTTTCAAAAGTCTAGGGTATACAAAACATTAGAATAATTAATTAACATACATGTATTTCCAACAAAATTAAAGATATTATTACATTACATAGGCCTTTTCAAGAGGTCGGCAAAAGAAGTTATTCCACATTGAAGAATTTCTAGAATATAGAGTCTCCATACCATACGGACATTATATTTTCCAAGGGGCGGCTGTTTTTGTCGGAACTCTGTGTTGTTCAATTTAATTAATTAATTAATTAATCAAATAATGGAGCATAATATGCATACATACCCCTGCTATCAACGTCTTGGGTTTTCGAACAATTTTACAATTTATTTAACCATTTGATATAATTTTTCAAGTTAATTTTTTGACCATATTATTATATTCAGCTTTTATATTTAGAAGCATGTCATCATGTTAATTTTTTTTTTTTTAATTCTAAAAGAAAAAATGGTACATGTTCTACAATCAATTGTTTGAACTGAATATAGATTGGGAAACATTTCTTTTATTAAATAAAATGAAAGTGATTTTTTATGTTTTACTATTATAAAAATTCTTGGAAAAATAACAATCAGAGTTGCTGTGGTGTAGTGGTTATCACGTTAGTCTTACACACTAAAGGTCCCCAGTTCGATCCTGGGCAGCAACAATTTATTCCTTTTTTTTTAATTTCTAAAACCCTCGAATTAAATTAAGTCCAAACCCCTGAATTCGTCTGTTCTCCAATTTTTCTTCAATAATCCAAAAATGAGCGTCTCACTCTGTAGAAGACTGGATGTACGCTCTTTATTTGTTTCTCGAGCAATTCCAAGACTCCTCCTTTTTTCCTCTGTTGCGGAAGATTCTCTCTATAGAAGAATTTCACCGTTGGGTAATCCCAGCATTTCAATAGTACCAGTTCTTGATCAATGGTTCAAAGAAGGTAATCCTGTTGACAGAGAACAGCTCCGACGTATTATTATGGAATTGAGAAAGTACAGACGTTTCACGCATGCTCTTCAGGTTTGGTTCTGAACTATGCGTGCCAGTTCGTGGTGCTATTGTCTAATAAATTAGCTTCTTTGAAAACAAGGTATAATGTGCTCTCCTTTTGTATGATTCAAGCAAATGGGCTAGCTAAATTGTACGTATTGATTGAAATGGAGAAGTTATTGCATCCGCCTCACACGAAAATTTCGGCTTTGCCGGTAGGATTGTGAAAGGAATAAAATTGATTTATATGGGGAATCATGTTATGAATTTTGTTGTCTTTTTCTCACTTTTTCAGTTTCTTTGGCTGAGTAATGCTATAAAAACTTTCAATTTATATACAAATCCAAGGGTTTAGAAAAGTAATTTTGAGAAGTATTTATATCACTCCTAAATTATAATTTTGTAAATCTCTATGGTAAATTGTGGAGGAATGGCATCTTATAAAAATGAATAAAGTTTGGAGGAATGAAGCAATAGATAAACTGATTTTTAGTTCATATTGCATTTTTGCAATGGATCAATGTACCTTTTCTTATTTATTTCTATTTTAATTGTTTACCCTTTTCTACTTTTTTTTTTTTTGTGTTTTAGGATGTAACTTGTGCTGGCCTTTTGCTGTATTGATCTGGTTGGCTGGCTGAGTTTGTTGCAACATGTACTATGCACTGAAACCTTTATAATGGGCTGGTTTTTTGCGAGAGCTATTTTTTTTTGTCCCCTTATAGATTTGCAAGCTTTCAATCTCTTCAGCCAGAGCATCCTGTTAGAGCAGCTTTTGCCTTATTTTAAATTCTTAACTCTTAAAATTCAACAGACTCATTGATTTGTTTGGCTGCCAGTAGTATGGAGACGGTGAATATAAAATTATCTGAGGATGGAGATGTGGAATTTGTTTGGTAGAATTAAATTTTCATCTATAAATTTACTTAAGTTGAATTTTTCTTCTTATATATATGTGATGTGATGTTGCTCCACCGTGCATATTGGATGATCCCTAAGCCAATATAAAAATGCCTATTTTTCCTATGTGTTTACAATCCATGCCTTGCTTATTTGCTTTTCAGGTATCTCAGTGGATGACTGACAAAATGTACATTCCTGTTGCATCTGGTGATGTTGCTGCTCGTCTAAATTTGATCTATAATGTCCATGGCCTAGAAAAAGTAGAGAATTATTTTGATAATATTACAAAACAACTTAAAGGGTATGACGCTTACACTGCTATGCTGAACTGTTATGCCCATGAAAAGTCTGTTGAGAAAGCAGAGATGCTCATGCAGAAAATGAGGGATATGGGGTTTGATCAGAAGCCTATATGTTTTAATATTATGATGAATCTTTATTATCAAATAGGAAATCATGAAAAAATAGATGCTCTGATGCTTGACATGGAAGAAAAGGGCATGCGTTGGGACCAATTTACTTTTGGCATCCGTCTTAGTGCATATGCAGCTGCATCTGATGTCGAAGGAATAGATAAAATCATAAATATGATGAAGTCAAATCCGCAGATGGTTCTTGATTTTGATGTTTGTGCTGTTACAGCACACGGATATCTGAAAATGGGCCTAGTAGACAAAGCAATGCCACTGCTGAAAAAAATGGAGGGAGTGGTAACTGCCAAGATGAGAAACACAGCATTTGATCTTCTCCTCAAACTGTATGCAGATGCTGGCAAGAAAGGTCACTTGTATCAAAGTTGGAATCTTTACAAGAAAAACAGGAATATCTTCAACAAGGGCTATATGAGCATGATGGGATCCCTTTTGAAGCTTGATGATATTGAAGGTGCTGAGAAGATATTTGAGGAGTGGAAATCCAGAGAATTATCCTATGATTCCCGTATCCCCTGTTTATTGATTGATGCATATTGCAGAAAAGGTCTTCTAGAAAAGGCTGAATCCCTTGTAGATCATGCAGAAATAAACAGTGGTGTAGCTTCAGTTGATACCTGGTATTGTTTGGCAAGAGGGTATCTTGAGGGTAATCAGATCCATAAAGCAGCAGATGCAATGAAGAAGGCAATCTCCTTGTGTCCACCTGAATGGAAGCCTGGTAAAGAAATTCTGGCTACCTGTGTGGAATATTTGGAAGGAATGGGAGACACGGAAGGAGCTGACAGGTTCTTGAAGTTATTGAGGGACAAAAGTATTTTTTCTGAAGCTGCTTACAACAGATTGATGAATTATATAAAGGGTAAGGAATGAAGTATTTTATGCTCTTTTGTTGATAGGAACTGACTATGTAGGTTGGGGATTGCTAGATAGTTAGAGTCGCAACTGATAAACTGGGAAATCTCATGCTTATGGCAAAATGCTATGCCTGATAGTTTATCTTACAATGTCATGTATAAGGAAGCGTGGCATTGTTTTTAAGAACTTGATGTAACAATTACAGTGCATCTTCCCATGACTTTTTTTTTTTTTGAATATTTCCCACAAAATGTATGTGAGTGCAAAGATATTGCTTTTTTAATATCTTTGAATTGCATTCACGAATCATCCTACTTACGGAATGTTTTCTGATCATTTGGATTCCAAAACATGTACTCACTATCTATATAAACTTTCTCATATAACTGATGTGTTGACAATATATCACTCTCCTTTCTCTTTTATTTTATTTTTGAGATATTATATTTTACTTCCGACCTTTCGAGAAAACAGCAAATATTTCTCTGAATTTGTTGCCTATGTTAGATATCCTTGATTTTTTTAAAAATGTAAAGATACCTCATAACTTTAGTACAAATGTGAAAATTCCTCCCTGAGATAACTCTTCTATTATTATTTTTTATCCTTTTGGCATAAATAGACATATGAAATGACCATTCAGAAGGTTGGAAAATATTATCAGAAAAGTTATTTCGGGGATATCTTCGCATTGGGGGTATTTTTCACATTTCTTTAAAAAGTCAAGAGGTGTCTCGCATAGGCAACAAACCTAAGGGTATTTGTTATCATTCCAAATATTAAGAGGGTAAAGTATAATAGTTTTTTAGTATTTAATTCTGATCCGTCCACTACTCTCATCTACATTAGTTTGATTGCAAGAATTTGTATGACAATCCCTTCCACCTTCAGATTAAGGGCGTGTTTGAAACTAAAAGTGATTCACCCATGAGCAGCTGACAGTTCGAATTTAAATGATTTGAGCTGCTAACTCCTGAAAAGCCAAAAGCAGAGAACTTTCTTTCTGAAGAAAGAAAATCTAGAGCCTTTAAACACTCTTAACCAATTTACTATATGTATCCAACTGAGAATCTGAAATTTTGATTCTGTGATAATGAAAAAATCTTCTTATTATCATAACCCTATAATTACAGAATCTCCTTTGGCCTATATAAACACAGTAAAGAACTCGCTCTCCACAGCAAAACGAATACTGAATCCTCTTAGGAAACCCAACTTCAATGCCATTTAGAATTTCTTCATGCATCCCAGCACGTACGCAAATTGCATACAACATCTCAACAATGAGTTGTGACTGCAATAATATTAAGGTCGTTGTTCATGGCAATTCAAAGAAAACTGACCCCTTGGCCTAGCCATCTAACGGTGCGGATGAGGCCGAAGCACAAACAGGGGCGTCCACGCATTCTGATTTGACTCCAGCTGATCTGCTACGAGACCCTACAGGCTTAAGTATGGTTCAAATGTTTATTAGATTGAAATATTGTAGCCTGTAGGAGGTAGCAGAATGCGTGGTCAGCTTGCATTTCAGAGGGGGTGGTAACTTGGCAGCTTGTCGGCATTGTCCTTCTTCCTAGCGGAGCTGGTTTTCATGTAAACCTTCTTCTTCCATGGAATGCTGTCAAGATTTCATCTGCTGAAAGTCCTGCATTCAGAGGGGATTGAAATCAAAATTTCATCAGCTGAAAGGTTTGCGTTGAAAGGAGATTTTATTTGCTAAAAGATCAAGACTTTGTCAAAATGAGATCAGTGTTGTTATATTAGAGTATGTAGTTAGATTATTTCTTTTACACGTGTAAAATTGAGACTGTCATGTTAGTTGAATACCAAGTTTGGTATTATTGTAATTTTACCTATCAATTAAAGAAGCATATCCTGCACTATCACCAATATTTAGTTGAGAATCTGATATTTTGATTATGTAATAATGAATAAATCTGCTTATTTTAGCAATGTATTGACTGTTTAACCTTCAATAAATCTTCTATTTTATGACAACTTATTAATCACAGATCCCCTTTTGGCTATATAAACTCGGCATTAAACCATATTCTCCACAGCAACACAAATGGCCTCAAGCATTCGATCGCTGAACGTGTTCAGACCGAGAGAAGGTCGTTGTTCATTGCAATTCAAAGAAGAATCATCCATTTGATTCGCCACCCCATGCACCAACGCCCCTGTGCAACCATCTTCACCTCCTCCGACCTCAAGCAAATCTTGGACTCAAAGAAAGTCATGTATGCTCAGTGAATTGATTCAAATGTTCATCAAATCGGACATTGGCAGCCGAATGACCGATAAGAATCCCTTATCAGCTTGATTTACAGTGGGGGAAGTGCATTGCATTATTTACTTTGTAAATGCTTCAGGGGCCTAGTTCATCGTCTACAAACACAAGCATGGGGCTGGTTTTTGTGTAAACCTTCTTCTTCCATGGAAAGCTCAGAACAAATCATCATCTTTGGATTGAAGTAGGTTAAACGTTTTGTAAACGAATGGATCTACACCATATACCTAGCCCAGGAACTTGTTCAGCAATACTGTAATGAAAGGGATTTGTAATGTTGAGGTTGTGTACGTAGAAGTAAGAAGTATACAGTTTTTGTAGCTGAAAGGAAAGAGCAAATGCTACATATTGATTTGATGTAACAGAGTGTCGGTACTTAAATACAAACTATTGGAAAGAAAACGTTGTATGCATATTGATTACTTTGTAAACTTTCCCTTTTTTTTCAGAAGGACAATCCCTTTCATCTCAGGGTTGTGTTTGAGAGTGATCCATGCCATCACGCGATGACAGTTTGAATTGAGCTTACAGGACTATTTTCCGAAAAGCCATAATAAGCAGCAAATTTTCTTATCGACGAAAGAAAATCAAAAGCCTCCCAAAAGTTCTTAACCAATTAATGCAACATTCTAAAACAATCACCGTATATATAATATAGAGAATCTGATACATTAATAACGGAATCTGAAAAAATATTCCTTTACATGGCAAGCTATTAAATTCAGTCCTAACCATTCTGCCTATATAATAAACTCAGTTTCTCACCGTATTTTCTACGGGAAAAAAAAAAAGAATCAACTTTGAATAACCAGAGTTTCTTTCTGAACATGCACATAATGTGTTCAAGACGCATTAATCAACAGCTGAATGCTGTGTAAGCATAAGCAGGTTGTTGTTCATGGCAATTCAAAGAAGAAAGAGAGATGAAGGGAGGCCGATACGCAAAATGATTCTTTGCGCAGGCCTTCTGATTAAATTTCATTTGCATACAATCTTGGGAGGCAGTGTAGGCTCAGACGTTGAAGTTGGTTCGAAATTTTATCGAATCAGATCCACATTATCTGGCGAAATGCTTGGTCTGCCTAGTGTTTCAACGGAGGAGTGAACGTCCCTCAACATGCCGCCTCCAGGTGATGCTGATGACGACGATGCCAGCAAGGCATCGAAAGAAGATTCGGGTTATTGATTCATGCATGGACTTGGAGAAAGATTCATATACTTAATATGGGCTTGTATCTTTTGTCAAGCCCAATTTGATTTGGGTATTCTTTTTAAGAGCCCACTCTAAGCAAACAGGGGAAGAGGGTATTCTTTTGAAATTTTCTATGATATAAGAAGTTTGAACTCGAATTATGCCAATGTTTTAAAAGGAAAATGTTTTTAAAAAGTGTTTTTGGTCTTTTACAAGAGTGATGGTAATTTTTCTTATTTTTTAAATTTCCTCTTCCTTCAATTTGACAACAACCCATCGAGTTCAAAAATCATTATAACTTGAATTGCGGGGAACAATTTTTAGTGTTTGACTTATCAAGGTTTGACCCTATAATGGTAAATTGTTTTACGCAAATTCAATTAATAAATATTGTTGGTGGCTTTAGTTTTTATTTAAGGTCTTCTAGATGGAAGTTTTCCATGTTGTAGAAATTAGGTAGTCTGTTAATTATTAGCCTACCAGATGGAAATTGTTAATGTTATAAATATTAAAAGCTTTTAGACACAATTTTGAATTTGCATTTTGTAATTGTATCATACGTGGATCACTTTCTTGCTTAATCTGTTTCTGAATCATGCTTCTATGCTTTATTTTCACGAGAAATCAAATAAAAAAATGGAAAAACTAATATCTAATGATTGATGATCATAGAAAGGGCAAAAAAGTAGCACTCTACGTTTTGCCTTTTTCTTCTCAATAAAGTGAATCCCATTTCTTTTTTATCTTTCTTTAATGAAAGTGGGTTGTTTTAAAAAATTGAAAGAATGAAACTTACCAAAACCCCATATAAAACAATTACTTTTCCTTTCTAATAATAGTTTCTTTGATCTAATGTTTGTTGGGCCATGAATTTGAAATCATATAATCAAAAGTAAAATATCAAACACGAAACATAAAGTGATTAAAAAATCAAATAAAAAGTAGATTTGTCTCTCAAGCTTGCATTATTTTAATTCTTGAACCCTCCTTTTCACCAAAACTATTATAATGTGAAAGTGGGCTTAAAACAAAGCAAGTATGGATCGTATCACCTCACCTTTAGCACAGCGTAAATTGTAAACAATTTGGTAAGCCTGACCAAACACAATTAAAAACAAAAAAATAAAACCACGTCAAGAAATGCAAAATTTGCATAAAGGATGATGTTGTGGGGGTGAAAAAGAAAAAGTGGTTTGAGTCAAAAATGGCTTGAAATTGTGTGTAAATGACAAGGACAGGTATAGTATTTTATTATGTGACCACAGGCAGACTTGTAAGACTTTGGAGTCATTAATATTGGGGACAATACCAATTTCCCCCCTGCTGTATTAATATATACTAATTACACCTTTACTATTTTAAAATTACCAATTACCTCCCTGACGTTATAACTAACGGTAGTCTTTTTTACATTTTGAGGGCAAATATCCTTATTAACCCTAACACAAAATAGATGAGTCAGTGGTAATGTGTGACTCCAATAATATTGTTTGCCACTCAAATAAAAAATAATATATATATATATATATTATTTTACATAATTAAGAACATATGACGTTGAAGAACAGTCAAATTATTTTATACATATAAAAGGGTGCATAACTCCTTTATTTGTATTTTATTTTAATTAAACAATAGATTTATTTTATTTTCGTTGTTGAGAGAGACAATATAAAATATATATTAAACTTAAAACAATTTTCATTATTTAATTAATATTTTATTATATTCTATTCATTTAAGTATTTCAATGTATAAACATTAATGTTTAATGCCGACAACATCATTAAAAATTAATCACAATCAATTTAACTTGCTCAATGTCTTATTTGCCCTCAAAATGTAAAAAAGACTACTGTTAATTATAATGTCAGGGAGGTAATTGGTAGTTTTAAAATAATAAGGGTGTAATTGATATATGTTAATACAGCAGGGGGGAAATTGGTATTGTCCCAAAAATGTGATGGGAATATGATTCAATAAAAAAATTGTTGGGATTAAATGTTCTAATTTTGGCGATGTGGTTTTGGGATTATTTTATTTTTGTTTGTTGTGTTAATCTTCGATGAACCTCAACCTTATTGCTTGTCCTTTGCTTCGCTGTTGCAGCTACATTGCCTTGCTTGCAGGCCTAAAAGGGAAACATAGAATCATCAAATTGGTGTAATAATTTTGCCAAAAAAATAAAAAAGAGCATACCGATTTCCTTTCCTCACTCTCTCTAAATTCTGAATTATTGAACACAAAGAAAGAAAAAGAAAACCAAAAGCAAATTAATTTGTTTTTTATTATTTTTTCTAAGAATATTAGAGATAAACTTTTTTTTTGGTGGTGGTATAAGTGATTATGATTAGAAATATTTTCGTGTTTAGTGGGAGAAGATTTGGAATTATCTTTAAATATCTTTGATCAAAAGACTTTTATAAATATAACCAAACAAAAAGATTGTCATTTTAGAATATAGACAGTGACAATTCGAAGAAATATAATTATGGTAGGATATAGTTGTAAATTGATCAAATTACAAATATTAAAACCCAAAACCACATCATAAGAAGATTTATTTATGTATTATAAATTTAACAAATTCAAGGTCTCTAAATACTGATTAAGCTGTATTTACTAGTATATATATAATCAAGCTCTGACTTTCAAATTATGGCTGCGATGAAATAAAAGCTATTTATATATCTATATACACGAGTAAATAAATGATAAACATAAGAGTAATATATAAAAATATACTAATATATATTAATTATTATATATTTTAAAAAATACAATAATTATAAACTAAGTCTGAATTACATAATACGATTTGGAGACATGGAATGAGAATTTATAAATTTATGTAGTTTGAGTGGATTGGGTTGGGAATTAAATTGAGAGAGAAGGAAACTAGTGGCAATTAGGTTTAGGATAGTTGACATAAACCAATCAACTCACAGGACAGAGTAGTCGGCAAATGAAGTTGATAATACATGTTCCCCGTTCCTTGATAATGACCTGACCTCCCCCACTCGCTATACCCCACTCATACTCCCACCAATTTTTGTCTCTACAATAAACAGAAAAGTCATCAGACACATAAAAAATGAATTATAATTAAGTTGGTTTCTTGAAGAAACTTTCTTCTATTAGATGCATTCTTCCAATTCTTCGTTGCTTTATCGAAAGAGAACCAGTGAGTGAGTCTACGAAAGCTCAAGTTTTGATAATAACAACCTTAACCTCACATGGCTGTTGGAACCCACTTTTATATATTCGTCTTCTGTTTTTTATTTTTTTGCTTTTGGTGGGCAACACTATACCACTATTATTTAATCAAAGCTTATCCAAGAATAGTTGTCTTGTGAGGTTACAGATTTCAAACATAGATATTCGCTAGAAGACGTGCAAAGACAATATCTTTCCTATTTAAGTAAGACCTAACATACAATTTTACATTTTCATCCATGATACAAAAATACAGAGCTTTTAAGTACATTCTCTATCATTACTTCAAATATAATATAATGTATGTATATATATATATATATATGTATGTATGTATTATATCCTAATCTAATATGTTGGTAAAAAAGCTTACAATGGTTCTCTTTACAAGGTATACAAAACGGAAGGGGGGCAGATTAGATTGCCTGAACCATATTATATTTCAAAACACGATGAGGCAAAGAAGAAAGCAACAGAAAAGGAAAATTGATATTCTGTTTAGTGACTTGTCCGCTTGCATTTCATGCCTTCTCAACCTGGGGCTACTATGATACGAGTTTGGGTATGCGTATAAGCTTGCCGAATTTCCAAACACACTTGCATAAACCATCTCTCCAAACATACCAACTACCGGATGCTGAAGTCCAGACATCGCAGTGCCCCCAATATTAAGCAGTGGTGAAGGAGAATCCTCGTCAAAACTGCCATACTGCTGAGAATCATAGTGTTGATTTTGATAAGGGTTTCGATATGGCAGCTGTTGACCAGAACTGGATGTAGGATATAGAAGAGCTTGGTTACCACAAGCTGCTGGCCTTGGGGGTATAGCCATGCCACGGTAGGGTAACTTGGCTTCAACCTCACACTCGTTTGGGGTTTGGCCCCGGCCATAGAGAGGAACCATTGTTGTATGAGATATGTCATCCTTGCATACAGGACATTGCGGGTGCTCATCCGAGGCAAGGGAGGCACTCTGAATATGGAGCCACTTGTAGATGCAGGGCCAGCAGTAGAGATGGCCACACAAGGTTACCACTGGCTCATACGCGTAGTCCAAGCAGATGTTGCAGTCAAAGCAACCACTTATAGTTTTCTGAACCCGGTGCTGCACCTGCAATAGTTTTCCATTCCCGGGCAAAATACTGCTCAAAGGCCATTACTCTGTTGGCACAAGTTTCTGTCGATTCTGAGATAAGATGAAAAATTAAACCAGTTAACACTTGGATTCCAGGATTAATTAATACTTGGTAACATATTATCTCATAAAAAGATGCATCCACCTTGCAATCAAACAAGATCTCAAAACTAAACAGCTAGGTGGAACACATAAGTAAAAACAAAAAAAAAAAAAAGTGATAAAAACGAGATAAAGTTGTGAGAAAGAGCATCTCTGAGCAACTAGCAATTGATATTTGCAAACCACAGACAATGACGCACGACAAGAAAAACATCAACCAATAACAGGCCTACCAGGCGGCTCAACTTGCACTGGAAGGGCTAAGAGTTGATGTAGCTTATCTACCAAATGGACAAACAACAGAGGAAACAGAGAGGACCCACACCTTGGAATTTTTAATGTCCAAACAGCACATGATACATGCCCTCCGAACTTTTTCTTCTTTTTTCTGTTAATCTCCTTTGTAATTCATTTCTATTTTATTTTTTGTTTGGAAATTTTAATTTTCTTACAAATGCCTGAAAAATGAAACAAACGGCTTAATTATGTGCTTCACAAAAGAGGATTTCAACTTTCAAATGGTTTGAGCTGCTGCTGATAAAGATACTTAAGCCTGCTTGTTAAAAAGCTGTAATAAATGGTACATAAACACACTATTTTTTTCCTTTCAAAAAAATTCCTTTTCCTGCAAATAAGACATTTGTTGAACTAAAAACTAAGCATACAATGAAATCATAAAGAGGCAGAAACCAATTAAAAGTTACTGGAAGAAACCCGTTCAAGGAAAAGAATATTTCAGCCTATAATTAAAAATGCAGAAGTATGGTTTGATTTTACTATTAAAACTAAGCTTCTTATATTGTTTGATTTATCAAACAATATAAGAAGCTTCCAAGAAATGACTAGTTCCAAGCCCCCTCCAGCTGTATATGGAATAGGACATAATCAGGGCAAAAATAAAATATCTAAAATAATATTTACAAAATGAGGCATTAGCTTATTGGTGAACGTAGTTTTAGACTTATATTACACACCTAAAGTCAAATTTTAACTCAGCCCTGGAGGAACAGATACAACATAATGAAGCAAGAACATTATCAATATTTTCTTTAGGGGTGGGAAGAAGCATCCTTTAAAGTAAAACAAGTATGGTTTTCAATAATCATACCATGTGTTCAAAGTTCCACTGCATTTCAAAGAAAACATGTTGCTTGACTACAAACAAAGACTACAATATTTCAACCAATTCAGCTGTGCTTCTAGAATGGAGGAATATAGTTTCCCATTTCAATCAATTCAGCAAAAATATACCTACATAATTGCAAAGATGTGATAGGGAATAAAAAGGCTCAGTATGTTAGAACTATGCAGCGGGGATTTTTGAAATGAGCTGAGCATTAAAAAATGAATTAAAAGAAAAAAAAGCACTAAGAGAAAAGCAAAAGGCTTCTGCTGTCCCCTGAATTTGTTCAATCCCCTTGGACAGAACTCTCTGTGTGCCTGGCATTTATTTAACCCTAACATCAGTTATCATACTTAAACATATTGCTGTCTTAATAACAGACAAAGAAAAAGCTTACACCAAATGAAACAGAGAGGATAAAGTTTCACATTAAGAGAGAATACATGCTAACAGAGCAGAGACATAAAACACCCAGAAACCAGTTTATCAAAACAGAGGTTAATCCTCTATTTTACTAAAAAGGACCAACTAGTGCATAGTAAACAAACCCACAAACAAAAACAAAGATTGAAGCTTATTCCCGTTTATGGGTAGTGTAGATCCAATACTTCGATCACAAGGGACACACAAGAAATATAGGACTGAAGCCTAATCCCTCAAACACAAGAGGGTTCTCAACATCATTGCAACTAAAAAGTCATAAATCAAAGTAAAATTTGAAGAAAACCATGAAAAAATGGAACCGACAACTCGTCAACATCTCACCCAAGATCCGTTAACTGAATCAGCCCAAAATTTCACCCCATAAACTGCCTAATTCTCTACGATCTCCAATCCAAACATACGGGCAAACCCAATTTTTCACAG
This sequence comes from Melia azedarach, assembly GCA_028052125.1. Lineage (NCBI taxonomy): Eukaryota > Viridiplantae > Streptophyta > Magnoliopsida > Sapindales > Meliaceae > Melia > Melia azedarach. Next base: position 9,541,165 of record CM051406.1, read on the forward strand.
AAGTCATCGGCACCGAAAAATATTTCAGAAAAAAAAACATCGTAAATAACCTACAAAGTCAATTTTTCAGATTTGCAAACAATCACGAAAATCACACATACTACCTACGTTCAGTCCCGAGAAAATTTTGGGAGTAAACAAATTGAAAGTTCTTAGTTCACTCTACAAATCCAGCTCTTCATAATAACAAAAGCAAAGCGAAAATCATCATAATTTCTAAATTGCCTGGAAAGCAATCAGAAAGAAATTTTCAAAAATTTATTAAACAATTCAAACAAACAAATATAAGATTGCAATGAGAACGTATGCACGCATAGACATACCAAACAGAGATTAAACGGTGAGCTTCGAGACTTCTGAGCAGAGTTTCAGCGATTTTGAGAGACAGAGGAGAAAAACAAAAAATAAGACGACTTAGAGGTGGTTTAGGATAGTCTATCAAATGATAAGATAACGCTTGAGATAGTTTAGTTTTCGAGTAGTGAATGTCATTATAAAGCAGCAATCGAAGGGCCTGTATCATTTTATTTGGACTTTTGCTTATGTGGCTTCCTCCAGTCCGTGATTCACGCGTGTGCTCACTTCCTTATTGGACCTCATTCTGCAATCATCTCCACGTGGATATTCGTCAGCCTTTTGATAAATTAATTTTTAAAAAAAAGCTGAGATTGGCTATCAGACATTCAGACTTTGAAATCCGTTCCTTCATAATTGAGTTTCGCAACATCTCAATCTCAATCCATATTTTTTTAGTGTTTCTCTAACAGTGACATATTTATCGATGTATGTCAATTAGGTCCCTAATGTGATCTTTAAGAAAAGCTATAAAAATAAGGACCTAATTGTAATTACCTCAGAAGCTCGGATAAAAATTACAAAATATAACTATGAAATTTGTATTTTAAAAAGTGAAAAAATACTTTCTTTTTTTTTTAATCTGGCAGTTTATCAATGAATGAGTTCATGATATACGAAATTTTATCATAATAATAAGGAAACCCATCATGTGATTATGTTTTAATAATTATAGAATAAACGAAAATGATTGAAGTGCATAGTCTGCGTTTAAACATTAAAATACCTAATTTTATATCACCATACTTACTTATTTTCTTTGGCTTAAGGCATTGATTGTAATTTGTGTCTTACAAGTTACAATGCCATTGGATGTCCGTTGTGGTACTGGATAAAATGAGGTAATAATATTTGGGCCCTTCAATTTTGTAAAATTATAATAAAAACAATTTTTAAATTAATTTCATATGAATTTGTGCTACTAACAAATTTATAATTAAATACGTCCAAATCTTTTAGCATCCTTTTGCACGCAAACTACTAAGTTTGTCAATTCTTTAAATGAATCGTTGACTTATCAATATGGTAATTATTTTAAGTGATCATCCTAGTTATATAACTAAAAATATTAATTGAGAGTGCTAGTTAATTGACTATAAAATTCTCTTAGTTGATATGAAGAATTGTGAACTTTTTTTAACTAAATAATAATTTCTAATAAACAAATTGTCATAATTCAATTACTCTCAAGTTAAGAAAATATTGAACTAAATTATATTTAAAAATCGAATAATAGTTGCTAACTTATTTATACGACGTTTAGAAAAGAAAAATTAATTGGAAATTTTAACAGCAGTATTTATGTAAAAACAAATGCAAGCTATACCATATTCTAATTGTAATTTTACTAAAATTCAAGTACCCCACTGTTATTACCTCTAGTTTAGAATATTAATTTCCTGCGGTTCCTCGTTGCACAATAACTCATTTATTTTTTCAAGTCCTCCAATCACATCTCTACCAACCACAATATAACAACAGCAATTAAAAGATAAAAAAAAATTAATATACAGTCCAAAAGTAGATGTCTGCTCAACCAATGACAATTTATGCAACACATGTATGTGTGTGTACACATTGCACCGTACATAAAATTATTTTTTTATTACCTTTTGTTATTTATTAAGTTTTAAAATTTTAACATTTTCCTCGTGTATTCATTCTTTCATTCTGATACCTTTTTTCACTACCTTATCATTCTCTCTCGCACCCCTTTGATCTTCTAGAAAAAATTATTACGTTTCACAACAAAATGAAAATAAATAAATATAGATCAATAATAGCTAAATCTTTAATATTAATTGTTATTTTGTATTAAATAAGTCTTTGTAGGAGATCATATGTTACAAATGAACAAGGTGTGTGTGTGTTTTTCTTTTTATTCATCGTTTAATGAAAATATAGGGACTTATCTGTTAATATCCCGTAGAAAAAAAGCGCCATCACTAATTATAATATTTGACGAAATTATTTAATAAAAAAAAATACATGGCGTGTATTAGATTTTTATTTAATTAAGTATTAACAATGACGTGGTACAAAATGGATCTAGGATTCCCTCTATTGAAAAAGACCTATGGCTAACTTTTGTCTTGCGTTGATTATTCGTCGATTAGGGTTTTCGAATATCGAGCATTATAAAAAACAAACAACCGAATATTGGCGTAGACTTATCAATCAATCACCATACGAGCGCGGTGGAAAAAGTTTCCCTTCTAGAAAATCAATAACACATAGTTAAGTTTGTACGCAATTTCATTTTTTTTTAAAACAGCTGACCCATTTATTTGTCAATACACCTATTAATTATTGTCGGTACATTTTCGGATTTGACACCGGTAACAGCCTAATAGGCATGGTTGTCAGTTTGAAAAGGCTCTCAAGTATTGTCTTTGTAAATTCTGAGTAATAATGGGGGGTACAGACATGATTATCACTACCATTACAGCTGTAGTTGGATAAGGATGAAAATTTCTGATACTGTTTTGTTATTTTTTAATTTTATTTAAATGTACAACGGTGTCGTGTTTTGTGTGATTACTTGATAATTATATGAAATTAATATTTAATCAATTGTACATCGTTATTTTAAAAAATAAAATAAAATTGGACCAAAATAACAAAATAAGTGGTCGTCGTCCTTTTTTTCTTCTTAATTATTGTTATTTTATTTCCCGTTTAATTTCTTATGATGTATTTCAAACATCGCTGCAACTAAACTTTATTAAATAAATTTACAGATGAAGACTCTCTATCGTTGATGAGGTGGATGGCAATAGGTAAACCAAAGTACAACGTGAGAATTGATCAAATGAAAGGAAATATGAAGAATTCTTTTGGCAATATTAATTAAATTTGTCAAAATAATAATAAAAATAGTTGATTACCGTTACTACTTACCAGATGGATTGACAATCAACTGTCACTTTCGCTACTTGTTTATTGCGTTAAACGGAATCGTTATTACTGTGTTAAAAAGTTAAATAGACACTGTCAATTCCATAATATTGTCAAGATATTCAAAATGTTATATCTTAACTGTTGGTCTTCTGTTAAAAACTTTTTGAGAGAAAAGACAAAAATTATTTATTTCTTAAATTTAATTACAATAAAAGAATTAATATAATTTTTTTAAACGGACTATTTTTTTTAAGTTATAAAATTAAGAAAAAAATTTATATTAATTAAAGAAAAAGAATAATTAACACATACCTTTCTATTGTTTGAAATTAAAATATTCTAAATATTTAAAATATTTTCTTAATTATTTGATTAAAACAAAACCTTTCTATTCTTTCATATGCTTATATATGTGTAATATGAGTTTTAATATTTTATACAATGTATTATTTATCTATTGTATAGTAAAATAATATAATAAATTTTTAAAAAATTAATAAAAATTTTATTATTGAATTGAAAATATAATATTACTTTATATAAGATATAAAATTTAAACAACTTAATATTGTAATTTTTTAATTTTTTAAATTTATAATAAGAATATAATTAATAATTTTTAAAGTATAAAAAAATAAAAAATAAAAAATAAAATAATTGATTACTTTTTTATGAATAAATTATGTTTGTAACATTAAAAAATATATATTAATCTAATTTATGAAAATTATCTTTAAGATTTTAGACTAAATATTGTCAAAAAGAGTGAATGAATTGATAATATTAAATATTATTTTATTTTAAATTATAATTATTGACTTACACAAAATTAAATTATTAAATTAGTAAATATTTCAAAAATATTTTTAATTATAACGATTTTTTAACGATTAACTAATAGGTTTAAGAGAGATATATTAAATTTTTTTTAAATTTAATATTTAATTACGAGTTACTTAAACTTTAAAATAGCTATATGTTAATTACCCTTAAAGAAAATATCTAAATTTGAAATTTTGGTTTTATTTTTAATTCGCGCCAAAAACCGTTCTCTTTGCTAAGCCTTTTTTTCCTTTTTTTTTTTTTCAAAATCCAGAAACATTTCTCTCTATCTTTCAGACACTCGAATTTCAAAAGCTGAAAACATGTCCGCTCGAAAATCGATCTCCAGAAAACGAGGCTCCGAGTCCATACTCGCAAAATCGGATTCGAACAACCGTGTCGTGGACGATTTCGACCCCGATCTCTCCAGGTTCGTCTCTTAAACGATGTTAAAATTGCGTTTGTTGATGACGATTCGTTGTTCTGATTTTTTTTTTTTTATGAAATTGCAGCGATTTGAAAGGTATTATGTCGGCGCTGCAGATGATCAAAGAGAAAGCGCAAAAGGACGGTCAAAAGAAGAACGAAGAGACGATTTCTAGGTAATCTTTCTAAAATTTTCTCGATCACTAATTTTAGCTTGAATTTTGAGGATTTATTAGCTGATACTTTGCTTGTAATCTATTCAGTAAATATCTAATGGAGTTATTATTTTGGTTTGCTTAATTTATTGAGATTCTTAATTGCTTGCACATGATGCCTGATGATTATCGTTGCTATCAAATGAATTGATTATGGCCCTTATTTATTCAGCATGTAGCTATTTTCCTAAAGTTTTTTTTCATCTGCAAGGTAGATGATTTCTCTAGATTCTGTTACTTCATTTTGCTATATTAGTTTTCCAACTTACTTCGGCGAAAACTGATAAAAGGCATTCTTGTTCACTTCGTAATTTAACCGAAACAGGCCAAAGGTTCGAAACTCTAAAAAACTCGACAAGCTTCTTTGAAAAGTATGTGATAAGTGCTTCTGAAAACATATTCAGGTGCCGAAAGTACTTGAAATGCTTTTGAGAGCATTTTTTGGGTAGCACTTATGAAAATAAATGCTTTCTAAAAACCTAAGCTCCAGTTTCAACTTCAGAAAGCAGTGTAGTATATTGTTAAATATGTCCAAAGTTTCTTGTTATGCTTATGCTTCTTTGAATTGCATGTACGAATACTGCAATTGTAGTGACTTAATTTGTGTTTGGTGACAGTGTAGCCTCTGAAATCAGGTCTAAGATTGATGAGTTGAAGTCAAAAATTGAGAGGGATAGGTAAATTTTAAATCTGTCAGCAATTATAAAATTGAACGTCTAACTTTAATTTATGGGCAACTAATGCTATTTTATTCTTTTTCTTGCAATTTTCATTGTAGACAAAGTTTTGCTAAGGCACTATCGAAGAGCTCAAAAGAGGTCCGATGCGAACAACGGAACCTGACTAAAGATTGCAGAAGATGAATTTTAGCTTTAGCATTTGCTTTCTAGTTTAAGTATTGCCCAAAAAATGTTTGTATAAATTATGTGGTTGAATATTTTCAGTGTGAAAGTTGCTTAAAGAATGAGTCTGCCAAGTTCAAAGATGTTCATGAGAAATTCTGTAAGGAGCGAGCTAGCCATCTCCAGGCCCTAAAAGGTACTAGAGGGCTTTAAACTCAAAGCATTTTATATACGTATGTATCCCTTTATCTTCGGGTAATTTATTTATTTTCATTCCATATTTAAACTGTCACTGAAATTGTAATTCAAGTCATTTGATTTGCCATTTGGGCTCATATTGGCTAAATGTCATATTCACCAGTTCTTACTATCCCGTACATATAACAAGACACAATGCGATGGTGTCTAGGCTGGTAGCATTGTTGTAATGTTGCCATCAAATATAGATCAGATCAACTTGAGTTGCTAGCTTCATTTTTCCTGAATAAACATGGAAAATCAAGAAACTAAGGCCTGAAATAATGGTCAAAATCCTGCTACCAGTATTAATAGATGGTTTAATAGGCATTTTCTTTCATGGTGCATATTCTGGACTAGGTTCATTAACTCAGTTGTACTCCAAACCTATTCTGCACTCTTTTCCTTGCTAAATTATGATTCTATTTTAAAATTGATTACATTTTAGTTCAGTGCTGATTTCCAGTGCTTTCTGACAGATACTATCTCTAAGTTTGAGGAGGACAAGGAACGGCTGTTCATGCGCTACGAACAACTAAGTAAGCAACAAGATTCTCTTCCTCTCTCTTCCTTGGGAAACATAACTCCACTAATATTGTGGTGGGTTGAAATCAGGGAAGAAAGAAAAGAATTTGATATCTGAACAAGAAAAATATTGTGCTGATAAAATTGCTAAGCTGGAGGAGTCCTTGAAAAAGAAGAAGCAGGTAAACTAATAACAAGCATCAACTAACTGGATTGCTGGTTCTTTTGCTCTCATGTAAATATCTATAAATTAGATTTTGCTTTTTGGAAAACAGGACGATAAAACCTTCAGCATTTTGAGGAAAACTCTTGGGTCATTTCTGGACAATGCCTCAGATGAGGACTTCTTGCCTGATGATTGAAGATTGATTTACTTCAAAAGAGTGCTGCAAACATCTGAGTAATTTCTTTTTCTTCCTTAAAAAGAGTAGTTTATGAAATGATATCTTTGGGAAAGCAGTATGCATTTCCTCTGGATTCAAGAACTCTAAAAAACGTAGTTAATATTTGCTGTCTAAATGGTATTTGATGCATATTGTATGTGAGAGATTCTTTGCATACATATATCTGTACTGGTGAACCTGTTGCGGTTATTGCAAAACATATCTTACTTCTGCTATGCTAATATGGTTCAGTATTATGAATTAAGATGAGACAGCAATAATTTACAAGCATGCAGCTCTGTGTCTTTGCTCTCAATATTCATCACAATTCCACTATAGGATACACAAGAGTTCCTAGTTTTACTTTATTCATCTTTGCATTATGACTGGCTCTTAGCTCATGCTAATATTTGAAAATTGATGCCTATCTCCCGAACTTTATTGGTTTTTAGGCTTTCTGCAACCAATAAATCAAGCTCAATTATTTTTAGTTGGAATTAATCTCTACCTTAGTCAATTGCATGCCTTGAAGTGTATGTGTATGTATATTTCTATAGTGCCAACACTTATGCACACCAGATATGATTGCATCTATTATCTTGAATCATCAATATATGCTGCTGCCGTTTATTCCTTTTTACCAAAATCATGATTATTGTTGAGGGCCATGACAATTAAAATGAAAAAGCAGAACCAAAACAGGTTACCCAAACGGAAATCTTGATATCATATATAAGAACTGTGTCAACAAAGATATATATGCAAAAACTAAACTAAAATATCAATGTATAAGAGAAGGAAAATATGCGGGAGGATTGTCAAGTCGTCACTCATCAAAATGCTTCAGCAAAGACTAATTCATGCCTCTGAAAACTCAAACCTCTTGTGTACATAGAAAATTAAAAAAAGAAATTAGCTGAAAATATTTTTGAATTGAACCACGGCATTTGAAGAGGCTCTGGGATAACTTAAAATCAATTGGTTCAGTTTAACGAAATCCCATAATCTCCTCTGTTCCCCTTCCCCAATTGACGTCCATGGTTTGCCAAACTCATTGCTTTCAGCATAAATCACCATCTTTTCCAACACCTTTGAATTCTTGAGCAGAAACTCCAGCAGCAAGCAGAAGAATTTTAGTTTTACATTTCCTGGATTAAATCCAGATTTTGGTCCAAGTCCACTGATCTCTACACTCTTAAGATGCCAAGACAAACATGTAAAATTTCTCTCCATTGATTTCAAAGTAATTCTCTCTGTCAATGGAAAAACCCCGAAAGTCCAACTGCAGATAAAACTCAAATGAATAAGGCTGAAAATGGAATGTTATATCTGAAAATTATTGGCCGAAACAAGGGGAATGAATATCAAATTGAAGGCTCGATCTGATACAAACTTACCATGGTATTATCTTCAGGCATCATGTTAATAGTTAACTTCTCCAGATGAGGTGAACTTTGTAGCAGGTTTACAATCCCGGGAAGATCCCATTTATTGATACGTGGGTTTAGTGTTAAACTTGTACACTTAGACAATAGAGATGGCTAAGAAAGCATCTTAAATACTGATAAGATCTAATTATATAAGCACATAAAAAAATGAAAAACAAATAAAAAAACCAATCGAAATTACTAATCTAATAAAATGAAATGAAGTAGTTCAGAGTCAGTAAACTTGCCTGAAGACAGAAAGGTCCTATAGTGAGTTTCTGAACATAATGAAACTTTGCGAGAAGTTCCTTTAACAAGCTGGTTTCAGTTTCATAACCATGGAGCATTGTGCTAATTATAGAAGGTAGCACATAGAAACTGAGATTAGCGTCCACTAGAGATGGCATATCATAAGTAATCAACTTAAACCTTGTTCCCTGTGTGTACCCTATTATGCTAAAAGAATGAATATTCGGACCCCGAAAACTCTATCAAAGTGTCTTTACTTCCCAAAAAGTCTTCTATTACTAATTCTTTCAAACTCGAAGAACTTCCTGTCAGATCCGAACTATACCCGTCGCAGTAGAAACAGTAAAATCTCAGGAATTCAAGGTTGGGACAACCTGATAACATATTTTTAACTATATCATTATATAATCTAATGTTGCCGATGGATAGAACGTTGAGTGAAGTCCAAGAAACATTATACCTATTTTGGTTCAGAAAACCACAGCCATTTGTATTCAATATTCTTAATGAAGAATTGTAATATATAGATTCATGCAAGTTATATCCGAAATTGATATCCAGATATAACTCCTCAACGTTTCGTTCTGTGGCAAAACGAATCCAATCGTCTGCCTGAAACCTGTGAGGGCGATCGTATAGGAAATGAATGAAGAGCTTTTCAACCTTAGGACCAGCGTAGAGTGTTAGGGTTTTGCTGACGAAACTGACGAAGTCATCTCTGTGCTTGAGAGAGCCATGAGAGTTCTGAAACTTGAGTATTGGAACCACAGACCAAACGGGAAGCTATCTTTTGGATGAAGTTCTAGTTTTAATGACGTCTTCCATTGGTAAGAAGGAAAAAATATGTTGGGAGGATTGAATCAGGTACTCTGTTGATGTAGTCTAGGGTTTCACCGTGCTTTGTATTCTTCCTTTTTGGAATTAGGTGCCTAAACCGAGACCTTGATCTTGATTCCATCGCTGATGTTGCAGAAATGTGGTTACTGATCTCCTCTAATGTTCAGTGTTTCTGAAAGTCTTTCGTTGGAGTTGGATTTTGCTCAATCCAGGGTTTGTTTTTTGGTCATGAAGATCGAATATGATTAAAATTTAAATTTAATTAAAATTTGAATGTGATTAATATATTTATTTTTAATTAAATAGTAATGAATATAAATAGTTAAATTGTTTGTTTTTATAAAATTAAAAAATTTAACACTAGTATATTAGCATGTATACTTCTAAAAATTTAAAATTAATATGTTAAATTATTGATATATATAAATATTAAATAATAAATTAAAAATATTATTAATAAAAAATATTTAATTTATTTAGATATTTAGTTATTTAAATTTAAGCTAAGATTTTTAATTTAATTATATGTAGATATTTTTAATAAATTCTCATATATAAATTAAAAAATAAATAGCTCATAAATATATGAATAAAATTATCTAAATTTATATCAAAAGAACAAACAAGTACTAAGTGATTAGACGATTTTTGATTAAATATTTTATAAAATTATAATTTTATTTTCAAAACAATTGTTTTATTTATTTGAAAAAAAATATTAAACAAGTTCTCATTTTTCATTTTTAAGAAAGTATTCTTAGCAACAGCTATTAAACATGTTGTTTTGATTATTAAAAATACTATTTTTCAAACATTATTATTGTTATAATTTTTAAAAATACTATTAAATTTAAAATTGTTACCAAACACTCTTCAAAATAATAATCAAACCCAATCAATCTTGTGAAATATAGGAAATCATAGAAAGTTATATATGAAAAAATATTACTTAATTGTAATTAACATTTAAATACAATCAATATAATTTGGAGAATCATAATTGTATAAACAATATTGTAATAACAAATTTCAATATCTTAGATTATGTTTAGAATTTATGTGCTATAATTTTGCAACTAACAATTAGATGTGAAAGATCTATGAAAATACTTTACTTTTAAAATTCTAATCAGAATTTGATGTCTAATTTTACTTAGAATTTATGTCATTTTAGCTTAAAAAAGAATACTTTACTTTTTAAAATTCTAAGTAGAATAACATCAAACATACCTTGATTGTATAAGGATATTGAAAGCATTAATTAATTATGAGTAGAATCTCTACTAACAAACTCAAGAAAAAAGATGGCCAGATAAACACCTAAAATTTCTCTCAAGTCATTCTCTTCATCAATAGAAAATCTAGAAAGTTTCAACGGCACAAAAATGAGAAATCAAATGAAGAGTGATAAATATTTAAAAGTGTAGGATTATCAAGAGAAATATTTTATTTTACACTTAAGAATATTATTAATTTTTTCAAATTAAACATTTTCCTTTATATTAAATTTCAAAACAAGAGCTGAACTTAATTATTAGTTTTGCGCATGTTTCATATAACGGGCATATCTTTTATTACAAAAGATCATTTGATATGATTTTTGGACAGTAAACATGTGGACTCATTCCTTCACAAAAGTGTAGAGCAGAGGTCATACTAGTTCAGGCATTTATTGGGTCAAACTCGGGCTTCAACAGAACTCAACCACAATTTAGGACTCATTCGTATTTGGGTCGTATCTCTCTACATGAGTATCCAAAAGTCATACGGTTGGATGTTTTGGAAATCTTGCAGATAGATACACAAGTTTTATGTTTTACATATGTTCAGATTAGAAGTCGTTGCTTGTCAAAAATAGTTATTATTTTAGAAGATCAGTGGAGAAATTCAAATTGAACACCTTTTCTCATTTTCAATATAACTCTTGTTTTACATAATTCAATTTGGTCGAAATTTGGACTATTGAAAAGATAATGAAGGCGCCTACAACTTTGAAGAAGACAGAATCAATAAATTCAACGCATTCCATGGTCCTAAAATAGTACTACAATCATCAAAAGCATGATTAAGTTGAAAGTTTGTAACTTGTGATCACACATGTGAAATATATCTTATTTTGCCTATATAAAGGAAGTGGTAAAAGTTATTTAGGACAATCTTTTTATTATTTTTTTCATTCTTCCTTTGTATAATTTTGGTTTTATTTAATGTCTTTCTAAATTTATAATTAGAGGTTGAGGGTGAAGTTTTGCTGATTTTATAGTATTCTTCTTCAATCATTCTAAATTGTGTTTCAATACAAAATCTTTTTAATTGAGTGAATTCTATTTCTCAAAAGTATTTTGATTTATTAAGAAGCTTGATTTATTGTTAACAAAAGGTACTCTGAATGCTTGCACATTTTCTATAAATTAAGAATAAGGATATGCTATAGTTCTTACAAATAAATTGAATGATTATTCGTCTATTATGCTACATTTTCTACAAAAAGGTATTGTGATGTATTTAATATATTTATCTTTCGATTAAGATAATCTCTTGAGTAATTCTTAGTTGAGTTAAAAAATAATTAGAGAAGTGATTTCAATAATTATCAACAAAATGAATCCCTAATGCCATAATAAATAATATTATTAAATTTACATTCAACAATTAATAAATTCATTATACTTTCATCATATTTGGACAATTAGACTTAAAACATTTGAACATTGGACTTGTGGACTTTGTATAACGTAGTCTCTGTGGATCGACATTTGGACTTCCCGAACTTTATTACTTGAGACAACCTTATACTTGAGAATTACAATCTTTAAGTTATAGCAAAAAGAAAAGAAAAATTAATTAATATACATGGAACTGAAGGTTCTGATACAAACTTACTTCAGGATCATAGACGGGCATCAGCAGGTAATTAATTTATAGTTAACTTCTCCAGATAATATGAACTTAATTTCTAGTAGGTTTCCAAGAAGATCCCAATCGTTATTCTGTGTTAAAAGAGAGTGCATTAGATTGGTGAATGTATTACAAAGGTCACAACTTGTAAGCTGAGGAGATAAAGTTCGATCATGGGATCAAATGAAGCGATTGATGAGGTCACGATTTATTCTTCTTGATTATTATTTGACACATCAAGATATGAGATATGTTCATTATTATGTATAGAGTTTGAGGATTTTTATGGACATTCTTTTTTATTTTATGAGAGAGAAGAGTTTTTAGTTGAAAGATTTTTAGAAGGACCTCGTGCCGATATAAGAGATCAAATGTCAACCCAATTCTTGATTGGAGGGGACACAAAAGGCCTTCGCTCTTCCATCCCTTTGATAGATAGAGAAGAAAGGCAGAGTTTTTGATTTTTTTATGTTGTCAAAGAGTTGAACAATGATTTTTTCATGTTGTCAAAGAGTTGAACAATGAAAATAGATGGCGAGTGCCTAATCGAATTGATCATACATTATCATATGCCATCTTTTTAGCCAAAGGAATTAAAGAGCAATTAAAGCTTGACCTGGATAAAGTTATTAGACATGTTGATATTGACAACTTACTTAATAAGATATTTGATAACAAGACTGAAGTTGCGTATAAAGCAATGAATGAAAATGTACTTGAAAAGACAACTGTAGACGTGCTAAAGATTATACAAAAAGAAGTTTCGTTTGATCTTAATTTGAAAATTGATAATGTGCTTGAAAATGTGAAGGAAAGTTCAAGTTAAAGATAACCCAGATGTTATCGAGATAGTTCTACTTATTCATATTGAAGACAAAAAGGTTATCTTTGAGGAGGATTTGGTTCCTAAAAATAAATTTAGTTAGTGAGTACATTGAACGAGATATGAGAAAAGTTATGAGAAGTGTAAAAATGGTTTGTATGGTTTGTTATTAAAAGTAAATATTTTTTAAAAGGGCCATTAATAAGTGTAAGAAAAAGATAAAATTTGAGTACTTCCGAATTTCAAGAAAGTTTACTGAGAAGAGTTATTTTTTTAAGGCACCAGATAATGTAATGTTGCATTACAAGTTTTATCCGTCAGATAAAACTTCGAGGACGAATTTTTTTTAAAAGATGGGGAATATGATGTAGGATAATTTTAGAATTTAATTAGTTTAGTAGTCTTTTATTCTTACTAATTCGATTTATTATTTAATTATTAGTTTTCTTATTTAGGTAGGAGTTATATTTTCTTATTTAAATTAACTTGTAACACTAATTTTTTTTATTATATATAAAGCTGGGTTATTATTTTAAATAATCTTTCATTCAATAAAAACATTTTCCTTTGATTTTATCTCTTATAAGATTGTTATCTTGACACTCGTGTTTCGAGTCGTTAAGGTTATAATGATATATAATCCTATTCGTTAGAACGTTTATCTAACTCATTGTGTCAAAAGATCAAACAAGATTCAATGTTCAACAAAGTACTTTTATCCATCTCGCTATCCCACCTACGTCAATGATGAAGCTCTTTGCTTTGAGATATTCCTTTAACATACATGTTGCGATCGTTTTTATAATTATCGCCTTCTGTTCTAAAACTATTGTCCTATAATAATTGAGATTAGCTTCTATTAGAGATGGCGTATAATTAATCAACTTGAATCTTGTTCTTTCTGTGTACCCTACTAAGCTTCCTAGTAAGCTCACTAGAACGAACATTTGGCCATTTCTATTTTAAGTTGCTTGTATAGCCTAGGCTTGGCAAAAATCCGGCTCGGACCCGGGTTTATTTTTCATGTATTTAACTCGGCCCGGGCCCGGATTTAATAAAACCGAACCGGACTAAAATTTGGACTCGGACCGGATCGGGTTAAAAACTGGATTATAAAAAATTCAGAAATCTAAAATTTTCTTCTTATATTTTTGTTTACGGGTCGGGTCAATACATGACCCGGTTCGACTCGGTAATAATTTATTTAAAATCTAGAGAAAATCCGAAATTAACCCAGTCCGAGTTATAATAAAAAGAACCTGAGCCCGGCCCGGTTTATATTTTGAGCCGAGTCAAACCAGGCCCTAAAAAACCTAGCTCATCCGAACCGGGCCGAGCCTGAGTTTTTTCGCCATCCCTAGTATAGCCAATGGATAAATATTCTTAAAGATGAATTTGAATAGATTGATTCATGCAAGAGAAAATTTGTACGAAATTTTAGAAAGAGTTTCTTCACGTTGTGTTCTATGGTAAAACGGATCCACTCGTCTATCTGAAGACAATTCTGAGCGTATTTAGAATATAAATTAAGACAGAATTTTTCGACTTTAAGAATAGGGTACAATAGTATGAGGGTTTTGTCGACAAACATAGCTTGGAAGCTAACGAAAGATAGGCCAAAGTTGAGTGTAGGAACCGCAGTCCAAACGGGAAGCCATGTTAGCTGGTTTTTATGACGTCTTCCGTGGTTAAAAATGATAGGATGTGTTGGAGGAGTGAATCGGGCAATCTGCTGATGTAGTCTACGGTTTCAACGTCTTCGATTTTCTTCTGTCTTGAAGATCTTGGACTAAGCTGAGAGCCTGACCTTGAGATGGATTCCATGGCTGATAGATGTTGCAGAGCAGTGGCTACTCTCTTCTGATGCTCTGCCTCTCTTGTACCAGCGGGAAGGTTTTACTACTTTGTAAGGTTGTCCGTTTGTTATAGACTGTCGAGGGTCAAAAGAGTTTTTCTAAAAAAAATTTTAAAACGATATTTTTAATCAAATAATTAATAAATTTTTCTTTAAGGATCTACTTCTAATAAAAGATGTAGTTCCAAAAAAAAAAAAGCTTTTAGAAAATGCCCTTAATACGGTTGAAAAAAATTCTTAATGTTCCAATTAGTAGTGTTAGAATTACTAATTAAGTGATTAGTTTTCCCATTAGTCTGATTTATTTTCCAAATTAGTTTCTCTTTCTAAAGTTCTTCCAAGTCAAACCGTCTAAACTATAGGGATAGGCGGATACCGATAATCAATCCCCAATTTAGCTAGGAAATACCAAATACACACACAACTTCAAGAAAAAGAAATTTTGAAAAAGGATTAAAACAAATTCATACTCATACTCAATCAAACTTTGCCAAATATGAAAAAACTATATATGGGCAAAAGAATTCACTATTTATGTACATTGTCATGTAATTCGAAATCATGAGAAGAAGATGGTGACAATGAAGGCATGAAGAATCAGAAAGCTTTTGCAAGCTTTTCTGTTGTATATCAGCGGACTGCATTGGAAGGAGGGGTGGGTTGACCTTGTTGTGCAGACCATGGAGGCCGCCTGTTGTGAATCCTGCATATAATGCAATTGCATGAAGTCAATAATTCATTGATCCACTCTATGAACAACAAATCTGGTCTGTATAAAGATAAAATAGTGTTTCGGATAACTTAATTGCCTAAGGACATCAGCCTATCCAATTTAAAAGACCCTTTTCATGCTATTATAAAAACAACTGTCAAGCACTATTTACATTGAACTAATTATAATTAGAGTAATTGTCTCTATATTTAGTAACTCAGAAAACACTTTTAGTTACCATGTGATAGTGCACACTTTCGATTATTTATGTAAATATTGTGGGGAATTACAAGTTTTTGGAAAATTATTGATGACCCAAGCTCTCAACAAAACAGCTCAATTTGCTGACTCTGTGAGTTCTCTTTGGAATAATTTATAATATAGATCAAGAACTCGTACAATCCATTGGGCTATTTGTGACTTTGCAGGGGAATTGACCATTTCACATTTAAATGTCAACAGCTTTGACTTCATACTTTAAGGCAATTACGCCTGTCTGATCTTATACTCTAGCCAAATTTTTCTGGAACATAGAATTATTTTAACACACATGCAGAGAGTAAGAAAACAGTTCACATACCCCAATTTCTGTCACAAGACGACAAGAGGAACACCTAACTGATGAAGCTCCATATGGATACATCAGCAACACTGCACAACTAGCACACTTAACTTGCCCAACCTGATGAGCTGAAAACAAAGCATACAGTTGAGGAATTTTAGTGATTTATAAAAATGAAGTTTGCAAAGAAAAAGACAAATATTAACTAAATTGACAGTGTTTTCACCTTTCAAATCTGAAGAAAAGATACACACACACACACACACACACACATATATATAAGCAATTATATTTAATTCATTTGATGCGTACTTTTGGGGAGTTATTCCCAAGGACAGCCGCCCATGAATAGCCAAAGATACCTTTGCTTTGCCCATTATTCTCAGGGACCATCACCAACATTAATGTAGGATCTAATTATAAGTTTTTATAGAATTGACTAACATAAAATTACACTAACAGTAGTTCTAATAATAGAGCAATCATGATCTTGAGAAAACTGCATATGGGTGCAAGCTTTGCCATCATGAGCCTGAATAGTAGCAATTTATAACTCAACAGTGTTGTTTCATGCTGACATAAAACTAAATATGGCTAAACATTGATCTACCATGGATATGTGAGCATTTCTATAACATTTTAATACAAAAATTTAGTTATCATAATCTATAGTTGAAACCATGCCCCATCTGTTGAACTGAATTAATGGTCACCGGTGTTTACACTGCACTACCCTTATATGGGAGATGATAGATTTTGCTAACACAAGGTTATTTCACCTTAGGTAAAGCCTTCAACAGTGACAAGTTAAACCGATTATGTCATTGTCAAATGCACTAGTACTGAAGTGAAATTGTAAAAGAACAAGAAGAAAAGCAGACGGTTGAGTAGCAGGAGTCAGATGCAACAATGTCGTATATAATTCATATCTACATCCACACTTGATGACTTCCAGTGCCTCCTGAGGTCTACATGCCTTGTGTAACAGAGGCACCTGACTTCTTCTCGCTGTAGAATACATAGCAGCACAAGTATCATGGGGGATCTTCCACTCCACTTAGGTGTATGTGCAGTGATGGCTATGGGCTAGGCCATCATAGCATTGGATTAGCTGGGATAAAGTTGTAACTACAACCCAGAATCTCAGAGATAGGCAACTTTGTCTTTGAAATAAATTTACTAAGATTCCACTTTATACACCACCCATTTGGCAAGTCAAAAGATTCAAGGGCTTGGTAGAAAATGAAGAGAGAGCTGAATCTATTAAAACAAGGAGACCTTTAAAACATGATTTATTAATTTGGAGTGTTGGAGATAATACTTGGAGTCTAATTGCTATTTATGATGGAAAGCCATTTTCATTTCAATCACAAAAGAAGAAGAGGAAATAACCTTCTAGCACATAGTTGACAGTCTGACAGCATGAACACTTAACATGTCTGGCTCCTCGTGGATATGCAAGCAGTCGGCGGCAGGAACCACAAACCATTTGAGCTATTTCTGAGTAAAATTATAAAACTGGCAAAGTTGGAGGATGTTTTACATACCAATTAATGTCATGAGATTATGCTTGTGACCACTCCAAATATTCAGTTAACCATCGTCTACATGCCGTGAAAAATTATAAATGACATGGAATATGATTAAATAGGATATATACATCCACAATACCTCCATGGACAAAGGTTTAAGTCAGGCAAATGGTTCTTTAGAAAAATAATTCACTTCACCTACATTCTCACTGTTGTCATCATTAAGAAAATACTCCACTGTGACAGCAACATAACACATTAGCAGTTCAAAAGCATGCAGGGAAATTTCTTTTTATGCAAAATATAAAGAATTTCCTTTGGTGATCCTAATTAATGTGATAGGAGATATAATTGAGGTCACAAGATAAAAGTATGTTTGAGTGTCAAGGGAAATCTCAAGTTGTACCATATAGTGTAAACATGAAAAAATGCATCAAATATGTTCATTCTTGCACTTGAAAAGCAAATCAAAATGCAACTTAAGACACATGTATCATCTCTCTAAGTTATTGAGGATCACATCCAATATGTCACATACAACAAAGGATCTAACTTTCCAAACATATTAAACCTATTTCTGCAGTGTAAATGTGATCAATAAAAACTCTCAAAGCTTCTGAATATGCATACGCACGTCCTCAGGATTCATAATTAATAAATTGAGTTTAATGCTAGCAGAAACCCTTTTAATATACCATTACTTCCACAAAATCAGTACTAGCAAGTCCACTACAGAGGCTACATCAATCATTAGGACTTCCAAGAATCTATTCATTGTACAAACAATTGACATTGACATCAAGCTCCAAATGGTTTTTTTCACCAACTAAATCTTATTTTGCATGCTCTGTTTGTACTGAATTTGATTTATTACAAAGGAAATGCATCAGTAATCAAACATCCATGATTCAATGAAAACATCTTCTGGGTTTGTTTAACAAAGCGAAAAAAGAAATAGACAAAATGATAGACAAAAGTCGCACAGAAACACAACTAATCTAGCTATATAATGGGTTACTGACCGGTAGTTGAAGGCCCCGGTTGCGGCGGAGGAATGGGTTCCCACCCCGGCGGTGGACCGGCTTCCTCTTCCTCCTCTTCTTCTTCTTGCTTTTCCATTAATTCTTCTTTTACTTCGTTCTCCATTCAATCCGATTTCGACAGTAACTCGAATGGCGACAATCGTAGTATATCGAAATCCAACATCTTAATGGAACGCACCGTTTCAGTGTTTTCTTTTTAGATTAATATTATTATGCGAGAATGTCCGATTCCTCCTCTCTTTTTTTTTTTTAATATCTTATTACTTCTTTATATTTTTTTTAATATTTATTATTTTTTTAGTTTTATATTTTTTTAATTTTATCTTTTAATAATTTAAATTAAACTATTAAACTAGATCGATTAAATCAATTTTTTTTAAATTAAACTAATTTTTTTTAAATTATAAAATAAATGAACATTATAATAATTCAAATTAAAACCTATAAAAATAAATTAATACCCTTACCATTACACCAAATATATATTTATGATTAAATAGTTAATAAATAATTATTTTAAATATATATAAAATAAATTTTATTGATAATAAATTTTAATATTAAAAAAATTTATAATAATTAAAATTTAAAAATATTTTAAATTTAAATTATTATTATAGTAAAATTATAAATTTTTTAAATCAAATTTAAAATTAATAATGATTTCAAAATAACTTCAATTTTATAATAAATTAGATTTATTTCCCCTAATAATTTTAAAAATATTATAAATTGATAAAATTAACGATGATTTTAGAAAATTTTATAAAATAAGTTTATAATTTCAAAATAATTTTATTTTTATAATAAATTAAATTTATTTTCTTTAAAATAATAATATTTCAGAATAATTTTATAAATATAAAACTATTTTTATTATGTTAATAAAAATAATTTTTATTTTTAATAAAATTTATTATGTATTTTGAAAATAGATATGTATTAAATATTAGAAAAATTATCAAAATAAGTCATTTGATACAATAATAAAGGTGTTAGACTATTTTATTTTATTATAAGGTTTGAATCCTCACAAGTAAATTTATTTTTGTAATTTTAAAAAAATCGATTTATTTTTATAATTTAAAAAAAAACGATTTAATCGATCTGGTTCAATGGTTCAAGTTTAAATCATTAAGGATAAAACTGAAAAAATATAAAATTTAAGGGAGATGATAGGGTATTAAAAAAAATATAAATTAGTAATGAAGTATTAGACCAAAAAGTAAGAGGAATCAGACATTCTCCTCTATTATAAATTATAATTATTTTTTCACAAATAATTATAATTTTAATTGTTTGTGCTATTTTAAAATTTATATATATATATATATATTATTTGTACATATTTAATGCGCATTTATACATGTGTGACAATTAATATGATTGAGTGAGTATGCCTTTCAAAAAATAAAAACCATAAAAATAATATGTTAAAGAGAAAAGTCTTCACATAATCATGGGTTACAAATACCGCGATACCAACAAAAAATCTTGACTGTATAAAAATTGATAATCAGTGAATAAATGAAGATTTTTGTTAAAGAAATTGATAATAAGTGAATAAATTAACAATCTCCGATTTTTTTTTTAATAATTTTTAATTTCTTAAAATATAGTGCTCAAGTGAAAAATGGATGTGAAATCCGCAATTAAAAAAAATAAAAAGGGTGCATGGTACCCTAGCACATACAACAGAATTTGACAGTTTAAATTTTGACCTCAAATTTGATATGATACATGGGATATTTTATTAACTCAAATTAATTTTAAATATATAAAAATAACTGTAAAGTAATGGAAAATACTAACATTTATCACCACTAAATTTAAATTTTGGCTCAATCAATAATGTACATCTATATGAATAGCTTAGACGTTGTTTACTCCTGATGGATTTTTTTTTTTAATATATGTATATATATATAAATCAAAATCTTTCAAAAGTGTAAACAAACGTAATATAACATTAACCTTTACAATTACAAAGGACGAAAGTAACGACGCTGCTGTTATAAACTGATCTATGAGATTACTTGGTAACACTTCCATCAGCTTCTTCGTGTAGTGTCAGGCACCTTTCTTCTTCTGATCCTTGGACGGCTTGCCGACATCCTCCTTAGTAAGCATTCTTGGTGCAATCGCCATGGCCATAAGCTCTTGAAATAGCAGCTTACACGCATAAGGAATATGAACCTACATACAGGGTCAATAAACAAATAATTAACCTCCCACCAAAATAACGGTAGGCATAACAACTCTTGCTTGTGAGAGAAAGGGAATGCATCATTGAACGGTAAACTATAACAGGCTGTTAAAATTACTCACCTGGACAATGTCAGGTCTTGTTCTTGCACCCTCGACACTCAAACGAATTCTTCTTCAGGTTCGCAATAGCAATTAATCCACAACGCTCACAAACGTGGACTCTGTACGCGTCGCTTTGATCAAACAATCTTTCCTTGAGAAAATGAGCAGCCCCATGGGCAATCATACAATCTCGTTCCATTTCTCCAAATCGAAGTCCACCATCACGAGATCGTCCTTCAGCAGGCTGCCTTGTCAAAATCTGGACAGGACCCCGTCCACGAGAATGTATCTTATCATCCACCATATGCTTCAATCTTTGGTAATAAGTGGGACCAAGGAATATCATAGCAGTGAGCCGCCTGCCTGTGTGACCATTATACATGGTCTCAAACCCACGCATTTGATACCCACATTTGTGAAGAGCTTTGCTGATATTATCCACCTAAACATCAAAAAAGAATAGATGAAGACAGAAATTATACTTTTTCTTGTGTTATAATTTGTGATATTACTGCTATGTTTTCAGTTAAAGAGCTTTAATCACAATGGACCAGGGAATGGGTCCGGATATAATCTTAATTTTAATGGGTCTAATTGGGACAGGCCTGGGTCTCCACTTGTCATGGGTTTAGGTCTTGGATGAACCCGCCAACCACATCCCCCGTTTCCATCCGTAATCCAAGTTGAGGTTTGTCTAAATAATCAAATTTTTGCCAGAAATTCTGAAAAAAAAAAAGAAAAACACTAAAAGAGTTGAGTTTACAACTTACAGTAACATCTGTAAAAGGTGTGGCATCACCTTCCTTTCCCATGTGAGCTGCAACCTTCCCCATGATACACTCAATAAGCTGACCAATTGTCATACGAGATGGAATGGCATGTGGATTTACAATGATATCAGGAGTGATGCCTTCCACTGTCCATGGCATGTCTTCCTGAGTGTAAGTCATACCCACAGTCCCCTTCTGACCATGCCTACTACTAAACTTGTCTCCAATTTGGGGTATCCGGACAGATCTTACCCTTACTTTCACAAACCTCAACCCATCAGCATTTGTTGTCAGTAAAACCTAAAAAATAAGCAAGTCGTTAGACAAGCAACAAATACATCACAAAATGCAAAACTTCAATCATGCTTGGAGCCACCATCACATAGCAAAGTTACAGTATAATATTTTACAATCAATGCTCATAAAAAAGGCAATACATACAAAGCAAGATGGAAGTAAAATCGGAACATAAATAGCACTCACTTGATCCACTATCCCTGTTTCACTGTGACGTAAGCTTATGCTATGATCACGTCTAGAATAGCGTGATGCCTGTCCTTGAGCTTCTTCCTGAGCAAGAGGAGTGGTTTTTCCGATAATTACATCCTCACCAGAAACTCTAGTGCCCTGAGGAAAAAAGATAATTAATTAATTTAAAAAAAGCATGATTTTAGTATATGCATGTGTATATATATAGGAACTAGCAAGATGATATAGAAAGCAACAATAAATTTATACTAACAGGAGGTGCAAGACCATCGTCGTCCAATTTATCATAAGAACCATGCCGCATGCCCTATAAAAATGGAAATATAATCAGCATCCAATATTTACAGGAGGAGCCAATAAACAGCAGCATTATCCTGAACTCAGCATTATATTCACCATAGTATTAGATCTATCCGGACGACCAAAATCTTCTTTTACGAGAGTCCCCATCTTTTTCTCTTCATCCCTGTCAAACAAGGAGTCAAGATTGAATCATCTCCAAGACAAAAATTAAAACAATATGGGTCAAATGGATAAAATATTAACACAGGAGAAAGTCTAAGCAATAAACTTACCTATACGAACGGAAGAAAAGCGATCGAAAGAATCCACGGTCAATTGATGATTGGTTCATAATAACAGAATCCTCTTGGTTGTAGCCAGAATAGCAAGCAATTGCAACAATAGCATTCTAATACATAGCAACATAAAAAGTAAGTTCACGAGAAATTGTCATCAGGACAGTGAAGAAAAGAACAATACAAATTTTATACTCACAATGCCAGCTGGAAGCTGCCTGAAGTGGAGGTGTTCCATTGCTCGTGTAGTAACAAGCGGCTTTTGAGGATAATAGAGCACATAGGCCAAGGTGTCCTGAGCATATAGAAGAATAAGTAATCTTGGAGATCATAAACCATTACATGCTGAAAAAAGGAACATACAATCATATAAAGAGGAGCATAACGCATACCATTCGAAACTGGTAGTTGGTGACATAGATTCCCATGGCTTGCTTACCCATAGCTGACTGATATGTATTACGGGGGGACTAAATGCAGCAACAACCGAGTGAGATGGGATTAAACTTTGAACATGTTTTACCATCAAAATGCCATTGACATGAACAACTTACCTGATTGTGGTCAGGAAATGGGATAATTGAAGCACACACCCCTAAAATCAATGATGGATGGATCTCACAATGCGTGTAAGTATCAGGCATAAGCCTCTTCTGGGTGAATCCTTGCTTGTACAAGATCCTGAAACAGATTAGGGGCAGTTAAGTTGTTTTATAGCACCAAGTTAACTAGTTTAATACATTGGATTTAGCCATCTTTTGACAAAACAAATCTACTTTACTCACATTAATCGTCATAGAAATCATAGTGGTCTCTTCTTCTTCTGTGTCAATATATTCTATAAATCCCTTTGCTACAAGGTCATGCCAACCGCCATCCTCAGGGGATTCCTGAAAGACCGAACAGCACCTCATATAATTACTGGAGAAGATAATACTCAGTAAGTTAGTACGACAAAAAGCATAGAAACTTCTAACTGGCTCACCCTCTGCTGCAATGCAAGGATATCTCTCTTCTTTATGAGAAGCCTTTGTTTCTCTACAATAAACAGTGGACGACTGCAACGACCATAATCGGTATATATACGCAATTCTTTCAAACGGATATCTCTAACCACCCCAACTTCAGTATTGACATCAACCTGAAAATTAACAGTCATATCAGTGTTCTCTGGACCAACATATCATGTCCATGGAAGATTGATTGCCTGGAGTGCACAACAATGAATCAAGAAGAAAGCATGTTGTCGCTCAGAACTATTGTACCAAGAAAATTCTCAAAGTACAATAAGCGCAGTCCCGCATGTCTGTACAGTTGATTCAACATTTCTTAAGGTAGTTTCTTGCCCAACAAAAACCACCAAGAGTTCAACACATTAACCACAACTCTTATGAAACTCTTTGTCCTACAGTCCAATCAATCTGAATAGGTTTTATATGTTTCATTGAACAAAGAATTACAGCAATCAGTGTCAAAAGTAGTAATATCAGAATTACATGGATTTACTGTGATTTACCAATCCATTCCAGATACATCCTTACAGCTATAATTGTTGTTTTCTCTTTCTTAATTTAATAGATCATATCATAAGAAAACTAATTTCTTCTGTTAATCAGCAATTTTTCATAATTTTCAACATTAAACCAGATAGATAATTTTGTTATAAAAGAAGCATACAACTTCAATAGATCCACCATTCCAACCTGCCCTATCTCTCAAACACCCTCCCCTTCCACCCCGATCACCCAGGTTTTTTTTTTTTTTTTTTACAAAAAAGAGCATAGAGAGAGAGAGAGAGAGAGAGAGAGAGAGAGAGAGAGAGATCAAATTCAGATTAATTATGAGAAGACCATATCACCCATGATACTGTCATGTTTAATGCAGAAAAAAATTCTATACAAGAGAATAACAATGAATCGGCTCACATAAGTCAAAGTTCAATTATATGAACAATCACACAAAGAAAGCATATGAAAAGAAAACATAGAAATAAGGATATTGTGCAGTAACAACCTAAATTGCAAATCATCTAACGTGTTCTTTCCATGCACAACTCTGTCTAAAAAATTAATAAATCTATACTAACCCGTCTCCTCAATCTTCTCAATGTTTTCACCAACATTTCAGGATCACGGTGGATACCAACCCAGCAACCATTAACAAAAATCTTGGTAGCTTGAGGAATAACTGCTGGAGATATTTCCTGCAATCAATTGAAAGGTTGAAACAGAGAAAAATGGAAGGCAAATAGAAAAAGGGCATTAAATTTTACATAACTCAAAAGCATGCACCTCAAAATTCTCTGTTCCCCATTCTTCTAGAAATTCCAAAATTGGATATGCGGCTGATCCAACTGTTATGTACACCATTAATGCGAGATTCTTTACCAAACCACAAGCCTGAAAGCACCATTGAAAAATAAAGGGCTACGGAAACAACTTACACACAGAACTTTACTTAGTATGCAAAAAACTCACTTGTCCTTCAGGTGTCTCAGCTGGGCACATCATTCCCCATTGTGAATTGTGCAACTGCCTAGGTTTAGCCAGTTTCCCTGTTACAGATAAGCTTCTTTAGACAAATAGGAAAGCAAATAATTCAAGGGGAAAAAAATAACACAAGAAGACAGATGTTAATTAGGAAAAAAAAATGTATCTCCAAATCACATAAAAAATCATCTCAATGGATTCATGCACAAGTAATTCACCTTCACGGCCTATGGGGGAATTTAATCTTCGCAAATGTGACAAAGTGGAGGCATATGTTAGACGATTTAACACCTGTAAAAGAATGTATGAGACAAAAGTATTCTCCTGGGAATGATTCAATCAGGGGCAAAGAAGATATACTAGTATTTTACATGGAAAAACTAATATTGTCTCAAACCTGCGAAACTCCAGCTCTGGTTCCAGCCGCATTTGCTTGACCCCAGTTACCAGTAGCAAGTGAGTACTTGAGACCACTGGTAATGGTTTTTGCTTTGATGGCAAATTGCAAGTTAACATCCTTTCCATTGTCAACACACTATATAATGCAGGAACCATATGAGTAAAACTATAAGAAAGGGTAACATAAACAAAAACCAAGATTTATGTAATATAACCTTTTGCACATAAGCTCTCACATCCCTTGTTAACTTTCTAAAAAGCTGCATTCATTGAACAACCATGAAAGATTAAGATAAATGACAAAACATGTTTACTTTACCAACTCAACTATTCCTATGTATACACACAAACAAACCATTCTAAACAAGCCTCCTAGTAAAGGTCCAGCAAGATCCAGCCTCTTATTGCCATAATGATCCCTATCGTCTTCAGCTCTTCGGCCAAGTGCACAAAGAAGAAGCCGATGAATAATATATCTGGAAGCAGCAGCAATAAAATCTTTAGCCAAGCATAAAACATAGAAGCAATCACAAAGCGAATGCAAATAGATGGCTCAAACTGACCCAAAATAGTAAGCTTTCTTTGTTTCGCAGAAGTCTCCTGTGCCAACATGAGGAAGCATTTCCTTTTGAAGAATCTCTTTGGCATATCTGAAAGGAGAATGCACAGAAGATAAGCCATGAACAAGATAGAAGTTTACATAAAGAATTTGAAACCCAAATAAGATTGCCAAGTTAGCACATACTTGATCCTCTTTTCCCTAGTTACACCAACAGTTGCTCCTCTTTTTCCAATGTAGTCTAGTGCAACCTGCAGTAGACATGAGGAGAACATTACAATTTCAGAAAGGTTCAAGAGCTGAGATCACAATCTTAGGCAATTATAAAAATAAAAATGAAAATTGCAAGCAGAACAAACAAGGCTGTTTTCCAACAAACCCCACCAGATACATGAAAGTGAGCCCCAAAAGAGTTCACTTAGTAACCAATTGATCAAAATGAAACTAAAATCAGAGAAGACACTAAAACATTTGTTAACAAGTAAACTAAATATACAAGTACAATATAGATTGCAAAGGAAAGAACATTCCCAGCAAAAACAGATCTTTCAAATCAGTCTACAAAGGAAAACCTGAAGATTAGTTTATTTGGGGAAAAAAAATTACTATAACAGGCTGACAGGACATTATCCAAGAAACCCAACAAAAGTCTTTCTAATATCAAGGGGAAACTTTTGTTTAAAGGGAAGAAAAGACAGAGACAGTGTGAAAGAGGAAGGCCCATCTCACACTAGATACAACATTAGAAGTTTTATCCATATCACCAGAAAGCAAGGATATAGTTTTTCTCACAGTAATTAACATCTCACTACACATGAAACACCAGTCAAATCACAAAACTCCAAAAGAACATCTTCAAGGCAGCACCATAGATACCTGTTGGTTTTGAATGACAAATGCTTCCTCAAGAGATGGTCGAAGCAATTCCATCATTTGAGTGTCCTGGAAGTCATAACAAATGTGCTCTAAAATATCTTTGTCTGCAACAAACCCCAACGCCCGAAACACGATGATAATAGGAATTTCAGTTCGAATATATGGAAGAGTAGCACGAATGTACTGCCCTGAGGAACCCTGCAACAATTGGGTAGAAAGAAAGTCAAGTCATAGATACAATAAATGATGGAAAGAAATTGCTGCTGATGTATTACATAACTAAAAATCAGAATGAAGATCACTTTTGGAAAGTAAAAGATTAAAGAAAATAAAAAGGATGCCCTGAATACTGAGAAAGTTATTATTACCCCTTTGGCACTTGTCCGAGAAAGCATCCGCACAAACATAGTGCTGGGCGGCCTGTTCTGGGAGTCTGCCATAGAACGAACTTCGGCAACATAGGCATACTTGTTTGGTTGCCTCTTTTTAAACACATAAACATGATTGGTGCTCATCTTCTCTTGTGCTATCAGAACTTTTTCACTTCCATTGATAATAAAGTACCCACCTTGATCATATGGGCATTCCCCAAGCTCTGTCAAATCTTTCTCCGAATTTTGATATAGTGTGCAATAACTAGACCGTAGCATTATAGGAACCTACAAAATGCATTAATGAAGCTTTAGACTGGTCAATGGTCAGAGAAAAATCATCCACTCATCGAAAGACACTTCACATTACACACCTTTCCAATGAAAACTTTGGTGAAATCTTGAGTTTCAGTAACTTCTTCACCATCATGCCCTTTTTTTATAACTCTCTTGGTAACGTCCACATACAAGGGAGCCGAGTATGTTAGATTCCTTAATCTTGCAGCCTTTGGAAACAATGTTGCAGTTTCTCCATCCGATTCAGTCATCATTGGTTTGCTAAGATATATTTGACCAAAGCCGATCTTGTAGATAGTCTGCAGGTAAAACCCAATTGCAATGGTTAGAAATACAACCATAAAAATGCTTATTTTTAGTTGGAATTCAGTTCTTTAGCCGCACATTTATTTTCATGCTAGCAGCATATTAATCCCAGCGTTTACTGGAGTAACTTATGTATCTTCTATCAAAACTATTTATCTTTCCTCACTATATCGAGTTTTGAAGTGCTATTGTAAAAGGCATTTTCAATTGTTTATAAAAATGTTTATGCATCTATCACTAGCTTCTTCAGCAAGCACTTGGAGTATTTTTCTCAATTATCCGAAAGAGCGTCCATCTATTCCAACTAACTCTAAAACTAACAGACAAAAGGTTTCTCGCGAGCAAAAACACTTACAAAATCCAGTCAACTCTCTCTAAACCTAGAAATTAACAATTTAACGTTAAAATAGCCCATATATACGTATAAGTTTGCAAGACCTCAGCAAAATCGGACTGGTGGCCTGGATTATGTTGGGATTCGGGTCGAATCTCGATATCCGCAGACTCGTCAACAATTTCCTGCATCGTATTCTGAATGAATTCATCGAAGGAGTCGAGTTGCTGCCGAACCAGTCCTTTCTCTTCAAAATAAGCAGAAATAACAGCCCATGCGTCCTCCTGTGTGATCTCCTCGTCTTCGTCGTTCTCCTCGAGCTGTTGGTCGTACTCATTATCGTCCTCCATTTTTATGGAATTAGCAAATTCTAGACTGAAACCCTAATGGAGAGCGCGCGCGAGAGAAAGACAGACGACGGTGTTCAGTTTGAGGAGGTCTGGGACCCAAAAATTACAACAAGAGAGCTGAGTCTGCTTTTTATTTCGAATTTTCGGTTTGTTAATTTCTATTTCTTGTTGCATAAGGGCGGTGGAGCAATCTATTTTGTCGAACCGGGTACAGTTCATCGGGCCCGAGTGGGTCTAGAGTTTAACCGATTGAGTAACAGCGCCCCGATTATATTTTATTGGTCTTTGGGCCAAGTGTTCGTCATTTTGGAGTATGCGGATTCCATTTATACCCACAAATATTCTAAGTACACCCACGTTGATATTTGTACCTCCGGTATCATTAGCAAAATTTTCTTGATAAAATTAAATAAATAATGTTCTTTTAAAACGTACCTTTCACATAAATAACTAGTAGGTTTACGACTCTCATGCAAGAAAAATGATAAAATACTAACTGTATGACACTAGAAACAAAATGAAAATCATTCGGAAATAAGATAACTCATGAGAAAATTATAATATATAAAACATAAAAAGTATTAAAAAGTATTCACGTCTAAATTATAAGATCACGATTCTTAGTTTGGTTTAAGTCATTTTTTCTTCTTTTATATGGTTACTCCTTGTAAAGCTATTAGATTAAAAGAAAACAGGTTTTGTGTCTAGTTACATTTTACCATAGGTTAATTAGTGTGGAAATTAAGTAATTGACATTTAACTACCATCCATCTTCTTCTTGGTCTTTGTTTCCAAACAGCTTCTACAGAGTATATCTGCCATATACAAAAACAATTGTTTGTAAAGACGATAAGAAGGAACTTGATCACCACGTGGCCTAAAATGGAAACAGCCGTACAGAGTCAGACGCAGTGGTAGGTGAACAGACTACATAGTTTCAGCAAATTATTGCTTCTTCGGGGTTCGAGTGCATGCTTTATTCAAGAAACCAACTTCGGAGTCTTACACGTGTACAAGAAGGGATTAATTAAACCGGCTAATTTTAGATTAGTCGCTTAATTATAATAACAGATGCTGCTTTCTGGCATTGCAAGCACAACATTTTGAAGTTTTAACAGGTTACCAAATTTGATTCCTTAGGAGGAACACAAAGAACACAAGTGCACCATTTCCTATCTGTTTTCCTAACACACTACAATATAATTCTTACTCTGCTCATCTGTTTTCCCATTTAAACTTCTCTTAAGTATCCCATTTCCCTCTTAACTTGATTCTCTTAAAGCAAGGTAAATGACTAAGACGAAGGGGATCTTCCCTATTCTTCTGAGGCTTCTAGCCTTGGGAGCAACAGTTGCTGCCATAGTTGTTATGGTTACAAGCCATCAATCAGCTGAAGTTTTGAACTTGACATTCACTGCTAAATATAACAATGAACCTGTATTCGTGTAAGTGTTTACTCTTCACCTTCGCCATTATCATATCGTCTTGTTATTGGCTAGTGTTAGTTACGTGCTTCAATGTTCGGTACAGGTTCTTTGTGATAGCAGAAGCAATTGCAGGTGGCTATAGCCTTTTAGTTCTCGTTCTCTCTGCCAAGAGTTTTCTTTGGCGCTTAATAATCATATCAGATGTGGTAATGCAGCAATTTTAACACGTTTTCCCCCTTAGCTTTGATTACTTTTGGTTTATTTATTGTGGGAGAAATTCAGATTAACTTAATGCATCATACTGCTTTTTTTCTCAGATTGTAACTGTGCTGCTCACTTCAACCATATCGGCAGCATTGGCAATAGCTCGTGTGGGGAAGCAAGGCAACAGTCATGCCGGTTGGCTACCTATATGTGGACAAGTTCCCAAATTCTGTGACCATGTCACTGGAGCTCTTGTTTCTGGTTTTGCCGCTGCAATAATCTACCTGTTGCTTCTTCTTTATTCTCTTCATGCGGTCCTCAGTCCTGTTTTTAGTGTAAACCCTTAAAGAGTTCTCTAGTATGCAGATTTTGTCCATGTTTTTCAAGCTTTTAGCTCCCCGTAATGTTTTTATCTTTTTTATTTGTTCTGCATAAGCTTAGTGTACTTAGATATGTAATGATCGGTTGCAATTAATGATAATTTGTATGGAGACGGTCTTGAAATTTGATCAGTGTATAAGCTTTTGCCAAAAAGTTTTCCTTGGGCTCCTTCACTTGAAAGTCCATGTGAGGCCCATCAACCAATCTTCTAATCTAGTATTACCATATCCAAGAAGACCACGATGTACAGAACAATATTCACGTAGCAAAAATAACATATTTCAGGCCAATTAGTCTCTATCACCCAGTGAAATTGCGAGGTCCCAGCCACCAGACTGAATCAGATAGCTCAAACAAGTTCATCTGCGCATATTAACCACACACTACAATCTTTCATAAATGCTCGGTAACTGTCTCCAACTCGTACATAAGACCTGTAAAGCAAAGAAGCTTCAAAGTTCATACTATAAACATAGATACCTTTTGATCCCAGTTCGTGAGAAGATGGTTTCCGGAGTTCTGTCCTTCACTATTCCTTCGTTTTCAAATTTAACCTCCAAATTTGATTCTAAAAAAGCCTTCAACCATCAAACTACTAATGTTAAAACACTGAGAATTACATGTTCAAATTCTAGTCCAGACTTGTCCGCAACCACTGGTAAGTTCTCTGCTCTCTCTTATAGTTAGCTGATTTTGTTTTTCCTGGAATTATAGAATCAAACCGTTGTCATAGGCTAGTGGGTGATAAGTTGATAACATATGGAAAAGTCTCTCTTTGGGCATACAAAATTAATAGTATTGGTATAGAAATGATGGGTTAAAAGGCAATTGGTAATTTTCCTTGTACCTATTCTACTTTGTTCTAGAATCAGAATAATGATTACCTTTTCATAATTAACGGTCCTCTGTTGCAAACGTTTAAATAATTTTTAGCAATCCTCGATTTTTTGTCTACTCTAAAAATGGAATATGTTGTTAAACCAATTGATCATCTATCAATGTCTAACATTGACAAATCGATTAGTGCATAATGTTTGCTATTTTTGGATAAAAGTTTAGTAATAAAACCTTTATACAGTTTAGTTATAGTAGGGATGCATTAGGATGGGCGCCATTAGGTCTAAAGGTTTCTGACTTCAGTTGAGGTAAACAAAGCTATTAGTTAATGGTACATTCCTAGGTATATTCACTTGGCTAGATACACTGTGCTTAAGGTGAATCGCCTTTCAATATTGGGAAACAGATGCACTGATTCTTCTTGTCTGTTGTTCCGAGAATTCATTAATGATAACATTAGGGGAGAGGGATGCGGTGGGAAATTTTGTTTACAGAGCAGTATATAAGTTGCTAGAGTTCTAATGATATGGAACACTTTTTGAAATGACCGATTGTTGTGCAACATAATATACCTGCTAGGAAGCAAATATGGTTAAGTTACAGTATCTGCTGATTGAAACTCTTGATAATGTATCTTTCTATTTCCCTCTCTGTGGATACAGTGTAACTGCAAATCAATCATGTCAATACTATCTAGTGAAGTTCTTGTGTATGCTTATTCCAAGGAATTTGGTTCTAATAATGTGATTACAACAGAGAAACTTGAGGATGCTTCTGTGACTGGTGGTGCATATGATTTTGGACAAGCAACAACATCTCTCACTCAGAAGTTGATATCATCGCCTAAGAAAGTCACTCTTGTAAGGCATGGTCTTAGCTCTTGGAATGATGAGGGTAGAGTTCAGGTTTGTTGCCTCTTGGCTTTTATAATCTGATTGTTATACTTAATGTCTGCTTGGTGGAGGCAATAACAATATTATGACATGGGATGTGTGAATTGAATGTCTTAACCTTAACCTTTCAGTGCTTTATACAGTTGCTTCCATTTAGTGAACATGAAATTCAAGTTTAATTTTTCTATACATTAAATTATACAACTGTTCAGATGTATACTTGATTACTTTATGTATATCTGCAGGGAAGCTCAAATTTGTCTGTGCTAACAGAAACTGGAGTGAAGCAAGCTGAGAGGTGTCGGGAAGCCTTAAGAAATTTAAGATTTGATCAGTGTTTTTCAAGTCCAATACCTCGTGCTAAGGTATAGACACTGTCAACAGCTGAAATTCAATGGCTGGTTTATTTTTTTTAACTATGGGTGTTCAATGCAGTCCACTGCTGAAGTTTTATGGCGAGGAAAGGATGAGCCACTAGTTTTCCTTGATTCACTGAAGGAAGCCCATCTGTTTTTCCTTGAAGGGATGAAAAACGGTCTGTCTCCTTTTATTTTATTTGCTTGAGGAGATATATACACTCATAAAATTTACTTGAAACAACTTTGCTTCATATAGAGTATGATATTCATGTTACAGTTACTGTAACTACAGATAACATGTCTACTTCTCTTGAAATTTATCATATTTTATTAACATATTGTTTACTTGTTTAAGTCTTTGTCAACTTCAAAATTGACTTAGTTGTTACTTGCTGGCTTCAACCTTTTTCGAGCTGTTTAATCTGTTGAACTTTAGAACAGAATTTGTTTTATATGTTGCATTAAGTCTGCATCTATAAGTCTAAATCACTTTCAGAATTTGGAGGCAGTGGATGCTAGGCAGAGATATCCGAAGGAGTATACAACCTGGAGAGAAGATCCTGCTAATTTTAATGTGAATGGTGTCTACCCAGTAAGAAAACTATGGGGAACAGCTAGAGAGGCTTGGAAGGAAATTCTGTTGACGCCTGTATGATCTTTTCCTAGCTATGGTTGTTTACATCTCATGCATTCAATTATATTTGTTTGACATGTTCTTTGTTTTCTACCAGGGAGAAAATTTTTTGATTGTCACTCACAAATCAATTTTGAGAGCACTGATCTGCACTGCTTTAGGACTCGGCCCAGAGAGGTATATAATTGTCCTATCAAAATTGTTGTCAATCAATGTCGGATGATCCTTGTAAAATACAACTTAATTTTGATTCTCAATCTTATTTAAAGATTTCTTATACATATAAAATTTGCTTATACTCTGACAATGAAAGTTTGCTTGTTACGATCATTGTCACCTTTGGCTGAAAAGCAATAGCCTGTGAATTATCATCTTAGAATGACAACACATTCATGGTGTGATGTTTTGGCAGTCAGCACTAACAATACTCTTGATGCTTCAGGTTCCGTGCAATAGATGTCAATAATGGTGGCATATCTGTATTCGTTATCAACCAAAAAGGAGAAGCAATGCTTCAGTCGTTGAATATGACAGCACACATGTACAGTGATTACACGTACTCTTACTGAAATTTCGTGACTGAATGTTTAGAAAGAGGCCAAAGCTGCTCATACAAATTCCAGATACAGCACACAACATTCGTGGTGTAGAATGAATGGGCAAAAATTCAGTATCTTTCTCATTAAGGTTTTAGCTATGTTGAGTTACTTTGGTCCAAACTTCATTGTAATATATTGGCATTCTCTCAGACATTGCCCCAGCCATGATAAAGGGTTCTGACCTTGCTGAGTTACTTCGAGCATAGCCACTGACTTTGCATATTTTCATTTCAATTCCCTATTCAACCAATTCATTATTGTTCACAATTGATATTAAAATATTTTCCAGCCAGTTGCCATTAGAGCACAATTTATTTTTTATTTCATTTTTTTTATAGGTAATAAGGACTTAAAAAAGATAAAAAGAGTATTTATAAGATGAATATTTTTATTTTAAGTGCGGAGTTTCATATTTTAGTTTAAAAGGCTTAGCTTTCCCTCGCTTTCTGCTCCATGGAAAATTTCCTTCTTCATGGAAAACAAACAACACTCTCCAGCCTACCAAGCTATTCTAAAAGCAGGTCCACGCCTCAAACCCCTGCAACAAGTGCACGCCCACCTCATAGTCTTGGGCTACGGTCGGAGCCGGTCCCTTCTCACAAAACTCCTTTCTCTGGCTTGCGACGCCGGCTTCATTGGCTACGCTCAACGCGTTTTCTTCTGCATTCCCAATCCTGATTCCTTCCTCTTCAATACCCTTATCATACGAAACTCCAAAGCGAGCTTGTCTGCTGATGCTCTTTTCTTTTATCGCCGCTTGCTTTTATCAAACATTCCACCATCAAACTATACTTTTTCGGCCGTCATTAAATCTTGTGCTTTTCTGTCTGCTTTGGAAATAGGTAAGGTGATTCATGGTCATGTTTTTGTAGCTGGCTATCATTTGGATTCTCATGTTCAGGCTGCCCTCGTTAGTTTTTATGCAAAATCTAATAGTTTGGATGTTGCGAGAAAAGTGTTTGATAAAATGCCTGAGAAATCTGTTGTTGCTTGGAATTCGATGATTTCGGGGTACGAGCAGAATGGGCTTGCCAAGGAAGCCATTGGTGTGTTTTATTTGATGAGAGATTTGGGTGTACAACCGGATTCAACCACGTGCGTTTGTGTTTTATCGGCTTGTGCTCAGTTGGGGGATATTGGATTAGGGTGTTGGGTGCATGATTATATTGTTGGTCGAGGTATTGATGTGAATGTGGTGCTGGGTACTTCGTTGATCAATATGTATGCTAGATGTGGGAATGTGAGTAAAGCGCGAGAGGTTTTTGATTTGACAAGTGAATTAAATGTTGTTGCTTGGACTGCAATGATTTCTGGGTACGGAATGCATGGTTATGGTACTTCAAGCAGTGGAGCTGTTTTATCAAATGAGAGCTCGTGGTATAAAGCCTAACAATGTCACATTTGTTGCTGTACTGTCAGCCTGTGCTCATGCGGGGCTTGTTCAAGAAGGGCGCCAGGTATTTGCTATCATGACTCAAGAGTATAGGCTAGTACCGGGAGTAGAGCATCATGTTTGCATGGTTGATTTATTTGGGCGAGCCGGATTACTCAATGAAGCATATAAATTTATCAGAGAAGTGATTGGTGAGAAGCCAGCTCCGGCAGTTTGGACTGCCATGCTTGGAGCTTGTAAGATGCATAAGAATTTTGATCTAGGAGTGGAAGTTGCTGAACATCTCTTATCTGATGAACCAGAAAATCCAGGCCATTATGTAATGCTATCAAACATATACGCATTGGCAGGTCGAATGGATCGAGTAGAAATGATTAGAAACAAAATGATTCAAAAGGGCTTAAAGAAACATGTGGGATATAGCACTATAGAGGTTGATCAGAAGAATCGCTTGTTTAGCATGGGTGACAAGTCCCACCCAGATACAAATGAAATTTATCAGTATTTAGATGAGCTGATGTCTAGATGTAGGGAAGCTGGGTATGTACCGGAATCTGAATCTGCCTTGCACGAACTGGAAGAAGAGGAGAGGGAGTATGCACTTAGATATCACAGTGAGAAACTTGCAATTGCGTTTGGTTTACTAAGAACCAGCCCTGGAATGACCTATCAGAATTGTGAAGAACCTTAGAATGTGTGAGGATTGTCACTCAGCAATTAGGTTCATTTCAGTTGTTGCTAACAGAGAAATAATTGTCCGGGATAGACTACGTTTCCACCATTTTAAAGGTGGTTCATGTTCATGTTTAGATTACTGGTGATGGATTATATTTTCAGATCGTTTATTGGAATATTGCGGCATCTAGTAACAAGAATCAATGTTGAAATTATGCTCACGTTAGAATTGAAGGGACATAGATTTTTATTATCTTAATGGTAATTAGGTTTATGATCTTTAATGGGTAAAAGGAGATACTAGTCTCTAAAGTTTGAGTATTCGAATAGTTTTAAAAATATCCGATAAGGTGTGAAATTGTTAATATAACGACTTTTACAATTGGAATCACTTACAGAAAAATAATTTTTAAATCACTAAATTTTAGTAAAAATAAATATAATAATATATTTATAATACAATAATTATTAATATATTATAATCAAAATGTAAATTTATTTATTTTACATTATATTTGTGTATAACAAATAAAATTTATTATAAAATAATAATATATTTATTATTAAGTAATGTATTATGATGTGTTGTAAAATAATATTATTATCTATTTTATCGATGTATTTTTAAATAAATATATCGTATTTTATTTTTTTAAAATAACTACTATTATATAGGTAATAATTAGTATTTTTAATAGATTAAAATTTAACGAGTATTTTTTAAATTATTGAGATGAATCAATTCAATAAATATATAATTTTCTAATTTTAATTCGTGTGAAATAGAATAATTAATTATCAATAAGCTCCAACTTTAGTCAATGGTCAATTCTATTAAACCAAAGAGATATGTTCCCCTCAGATACAAAGTATAGTAGTTTTTCAATTACCTTGAGAATAAGAATAGTTAGATTTTTGGACTATACTATATTGTATATATTATACATGAACTCATCAAAACTCTCAAGTTTTATTATATATGTACGAGGACCATTTGATAGATGAAGACATTAATATTTCAACAAAGGAAAAAAAAGACTATTTACAAATTTCAGACAATACCATATATGGAATGGACCCGTCACAATTCTTAGTAGACCTATAACTAAAATATTAATATTTTTAAAAAATATATATCAAATATATTTAAAATAAGCAAGTGTCCTTCTTCAAAGTATTAATTATTAAGAATGTATTTATTAAATATTTTAATTGATATATTTTTAGCACATATTTTAGCCGACTGTCACTTTTTAAAGTCAAGTTAAACAAATATATTTTTACATCAAGTCAATAACTCGTGTTCATTAACTCACTAGTTTGATTTTATTTCCAAATTATTCTTCGAGTCATCGGGGCATGCTAAAAGAACAGGGGCACTGAAGATTTTCCAATCAATGTGCTTGAATTTACAGCCACATTTGACCCATGAACCAGGAGCATAGAAGCCCATACAAAGCCCAAAGCTCATTATTCTTCACAATTATTATGAATTGATGGAAAGCATTCCCCCGTTATCTTTATGGCAATGCAATTATAGAAGGAATATGAATGATTCAATATCCTACGTCCATCAATCTTCATTCCTCGATCATAAAAAATATACCCGTTAATAAAGTTGTGACAATCATGAAGATGCAATTTTCTTTTTTTAATTCCTGAAATCCCCGACATAGGGCATATACACTTTGCTACATAATTATAGTAAACGACAAGACAGACAGCAAACCGAACACGTGCTACCCTAGTTAATCTTAAATAAATTACCCAAACTCCGTACCCACAAATTGACAAAATATCATAACAGAGATTCTCGTCCCATTACTAAGTAACACCCCACGGGATTCTCCAAAGACAAACTTAATAAACTCATCACAACCGTTGGTCTCTTCTTTTCCGTTCCGTTGCGATTTAAAAATTCCTAGGGTGATCCTCATCTAATTAATTCTGTAACTTCCACATTCTGAACGTCTGATTTCAGTATTTAATTATTAGTTAGTTCCGAGTTTACTGCTTGCAAATCAGAACTGGCCATGATAGATACGGTAGTCGTTTTCAAGTACACATCACGATGTGATTTGTCAAATCATAGTTACTGTGTGTGTGTCTTTGCGCTTGGCGGTGGGTTCCAGTACTGCAACATTAGCTATCTGATTGGTGAGTGCATGTCACGCGTCAGAAAGCTAACACCATGAGTAACATCTTTGAAATTGACTCGGTTAACTTTCGTGAATTATCCGAAGTGCTCTAAAGATTTCCTTAAACCCATCACGAAAGGGCTTTCCTTTATCTTCTACACTCAGCTTTCCACTTTTTTTCACTTGCAGAGGCAGCAGCAACAACTGAAAATGTTAACAAACCCGCTTTGAATTTTAACATTTCGGAGCAGTAGAAGCTGCTGCAATGAATTTAAGACAAAGACAGTACCCCACGCGCGGGAGAGATGAACTCCACGCGCCTCCGTCTCCTCCTCCACCACCGCCAACGCCTGAAGTTTACAACATAATTCCCATCCATGACCTCTTATCTGATCATCCGTCTCTGAGATACCCAGAAGTAAGAGCAGCTGCTGCCGCTTTACGCGACGTTATTGACCTCCGGAAGCCGCCGTTTATTACATGGGACCCGCATATGGACCTTCTTGACTGGCTGGGTTACTTTTTCGGGTTCCAGAACGACAACGTTCGGAACCAGCGGGAACACCTGGTGCTCCACCTCGCCAACGCCCAAATGCGTCTCCAACCGCCGCCGTCTTCGCCGGGCATACTCGAACCAAACGTCCTTCGAAGATTCCGGAAAAAGCTGCTCCACAACTATACATCTTGGTGCTCGTTTTTAGGCCGAAAGTCACAGATCAGTCTTTCTAGTCGCCGTGACGAGAAAAATCTCCGACGAGAGCTTCTTTACGTTTCGCTTTACTTGCTAATCTGGGGTGAGTCAGCAAACTTACGTTTCGTACCAGAATGCATTTGTTACATTTACCATCACATGGCAATGGAATTAAATTACGTTCTTGATGATAAAATAGATGAAAATACGGGTAGGCCGTTTTTACCTTCGATTACAGGGGATTGTGCGTTTTTGAGGTATGTGGTTATGCCCATTTATCAGACGATTAAGACTGAGGTGGAGAGTAGTAGGAATGGAAAGGCACCGCATTCTGCTTGGAGGAACTATGATGATATAAATGAATATTTTTGGAGTAGGAGGTGTTTTAACGGGGTTGAAATGGCCAATTGATTATGGGAGTAATTTTTTCGTGACGGGTAGAGGTAAGAGAGTGGGAAAGACGGGGTTTGTGGAGCAACGGTCCTTTTGGAATGTGTTTAGGAGTTTTGATAAGCTTTGGGTTTTGTTGATACTGTTTTTGCAGGCTTCTGCTATTGTTGCTTGGGTGGGTACTGACTATCCTTGGCAAGCCTTGGATAGTCGTGATGTTCAGGTTGAGTTATTGACTGTTTTTATCACTTGGGGCGGCCTTAGATTTTTGCAGTCGTTGCTTGATGCAGGGACTCAGTATAGTTTGGTTTCAAGGGAGACAATGTGGCTTGGTGTGAGGATGGTTTTGAAAAGTCTTGTTGCCTTGACATGGACTGTTGTGTTTGGTATATTTTACGGGAGGATTTGGAGTCAAAAGAATGCTGATGGGAGGTGGTCCTATGAGGCAAATAGGAGGATTATAGCATTTCTTGAGGCTGTGTTGGTGTTTGTTATACCAGAGTTGATGTCAATAGTGCTGTTCGTTCTTCCTTGGATAAGGAATTGGATTGAGGAGTTGGATTGGACTATTTTGTACTTGTTGACATGGTGGTTCCACACACGGATTTTTGTGGGTCGTGGTCTACGGGAAGGGCTTGTTAATAATTTCAAGTACACAGTGTTCTGGATTGTTGTATTGGTCTCTAAGTTTTCGTTTAGTTACTTCTTTCAGATCAAGCCACTTGTTGGCCCAACAAAGGCACTTTTGAAATTAAGTAAAGCAGACTACAGTTGGCACGAGTTTTTTGGTAGCACAAATATAGTTGCTGTTGTTTTGTTGTGGGTTCCTGTTATTTTGGTTTATTTAATGGACCTGCAAATTTGGTATTCGATATTTTCGTCAATTGTTGGTGCAACAATTGGGTTGTTTTCACATTTGGGTGAGATTAGAAATATTGAGCAGCTTCGGCTTAGGTTTCAGTTCTTTGCTAGTGCCATGCAGTTTAACCTAATGCCAGAAGAGCAGCTACTAAGTCCAAAGGCAACATTGGTGAAGAAGCTTCGTGATGCAATCCACCGATTCAAGCTGCGGTATGGACTTGGTCAGGCATACAATAAGATGGAATCAAGCCAAGTGGAAGCCACCCGGTTCGCATTGATATGGAACGAGATAATCTTAAGTTTCAGGGAGGAGGATCTTATCAGTGACAGAGAGCTTGAGCTCTTGGAGCTGCCACCTAATTGTTGGAACATTAGGGTTATTCGCTGGCCGTGTGTCCTCCTCTGCA
Organism: Melia azedarach; assembly: GCA_028052125.1. Lineage (NCBI taxonomy): Eukaryota > Viridiplantae > Streptophyta > Magnoliopsida > Sapindales > Meliaceae > Melia > Melia azedarach. The sequence goes on from CM051406.1 coordinate 9,581,825, forward strand.
ATGAGCTGCTGCTAGCTCTCAGCGAGGCAGTAGAGCTGGCTGATGCACCTGACAGGTGGCCTTGGTTGAAGATATGTAAGAATGAGTACAGGCGGTGTGCTGTCATTGAAGCTTATGATAGCATCAAGAGCTTGCTTCTCCTTGTTGTTGAATATGGCACAGAGGAGAATGCAATTATTACAACACTTTTCACAGAGATAGAAAACTATATGCAGATTGGGAAGTTCACCGAGGACATACAAGATGATCGTGCTACCAAAAATGCATGCCAAATTAATATTATTAGTTGAGCTTCTTATGAAGCCAAAGAAGGATCTCAGTAAGGCAGTGAATATACTGCAGGCCTTATATGAACTCTCTGTTCGAGAATTTCCTAGGGTGAAAAGGCCTACTGCTCAATTAAGGCAGGAAGGTCTGGCCCCACGTAGTTCTGCCACTGATTCAGGGCTACTCTTTGAAAATGCCGTGATGTTTCCCGATGCTGAAGATACATTCTTCTATAGGCAGCTACGACGTTTGCACACTATTCTTTCTTCAAGAGACTCAATGCACAATGTACCAGTGAATATTGAGGCAAGAAGACGTGTTGCTTTCTTTAGCAATTCTCTCTTTATGAACATGCCCCGTGCACCCTATGTTGAGAAAATGTTGGCTTTCACTGTTTTAACCCCATATTATGATGAAGAAGTGGTGTATGGCAAAGAAATGCTTAGAAGTGAGAATGAAGATGGCATTTCCACCCTATTTTATCTGCAGAAGATCTATGATGATGAGTGGAAGGAATTTTATGGAGAGAATGCGCAGAGAAGGCATGGAGGATGATGATGAAATCTGGTCAAAAAAGGCAAGGGATCTCCGCCTTTGGGCATCGTACAGAGGCCAGACTTTATCTCGTACAGTTAGGGGAATGATGTATTACTATAGGGCTCTCAAGATGCTTGCTTTTCTTGATTCTGCATCAGAGATGGACATAAGGATGGGATCACAAGAACTTAGCTTCTCATGGTTCATCGAGCCATAACAGAAGTTTGGATGGACCTGGACTGCCACCTTCAAAGAAACTTCTTAGAGCAGAAAGTGGTGTTAGGCTTTTGTTCAAGGGACATGAGTATGGGAGTGCTATGATGAAGTTCACATATGTGGTTACTTGTCAGGTCTATGGGCAGCAGAAAGCGAAGGGAGACGCTCGTGCCGAGGAGATTTTATATTTGTTGAAAAACAATGAGGCCCTTCGGGTTGCCTATGTTGATGAGGTTCACTTTGGGAGGGATTTGGTTGAGTATCATTCAGTTCTCTGTGAAGTATGATCAGCAGTTGCAGAGTGAGGTGGAGATATATCGGATTAAGTTGCCCGGTCCCCTTGAAGCTAGGGGAAGGCAAACCGGAAAACCAAAACCATGCCATAATCTTTACTCGGGGTGATGCAGTTCAAACCATTGACATGAACCAAGACCATTATTTCGAAGAGGCACTCAAGATGCGTAATTTGTTGGAAGAATTCAATAATTATTATGGGATTAGAAAGCCAACCATATTGGGAGTCCGGGAGAATATCTTTTCTGGTTCTGTTTCCTCTCTGGCCTGGTTTATGTCTGCCCAGGAAACGAGTTTTGTGACCCTTGGGCAGCGTGTTCTGGCTAACCCTTTGAAGGTGCGAATGCACTATGGTCACCCTGATGTGTTTGACCGATTCTGGTTCTTGCCTCGAGGCGGACTAAGCAAGGCTTCTAGAGTAATCAACATAAGTGAGGATATATTTGCTGGTTTCAATTGTACACTGCGAGGTGGTAATGTAACACACCACGAATATATACAGGTGGCCAAGGGAAGGGACGTTGGGTTAAACCAGATCTCCATGTTTGAGGCCAAGGTTGCCAGTGGCAATGGTGAGCAGGTATTGAGCAGAGATGTATACCGGTTGGGTCATAGATTGGACTTCTTCCGAATGCTCTCTTTTTTCTATACTAGTATTGGTCACTACTTCAACTCAATGATGGTGGTCTTAACTGTTTACACATTGTTATGGGGCCGTCTTTATCTTGCTCTTAGTGGGGTTGAGAGGGCAGCCAAGAAAAGTAGCAACAATGTGGCCTTGGGTACAATTCTGAATCAGCAGTTTGTCATCCAGCTTGGCCTGTTCTCTGCTCTTCCGATGATCGCTGAAAACTCACTTGAGCATGGGTTTCTTTCAGCTGTTCGGGACTTCTTAACTATGCAATTGCAGCTTGCATCATTTTTTTATACGTTTTCTTTGGGAACTCGAGCCCATTTCTTTGGTAGGACTATTCTTCATGGGGGTGCTAAGTATCGAGCCACTGGGCGTGGATTTGTGGTTCAGCATAAGAGCTTTTCCTGAGAACTATAGGCTGTATGCTCGAAGCCATTTTGTGAAGGCAATTGAGCTTGGAGTTATTTTGATTGTGTATGCTTTCCACAGCCCTCTGGCCAAGGATGCTTTTGTTTATATAGCCATGACAATTACGAGTTGGTTCCTTGTTGTGTCATGGATAATGTCCCCCTTCATCTTCAACCCTTCGGGATTTGACTGGCTGAAGGCTGTCTATGACTTTGATGATTTTATTAATTGGATATGGTACCGCGGCGTTTTCACAAAAGCAGATCAGAGCTGGGAAACATGGTGGTATGAGGAACAGGACCATCTGAGGACAACTGGTCTTTGGGGAAAGCTGTTGGAGATTATCCTAGATCTTCGTTTCTTCTTCTTTCAGTATGGGATTGTGTATCAGCTGAGAATTACTGGTGGAAACACCAGTATAGCTGTTTACTTGCTATCTTGGATATGCATAGTTGTGGCAGTTGGGATTTATATTATCATAGCTTATGCTCAGAATAAATATGCTGCAAAGGATCACATCTACTATCGTCTAGTTCAATTGCTAGTCATTTTGCTGGTAGTACTAGTGGTTGTCATATTGCTGAAGTTCACCAAATTCCAGTTTCTTGATTTTGTGACAAGTCTCTTGGCATTCATCCCCACAGGATGGGGCCTGATATTGATTGCGCAGGTTCTTAGACCTTTTTTACAGTCCACTGTGGTCTGGGATACGGTGGTTTCCTTGGCTCGGCTGTATGATTTGCTGTTTGGAGTAATTGTCATGGCTCCTGTGGCATTGCTTTCATGGTTGCCTGGATTTCAGTCTATGCAGACAAGGATTCTGTTTAATGAAGCATTCAGCAGGGGTCTGCAGATTTCTCGTATTCTTACTGGGAAAAAATCTAACTGATTGATGATTTTGTGGTAAATTTCTATCTCATTGTTTCTTGAAAGTCTATATCTAACCTTAGCTCTTGTTCATTAATAATTTGAGGTTGATGCAATTGAACATTTACCTCGGAATCGAATTAACCCCCTACATGCTTACAAGCAATTTATCATAATGTTGTCATTGATGTTATCCATGACATTACTTGTTTCAGGTAATCCAGTGGAACATAGTTTGAACTACGGAGGCAGATAGATAGACTGGCCCTTATTTCTGCTAACAGTCTTAAAACATTACTTGTTTCAGGTAATCCAGTGGAACATAGTTTGAACTACGGAGGCAGATAGATAGACTGGCCCTTATTTCCGCAAACAGTCTTAAAACAAATCTTACTGTGGCATCCAGTTATCTTGTGGGCAACGAGGAATGTAAAACTTCTGGTTCTTTTGTATCTGATTGCATTCTCAGATTCCAATCCTGCTTCAGATCTTTATCTTGCACAGCAACTTTGTGGTTGTTTGGGTACAACTTTTGGTTAAATTATTTTACCTCACGGTTCTGTATATATGGATAGCCATGTACAGTGGTAGCTTTTGTGATAGTTTCACTGTAGTATTCAATGGCATTTTCACTAATTTTCAAACCACTTTATTTTGCTGGTTGCTTTGACGTGTATAACTGTTTGAATCCTTCTGCGGAAATGAATATTCAGGTTCTAATGAAATCTAATGATCAGTATGAATTTTCATTTCAAAACGTACCATGAACATCTTTAAATTTGTCAACTATCTATATTTCCATTAAAAGAAACAGTTTGAGAGAGATTGTACATGAAAAAAATTGAACTGGATTCTGGCAATATGCAAAATGAGAAAGGGTTGTAATTGCTGTGCAATGAAATGAGTTTTCAATTATCAAGAAGTAAAAATATTTTTGTGAACAGGTTCTTGCAATTCCACATTGCTAACTACAGGAATTTTTTCATACACACAACTTTCTCTAAACCTTCTGGGAAGAAAGCACCGTCCACCAAATTGTTGCTGCACGTAAATGAGAGCAGCAAACAGCAAACCTCCACAGGGTATGATGATGTCCCAAGCCGTCGAGTAGAAATCCATTTTGTGATTTGCATAAATGTAAGACCAATCAAGGTACCAACTAGACCTATGAGTTCTATAAAGATCATATGCATGAGGCAGCAGACGAACAATGGTGGTTCCAATGTAAAAAGGAGCAGCAAGAACCTTTTCTGATGAGTTGAAGAACAGATTGAGCAGGATCTGTGGGAGCAAAAAGCCATCAAGGATCAAGCCAGCATAAGATTTAAGATCACCCCAAAGAGAACGCTGCTGGTAGAAGCTTGGACGGCGAGGATGGTGAGGTCGTATGTGACGATGTACGAGATATGGTCCATGGGAAGAATTCCTCGATTGATACACAACCCAAGCAATCAACCCACCAGCAAGATACAATGGTAACGTTGCACATAAAACTTTTTTCTCGGAAATCCATACCTCCTTTTGGCTTCCATCACCTTGTCTTGCATACCAAGTTAGTTGGAGAAGTCGGAACTGCAGAAGGAAAGCTACCATTGTTACCACCCTTACAATTATTTCATTTGCTTCGAGCCACCCACCACTGCCAATAAAAAGATTCTGCTGGTTCCGGTTTGCCTTAAATAAGGCCTCAAAGTTCAACAACAAAGGAACCATGTATCTCAGAGTAAGAATGACAAGCATCACAACAGAGATGAAGGGAAGCACATCAGGGTGCTTCTTAACATAAAAGAGCTGCAAGCCCACAAAGACGCATGCAAGTGTATTTGATATAAGAACCATGGCAATCTCTAAATCCATTCTCCAAATGGATTCTTCAGCTTGGCTTGTGTAAATTGAACTTGAAGACAATTCAAGACGTCCAAAATAAAGAGGGTCTGACTTTTCCCGTTTGCTTTCAATTGTTCCCTTGACATTTTCACTACCCTCTGCATTTAATGCACGAAACTGGAAGTTGACAGCGATCTCGCAATCAATTAAATCATTTTTTGCCAATTTCATTTCTTGATAACTTGACCTTAAATTGCGACACCCTACCATGCACAAGATACCCATATCACTATCATACACTCCTTCAGCCGAAATTTCAATAGTTTCAGATATTGGACCACCACCGAACTTGAATCCAGATGGAGGTGTGATGCTTATCTTGTAGCTAATGTTTAGCATATTGCTGTGGTTACTTGGCTGAACAACAGACACACTGTGCATCAGCAATGGCCGCGAATGTAGGTTCCCAGATAACTGGTGCTGATACGGCTGATCACTCACAAACAGTGGAGAAGAGAAACCCTGTTGATGTTTGTCCTTCACTATTTTTTACATATATACCAAACCTCATGTCTACAGAATTCACATTGGGGTATGTCTTTCCCTTGCGTTTAACATTATTCTTATTTGCACAAGATCTGTTAGCAACATCAACCATAGTATACTGGTATTTGAAGCCAGAGAGACCCATCAATACTTCCTGAGAACTTCCAAGCTCAAGTTTACCGAAGTACGCCGGATCATTCTCACTTCTGTTGCTCCAAATTTGTCCCAAAATTGAACTTCTGTTTGTTATGGAAAAAATTGCAGGGAATCTCAGACTCAACCTAACCGAGCAATCTCCTATATAAGCATTAGTCACAGGTTCAGTGAAATTCAAGATCCGACATGCAATACCATGTAGCTGATTCTTCTTAGCATTCCAAGTCCCCTCAGCAAATAATGTGGTCTTCGGATCCAAAGGAAATCTTGCAGGCGTAGTGCTAGAGTTTGAAAACCCCAATAACATCAGCATTTTTTGCTCGTTCACACACCTAACCTTTCTTAAATACATAACACTTGGTAAGTAACCAACATCCTTGGTGACAGGGCTGCAACTAATATTGTCCCGATAACAGTCACTACTATATTCCAATTCAAACTTAAAATTAGCTAAAGTGAATACTGAACAAATGCCTTCATTAACATTATTCATGGAGAAACTACTTTCTCTATCAATTCCATCCTCAAACTCATGTTCATTTATTTTATCTATCAATGTAAACTCATAAGGCCTCTCCTCAAAATGAGCCACACCCAATACTGAAACCGGCTTAAAGTAACCCTCACTACCTTCAAGATCCACACTTTCCAAAACCCCACTTACCAGACTGTCAGAAACACTCAAATTTGATTTACTAGAATAATTAAGCTTCAAAACGACATTTAAATTCTCCAACTTACCTGAATTTGTACGAGTTGATCCCGATCCAACCATACACAGCTTCCCATCAGCTTCGGACCAGAACCCACTCAGCCAAAATGTCGCAACACCCCGCCGCACGGGAATCCTCGGCCCCTGGTAAACAACTTGCCGCAATTTCCGTAACCTCATCAAATTAGCATCGTATTTTCTCGGGATCACGACATTCAATCTAGCATCAACCTTGAACACAGTGTGGTTAACAGTTCTGCGCTCACCGTGCGGACTAAATGTAACGGATTTGGGCCGGCCGGTCTTCTCATAACTGAAAAAGGGATCGCCACCAGAGAAAAACGCGGTGGTTAAGGAGAGGGACGGGTAAGCGCTTCTTTGCAAGAAATCGTTACCGTCAACAGGTGATTCTGGAACTATGTTATTGCAGTATTTGGAGTATTGGATTTGTGAGTTTGTATTGGGGTGTGGAGTGTAAGATGTGGCGGTTATAGTGAGGAGGGAAATAGTGAAAAGGAGGAGAAGGCGGCGGCGGTGGCCGAGAAAATTTGATGGGCATTTATGGGTTTTTGGAGGGTTTACTGGGGAAAATTCAGAAATGAAATTTGGCTCCATTGATGACGGATGGAATTAGAGAAACAACATCCAATCAGCCAAAGTTGCAAATTATAGGTGGCTGTCTGCATTATGCCAGAAATGTGTAGTCGGACCGGAAGATCTTAAGGCTGTGTTTGGTTTCCATTGACTACTTCTCTGGCATTTTAGGCCCAGCCCACTTATGATATACTTGTTTAAAAATTACTTGAAATGTGTTATATTTTCTTTCCACATCAATAATGCATTTGAAGAAAATGGTTATATAGCATTTGATAATTTTAAATATATCCTAAAGCCCAAATTTATACAAATATTTTGTTTTTTTTAGAGAAATAAGGAATGTTAAGTTTTCTTTCGGGTTAGGCAAGATATCTGATTGAAATTGTAAATCTTGTATTATGTGCACCAAAGGCCATGAGTTCACATGGGAAAACATAAAATGTACATTGGTATTTCGATTTGAGAAATGATCTTCGTTAAGATATCCCTAATATAGCATTAGTCATTCTATATTATGAAGCTTGTCATAATAAGCAAGAGTATGAATTAATTTACTTGCATACAAGGGTTGGTGACAGCTATAGCTTCTCTTAGTCCATTCTCTTTTGAGTGCAATTACCCCTCAATTTTCCAAATCTTTTCATTTAAATATTGCTTTCACATTCTTGTTCCCAAGTCATAAATTAGAAATACCTTATACCTCATTTGGTGGCTTCAAGAATATGCCATGCTTTAATCAAAATCATAATCTAAAATGAAACTTATAATAGTGAATGTGAGTGGTGAATAGTGCCAACTTTTGAGAAGCATCTCATAACAGCCTCAGAATCTTATAGCTCAAGTGACCGAAATGTGTAAAACATGAGGTCATGAACAGAAGAAATAGATAAAATTGTGCAGCCGTATAAACAGATTCTAAAAGTTTAAGGCACACCAATCAAACCATTGTTTCTTCATTATTTTGCATTTGTGCAACACATTATATTACAGCAGCACAAGCTTATTCAGGCATTCTTATAATATATATAATACAAGCTCAACAACCATGAAAACACAACACCAAAGATTGAGCTTTTGCCAATCATTCATATTGATATTTTACAAATTAATTCACAGGATAGGAATGTATTAATAAGATAAAGTAGTGTTTCATTTTACTTGAAGCTCTGCAGGACATTCATTTTTCTGGCTCAATAAACTGCTGCAGTCGATTCCCTTACCAGAAAAAGCCTCCACAAGCTTTGGGTATAACTTAGCAAGCATGATTTTGAAACCCATAGAACATCCCTTGGAGTTTTCTCCATCCTCTTTCTGCACAAAAGCAGATCCTACTGGAGCTCCTTCCATGTATGCCTTGCAAGTCGATAAAATATATTGGGAGCGTCGACTGAAATGCTCCTCCAAAAGATCCTTAAAATGCTGCATCAACACAAATCAACCATTTCTAAGAATTTTTGTATTCAAATACAACTTTTACACAATATTTCATCAAGAATTGAAGATAACCAACATAAATTTCTCAGACCTGGTAAAGCAAAATCCAAAGTTTAAGGCTTTACCTGGGGTGGCCTGTGGAGCAAGTAAAGCATGGACCTGCAGGTGACCAAGAAAGCATTTTCATTATAACTAACTGAGTTTTTCTCTCCCTCAGCTCTTCCCAACTGCTTATCATATCCAGCCTCATTGAAATAAGGCTTCTCATTGAGCACCAGAGCCTGGAGAGACAGAAGAACTTGAAGAATGGTGGAATTTCCCGGATTCCACACCTCAGTTCCTGTACCACTCCAAGTATTGAGAAGACTGAGACACACCTTCCCAGACTCGTACAAGTTAGGGTTGACTCGGAGTCCACCAGATATATAGTGTAGCAACTACATAGAAATAATTTTGTTCAGATATAAGTCACCTAGAAAAATGGGACTTATGTGATCGAAAAGAAATAAACTTTTAAAGTGTTTGAAAACTCGTGTGCAGAGCACATTTTACTGCATAGAAAAATGATAATGTTCGAAAAAAGCAGTATTGTATTCGTTCAACCAAAGTTGGGCGTACACAGAGAAGCAGTGATTTATTCAAGCATGAACAATAAGTGGAACAACATTATGAATAAAACTTACAGGCGGCTCATAAGGATACTCTGGAGGAAGAAAGATGTCAAAGAAGAAAAGTCCATCATGATATGGAGTTCCCGGTGCACCAACAATGGCTGCCCGTATGAGATCCATCCTATCCTCATAGATGCGGACATAGATTGTTTCTGTTCAGTACACAAAGTCTCATAAGAAATTGCCAGACAGAAAATTGCAATGGTTTGACATTGAATTGGACATTCCAGTTTTATGTGTCAACAGTTCACAGATGTAACTAACATAGCTTCAAAGTTAAAAAAATACTGAAGCAGCATTCATATAAAAGGAAAAAGTGCTAACCAGGGAGATTTCTCTCTAGAATGCTCCACTCTTGCTGAACCTTCTTCACCCAAGATCTTTTTACCTGTAGGGAAAAAGGGAAAAGTGAAAAAAAAAGGATTATTCAGACCATTTGGTAGCGTCAACCTGTGTGTTTGCAGAGATAATTGTGCCCTGTTTCTGACCTGAGAAAATGCCAATCCCTTGCTGGCACCAAGAAAGTGGTGGTCTGAGCAGTCGCTGACCATATCAAACTGCCTGAAGTTATCCAACTTCTGCAAATCTGTTGACAGTAGAAATTCTTCTTTCTCCTGATTCTCTTCAACTTCCTGAATTAAATTTTTATTTCCAAAAGTCTCCAACTCACTCGGATGTGGTTCATTGCAGACATTGCAAGTATCTACTTCTTTCTGAAGCAGAATCTCAGACTCATTTGCATCTTCAGTTATCTGACCAGAAGACAGAGAGCCTGACTGTGACGTGGAACCAAGGGCTCCAAACAATCCTGTTGCAATACTCATGAAAAATCCAATGGCAGCACAAGGAAGAGAAAAGGAACTTGACTCCCATGAGAACTTTTTGCAGACTTCACTGGCACCATCAGAATTCAGCAGATTCTGAGCAGACAAACAGAACCACTATTCAGCTTGTGGAGAGTAATTAAAATAACACAAATTATCTTCTCAATATAGTTATTCCTGAAATTTCCAAATTACTGATGTTCTTGCTTAATTTTAATGTCATTGTCTCCTCTGACTTTCTTTACACAATATAAAATGCTCGTAATTTCAAATTTGGATAGTTCTGCAAGACCATGTGATCATGTGTGTGAGTGAGTGAGACTACGAGTGAGAAAGAGGGAGGGAGGGAGGGAGAAGTTACCATTTGTCCTGGGCCTGAATATTGTTTGTCAGGGGTCTCTTGATTCAATTCTTCAACATTATCTTCATGGAGCTCAGAGGTTGTAGCTGAACCTTCATATTTATCAATCCCATAAATTTCATTAGGGCCAACCTGTAACAATGCCCAAATATAAATTTAAGGGTGCTGAACCCTAATCAATACCACCTAATCATGCAGAATTCAGAATACCCAATCAATGAGAAACTGGTTTATTAAGTGGCTGAGCTGATGAATGATGTGAAACTTTTGCTGTTTTACCTAGTATTGCAGCTATTATACAAGCTCAAAATTTTCATATGGAACATCAAATTTAAATATTGCATTCCAAGTTTGCTTAAAGAACTCTATCCTCAGGTTCAGTCTGCAAGAACAGTTCACAAAATTTCCCAGCAACTTATAATGAAGGTAAAATGTACAATGTAATGGCCCACGTCCAGTATAAACTTTCACTGCCAAATCTCATTGACTATGTCATGTATTAATTAAAGCATATGCAATGACAAACATAGAATATATCCAAGAATAATCAAACAGAGAATATGATTCAAGTATGGCATACCTTGGTCTTAAAACCAGTAGCCCATCTCACCTCCACAGCACCATCTTTAAAGCCTATAACAATGCCAATGCAAGATGGGTAATTTTTATCAGGGAAATCATTCTGATCCCAATCACAGTTCTTGCCTTCCAAATCCTCCTCCTTACCTATGCCAAATTGATTTTGGGCCAACTTAAACACAACATCCCCATAACAATAGGAAAAGTCTGGGTGCTCAACCAGTTCATAAGCACTCAGAGTTTCCTCTGTCTGGTCTATATCAGAATCAGTTGCTTCATTCATGGCCTTAGTCCATTGCACTCTTACAGTCTTTTCATTTGCATCCACACCCCGAACAACCCCCCATCTTTGACCATTAGATATATGTGGATCATCAGATATATCTTTTTCCAGCACAAATTGGCCTGGCCAAAATTCATGAGAATTTACAACACTAACAGGGAGCAGAGTCTGAGAGTCCAAATCCAAAGAGCAGCTACCATCCTGCCACAGGACATCAACCGTGCTCTTTGTTTTCACAATAACAAAAATCTCTGCCAAATTTGAACTAAGGTTTCCTCTCTTAAGTCCTCTTTTTTCTAATTTTTTGTAGTTACCAGTAGATGAATTGATAAAAGTTGGCTCCATGCTAACCTTGCAGTCAGCAGTTGGAAGCATACACCAGTCACCAAGCTGCCAGTTTGCATGGGAAAACCCTGACAGCAAAGTCAAGTTTTTCGAGTTTTGAAGATGTGATGGAGCAGCTACATTCAGATCACAACCCATGAGAGCTGAGGCAAGCCAATCAACATACACCAGACCTGCATCTACTTCACAAACGGTTCCCTCAACTTGACTTTCCCTCCAAGCACCACATAACCACTTCACTGATTTAGAAACATTTGAGGGCCTAACCCTCACTCTCTGTCCTGGATAGTATGGGTACTGTGAATCTTCAAGCAAGTTGGTAAAAACAGGTAAGAGCTTTTCTTGATCCACGGGCAATGACCTCACACTTGGACCCATCGTCAAAAACAATAGTGACAGAATCAACTACTTTGTCAACCCTGCCAAGCCATGCACCATGCACCACATAATCCCCCACAGAAATGGAGCGGATCTTTAAAATATTTTTGGAGTTTACATCTCTTATGATATTTCCATGAATATTCTCCAAGTCAACAAGTAGATTAATGTTAATCACTCTACCCATTTGTCCAGATGGATCTGTTACAGAGCACACCATGTCCCCATGTGTAAATCCCCGGTCAAACGAGAGGAAATCGTCTATTTTTCCAATGCTCTCCTCCAGGCTTGATAAAATGTGCGCAGCCTGTCCCCCAAACAAAAAGTCAATTTCCTCCTGCCCCTCACTGCTGCCACTCTCACTAGAGCTCTCCCACTCAGAGTCACTGAGGAGGATATTCATCATTCAAATGCCTTACAAAAGAGATATTTCTACAACATATTAGCTTACCCTGAAAGCCATAATTATAAAGAAGACAAACAAGTTAGCAACAGAGTGAACCATAAATTGCCCATCAGTAAAAAATTCTCACCTCAATCACCGAAAGAGATGAAATCTAAATTTATATGTTCTGGTGCAGAATTTGCCCAAATATTTTGAAAAATCTTCACAGAGTATCAGAACAGGGGTTCACCAGGGATAAAAGAAAAGCACATGTACCTGCATGGAAATTCTAATTCTAGTAAGAGATGAAACATAACAAAAAGCAATTACAAACAACATTTCATTTTTGAGCTACTTCAGGTTTTTCAACACTTCTTTTAGCACACAACTATAAAGCAGCAGCATAAAAGAGTAGGAATGAAGAGAGGTACCATCAACTTTGCACCCTCTTGAAGAAATTGAATCTTCCAACAGCCCGCCAGTTAAGATCTTAGAGTATAGCAATAGAGGTCTGTTGTTGTTTGTCAATGCCAAAGGATGACACGTGCATACACGGCTATGATAATTAGTATGATTCTGTGTAATGAGTCTAGAATTAAAGATCTTCCAACTGAGAAATCAACACCCCCAACAGGATATTTTGACTTGAAAATTGGAGATCTAATGCCAAAGGAGATTTGCCCCCGAAGGGATAACAGGAGTCAACTAAGGACTCCCGAGAGGGATAATAGGAGTCAACAAGGACTCCTAATGCCAAAGGAGATTTGCCCAATGAATGGACTGAAGTTTCCACAGGGTGAAACTTCAAAAATCAGACTTCCCAACAGCAGAAGTATCAAAGATGTACAACTGCTGGATGAGATTGCTCCAACAGGTCGAAGTGAAACCTTAGTGCCAAAGGAGATATGCCCTGCAGCAGTTGTGGAGTTCCAATAACAGATGATAGATTTCCAGTCAAAGATGGATTCCCTCAATTAGCCATCGACAAGGAAAGTATCAAACCAAAGAAAACAAAAAAAAGTTTTGCCAAACGAGATTTGCCCTATGTGGACAATATAGATTTAAAAAATTGGCTTCCTACAGAAACCAAAATATATATTGCCAAAGGAGATTTGCCCCAAAAGGAAGCCAGAGATTCTGTCACTTCAACCACTGCAAATGATCTTGAATAGCAAGTTGAACTGAATATCAGCGAGGACCAAGATTCATCACATCTGAGCTGCCCAACAAAAACAACTAATCGGCAGCATATCTAGCAGCTTCTTCTAAATAATCTTGGTCCTGTATTATAAGATCCTTCAAAGAGAGCTATCCCAATAGTCACTTTTCTTTTCCAAAAGTCAAGCAAGCTCCTTTGACCTTGTATAACATCTGAACCTGCATCAACAATTACACCTTAATATTTGCACTAAGACCTTTCAATATCAACAGATAATAAGAAAGAGCAAACAACAGAATGCAATTTCAAACATAACTTCCAATATCCTCTCTTCTGGAAAAATATATCCTTATGAAAATATGAAAGTAATTTTACTTCTAAAGCTTAGTTTGCACATTTTTCAGCAGATAAAAAAAGGCACCTGAAATGAAATTAATTATAAACTAAAGATATGAATTTTCTTTGAAGGAATTTAACAAATAATTATCATAATATCGGTCTCCAAAAAGATAACTCAATAGAACTCGAATTTTCTTAGAATTCTTTCTAGCAAGCATATTCAAGTTCAAGTTGAAAGTCACATCTATGAACAAGCAGTATGGAAACATGTTCAATTTATGTTCATAATAGAACTTTCCTATCAAAAAGCATCAACCGACATAGAGAGACCAGAATTACATTAAGCAACAAAGATTCAAAATTGGCTACCCCTTCCTGTATGTATTTTTCTCATACAGACTTCAATTTCAAAAGACTATATCTTTTAACACCTTCATAGACATAATCATGAATAACCGCATACCAAACTTGTGCTTCCTCAAAACATTCAAACCCCACCAAAAGTTAACAAAAAAGTTTAAACTTCAAAATTTTAACTTTCCAATAATTTCAAGCCATGAGAAACAATCCAACAGGATTAACATAACAAATAAGAGAGAGCTAACAACAATAATTAGACCATATTCACCAATCCCAACGATAAACATGAAATTCAAGCAAAAGAAAAGATTCAAAAAGAACAAATTATTAGAAAAGAACTATACCATTTATAGACTCTGGTAAGTGGTAATCCCTGGTTTCACAAAGGCTGGGAAAAACCAGCATAAAGTCTGCATGAGCCTATCAAAAGAACTCGACCCAGAACATAAAATAACAATAAAAAGTCTTTGCCAAGATTTTTCTCTCAATTTCCTGCAGTTTCTTTCCAGCCAAGAAACTGAAGGACAGCGCAGGAGGGAAAAAGGTGGGAAATTCAGAGAGGCTCAGAACGTCCTCCCCGAATCCCACCCATCACGCCATTAACGAAGCTTGAAAACATTGCACAGTTATTACACACAGTGAAGTCTCTGTTCTTTCCCTTCTCTATGGGAATTCGTGATTCGTTGGGCGTTGGCTGCAGTGACTTGTCTTTTAGAGTTCTTTCACATCTCGATTGGATATAACAGCCTGTTAGTGTTATGTATGCAACTCCTTCGGGAAAGAATATACCAACAGTATCAGACAAAATACTGTACGGCTACAACTAACAGTTAAACTGCTGAAATATCTATATTACCCTTCTCACTTTTAATTTTATTTCTATTTTCCTTTATAATATAATATAATTAAAAAACGAATAAATATATATGCTCTCTGCATTAGGCTGTGTAATTTTTTAAAATTTCTTGGCCCTTTTGATGTTTGATTTCATAAAATGATACTCTCTTCTTTGTCTATAAAGTTAGCACGTGGCATGCAACATAAATCAAATTTGGCAGCACATTCAAACAAAAAAAAAATTTCCAACAATTCCATCAAGTGTCGACCCACAACAAAAATAGAAGCAAAAAATTACTTGATATTCTCATGAAATGTAGCTTGTTTGTTGCCACCAATTGCTTGGCAATAGCAATAGCTTTCAATTCAATAATGGCAGCTGCCCTTTCATTTTTATTTTTATTTGAGGGTTTCCTTTCTCTTAATTGTGGGCATTCCAGTAATGTCATTCACATGTTTGCTAATTGGACCATAATGTTTTTCAAAAGAAATTCCCCTAAAAGAAGAAGAATATGCAAAGGCATCACTGGTAAGATTCTTAGATGGTGATCAAGTGATCTTTGGAATGTTGTTAGAGACTAAAAAGCAAAGGACTACAAATTAAGTAATTTATTAAAAACTTGTGACACATATGTGATTAATATAACGCATCATGTTCTTTATATTAATTGAATGATCAATTGTCGATCACATCAATATTAAATCAATAAGAATAAAGTTTTTATTCGATCGGTAAGTTGTATTTGCATCATTTGTATATATTTTATAATATATATATATAAAAAATTATGACACCTTAATTTTAAATATATATATATATATGTATATCTTAAATTAGTATTTTTTTTTCTATCACGACACCCATCGCGGCCAAAATTATCTTACTTAATTTCATCAGCAATTTATACTGATAAAAGGAACCAAGTTCTTCAGTTTTTGTTTGCTAATTAATTAACAGAAGAAGATCGATCATATACATATGATGCAGTGTCTGAAAATAAAATGAAATTTTCTAACTAAGTACAAATCAAACGATCCAGTACATAATTAATGATCGATCCGTAGCCGAAAATCAAAGCAGCTAAAGCCAAAGCGATTGATTGAGTTGTAATTATTTGGTGGGTGGCTACAAGCGAGACAAAAGGGCAATAACTTGGAGTTCCTTGTTAGGTAAAATCTTTTAAAGGTTGATAAAGTCTAATAGCACTAAGAACACTCGGTATCTAGCTACTTGGAAATTGAGATATAATATACCAAAAGTATTGCTCTGAAAATGACTAATTCCTAACTATCTTTTTTCCAACTTGAATATCCAAAGTTTAAACACATATTTTTTTTTTAGTTTTTTTCTCTCTTTGGGTGGATTATAAAGTGGTAGTTCTTGTTGCACTTTGTCCCTATGTTTGTGCCCTCAACGTAATCCTGATGAATGAATTCATTCCTGTAGGTGTGACCCCATGAAAATCATATTAATCTATGCACTAGACAGGTACAGATCATGCAGAAAATTAAAGATGATGATGATAAGTATCGTCTCACTAAAGGAACACGAACTCTTCTGTATAGTACAGATTCGAACTATGCAACTTTTCCAAGGAACCCAGCTCACCCATCTGCTGTATTTCCAGCAGAATAATACGTTGCCCTCCATTGTTTGTATTATAAGTTGACTGTATTATTGGGAACTATTCCTGATTACATTATTGGTCGCAGTGGAACAGTAGAAAGCTTTTATTTGAAGGATTACGTTGGCCAACTTGCAGCCACATTTTAGGTGTGCGATCACTATATAATTCACTGTAACTGTAGAGCTAATATTATATTTTCGCTTTAAAGGTATTCGAGCGAAAAGTGCTTCTGCTTGATTGATTGAGGACTCGTTCATTCTCAGCAGTTCATATGTAGAAATATAATGAAACAAGAAGGTAAAAATATAATGAATACATATGAAAGGCATCTGTCAAGAAAAAATCTAGCTGAAAAGGCTATAAAGTCGCAGACATGTATAATTACATGAATTCGGTACAGTATTAAGCATGATAATGAGGAGCTGTAAGACAAGCAGTGTGATAAAAGCGCTTATTGGGAGCAGCTTAACCGATGAATGTGGAACTGAGAATGAATATTATCCACAATGGAAAGAGAACAACATATATAGTGGAAGGATATATCACTCCCTTGATTCATAGAATAGGACTCGTGCATCATATTTTAATCTCTAGACAGAAGTATGATTTATATGGACAAAATCACACAAAAGTGCTTTTCTAATTATGCTTATTATGACCCAACTGCTGATCTTTCTTTTCATGGGTCACACAGTTTTTCAACTGCGTGTGCCCTAGTTCTTGCTCGTCAACTCCTTATCACATCAAAGTAATCACACAATTTTCTATCTGAGATCGAAAATGGGGAAACTTGCTTCCTACAGAAAGAGAAAACAAAGAAAGAAGAAAGCGCAGTTCTACAATTCTATGAACATGAAATTAATTAATGTTTGCTGACTAATCACTTTGGTTATTTTCCTAAATTTAACATATTATTTTGGGCTATATATAGATGGTGAGAAATTAACAATCATTTCTGCTGAAGTCTGTGCATTCCAATTCCAGAAATAAATAAATAATAGAAAAGAGAAAGAGGAATTACACTCTTAAGCATTATCTTAGCTTAATTCGAAAAGGGTTAGCCTATAATTATCGAAAACTAATAAAAATTAATCGTATGAAATGAATGGCATCATAATCCACTGACAAAATATAGTAGATTGTATAACGATACAAATATTTAGAAACCCTAATGGACTTCTAACGTGTATTATTAAACAACATTGCCTCTTTTCATTACCTCGCTGCAGCAACATGTATGGTTATATATTATGAATTATAAATATAAAAACAATAATATAAATTAGAGGGGAAGTTGCATGAGTAGGAACCAACCAATCTTATTGTTAACTTTAATATTATTCGTTAACACTGATATCGATCTCTCTTTCGTTTGACCGATTTGACTAGATTATGAATATTATTAGATTTAATTATTATTGAGTTTCAGTATTAGACTTGATAAGAAATTCATTTTCTGAAGGAAAATACTAGTATGAGCAAGTTGAATGCATGCAGTTGTTATTTGTAATTAAGTAATAGTTTTTTTATTTATATTTTTGTTTTTTGGTATGAGCAAATTGATTAAAGATAATATCAGCAGCTGGTAGCCGCACGTTTACAATAATTTAAACAAATGAAAAGAAATGTAAAACATTAATCTTAGTTGGATTATGAACAGATTTAGGTGTGGTGGAGAAAATATTGTGACAATGAATTCCATTAGCATAATCAAATTTTAAAAGCAGAAGTGGGAAGAGCAGGCAAAAGTGCTTTTTGTCCAAGTCTGCATATTTGAATTTGTGAGCTAATAGGTGCCGGAAAAGAAAGAGAGTCCACTAAAAAGCACTTGGCTTCGACTTCGTGGAGTGGAGTGGAGTGGGATATTCTTCCACAAAAATTAAAAATAACTCCATGATACATAACACATTTAGAGGACATAAATTTAATTGAATAGGGGTCAGCATTTGTCCACAAACAACCTCCATGTGTATTTCCTTCTGTTATCTCTTTCCACTTCTAATCTTACTCATTTATTTTTTTGGCAATTTCGATCAACTCCCTTTTTCGTTAAATTAGAAAAAAAAAATTCTACATAACCTTAGATCATATATATTTTTGTATAATAAAAAATCTATTCGATTTAAAGAAATTTACCAGTTAAAATTTTTAGAATCCATAAGTCTTAACAAGACAAAAATGTAATTGACATTAATCTAATATATTAATGCAATTTTTAATATGTGATTCTATATTGGTCTTAACTTTTATTGCACATAATAAAAGAATAATAATAATAATAATAACAATAATGTTGGTAGTGGGTTTTAAGAATAAACATACCTGCTGGCATGCACAGAGAGGAAAGGGCCTGATGATTTGAGGATGGTGGGGGCATTAAAGTGGGTGGGAATATATACAAACATTTTTATTTTATTTTTTTGGAGAGTATATATAAATAATTATATTCATAAATCATAATGATAATGGTGTAATCACCGAAAGTGAAGATTTTAGTTCAATCTAGAAGTCGGGTCAATCAAAGAGATATACATGCATCAGGTTCTTTCATTATTATTTACACGGAGACTCGGTGGGAAGACTGCTGATCGTAGTAAACGATGGAGTTATGTTATTTCATTGGCTGGCCTGTGCCTCTATATATATATATATTCCATCTGTTTTTCTGGTTTTGCAAGTAGCATAAGACTTTGTGCAGACTCACGTGTCGAAAGTCTGCTGCGTTTTTTTTTCTCTTTTTTTTATGGGTTCAATAGCAGTAGTTATAAAGAAAGACAGCCTTAAGCTTTGTCCTGTCATAATCACAGTTGTTTAGCTCTACCAAGGCCTAAACATAGGAGGCTTTCGAGCTTTCTTAGAATGGACTTTCTAGAGAATACTCAAAAAGTTAGTTTTTTTTCACCACTAGAATTCAGAACAGGGTTATTAATAATAATCAAACCAACCTATGTGGAAGCGTATTAGCTAACAAGTCAAAACGCATGTTTACTTTAAATCTTTAGTCATTGCACTCTTGAAGTTGAGTAAAAGCGCAAAAATTTCAAACATAACCCGACTCCATAAGCATCAAGTAAACTGCAAGTATTCCCACTGTGTTGAGCAGAACCAGCAGGAACAGAACGGCAACAACATAATCAATTGAAACCTGGGTAATGATTCTATTTAGAAAATTTTGTGTGTTCTACTGAAATTTCATGGATTCAACTGCTAAATACATATAAAATAACAAGAAATACAAAGGAATCAAAACTTATAGCGGCGGGAAGCAACATCTCCAATGGAACCAAACCTACAACATGAATCAGTTGGATCTGAGGCTTTCTGTCTAATATGATGATTGAAATGTACATTCGCCCAATCAGGCATGAGATCATGCTGATCATATTGTACGAGAAAGCCATAACTCAGAAGTTCTAAGCATGGAGTTGTGTTATTATTAATACATACTCATGGCAAAAAATCCTTCCTAAGCAGCTGTTGCAACCTTTACTGGTTTCTCAATTCCTTCAATATCAACTATTCTCAGCTTAGTAAGTTCCTGAACAAGGATGAGTCCACATGTCAAGAAAAAGCAAGCACGAATCAACATGTATACAGAAAACATATAATTCCTTAGACAGACCTGGCGATGTCCTTTAGTACGACGGTAATTCTTTCTCCTCTTTTTCTTGAAAATAATTACCTTTGCATCTAATGCCTGAGAGACAAGGAAGAACCATATTGTGATCAAACAAAGATACCACAAACATACACATTACAATGATACAAAGTCCACGAATATGATGCTTAAGTCGATGTAATTTGTGAAAAATATGCGACCAGGGCTTGAGGATTTCACATTCTTGCTGGCAGATGAAGAAACTTAACTTTGCAAAAACAAAACAAACTCCTAAAAGGCCATACTAGCAACTAATAATTAACTCCTGACCAGGACCCCAACCAGTCGATCAACAATTCAAAGAAGCCATTTAGGTTATGGTGCAGAGAAGAGAGCTCGGGGAACATCATAAGTAGGCATGCCATAGAAAAAAGGGCAACTGATATTGCCATTGACTCACTAGTAAACTTATATATAGGAATAATTTGTTCATACTGTACCTCGAACTCCATTGGGACTGAGCTTTCTGAGGTCAAATCTCAACACACCCCCAAATCAGTCTTCTGCACAAAAATCCTTCCAGGGCTACCTTCCATTTTAAAACCTTAACTCACTTCAAAACCTCTTGAGGTCTTCTAACTGACTCTTGAAGCGAATCCACACAGTCTTAATCAGCTCACTCCCAATCTCTCACTTCTTTGATGAATTATTAATTTCCAACTGTATGCTCCCTTCACCTTCTATATCCTAAACTGTTTACAAATTCCACTAAAAGACTTATCAAGGCTAAAATCCTAAAATCCCAGCTGTCAGGCATTCATCAAAAACAAGGCTTACTACAGCTAGTTGAATTGTGTGGTACTCCATTAAGTAGCTAGATTTGTTCTTATCTCGTAATTGCTTCCCCACTACTAAGCCAGGCACGTTTTTCTTTTATGTTGCCAAATAGGACATTAGATCTCGGGTGTATCAATAATGTTAAGTAAGCAAAGCATCAAGTTACATATCATCTCCAAAGCCATATTTATTCACTTCTTGTTTTCTCAATTTTCTTACAATTCGTTGGAAAGTTTCCAACAGTTATCTCTCTAAGGCTCATTTAACCTACAGGAGATTTTCCATAAATCTTGGAAGAAAGGTTTATGAAGTTTCTTTAGTAGTTTAGTTAAAACATAACTAAACCACAAGTTTGATTCTTGCTTGGGAAAGCTCTCCTAGAGAGGATATAATGCCATAAAAAACATAAGCAGAAGAGAGGGAGCAGAGAGATTAGATTTCACACTTACATGTTCCTCAACAACTGCATGAACAGAAACATCTGGTAATATGGGCCTACCAATAATTGTTTGAGTTTGTGAACCCAACATAAGAACCTTGTTCAAAATCAACTGCAACAGAAACAATCATGGAAAAAAAAACTTAAAATTAATAAAATGATAATAAGCAAAGAACATATAACGTTCTTACTTTTCTTAGGCATATAGGCTACCAACTCATCCACAAACAACATATTACAATAGTGATAACACTCAAGGTAATTTCAAATTATTCTCAATGCAATCATAGCCCCCAAACCAGGTAATGTTTCAAATACAGGCGCCTATACACATTCATTAATTAAAAGCAGGTATGACATGCAACTGCATGGGGATGTATGGAATAAAGAACTGAGAACTGGTTTAGATATAACCTCAGTTCAAAATAGGTTAATTCATAGAGCTATTCTCACCCCAACTCTATGCAACGACATTCTAGTCCCAAGCCCTAAGTATCTGCATCCAACTACAGCAATTGCATTCCACCATAAGGTTCCTTGCACCCCGAATCATTTGCAAGAGCAAGACATCGAATATTGCAGACTATTTTCTCTAGAGAACTCACTTATTTTCTCTTTTTCATTACAAATAGCCAGCAATAACTATAAATATAAACTAATCGCATTGTATGCACATAAACAAGCAAATCAAAAAGCAACCCACCTTGTCATTCACTTCACAGAACTTCAATCTCTCGGTAAAAATCGAATCCCCATTGCTCACCTTAAACTGATGCGACCCAATCTACAGCAACGTAAAAAAATAAATGAATATAAATAAATTCTCCATAAACATTGAGACATAAAAAAAAAAAATTATAACAATAAGATCACAAAGTATCACCTGAACAACAGCAAAAACCGGTTCGTATCGTTTAAAAACCCGATCCGACTTCTTAAGTGGGCCAACCACTTTATACCCAATCGCCGCCGCCTCCGCTTCCTTCTCTTCCAACGAATACTCTCTCCCCAAATCGGGCACCACGTCGTCAATCTCCTCCTCCCCAGTCGGAACTCTCTTCAGCCATCTCTTCGCCGTCGCTTTTGTTCGACGAGAAATGACGATGGTGGGACCAGCTGGTGGACCACGTGGGTCCGAGCATAGACGAAATGTGCGATTGAGGTTGACTCGGGGTTAGGGTTTTAAAGGAAATGGGTGTTGAGAGAGGAAGTGGTTGTGGGGTTTTGAGAGAAAGCAAAGCCGTGGCGTGGCGGCTTAGTGCGTGGAGGCACCGTCGGTGAGCCATGATTGGTGGTGGTGCTCACGGCGTTCGGGTCACTAGGGTTTTAGTGCAAAACAAACTGAGGAGGCGGGGTTTTTGATTGTCTTGTTGCAACTTCAACTTGCGAGTACACGAGTTTTCGCTCCGGTTTTCTTTTTTTCTTTTTTGGTCGCTCCGGTTTTTTATTTTGCCCGGTGTTTAATACTTGCAAATTGTGTTCAATATTTTTTTTGGATTTTTCTAATTTCTCTATTGTTTAGTTATATATTTTTATCATTTGTGTAGTTACTACTTTCATTGATATTTCCTATTAATTATATTAATGAACAAAGTAACCAAGACCTTTGAAGTAATCAAAATAACTTATTCTCTTCTATGCAATTTTTCATTAGTTTATGTAATTAAATTACCTTTGAATTCTATTGTTGTTCTTATGTACTGTATAGAATAAAATTTTTACTTTTAACTCTATTATTATTATATTTTAGGAAATACTTTCATTATATCCCTTCTTATTTGATGCATATATATTACATATTTTATGTCATAAATAGTCGTTTAATGAATTCCTATATATATTCTATATTTTATTTTATGTTATCAATAATGGTTTAATGAATTCTTATTAATACAACATTCATAAGTTTCATCCCATGTAACGAAAGAGTCACCGGTGAATGAAACCATACTAATATATACATCCGAAGATTGGAAGCATTTGGGAATTCTAAGAGAGATACAAGAAGGTTGCTAAATGATTTAATTCCTTCCCTGAAAACTAATTTGTCTGATAATAGTGATGTTAGTAAGGGCTTTTCTGAGATAATGCTCTCTATAAACAGAAGCCAATGAATCCGCAAAATCAAGTTTCCGCGAAGCCTGAATTGCCAATGGTGATTTGTAAGATCAAAGAGTCCGCAGAAGATGTTCTCTTGAGTTTGAACCTCTGGCAATCTTTTTCATATGAATCCTCGTGTCAGTATATTCCATTTATGATTCGGAATAGGCGAAATCAGACCTGCTTTACATCCAATCTCAGGCGTTGGTTGCTTAACAGATGACGAATTTGGCCGTCTTAACACTTGGGAGGTACGAACCCTGCAAGCATAGAAAGGGTTAAGGTGAGTGTGATGATCATGAATAGCGTTACTCATCCACCACTAGTTGTAATCATCAGGTTGATGTACCCATCATTCTATAAATCATCTCCCTTTGATGGTGAAAAAATTATTGTTATACATACTTTCTTGATGCGTTTGTCCACCTGTAAGTAAACTGGATCCTTCCATCTACAGTGCAAAAGAGTTGGCATATTTCTTTCCTGTTCCACAACAAATACGTTTTCCAAGCACCGGAAGATAATAAATTGTTCATAGGGGACTATCATGACACCTAACTTCCATTTCTCAACTGAATCAATTCTGTCGGTTTTCAGAAAGCCTACGCAACTCATACAATTTTCTTCTTGAAAGAAATGGGAACCTTGAAACCCATAGCAATCAAGCTGAGTCTTCCACTGGTGGATTCAGATCAGGAAGGTCTCACACCTGCTGTTGATGCAAACTCCAACTTGTTTTGGCAGCTAGGCAAAGCACATGTTGGCTGCAATGATATGTGCATTCATGATCACGAGCTGGTTCATCACTGCTATTCATTACAGAACTATTTAATTTATGCATCAAAATATCTGATTACCCAAAGCATAAAAAATAAATATCAGATGCTTTTGTTATCTTCATTTATCAAGCATAACCAAAATCATGAGTACAAAGTAGACAATAATGTAAAGACGTTCTGCACTCATGCCTGCATGGAAACATTCATTATAGCTGCTCATCAGCAACTCAGCAGCATACAATCTACAAGTTTCTTGATCCACACATGCAAGGCACCCTGTGGATAAATGCAAGGGCTTGTGCATCACTCATCAATGCAGGAGGCATCCAGGAATCTTTCTTTGCAACTGAAAAATATTGTAAGGAGTCGTCCTTTGCTGCTTACAAAGATTGGTAGCAGTAAGCAGTTCAACCTGGAAAGTCTCCCAGCAGACTCCTTAGATACTTTTGAGTTAGCATTGATAAGTATCTGAAGTTGCAAGTATATGTTAAAAGATTATCAAACTTGTTAGCATTGATAATTATCCTAGTAAACAATGAATTTTCCTCCACCAGCTTGTTGCTTGCTGAGAAAATGTGTTGGTTTTGGATCAACTCCAATCCAAAAATACTGAAAGATCCATAAATTTTTAGTTTTGTAGCACAACTAAAGTTTTATTTCCACCACATAGTTTTAACTCTCCAAAAATTAAAAAGTAATTTTTTTAACCTATTATGGTCCCATCACCTTACACGAATGGGACATCCTAAGTAGGGCAAAACCTAACTAGGACTTGCAAGGGCAATTATTCACAATATTTAGCCAATGGCAATTTTCAGTTTTGCAGCACAATAAAAGTTCTTTCTTCTAGGACTTATTTTAACTCTCCAAAAGTTTAAAAATAAGTTTTTTAATCTATCTCGGTCCCATCATCACCTTGTATAAGGCGGGGACATCCAAATGAAGGAAAAACCTGACTTGCCAAACCCTCCTATTCCACCCTCAAAAGAAATGGGCAATTATTCACAATATTTAGACAAGGATTCTAGTCTAATCACTCATAAGTTACTGCTTTTAGTTGGCAGAGACGCAAATGGTGTGCGGCATATTGGCCCCCATTTTAGAACACAAGGAAAACAGTCTTATCATAGAAGAATACTTTAGCACTAAAGTGTGTATTTCAAACAGTTTTCTGTTGCTTTTGGTCATTTTTTGTACTTGCGTGCTACATACACCGAATTGGCAATCGCTTGACAGACATAAAACGTCCACATAAAATTTATAAGAGCAACAGCTTCTGGAACCTTCATGATAGCAACAAGATCCGTTTTTCTTTTCCATTTACCATATCCCATAAATACCCCAAGCTCACTTCGCAAAGAGGTTTGTCAAAACAAGATCATTTGAAAAACTCTAATTACCATGAATCCAGTATCTGATCAGATACACAACAGTAGTTTTGTTTCATTGCAAGCTCTTGAATAGGTGAATGGCAACAGAGAATGTGGAGATAAAAGGTAAGGAATTACCCGATGACAATATGTAGTTGAACTTTCATTGGAGACAGAAAAAACTCTGTTTTGAAGAAAGTTCTACAGCTTGAGATCAGTGTTTTCACATGCTTCTTAACCTCCACAATCCATGCATGTTGGCAATTTCCCAACCCCATGTTCTTCAATGGAAAAGCTCATGCTTGCCAATGTCATCTGAACAAAAATTGGCTCCCTGCTTTTCCCCCCTTATACAGAAGTGTGCCAAGCATGCAGTGACTTTGCAGCAATTAACTTATTTACTTGTTAAAACGGAATCTCTGAATTTTCACTTTCCCAGAAATATAAGAAACTAGTAGATAATGCTTTTAGTATAAAACTACATTAAAAATAATCAAGCATTCATATTTAACCATAATCACAACTAAAATAAAATAAGCAATCCGTGTTGATTCTGCTCAACTTCCCCATTGCTTATACCAAATTTCCATGTTCACCAATATTCAAATTTTCACACACTTGATATTTTTTCAGCATCAAACTATTTACAAATCACAAAAGGATCACACCATTTGTTTTTATTCATTTTCACATTCAATAAATAACAGTTGAGCATAATTTCATTACAGTTATATGATTCACTATATTACATTTTCTGCCTTCGAATTCCAAATTCAAGCCGCAACACCAGAACGAAAATAAAAAGAACATAAGCTTTATAATTCATTTCAACGCAAAGAACTTGAAAGAAAATCACCATCACAGTCAAAACGAAATTCTGAATAAGAAAAAAGAAGAAGCAAGTCTAAGACATCAGAAGATGCAACACTTGTTAGGCCCTTCATCATTCATTTAATTTTATTTTACATCGTTGAAGTAAACCCATCTTATGTACCAAAAAACACACCATTTATCAACAATTCCTACATCAACAACTCCAATTTCATAATATACTTATCAAGTTTTGAAAAGATACCCAAAATTAATCATACTTTTCTCTCCAAGAATACACAAGAAAGAACACCCACGAGAGAGCCAATACAACATCGCCAACGGTCTTCCTCAACCAATCCCAAGCCAAATACTCCACCCTCCTCTCAAAGTAAACCCTCCACAACGCCATGAATATAAGCAAAACGACACACCCTTTAGCGAAAAACGATTGAAAGTCTCTATCCTTAACGAAAGAAACCATGAACAGTAACAACCCAATTGCGAACAGAAGCAAACCAGAAAAGGAATCGGATGTCCGGATTAAGAGCTGGTCGTGCGGGTTCGACCCGAGCAGTTTGGTTGCAGTTTCTGCCCCGTGCGTTAACGTGTAGGTTTCCTTCATGTGAAACATCATTAGAGCTCCGCTGGTTAAAGCAACCACAGAGTGGAGAACACAGATCAAGGCAAAAGCTCCAGATGAAGACATTGGCAGGGTGGGTTTATGATCGGGCGGTGACTAACGACTCGGAGTTGTCGACATGGTTTCGACAGAACTGGGCTGCTTTGTGAAGATCAAAGGAAGATGATCGAAGAGTAAATCATGTTTTTCACTTTTATTTTTTAATAAATTATAATTACAAAATAAGACCAAGATTCTTATAGTTTTGAAGTTTTGAGATTCGACGTAATAAGATAAGGGTACAACGGGACCCACGAAAGACAAGGCATTGACAACTTGTCATGCTTATTGGACACGTGTCTTCTTTTAAGTAATGCCGACAGGCTTACGTTCTGTATGGGCCGCTTGTTCAGGTGTCAAATTTTTAGTTAAACTTAAACTACAAATTAATTTGATAAAAAAAAATCTCATATTCTTTAATATTAAAATTTTGACTTGTAGGAAATTGTTGTAGCAAATAGAATAAAGGGAATAGAAAATTTACTGAAATTAAAGCCAAAAAAAAAAAGGAAATTTACTGAAATGATCAATGTTGAAAGACATTTTTTTAAATTGACCACCAGTTTAAAATTGTTTTAAAAAAATATCAAGTGAAAAATTTTGGGATAAAATTGCGCCTATTATAAAAAATTAAACATTTTTCTTTTTTCTCCTTCTTTCCCATTTCTTGCTTCTTTTTCTCCTTTCTTCGTTCCTTCCTCTTCTTTATTTCTTCCATTTTGCCTTAGAATAGACTTTTTCTTTAATTTTTCTAACACAAACTCAATTTTTTATTCCATTTCAATTGAAGAAAATTAATCAAACATTAAAGTACAAGCAGGTGGATAATTAGAGTTTGAAAAATGAAAGAAGAAATTTGTTAAAAATAAAAAAAAATGATGTTGTTTGTGTGTAATTAGAGATTATAGCGATAAAAATTATTACTGAGGTGTGTGTTAGTTATTTGAATGTGTTTGATGTAGATAGTTGAGAGAGAAAATGAAAATTGAGATTATGAGAATAAATATGCGACATAATTTTGAGCATGGGTGATTTTTTTCTCATAAACTTTCAATCATGATGAAAAAATACCTATGATCGAATGTAATCTTCGATCACGGTAAATGATTGTGCTCGAAAGTTTCTTTCAAACACGGGTAAAATTTGATATTTATCCTTCATTTTTAATCAGAATTAGAGTAATTTTTATTTTTCTTAAATGATGAAAAATTGTCTTTAGTTAGGATTGTGAGTGTAATATTATTACCTATCGTTGAGTTTTATGCAGGCATGGAAGAGTCATTAATAATAGTTATTGTGAATAGGGGTTTCATAGGAGTGAACACCAGATGAAGGTAAAAAATATATTGGTGGGAGACAAAAAGGCCTTTGCATAGAGCGAAACATAACTTATAATGAATTTATACATATATTGTATGAAGGCATTGGATATTACTCTTTCTGAATTTATCATCAAGATGAAGACGATGTATTCGTTGTGTACTATAATTAGAATGGGGCATTTCGGCTTCTGATATTACCAACAAACTTAATCTCTGAGTGTTCATAATTGCCAACAATCTTTACATGCAGAGCAAAAAAGGTTATTGTCCTACTATATATCACGTCGGATCATGTAGGCAATGAAGAACAAATAAGGCCACATGTTTTTAATCATAGTACAATAGGTGGAGTCTTTGCAATACCAATTCCAGTTCAAGTCTTTCAATTCCCAACCGAAGTCAAGCCCTTAAAACACCTTTGCAGTATTCTCCTCCCCAATACAACAAAGATAATTATAATGATTATTACGGTTGTCAATATTGGTGGCAATGATACTGCTCAGCAATGTGAAGAAAGAAAAAATATCATATCCAAAGATACCAAGAAAACAGGAAGGGACGTGGTTTTGGGCCTGGTCATATGAATAGCTTAACTATAGTTTCATTTACTTTAAATTAATTTATTCTATGGCTGCCTCCAGGTTCTACCGTGCATTACCAGTATTGCCAACTCTAAGCATCCTCAGGTATGAGATTAGATGATATTTGTGTTAAGCAAGTTTTTAATACCAACCAAAAACTTGGAGACAAATTGAGTTTAATGGTGTTGAAGAACCACTTTTAATTCAAATGTTTACAAATCCACAATAGATCGATTTGAAGCCAAGTGTATTATTGAGGGATATGAATAGTTAGTTATAGTTACCAAGAAAAATAATGATACATATTTTCATATGTCTCACATGAATTCAATCCACACGTGTCAAAATGAAGACCTACAGGATAACCATCGACAAGCATGGACTCGGTTAATAGGCGAACTAATTAAGGATTAGTTTACATATTCATGACCTCTAGGAATATTCGTGACGATGTTCAGAATAATTACGAGGTTTTCTTAGCATACAGGACATCATGACAAATAAGAAACATACATTAAAAGCTTGTGTATGGTGATCCAATCTAGTTGTTCAAGGGACTTCCACGGTACTGTCATGTATTGGGGGAGAAAAATCCTAAAATGGTAATAGCAATTCAAAATGATGTTGATCATCATTTCTTGTATTTCTTTATGGCATTAGGACCATGCATTCAAAGATTTCGCAACACAATTCATCCTGTTATTATCATTAATGGTACGTTCTTGAAAGGAATATATAGAGGGGACATTGCTCGTGGCCGCTACATTAGATGAAAATGACAAATTTTATCTCGTTGGTTTAGCGTTGTCGATTTAGAGAATGATGCATCATGAAAGTAGTTTTTAGTAAAGCTACGAGAAGCTATTGGCCCTATATTATATCGTATTGATACAATGGCATTAAGAAGGCTCTTGCCACTGTATTCTCAAAGGCAGCCCACGATTTTTGTTCCAAACATATTTTTGAAAACTTTAAGGTAAAGTACAAATGCAATCGCAACAAATGAAGACTTTTGTGGCTGCGTATTTTCATGTCTTAAATAAGTGAGTGTAATGAATATTTGTAAAATATGAGAATGATGCATTGGGCAACAGCATATTTTTCATCTCAATGATATGACCTGATGACAATCAATATTGTTGAGAGAATTGATATTTATTTAGTTGTTTTTAATAATAAAATATTATAAAAATAATAAAATCTAAATAAATTTATTTTTTTAATTTTATTTTTAAATTTCTACAATAAAATTAACTAAAAATAAAAATAAGAAAACCTGCATATTTTGTAAAAAGTCATTTATGAATAAAATGTTTTATAAAGTATGATTATGAATATTTTTTTAAATTTTATAATCTAAAAATATATTATTTAATAATTATTTATTAAAATAAAAATTAAAAATTAAAGCAATTATAGTTGTAATAAAATAAAGTCTTTTATTTTATTTTTATATTAACTAAGCTCAATAAAAATTTAATTTTAATTGAGGACAAATAAAAAAATATAATTAACAGATTTGTTATGACGGATAAAAATTAAAAATATAATTTTAAAATATTAAAATATAAATAATAATATTAAAATTTATTAAAAACGAAATTAATATTTTTTCTAATATCAAACAACAAGAATATAATAAAAAAACACTTTTCTATTTCTCACAATATTTTCAGAAAAAAAATGCAAAAGTTTTACGTTGTCAAGAGAATAAAGTTCATATTTTGTTTTCACAATTTTAATATATCACTGAGGGTCAACGTAAGAATTAAAAGATATTTATAAGTAAAATATAGGAAAAATAGTTTAGAAAACAAGAAAATTAACAATATTACTGACTTAACAGTTGTGAATAGAGTAGAGTATACGTGTGAATGAAAGACGGAGAAGAACAACTTAACTGAATACATCTTGCTTTCATTTCAAGTAAAGCTTCCTACTTAGTGCAAAATTATCGCAAGACAAAGGACGTTCAGTCGGCATTAGTTGTGTCGGTTTCCATCATAATTAATTATAGTTTTTCCTATGATCACTGTTCTTTTCAGTAATTGATTATGACGCTGTTTTCACACATTTTCGTTTGTGACCACAATAACAACAACAAAACAGACAACAGTTCTTAGCTTTTGTTTTTTCAACAAAGGAAGGAATTAAAATTTTCTTTCTTTGCTATATTCTTAGATGCCAGGTTCCCACCTCGAAGACTTTTAACCAATAATGAAGGTTGACTGACTTAATTAAGATAATGAAATAGACTTACGCTAAATTAAACTGAAATTTAAGTCAAATATTCGATCATGTTATCAATAATATCGTTTACTATAAAATGAGCAATGAAGGTCAAATATTCTAGCTTGAGTGAGGTATTCTTTGGCTCACATTTAGAGTTCAGCTGGGGCATATACGTTTGCTGATTTTATGGTACTATAAAATGGAACAATACTGC
Source organism: Melia azedarach (assembly GCA_028052125.1). Taxonomy (NCBI): domain Eukaryota; kingdom Viridiplantae; phylum Streptophyta; class Magnoliopsida; order Sapindales; family Meliaceae; genus Melia; species Melia azedarach. The sequence continues at coordinate 9,613,433 of CM051406.1, forward strand.
TTTCAGGATTCACTTATTAGTATCATGCTTTCACATGAACAAGATATGCAGCATTTATCATGTCGGGGGTTTAATCAGGTATTCAATGCCACATGCATGATGCTTATTCTGGGACTGGCACTCGAAATCAGTTGCCCCTTTTGCATGGGAAGCTTTTTATTATATGTGTGTACCTGCAGAATATGTTCTTCAAAACAAGATAACTTTATGCGAGCACAGAGCTTTCAGAATCATCAACCAAGAACAAAGGCAAGATGCTGGAAATCTGTAAAACGCATTGGAGTTTATTAATTTTTTGAGGAAGAAGAGAGATCCTTGTAAGTATTGAACAATTGAGTTCTGATACATTGTTTGTTGCTATGAGAATGGGAAACAACAAAATGGGTCACACATCTAAGTAATTTGATGGCAACCCACATTATAATTATTGAAAATTATAAGATATATATATACAACCAAAAAATGAATACAAATAGATGATTCAAGAGTAAAAAAGGAAAAAAATGAGAAATTTCAGTCTGTGGATATGAAACTACAACACTCATCTTGCACAAATCTTCTGGCCCCTGCGATGGTTTTTGAAAGGGGTAGAAAGAATAATATTTCTTCGCTGAACAAAATTTTAATTTGCATCAATGTCCCTGTCACCATTAGCAGCTCTGCGATGACGCCTAGATCCAGATCTCCTGTTTCCACGCCTTGTTGAGACCTTCCTTGTAGTTGTAGGAACACTTATCACTTTTTCACCGGAAGTTTCATGCGAAAGCTTCCTTGGTAAGTCACTATCCAAAGCGGGTAGTGGTGGAGGCTCAACAGCAAGAGGAATGGGTGGAGAAAGGATATGATCTCTATGGTATTTCTGCAGGTAGCCAAAGGAGAAAATGAAATGAAAAGCAGGAAAACAATAAACACAAGCGAAAGAGGGATAGAGACAGAAAATTTGTTGAATTTTCCGGAGCCCCTCTTTCAAAAAATATGTTTTTCAGTTAAAAGAACAAACATAAATCCATAATAAAATCACCTGAACTACAAAATTCCGCCTTTCACAATCCAAGAACATGTTGACTGTCCAATTTGTCTTTGCCCTAATCTTATCCCTCACAGTCGAAAAACTGATCTGATCCCTGGATGTAAAACGTTCAACTTCATTGAACCAAAGACAGACAAACAGGTTGCTGATAGGAACATGCTCCCTTATTATCACGCATCCTTCAGGAACATCTACACAGCCAACAAGAATAAGAAACCATCATCAAAGGCAAAACAAAGTGTAACAGAGGCAAAGTGAAGGAGAGCAAGGATCCTGCACCTACCACTGGTAATAGGAAGCTTAGCCACAGAATATGGAGTCAAACCTTCATTTTTATAAAACTCAATCTGAAAGTCAATGGAAGCATTATCATACTTTTTAGCCGCTTTATTTGCCTCAGCTTCCGTGAAGACATCAAAACGTTTATAATGTCTAGAGATTGCAAAAGTAGCATTTCTTCTCCACAAGTGCCTAAAGAAAGCACAGAAAAGGAAAAACAATGAGAAACGATCACACTTCTCCTGAAAAGATGAAGTTACAAAAAAAAAAAAGTAGTGCTTCATCCTGCAACAGATGCTTGCATGAAAACGATGTCTCAACCCCTATCTGCAAAGAATCAATCTCTGATTAAGACATCCATAAGCAGAAGAGTTGAGAAAATTTAAAGCAATGCAGCAACCATCATTGTGCTCATCGAATGTATTGTAAATTGCAACATTACCCAATTCCTTTTCCCATACAAACCAAAAGAAAACCAGAATAAACAAACATAACAAATTTAAAAGAATAAGGCCAAAAGATTATTCAAACAAATTTCCAGGCCGAGTAAATAGCAATACATCAGCACCTGCTATTAAATATTTAAAGAGTATTCCTGCATGTTGAGTAGTGGTCTGTCACAAAGCTATTTCCATGGAACATAAGGAAGCAGATAGAAAGACCTTCATGAAGAAGATATCATCATAATAGGAATCGCGCACTTGAGATAGAACACAAGCCTCAATCCTATTAAATCTACTAGTTGCCTTTGATGACAGATCTGATAAGTGACCCAAAGGAAGCCATATAGAGATATGACTCATGAATTTTTCAGGATGCCAATTTTGTTAAAGTATAAACTTCACATCTATCATCCTTAACTAGGAAAAGAAGCAAATCAAATATCCAGGCAAGAATACCTATATTACCCTTTCTAAAAGATCAAAGATAGTCTTCCTTTAGTTATTTGTATCTATCACAGGCTGTCTTCATCTAAGGAGTTCTGTTGAAAAAAATGTCCTGAGGATATTCTATCCAGTATTCTAATAAGAAGAGTATAACGAAAAAATAATCAGAAGCGGCAACCCCAACATTCTACAAAGTTAACAAGAGAAGGCAACAAGACTGCTGTAAAGGTGTTTTTTGCAATACTGAAATGAGTTAAGTGCATTTGCAAGGCTGAAATGAGAAAGGTTCACTAATTATCCGACTATTTTAGTAATAGAAGAAGTGATGCTCAGGACCATAGATATTGCCAACAAATTAAACGTTCAAAAGGAAGAAAGGTAATCTAAGAATAGAAAACAAAACAAAACAAAAATGGTAAAGAGAATGAGCTGAAATCAAACAGGGATTGAACTATACAGCCTGGAAACTACACCTGCTTTAGAACATAAGTCATTATCAATTCCCAGAGCAAGAGTAACTGAATGATTTTTTTTTTTTTTTGAATCATACATGTCTGCAGTACCCAACCTCATGAGTAATAGCATATGAAAATCTTGAAATTCACTGGACAAACAACGTGCAGAAGTTTACACTAGGCCCGAAAATTTGGCCAAACTAATATAAGAGACAATAACCATATAGCATATCAAGGCTTCTACCTAGATATCATGAATTTTTTCTGACCTCTGCATTTGAAACTCAGAACATACTTTAAAAATAAAAACAAAAATCTGTCGTACCTTTCAAGAATTTGATATGGATCCACCACGAGTTCAAGTTTCCCATCAATCCATAAAGAAAAACGGGCATTGGGGAACAACCTATGCAGTAGAAGCTTTGGAATCTGAGATAGGTAAAACCTGAGTCAAAAGGAATATCAAAGCAACACAGCCTTTGGGCACAAAGGACCGTGAATCCTAATTCATGTGATGGGATAGAGTAACACCAATTCTAAAGTTAAAATTTTATCTTGAACAAGAAAGCCATAAACTCTACCATGCCAAATACTAGACAACCTCTTGGCCAAACTCAGATCTTAAATAAAGAAAAGAGAAGGCAAGCCAATTTAACACATTACCTTTCCAGTCCGCCTTGCATCAGTATAAGGTGGATTATGGATAACAACAATTCTCCATATCCCTACTTTCTTATTGCTATCCAAACCACTATTAGCTTTCAAATAGTTTTCTGTTTTTTCATCAACAAACATAAAGAAGCATACAGTCTTCCTGGAATATTCACTGATATTATTTGGCTGGTTTATGTCATCAAAAGCCCCTGGTAAAGAAGATAATCACTTTAATGAGCAAATCACCAGCTTACACATAGGAAATAGTCAGTTAAAGCTCTACTATAATGAGCATTACCAAAAATTGCAGATACAACAACGACTCCACGACATTGCTCCATCTCAAGAATATCCTCTTCATCGAGGTCATATCCTGTCCCACGGCCAGGTTTACCTTTGACAAACCTGATTGATACACAACATGCATCCATCAAGATAAACAACGAACTCATATGAGTAAATGGTCAGGAGAAAATCCAGTAGAATGTGTTACTAGCATGGATATGTAAAATAATAATAATAATAATAATAACAATAATAAAGATATATAATGTAAAATTTCAAGGGAAACAAGCCATCAATACTCATAATTAAACAGTACAAAAAGAAAAAGGAAAATCATACCCGCAGTGCACACTCATTGACTCTCTTATATCATAAGAATCACTTCTTTGTGCCAAAGTAGGATATCCACCAAAGTCTGAGCCTCCAAATTCTGTCTCTCTATTCAATACTGGCTCAGTTATGTAGGTTAAATTCTTAACTACTGGAGAAAATGAGGGAACCTTTGGCATTAAGGCTATGGCTTCTTCCACAGGAAGGTAACATACAGGACAAGCTGAAAGATGAAAAAGCGAAAAAACTCAGCAACATCATTGACATCAAAGAATTTAAAGTATCTCATGGCTCCTGAATGATCCTACCATCGTGGAACATACATAGACTATTTTAAATTTACGCACAAATGTCCATGTGCAATGAAAAATACAAAGGCTGAAGAAAAAAAAGAGAGATTGTTGAACAGTTCATCTAAAGAGCATTTTAGAACAAAAAATATGATAGAAACTTACGCCTTGGTCCAGTTCTTTTTTTATCTGCTGGTGGGGGAGGTAAAGTGAAACTATTACATGGATGCCCTGGAGGAAGAGTGTACCCGAGAAAATATGAAGGAGGGGGAGGGGGAAAAACTATAATAGGTCCCACAGTGTCCGCTATAGAATTTTGATGCTCCATAAGATTGGCAGAAGTTTCATTGCGTATTTTTTTTATTTGCTCTCTGTATATAGGTGAAGATTCAGAATAGTTTATAGACAAGCTATCATTGAGTCTTATGTCCGGGACTTGGTCGCCTTCCTGTGAATCTTCACCTGAAAACATGCAAAAGTATGCATTATTTGCCTGATTAGAACAAAGTTGCAAGCATTGATATCCAAAGCAAGAATGCAACGTAAAAGCTTCAGTAAATAAGGAACTCAGTTGAAGGCATAGTAAGCAGGTAGTCTCAGAATTAATTGCTCGCAATACTAAAAATGCAATATCTCGAAATTTCAGCCTTGTAAACTGTAATGAGTTAATCAACCACACGGGAAGGAATAAACATCAAAGATTCCAAGCAGAATTTGGAGTCATTACAAAAAAAATTTCAAGCATGTATCCTAGCAATGATACTCACCAAATGAAAACGGACGAAGCTAAGCACTAATATCTCATTGATAACAGCAAAGCACAAATAAAACCCACATAGAATCACAGTTACCATTTACCTCGTCCAAATGTCCGATCAAGATAATTAAGCATCCATTATACTTCCAAATCTAAACATGGCCGAAAACAAGCATAGTCCTAATTCAAAGACCACAACAACTCAATTCCAACCAACTAAAAACGCAAATTAAACATACTTTTCCAAGTGCCCCTCAGTCGAAAACTTCAACTGAAAGAGCATCTAAGCATTACAATACTTCAATTATCAAGATCTGAACAACCCAGCACATTCAGAGAAAGCAACAAACCTTTCCCAACGTACAAGACCCAAATGAAAACCGCGGCGGAGATGACACAAAGGAGCAACATTCCAACCTTCTTGCGGCCAGCAAATTTGCAGATCCAGTGCACCAATCCCTCCTTCTCTTTGAACATCTTGAAGGCTTACTACGCGGCGGCGTTTGTTGAATAGGCAACAAACCTCCGCCGTTTTGTAGATGTTGTTTATCCAAAGACCCATAACTACCAGAACGAATACCCAAGCCAGTCATTATCTCTTAAAACCCACATAAACTCCTCTCATCCCACTCTCATTTGCAACCCAGTTAACAAACTCACGAAATCTCAAACTTTAGTTACACTTTCATAACCAATTCAATTGCTCAAAATATCGAGAATACCCACTTCACTAAATCTGCCGCAAAACCTCTGGGGCGCCTCTAAAGCTGATCAAATCCACTAATCAATCACTATAAACTCAATCCGAATAAAGGATTGTCGGTATTTTCCAAAAAACGAACTTTTACTAAAATATGCTTACGGAAAACAATTAATGACTCGGAACTGCAGCAAACAAAATGGGCGTACAGATCAAAGTAAATGAATGTAAGTAAATGAATCGTCTGTCACTAAGTTGAAGAAACAACATGTACTTAAGAAAATAATGGACTTTCAGATCAAAGACAGTATCTTTACACGGAAAAAACCTGTTCGAAAAAAAATGGGTTTTGATTGGGTATACAAAATTTTCAGCAGAAATCTAAAAAGTTTGGTGAAATCAAGGATTTTCCCTCTTTAATTTTTGGGTAGTGATCAAATCCGGTAATATATTTTGCTAATTCTGAGGATGCTACAAATGGGAAGTTTTTGGTTCCCATATATAATATTACGAAAAAATGAATAATCATAAATCATATAACAACGTGGAAAAATCTGATAGGGGAAGTTAAAGCCATGTGCGCGTGATGTCAACAAATCAAACGGTGACGGTTTAACCTAGATGGTGTAATAAAATTATACTAGCGTGATTTAGGACAATGACATCTTCTTGTAATTAATTAAAAATTAAATTAAACTTCAAAGTTGTATATGAATATTCCCTGGATTATCAAAACATAAGGCAATTTCACGGCTCATCGTATTGAAGAATCTGGGTGTGTTCAGTGTTGGACCTGTTTTTACAAAACAAAATTGTTGGCTTGCTGTTCATTATTTTGTTTTTGTTTTTGTTTTTCTACGATCTACACATTATTGAGCAATGTCAAGATAGATATCATACAACTAAAAATAATTGATTGATTACCTATTAATTTAAGGATATTCTCTTATTCAAAATGCATCTAATTTTTAACCTTACTCGTTAATTTATACAATGAAAGTAGTTTCTAGAGGAAATAATACTGACAAGCCTTCTGTTTCTTTTATATCTCGAGAGTAAAATAAACTGTTTTTAATTATTCCAGTCAAATTAACTAGTAAATACCTTTGAGTAGTCATTCTAAAATTGGAGTAATGAGCGCATTTATGATAGATTGAGAGTTTTATTTATATTTTACAATAAAATTTTCATTTTCTTGTGAAAAACAATTAAAAAATTTTAGATGTTTATACTGTCATCATCAAAAAAATGATAAACTAAAAGAACAATATAGAAAATGTGTTGCTATATCAACATCCTAAATCCGTATTTGATGCAAGGACATGGGGCAGAGCATCAACATATAAATAGCCTCCCCACTAGGACATAATTTGATGGATTTATGGTATAATTTAATGCCAAATCCAGCAATATAAAGTTTGATGGATTCATTAATTACATCTTAATGGGTGAATAAATTTGGAGGAAAATGGACTTTTCACTAGTGTACTTACATTGATTGGCAACATTTTCTCCTTCAAAATTTAACACGTTTGTCAAATTTCTATCATCACCTTTTAAAAAAATGTCTAAATTTAAATTAGAAAATGGACCACCATTTTATTTGGAAATTCTTTATAAATATATAGGTTTAGGGTTAGAGTCCATACAAAAAATAAACCCTTATTTTTTTCCCTAATTAATCCTATCATATATGCCGAATTTTCTACACTTTTGCCTCTCCAAGCATATAATAGACATTTTTTTGAATGCTACTCTAATTATGGGAAGGTTGTGTGACGAATGAAACTTGCACATTTGTGTATATCAATTTCTTAGAAAGAGTTGAAATTGCTTGGACAATTAGTCTATTTCCTATATTCATTTGCACATTTGTGTATATCAATTTCTTAGAAAGAGTTGAAATTGCTTGGACAATTAGTCTATTTCCTATATTCATTTGCACATTTGTGTATATCAATTTCTTAGAAAGAGTTGAAATTGCTTGGACAATTAGTCTATTTCCTATATTCATGCATTGTGCATATTATTCCTAGAGGGTGGACCTTCAAACCATTAAAGAAATTAATATTAATAATAATATAGAAAATTCGGAGGAATGTTTCCATGTGATGACACTTTTTTTATGTGCATGTTGTATGGGAGCTCTATGTTGCGTTAGCAATTTGTGAGTTGTTAATTTGATAAGTGGATTTATCTAATTGGTGAAGATATTTAAATTTATAATAGTTGATTTATGTACTATATATAGATAGTAGTTAAGAATAATTGTAACATTACAAAGAATATTGCCAATTATTAAAATCTTTTTTAATTGGATATATATGGACTAGATATGTATTTCGAATAAACATGATATTATTTTATTATTTTAAAAAATATATATATAAGCTTTGCTTGAATGCGTGAATTAATTATAATACATTGAATTTATCATTTACTTAAAGACATCAAAATTCGTCGTTATCAAGTCTCCATTCATTCCGATGAAGATTATTTATATGAGAAGTACATTTAATTTAAAGGATTCGTAATTAAATGATTTAATTTTGATTTATTTATTTATTTATGGGAGGCAGGGCCGCAGCGGCCGGCGTCGGCTTGATAATCATGATTGAATTTGGTGGCCACGACTCTTAAAAGGAAGTCTATTGTGACAGCTAGGCTAAGTAGCACGAAATTATCCACGCACCCCGCGGTTACATTAATGTACTTTTCTATTTCACTTTTCTTGCGCCCCAAACATGAATATTCAACATAAAAACAAAAAAAAAAAGGGAAAATTTTAACTTATTTTTCCTTTAATTGGGAGCTTTCGAACATTCATTTTTAAGTAAAAAGTAAAAATTCTAGCAGTAAATACTTTTCTTTTCTTTTAAAAAAAATTATATTAATTGATAAAAAATAGGATGAAATGAATATGATAATGGATTTAATAGTTATTAAGTAGATTGCACAATGAATTAAATTATTTTATATTTGTTAGTTGGCGAGTAAGTTTCATTCATCACCATTTATAAATATAATTCAATTAATTTGACTGCACAATTATCTTTTCAAATTCGTTCAAATTATATATATATATATATACATGTCTAGCCCATTGTAGTATAGATACATACCCATCCCTAATTTCAGCTCCTAATCCAACAATAATTTACGCTTAATTAAAATCAATCTCTTCACCTAATAACTGTAATTAATATTAGCGCGTAGTTTTACTTAATTAGTTTTAGAAATACAATTATTGAAGTAAAAATAACCGTGCACTTTTTCATCTACTTCTAGTAGAGTTTCATTATGTTACCTGGGACATCAGTTGCGTATGCTTGAACGTGTTAATTTATCATGGGCTCTAAAGCCCAAGCGTTTTAAATTCAAAGCTGAATTTTAGCCCAGTATCAGCATGTCTTGTGAGTTGCGACTCTCTACGATAATATTTCTATTTAATTTTGAAAATATAACAATCAAAATATTTAATAATTAATAACTTTCAGTGTAAATCACTGCTCATTATTTTTATATCTATATTTAACAATCTTATCAATGTAATTTTATAATTAAAGAGATAAACTCGTATATTTATATATACATGGTTAATTTGAGTCAAAGAAAGACATTATTATAAACATTAATTTGTCGATGACTTTCTTACCTGGAGTTAATAACTAACGTAGAATATAATATATCTCAGTTGTTAGTTATTGGATACGAAATTCTGTACTTTTTTTTTTATTATTAAATTACAAAATTACGAAATAGATCAGATATTTGCTGGAAATTGAGTCTCGACTCTTGAATGATCTAAACATCGTCCGAAAATTCTACACTCAATTCCGCTGAAATAAAATTATACATAGTATTCTGACTATTATATGTTATATAGGAATTCTATTTAACAGAAAGTAAACGATTAGAAAATCAACATTGATGACGATGGACCGTTGTAATCTTGTCATCCTTACACATTCTTAGATTTTATTATTTTTCCAAGTCAATTAATTGTTAGAAAAGCTTTTAGAAGTCTGAATATTTGATTTTTTTTCTAAATATATATAGTTCTGACATATCTAAGCTGTGGAAGAACTCTGATAATTTCTAACAATAGACAAAACAAAATTTGACTTTGTTGCCTTAATTTGCCTTCCAGATAATGGGAAGAACTAAACAAAATATATAAGTAAGAACAGAAATATCTATGGTGTATTATCATTGCCTAATTGACAGAAATGGAAGCAAAATATGATGATATATTTTATCTATCACGGATTAGTAGGAAAAAAAAAAGATGGTTGATTGATTTGATGGTAATTATGGAAGCATGTGGAACCCGGTTTCCATCTTCATCAGCCTTAATCATCGCCATTAAAATGAACTTAGTTTAATCATGATCATGAGAAGCCGACCACCTAGAACTTCCTTTTCTCTAATTTTATTAACGAAAAGGTGATTTATTTATGTAACCCATTCACGTATTACAGTACTACTTGAAGCTGGCAGATGACTTAATTAATTAATTAAACATTTCAAATCGACAAATATTTTATTATTTCTGTTGTTTAAAATATATATGCAGCGGTTTTAATCAAATTATTTAATTAATATACACATATAAGAAAGATTTATCATATCAGTTGAGAGATTTTATATAGCGTTTTTATTTAATATAATCTAAATCAATCAGGTGGTCAATAATAGCCCATTTAATTACAAGCGCCACCCGTAATTATTCGCTTGAGTGTCCCGTAATCAATTCATTCTTCATCAATTTTCTTGCTGCCCCGTCCCATTCAAATTAAAGCCAATTGACTCTTCAGATAATTTACGTGAACAAGTGGTTCCCGTTTTTCAATATGTAAGTACACCGTACACACAACAGTACTTCTAAGGAAATTTCTTGCAACCCTTTTTCACTTTCTGAGTTTCTGGTTCCCCGTTTTATCTTCTAACATAGTCCAGAACCCAGCAGCCCATTGCATCATCTCTGACCCTCATTTCCGATCTTGTCTTTTAATACATGGATCTTTCTTCCATTCCTTTTACATTATATGCTTTACATTTTTGAGATTACCAAAATGCCATTCTCATAAAAACCTTAACTCTACCGGTGTTGTCATTATTTATATATATCACCTTCTTGCTTCTAGGTTTTGATAGCTTCTGCGGCCTAATCTCTTCTTAGTGATACTAAAAGGGGAAAAGGGAAAGAAATATATAAGAATTGCAAGTGGCATACATGTTGACCTATAAGACCGCGAGGACAAAGCATAAGAACATGTCTCCAGCTTGGCAGTGCAGACAGAAAATAAAACATTTTCTTTGACCCATGTTATGCAATTGTTTTGCAGCATTTTTGCCAGAAGACTACATTTACTTTATACATCATATTAGAGGAAGAAGACACAAACTATGGTTATGAATGAAGCCAACTACTTTGCCTTTATCGGTCTTAAATCTCTCAGCAATTTACCTAGAAGTTCAAAGCACATAGCGCTTGCTGGAATTTTTGCAAGTATCCAAGGGCAAAAATATAACTCACTTAATCCAAAAATGTTGACTAAAGAAAGTTCAAAAACCCTTTTGTCAGTTCGCTATTACTAACATGACTGCTCTCCCACCTCCCTTGTTCCCATTTCCTGCACCCGTTTCATTCATCTCTTCTACCTGAAAATATATCCCATGTCAGATATGCTTTAACTTCTTTGCTTCAATGAAGAACCACCGAAATCCTTTCGTGTTGAATCTCCTATCTGTTTTCCTGTGTTTTCACTCCATTTTAGCTGTTGATTTTGTTTCGAATGGTTTCAATTCTTCCAACGTGTTGTTATTTGGAAGTGCCAATCTTGAATCTCGCATTGTTAGTCTTACAAATGAAACGAGATTCACAATTGGTCGGGCTCTTTATCCATCAAAAATTCCAACAAAGAAGCCGAACTCTTCTTATGTTTATCCTTTCTCCACTTCCTTTATCTTTGCTATGGCTCCCTACAGGAAAATTCTTGCAGGCCACGGCATAGTTTTCCTTTTTGTACCGTTTACTGGTATTGAAGGCGCCACAGCAGCCCAAAATCTTGGCCTGTTTAACCGCACAAACGATGGTAACATCAGTAACCATGTGTTTGGGGTCGAGTTTGATGTTTTTAAGAACCAAGAATTCAATGATATCGATGAAAATCATGTTGGGATAGATGTAAATTCTCTCACTTCGAGAGTTGCACACACGGCAGGATACTGGTCTGACAATTTAAAAGGCGACAGCAGCAGTGCAAGTGATGATGAGAAATCATTCAAGAAGCTGAAGTTAAACAATGGTAAGACTTATCAAGTTTGGATTGACTATGCAGATTCAGTTATCAATGTTACTATGGCAGAAACAGGTGTGAAAAGGCCTAAAAGGCCTTTGCTGAATTTTCCTCTTAACCTTTCTGATGTTCTAGAGGATGAAATGTATGTGGGGTTCACTGCATCAACAGGGCAATTAGTAGAAAGTCACAAGATTTTAGCTTGGAGTTTTAGTAATTCAAATTTTTCATTGAGTGAAGAGTTGATCACTACTGGTTTGCCATCGTTTGTTCTTCCAAAGACTCCAGTTTATAAATCAAAAGGGTTTATTGCAGGAGTAACAGTTGGAGGTTTCTTTGTTATTCTTTCCGGTGTTCTGTTATCCCTGTTTTTGATTGAGAGACGGAGAGGGAAAGCAAGGGAAAGAGCGGAAATGGAAGATTGGGAATTGGAGTATTGGCCACATCGAATAACATATCAAGAAATTGAAGCAGCAACAAAGGGATTTACAGAGGAAAATGTAATTGGGGTTGGAGCAAATGGGAAGGTCTATAAAGGTGTTTTAGAAGGAAGAACCGAGGTTGCAGTGAAGAGCATTTCACATGAAAATGAAGGAATGAGAGCATTTCTTGCTGAAATTTCAAGCCTTGGAAGACTGAAGCACAGGAGTCTAGTGGGGTTAAGAGGTTGGTGTAAAAGAGAAAAAGGAAGCTTCATGCTGGTGTATGATTACATGGAAAATGGAAGTTTGGACAAAAGGGTTTTTCATTGTGATGAGAGTCAGCTGTTGAGTTGTGAACGAAGGATAAGAATTTTAAAAGATGTGGCTTCTGCTGTATTGTATTTACATGAAGGATGGGAAAAAAGGTGCTTCATAGAGACATTAAGTCCAGCAATGTGTTACTTGATAAAGAAATGAATGGAAGGCTAGGGGACTTTGGTTTAGCCCGGATGCACGGGCACGGCCAAGTGGCTAGCACGACACGTGTGGTTGGAACAGTAGGGTACTTGGCGCCGGAGCTGTTCAGTACTGGTCGAGCTTCGACTCAAACTGATGTGTTTGGATTTGGGATCTTAATATTAGAGGTGATGTGTGGGAGGAGACCTATAGAAGAAGGGAAGCCAAATTTGGTGGAAATGGTGTGGCAATTGATGGTGCAAGAGAAGCTACTTGATGCATTAGATGAAAGACTGAGAGCTAAAGGAGGGTTCAATGAGGAGGAAGTGGAGAGAGTTCTGCATTTGGGGTTGTTGTGTGCATATCCTGACCCAAGTGCAAGGCCAACAATGAGGCAAGTAGTGAAAGTATTGGAAGGAAAGATTGAGGTTGGTGAGAATGAAAGTGAGGACATTGATGCATCTTTGCTGCAGAATTGGAACTCTAAGGATATGTGGGCTAACTATTCACAAAGCTTTGGCTATGGCTATGCAACACATCCAACATTTCAAGATATTAAACAGTACAATTCTTCTTCCATGTCTTTGTCTTGGACCAATACACTCGTCGACGGTAGATAAGCGAACATCATCATTGAAAATGATGGAGCAAGTGGAATGTAAAGCAGATTCATGAAGGGCCATTTATTAAGATGCATATACATATATTTTTTTTTGCCTGAGAAAAAGAATCACTTTTTCCTTACGATTTGATTCATGTTATCGGGGTCTCGTTATTAACAGGAGATTTTTTGTTCTTGGTTTTTATATTTCCGAACGTAGGCATGTCGATGTGCATACGATTTGTGAAATGCAAACAGCAATTTATGTTAATTGCAGGATGAGCTTAGACCATAAATCATATCAAGTTATTTTCTCGTTGTATGTGATGTTGTTTCGTGATCTGAATTTGTTGGATGCAAGTTATTATAGAAATCAAATCATGTTGTTAAAATAATAAATATATAAAATGTGATGCCCTGTCAACAAGCGGGGATAGCTCAGTTGGGAGAGCGTCAGACTGAAGATCTGAAGGTCGCGTGTTCGATCTACGCTCACCGCAAGATGTTTTTGGGTCTTCGGGCTTTCACTCATATGAACGGGCTTAACCAATGAGGTCCATTTTCACTCTACAGCGGCCCATTCTCTTTGGGCATTTCTTAGTTACCGTATTTGGGGCCTACAAATATTTGGACATTATTTACTATCCTGACTATTCTAGGCTTATGTAATTTGGTCCAGTTTCACCTACTGCGCCCCATAGACATGGTCGGTCTTTCTTAGTTTCAACGGATTTCGGCCCGTAAAAATTTGAGCTTATCTTATTAGCGGGCCATAACCAATTTAATATTCAACCAGTCGGATATTTATTCAATTTTTTCTTAAAAGCATATATTTATTCAAGTTTAAAACCTTAATGTTGCCAGTTGCCAATCACCATTAGATGGCAATACTTTTATTATATGTTACAAAATGTTGTGTGAATAATATATTCATTAATAAAATAATGATTGTGACTTTATACTTAATAATTTGTATAAAGTTGATTGCAAAGTGAGATTTTAGTAATAAACTTTTTCAATGATAAGAATGTACCAACAAAACCAAGTTGTGTATTATTTTAACCAATCGATTTGGAATTTTTGGTACCTTTTGATGCAATTTTCTAAACCATATCCTATGCTTCTCGTAAAGTGGGTATAAGTTTTAATAAAAAATTGGTAATTACATGTTTTGAATCGTAAACTAAACCATCAAGTTGCAACCGAGCTAGCTATCGATGAAATTAGCCGTCAAATTATGTTTTACTAATTATTTATTAATCGGGTATATGTCTAAGTCTTGAAACGTTTAATTTAATTGAGATTAAGCCTATCTCTAACGTCTTAATTTGGTTACAGCTCATATGTAGTCATCATATATGCATATATATGTAATATAATGTATATATGGAGGCACATGATCGATCACATGTATGCCTTGCCTACATCGATCTAAAATGATGCTTCAGGTGACATGTTGCCGCATTCCAAATCCACAAGAAGATTACTCACCAACACAAATGAATTTATCAATTTAACAATCATATATATTGTTGATGATCAATTAATTAAAGAGCTTGTAATTATTAATATGACCACTACCAGAACACTGCTGTTATGAACAATATCTGCTGAGTTGTTAAGATGCTGTAATGAAATCAATCGATGGCCTGCAATAGCAGAACGTCGGACCACATGGACCATGGTTTGCTGAAAAATTTAATGAAAAGTAAAGGAAAAATAAATAAATAGCCAAAATTTCGGGTTAAAATAATCTCAAATTTCTTCATCGTTGATGTCATGTCAATTGAATCTTCCGGCTTACTTGAATGTTGATTAATATTTGGGTCGCATTCATGTTTTGGACAGAGACAAAAGAGGTTTTCATTTTCAGTATTATTATTATTATTATATTATATTATACAAACTTTACTAATCTAACTGTATATGTTTTGACCTTTTCAATGCATTTAAACCCGATTAGCTGGTACCTAACACTGTTCAGATAAATCCTATCCTCCGCCTATGCATTTAGGCTGTCACTTTATTATCAACGTAGTGGAAAATAAAGTATGTATCGGATTGCTCTCTCTCTCTTAGTCCCATCTAAAGTTTTTTTTTAATATTAAAAATTTATTATTTTACAAATCTACTTTGTCAGAAATCTGTTGTTATATTACCCAAAAATATTTCAGATATTTTCACTTAACAGGAGAAGAGTTGAATGCACTCTCATAATAAATATGCCGTTCTCACCGTCGGCACAGTCACATCTAAAATTGGTAAAATAATAATTAAAATATATGAACATGTGTACAGCATTGGTTTCTTTAATTTTGTCGTTGTAATTTGCTGCTGCTTCGTCGTTAAATGAATCGCGAAAAAATTAAGATTACGTACGTGTAATAACTCAAACCAGAATTATATTATATCCCTCTACTCTGTGAGTTCTCATAACCTCTACTGTACCACATCACAGATTAGGTTTACGTCAAAGAAGTCCAGCCAACCTAATTAATGAATAAGCCAAACCAAGCAAGTTATTTAGGATTTGGACCCTCTCGTAATTCTCTGATGTTTCTTAAGTTTTAATCGAGAAACACGATGCCGAGAATTTTTTATACAACCAGGATCTACTGGAATTTTAACTGAAAAAATAACCTTACAATTGTAGCACCCAACATCCAGGAAGACTACCTGCAATATAGCAGGAACACTGTCCAGAGAACCCTAAAAATACCCCACATTTTGTGGGAAAATTCCTACCACTTTGAGTGTGGTAGGAATCGAACACACTCCCTCCATCAGGGCTGAGCCCTGATGGCCGATGCCGAGAATTTAAACTTTTAAAAATTGTAATTTCATTTAATTAATATAATAAGACAAAATTAATAAACCTAACTCGAAGTTCATATGTTAGACCGAGAGGGGTACATATATATACCTCAAATCGTGGATGTATAATTAAGCTAATTATTAAGTCGATTAATTGTCATCATAATTTCATAAGTGATAGCTAGTCAACACGAGCTGCGTGTGAGTCATTAATTTGAGAAGAAATTAAACTGATGGACGTGTCTGCAGTCTATGCGATGCTTCTCCATGATGATAGGCTAGCACGTTTAAGATAATGAGTCATGTTTAACACATGAGCTAACCTAGTAATCTTTAACTATTTATTCATCTGTTCGACCCCAACTTGTATATTATTATATCCTTAAGAACACGTAATTAATTAATCATATATATATTAATATCACTTTAAATCCCATCTGTTTTTCATTTTCTTCGTAGTTAAACTAAATTATCTTCTAGCTTTCAAATGAAGTTTCATACATCAATGGCGATATATACTGCTGGAGAATTAGTCAATTACCAGCTGCTGCTCATTGTATTGCTATGAATATGAACATACATCATACATACATATGGCCAACTAGCTAGCTATTAAAATGGTCAAATTATATATATAAGCTTAAGTTTATATATAAGGGAATATATTAGCATGTAATCTTGAATCATCCTCGTGCATTTTACTTAAACCAGCAATTAAATTGAAAATAAGATACTCAGGATCGAATAAATTATATACATATATAGCTAATATTTGCTAATAATTTATTAATCGAGGTCAGGTCATTATATTATATGAAAAAGCTTACTGGATTCGAGAAACGGTGACTAAAATATAAACCATGTTTTTTGCACTATATATATATATATATATATATATATATATATATATTAATTAGTCAAGACGACACGTATCTTTATACAAAATTAACGTGTATCACGTTAAAAATTGCTATCGTTCTTCGTTATTTTTATTATTAAAATTAATTTGACACAAAGTTTGTCCACTTAGCTTCTTGAATCTTCTTTTATATTCAAGTTAATTTAAAATTTAATTATAATTGACTAATTATTGTATTTCTACCTAATTTTTTAAGTACAATGTTAAAAAAAAAAAGAAAGAAACTAATCTAACACCGAGTTTTTAACTTCTGATTATTTACTAACCACCAAATTAATCATTTGTATTTCGCAATATATATAAATGAAAAAGTCTTAACATCTCAAATTCAAATGTGTACGCTTGAATTACTCAAAATCTTTTGGTATTAAAATCAAAATTCTACCTTACTCATCATCTCTTAGATTAAGGGATAAGCAGATTAGGTCTGCTAGCAATCGGAATGAATCAAGAGAGCGATACTTGAACGCATCCTTTCTCTCTTTTTCAAGCAAAAATATGTGAAGCAAAATTGAAATGGGAATGTACCAAAATTGTATCAATACCGATTTCGTATATAACACTGATTGATTGATTGATTGATTCTTCTCGAATGATCCAGGCTTGAAGATAAAAAATTATTGAGTGACTTCTGTGATTCCATCTGGCTGGCTGTAAACAATAATAAATTGATTTAAACAAGTCACATACTCACATATATACAGACGAAAATGTTGCTGTAAAAGAAAACAATTACTGTACGAAGATGCCTAACTCGTGTTGAAAGGCGGGTTGATTTATATGGAAAAGTCAAAAAGAGGAACAGATCTGAAATCTTTCGAGGATCTTCACCCATCACTCCCAATTCCGAGGCCTAGCTAGAATCGAGTGTTCCACCAATTAATCTTAACATACTTTTTAAGTTAAAAATATTATTTTAATTAACATAAGAAATTAAAGTAGAACAAGGGTGCCAGCGAAAACTTGCACAAAACTTTGTTTTGGAAAATAAAAATTAATTCCTACGAATTTCCTCTTCACACAAACAAAACAATATCCAATGGCATACGGAAATTCTATAATGAAGAAGTCCACATGCTAATAAATGAGTCCACCTACAAAATATAAAAATATATATATAATTTTCCCCATTTATCATTAAAGAGCAGAATTGGCTCGTCCAAAATTATTGTACCATTCGAATGGCAATTCTACCCCTCAACTTTTGTCCCTATCGTATCCAGACCAGACTACCAGTCGTGAGTGATAGGAACCTTGTCTTGGTGTCCAAATATGCCAAATCATTGCCTAGACGCCGCGTTTTCTCGACAAGCATTTTCGCAAATTTGATCGAAATTCCTTTTTCGTTGATTTATTAAAAAAAGAAAAATTCAAATGAATTACATACTAACGAAATCATTAAGTGTTAGGTGAAGCGACACATAGGCCCCACGTTTTGGATAAAACCTTTAACACGAACGTTCCTGATTAATCCACGTCACGCCTTAGTCATCGCTGTCTGTCTATCACATTGTCGATGGTCCCACCATTTCGCGAGACAGGATAGGATTTAATGATGTATCACCTTCAAGTGTTTTTATCTTAAAAAATAAAAATTTAACATTAATCCCTTTTTTTAAAATATAAATATTAGTTTCTGAATATTCGAGTATATCCAGATGAGTATAGATCAAAATTATTGAACTTGACTGACGTGGATCCTGGCTGTCTGATCCGTAATAGGCCAAAAAATAATCTACTGTTTTGATTTATATCATTCAATGATACTAGCCCACGTAGGCAAAAGTATACCCCGCATGTGACCGGCGGCCTGTTCGTCCACGTGTACTTATGGGTCCTAGCTCGGGACAAACTCCGGTATATAAGCAGTCTCATTATCCAAGCCAAATGGACACAGAAATTCTTTGCAGCAGCGAGCATTTTATAATAGTGAAAATGCCTGGCGTCGCAACCACAAGATTTAATGAATTAGAATTTCCCAATCAACCAATTGCCAGCTTATCGGATATGGATATGGTTTTCGGGTTTCTCGAAGACGGCGATGCGATTCCAGGGACCTTCAGCGGCGTTTCCTCACCTGAGAGTGAAGATTCGTACGCAGAAGAAGATCACGAGAATGAAAACGACAGTGTTGAAGACGACAGAAAATTCTGGGAAACGCAGCACCAGAATTTACATTCAACTTTGTGTAGGACAAGCTCTTTGGAGTCAAAGATAAGAAATGCTACAAAAGAAGCATTGAACGAGATACAAATGTCCGGAAACGTTTGTGCCTGCGGGAAACCGGAGGCCATCGGGGCTTGCCGGAGTTGTTTGATGAGAGAAGTATCCGGGCGGCTGAGAAATGCCGGTTATAATAGTGCCATTTGCAAATCCAAGTGGAGAAGCTCCCCGTATATCCCATCAGGTAAACACGGACGATCACTTAGAATACCTTAGAATACCTAATAATTAAGATTACTATTACCTTTTTAATAAATTATGGTAATTTTGGTCGTAATATCTAACGAGTACGGCATAGTTTGCAGGGGAACATACGTTTATCGATGTCATGGAGAATTCAAGCACAAAGAAAGGGGAGGTGAGGGTGATAATAGAGTTAAACTTTAGGGCAGAGTTTGAGATGGCTAGGGCAAACGAAGAATACAACAAATTAGTCCTCCGGTTGCCGGAAGTATTCATCGGAAAAGTAGAAAGATTAACAAATGTGATAAAAATCTTATGTACAGCAGCCAAAAAGTGTATGAAGGAGAAGAAAATGCACATGGGCCCATGGAGAAAACAAAGATACATGCAAGCAAAATGGCTTAGCCCGTGTGAAAGGACCACATCGATGCAAATCTTTTCAATGGGATATAATAATTCCGGCCGCTTGCCAAAGCCGAAGACTAGGGCTTCCATGTTAACGGTAGATTTGCTAGAGAAGTTGCCCAATATGCATTGTACAGCAGTTGAGGTTTTGTGATTGCGCGTTTGAGGTTAGATTTGATCAAAGTAATTTTCTTAGTTGTATTTGCAAGCCTTTGAGGGTGGAGATTAATATTCTACTATATTAGTAGATTTATATATTTAACTTTTTAGAGTGTAAATATGGGGAAGATTAATGATCGAACGATCATAAATAATGAGAGCAATACGTTTGCTTTTTGATTTCTTGTTCTTTTCATCGGCACTTGAAAAAAACTAGATTCTTTTTCCAATTTTTACGTTTTCCCTTTCTTATATTTTGTTGTTAATTTAGTATATAATTTATGTATATCAATGCATCTAGAGTCCTCTTGATTTGGGATTTGTGAGATTGCATAATACATATATCTTAACACATGTACCATGAATGTGTATTTGTGAATCAAATTGAAAATCACACTTTTAAAAAGAGATTGCTCCTCGTGTCCACAAACAAGCCTTCACGTTCATCCTTGTCATGGAAACTTAATTGATCATTTATTTACCCTAGCGGGCGATAAGTTAAAACTTGCACGATTCCCCATTAGTTAATTTAACAGTGTTAGTTCCCTTTTTTATGTTAATTATTCTTTTGATTGAAAATTTTGTTAAATCTATTTTTCTTTTTTAATTAGGTGTCTTCTATACCCATCCACTAGAATCTTCAATTTTTTTTTTCCCTTTGTATACACATGACTCTCACTAGTAATAGTAATAAGACTGTTTACTCATATTAATATTATTATGATACAAATGAAAAATTATGAAAATTTAAAACCCACTTTTTGGATGACAACCACTATCCTATCCTTGAGAAATATTGTGAGGTTAGATAGACTTAACCATCCAAGATTTTTTCAAAGAATGATTATAAATCTAATTTCATTTGTGACTAACAGTTCTCAGAAAGCGAAACCATACACCAGCATGAACCCATGCTGCTTGCTAAAACTACTAATAGTGGCTCAAGATCCGAACACCGTCGCTGCCTGTGTGGACTCAGGCTTGTCTTTACAACCACATTCGGCTGTAAACAATTAATGGTATTGACATTTGACAATGACAACGCACCGCTGAAAGCAGTACTTATATCTTAGTTTCAAATTTCATTTTCTATCATTCTATTCTGCTAGTCATTTTTCTGACCCCTAACTCTAAGAAAAGCCGACGGAATCGGACTCAGCGGTGTCGATGATTAGTTTAAGGCAAAGCCACGTAGAGAATTAACGCGAATATGATGGCATGATTCATGATTGTATTAACAGTACTGATCAGTTTTCGTGAATTTGAAAATTCAATGATGGACCCTTATGGTAAAGTGGGTTACGCCCAAAATAACTTCAAAGCCCAACGTACGGGCTTGGTCCTATTAAGCCCTTGAACAGAGCCGAAGAGAGAAAGCAAACAGAACTGGATTAGGCCTGTGAAGGGAGATTCTAGTGCCACAGAAATGCTTCAGTAATTGGACGCATCCAATTGCAGTTATATTGGGCTGAGACCGAACATTGTGGGCTCAAGTTAAAACTAAAGCTCTCTACCTAAATTTTCGTTTGATCGAGAAGAAAAGGAGAGTATGAAATTCAACGTTCCATAAAAATGAAAAATATTGTATTGATTGCGTAACGCTTTTTAAAAAGTTAACTCAACCTCATCCAAATTTATTTATCACGTCATTCAAACAAAACAAAATAATTCTTTTTGTTACTTACAACAATATAAATATACATGGATTTATTGCAAAAATAATACAGTAAATTATTTTAAATTGATTCTACGTACTAATATTATTTACCTATCATATCATAATTATTAAAATTAACATTTAAAAGAAGCTCTTTTGCAATTATTATTTTTAAATATTATATAAATATAAGAATTTTTTTTAATAAAAGAAAAAATTTATTAGTTCAACAAATCGGCATTCAGTAACAATAACAACATTCTACAATTAATATATAGACATAAACGTTATTTTATGATAAGGCAATAAAGTTAAACATCTTTCATTTAAATGCATGGACAAAATAACAAAATACGCAAAATCAAATCATATCATATCATTCCTATAACTTCCTATCAACCACAAAAAAAATTTTTTTCCAAAAATAAAACACAAGTAAGTATCCGTGCGAACCGTACCATCCCGCACCGTAGACCCGCACATTCTCTCGTTCTCTCCGATAAAGACACTTGGATTCCCACGGGTCCCACCACATTATGATATCACATAAAACATTTATTTTTCTTTCTGCTTTAATCAAAATTCTGTCCTCCGTCTTTTATTGACTTTCTCTCTGTGGTCCCCCCACCTCCACCTTCTCCCTTACTTGGGCCCCACCCGAGCCAAAATATCGGGTCAACTGAATCTACGGTCTCTGTCTCTTATTCGAATACGTATTTTGTTACTACTTGTTTTTAGTTGAAAAATTAAAAATGTAATCGTTTGGTAGGGATTTTATCAGCGGCAGTAACGAAACCAAAAAGATTCTGTCCTTGTTCACGGCATCTATATCTAATTAGATGCTCCTAAACCCTTCAAGTTTAAAAAGGCAATTTTTTTTTCCTCTCAAAGTTAAAAATGCCACCGCCCTATGGTAGGTATTGTGTAACTCATTTCTGGGATATTATGTACTGGCTGGTACTCTGATTGGACTTGAATTTTTATTGTTTATGTGTACGTGTAAGGTGATACGTGCATCTGGGTCTTTGGTATTCTTTATTATTCTAATGGTTTTATAATTGTTTTGACATAATGATTGTTTTTTTCTGTGTCTAATGGAGGTTGTAACCATGGGTGTTTCTTTATTTTCAATATAATCGAATCGAGTTGTGGTGGCTTTTCTCTTTTACCATTTTCTTGCTTGTTTTGTGGGGGGTGGTGTTATGTTTTCTACTTTTTCTTTTTTTTTTGGTTTTTCTAATAGTTGATTTGTTTATTTGGGTTACCTGTGCTGTGTGTGGGATTTTCCAGGCCCTTAAGGAAGGTGGTGTTTGACTTTGAAAGAAAAATAAAAAAAAACAAAGAAAACAAGATTGTCTTGCAGGTGAAGGGTTTGGTTGTGAAATTGTGATCAGGTCTGGGTTAGCTTCCATGGTCTCAAAGGTTTCTCCGTTTTATGGGATTTGATGGGTTTCAAGGGATTTTGATTCTGATGGAGATTAGATTGGGGTCTATGCCAGTCTCTTTCCTGATTGGTCTTATTCATCATTTTGATTGGTTTTCTTGAATTTTAGAGAAATTCAAAATTTGATTCTCAGTGCTCTACTGTTAATGGGTTTGAAGAAATTTGATATCTTCAACAGTGTAAATTATATAGGATTGTTTGAGGAATACGCACTTGATATTAAGATTCCTTCTACTTCTCATCTGAAGAAGAAAGGAAAAAGGGAGAAGAAGATTAGAAATATTTCTGGGTAGGGGTTCGTTTAGAAGTTCAACATTCAAGTTCTGTATTATTGGGAAAAGATAAAAGAAAGAAATGGCGGATGAATCTAATTCTTGGATTAGGAGGACCAAGTTTTCTCACACAGTTTGTCATAGATTGGATTCATCGAGATTGGCCTCTCTTCCTTTCGCCCTACGAGAAAGGACTGCTGGATTGAAATCAAGGCCCGGAGCACCTTCTCCTCATCAGAAATCAGTTCCCGGTGATGCACAAGTTCAGCTGAATCCTACCACCGGTTTCCGACAGAAATCAGTTCCCAGTGGTGCACAAGTTCAGCTAAAACCTACCACAAACAGGCTCAGATCTTTGTCTCCGCTTCCTGAAACACCTCTTCCTGATACATTCAAGGAAGCAAGGCATGCTACCAGGAGATTTTCAACTCCAGTGCCGAGGAGAAAAGAATCGGATAAGGGATTGATGGGAAAGTTGTCACATAAACAATCCCGTCATGAAACCAGGTCATCATCCATTTCACATAGTACAAGCCCTCTCAAGCACTTGGGTTCTTTGAGGGTTGGTGATAGATACAAGGGCAGAAAGGAATCAGCTTGGACCAAGTATTTTGACCATGGTGGAGGCAGGGTGAATGCCGTGGATGCGTCAGATGAACATAGTGTTGACCTCTCCCAGCTCTTTCTCGGGCTTAGGTTTGCTCATGGGGCGCATAGCCGGCTTTACCATGGGATATATAAGGATGAGCCTGTTGCTGTGAAGATTATCAGGGTACCAGATGATGATGAAAATGGAACCTTGGCAGCTCGATTAGAGAAACAATTCAATCGAGAAGTTACTCTTTTATCTCGGCTTCACCATCCAAATGTCATAAAGGTGACAAAATTTCTTCTTTTGCCCTTTCATTTGTTTTCTGTTATTCAAGTATTTAGCTTTTCTAGATGAATTTGAGAATTTGTGTTTATTTATATTTGTTTCGGAACTAAACTATCTCAACTGTGGATTTTTTTGAAAACCGTGGATAACTCTATCATGGAAAAAAAATATAATTGTCATTTTTCTGGCCAAGACTACCTTCATTGGCGAGATTGAGGTTAACTGCCTCGTGAATCCGTTCTTATGTGCGTTATTTGTCTGATAAACAGTTTGTAGCTGCTTGTAAAAAGCCACCGGTATATTGTGTCATCACAGAGTATCTGTCAGAGGGCTCCTTGAGGGCGTACTTGCATAAACTGGAGCATAAATCTCTTCCCTTACAAAAATTGATTGCAATTGCTCTGGATATTGCACAGGGGATGCAATACATTCACTCTCAAGGAGTCATTCATCGGGATCTTAAGCCAGAAAACGTCCTTATTGATCAAGAATTCCACCTGAAAGTTGCTGATTTTGGTATCGCTTGTGAGGAAGTGTACTGTGACTTATTGGCTGATGACCCAGGAACTTATCGTTGGATGGCACCCGAGATGATTAAACACAAATCCTATGGACGAAAGGTTGATGTGTACAGTTTTGGACTCATCCTGTGGGAAATGGTGGCTGGAACAATCCCATATGAGGAGATGAATCCAATCCAAGCTGCTTTTGCAGTAGTGAATAAGGTAAATTTCATGCATCTCATCTATAAATTTGTGTGGATTTATGATTGCATATATGTCCATTTCAACCGAATTCATCATTCTGTTAGCTCCTCTGATTTAGCTTAATATTTTGTGAAGGGTATCTTTAGACTCTTCATGAATAAATTCCTTTGTGCCAACACTAAAATTGCCCACTTTTCAACCTTTCCTTTCTTTTTCGGATTCTTTTGGCGTTGCAGATGGAAAGAATACACTACCTTGTTAGAATCAACTCTCATATTAATCATGTCCTGTGTGTTGTTTATTAGAGAATAAGCCTGCAGTGCAGTCAAACAAGCATTAGCATACAAGTGCACCAAATATCTTGATCAGTTTAGCTGACTAATCTTCACAGTTGTCTGATGTACATAACGATTAACTTCTTTTGTCAATTGTATCCTGCTGTAAGAAATACTTTATTTGTTGGAAAACGTATTCAATCTGCTTTAGCATTATAGTATGGTAACAAACAGAAAAAATAGAAAAAGAAGCTTTGGTTGGGTTCAATGTGGAACTGATATTTCATGACATTTTTCAGAAAAAATCATAGTTGTGATATATTTGATTTTTCCAAGGCATTCATCAGAAGTTGTCTTTAAAATCATAAGATCGATTGATCCAATTATGCAATTGAATATAGATTGACCTTGTTCTCCATGATACTATAGATCAATGATAAAGTGCATTCACACTCTGTTAATTTTTTGTTCTTGCTTTGCTAATGAACATGAGTGATTGGATTTGTTTGCAACATTTCTATTTCTTCATCACTGAAGGTGTGTTCGATAAATCTCGTAAAATTGCTGCTGGACCCAGAAATTTGAATTTCTGGGATAATATTTTAAACAGGAAATTATTTAGGGGCCAAAGTATAAAAAGTCTAATGTTTAAAGGCTCAAGTACATAAAAGTATACCATTTTTTGGCTTTGCCACTTTGGTAATAGAAGGATTTGTTATAAAATTTAAGATTTTGTCTTGATTAATGCAAACATCAAGTTATCAACAGTTACATCATTGATTGTCATATTTATGATTTTAACATCATTGAAATTTATGTCTTTTTCAGAATTTGCGACCTGTTATCCCGGGAGATTGTCCACCAGCCATGGGAGCTTTAATTGAGCAATGTTGGTCCTTGAAACCAGAGCACAGGCCTGAGTTCTGGCACATTGTGAAAGTGTTGGAGCAATTTGAGACTTCACTTGCTCGTGATGGAACCCTGAATCTGGTACAAAACCCAACTTGCCAAGATCATAAGAAAGGGCTCCTTCACTGGATTCAAAAACTTGGTCCCATGCATCCTAATGCCTCACCCATGCCTACGCCTATGCCTATGCCTATGCCTATGCCAATGCCCATGCCTAAACCTAAATTCACATGAATCTTCCTTATGACCCGGCTTTTGTAGTTTCACCGGGTCAATTGTAATTAAAAGGTTCGTTCATAGGCCTCTTTATTTGTACTCTGACAAATTCATGTGAGAGTGAATGAATAGATTGTTAGGCATGCTTTCGAAGTGAAATGTCTTTGCTCTCCAATTATACGTGCACAGCAAATGATCATCAATTTAGGTTCTGGACACAATCAATATTGGGTTAGAAAAAGCATTTTTTAAAAGCCGTTGGGAGTGTTCCTTTTGGAAGATTTTTTTTATGTATACTAGTTTAACTGCTTATAGTTTCTATGTATATAAAACAATGTCCTATTTATTTTCTGTTTATGTCTCCTTTAATTCCCCATTTTTTTCCATCCACGCATTAAAAAATCGTTGTGATTTTCACTGCCGGAGTTCTCAAGTGCTCATGTTTGCATCCTATTGATATGTCTCTTAAAGTTTGCAGCACACTAAGGAGGAGTGATTCATGAGTTCAATTACCTAGGGACAGTGGTGAAGCATTTATGCTAAGATAGTAAATGCGTTAGTGAATTCATTATTTGTAGGTTTGGTTATTTATTGTGTTACTTGGTGTACGAGTTCCACGAAACTCTCCTTAGGATTCCAGTAAGTGGTCTCATCCCGATCCTTTTGTTTTAGTTTATTGTATCATGTAGTATACACTGATAACGCTGTTATGCGTGACTCTCTTGCATGCTACTTAACTCTGAACATGAAGTCATGGTTACATTTACTCTTAATTTTCAATTCTTTTGCTAGCCATGGTCTCAGTGATGTGTTGTGTTCTCTTGCATGCATTAATCTTTTGCTAGTGGGTCCTTGATATGCATTTCTTTAATCTGTTTCTGTTTTGTTATTGCATTTCACATCATATCTTCCACTACAATTTCAATCCTTCTCGCTAGTCATATCACTTTTTTGATTGAATCGTGTATATGAATTCAGATGTGGAACGTTGTTTCATTGCGTAACTGATTTGACCATCTCATGTAGCTTCACCTGAACTTTCTTTCCTAGATGCATGCATTCAATCTTGCTTTGGCAGTTCATTCAATGGAGCTGAGGTTTTACTCATTTTGGATAAGAACAGCAACACAGATTTTTTCTTGCATATGTGCATATTTGACATTGCAACTTCATATCCTACACATATCTCTATTTCTTCTGTGAGTTTGTCGACTGCATCAACTTATGGATGCATGAATTAAGGAATGAAAAAGCAGGGAAAGTAGATGCCTCAATAATTCTCACAGTCTGCCCGTGTCTATCCCATGATCTTATTATTACTCGAAAAAAAGTTGGAAGTGGATCATTCAATCCTGTATAAAGTAGATATCTTTTTATGCCTTTTATATCACATCATCTATTTGCATGAAATGGGCCATCTGGAATTTTCTAGTCTCTATTACATTAAATGATTGGGCCTTCATTTATGTTTTCTCACAACTTTGTAACCATATCTCTATGAGGTAAAATATCCCAACATTTATTGCTTCTACTAGTTTGTTGAGGACAGATTCAAATATTGAAAGGCCATATTAATGGCGTTCAGGCTCAGCTACCATGAATGAAGAAGAAGAGACCAGTTCTGGAGGTCAGTGACTGTTTGTATGTTTGTATGTATATTAAATAGACATGCTCATATATATCTGGTGCTTTCAGAGTTAAATAGACATGCATTTGCTCTATATATAATTTTCAAAGGAAGAAGTCAAGTAATTTCATAATAATATGTTTGTAGTATTCATGAATTGATTCTTTCTTTTTTTTCAACGGTTTTAATTTGACCAATGGTATCTTATTCTCAGAATTAGTTGGTAGATTCAATGTAAATCATAAACAAAATGTGGCGCACATTTAAGTGACGTAATAACATAAGATGGCTTATTACTATTATAATTTACGATGATGCTGTCAAATTTGACTTGGTTTTCTGATACCTGTAAGGGTTGCATTGGCCCTAACCCGAGAATGAAAATCTTAACACACACACACACACACACACACACATAAATTAATATTGTCGACCTAGCTTACCAAACTAGATTGTAGATAACATAAATTAATATTATTTTATTTTTCAACTATAGATTCTGAAACTGCTTCAATCATAGGCTTACACGCGGACATGTTTTTTTTTTCAATTAATGAATTCATTCAACTTAAATACTAATTAAGATATAAAAATGATCAAACTTGAAGTTTGATTTGTCTAGGAAAAATGACCGCTGCCTCTTTCTTTCCCTCTTCTACTCTAACCACTTTGCATAGAACACTCGCGTGGTTTTTTTATGATCGTTATTAAAAAAAACTGATTGATGTGAAAGTGTTTTATGGGCATTGGGCAATGAGATTGGTTTGATTGCAATAATGGTGGTTCGATTTTGAGTACAATTAAAAATGAAAAAAGAGAAAGAAAAAAAAAACAAAAGAATTGGTTTTATCTACCCATAATTTTGACTAGTTTCATGGATATTGTATGTATGTATTAGCTTTGTCATATTATGAAAGAAAAAACAAAAATGAAGAAATGGTGACTCCAGAAGAGATTTGAGATATTTTTTTGAAAGAAAAAACAAAAATGAAGAAATGATGACTCCAGAAGAGATTTGAGATGTTTTTAGATGGGCCAAAACTGATCAACCCATTCTTCTTACAGCTACCAACCGCATGAAAACAAGATTTAGAAAACATTTTCTTAAAACATGCACATTCCCTTGGACAAGAAAGAGAGAGAATATAACTAGTGTCATTGGAACGACAAACAAGCAAATTAAGCAATGGGTAGAATGAAGAAGACGGAAGAAAGGTGAAGGAGAATCATGGTTGGTGAATGAAACCATTAATGTAGCTAACTACTCATGATCATCTAGCTGGTTGGGTCCCAGGATTTGTATTTCTTTGGTATCCCATTGGTCTCTGATTAGCTAAAGCTAAAGCACCAACTTCAAGCAGTTCTAAAGCGGGGCGGTGTCCCAAGTGCTTGCTTTTCGCACCACCGAGCTTTTGTTGGAAAAAATGACTCATCTCTGCGTTGTTAATCAGGTTTAAAAGCAGGGGCTTAAATATTTTTTGTTGCTTAATTAATCATACTCTTCTTAGCGGTGGATGAAGTTAAAATCACACACTATTAGTAATTGCTTGTCTAATAGATAGTACTTGGGTTTCACACTCGACTCGCTCACATTCAACATCAACTCAAATCTCACTTTAGAAATCTCCCACTAAGATTGGTTTCTTGAAAGTGAGAAATGAATTGTCCTTGAAAAGATTACAGGTCGTTGTTTTGCATGCCCACCTTTGTTCATTAGCTAGCAGAAACCCTACCCCGTAACGTGTACATATATATACATAAACAACATCCAATATATATACCTTCAAAGAGATTTGCCAGTTGATCATATATATATATATACATATATATATATCCCCTCCAAAAGATTATAAACAGTGGAAGCAACCATTTGTGTTTATAATAAGTCAAGAAATGAAAAGACAGGCATTAAAGTTTTGAGAGTCAAGGACAATTAAACGTTACTTAGACAAGAAGAGCAGTAGGATATAAGCTAAGTATTGGCAATGTCCCCTCCTTTCATACACCGGGAAAGCAAAGCGATAAACCCCAATATCCATGGACAAGTTTTGGTGAAGATTTAAAAATAAGATTATGTGTCCGATTCCCTTGTCAATGCGTACACACCACAAAATTCAAAGTAACCCACGTGGCCCGTTCATAATCTCTAAGATAAGTCTCGTCCTTTTCAAATCAATTCCTATCAATGTGTGAAACCACATGTCTCTGCTTCTGCCTCTGGTAATTAGACCCAAAGTTACTTTAAGAATAGTTTCTCTTTTCCACAGTTTCCCATCTAGTGTTGCTACCAGTTTTGGCGTTTTGCGTTTTGTGCTAAATGGAAATCACGCACTAAACCATTCCTGTGCATGCATATATGTGAATGCTAAGTATTAGGGTTTTGATTGATTGATTTATTTATTTATTAGTAACCTGGTCTGTAATTAATGCTGGAACATCGGGTTATCTTCAGTCTACGTCCTCTCGTCAACCACGTGTTGCATGGAATCGGAACCGACCAATCAGCAGCCATTACTAATGGCCGGTCGGTTAAGATAAGATTACGGAGACTAGATTTTATTAATTTGCTAGAGAGTGCTAATTAAGCACAGAAAGTAAAATCATTAAACACGAGTAGCAATATTAGTGGTACTCATCATGCAGATCCCCCACATTTCTCTACATACACAGTAAAAAAGGGCTTCCGTATTCTCCGTAGCTTTGCCCTCTTTTATGTGTATCATTGTGATAAAAACTTTCGGATATTAAAGTTGATGAAAATTTTCTGAGTTGTAGATGTTCGCAATGTGGTGATATCAATAAATTGATAATTCAGCTTAAAAAACACTTCTGAAAGCTATACGAGCTGAGCTCTTCGCCATAGCTGGTTGATTCATGCAAGGAATTGAGAGGTAATTAGATGATTAGATTTATTATCATGTGATCCTATTAGCATCATCTTATTGACTAACCTCCACTCTACAGTAACTTAATTGCTAGAGAGACTGTGTAATTTCATATACATATATGATTTCAACCAAACTAATTACACCGATATTGATTATATATTTGCCGGGTATTATTTCAATTTCCATTAATAATTAGTCTTATGAATTTTTTAATGGGAAATTCGTGAAAGCTACGTAATTTGATTGCGGAAATATTGAAATCATTTTGCAATTTGATTTTTATCAAATTTTATAGTCAAATTTGGGCAAAGGAATTAACAAGTTTGTGATGATGCTGATTCTCAGGAAGATGGTTACATTATAATAACAATTTATATATGACAATATGTATAAGTTTAATTAGTTTTGTCATTGTTTAATTATCAAATATGTTTTTATATATATGCGGTTAAAGCCGAAATTCATACAGTAGCTTCTGTAATTTCTGTAAAAAAGACAGTCCAAGTTGTGCCCACATCCAGTCCCCACCACCTTCACAAATCAGCAAACTTTTTCAGTAGCATCTCATGATAGTAATTGTCTTTGCCTTTTCTTTTCCACGATAAAATCCCAGCTGCAAAAGTATACTGAAGACCAGCTCAAGTTTGAGGTATACACAGAAATTAATATTCTTGATGGAGAACAACCCTAGCTCATCTAGAACTGATAGAAAAACCATTGAGAGGAATAGAAGAAATCAAATGAAGGCTCTCTACTCCGAGCTCAATTCTCTTTTGCCGCATCAAAGACCTGTGGTATTTTATAAATCGATCCCTTTACTTTCTCTCAAATTTTGCCTACTCATACTGATTTTCTTCAGGGTATAATGTATTTTCTTTGGTTGTTTTTTTTTTTTTTTGCCTTTTTATCTGAAATGGAGTTTCAGGAAGCTACATCACTGCCTGATCAGCTGGATGAAGCTGCCAACTACATAAAAGGGTTACAAACAAACTTGGAGAGAATGAAGGAAAGAAAAGACAGGTTAATGGGAATTGAAAAGCCTAATAGAAGCATGAATAGTGAAGCGATGACAGGTTTCAGATCACCACAAATAGAGATTCACGAAATGGGTTCAGCTCTGGAGGTTGTTTTGATTACTGGATTGGATTGTCAGTTCATGTTCAGTGAGACCATTCGCTTGCTCCATGAAGAAGGAGCCGAAATTGTTAATGCCAGTTTCAGTGTTGTTGAAGATGCTGTCTTCCACACAATACATTCTAAGGTAACATAACATTCCTCATTTCCCGTTCTGGAAGATTTTCTACTTTTGGTAAAACCGTATTAAGCATTCCTCTTCTTTTACTTGGTATAAATTTTAATATCTTGGGGATAGGTTGGAGATTCCGCATCCTCGGGTAGTCATGGTGCAGCAAGGATATCTGAGAGACTGAAAAAGTTAGTCAATGATGCTACTGCATTTTGAAGTATGTATATGATGATATATTGCTCTTTGTTGGAGATCAGAAAATATTTAAAGATCTCTAAATATCTTTGGATCAATGTGATCTAGAAAACCTAAATCAATTGGTCAATCCGAAAAAGTAGTCGTCCATGATCATAACATTGATTGAATGTACTGATAGCTAGTTAACTAAAGGTTAGAGAAGATTTGAAAATGAAGTGTTCTTGTGTTTTTACCTGGCAATCAAAATGGCTTCATTTCTAATTACATATATGTTGATGATGATCAGATGTGCTTATGATATCAAGCTTCCTGATTAGATCACCAATGCGCATCCAGTTTTTTACGTTGTACCTTCCAGTTATTCATATTAATATTTGTTAACTTACTACACGCTTTTTGGTTTGATATATATAGTAGCTATGTAGCTTGATATAATAGGTATGGTGTTTGTATAATATATGGTTCTACGTATCTCTTCTAAGTTCCTAGAGGAGAAGAAATTGCGTTACTACGTAAAATTGCTACATTTGAATTCGAGATTGGTAATGAGAAATTAAAAGAAGCCATTTAAGCATTAAACTTAATTAGGACAGATAAGTGCCAATTATATATTATAAGTGACTAAAATTAATTTCCTGACTCTCAAATATAAAATACGTGTAGACACTGAAATTTCTATATATGGAACTTCCTTTTATAAAGGCCTTGTTTATTGCTGATGAAGGCGCATTTATATGGGGATGGAAAGATCTTCTTATCGAAGGAAATTAAGTAAATGCAACTAACTAAATAGTGGTAACTCCTTGTGTCTTCATTTTCTTCATGAAGTCATATATATTAGGTTTTGGTCAAATATTCAAGTCTGAAACTTGAGGGGACATGTCAGAACAAAACTTTTTAAGTGGCAAGGAATCAGGCTAATTTGAAGTCAAGTGCTGGGTTAATTAAGATGTGTCAATATATTACTTGAAGAGTTTAATTAGCAAGTTTTATTAAGGCAATTAATCAATCCATAGGCAGGCAACACGCATGCAGCATACACAAATTAAGCAACGTACAGCGTTGTTGTGAATTGCATTAAGTTAAAGGTGCCGCAGAATTTCTGTATTCTAACTTTTCCCTTGGTACACATATATATACGTTTGGCTAGCTAGAGAGTAAGGAGTGGAGGTAGCAAGCAAGCCTAATAAATCTGAACACACACTCATTGCGTAGTTGAAAGGGAACTTAGTGGTGCAGACAGGTTTGGCTGATATGATTGTGGGCATGCTAGCCTACTTCTATCCATTTACATTCCAATTTTATGCTCTGATAATAAATTAAAAGTATATATATGTAACCCCAGCCGGTTTAGTTTGAAGGGACAACGGCAG
The DNA here is from genome assembly GCA_028052125.1 of Melia azedarach. Taxonomy (NCBI): domain Eukaryota; kingdom Viridiplantae; phylum Streptophyta; class Magnoliopsida; order Sapindales; family Meliaceae; genus Melia; species Melia azedarach. Next base: position 9,647,273 of record CM051406.1, read on the forward strand.
TTTAGGGATCATTTCAAATCAACAGCTCCAGTACATGTATCTCTTTTGTGTTTGAAACACAATGTAACTCACACTGCTAGCTACCTCCTGACGTATCATGTAGTAACTCACAATGCTTATGAATACAATCTGTTGAGTTCCTTCTCATGATCGATAATGCTCTAGAAAATAGATATATTATTTTTTTCCTATTTTATAATAAATATATACTAGAGTTTGTTTAGTAGTGTTTTTCAAATGGTATTTTTGAAAGTAATATTTTGAGAGTGATGTTTTTAAGAACGAAAATCTTGTTTAATAAAAAAATTATTTAAAAAATAATAAACAAATCAAGATCAACTAATCGATCAACATGTTTGCAACTTCTGCTTTAAAGCTTAATTTTTATGGGTTTGGTTATATTTTATAGGAGTAAACATCCTTTTTGACTTAAATCTATCCAAATCGAATTGAATTTCTCCACTTATATTTATACATACCTATATCTAGTTATGTGATTAAATAATTCAAGAGAGTAGCTTTGAATTTGTATAACTTAAAGAAAAATAATAGAGATTGTATTACATACCTTTTATATGGTATTAGTTAACTAACTTTAAATTATAAATTTACTAAAATGCCCCTAATTATTTATTTTTTATTAAAATATAATTTTTTAATATCTATCTTTAATTTTTGTATGTGTTAATTAATTTAAATGTACAAATTAAGTAAAATAATTATAAAATAGAATAAAAGATACGAAAATTAAAAATTTTATTTGAAGTATAATTTTTTTAATAAGTATTTTCCAAATGAAATACGGAGATATGTATAGTTAATAAAATTGATTAAAAAATGAAGAAAAAAATAAATTTTCTCCAACTTCTCTTTCACTGAGAAAGGATTTAGGAAAATAAATTTTTATTCTTTAAACAAATAATAAAGATCAAATAATAATATTTTACCTATTTTTCCCTTATACTTAACGGTCAACTAACGGTCAAGTATAACTGTAAGGAAGGTAAGTAATACAATCTCTATCTTTTCTCTATAAGGGAGGTAAATAATACAATCTTTATTTTTTTTCTCTAAGTGATACAAACTCAAATCTCAAGGGATAAATGTAATAATATCTCAATAATTTAATTTTAAATTTAAAGTGAGGTTCACAAATCACTACGAGTGAGTTCACCATATTAGAATGTGAGTCGTATTTCTTTCACATGTGAGAGTTAATTTTTCTCTGAGTAAAAGCAGACTTCACTCAAACGGGGTACAATTCTTCGAACAATGTTAGAATAGATTTGGTAAAAAATTTTAATTTTTGATAGATCTCTAATATAAGATTAATATTATTTTAATATAATATTAGTAGTTTGTATACGAAATATTTAAATATATATATATATAAGATTTCATATTTTAACAAACAAACTTCTTTTACAAAATTTATCACCACATCAATATAAACGACAAGTTCTTACGGTAGAACATACGATAGTTAAGTGTCAAGAAAGTATTATTAATAAGGGACATGAATCTGTTTCTATACACATTTATTAGGGATATGCGGTTGTTTAATTATTGAGTGAATTGACTTGTCAATCAAAATTAATTAATAATGATCGATTGATGTGAAATACTAAATGATTTTTAGATTTTCTACCTATATTTATAACTTGTGATAATGTTAAAAATCAAAAGCAAATAAGCATTAGGATTACACTTTCTTCTCAATGTTGCCTAGTTTAAACGTGTAATATGAGCCAATATAATACAAATTTATAGTAACTCGTATAAGTTTGAGAAGAAAGTAACAAGTTTTTCATTCTTATTTTTAACATAAATAGATGACATGTTCTTTAAATTATTTATTGCAATAATACCACCATAAATAAAATATAGAATTTACTAGTTTCTATTATTTCATTGGTGAAGTAAGAAGAGAGGTAATCAGTTTTCGCTAGATTATTAATAAAAGACAAAAAAAATTAAAATTAAAAGAAAGGAAGGAAGGAGCATCTGAACAACCATGAGCTATACTTCATTTTCTTGGGCCCAAACATTTGAAAAGCCTATTGCTACATAGAAAGCCCATAAATAATTTCCGTCGGACTTATAAACGGAAGCCCAAAACGAAGACTACTTCCTACGAATAAAATAGATCAGACTAGACGGGATTCAATTGATGTCGATTGGGTTGATCCGGCCCAAGTAACATGCCTAAAGCAAGTAGGGTTTTTTTTCTGGACGTCCACTCTCTCTATCCTGGGTATTTATAAGTTTCGACTTCACCATTATCAAAACCTAGTTTTTCACTCTTGTGTAATAACAATGGGCAGCGGCGAATTTGAGATCGGCGCCGTTCCGTTCAATCCCGATGGTTGGGGCCCGCCGGAATCGACCGCAACCACAACCTCCACCCTCCCTCTCCATGTACCGTTCGCTCCGTTCTCCCGATCCGAAAAGTTGGGTCGGATCGCGGACTGGACACGAAACGCTTACAACAATCCAGGAAACCGGCCGAACGCCAATAAGAATCAAGCCGACACCGTTTTCGACTTCTCAGCCGATGACTCATTCCCACTCTCTGCAAATCCCGACGATGACTCTTCCTTCCGTCTAGTAGACGGCAAACCACCGCCGCGGCCTAAGTTCGGACCGAAGTGGCGGTTCAACCAGCACCACAGGCCTCAGCTGCCGCAACGCCGCGACGAGGAGGTCGAAGCGCGAAAACGTGAGGCTGAGAAGGAGCGGGCCCGTCGCGACCGCCACTATAACATGAACCGCTCTAATGTCAACCAGACGCGCCGTGAAGCAGCTGTCTTCAAGTCGTCGGTTGATATTCAGCCCGAGTGGAACATGCTCGATCAAATTCCATTCTCAACCTTCTCGAAGCTTTCGTTCAGCGTTTCGGAGCCGGAAGATTTGTTACTGTGTGGGTCCCTCGAGTACTATGACAGGTCGTATGATCGTGTGACGCCAAAGAACGAACGTAGGCTTGAGCGATTTAAGTATAGGAATTTCTTCAAGGTTACTACGACTGACGATCCTGTGATTCGTAGGCTTGCTAACGAGGATAAAGCTACTGTTTTTGCTACTGATGCAATTTTGGCAACGCTTATGTGCGCTCCCAGGTCAGTCTATTCGTGGGATATTGTGATTCAACGAGTTGGGAATAAATTATTCTTCGATAAAAGAGATGGGTCACAGTTAGATTTGTTATCTGTGCACGAGACCTCTCAGGAACCGTTACCTGAGGCTAAAGATGATATTAACTCAGCTTATTCACTGAGTGTCGAGGCGGCATATATTAATCAGAACTTTTCACAGCAAGTTTTGGTGAGAGATGGTAATAAGCTGACATTTGATGAGCCGAATCCGTTTGCCAGTGAAGGAGAGGAGGTGGCTTCAGTGGCATATAGGTACAGAAGGTGGAAGCTTGATGATGATATGCATCTTGTTGCGAGGTGTGAGGTTCAGAGTGTGGTGGATGTTAACAATCAGAGGTCGTTTTTGACATTGAATGCTCTTAATGAGTTTGATTCAAAGTACTCGGGTGTTGATTGGAGGCAGAAGTTGGAGACTCAGAGGGGTGCAGTTTTAGCGACTGAGTTGAAGAACAATGCTAATAAGTTAGCAAAATGGACTGCACAAGCTTTGTTGGCAAGTTCTGATTTGATGAAATTGGGATATGTTTCGAGGGTTCATCCACGTGATCATTTTAACCATGTCATATTGGCTGTGATGGGATATAAGCCTAAGGACTTTGCCACACAGATTAACTTGAGTACTTCAAATATGTGGGGTATTGTGAAGAGTATCGTGGATTTGTGCATGAAGTTGAATGAGGGGAAATATGTGCTTGTGAAGGATCCATCCAAACCACAAGTGAGAATCTATGAGGTTCCCCCGGATGCATTTGAGAATGATTACGTGGAGGAGCCCTTGCCAGAGGATGAGCAAGTTCAGCCACCTGCAGAGAATGCTGAGGGAGTAGAGGCAAATGGAGCTGCAAATGATGTGGATGACAAAGCAGTTGAGGCTCAAGTGTAATGGTAATATTCGTTCTTAAAATCTAATTCATTGTAATTTAATGAGTTATACTCTTTGACATTAGTGACTCGTTTAAGGTCATATGTATTAGTAAATGCCCTAGCATAAGCTCTTAAAATATCTCTGTTTGCGTAGGTGTCATAGTGTTCTATCTATGATTAGGTAGTTCCATCTTTCAAATCAATTGGACTTTGATTGTGAATTTTTGTGGTTCATGATTATCAAAGGTTCTGAATTTTGGTGGTTCATTATTTTTGTTTTGGTTCCTCCAAGACTTGGTCAGAAGTAAACACAAGAGTTGTGAACAAATTATAAAAATACTTAGGTTATTTATATTTCTGTGTTTTACCTGATTCTCGCCTGAACATCATAGGACTTGTTGGCAAGTACTTATTAGATGTAGCAGGGAGAAGTGAATTGAAAAAAAGAGTGCATAAAAAAAGGACCCAAACAGAGCAAACTAACAATTTGATGTCAGTCCCAAGAGGAGGAGCTGAGCTGGAACAAATTGAGAGGGCTGTTTCGTCCAAGTACTTTATTGGATTAAGGTTATTTGTGTTTCTAAATATTCTGGAAACAAGTAGAGGCCTTCTGTAAGACCTGTTATCTTATTTGCATATTCTTAATAGTAGGGGATCCAATCTCTCTTCTTATATGTAGCTATTGCATATTCTGGAAACTACTTCCGTTTACTTGACTGAATCTTCAAGTGTTTAATTTTCGGGATTGCATGTATGAAATGCATTATTGTTATCAATTAGGTAGATGTGAAACTTATGCATCTGTTGCTTTTCAATGAAATCACCCTGCAATGTGATTTTCTCTTCATGCAAGTTATAAGAATACAACTTTCCCTGGACTCTTGATGTTGAGGCAACAAAGATTATTCTTCCTCCTAGCTGGTTTCTGTTACTTGCACAGTGGCTGCTTCTTTGTTTCTTGCAAGTATGCTGTCTCACGGTTCTAAAGAATTCATCAACTCCGTATCACCTCCTTGTTGACCCTTTTTATTTATTTATTTTGCATTTGAAAAACCAAAAAGCAAAGGTTTATTGTTTCTGTTTTACATGTAGACCATTGTTGTGAGTGTTGACACAAGCATAAGAACTCCGACCCGTCTGTAATGGCCCAAATAGTCGCGGATCTTTGAGTTTTAGATTTCATTTATCATTTAGTATTATTACATGAATAAGTGCACGCTTTTTGACTTGTAAATGGTGGTAATATGTGCTCTCTCTCAATTATCTAGTGGCTTTCATTCTAAAGGATTACATCTTTACTTTTGATCCATAAATTGGTTTTTGGTGATCACAGGTCGAAGTTGATTTTTCTGAGAACAGAGACCTCCCACCAAATGTGTCTGCCTCATGACAGTAGAAGATCTGGATCGTAGCTCTTTCTTCACCTTGATGTTCTGATCTACAAACTGATCTTGGAAGTCAAAGCTGAATGATTTCAGTTGCGATACTTTACGCTGTTCCTTTGGAGAACTGTGGTTATAAGTTAGTAGCCCATGTTTTTATGTACGTCTGAGACCATGTCTACATTGATCTTGAGGTTTTTTACGGCTCCTTTTTTGAAAATTTAATTATCAATCCAGATCCAGATTTTGTAATGCCTAGTTTTATTTATTTATTTATTTATTTTTGGTATTGTGATGCTTGAAAATGAACCCTTTAGATTTGTATATCGTATTGCCATGTTTTGAGTAACCATGCGATCAAGACATTTTGGTCGCTTTGTGTTATTGTTTAGCGTTAGCATATATATGATGGTAGGTCTTCCCGTGTTTTTAAACAATAACTGGCCTTCCTTGAAGCAAGAGGAGTTAGTGAAGGGGAGGAGGGGTGATTTTGATAAAATAAGTTTTTATGTTTCAACTACGTTAATCTCATTTGAAGTCGATGGTATGTCGGAGGATAACTCCAATCTGGTTGTCTTTTGTTATTTATTTAGTTTATCTTTCTTCATTTAGCTCATTCTTATTTTTTCTCCCCCTCTCTCCCCCCCCCCTCCCCCCAAAAAAAATGAATCGAGAAAGGGTTTCTGCTTGAAGCACAAAAGAACAAGAGATACACAAGTCGGAGTAGTTTTCTTCGTAGATATTAGATATTAATAGGCTGTGGCAGATGCAAAACAAGTTTCAACATTTTCCAGATCGCATTCATTTACATTTTCTGTTGTAGTAAAAGACGGCAATCGAATGCAATTATCTATCACTCTCCACTCCAGACTGACTTTACCTACCCATGCCACCCATCCATCATCATCAACATCAATTTACGTTGATGAACATCTATCTATTTCTGCCTTTGCTTGTGGTAGATTTTTTTTAAAAGTAATCTATTATTATCGTCTTTATATTAATTGATTTTTGCCATCTACCGACATAATTCAATAACAAGTACATTTAACATAATATAACAACTGTTAGATTATATACTGACGAAGCGGAAACGCAAAGATAAAACGAAACAAAAGTTTCACAAGTTTCTGAATAAACTTTTATTGAATAAAAGATGACTAAACAATATTATAGACTCCCTATTTATAATAGAGAAAACCTAAGCCAACCCTAAAAAAGAAAACAACTAAATAAGGAAAATAAACTCCTACCAAACTAAGAAAACTAAGAAATTAAAAATAACATATTAAATAAAATTAAAAGATTAATTTGTCCTACATCAGCTCCCCGCCACTTAGAAACGAACTTGTCCTCAAGTTCTCTAGATATAACACTTCATCTTCATGATACTCATACAAGTCTACTACATTAAAAGTGTTTGAGATATTCCATTTATTCGGTAGCTGTACCATATAAGCATTATCATTAATCTTCCTTGCAACTCGAAATGGGCCATACTTTCTGTTTTGCAACTTGCTTCGAATCCCTGGAAAACGATTTTTGCGCAAGTAAGCCATTACCAGATCGCCTTCCTGAAAAACCTTTTGTCGTCGATGTTGATCTGCATCTTGTTTGTATTTCTCGTTGGCAGATTGTAAACTAGCACGAACCTTCTCCTGTATTTTTTGTATCTTTTCTGCCATGTTTTCTGCAGCTTTGTTAACCCCTGGCAAAGCTGGTAAAGTCACCAAGTCTAATGCATGACGGGGTGGTTGTAAATAAACCACCTCAAATGGAGTTTTGCCAGTTGAACGATTCATCATACTATTATAAGCAAATTCTACTTGAAGCAAAACTGCATCCCATTGTTTAGGCTTCTCCCCACAAATACAATGCAACATATTTCCTAATGTTCGATTAACCATCTCTGTTTACCTATCAGTTTGAGGGTGAAAAGCACTACTATATTGCAATTTCGTATCAAACTTTCCCCATAAAGTTCGCCAAAAATGACTAAGAAATTTGACATCTTTATCTGAAGTAATAGACTTAGGAATACCATGTAAACGAACCACTTCCTTAAAGTATAATCCCGCCACATGAGTTGCATCACCAGTTTTTTTACAAGCAATAAAATGTGCCATCTTTGAAAAACGATCCACAACAACAAAGGTAGAATCATTACCTCGTTGGGTACGCGGTAATCCTAGCACAAAGTCCATCGACACATTCTCTCAAATATTTTCAGGCACAGGCAACGGCATATATAATCCAGTGTTCTGAACCTGTCCCTTAGCAACTTGACACACTTGACACTTTTGTACAATTTTTCCTACGTCTCGTTTAATTTGTGGCCAATAATATCTCTCTTCCACCAAAGCAATTGTCTTGTCTCGCCCCACATGACCAGCTAAACCGCCACCATGTAATTCTCATATTAACTGCTCTCGCAATGAATAACGAGGAATGCATAACTTGTTGGTTTTAAACAAATAACAGTCATGAATAAGAAAATCTGCTGCTCGCTGATTATGGTTACATTGATCCCAAATTGTGTGAAAATCTTCATCAGTTGCATATTGCTCTTTCACTACCTTAAACCCAATTATTTCATTACTCAATGTTACCAGTAAAGTAGCTCGCCTACTCAAAGCATCAGCTACCTTATTCTGCTGCCCAGACTTGTGCTTCAAAACGAACGTAAATTTCTGCATAAATGACACCCACTTAGCATGCACTTTATTCAAATGATGTTGACTATTTATATATTTCAATGCTTGGTGATCACTGTAAAGCACAAACTCCCTCTGAATCAAGTAATGCTCCCAATGCATCAATGCTCTGAATACTGCATAAAATTCTTGGTCATATGTAGACCACTTCTGTCTAGCATCACACAACTTTTCACTAAAATACTCTATTGGTCTACCCTCCTGAATGAGAACAGCACAAATACCTATCCTTGAGGCATCACACTCCACCTCAAACACCTTGTCAAAGTTAGCTAGTGCCAATACAGGAGCTGTACAAAGTTTTTCCTTCAAGGTGATAAAACTTTTATTTTGTTCGGCACCCCAACTAAATTTTCCCTTCTTCATGCACTCAGTAATAGGTGCTGCGATGGTGCTAAAATTACGAATAAATCGACGATAAAATGTCGCTAATCCATGAAAAATCCTTACTTCACTGACAGTCTTTAGTGTAGGCCAATCTTGGATTGCCTTAACCTTGAACTCATCAACCGTAATGCCGTCAGCACCAACGACAAACCCCAAAAATACCAAATTGTGTTGCATAAAATTACATTTCTCCAAGTTGACGAACAACTTATTCTCCCTAAGGGCTTTGAACACCTCCCTCAAATGTACTAAATGACTCTCCTCATCACTACTATAAATTAAGATGTCATCAAAATATATCACAACAAACTTGAAAGCAAAAGGCTTTAATACCTGATTCATAAGCCACATAAAAGTGCTTGGTACATTTGACAAACCGAAAGGCATAACCATCCATTCATATAATCCCTCTTTAGTCTTGAATGCTGTCTTCCACTCATCTAAAGGTCTGATGCGAATTTGATGGTAACCGCTACGCAAATCAAGTTTGGAAAACACCCTTGCTTCCCGAAGCTGGTCTAGCATATCTTGTAACCGCGGAATCGGAAATCGATACCTAATGGTTATTTTGTTGATTGCTCTACTATCCACGCACATCCGCCAACTACCATCCTTTTTAGGGACTAGAAGTGCAGGAACTGCACAAGGGCTTTTGCTTTCCCGAATAAACCCCTTCTTTAGTAGTTCATCCACCTGCTTCTGCAAGATCTCATGCTCCTTTGGACTCATTCTATAATGTGGCAAGTTGGGATAAGTAGCTCCAGGCACAAAATCAATGCTATGTTGTAAATCCCGCATCGGTGGTAAACCGTCTGGCATCTCCTCTGGAATTATGTCAGAAAATTCAAACAATAATGGTTGTACAACCTTAGGGACCTTTATCATCGGCTTCAATTCCTCATCTTTTGCAACCATCATACAACCCTCACAATCTTCCCTTTTTGATCCAACCAATTTTGTAGGGTGATGATTACGCCCAAAAGTTACTACGCGATCGTTGTAGTAAATATTGAGGTGTCGATCCCACGAAGAAGCCAATAACATAAAAGGTTAGAAATTGATAAAAAAAATATAAGATTTAAGAAAATTGGTAGGAAAAATATTTGAATAAAAATATAAAAGATAGTAAGGCTTGAGATTCACTTACTTGTTTAATTTTATTTATAACCAACTTGATTCCTAATTACTACTCAATTGCATGGTTCACTTCCCAACCAAACAATTGGAAAATTTGTAAATGAAGATCAATAATAATAATTAATGTATTTGTTTTAAGAAAAGTTTTTTTATTCAAGCATCACTTCCCAACCAAACAATTGGAAAATTTGTAAATGAAGATCAATAATAACAATTAATGTATTTGTTTTAAGAAAAGTTCTTTTATTCAAGCACGTAATTTTATTTTATAAATTATCCAAAATCGACAATATATTGATAAATGATATTGCAGTAAAAGATAAATTCATAAAATAATAACCAACAATAATTATAATTATAATAAAAATCACATAAATAAAGCGTGACTGAATTTATATGAAATATAAATTATAATTAATCAAATTAAAATGAATAATAAAGAGCTTAAATAAAACAAATATATGAGCAATGAATATTTATAAAAGGATCAAAGTAGGAAATTAAAATAAATTTAAACAATAAGATTATCTCAAACCTTACTCAAACTTTAGCCTAAATTCCAATTCATTTCACAAGTTCTATTGAGAAAATGTGAATAGAATTGAAATATTACTCTTGCTTAAAATAAAAGCTTTGTAAGAACAAACTACTTATTAACAAATTACTACTAAATGAAGAAGTTTATCTCCCTATTTATAGAAAATGAGAAATCCATCAATTTGGACTTTGGCAATGCATTCCTCCACCCATCCATTTCTTCAAATTCAGATTGAATTTGAATTCTTCATTTTATATACTTTGAAAGAAAAATCAAAGATGATCTTCTTTAGTCTTCAACATGAATATAGGTGGTCTTTGGACTAGATTCAAAAATCAAAGCCAATTTGATGACTACTTGGAGCTTGAAACTTGTAAAGATGGAAACAACTCAATTTGATTTTGAATTGTGCTATAATAAAAAAAACAAACAATTAGTAAAATTAATTAAAAGATAAAACTATGCAAAAATTCTTACTTTTTCAATATTTAAAAATACACAAATAACAATTTATTTTCAATAATAATACTTGTAAAATAATTAGTAAAATATCACAAATAATCATATATTTCAACAAATATCATTATTTCACATAATAATAAAATTGTATTTTTAGGTACTAATCACAACCCCCAACCAGCTTATTGCTAGTCCCTAGCAATTCAAGCATAAACAACACAATAATAATGAATAATTCAAGTGGAAACCAACAAAAGTACCTAAAAAGAAAATTAGTAAAAGATCACAATTGCTATCAATATCATTTTGATTATAACTTCCGAGAGTGTGTGTGTGCATACTAAGCCAAACCTTCTTATCTCAAATCCCAATACATAAAACCTTGAAAAATTAACCATATAAAAGCCTCAACTCCATATCCTCACGGGCGAAATATCAAATTGAATATTAGTAAGATTCAATATGCACACTCAATAAAGAAGGTTACATTTAGGACAACTTATAAACAAACATTGATCATAAGATAGGCATATTAACTACTTAGAATTTTCACAAATGCATTCCAAGAATTTATTGGTCAATAAAAGATTAAAAAAAAGTTCTTCTAAAATAATTGAAGAAGTTGTACATAACATCATCTTTCTTTTCTTTTCTTTTCTTTTTTTCTTTTTTTTTTTTCTTTTTTTCTTTCTCTTTTTTTATTTTTTTATATATATATTTTTTCTTTTAGAAAGAAAGAAAGTACATAATACAAAATATAAACATAATTTCCTCACAAAAATGAGGCTATACACGAAATTCTAAATACTCAACAATATAAATAAAACTTATTTTGACCAATGAAATCCTTTTATTCTACAATAACTAAAATGAAATTTTAAGTAGCAATTTAACCAATTCAAATGATCAATGAACGTTTTCAAGTTGTTTACTCAATCTCTCCTCTCATTCACAAAAAATGTGTGAAATAGAAAATATATACTCAAATGTGGCAATTTTTCTTGGCTATATGCATTAAACATCCATCTTACCACAAGGCTTAGTATTGTGCATAAAAGATATTTCGGAAATTATTCTCTAATAATCAAGATAGAAAAGGTGACTTAAACCAAACAATTTTTTTAAGTCACACCTAGGTAATTTTGCAAATTCCAATGAATTTATTCGCATTTACAATGTTATTTTTTTTGTTTTACGCAAGAATTACTAGAAACTATTATTTTTTTTTTAAACATGCATAAGAATGATATGGCATTAAAATTTGAGCATGCATATGCCACCACCCCCAACCTAAATCAAACAGTGTCCTCACTGTCACAAGAATATATATAGATTGAAAAAGAAAAGGAAATAGGACACTTGACTGTTAGGGTTCCTCATAATGTCTAAGCCAAAAGTTAAAGCTAAAGAAAATTCAAAAACACACCAAAGAAAATAAATAAAAACACACTAAAGAAATAAAAATAGACAAAATGAAATATGGTATAGAAAGATAAAACCTGATCAGTCATGATAGATGGGAGCCAACAAAGTGATCTCTTCAAGTTGGTATATCCTCTCCACATAATGTTTTAACCGTTGTCCATTTACTTTGAAAATTCTTCCATCGGTTGGGTCTTTAACCTCGACAGCTCCATTCGGAAAAACTCTTGTCACTACATATGGACCGGTCCACCTTGATCTTAGTTTTCCTGGGTGGAGATGCAAACGGGAATCATAGAGATGAACTTGTAGGTGTGGCTCAAAATGTTTCCTCAAGATCTGCTTATCATGAGCCGCTTTCAATTTTGATTTATATATCCTAGAGTTGTCATAAGCATCATTTCTCAATTCTTCAATTTCTGACAATTGTAGCTTTCGTTGGATACCTGCAGTAGTCAAATCAAAGTTAAGAGCTTTAACAGCCCAATAAGCTTTATGCTCTAGCTCTACAGGTAGGTGACACGATTTTTCATAAATAAGTCGATAAGGAGACATCCCAAGAATGGTCTTGTAAGCAGTGAGATAAGCCCAAAGTGCATCAGAAAGTCGTAAAGACCAATCTTTACGATTCGGATTGACAATTTTTTCCAAAATTTGCTTGATTTCTCGATTGGCTAGCTCAACTTGTCCATTTGTTTGCGGATGGTATGCAGTTGAAACTTTATGAAGAACACCATACCTACGCATCAATGCTTCAAAAGAACGATTAAAAAAATGTGTTCCTTGGTCACTAATGATAACACGTGGAGTACCATACCTAGATAACACATTTTCTTTCAAAAACTTTACCACAATTGTGTTATCATTGGTATGACATGGCACAGCCTCAACCCATTTAGACACATAGTCAACAGCAAGAAGAATATATGAATAGCCAAAAGAAGATGGAAAAGATCCCATAAAATCAATCCCCCAACAATCAAATATCTCAATAACAAGTATCGGGCTAAGAGGCATCATGTGTCGACGAGATAAAGCACCTAACTTTTGACATCTATCACAAGAACGACAATAAGCATTAGTATCTTTAAACAAAGTGGGCCAATAAAGACCGCATTGTAGAATTTTTGCAGCAGTCTTCTTTATAGAAAAATGACCACCACATGCCTCAGAATGACAAAACTGTAAGACACTCTCAATTTCATTTTCTGGAATACATCTCCTCATAATTTGATCAGGGCAATACTTAAACAAGTAAGGATCATCCCAATAGAAATTTCTTACCTCGACTAGAAACTTACGTTTATCTTGTGCACTCCAATTGGATGGAACTTCACCAGAAACTAAGAAATTAACAATGTGTGCATACCATGGAACTTGGCTTACAGCGAACAGATGTTCATCAGGGAAGTCATCTCGAATAGGTGGATCAGTAGAATCATGAAACTTCAATCGTGACAAATGATCGGCTACAACATTTTCAACTCCCTTCTTATCCTTGATAATCATATCAAATTCCTGCAACAAAAGAATCCACCTAATCAAGCGAGCCTTAGCATCTTTCTTGGAAAAAAGATACTTAAGGGCCATATGGTCAGTATAAACAGTTATAGGTGAACCAATTAAATAAGAGCGGAATTTATCTAATGCAAATACAATAGCTAGTAGTTCCTTTTCAGTTGTTGAATAATTCATTTGAGCATAGTTTAAAGTTCTACTAGCATAGTAAACAACAAAGGGCTTTCCTTCCCTTCGTTGTCCAAGAACGGCTCCCAAAGCATAATTGCTAGCATCACACGTAATTTCAAAAGGCAAATTCCAATCTGGTGACTGCATGATAGGAGCATAAGTAAGTTTTGCAACCAATGTTTGAAAGGCATCTTCACATTTGGGAGTCCAGTTGAACACAGCATCTTTGACTAGAAGGTTGCATAATGGTCGTGATATAGTAGAGAAATTCTCTATGAACCTCCTGTAAAAACCAGCATGTCCAAGAAAAGACTGAACATTTCTTACCGTCTTAGGAGTTGGTAGCTTAGAGATCAACTCAATTTTTGCTTTATCTACCTCTATTCCTCTTTCAGACACAATGTGTCCTAAAACAATCCCTGATGATACCATGAAATGACATTTTTCCCAATTCAGCACAAGTCCTTTTTCTTCACACCTACTCAAAATAGCTTTCAAATGAAGTAGACACAAATCAAAAGAATCACCAAAAATAGTCAAATCATCCATATAAACTTCCATACATTTTTCAACCATATCAGAGAACATGCTAAACATACAACGTTGAAAAGTAGCCGGTGCATTACATAACCCAAATGGCATCCTACGAAATGCAAAAGTACCAAATGGACAAGTAAAGGTAGTCTTTTCTTGATCCTCGATAGCTATTTCTAATTGATAATACCCTGAGTACCCATCAAGAAAGCAATAAAAAGGATGGTCAGCTACACGTTCTAAAATTTGGTCAATGAAAGGTAATGGAAAATGGTCTTTGCGGGTGACCGCATTCAATTTTCTGTAATCAATGCACATGCGCCACCCTGTCACTATCCTAGATGAAACAGAAACTCCTTCATCATTTTCTACCACAGTTACCCCAGATTTCTTAGGAACTACTTGCGTTGGACTTATTCATTTACTATCAGATATTGAATAGATTATACCTGCATCTAACAGTTTTAAGACTTCTTTCTTAACAACTTCTTTCATTGTAGGATTAAGTCTTCTTTGGGGGTCCCTACGAGGATGAGCTCCTTCCTCTAAATTGATCTTATGGGAACAAATTAAAGGAGAAATACCTTTAATATCAACTATAGTCCAACCTAGTGCAGATTTATGTTCTTTTAACAGATTTATCAATTTTTCATCTTGTTCAACACTAAGGTCAGAAGAAATAATAACAGGAAAGGTATTACCTGATCCTAAGAATACATGTTTTAAACCTTTGGGTAGTGGAGATAATTCGACTTTTGGTGTCTCTAAGGCAGATGGTTTTGGCTTCTCTCTTTCATGTGGCAACTCCTCAAAGCATGGTTGCCAAAATCTTGTTGTCTTATTCTATCTATCATTTGAAACAAAAGAAACATTAGATGCATTAGTAGAAAAAGACGATTGTTCAGAATTAGATTCAAGAAGATACTCTAAGGATTCAAAATTACTATACAAATGATCTTCCTCTAAAATGAACGAGTCTATCATGTAAGTATGATAACACTCATCTTCATCGTGTGGTTGTTTCCCAATGTGGAAAACGTTTACCTCTAGTGTCATATTCTCAAATGATAGTTTCATCAAACCATTTCTACAATTGATAAGGGCATTGGCAGTGGCAAGGAATGGTCTTCCTAAGATCAATGGGATCTTTGTCTCTGCGTTAACCACAGACTGAGTGTCTAAAACAAGAAAATCAACAGGATAGTAAAACTTATCAATTTGAAGCAAAACATCTTCTATTATCCCTCTTGGTCTTCGTATAGAACGATCAGCTAACTGAAGTACCACAAATGTTGGTTTGATCTCTCCCAACCCTAGACATAGGTAAACTGAGTAAGGCATAAGGTTGACACTTGCACCCAAATCTAGTAAAGCTTGACGAAACTCGTGTGTCCCAATATGGCAAGTGATTGTAGGACAACCAGGATCTTTGAATTTTGGTGGTGTTTTTTGTTCAATGACAGCACTTACCTGCTCAGTCAAGAATGCAGTTTTCTTAACATGGTGTTTCCTTTTCATGGTGCACAAGTCTTTGATCACTTTAGCATATGCGAGAACCTGCTTGATCACATGTAACAATGGTAAGTTAATTTTTACTTGTTTTAAGTGTTCAAGGATCTCACCTTGATTTTCTGATATCTTCTTTTCAGATTTCAAAGCTTGAGGAAAAGGCATTGGTATCGGAATTTTCTTTTCAGCATCTTGAGGGGCATTCTCAATATCACTCACAATGGTAGTATGTTGACTGGTTGATAAACTCGGTGAAGTTGGTCCATGGATAATTTTACCACTTCTAGTAGTGATAGCATTAACCTCTTTGATGTATTGAGACTCAGAATTAGAAGTTTGTGCCATGTGTTGCCCCTTTGGAATTGATTGAGGTTGTGAAGGAAACTTACCTCGCTCTTGTACAGTAAGAGCGCTTGTCAACTTTGTGATTTGACTCTTGATCTCTTTGTTCTCTTCCACCACCTGTGTGAGTACAGACTCAAATTTCTGGTTAGTCTTACCTTGTGCCTCCATAAATGCTTGAAGAGTATCCTCTAAAGGATTCCTATTTGGTCGAGCATTATATTGAGGTATAGGGTAGGACTTAGGTGGTTGTGCTTCAGGTCTCCAACTGCTATTGTTGGATTGCAAAGATTGGTTGGTTTCAGTCTTCCAACTAAAGTTAGGATGGTTTCTCCAACCAGGATTGTACGTCTCAGAGTAAGGTGAGAAAGGTTTTCTATATGTTCCTAGTGTATTGCATTGTTCCTCGTAAACCCCCCTCATCTCATTATAGGTTGGACAATCCTGAGCTATGTGTTCCACACCCCCACAAATAAAGCAAGTACCATGTGACTCTACCTTAGCAACAACTTGGGTCTTTCTACTATCTTTCATTTTTAATACCTCTAATTCCCTAGTTAAAGATTGTAACTGGGCTTTAAGGTTGTCTTCTTCCTTAAGATGGTAGATACCACTAGATTTTGACTTATTAGTGTTATCAGTAGCATTAGGTTCAGTCCATGTATGAGCTTTTTCAGCTAAGTCATTTAGGTAGTCTATAGCTTCATCAGGGTCCTTGTGCAAAAACTCACCATTACACATCATTTCTATAAACTGACGCTCTCTAAATGTAAGTCCCTCATAAAAATAGCTAACAAGGCGCCAATTTTCGTACTCATGGTGAGGACACAAATTCAATAACTCTTTAAACCTTTCCCAAGCTTGGTATAAGGTTTCATTATCATTTTGTGAAAAGGTTGAAATTTGTCTCTTAAGATTATTGGTTTTATGGTGCGGGAAATATTTATTAAAGAAAGCTTTGGTCATTTCCGTCCATGTACCTATAGATCTTGGTCTCAAAGAGTATAGCCAACTCTTTGCTTTATCTTTAAGAGAAAAAGGGAAAAATTTCAACCTAACAGAGTCTATTGCATTAGGTTGGCTATGGAAAGTGGCAACTACCTCTTCAAATTCCCTAATATACACATATGGATTTTCATTATCTAGGCCATGAAAGGTAGGCAAAAGTTTTATCATCCCAGGTTTAAAATCCAATTGTGGTGTATTAGGAGGAAACATTATGCATGATGGTGTGGCAATTCGAGTAGGATGTAAGTAATCCTTTACGGACCTAATAGGGTTATCCTCTTGTTGACTCATGTTTGAATCAAAAGACGAATTGGATTCAATTTCAAAAACAAAATTAGGTGGTAATTCTAATTCTTGTCTTTTCACAAATCTTCCTCTTTCGTGTTTAAGTTGATTCATACACGTTAAACACTTAATTTTTTTTTTTAATTAATTTTTTTTATATATTTTTTTTCACGTTTTTTTTTTAAAGAAATAATTAAAATAACAAAATAAAATGAAACAAAAAATGAAAAGATAATTAAAACAAATACAAAGAGTAAGAAAGTGAAAAAAAACCTTTTTTTGTTGACTTGGCCTCCCCGGCAACGGCGCCAATTTTTTATTACGCCCAAAAGTTACTACGCGGTCGTTGTAGTAAAGATTGAGGTGTCGATCCCACGAAGAAGCCAATAACATAAAAGGTTAGAAATTGAATAAAAAAAATATAAGATTTAAGAAAATTGGTAGGAAAAATATTTGAATAAAAATATAAAAGATAGCAAGGCTTGAGATTCACTTACTTGTTTAATTTTATTTATAACCAACTTGATTCCTAATTACTACTCAATTGCATGGTTCACTTCCCAACCAAACAATTGGAAAATTTGTAAATGAAGATCAATAATAACAATTAATGTATTTGTTTTAAGAAAAGTTCTTTTATTCAAGCACGTAATTTTATTTTATAAATTATCCAAAATCGACAATATATTGATAAATGATATTGCAGTAAAAGATAAATTCATAAAATAATAACCAACAATAATTATAATTATAATAAAAATCACATAAATAAAGCGTGACTGAATTTATATGAAATATAAATTATAATTAATCAAATTAAAATGAATAATAAAGAGCTTAAATAAAACAAATATATGAGCAATGCATATTTATAAAAGGATCAAAGTAGGAAATTAAAATAAATTTAAACAATAAGATTATCTCAAACCTTACTCAAACTTTAGCCTAAATTCCAATTCATTTCACAAGTTCTATTGAGAAAATGTGAATAGAATTGAAATATTACTCTTGCTTAAAATAAAAGCTTTGTAAGAACAAACTACTTATTAACAAATTACTACTAAATGAAGAAGTTTATCTCCCTATTTATAGAAAATGAGAAATCCATCAATTTGGACTTTGGCAATGCATTCCTCCACCCATCCATTTCTTCAAATTCAGATTGAATTTGAATTCTTCATTTTATATACTTTGAAAGAAAAATCAAAGATGATCTTCTTTAGTCTTCAACATGAATATAGGTGGTCTTTGGACTAGATTCAAAAATCAAAGCCAATTTGATGACTACTTGGAGCTTGAAACTTGTAAAGATGGAAACAACTCAATTTGATTTTGAATTGTGCTATAATAAAAAAAACAAACAATTAGTAAAATTAATTAAAAGATAAAACTATGCAAAAATTCTTACTTTTTCAATATTTAAAAATACACAAATTACAATTTATTTTCAATAATAATACTTGTAAAATAATTAGTAAAATATCACAAATAACCATATATTTCAACAAATATCATTATTTCACATAATAATAAAATTGTATTTTTAGGTACTAATCAGGTGACGGGTGTTTTTCTGTGGGTAGATTCAAAGTATTCACTAATGCTTTTGACACTATATTCTCACTACTACCGCTGTCAATTATCACCTTACAAACCTTATTTTTAATTGTTCCCCTCGTACGAAAAATCTTATTTCGTTGCGTCTCTTCCTCCCTTTTTGGTGCCAATAATAGCTTCTGTACGATACAAGAAACAGCTTCTCCTTCATCACCATCAACCACATCAACTTCTTCCCCATCGTCATAATCATCATCTTTATCCTCTTTCGCAGCTCCTACATAATGCATCACACCTTTATTTTTCTCCTATTCTGGGCATTCATTGGATCTATGCCCAGGCTGTTGATATCTGTAACATTTGCTTGGCATTGGCTTCGCATATGGGTTACTAGTTTGTTATTGAGCAGTTCATGGGTTACCCCTTTGCCTGGTTTCTTCCTCACCCATATTTGGTGTTATACCCCTATTTGGTGATACTTGGTTTGGCGAAGTCGAAAATTGACGTGCTACAGCCTATGATTTAATAATAGGTCGCTTTAATTGCCTCTCCAGCTTCCTTGCCTTACTCACAGCTTCCGAAAAATCCCAGATCGTATACATGTCAAGCTGATCTTGTATGTCAGTTCGTAACCCTCCACTGAATCTGGCAACCAATTGCGATTTTGACTCTTTCAAATTGTTTCTAGAACATAACCTATGAAATTCTTCAGCATAATCATCGATCGAACGACTCCCCTGTCGACAATTGTTTAATTGCTTAAATAAGTCCTGCTCATAATTAGAGGGCAAATATTGTGCCTTCATCTTTTGTTTCATGCGCTACCAATACCTAATTATCTCTTTTCCTTCACGTCGTCGTTTATTCTGAACCTGCTGCCACCAAGCGGATGCACCCCCTTTCAACTTCATGGCTACCAATTTTACTTTCCTCTCATCTGGGATATCCATATAATCAAAAGAATTCTCTACATTTGCCAATCAATTAAGGAAGTCTTCTACGTGCAAACTTCTTTTAAACACAGGAAGATCTAGGTTTACCTTATAATCACTATAATTTCCACTTCCACGTGTTCTAACAGAACCTCGGTCAATTATGTCTTCATCTGAATCTTCATATCTCTGAGTTCTGTCGTAAATAATTCCAAGTGGTTGTGGCACTGGCGTCGGACCACGGGGTGGGATCCCGTCTGTCCCTCTACGTTCATGTTCAACCATCTTGTTGCCGCCTAGTTCCAGCCTCTCTAACCTTCGATCAAAATCTGTCAATTCTTGACGAAAAGTTTGAGCGAATTCCTTAGCGGCTGCCCTTTCTGCTTCCATGGCTATCGCACGAATAGCCTTCACCGTTAGTGCCTGCACCCCTTGAACATCATCAATAGGATGGTTGCTTCCCGTATCGCTGTTACGCACCATTGCAACTCCTACTCTGATACCAATTGACGAAGTGGAAACGCAAAGATAAAACGAAACAAAAGTTTCACAAGTTTTTGAATAAAATTTTATTGAATAAAATATGACTAAACAATATTATAGGTTCTCTATTTATAATAGAAAAAACCTAAGTCAACCTTAATAAAGAAAACAACTAAAGAAGGAAAACAAACTCCTACCAAACTAAGAAAACTAAGAAATTAAAAATAACATATTAAATAAAATTAAAAAATTAATTTATCCTACATCATATACATATAAATCTTATATCTAGATTCATTATATATTGCTGATTAACGACAACCAGTAATTATATGAATATAAATAACGATAATCTCGATCAAATACCTACAAGAAACAGCTGTGAAGATTGAATATGCCCTGTTTGTGGATACCGTAATGGGCGCAGATCTTAATTTGGACATTACATACCTAACCAGTGAAGCTATGAGAAACACCCCCGAATTAATTAATTAATTAATTAATTAAGACACTTGACTTTGCCTCTCTATTGGCACATGCCCTCTGAATCTCATTATCGCAATTTTCCAATGTTTTCATTCTATTGAGGTTTGGAATCGAAACAATCAACTATCCTGCCCCAGAAAGATTACTCACCACATTTCAATTTCAATTCTTAACTTGTTGTTCAAATGTTTCCTTGTATTCTTCAGAATTGCTTTCTCTTATATTTGAAATATATCGACAGCTTTACTCACAACTTCAATAGATAGAAACATCCAATGTCTAATGTAATATGTAGTTTATTGTAATAATTAATTATGACATAACTTCTCGAGACCGTCAAAACTAGCATAATTAAATTATGGAAACGATTCACTATATATTCTCGAATATAAAATAAACATTTTAAAATTAAATATATATTAATTGAAAATTCAAGTCAAAAGTCGTAACCCTAATTTTTTATACGACACAAAACCAACACCAGTAAATACTAATCACTTGTCTCTCAACTAGGGAAGTATAACGTTAAGCCGATCAGTCATCAAGAAACGCAATATTAAAAATGATTTTTCTAATAAAGTTCCAATTATATAATCTTCATAGAAATACAACATTACACTTGACTTTGTGAAAGATTGCATATGTATGTATAGAGTTGAATGAAAGCTACTTCATTAGGGGCAGGTCATATGTAATTTTTATACTGAATTTAAGACACTTTCATTCTCCCGAATTACTACTGTTATTGAATTCAATTTCACACTTTTATTAATTATATTGGAATTTTATGCCATTCAATTTTACGGATAATTTTTTTTTTAAACTAAATAATGTAATAAATCAATATAATATATACTGTTAAAAGAGACTTTTTTATATACAAATAATTTTGTATCAAAAACTTCAATTTTTAAACTTTTAAACGAGTGGTAAGCTCGCGATTAGGTGACTCTCTATTTGATTCTGATTTTACTTATCAACATTAGATAAAACTTTCTCCCTTAACTAAAATTAATAGAACCAAAAAAAGACTAATATGTTATATAGTATTATTAAATATATATTTTAAAAAGTAATTATTGTGTTCATATTGTTGAACTTTAAATTTCTTAATTTTATACAGTGTAAACTCATATTTATTCTGAACATAACCTAATTAACAAATTAAATATTAAATATAATAATTTTCAAGTTAATAAAATTAAATATGAAATTTATTTCTAATGATAGTAGAAATCATCCCATATTAAATAGGTATTTTTTTAATTTATTTTCAAGTAAAAATTGGAGACATGTTTTTCATAAAATTAACAATTAATGAAAGTTAAGATTGTAGAAATGGTAATTTATTTTCATTTTTTTAGATATATTTTTTATGGTAAAAAAAAAAAAGGGTTTTTCAAAATTGAGGAGGGTGAATAAAAAGGAATCCAAAGACTAATTGAAGAGCACGAAGGGCATAGCATATTCAATTTTCCTTTTCCCATGTCGTTTTCTGAATTAAGTTCCAACATGTCAGTAAGAGAAAATTACAACAGAGCACATAAAACGATAAAAAAATTACACTAAACAACACTACCTATTTCCTAGACTCTATATATAGTATACAAAGAAAAAAGAAAGTCAAAAGTTCAATGAGCAACTGCCAACGGTCAAATTTTTTGTAACGTACAAGATTTGTTTCGAATTTTAACTATGTTTTCCAATTTACCAAGTTAATGTAAATTAATGGGAAAATAATTTAATTTAGTAATTTTTTTAATGAGAGTAAAAAGTCGGGGCAATAATCAAAGGCCTCGGAAACTTCTATATTGCCTCGCGATATGTGCATAATTCCAGTGCATGTGACCTCTGATCCACTTGTTCCCACCAATCGCTTCAATTTCAATCCACTTTGTTTATTTTATGTTATTTTAATTTTAATCAAAATGTAAAAATTCCACCTACAGAACAAATGAACTCTCTAAAATGCTAAATAAAAAGAGTGTGATAATTTTTTTTTTGCGAAAATAGTGAAAATGAAATGAAACTTAATAATAATATCCACATACTCTCACTTCTTTCTCTTGGTCTGCAGTACTTTGTCTTTGATAGCATACGGCTTACCCCACCATTTTACAATAAAATCCGATCATAAAAAACCGCAGAGAATCACGGGTTAAACCCCCTATAAATCCCTTTCTCTGAACCCCATCTCCTCATCACTTTCCTTGCTTCTCTCCCATCTCCTTGCTTTCTTCTTCCAACAAAAACATGGTTAAGTCTCTGCTTCTTGTTCACCTTTCACTTCTCCTTCTCAGCTGCTTCACTGTCTATGGTGAAGACCAAGAC
This sequence comes from Melia azedarach, assembly GCA_028052125.1. Lineage (NCBI taxonomy): Eukaryota > Viridiplantae > Streptophyta > Magnoliopsida > Sapindales > Meliaceae > Melia > Melia azedarach. The sequence continues at coordinate 9,670,487 of CM051406.1, forward strand.
ATTGTGAGCTTCGTTGCAGTCACCCCAGCAGCCCCACCTCACGCTCATCATGCTGTCACCCCAGCAGCCGCACCTGGCCCCCACCACCACCACCACCATCACCAACAAAGCCACCCTCCCACTGCCGCACCTGCTCACGCCCCCACCCACCATCACCGCCACCACAGTCACCCACCGGCACACGCGCCGGTTCACACTCCCACCCATGCTCCAACTCATGCACCCACCCATGCTCCAACTCATGCACCCACACATGCTCCAACTCATGCACCGGTTCACCCACCACACGTTGCTCCCACTCTACCACCCCGCCCTCATTTTCCAAGGAGCTTGGTTGAAGTCCAAGGCGTTGTTTATTGCAAGTCTTGCAAATATGCCGGAGCTGACACCCTCGTGGGAGCCACCCCTGTTCTAAGTCAGTCCAAGATCAAACCTTTCTTGCTTCTAATTCTTCATTATTTCATATATTCAAGCTCATTGATGAAATACTCATTTTTTACTTGCTCCTTGGAGCGTTTAGCTCGTCTTTTTAGTTAACTTGGGAGATGTTGCTTTGCATTTGCATGTACATTATTATGACTTGCATGTATTATGCATATACATGCTAAATGTCATGGATGCGTGATGGGTTCAAATGTTGAATGAGGAGAGCAGAGGAAGATGGCTTCTTTTTCCTTTTATCCTTCTTTCTCTTTGTTTTAGGTGTATGTAAGATCAGTAGCAAGACATGGTTATTATGGCACTCTGAGCAGAAGCACAGCTTGCCTTTCCTCTTTCATGTGCCTGGATCATCAATTACTGACTGTCCAATCGAAAACAAAACAAAAAAAATGTTTTAAATTTTGAAATAGGCTCGTTTTGTTCGGGCGGGGCCCTCTCTCTTTGTTAAAACAAATTTGCTTTATCCATTTTCAAGCAAGAAGGCTAAGACTATTGACTACTCTTTTTGTTTTTGGCAGATGCAACTGTGAAATTACAGTGCAACAACACAAAGTATACGATTACTGCTCAGAAGCAAACGGACAAGAATGGCTACTTCCTGCTCCGAGCACCAAAGACAATCACCAACTACGGAGCTCACAAGTGCAAGGTTTTCTTGGTCACATCTCCATCGGGTTCTTGCCAGAAACCATCTACTCTCCACGGCGGAGCCAGCGGCGCTATCTTGAGGCCAGAGAAACTCAAAGCGGGGAATCCTCCAGTTGCTCTCTTCACAGTTGGACCTTTGGCCTTTGAACCCAAATGTCCCCGCCAGTAGTCAATTAATTAGTTAATTAATGTGTTCCATTTGAGTTAAACTACTCTGTCTCTGCATTTTCTTTAAATCTACGATGTTAATCATCAAATGGGTGTTGTTGTAATAAGCGGTCTGTTGTTGCTACTCTTCATTAGTACTGTGTTGCTTTAATTGGTTGATATTAATAAAATTATTGTACAATAGTTTAATTTGCAACATAATTATATCTTTCCCTCCTGTGTTTAATTATCAGAAATGCAATCCTATACTACCCATGTAATGAAGGAGACATGGTAAATAATAATTCAGATATAGTTTGATGATAATATTTGAATTCCTGTTTTATGCAATCTCAAGTTTAGAAATAATGAATTACCTATCAAATAATTTTTAAAAAAAAAAAAAGAAAAAAAGAAAATAGTTGCTTGAGTTAGGTTTAAATTCACGGAATGTATGTGCACCGTATCTTCATATGAAGTATTTTTCTGGTGGCACCGACATGAGATATGAAGTGGGTTGGTTTTTATTCATTTATGTAAAAGATGAGAATTTCAGAACAAAATATACTTTTAATATTGTCAAATAAATTGTGTCTAATTGAAAATTTTATCCATCAAAATCAAATTAATTAATAAAAAGAAAAATAAAAAGCTGAACAAAGCTATGAAGTGGTCTGCCTTGTGGCAGACATAGCACTGTGACCTTTTTCATGGGATAATGTAGAATTAAAACAACCCTTGGTATTTGTTTAATTGCTCCCTCTCTTTTTAACTAATTTTTTTTTATTTTTTTTAAAGACGACCAATTATTTAATTAAGATCATAATTTTTGTGGCGCATAGATCATGGAAAATCTAATATGTGGTCGGAAATAGATTACATGTGACAATAATAATAATAATAATAATAATAATAATAATAAATAATCACGATATATTCAGATATACCCGGTTCAATCATGGGTTTGGGTACAAAATCATCACATCAAAAGATTTTATTACTCATTGCTTTCTTACGCCGTAAGTTTTTTCCGAATACTAAAAAAAATTACCGAACAGTTAAATTTTTTCCAGTAATTTATTCAATCAATTTAGTTGCTCATATAACACTTAAATTTATTTTTAAATTTAATTTTACTTAATTATTAACATATATTAAAATTAATATGTAAGGTCAGCAATAATGAAATACAAAATCCGGAGTAAACTATTACCGTTTCTTGAATTTAGTAGAAAGAAATTAACGTTGGAATCAAAACATTGAGAGCTAGAATCAGCTCGAAAATCGATAAAAATGATAGTTATTGGGACTCCTCCAATTATAAACATTCACCTAGTTGAATACATTTTAGAGATTTGGTGAAATTTTTTAACTTGGCGACTACAATTAAACAATTAATTGATTAATTAAAACCATTGCTTTACTTTCTGGAATAATCTTTAGTCAAAATTTCTGTCGTAACAACGTATAGTAGGTAGTATGGGACTAGGTGTGGGGCTCCTGACCTGACATGATGAATGATGGTGATGGGGTCACCCGTGTCGTTTAATCATCATCAACATAACTTCTTTTATGAAATGTACATCACATCACATCATATCATGATCTCCATCCAAGCACATGCATCATGCATGCATATCATTATTCATCTTTTTCTTTAACGGTGCAACTGTAAGAATAATTTTGAATTCTGGGGCCCACTATTTAGTCATGCAGGTTACATTAGGACAAAAGTGAGCCGTTGATTTGTAGTTTTCTGTTGCACGCGGCGCTTGTAAGAGCTTGTGTCACCCCTTTTTGTTAAAGTTTTTTTTCTTTCTTTGGGATGAATTAGAAAATATTTACGACGTGGAACATTATTATTACATATCTTTCCTTTATTATGACCATATATCCATCAGATTATTCATTTTTCACATAAGAATCCGAAGACAATATTAATCCCCCAAACAAGTTATATGATTTATGAATATTATTGTCGGTGCATTCATTTTCACTTTTTTGGGCTTTATTCTAATTATTGTAAAGAGCCTTCTGCTTTTCCTATGATCCAGATTAGACCGATACTAAAGACACCTAACTGCCATTCTAAACACACGTCATGAACAATTAAGAGCGCACATTTAAGTCTAAACAAAATTGAACGTTAATCGGGTCAAGGCCCATAGTGTTTGTTAGGGCCGAAGCCTTGGATAAGAAACCCAACTCAGTTCTATCGCAAGAGTTAAAATCAGAGTGCTGCGTCAGGGCATCAAGTGTTGTAAACGTGCCTCCTCGTAGGATGCATCAAGTATTATCCAATTCATAAATGATAATATGGAAGAGCAGTCAGTAGCAATGAGTAATCAATCGGTTTTATGTCAACACCTTACAGCAGTTTCCTACCAGCTACTGCTTTTTTGGTGGTCCCTTTGTTTTTTTAACGGCATTAATTTTGCCTTCAGGACATACAAATACAACGCATTTGTATAAGAACTGGGTTGGGTTTTGTTTTCGCTGTTGCAATGTGCAGCAACTTAGGATACTTGCTGCAGCAATAATAATAAAGTATCAACTTCAGTGTAGGGGCATCATTACTCTGTGTTCACCTGCGAAACGTTTCTGTCAAATATCATCTCCCAAACATCAATGGGAAACAGGGATTACATCCTCCTGTGTCAAGATAGGTACTCTTTTTGAGTTCTGTTTAATATGGTTTGATCATATTGAAATGGGTTTAGTAGTAACAAATAAGAGTTTTATTATTCGTATTCAATGCTAATGTAAGGACAAAATGTCAATTGAAACGCCATGTCACTTTACTGTTAACCTCTCATGAATGCGACAATTAACTTTTTATATTCAATAATTTATACAGATTAAATGTATTACGAAAAATAATATCTTTCGTAATATGATTTGATAAATGATATTTCGAGTAAATGATTATATAATGTTTTTATGTTTAAAAAAAAATGATTCTTCAAAATTACAGGCTGCTATTAATATTTTGGAGTTTTTTTTTTCAAATAAAAATCTTCTCTTTGTTTTGTGGGCCTGGAATGAGTTGCAGTTACAATTCACGAGTTACGAAAATCTCTTTGACAAATATTTCACAATTAAATCAAAAGATTTTAATAATTAGTGTTTATCTAGTAATTTACTAAATAATTTTGAAAATTAATGAAAAATACAAGGAGAACAAACATACTTTTAAAAGACAAACTACTACAAAAACTCGATACATTGATTAAGGTACAAGTCAAATCCAAAAAGCAAGAGGGGGCAAATGGTTCAATTTAAAGAAGAATATTAGTTTATTTTGGAGTAGGATAGGATACCGTATAATTATTAAAATAATAATAATAATAAATAAATAAATAAATAGAATGACTAGACTGGAGGCGTGGACCGTTGGGCCTACGAGGAGGAAAAAGATTAGAGTTGATGGACCGTCGGATCTATTAGAGGTTATCCACAGAAAGCGAGGGGCAATGTTGATATTGAAAAGATATAATAATAACAATCAATAATAATGATGATGATAATAATTATTGAAAATGAAAAAGGAGAAGGAAAGGAGTTGGAGTTGGACTTGGACTTGGACCTGGAAAGCAACCAAGTCACAAGATAATAAAACAATAGTAATAATAATAATAATATTATTATTATTATATACTAAAATTAAATTAAGTGTGAAAATAAAATGAATGAGTTGGTTCAGATTAAATATGTATACGAAACTAACAAGTTATGAGATGAAATTAATAAGATTTTAAGTACCTTGCCGTAGTGCTAGTCAATGCCTAATATTGATCGCTTTATTGACGATTTCTTTTTTATTTAATATTACGTCTCTCTCTTCATAGTTTATTGTTCAGTGCTGAATAGTAAGTTCATAGTCACAGCTAAGTGCCCCCACCCATTTTGTCTGAAATTCCACACATATCCAATGCCATGTTACCAGTTGGACTTCTTCTTAACTCGTTGCCACTCTCCTCCTACGCGCGTGGCTGTACTTCCCCGTCCAGTCGGTTCGTCTATAATCTCTACAACCTAAACCTAGACTGCGTTTGCCATTTTTTTTAAATAAAAATAAAGCGTTTCTCAGGAAAAAGTACATTTTGTAACAGTAACTCAAACATTACTTTACATTTTGAGTATGTGCTTCGGAAAGGAAACTAGACTTATTGGAGTACGAAATTTAGTTTATATCTATATAATATTAAAAAAAAATCATATTTTTTAATATTTAAGGACACATAACTAAGAAAGAAATCTTTCATGAAAATATATATTATTCAATTGAATAATGTGTAAATTAAAAAATTTATAAAAAAAATATGTAATTGTTGATTTTATTAAAAATAAACATTGATATGATGAAACACTCAGTTTGACTATTGTTCGAAGACGCTTTGTCGTATTGTATGTACTATTTGCAAGGAGAAGAGAACGGTGCAGCAGAGCAATCATTTCAAAGTGTGGGTGTGGAACACGCAGAAAACAAGAGCGTGAGAATTGAAACGAAAGAAAAAAGAGCCGAAAAGTCACCCTACCCTACCAAAACATTTCTTACCAAACCAAACAAAGAAAGTAACAAAACTCTCTGCTTCCGTCTAATCTCAATTCTATTCTATTATATTCTCTCATCTCATCAATCAAAAACACTCCTCCCCTCCCCTCCTCCGTCAGCCGCTGCAACCGAAAACCAGAATGGAAGCCTCACCTAGGCATCAAGAAAGTCTCAACCCATCTCTCCTCCCTTCTCCCAAAAGCTACAGCCCCAACAGCAGCACCAGTAGCACCAACAGTAGCACCAACAACAACCTCCCTTCAACGCCCAAACCCATTACCAGATCCGAGTCTGCGAACCCCTATCCCACTACTTTCGTTCAGGCAGACACTTCTTCCTTCAAACAAGTCGTTCAGATGCTTACCGGATCCTCTGAAACCGCTAAACTTGCTTCCAAACCCAATTCACAGCCTGACTCCAATACGAAAACCCATAACATCCCTCCCATCAAATCTATTCCTAAAAAGCAACAGCAATCCGGGTTCAAACTCTACGAAAGGAGAAACTCGCTTAAAAATCTCAAGATCAACCCGCTTAACCCGAACCCGTTTATATCTTCCGGGTTTTCGCCCCGAAAACCCGAGATTCTCTCTCCCAGTATACTTGATTTCCCCTCTCTAGTACTCAGCCCAGTCACTCCTTTAATACCCGACCCGTTTGACCGATCCGGACCTGCAAATCATACTAACTTCAACAATGGCTGTATGCAAGGAAATAAAGATAATTTGAATAGAGAAGCTGAAGAGAAGGCGATTAAAGAAAAGGGATTTTATTTACACCCATCACCGTCAACTACGCCGCGAGATGCAGAGCCACGATTGTTGCCTCTTTTTCCGGTGACTTCGCCTAGAGTTTCAGGTTCTAATTCAGCTTCTAATTCTTAAATTACTGAGAGCTTGTTATTTTTGTTTTATTTTTTTTTTTGTGTAAGATTTTTATGTATTGTTCGTAACGAGAAGAGGGAGAAAAATAAATTTGTAATGTTGGATATTTGGAGAAATGAGAAAATCCTTGCTTCAATTGTACAACTTTTTATGTTTTTTCACTGTATTATTTCTTGTTCATATGTTTATATGATGGAATATATGTTAACTTGGAGGGTGAGGAGTACACAAAAAATTGATTTTGATTTTCTCTTGTGGCAAAGGTTCAGCTAAACTGCTCGCATCATTGAGTACAGAATTGGCTTCAATTTACATGGAAAATTAGTTTACTGGGATGAAAAATGTGAAGAGCATGCCAATTTCAAAGAGTATCAAGTGTTTTTTTTTTTTGTGGGGGGGGGGGGGGGAAGGGGAAGTTAATCTGAGTTGCTATCGAATTTCAAGCTTTTTGTTTGTGTGGATCAGAGCCTGAAAAATTGTCATGGAGAGGGGGTAACTTTTTTTTCTACTTTCTCTGAGCATTGGAGAATGAGTAACTTTTTTTTTTTCATTGCTCATTGGTTTACTTTTTCTTACTTTCAATGAATGCAAAGATGAATGATTGTGATCCAATTCAGTTGCATCACTTTTAGACATTAATAAAACTTTGTAAGTAGTGTAGAGATATAGTAATGGGAAATGGGAAAAGTTTTGTTTGTACCAAATGGCCAAAAAAATAAAAGCAGCTTTGGGCAAGCTGTCAAAGCTAGAGTAGATAAATGGGCAAGGAATCTTGACTCTTTTGTTTTTTTTTTCCTTGGTGAACGAAAAAGATGCCAACTGAGGTAGGAATTTCTATGTGCACTCCTTCTGATTATGATTTCCACTTTTTCTACCACCATACCATGCCCTGTTTGATTCTATAGATCTACCATCATAATTCATAATAGAACAGAAAATTCACCTGTAGATATGAGTTGGGTCCCAAGCAATCTTGCTCTTTTATGCAAATTTAATAATCTCAAGCTTTGGTTAAGACCGAAGCGGGTGTTTTAGTGTTGATATGGTGAATCAAAGGACTTTGATGACTAATTTTCGTAGAGTTACAGAGATTTAAGATTTTTATTTCGGCGAAGAAGAGGACCCACTTGTGCAAGAACCGTGTAAAGAAAGCGAAAGGGAATGACCCAAAGAGAGTTGAAAGTCAGTGGGTGCTTTAAATGCAAAAACTTTGAATAGTAGGTGTAAAAGTAATGTATAAACGCAAGTTGTGGCTCTTCTCTGTTTGAATCAAACACTTAAAATCACTGTTTGAGTCCTCCTTTTTTGACTCAAAAGAGACCCAACAATGAGTAATTGGAGACATGAGAAAGTGCAGGATGGGAAGTAGTGGGACTTCGCGATGATGAAAGGTTGGAAAAGTTTGATGAAGAGATTGGAAAAGCCAGAAAACATGGTGCAAAATTGACCTCAAGCGGGTTTTTTTTTTTTTTTTTTTTTAATGTTTGGGTTTTTTTTTGTCTTCTCCTTGTTTTTGGTCTACAGACTTCTATGTATGCTTGCGGGTTGGTGGGTCATTAATTGAAAATTTTGAAACTTCCATGTGCTTTGTTTTGAGACCCATTTGCCCTTTCATTACCAATCATAACGTCGTCTTCTTCCTCTTAATCATCTTTGCTTGCTTGTCAATTTACAAAATACATCTTTTACACGTTTTCTGCTGATAATAAATGTAATTTTATGTATCAAACAGTGTATGGCTGGAACACTAAAGCTGAAGTCAAGACTCAAGCCTGACAATTTTGACAATTTTGACAATTTTGTAGAAACTTTGTTTTCAATTGAAGTTGCCTGGAACTTTCTGAGTATTTAAGTATTAAGATAAACAAACATCACGGTGGAGAATGATGCTTGATGGAAAGGCAAAAACAAAAACAAAGACAAAAAGCATCCCACTACTTGAAAGAATGCTATTTTACAATTGAAACTTGCAATAACATAATCTATTCAGCAATTTTCTATCATCTAAGGGGGAAAGGGAAGCAGAAACGAAATATTTAACTTGTTTAAGGTATATTGATGCCTCGATCTCTGTGAATTGTTGACACGTGATTGATGTTAAGTCGCATATCATGATCTTGTGAGAAAAAATGACTATTGGAAAATAAAAAGAATAGGAGAATCTCTCCTTTTCAAAGAGAACAAAAACGTTTTCAGAAGCAATTCGTTCAGAAATTAAAAAAAGAAAAGAAAAAAAAATCATAATGTTACCCTAGTTCACAGACAAATCTTGTAAAATAAGAACGTGTAAAACAGAGACAACAGTGTGCATATTGCATAGGTCAGCATCCGTTCATCACTGATGGATGAAGAAGACAATAACAAGATAAGACCTAAAGCAATAGCATTTTTGGGCTATTGCGGTCGAGACAGTCTGAATTATTGACCAACATTATTAATTTCAGTGCAGCTCTGGTATCTTAGAACAACTTGGGCCGCAGCAAAGTTAGAACCAAATTGTGCAACTGTTTAGTATAGAAGTGGCCCTCCAAATTCATCATTTCTTTTGTTTTTTTGTCGCACATTAAATACAAAACACGGATGAATTTAGTTTCAATAAATTATTCTTACATTAATTACATAATTACAATACACAAGCATAAGAAACAGAACAAGAAATGCAATTACAAAGGTAATCCCTTGGGGATAAAACGATCGAAAACATGAGAATTATTTTAAAAGAACAACAAAAAAATAATAAATGATTTAATGATATTGAAAATGCAGGAGGAAATTAAATATATATATATATTTTAGAAAAAAAAAAAGAGCAAAATGACCCAAGTTCTCCTCCATAGTATTCATATATAAAACTATGGCAACATCTTATTATTATGTTTCTCTCTCTCTTTTTTTGTTTTTTTTTTCTGTTAACTTTTACGATAAGTGACTACGCCGTTCAGCCGGTCCACCTCTGGCAGTTGGTGATGGCGCTGCAACCACGTTGGTAAGGATTAGCCTGACCTCCGCCGTTGCAGTTGTAGTAAGAACTGCCACGTTGGTTGCATGGAACAGAGTTTCCCCTCAGGGCTCCGTAGCTAATGAATCCTCCTGCATTAAGCTGACGACGGCTGACCTCCGTCGGCATCAACATCTCATTGTCGTCCTCCACGTGGCCCATGCTGGTGAGGCGGCCCCAGTTGGAATTATCAAAGGCGGTTGCCGCCATCAGCAGTGACAGGAGGACGAAGATGGAACAGAGCTTTGAACCCATTATTGTCTTGTTTTTACGTTAAAGAATTGGTAATAATTAAAAACAATGAATGGTTTTGTTAAAAGAGAGATGTTTGAATTTAGTTCTCGAAGATGTTGCCCTTTTTAAAAGTTCCAGCCCTTCCTGATAAAAGGAGAGGGAAATGAGGAAAAGAATTACAGATTAAGGTGGATAGTGAGCTAGAATTTTTCTGAAGATAAAAAAAAAAAATAAAGTATTCCTGTGGTTGTTAATTTACCAAACCTTCGCTAAACTTAAGGTTTGCCCGCTTCTCCATCCTTAATTTTCTCTAACTCCTCTTTGTCTTCTTCTTGTTTTTGTTCTTCTGTAACAAGAAGTCTGTATTTTTCGTGGGTGGAAATCAAAACTTCTCCAACTGAAAATATATATCAGTAATTGGTAAGCGCGCGCAACAAATTTTTCTTTTTTTCTAAAAAAAGATTAATTTTAGGTTAGATTCATCCGCGTGGTGAATTGGATTTTACCTGGAATATCTAAATATCATAGGAAAGAGTTCATATACCTCTACTAACGTTTGTAAAAATTTTAATTTAAAAAAAAAATTGTAATCAAGGATTAGCTGTTGAAGGAATAGGAACAGCTCTTGTTCACGACTCTGCTGCTATTGAATCTGTTGAGTTTGCTGCTATCGTAGATAAAAGAAAGGCAGACACAAACTTTCTTATAAATAATAATTTATCAAAATACCTGAATTTATTTTAAAATTACAAAATAAAATTATTTTGATTAAATTTAAACGTATAACTTTAGTAAAACAAGTTAAAATCCTAACCACGGTACTAAAATAAATTTTAATAATATATTTTTTAATTCATAATATATAACCTCTTTAAAAATACATATATAATAATTTTCTAGTAATTACAATTATGTTGTTATTATAAAAAAATTTATAATTTATAATTATTAAATTTTATATAATAACTTAAATTTAAAATTATTATTATTATAAAATTATAAAATATTATTATTATTTAATTTTTTAAATAAAATAATTTATTTTATTTAACAATTATTTAAAAAATAATTTTTTAAAATTATTAGTGCTAATAATAATTTTAGAATAATTTTATTTTATAACCATTTAAATTTATTCTCTTTAATAATTATTTAAGAATAATTTTATTATTATTTGATAATAATCTTAAATTTAAATTATTATATATATTTTTTTAATTATAAATTTTATAATAACAAAATAATTTTAATTATTATAAAAATTATTAAATATGTATTCTTAAAAGAGTTAGTTATTAAGAATTGAAAAATATATATTTAAAATGTGTTTGGTCAAATAGTTAAAATTTTACTCTTTTTTATTAAAATTTAGTAATTTTATTTGTAATTTTAAAAAAATAAATTTAAAATATTTTGATAAATTTATTATTTATAAAAGAAAATTTGTGTCTTTTTTCATAAATATTTTTTTTAAATTGAAAATTTTCAAACCTCATAAGATATATGTGGACTTTTTTCAAATATCATAACTAATTTAATTAGTTAGTAAAGCTTTGACAAACTTTGGGGTGGAGAGAAAGTCTACTTGGACTGTGCGGTCTGTCTCTGATCCAACACTGTATCAATTGGGTTTGGGTTGGTGTCGAACAAGAAGCCAGTTATGTGTTATGTTTCAGGCTCACGGAATCCTGTAACAGAACAAGAAATCGACTATTATATATCATAATTTTATTCATTATTTTTTCCTAATTTTATATAATTTTTTATATTAATTATAAATTATTAAATATAACTTTTTAAATAATTAAAATTTAATCTAACGCATAATAAATACATTATAATTTATGTACATTATTAAATTTAAAAGTGTTTAAATCAATAACATATAAAAACAATAAAAAATATAAAATTAAGATATATATATAAAAAAAGGAAAAGATAAATAATACTCAACTTTACACAATATTTTTTTACATTTTTTATAAATTATTTGATGAAATACTATCTAATATATGTAACTAATATGTTTGATTTAAATTTAATAATTTATAAATATTATAAAAAATTGTATAAAATTAAAAATTATTAATATATCATTATATATATAGTAGAGAGACGTACAATTTCGTATTTTTACATATATTTTTACTACATCTTAATTAATATATATGTCATATTTAATTTTAATTGTTTAAAATTTACATATTTAATGGTTTATAAATAAGTGTATATATCCATATGTGTGTATATATAATAATAACAATAATAACAAAAAGCAGGCTAAAGATTATATTGTCAGTGCTTGTATTTCAACAAAGGGGAACGAATCAAAATCGAAGGTATTGTAATTTGTGAGACGGCAATATTCTTCAACTCTCCGAATAATAATATAATAAATGAGCAAATATTTTAGCCGTAAAGCTCTATCAAATGTCTTTTTTTTCCCCTCCTCTTGTGTGCTAATGCCTTGAACCCAAACTTTGCGGCACATATAATTACTAGTTTCAACTTTGAATTGTGCTTTGCGGCTTCAAAAGTCAGTATGGAAATTAATATGTTTTATTTGAACCAATTTAAGTAGGATTATTAGCCCACAAATTACGAAGGTTATTGCTTCATTTGAAAAGCTTAGCCATATGTTTATCCATATTTGTTATTATCAAATTAACGAGGTAGACCCCAAGAGGTTTCTTCTTGAATCATTTGTCAACAGCACATGTATATAAATTCATAAAATAATATCTCCACCCTCAATATTTCCAACTTCATGAAGTAGACATATTCATACAATAATCAATTAATGCGTGGTGGTTGACTGGTTGTCCCACTACAAGTAGTTTGATTATTTACCCATCAAAATTTAGAGAATTTTCTTCAATAGATATAAGATTTATTTCATTAATGATGATGATAATAATAGAGATCACATTTGATTCGAATATATGATGGAAAGGCAATGCATGAATGTGCTTCGAATGGGGATAGAATTGGTACAAATCATAAACCTAACAACAACTACGTAGACCCATTTCCAAGCTTTTGTGTTATTTGACTTTTGGTATGATAAATTAATTATTAAATAATTATAAATTCCCCATTAGGGTAGGGTTGTTAGTACGACAATGAATATAATAATAAATTGAAAAGAGCGAGTGTGTTCAAATTACAAAATGAGTATTATGCATAAAAATCAAATGGAGGGTTATGATTTGATTTTGCATGAGATGAAAATGGTCTTCGCTGAGGGACCCAAGAGTCGTGCATTACACGACATGCCACTGTGATACCAGAGCTACCATCTTATCTCTTTTTCTACAAAGACCACGACTTGAGTAACAATCCACTGCAAGCAATCTTATTCACCTTTTCATAAGCTCATTCAAGCAAGCAAATTTAGATACAGTTGATATTGTATGACCCCATTCAATTTAATTCTAACCACCCACCAAAATCAGCCACTTCAATAACTACACGTGCGTCTTGGACCCTCCTCCCTTATTTATTTTTATCCGTACTTTTCTTTTTGCTAATTGCTAATGCCCCAAATAATACCACCACATAGACCCATCTATCTTATTCAAGTCCTCCTATTTCACAATCGTAAACAAAACAAAGATAATAATCACTTCTATTGCAAATATTAAAATAATACCTTCTCCAAGTTCGTGAGTAATTTTAAAATTAAAAGAGATAATCTTAGTGGATAACTTAATTTTGGATGTCTGTGTTAAAAAGCATATCTTTTCTTGCTTTGGGTCAATTTATATTAATATTTTTGGTGGTTATGAATTCTTAAATTTAAAACCTTAAAAATAGAACTCGAAACTTAGTTGAATAATTTGATGAATCGTAGCTGTACAAACCACTCGTTGTTATTCAAAGATCAAATATCTTGAAAAAGATTTATCCCATTCAGTAGTATCTTTTTATAAAGTTGAACATAACAAGACTAATAATAATGAAAAGAAAGAAGTGCTTAGGGTAAAGCTATGCTTAGCTTATTTTGCAAGGGATCCTCATCATCAATTTTTAACAAAATATGGATGATGATGTGTTGTGTATGAAAATGAGTTGCTTTAATTTTATTCCTTTCTATAATATATTAATTTAATAGTAATTAAAACAATGAATAATTGGAAAATAAGAAACATATTGGGTTAGATAGATAGTCTTTGCTCTTGAGTCTCATCATCAGCCACCTTTTACTTTGTCTGTTTCACAACTGAGCACACTGTACAGGTGGCTTAATTCTTCTTGCAGCTTCATTTTTTCTCCTTTTCCTCCTTCCTTTCTCTCTCTGTCTCATGCGTGTGCTATTACTTGGCTTGTTTGGTCCTAATTTCAGCTCTAAACATTGGCCGTAAGTTACTAACTTTGATGAGCCCTTTTCTAGTTTGTTGTTGTCGGTTTTGCTTGTATTTGTCTCTGCATGTTCTTCAGGTGTTCTTTTTCTTTCATTTTCTGCAACAAATTTTCTCTTTTTGTGATCTGTTGAGAACACAATTCGAAGTTTGTTGCTTAATTTCATGTGGGTTCTTTTCACTGTTGCTTTTGGTGGAGTTGTTTATTTATTTCCTTCAACTTTCATGGCTGACCTCTGTGTGCTTGTAAACTTCTCGCCTTTCAGTTTATGTGGGTTTCATCTTTGCTTTTGCTAGCTAGGAAGACTGTCTCTTTGTCTTATGGCTTTTCCTTTGTTGGATTTTTGTTTGGGTAGTAGAAATATGTTATGGATTTAGTTAATTTTCATCACTCAAAGAAACTTGTAGGTGTTGCTTGTTCTAAGAAATCTATTGTTGACATTCGTCAATGATCTTCTTCTTGATGAATTATATGCTTCCGAAAGGCTAAGTTCGTTTAAGGTCCTAGTTGTTAATTTGGAAATTATGCAGATTTCAGTAACTTTAGCTGATCATTAAACTTTGGGAGTATATTACATTTTTGGAGTTCTATTGGTTTTTGCTTGTGATATTCGAGCTCCACAATTAGGTCCTCTTCTGAAGTTACTTTGTAAGCTGCCCAATTCACTAAAAGCTATCTGTGATTTACGGCTGAATATGCCAAATGCCCTTAATTTTTTAGGGTAATTAGATGCTGAAAGCAAGTTCTTCCTTCATAATTGACATAGACCTTGGTCAGTCCATTTTCCCGTTTTGTGCTAAGCATACATTCTGCTGTACAATTTTCAGTACATGTGCTTAATTTTAGAATTTTGTTTCTGCCAACAAGTCTAGTGTTTGCAATAGCAATTGTTTGGAGATAATTACATCTTCCTAAAGCATGGAATGTAATATATAATTCCATGGAACCTTAATAGAATCAAATTCATCTTCATGATGTGGCCAAGTAATTTTTTAGATACTTTTGACCTGACTTCTCCAGTAGTATGGACTTTTGAAACAATATCTAAGTTAAATCTGTCCGGAGTTCTACAATCTTCAAGAGCTTGAATTTCTTGTGTATGACCACAGCTGCTTTGAAATGAAACCTTGAATATATAGGAAAAAATTCATCAAGTCTAGCTTATCACGTTCTTTAGATTTTTAGTGAATTTATCTCTTTCTCTTTATTCTCTGATGGTTTTCATCATTAATTGACAGGCTAATAATATGAATATTCGCATTTCATGCTGAAACGAATTAATACTCTTGAAAAAGCTCTCCAATTGTAATCATGAGTAGTAACTCATCTCTTCCCCTTAAATATCAGAAAGGAAAACCCAATCTTCTGGTTGAGGTAAGAAAATTTGGGCTGTGTTTATTCTTTACTAACTCTGTTTCAATTATTTTCTTAACTCTAAAAAGTGTATTGGTTTCAGGTTGCTAATACAGAGAAACAATTATTGACATTGATCCATTCCAAAGGTTTATTGTGCTCTGATGTTCAAGAATTGTACCGTAGAGTCTGCTCAAGTTATGAGAAAATCATTCTAAATAATTCTGATCAAGCAGAGCTTCAAGATGTTGAGTATTCTTTGTGGAAGCTTCACTACAAGCACATTGATGAATTTCGCAAAAGAATAAAGAAAAGTTCTGATTATTCCGAAACTACATGCTCTGCAACACCACAAAGTGGAGTTAACATGCGGAGAAGCAATGACAATCATATAGAAGGATTCAAATCATTTTTGTCAGAAGCAATTGAATTTTATCAACATCTGATAGTGAAAATGAAAAGATGCTGTGGGCCTCCAGAAGAATCTTCTTTCTATGAAAGAGGTTACATTTCAACTACTGTTGAACCAAAAAAATTGCAGAAATGCCGATTTTTATGCCATCGGTTTTTAGTTTGCCTTGGAGATCTTGCTAGATACAAAGAGCAGTATGAAAAATTTGGTGCACAGGAGCATAACTGGTCAGTTGCAGTTTTCCACTACTTGGAAGCTACAATGATTTGGCCAGATAGTGGAAACCCCCAGAACCAGGTAATTTAATTTTCTTTCTGAACTTTGGATCTGCACTCTTTTCGTTGAAATTCTGCCAATTTGCTTCTTGTATTTGAAATTATGCTTATATATAGTTGGCAGTGTTGGCAACTTATGTTGGTGATGAGTTCCTTGCGTTGTATCACTGTGTAAGAAGTCTAGCAGTTAAAGAACCTTTCCCTGATGCCTGCAATAACCTCATTTTGCTTTTTGAAAGGGTAAGACTTGATATCATTTGTCCAATTGTTTTCGTATTAATTTTATCGTTCTTTAAATTATTTTGTAATGTCAAAGTTGCTTTCTAAAACTTCTTTTAATATTTCAGAACAGGTCATCTAATTTGCATTCCCTTTCTAGCGAAGCCCACTTTGATTTCTTAAAACCGTCTGAAAGAAGCAGTATTCAGATCAAATCACAATCAAGTGACAGTTTTTCGAATTCCAATATGTTGAAAGCTGAATATGATTGCTCTAAAGAAACAAATTTATGGTCACTTATTATCAGAACAATAAGCTTCTTTTTCGTAAAGTCCAGGTACTCCTTGTCACAGATTTACTTATGATCTAATCGTGTGAATTTTGCTCATAGATGGTGATTTTGACAGCTTTTCGACTTTTTGATATATATAGAAGGCAGTGGCTATGCATTTTGTTCTCCTGCCTTGATTTTTTCCCACTTTGATATTATATAGCTCCCTGTGCTAGTTCTGTGGTTCTGTTTGCACAATTCATGTTTTATGAACTTAAACACCTTGAGTAAATATGAACTTTATTTAAGTTGAAATACACATGAATATAGGAATTTGGTAGGCCTGGTGTCACATAAATCAACACTGCTCAACGCCTGTTTAGATTTCCCATTATTGCATCTCCGTTCCCTTGGGCATGGTTCCTCTATAAAGTCTATATGGAATTGAATGTAGATGGAACTCCAAATGTTATCTGAGGAAAACCAGTCTTCTGGTAAATTTAGTCTGTCATATATGAATGCATATATCTACTGGTTCTATTACAATAAAGCTGTGGTCAGGTCATTAAAGAATATAGTTTGCACTGGTTCAGTTGATTACAGCAAAACTGAGAATGATGTCCAAACTAAATATTCATATTTATCTTGCACTAAAGTTCTGATGTTTTATGTCCCATTTTGATGGGAGGCAGTTTGGAGGACTTCCCTTGTGCTTTTGCTTCTACAATGAGAGAGTTGGATGCAACGATGGAGTTAGATGATGTAAAACTAAAAGCCATGCTGGAGTCCTATCAGCTTATGGATTCAGCTAGAACAGGCCCTTTCCGAGCTCTTCAAGTTGTTTCTATATTCATATTTACGATTGAGAACCTGATTAAGACCCCAGAAATAAAAGGATCAAGAGACAGAAATGACATACAGCAGCTTGAGCATACACAATGGGCATTATCTGCTACATTCATTTTCATGGGACGCTTAGTTGATAGGTGTTTGAAGTCAAATCCCTTGGAATCTAGCCCCCTTTTACCTGCTGTACTTGTTTTTGTGGAGTGGTTGGTTCACATGCTTGATATAGCAGAAGCATATGAGTCTGATGATAGAATTAAGAGTGCTTTGTCTTACTTCTTTGGTGCTTTTGTCAGCCTCTTAAAGCATCTCAATGCCAGGAGTGAAGTCTCATCTCCCAGAAGGACTGCTCTCTGGGAAGACTATGAGTTGAGAGGCTTTGCACCAGTATTGTGTTCACATGAATCGTTAGATTTCTCAACTCACTATGAACATATAAAGAGTTCTGAAGGTGGAACTGAATGTCGTGCTGACCGTATCATTGATGCTGCAATGAAAATTGCAAATAGATCAAATGGAACTCAAACGTGGATCATCTATGACAAAGAAGGAACAAAATTTTATGTGCCAGATTCAGATACGAATGGAGAAAGAAGCAATTCAGAAGTGGAGTTGAACAGTGATCTTAATGTGAAAGAGCCCCATCAGTCTATATCTGAGTGTACAAAGGAATATGATAAACGGATTCCTGAAGAAAATGCAACTAGCGCTTCTGTGCATGGGAAATCTGTTGCTGTGGAGGAGGAAGAAGTTATTGTCTTCAAGCCTCTTACAAGATATAATTCTGCACCACTCTATACTTCTATTAATACAAAAGACCCAGATTCTCCAAAGAACATAGAGGAGCAAACAGTACCTCCTGATGAATGCTTGCGCCGTGCCACATCACTACTTATAGCACAAAACCAGTCCCAGGGAGATCCTTTTGGGTTCCATTCTGACATCACTAATTTCAGGCCCAGCAAACTGTTTACGCAGCAGGAGCCTTTTGTAAAGGAAACAGGAGCACCCTCATTCTTGCAAACCCCCATTTCTGCTGGGCCTCCCTCTTTAAGTTCTTGGGTCTTCAATAGAGAAAATGGGAGAAGTGATAAAAGTATGCCTGGCTTAAGCCCCATTGAGGAAATAGCTTCTGCATCTTTGTCTGGTCTCTCCATCAGTCGAACTGAGGATTCTGTTGTTAGTTCTGGACAGACTTACGCAAGCAGCAATTACACTTCTCCTTATTCAGCTCCAGTTCCTTCTGCACCATTATTGCCTGACAATGCTACTTGGTTTAATGACGTACAACCTAGTTTTTCTGACTTCAAGAACTCAGAGGACATGAACCGGACAGATGGTTTGTCTGATACATCACAGTTAAGCGGTTATCCAAATTGGAATGCTACACATACTCATTTTAATTATGGTTCTGCTATTCCTGGTTTGACGGATGGATACCCACCATTCAGAGGAATGACTTCTTCCGAATGGCTTCGCCAGTACAGAGAAAGTCAGAATCTTGAGCGGACCAATAACAATTCATGGCCACTTAATTTTTATGCTCCCAGGAACTCAGGGAACTTTCTTGGTCAAGATACTTCCAGGCTCAATCTTCTCGATCAGTGGCAAGTTCCTCTGGCTTCAAACCAAATGATTTATACTGAGAGCCCAATGCTGCATCCAGGTTTTCCCCAAGTTCATGCTGCAGATGAACATAGAAGGGATAAGCTATTTCCTGGTTACCAAAGGCCGACCCCATATGGATGCGGCGGTGTAACAGACATTAGAGACGAGCCGCAGCCTCTTCTGCAGTATCTCAAAGAGAAAGAATGGCTACTCCAGCGGGATCCAACCCTGAGAGGTCCTCCTACATATATGGGAAACTGAAATTTGCATACATGACTTGTTGATACCAGCGTGCAACATGGCTGCATGCCTTTCTGATAGACCTAAGATGTTAATTTGAAGTAAGTTAACAAAGTCGATATGATTGTATATGTAGATATGCATGTCTTAGTATGATATCTGAAATAGGTATTTAAAGAAAAAGTTGTTAGGTCTAGCTGAAGCTGTCCACAGATCATGTAGATTATTTTGTAATAATGTTTATATTCTCTCAAGGTTACTGATCACATATGATTTTCTCCATCCTTGAATGCAAGAATCGACTTGAAATCATGCCTTATATGCTGTGTGAACAGTGCTGTTTACAAATGGAATGTCGGTGTGCCTTTTCTTCTGTGTGCTCTTAATCAACGTAGCATGTCGGAATAGCACCAAATGTGTATTATACGGGAAAGGAATTTATCTGCACAAAAATGATTCCCATTAGTCCGCCTCACTAACGATGGCTTATTTTGTCTCTCTCATTGTTCACTTTTGTCAATAAAATAAAAATTAATTCAACAATTTTTTTTCTTTCCTAATTTTCATTTTTTTCCTCTTATTTTCTTATTTTGATTCATACGAACACAAAAATAACCAAATATATATATAGAAAAATGTTCACTTAGCAAATGAGTAATGCCAATTTAGATGGGCTTCATTCCCTCATCCCATGTTTCTCTCGTAGCTTATAACAATGTGGAGGACATTTAGCATCTCATTGAGAACACGTACACTGGACCCGCGGTGCGAACAGCCTGGCCCAATTCAACTCCGCTCTTTCTCCGCCTCTGTTCTTCGCTCCGTCTCAAACTGCAGTGGTTTGAACTTCAGATCTCCTTAAACTTAGTTGACAGGGTAAAGAGAAGAGACAACAATAGTTTCATTACACTAGAGTTGAATGTCTTTTGTTTTTCAATAGGATTTTAGTTTAAGTCAAATCAGCTGCCATTATAATTCAGTTTTTAGAATTTCTTTCAATTATCTTTGGAATTCTTCTCTAGTGTTCTCTAGCTTCACCTTCCGCCATCAGCTGCGTTAAAATCACGTAAAAATGGAAAATAAGCAACCCCATAAGGCAGATATATCGTCAGCAGAAGCGGTCTTACTGGGAGCTCTGGCCCCCGGCGTAAATGTCTGTATTATTTCTTCGAAAGTTTTCGTGCTAATTTATTGTATCTAATGATTTTTATGGGTCAGTGTTGATTTTTTGTTGATTTTCTTTCAGGGTCCAACCTGGACCACGCTAAAGTCGGCGTTTGTGATGCTGGGTGTGTGTCTTGCTGCTATGTTTGGCTTAGCATTTTCTTCAAGTGACTCTTCATTGGTTCTTCATGTTGGGTTTCTTGTTCTAATTGCTGTCAGCCTCTTCTTTCTTCTTAACTGGTATTGTATTTCCTTTCTACAAAATCTCTCTGGGAAGTTTGTGTGTGCTTTCTTTTTTTTTTTTTTTGGACTATTAACTACTTTGTGGTATGCTTGGTGTTCAACCTGCTTTGAGTTTGCCATTATGTAAAGATTAGATCTTTTTACTACTGATTTTCAATAAGTGTAATGTTTTCTTCGTGTTGTTTAGCGTGTGTGGGATTAGGGGGTTATTCAGTGTAGCTTATTTATTTACTTATATGCATATTACTTTACTGCAACCTTCGTGCTTCAACTGAGATGAATCCATGTTTCCATGTTCCCTGTAATATATATGTTTGCCTTTGAAGGGGGCTCTTGTACACGATGCCTTGTGTTTTTCTAAATTTGTTTTAATATTTGAGTGTTGGATATGATCTACTGCAGGCAAACGTTAGGCTTGTGATCATTTTCATACAAATTTGTTCTTCTAAAAGAACCCAATGATAGGTTGTTCTGGAGCAAAAGTTTTTTGATGGAAGATTCTTTATTATGTGTCTTTTGGAGATGATGAGCTTGACCAAATTGAATTAGAAAAACAGGCATTGGTTAACGTGCAATTCACTTGACTTGCCTGTTTACTTAAGGTGTCGATCTTGGAAATTGGGCCTTTGGGAAAATTTAGTGAGGAATGGGAACCTGCATCCCAAAATATTGAATAAAATTTCGACTGGTCAATATACTTTCATGCCATCACTCATAAATCTGTGGCCCTAATGCATGTCTGCATCCTGATTCTTTTGTGCAGAAAGTGCATAATGTTCAGTTAATGTTCGTTAGCAATTAAATGATATGTAAATGCAATCTGTTTCAGAATTTCTGCACATGCAAGTGTTTGGCTGTATACATGGGGTGATAATTGGAGGAAAATGAGTGCTCTTTAGCACGTAACTACTTCACAAATATATGCTTCATTTTAAAATCCATTGCTTATTTTTGTTGGGGTGGCTGTACAGAAGAATATCTACCATGGAAGAGGTCAAAGCACTACCATAGTGCAATCTACACAGAATAATATGGCTGAAAATGTGCTTTATGTTATTCAATCTGTGCTTAGTTGAGTTATGAATTCTACTCAAGTCTCTAGGCATTTTTAACTATGCTAATTCTCCTGTGATTCTATTCGTGATGTGGTCATTTTTCTGGGGACTATTATAAAAGAGAGAGAATCTTACGTAAACCAGCTGTCACGCAGAGTGAATGGCTGCTACGAAAACATATGTTATGTTTTGGATTGCACTCATGTGCTGTCAATTCCTGGTGTAACTACGAGCCATTATGAGTCGGGTTTAGCATCTCCTGAAACTGACAATTAGCAGTATATAATTTCTAACTTAGAACATTCACAATCATCATCTCTTAATTTGCTTATTTCTCTGTGGCTCAACAGTTCAAACCCGCACAAATCCTGTGCCAGTGTAGCCCTTGGAGCTGCATTTTCATTTCTTTAGAGTATAATTTGTCTAATCAATGTTAATATGCTACTAGATTATGGTCTTATTCTGGGGAATAGATTCTTTAGCATGTACCTAATGGTTGCTGGAATGGTTGAAGTATTGATGGGTGATTAGAATAGAGGTCTTTACCTGTGTATATCTGGGATTACTTAGTTCATGCAATTGTAATTTCATGATATTAGATCATTCAAATGCATGTTTTATCTAGTAATTTTTGGTCAAGTCGCTAAAGACATGATTTTTTTATTAAGGGAAATCTGAATACTCTTGGATTTGTTCCAGTGAAATCCAGCAATGCTACAATGTATGCTAGTTCTGCCTATCTGTGTAAAATTGGGAAAAAAAAAGGAGGAAAAATGGCAAAGATTATTGGTCATTTTATTAAGCCATTTGTAGCTACCGGATGCATTTAGATTTGCATTTTTATTTTTGGAAAACCATTTGAGTGAGCATAATGATTTATAGAATCATGACTGCTTGAGAATTTTGAGTTAAAGCCTGAAGGATCCCTAAAGCAGTTACTGAATCTTGCCTGCAGGTTTCTTGCACAAACTGGGCTGGTTTCGGTTGAACATCAAATGCAGGAGATGAACATGATGCCAAATGATCAACGTAGAAGCAAAAAAAGCGAATAATTTTGTTTCAAATATTTCTATATCATTACAAGAGGAGACATGATTAACAAAGGAAATACTTGCAAGATATCAATTCATAACAAATTCAAGCGAAAAGATAAGAGATACACATTTCTGATACATTCATCTTAAAGGAAAGGTTGAAAGGATAGCGAGCAAATCCCAGCATTTCATTCTTACTTCATCATGGTGGGTGGTTGACTGCATCTCTCAGTCTTTCTTTTCGTCGTTTCTTCTTTCTTCCTTGTCGTTTTCTTTCTTTTCTTCCTTCTCTTTGTGTTTATGTTTATCCTTTTTAGATTTGATGAAGCAGAAACAAGAACACCATGGCAGCTGAAGGAGGAACTTCATCTGTTTCTAATGATTTTCATTTGTTTGGAAAACCGGCAATTTATACAAACAAAGCTTCGGCCTTGTGTTTACTTATTCCTTGGTTTCCTTTGTTGGTTAATGTTTAAGGATGCTATTCCCATCTCTAACAGCTAAGAAGATGCTTAGCTTCTGTATTTTGATTCCATAGCCACTGGCTATCGGATGCTTGAATACGTGGGTCAAGTTGCTATTTGCAATTGTATTTTTTAAAAAGAAAGCAGCTTTTTTGTTGCTTTTCTTAGCGGAAAAGCTTCATGATAAAGCGGCTCCTCAGCTGCGAGCGAGGCTATAATTTTAATATTCCGAAGTAAGAATACAATGATTCGACAAATTGAATTGTTCTACATGAAGGGCCATCGAGAAAGAGATTAATTAACTGTTACCAATCAATCTTATTTTTAGGTCACGAGGCAAAGGAGATATCGTTAGAGATGGCTTCCATCACCGGCCGAGCTGTTTGACTGGATATTTACCGGTCGGATTGTGATGCCCGGCCCGTGACGGATTATATGGTTTAGTTGTACCCAGACTAGATACTTATCTGCCGTATTATTTTTAATAATTAAAAAAATTGCAAAACGTTTTTGCGACAATTTTTTTTTGATAATCTAATTATTTTTTTAAAACACGAAAATTTGATAATTACTTTCATTCTTTAAAAGTGTTTCATTGATTTCTCAAAATTCTTTGTTAGATGATTTTTTTAAAATAAAGTTAAATGTTTTAAAATATAAAGAAATGCTATACATTCTTAACTCTATATTTTCACAATATATTTTAATGATAAAATTTACCAAACACATTAATTCTACTTTAAAAAATTCATAACACTCTTGACAATTAATTTATCCAACACTCATATTTTGGTTGATAGCTAATTATTTGTACTATTATATATATATATATATATATATATATATATTAACAGTAGAATGTATTATAAGCCATTCCAATATCAAATTAATCCTAAATGAATTTAAAAATCAAATTAGTCCTAAATAAACTTAAAAATGATGTGACATTTATTAAATAAATAATATATATTTACCATTTTTTTTTAAAATGACTTGTTATCTAATAACATATACTAAAAAAGTTATAGTATCAACTTTTACGATATATGTAGTTGAAATTATGACATATGCGTTAATCTAATAATAGTTTTCTTCTTGAAAAATAATCTAATAATAGATTAAATTATATAATTTGTGCAGAATAAAAGTTAATTATCCAAATCTTGACAAGCATTAATTTCAAAGAATTCAGTTCATAGAGTCAATGATGGTACACATAATTGTATAGTTAAATAACACTACACATCCAAAATAGAGATATAAAATCTCACGAATATCACTTCTTAATCACTGTCACGTATTAAATAATAGTTGACTCTATAGTTTTATTATTAATATATAATTTAATAAATTAATAGTATGCATTATTAGATGCGACCTCAATTCTCTTTATAATTAGTAGCATATATATTTTTCTAATAATTATTTGTTATTTATGATTTGAATTGGCAAAAATTTGATACTCCAAAACCATAACAAATACTTGCCATACATGATTTCTTGTAAAATTTGTGATGTATTAATCATAACATATACTAAATTTTCATTTTAATAATCTACAGGTATTTATTTATTGGAAAATTGTAAATCATCACAAATAACAGACGGCGGACTAATACGACGCATTCCTCCTTTTCTTGTACGGCAAGCAATTGAGATATAAAGGATGAATTATTTTTATTCAACAACGAAAATTTGAAGAAAAAATAAATAAATTTGTAAAAGAAAAAGAAAATTTTATGGCATCTGCTTATTATTTTGTTGGCGCGCATTCGCCGTAGCACAGACGAATGAAGGACTGCACTGCACTCGCACTCGCACTCGCACTCTACTTCTTTGAGTAGTTGTAGTGACATATTAAACTAAATTCCCTTTTGGCTTGACCCTTTTTCTTTGTTTCTGTTTTTCACTGACGGTTTTACTTGCCACTTAGCTAGTTTGGTACTAAATTCCCCTCTTTCTTTTAAGTTTCTTTATTTTGATGTTTAATTTCGAGATTCACATCAGAAATTAAGAATCTTTAAATGGGTATCCTTGTTTGGATCACTTCGTGAACCTTTGCCTATGTTTCATTCGAACGAGTGACACCCATAAAAGTTCTCGCCTTTATTTTTTTTCCTTAAATTTTTGGTTTATTTTGTTATTGAAGGTGAATTGGAAGGTGATCATGGCTTCAGATAACGATTTTGATGCGCAGAAGACGTGAGTTTTCTTGCTCCAATAGCGTCTTGGTTTTGTTATAATCATGTGGCTCTTTTCTGTTTTTGTCCTTCTTTTTATCTTTGATTGTTATTTCTTGTATTTGCTGCTTGATTTTCGTTGATTTGATTGGAGGATACAGGTTTGAAATATGCTTGCTTGATTATTTGGTCAAGAACAACATGCATGAGACTGCTGAGAATTTCAGAAAAGAGGCCAATGTTCCTAGCCATTCTGCGTGTATGTTTACTTGCTCCGCAACAATTTTCTTTTCGTTCCCTTTCATGAATGTACTGATTTAAGTAGCAACTGAAATGCACTCTTGCTGTCGATTATGTGAAGTATTTGATTGCACTTGTGCTTGTGTTTCTAGGTTTATTGCAAATTTGCTTGTATGTTGTTAGTCACATTTTCACATTATTATCATAAACTTTTTGATTCTTAACTAGAAATGGTGGTATATTTTTTCAGGGACTGATGCAACCGACGGGTTCTTACATGAATGGTGGGGCATATTCTATGACACATTTATGGCTCGGCAGCTAATGCATCCGGACTCCGAGGCAGAAACTTCTTCTGAGGTGATAATTTGTTTCCTTAAAGTCCTGCTTTCTGCTTTATGACTGTAAGAATGTGCATTCTACCTATTTCCAATTTTTAGGTTATAAATACGACTCAGAATCAATCAAATTCCATGGTGCCTCACATAGCATTGAATCAGCAAAGGCCTAGGCAGTTTCCTGTCGCTACAGACTTTGACATGATGATTGGCAACCCAGCTACTTCTTCATTGGCAGCAAAATTTTACAATGAAGAGCAACTTAGGCATTCTATGGGTTACAATCCCAATTTATGGTTTTGCTATGCTAACAATATGAATCCCTTCAATTCAGCTGTAAGCAGTTCAAGGTACTTTGCAGATATGTTTTCATTAAGTTACATATTAATGTATTGCCTATTCCCCATTCCCCAGGTTGTTTGACTTCTTCAAAGGCCTTCATATACACGTAGAGCATAACTTTTAGAAATGTAAAGAAGCCAAAAATACAGTAAAAATTGGAGTTCCTCTATCAAATTTAAATTGGGGAACGAAGAAGTCTTGTCCCTTGTGTTAAAAGGAGGACATAAATGAACATCAATATGTTAATTTGATTATCATAAATCAAGCTGTTCTTTCTTCTTAAACATTCTTTTATGTATTTCAGTCATCCACAACAGAAACTCCGTAGTCAGGCTCAGCAGCAGGTTGGGAGAATATGGTGAAACCTATTCACTTAGTATAATTTCAAATTGCTACAATTTGTTCAAATATAAAAAATTTTATTGATGGTACAGGTTAATGAACAAGGGTTTGACTTGGGAAGAAGTACACTGATGGATCCTGCCCTCTATAGAACAGAAAGATTCATACTTCCAGAATCCGCACTTCATGCAGCAGGTTAGTTAATGCCACACATTACCTATTTGTTTGTTAATCTTGGAGCTGACCTTGGCCTTGGCCTTCCTTTACTTTTACGCTGTCCTTGTAAGTACAAAATACATTGAATCAGGAAAACAAAACAAAAAGGAATTAACAAATGATGTTGTATCTTCTTTTGTTTTTCTTATTTATTCTTTCCCCCTATGAATAACTACTTCTTGCCCGAGCATGAAACTGTCTTGCTAACTTTATTTTCTGAAAATACAGAATCTTTAACTATTTTCCTTTTCTGTTCTTTTCATTATCTTTTTGAAAACGTTGATCATGATGGTGGTAAACTCCGGTGGTTTTATGATTCAGTTTATTTACAAAATATGGAATGCAGCTTGAAGAATACATCATTGAAATGGGCAATTTTGGTTTATCGGCACAATTACAGAGAATTAATGAACAAACCAATTTAATTAGATTGCATGTCTTCATTTCACTTTCCTCTGTTCTCTGACATGGTCTTCTGTTTGACATATCCAATGCCTAAGTTTTATTTCTTGCAGGGATGAACGGAGGTGTCAATCTGATGCCATCGAATATGTGGCCTTTAGGTGTAAGTGTCATAATAAGTTCCTGTCTCTGGAACTCTTCTGGCAGCACTTTTAGCTTTTTTCTTATTGTAATTCATAATCTTTGAAGTATCAATGAAAGTCTTGTATTTAACTCAGATCATAAATTTAACCAGTTGAATACAATCAACTTGGTTTGGGACATTAAGCCATTGCACTCATTTTTTTTAGGCACCAAACCATCAACCGCAGTTTCAAATGTTGGAAATCATGCATCAACCACACCTTTTGGCTCCATCACAGTCATTGGCATCTTGGGACACGGCACTCGACTTTCCTGGAAGCCCTGCCAACTTTGCTTGTCAAAAACTCATGCTTCCTAGGGCAGATTTAAGCAGAAAGAATACAAAGGTCAGAAGAAACAGTGACTTTTGACTTGATACATCTGTGCCAGGAAACATTTTGGCAATCAAATAAAGTTTGAGTTTCAATATTAGTATTTGGTACTTTTACTTTTTATCTGCATCTCATTCGTGACATATTTGTTTCATAACAGCTTAAGTGCTGTTTTTATTAGGACAATCATTTATTATCCTGCTGACAGCCGCAAGCTTGGTCTGAAATCTTAATACATGCCAACAGAAAAAATGTCCTGATTATTACATACTTGTGTCCTGCATTGAGGATTTTGAATCCACATGCATATACTTGGTGTGTCTACACACCTGCACGAACCTGCACAATAAGATTGATTTTGTGGAAGCACTTGTAGCACCATTCTTCAAAATTATGTTGGACTTCAGATCTGAGGCTCACTAACAGTAACAAGAAAGAGTTCAGATTTTGCGGAAGAGGCAGTGAGCTGAATCAGTATAGAAGTGGGACATAAGATGGTGTCACAGTTAGGTAATATAATGTTATCAAAAAGTGGGATATCTTGAAGAATTCAGTTTAAATAATACTTTTGGTATGCAAGTTAACTGTCACAGTTGCTCCTGATCAGTCAGTCCTTGTTTGAAAGATCACACAAATGAAACACAATACAGAACTTTCTGATAGATAGACTTCTAATTAGTTCCACAAGGCAAATACTTTTTAGTCTCCAATAAAATATGCCTGTTCGAGAAAACAATTGTCTGTGCAATGGGGGTTAGCAATAGCTCTGTCAATGTTGAACTATATATCTTGACTTTCAATAGGTTGCTGAAGAGGACATCATGAGGTTGCAAGAAAAGACATGATGGCCTATGATATCATAGATAATGTGGTCTCAAAAGGACAGGATCATAGCATTCTATTCTTTGTGGTTGGCCACAAGCATTTGAGAAGAGTTAATATAGGACTTTCCATGCTTTTTCTTCTATTACCAAGTCATTATCATTTCAAGTAGAAGAGATGAAAGAAATAGTTCCATGCAAGGTTCATAACTACTTAATGATTGCTGGACTTCTATTGGAATTATCTGTGATTTCATTTCTTTTTGTAATCCTTTTCCCTGTGTTCATTTTCTAACATTCATATTCTTGCTAGAAAGTTGGAAGGAAGAATAAATCAACTTCAAGGGGCAAAGGCAAGAGCTTGGTAGGTATACACCTTAGCAGAAATAATGTCATGACCTTTTTGCTATTATATGGTTTCTTTTTTTAGCTTTAACTAAATTGTTGCTATTACATGGTTTCCTTTTCTGTAGACAAATGCTGAAGACAGTATGCCTGTAGATCAAAATGGTAAATCAGTTTTGTCGTATGATGTTACTGGTGATTCAAGTGGTTTATCCAGGATTTTAAATCGTAACTTTACTGCTAGAGACAAAAATAAAACTAAAGGTGATTTTTTTTTAAGAAAAATTTGCTGTCAAAGAAAACAAATCTATTTGGCATTTGCTCGATGAATTGAATAAGAGAAAGGACCCAGTAGTGGCTGATCCAATAAGAAGATTCAATGCTAGCGTCAATATTCTTATGTTTACTTATGTTTTATTGCAGCCGCTTGAGCTATGGAATCCAAGTAAGTGCTGTAGAACACAGACAGTTCAAATCAAAAGATGGATTATTTTCTTCTGTGGCAGAATCAGTACATACTGAGATAGTTGCTTCAGCCAACCATGACGATATGTGAACTTGCAGAAATAAGCCCCCTCAAGCGCAGATGAATGCCAGTGCATATATAAAGCTCTTGTAAATTGGGGTTTAACTTGTGAGTTTAGATGCATTTAATTGGTTGGATAGAGGCAGTAATACTAATACTGACAACTTTTGACCATCAGTCCATCAGGAATAAGTTCCGTGGCCGAGTACACCTTTTATTGTAGATAATACAGCAAAACATGGAGAACTGCACTTAAATCTTTTGTAAAAGTAAAGACAGAGATAATTACAATCAAATGTTGATGTAAAATCGAATTGCCATGAGAATTTTTGTTTTTGTTTTGCTTTTTTGACAATATTGTTGGATTGGGATCTGTTTTTCACCCTGTGTCGTTGATCTATATCTTTTTCATTACCTGTGAGTAGAAAGGAAATCATTCCCTTGATAGAGTACATAGATAGTTTGGATCTAGGATGAAACTATTACTGTCGAGAGGTGGCTGGGTTGCTACTGAGATTAAGTTCCAAATGTCACCCATTTGCAGGATCCCATTTTCCGCTGTTCGCTGCATCACAGGATTTGTTGAATTGCTGGAGATTGCTGTTCAGGGTCAAAGGGAATTAATTGATGCCTTTGTGAAGCATGAACCAAGTGGATCTAAGCAACTTACGTTGCTAAAAATGTCCGTAGAAAATGAATGCAAATCTTATTTTCATTTTCTATAAGAATGAAGTATTTGAAAGAATGCAAATGATGAATTATGGAACAATTGTCACATCAGCAAGAAATGAATACAGATTAACATCAAATAGAAGAAACAATGACCAGAGAGAAAATATTCAGCTGCAACTTAAAGTCAGAATTGACTGGAAACAAATTGGATAAAACTATAACAACAGCTTCAGCCACAAGGTCAAAAGGGATGTCTGAATTTTTTTTTTGGCTGGATTGCATTTCAGAAACCGCTTGTACAAAATCTACATTAGAGTGAGGATAAATCTAGCTGCTTGTAGGACCATCACTTCCATAGTTCTTCCATTGGGATCCCACGTTCACGAGCAACATCACGCCACTGCTTCATTTTCTGCACGGCAACAACAGTGGCTCTAGCATTGTTGAGGGCGTTATTACTGCCAAGTTGCTTTCCCAAAGCATTCTCAACGCCTGCCATTTCAAGAACAATTCTAACAGCACCTCCAGCAATCACTCCGGTACCAGGTGAAGCAGGTCTAAGCATCACCTTAGCTGCCCCAAAATCGCCCTCAGATCTGCCATTTATTTGCTCAAAGGAATAAAGACATGCAGATTGGCATAAAACAACTTGGCATTGAAATATATTGCATAAAATCATGTCCTTTGTTATATGCAAAAGCCACTAGTGGATATGCAAGTTAAGATCACAAGGCAAATGGATTGGAACCTTGATAGCATAGTTTTGATTATGTATAATAGTATTCTAACCACATTTTTCTATCCAGGAGGAACAGGCTCCAACTTGTGTTACAGGGAGTCTTACCCACATTTATTCATTCTGTAGTTTGCAAGCAAAATTTTTAAAACTTGGAATTCTCTGCTTCTCTATCATACTGAACTCTCCACCACAATTTTTAGGTAAAATAGTCAAAAGAAAATAGCAATAGCATAGATGTGCCCAGTTTTATATTCCATGAAAAAAGTTTTGTATGGGTTTATCCCATAACTGACTACTTGAAAGGAGGCATTTACTTATTAGATAATCAGGGAGTGGGGCATTGAAGGGGACAAGAGAAATGTATTTCCTTAAAATGTTTTCACTTCCTGGAAACGAATTATGCAGTAAGATCAAAGTAAGTTCACAACACTAACCACACAACAGAAGAATTTGACGGTCTTTCAACTCTGACATTGCATTAATTATCTTCCAGAAGCTCCATAGTAATAAAATTTGGTACTCAACTCAGTGGCTTCAACAACTTATTGACTAATATAATATAAGCATAAACTCAACCACAAGCCTGCAGTTAGATCAATGTACCTTTCTAACAATTACATAAAGCTTTACATATGAACAATCTATAGATATGCAATGTAGATTGCACTTCAGCCCTGAATTTCTTTGTTAGGCCTCAACAAACAATTTTAACAAGAAAATGATAACTGAATTGTTGGACCTTTTGGCCACATAGAAACTATTCCCGTGAATCTACACTCATGTGGAGACTGCATTCTATTGCAAACCATAGGTTTCCCTAAATTAACCAAACTCCAACCAAGAGATTCAAATTCAATCCCATCTCTGCAGAATCAAATCTACATTGTGCCTCAAACAAAAGAATTCCCTGAATAAACCAGAGAACAGTGTTGTCTAATACAAATTTAAACTTATCCCAATTTAACATTCCGAGTATTAAAGACATTCATGATTAAACCACACATAATCCAGTTCAAAAGATCATCAAAAACCAACCAAAGCAGTAAAAAGATAAAAGAATCAACTATACCTATGTGGGAAAGTCAGGTATTTAGTCATGGGAACGGTAATAATATTCCTCCTCGCATCAACAGCTGATTTTTGCACAGCAGCAATAACTTCTTTAGCTTTCCCCACACCAACACCAACTTGACCTTTCTTATCACCAACCACAACAATAGCTCTAAACTTCAGCTGCTTTCCTCCTTTAACCACCTTCGTGACTCTCCTCACCTGCACAACTCTCTCTTCAAACCCGTCCTTAACTTTCTCCTTCTTCGTTTTCCCAAAAGCACTCGTCTTTTTCACTTTCGAGTCCATCACATAAATGTCATTCCCCAGAACACTGACTCCCGAATACGCCGGTCCGTACATCTCTTCATACGCGGCGGCAATCTCATCCTCGGTTTCCACGGGGAGGTCGTCGAAGGAGGGAGGGGGAGTGAAGTTTTCAGGAGGGGTTGGGGGGTCGAAAACGGCGTCGTCTTCATCTGGGTTGAAGTCTTCGAACAATTTAGTATCGATGTTGTCTGGTTTGTCGGAAGCCCTGACAGTAGTCAGAGCGAGTTTAGGGAGCTTGGTGGGTTTAGCGGTGGTCGTGGTGGAGAGGAATGAGAGGCGGGGAGTTGTGTAGAGAGATAGAGAGAGAGAGGAAAGAGAAGAAAGAGTTGCTCTCGGCGTTGCAGCTGTTGCTGCCATTGATGATGTTTCCTGAGTGGAGAAGGAGAGATCAGTTGTCTGGCTTATCCCAAAGTTTTTCCCATTCCGCAACGGGTCAAGACTTAAGAGCTCCCATGGAGGACTAAATTGGAATTTCATCTTTTGGACGTGGGATAAAAATGGAAGTCAAAAGTGTGTAGGCCAGTGCTCAATCTCTATTCTACTTTTTGTATCTCAGTTATGTTCTCAATAGACCCCTCATAATGAATAAGGAGCAATTTTATGGAGGTGCATTGAAGAATGAAGGGGTGCAGATTATATTTCCACTTTAATGCACTCACCCGATTGACAGAGAAATGGACTATCCGGTCCAGCTATACTTCATTGCCTCGTTTCATTTGCCTGGAAACAGCCGTTTATGTTATCATCCGAGTTTCACTTTGTATTCAGTGTTATACAACTCATCTTAATTTAATTTGTCATTAATTGCCTATCAAAATTCAATCTAATGTGTAAAATTAACTTTTACAATGATAAGCATACAACTCAGTTGGATGATAAAGACTTAAAAATGATATTATAAAATTATCGAATAAAATCATACCATATGTATATATGTATTCCTTTTATTTACTTTAATTCTTATTACGATGAATTCATATATGTGATTTGGATCAACAGTAAAAATTTTACCAATTTGATAAAATCTTACCATACTATAAATTAAAATCCTCTTTTGATATGAATTTTATTTTTATTTTGTGGGTATGTGTATATTATATAGTGACAATTAAATTTTTTAACAATATCAACTATTAGTTATATTTATTCCAAGTAAAAGTTTTAGTAAAAGAGAATTGTGATGAGAAAAAGAAAGAAAAAAAGAAGTATGATCACTTGTTTCTGATCGTCAGAGATGATTTACATAAAAGAAATAAATATGTGCAAACGATCTTATCTTCCTCTTCATGTGTTGCTCTCCCATTCATATATATATATATATATCTAAACAACAGACTTACAGACACATTCTGAAATTTACACCCCAATTTGAATAATGTTTCTGACTTTCTTCCCTATACCTTCCCCATCACCTGAAACAATGATTAATGATCACAAGAAGAAAAGATCAAAAGCAAATTAATCACCCATGCATGAAAGCTCTCTTAACTCTGATCATGCTCAAAGAGAAAAATTATACGTATTAACATCTGGTAGCATATCAAGCGCACCAAAGCAGTCGTCGGCACTGTGATGATCGTTAGCATTCTTCATTTTACTAAGCGTTAATGAGGGCGCCGCCATATGGGGATGATGGATTCCGGGATTAGTAATATTGTTTGATAAGCCTTCTTCATTTGGTTGCCCGGATTGTCTCGAAAAGTCTTCCATTGGCAATGTCATAAGATTGTAATAAGCTTCTTGTTGTTCTTTGTGTTTAAGTTGTTCAATCAGTAGTGCTAAATTTGCTTCTTCTTCATCTCTTGCTTGGTGCATTGCTGGAGTATGAATGTAGTTATGGCTGCTGTGATGTTGTGTGTACGAGGGCTCGGCTGCTGGCCTTTCCACCTTTTTAATGCTGAAATACTGTCCCTCGCATCAAGAAACATCAATATTATAACACACAGAAAACGGATTACTTCCAGCAGATTTCATATTTTGGATGACATGAAAAATATGAAAGCTGCGGGAACATATCCCAGCTCATAAAGAGCTGCAGCACTCGTGCTAGGCACGTTGTCATTCGAACTATTGTCAACACATCATCCGCTACATGTACAAAGAACACTCAAAACTTTGTCCATTTTAGCACGGTTTCATTTCGTCATTTTTCATTCACATCCTTCCAAAGATGTATCGTCATCAAAACAGAAGAGGTTGAGGGTGTTGTTGTCTTCCAGTTAAACAAACTTTGTATCCTTTTCCAGGTCCAAATTCAAGTTTTAATTGTCAAAAGAAATCTGATTAGGGCGTGTATATGAATGATTTTGTAATGGGGGAGTAAACTCACGAGATTCTTGTTCTCATCCTCATAAAGAGTAAGGGAATCTCCAATCTCCAGCCTATTTTGCTTCACAAAATCACCTGTAGAACCAGAAGAAAGAGATTTAATTGGCCCAAACACGAGGTTTAGGGCTTAAGATAAGGTTTCAGAATAGTGCGTTTTACCTGTATTTTCAAGAACATACATTCTGCTTTTGTTATTAGACCAGTACCTGAGTTACCAAAAAGACAGAATTATGGCATTGACTAAGAGGCAAGACAAAACTGTTGAAAAAGCCAAAAAAAAATAAAAATTGTAGTACCCATGAACTCACTTGAACTTGAGAGTCCAAAATTGGTCAGAGTATACGTCTTTAATCACTACTTGAATACCTTCTTTATCAGAGAGACTTGGAAGATTTTCTTCTGCCTCTCTCTGATAAATATGCAGAAAGAAAGATAAGATAAGGACATATTGTAATAATCAGTACAAGAAGTGCAAACAAGAGAATGATAATTATCTTTCTAGTTAACTATTATTTATTATCATAAGCATAATTATCATTAAAAGGGTATACATAATCTTTTTTTTTT
Source organism: Melia azedarach (assembly GCA_028052125.1). Taxonomy (NCBI): domain Eukaryota; kingdom Viridiplantae; phylum Streptophyta; class Magnoliopsida; order Sapindales; family Meliaceae; genus Melia; species Melia azedarach. The sequence goes on from CM051406.1 coordinate 9,705,893, forward strand.
TTTTTTTTTTTACTTTTGCTTTAATTTTTATGCAAGAATCGAGAAGTCGGGAAGGGACGTTATTCGGCAGACTGGATCACAACTATGATGTGGTGGTCTTATGGTAAATCAAACGAAAGATAATGGTTGGCTCATTTATGTCTTTCCCTTCTATTGTCTCTTCTCAATTGGAGTAAAAAATGAGAATAGAACAGAAGACCAAACAGGCAAAATTTGACTACAAGCAGCAACCCACATTGATAGAGAAAATCTCACCTTTGGAAGAACAATCCTCCCTAGAGATCCCACATCACTGTTCTTCAATTCCTTCTTCAGCAACACTCTCAGTCTCTGCAACAAAACTCCAACTCCTCACTCTCACGAAATAAAAAAAAAAAGGTAAAAGAAAACATGAAACAAGAAGACAAAAACAAACTGAGAGATCCAAATTCAGTTTGGGGACGAACTCACTTTGTTGTCCGGAGTACAGAACTTGTACAGATCTCTGTCAGCACCATACATTGTAAGTCTCCTTGCATCCAAATGAGCTGAAGAAGGCACACTTGATGAAGCCCCAGAAGAAGCGTTTCTTTGCAAACTGAGGCTCTTTTGCCGTGCTAGTTTTCGTTTAATCCTAGCAATCTTGGTCTTATGGGGATCAAGGGCCCCTCGTTGTTGCTCTTTTACTACTCCATCGGGTTGCACAAACCACGATCCTGCTTGAACCGCAATACCAGCTCTATTATCGATTGCATTTTGTGCTAAGCAGAAGGGATGCACTGGATATGGAACAAAAGGATAACTTGTCTGCTGCTGTAGATGATATGTGCTTGGGAATTGCATGGTTTGATGATGATAAGGTGAGAAGTACTGGGCTGGAAAGAAATACTGAGGTAATGTTGTAGGTAATGTTGAAGGGTTAGTCATTGTTTCATAGTTAGAGAACTGGGAATTCTGTGTGTAAACCATGTTTGGTTGTCTCAGGTTAGTGGAGGTAGTGTTGGCGTTGTCGTTGCAGGAAGTGGCTTTGCTACTAGAGGCTGAAGAAAAGTTGTATTTCTCCATATTATTAAAATGAACACTGTTGGATAGAGATGAAGAGAGTGTGTTTGTGTGTGTGTGTGAATATGTTTGAGTTATATTATTTGTAGTAATGAGAGCAAGTCTGTTTCAAGAAATAGGTCTTGGTAGCGGAAGATGCTGCCAGTAGAGAAAGCCCAGGTGTCGAAAAAGCAAGAGAAACGCGTCAAATGGTGCAGAAGGGCCGGTGTAGAGTGAAGGAAAGAAAGAGAAAAAGCCATGAAATTGTAGAGAAACTGAGAAAGCGAAGAAGCTAAAATGAATGAACAAATGAGGTGAAAGAGTTAAGGACTATGGCCAATGAGGCGTCGTTGTTGACAGATGGTGGGAAAGTGGTGGTTTTGGGATACCCATCTGCCCAGTAAGAGAAGAACAAACAGTTGGCTTCAAAAACTGGCGCCACCTTTGTTTTAAATGAGCTAGACTTGGGCCTATGCAACGCAACCTTTTCCTAACTATCTAAACCCATAATGCGTCTCTCGCTCGAACACCCACTTCCGTTATTTTCTTTTCTAACTAAATACTCTTTTAATATATTTCTAGATTCTACATGTACTGTCATAGTGGGATTAGTGATTTTCAGTATCAAAATTTATAAGAGAAACGATCCTATTACTGCTTTGTGCATGCTTCATGACTCTCAAGCTTTATATAACCCCATTGGACTCGCTTGCCTAAGAGACATCCAACAAACGTCAAAACACTTGGGCCGTTTCTCTTCTATTTTTTTAAGAAATTTTTTTTAATATTTTTGTGTTTTTAGTTATAATTGTTTTTATTTAATTTTAAACTAAATTATTTTAACGTTTTAATATAATTTCTTTGTTATTATTTAGTTTTAAAATTAGGTTGATGTAATGTTTGGAATGTGAGTAAAAGATGAGCAAAATGTTTGGAATGTGAGTAAACCAGAGCAGCTGAAACGCAAGAAGATGAAACTTTTGTTTCTGCTCCATGGGGCTGCTGCTGCCAATGCCATTCTGGTGACGTCGCTGGCTTGTTATTCGGCAGTTTGGCCACGCCACCATGATCAGAGTTCACCTATAAAGAAGGCGTGAATAGGGGAAATTAGAGTTGGTACAACACTAATTATCTATCAGTGAAATTACTTGTTGTATAGTGATTCTCAGTTTCTTGCTGTTGTTTCCAACACACAAAATTTAGTCCATTCATTAATCAAATTTGCTTCCAATTAGGTGCGTAGTGTAAAACAGCAATGCTGGGGAAACATAACAAAGGCAGTCTGTCCTGCTATCTGCATAGATATAGAGAGGGAAGCAAGATGCAAAAGATATTGACCCTTCTTGTGGTACAAGAAAACAATCTAACTATTACTTTCTATAAAAGCTATATTTACACAGAATAACAGAGAAACTAGCTCATCGATTTACTGTTTATATATCTTCATTGAATATATATAAAACTGCAGGTGCCATCTGTGTCATTAGTCATAGCTAAGAAGAAAACAAATAGGGAGAATGCAGGTGTATTGACAAGCTTTCAATGGTTGTATAAAACGATTTAGCAAAATGCTGTGTCAATACGCAATACTGCCAAGTAATTCTCCATTGCATTTATAGACCGTGTAATCAATTCAAAATCTGCAGATTTTGAATTGAAAACAGATATAAAATCACCGGTTGGAAAAGGATCCACAGATTTTCCCACTGCTAATGTTAATATTAAGTATATTTATATGCAGATCTGGTTTTGCCAATTCATATTTGATGGTATGAAGGGCTGGTTTTGCATGTACTTTTTTGCTGGCAACAGATAACAGTGATTATGAAGTCATAAAAACAATGATTTCAGTGATAATAATGTAAAGACAACTGTAATAATTAGTATTAGTTGTTTATATTGTCATTATGCAATATTGGTAATTCGAAACATAAAGATTTGCATTAAATACCACATCATCTATTAGAGAGAGAGATTTTATAAGATCTCTTGCTATCTTGTGCTGCATGTTTTATCACTTTGTCATATTATGACATCAAAATACAATTTCCATCGGAAACTTGATTTCTGCAGTAGGATCAAGATAGCATCTAGCGGAGCATGGGAAGTTTTCAGTGAAATATGTACAACAATATCAACTTAATTGGAAAACAATAAGAGCAGATAGTTATTCAATAACAATTGAGTATTAAGAAAGCAACTAGCTTTGTTAACAAACAAAATCTTGTGAGAGAGAAGCCTGACTTACAGAGCAAGTAATTTCTGTGTTTTCGGAGCTATGATGAGTAACAGCCTTCATGCCTGAAAATTGAAGCTATATTCATAAGTACTAGGCAATTGATGGTTTTGTAAATGAAAATCTTGAACTGGTTTGAGAAGATTATAATAAGAAAACAAGAAATTGGCAGTGACAACAGGCAAGGAAAGTTGTGATGCATTTGTGAAGAGAGTCTTGCACAGCTTTTATAATCAAGTAACCAGATCTGCATGCAACCGAAAGGCCTTAGGTGATAACACCTGCATAATTTGGCATCATACCTGTCGGTGATTCAGAACGTAACGCTTAACATGCGTAGGGATGGCCATAACTCTTGCTCTAAAAAGACAACCAGAGTAAAATGGAATCAATTTATTGTTCACGTCCGTTGTTGTTATTCGTTCTTTGCAAAGTCATACAATTACAAAATCCTTTGGTAAAAGTGTACATTAACAAGCATATGCTACTTTCTAGAACCAGGCATTTCATTATTCAGCCTTAATCATCAACATCAAACTATGCATAAACCATGGTAGTAAGTTAATTGTTGAAGAAATTATTCAATGAAGTCTAATGTTTACGTGAACAATGAACATAACTAATATTCTAATTAAACAGGTTAGTATATAGACCGGCCTTTTTACAAGCAGGTTTAGCATATGGACATGAAGTTCTCAATCAAATTACCATGGTTATTGGTGATTACTACTTGGAAATGGTGAGTAACTGAAGGCCTTTCACCAATCTTTTTTCTTATTTATCAGTTCACCTTCCTCTAGATTACAAAAGGACAGAGTAAATTTCTTTGATTTTCAAAAAGTACAAATGTCTGATCAATATAAAGGTAGAATCAGCTGTCATTTTGCCTTAAGCTAATCTACTAAATAGATCATCGAGTAACAACCGGCATGGGACCTATATTGACCATGCTGCTTAAGACTCCGAGTTCACATTAACTCATAGCTCAGACTAATAAAGTTGCTTTCACCTATGATTCAGGCAATCAAAATTCCAATATAGACGTCGGAGGTAGACGTAAATTCTGATGAAAAAAGATTATGCTATAAATCATACTAAACAGATATGATCTGCATTTACCAAGTAAAATTTTACTTGTATGATCCCCAGCTGAGGAGCCTTTTGTTCCGGTGCTCCTCCAGGCTTTTGGGTATTACTTGGCACCGTCCTTCTAAAAAACTGCATTCTTATCAGAAATGAGCAATGAAAGCTGCAAAGAAGAAAAAATGCAATCCAGGTTGAATCAATATATTGCATTCTTCTTGATCATGAGAAAATAAACAAATCACCACATCTATCTTAAGTCTGCAACTTAAGGTACCGCACCAAAATATTGTATTAACTTAAAAAATATTCTAAAACTCATAGCAGATGCATTGTGTTTTAGTTCATATTGTCACCAAATCCTGACTCTTGATAATGGGGCAGTCACATAGGAATAAAGGACAGCACATAGAGATAAAATGCATCCAATTTTTGACAATTGCAACTAGTTTAAAGATATGTTAATTTGGAATTAAGGAGTTGTCTTTTAATTCACAAAATCCATAAAATAAAAACAATTACTATTTATTAAGTACAAATAAATGGTTCATTAATAAGTAATAAAACAAATTATAATTATCCTGATACAGAGCATATAGAACAGTTTTGTGACTCGGAATGGGACAGAAATCGGACAGGTGCGGGTTGTTCGTTTGTTACCTGAAATAGATGGACGACAATGCGAACTGCTCAAACTTAAAATGGGCTTGAGGCCCAATGGCTTTTACATGTTCGTCCAAAGCCCAAACCAGCTGGCATCTCCTGCACGTGATTTCCTTTTCTCCAATTACGTTGAGGGGAAAGGTACAACATGTGTTGACTAGCCGACATCCCTATCTCCACGTGGCATAAAAAGTTCCACGCGTCCATATATCAGGATGCCACCTTATTGTCCTCTTACACCTTATAACACGCATGTGGAGCTTCTAAGCGGTGTTAAATTAAACTAGAAAACACACCCAAAAAGGAAAAATATCAACGGCGACTGACCAAACCATGGCAGCTATGTTCATAACCAAGAATGTTGTCTTCAACCTCTCGAAAGCTTTCCCTCAAACCCCTTCTCTTTCTCTCGGAACTTCTCGCAAAGTCTCCAGGGTTTGCTTTTCCTCTGCGTCGAAGTATAACAATAATGATGAGGTAAATATATTTCAAGAGTCTCGTCCTGTCCCGTTTATTTTATTTTGTTTTTTTGTTGACTTGTTTGTGAATTGATTTCAGGGCCGAGATCCTGTGGAGAAGGCCAGAGATTCAAGGGCTGACATGGCCTACAGGTCCAAGGAAACGATGAACGAAACTGATGAGGACATACCAGAAGTGACTGATAGAGCGAAAGAAGGGATCGATCGCACGAACGAACGTGCACAGGAAATGAAGGAGAAAGCAAAAGAACACGGACATCAAACCAAGGAGAAGGCCAAAGAGGGAACTAATAGAGCAGCCGAGGGTGCACAGAGCGCGAAAGAGAAAGCCAAAGAGTACGCGTACGAGACCAAAGAGAAGGCCAAAGAGGGAACTGACAAAGCCGCTGAGGCTGCACAAAGCGCGAAGGAGAGAACCAAAGAGAAGGCCAAAGAGGGGACTGACAGAGCCGCTGAGGCTGCACAAAGCGCGAATGAGAGAACCAAAGAGTACACCCACGAGACCAAAGAGAAGGCCAAAGAAGGGACTGAAAAAGCAGCCGAGACTGCACATTACACAAAAGAGAAGGCGAAAGAATACACACACAGCGTGAAGGATAAGACCGCAGAGGCAGCAGATACTGTTGCAGAGAAGACGAAACAAGGCAAGAGCAAAGCAGCGGAGACTGCACAGAGTTTAGGAGAGAAAGCGAAGCAGACGGTGCAGGGTGCATGGGATGTTGCAAAGGGCACGACGCAGAAGATTAGAGAGACTGTGGTGGGGAAAGATGATGAGGAGGATGACAGAGAGAACAGAATGGATGAAGATGTTATTGAAATAAGGAGGCGAGCAGGAAAACGTGATAATGAGAAGAAGTATTAATGGAAATTATCACTCCCTTTGCTGATTGTTTTGTTAACTGCAATAAGTTATATATGTTTAAGCTAATGGTAAAATAATCTATGAGAATACCGAGGCATCCTTTTTCTGTAATTTGATTTTGAACTTTGAATCATATAATTTTGATCATTAAGAAGAATATATATATATATATATATATATATATATATATATATATATATTCTATTCGCAGAAATGGGTAATCTAACATTAATAGATTTGTAATATCATTAAACAATTATAAGATAGATATATATGTTATAGAATTTGTTAAATACTTAATTTAAATCTTAAAATAAATTTCTTTGTCGTGAATTTGTTAAATACTTAATTTAAATCTTAAAATAAATTTCTTTGTCGTAGAATTTGTTAAATGCTTAATTTAAATCTTCTCTCAAATGTTAACAAAAAAATGTTGTTTCAGTAAATGACATCGCGATGAAGTTAATGAAGTTTTCGTTAGGCTATTTTTTTATATGGATTAGAAAGGGCAAAAAAGAAAAAAAAAGGAAGGGATCGAATTAATTAACATGAAAAATGGTACTAATGGTAGGGATTTATGTGAATAATATTGAATAGAGTAAATCCGCATGTCATGATATTTAGCGACTTTATGAACTCTTTCTGTGTACTGCGGAGGTATTGGGATTCGAATTCAATGGAGCCTAATTAAGCCCAATCCTTCGAAAATGGAATCAAGATTCCAGTCGCAGCCCAAAATAGAAAGGCCGGGCTCAAACTTACCGACCTAGGCTTTGATCAACCGGCCAATGAAATAGAGTATGGTCCAATCTACCCGAGGGAATAATCATGTTGATAAACCCAATCAAATGGACCACCTAAGAAGACTTAAAAAAACTAATAATGTAAACCTCTGAGTACACATAGGTCATAATGGAGCAGACGTACACTGTAGCCAAAATATCTTAGCCAATGGGCATTGAAGAGAACCGGTAGTGTTTGTCCACAAAGTGGTGGCTGTAGGAGCAGTTGTAACCCCTAACGGACATGGGCGTCACCCCCATTTTCTCTTCCTTCTCTTCTTCGGTTACGTGGCTCGTGTCACGTGCCACTCCCCACCATTCCATTTCACTTCTATATTTTCCGGGTTTCGGCCTCCGGATCTTATTTGGGCACTCGGTTTATTTTACTTGAATTCCCCAAACTACCCTTAAATCAGAACAGCGTAGATTGGGCTTGAAACTTTCGAGTTGCATTAATGTCATTTATCAAGTGGAATAGATATTTCTTTTTATAAATTATGGTGATGAAATTTTTAGTAATAAATCACTTATTAATTGCTATGTACACGTAGTTTGTAAGATCTTTTAGCTAATTATATGAATTTTGTCATTCCCCAATTTAGTGCACATGATGATTGATTGTACAACATTGCAATTACTCATAGCAGAAAAAAAATCCAAATCTTTTACATTTTAGATTCATAACAATCAAATTTACAAACATTAATTTTTTATGTTAACAAGGTTAAAAAAGTGTAAAGTTCAAAATCAATAATATATCATATTTTTATGATGCAATATTATTGAACATAATTTATGGTGAAAGTAAGAATATATTTAAAATATTTTTAATTTTTTAATTTTATTACATTATTTAAGTCAAAATTATTTTAAATGGTACCTTCATACCCAAATTAATATCTTAAATATCAAAAAAAAAATTAAATAAGCGACTAAAAAATATTAATACTAATAATCAACTATAACATCTAAAATATAGTAAAATTGAGGGCTCAAAATAAAAAATATATATATATTTATTTCCTAGTTTACAAAAGATTATAGGTCAAACACAGTATACATATATATATTTAAAAAATCACAATCGGTTTCAACATTTGACAATTGAAATCATATGCTTTCATTTTCCAAGTTATTAACTTATTATAAACTTTATTATCAATCAATTAGAATAAACACAATCCCTCCTTTTATGTATCTAACAGAACGAATTGGAAGTCTAAAACTAAAAGCATATTTATTTTTCATAAACAAATTTCTGTTATCAACCCCTTAATTTGTATGATGAAACTAGAATCGGGTAGTTGGATCCATGGGTAAACGGGTCAGGCATAATACCCCCAATCTAATTTTACAATAGGGATAATATAGTCTTTTCGCAAGATGGGTGTCGATATCAAATATGAACGTCCTAAGACAACTGATATAGATAAAAACAGAACAGAGTCTCACATAATTTTTATTTTGTTTATTTTATTTTTTTTAACAAAAAACGGAGAGAATAGAAGACTCAAGAGAGAGACATTATGGAAAGTGGAATGAGAGAGAAAGACAGAAAATATAGAAGTAGAAGCTGAGTTCTGACACAGCACACCACCCCATTGACTACCGCCACGACGCCATCTTCTTTGGCCGCAGAAGCCGCCTCTCTCTGCCACTGGTCCATCCCCCTCTATTCTCCTGTCTCGATTAGATCTCTCGTAATTATTTTATGTCTCCCTGGCTCTCACTTATAATTCATATTTTCAGGAGCAGCAACAGCTTCAGGGTGGTTTGTAAAGTACAAAAGGGATAAAAAGAGAATTAGATTTTCTGATTTACTACTATAATTTTTCTTAGTTGCCTCTTCCATGTACTGGTTGTTCTGATCAAGACAATGAACTGGGGTTCTTTGATTCTCGTTTCACACATGAGTATGTTTCCTCTATATTGGTGTGAGATGGGACTGAACCTGAGCACAACCATTTCTTTATAGCAATTGTACTTTCACTAAACCAAAAATTCCGTCTTCCTTGGTTTTTTTCTCTAGTTTCTGCCTCAATAGACTGAGAAACTTTCCTCTGAGACTTTCGTCCACGCACAAGCACACTGCAGGCTCTCTCTCGTCGATAGATATATCAGATATGCGTCTGTATTATGAGTATGCATATTAATTTGTTGTCTTAAAACTCTATCTGGGGTAGAGAATCTGGAGAGATTTGGTTGAGTTTATTGGGATATCGAGTTATTGATTGTTATTTAGTGTTTTGCCGGATGTTTCCATTATGAAGAGAACTTGGTTTTGGTTTTGTGGTGGGTAAGAACTGAGCTCGCATGCAGACAATCGCCGTGGTTTTGCTTTTGCACTGGGTTTAGATTCTTCGGAGGCAGAGATAGACACGTTGATCTCACATATACCTCTATATCTGAAACGCATCCTGTTTCACTTTCTCCCCCAAAATAAACCTGCTTGCATGCACCAAAGCCAACAACATAACTGAAACACAATCCTTTCCTTCAACGCAAATAGACAAAGCAGCAGCGAAACTTAAGAGAAAAGGAGAAAGGCATAGAGAGAGATGCAGCAAGAGAGAGGTGGGAGTGAAGAGAGGAAGCCACAGAATTCGCAAGATCGGAGACTGAAGCCGATGCAAGGAGGAGATAATCAGCAACAACAGCAGCCTCAAAAGTGTCCTCGTTGTGAGTCTCTCAATACAAAGTTTTGTTATTACAATAACTATAGTCTCTCTCAGCCTCGTTATTTCTGCAAGACTTGTAGAAGGTATTGGACTCAAGGTGGAACCCTAAGGAACGTCCCCGTAGGAGGTGGTTGTAGGAAAGGCAAGAGGACGAAAACCTCTTCTTCTGGTGAAAATTCAAGATCTTCGCAGTCGCTGCCGCCAGCACTACCACAACAAGTACAGCAAAATTTGACAACTGATCAAAGTATTCTCTCTTCTAATCCACTTATTACTACAGGTCCAGTTTTGCGGACTAAGGAAACTGGCAATTTGGCAGCGCCTTCTTCGATATCTTCGATGGGGTCTTTTTATCCAACTGGTGGGTTCTTGTCTTCTTTGGCTTCAATTCAACCTTTGAACCACCCCCAACCTTTTAATCATCAGCCACTAAATCAAGCTCTAAATGTTGGCGCTGGTGATCAAATGGGAGGGTCTTCAAATTTGGGTCTCTTGCAGGGATATAGTAGTGTCCCTTCGTTTGGGTCATCACAACACCAGCAAATTCAGCAAACACAAATTTATCAGATGGGAAATAGAGATAAGACTGTGAATCCCATGTATTCTCCATCTGAAGAGAGCTTGATTCATTCTAGCAGGCCAGGTAGCTCTTCTCAGCATGATTGGCCTCAAGGCTTTATCAACAATACTAACCCTAATGTTTCTGATACCGCTTTGTGGAGTATCAGCACCAGCAGCAGCGGCAACACTAACAGCAATACGAATATTGGCTCTGTTTCTGCTTTGAACCCAAATCAATGGCCCGATCTACCAGGCTATGGCCCTCCTCCATGATTGATCTCAGCTTCATAAGCCATCCTGCAGTTCCCTTGGATGAATTCTTTGCATTGGTATAGTGGAAAAAAACACCACCAAATCTCTTAATGTTTCTCTTTTTGGTCATTATCTTTTTCTTAGAACCTGGATTTGAAAGAATTTTGAGATGTGTGTATTCGTGTAAATGTAAGAAATTATAATAGCGCCAATGGCCATCATTCTCATATATTATAGAGATTTTCTGGGTAGGGATTAGGTTGTTTTCGAACTTGATAAATTAAAGTTAATAAATTCGTATGTTTGAACTTTATTTAATTTTGTAAATTTGTTTCTGCTTTATTGTACAATGATATTAATAATTTTTCCATTATTCAAAAGAAAGGTCTTATAACTTTTGCTGGCTAGTCAATTAGGGTTTGCAAGCCAAGACCGAAGAAGAGTACTACAAAGTTTAAAAGGATGAGAGAAGAAGAATAGAATAGGTAAAAGGAGAGTGCATGGGAGATAGTGGAGGTGATGTATTTGCGAAAGTTGTTGGACGAGATGGTTTATTTTTGTTGCATGTGGGTGACTGACAATTCACTCAGACTTTAATTAATGTAATATATCACTTTACCATTCCATTGTCCAAAACCTTTCATCTAAACATTTTCCTACCTTTCTTGCTCTATGCTTACTGCGGAAAATACCCAACTGAAAACAGATCCATGCATATAAGCTTTCACATGCCATAAATTTTAATAGCTCCCTCGGAGAAACATCTGCATGGTTTCATCAAAATGGGTTTGGTTGAATGTTGACAGATAGCTTTACCTTAGCTAGTAAACAAACACAACCAAAGCACTATGGGATTAGAATTAATTTAGTAAATTAAACTAAATCTAACATTTGACCTTGGTGTTGATGCATGTCAAGTATTAAAGAATGGTAGTTAATTTAATCTTAGGATACATAATTAACAATAATTAAAGGTTTGAAAGTGATGATCGACGATGAGATTGGAGGAGCTGGGGAGAGCGTGGAGGGTGGGTATTGTGGTTTCCAAGTAAAGCAAATCTTGGGTCTGCCACAGTGAGATCTCTGTCCAGTCCAGAAGGCATATATAAAAAAGCAGTGAGAGGGAAAGAGAGAGAGAGAGAGAGAGAGAGAGAGAGAGAGAGAGAGACTCTCGGCTTCTTGGGATACCCACATCACTTGTTTGCCGTACACAGCACCAGAATATTAAATGAAAAAAAAAATTAGATACAGAAAAAGATTACATCACTATTCACCATGGAAAACCTGTCAGCTTCCAGCCAGCATGCATAATTATAAAAGTAAGCCACGAGCTGGCCAATATTCTACATTTCTACTGTTTCAACAGAAGCTCAATCGAGCTTGCTTCATGAATTTCGACTTTAACTTTTACATAAGAAATAAATTAGCACGAAATTAATAACGCTTGGGAGCTAGAGTTAACCAGAGAAAATCGATAAAGCATGTACAGTAAGAATAATTCTGGGTCGATAAGGTTTTTGTGCAAACAATTTGTAGAAAGAAAGAACTAGGACTCGGAATAACTGAGCTTTTTAACAGTTGCTAATTTTAGACGCAAGTGAAATAACCATTTTAAAATACTCGAGGGATTTCCACCAAAAGGAGCGTCCTAATATGCTCAACCGTAGCTTGCTTTGGGTTTAAACTTTTGGAAAATGACAGTTCCACTATTCCTTTTTTTTTTTTAAAAAAAGGTTCATTATTTTATTTTTTTTTAACGTTGAAAGTCACTTTTTTAAGAGTGAATTCTCTCTTGTTATGATATAATTGCGAACATTCATAAAACATTTTTAATCTCAACAATCTCTTTCTTTTTCATATTTTAAAAACAAAGAAAGTAAAAATAAAAATAGAAAGATTGAAACAATTAATTGCAATGTCCATTATTTGCCATCCATCGTGACGAATCTCTAAAAAAATTTAAGATAGACAACTTTAGTTTAATAATAAATTAAAAATTAAAAATATTTGTGAGTACTAGATAATTAATCGATAAAATCTATTCAAAGATAATAGAAGATGTTTGGAATTCAAATCCACTCACACGGAACTAGAGAAAAATATCAAAGAATTAATAAATGACAATACGGTTTGATTTATAATTACAAAAGATGAAGTAACGATGGCGATCAATGCTCAAATTTTTGACATATTGAATAATGTATTTTTTATTTCAACGATAAATCATTAATAAAGATAGTTAGAATTTAATCGCCAAAATATTTTGAATTTAATGGTATTTATATAGTAGACGATTAGATAATAACAAAGTGGATGACAATAATATACTAAATATCGCATGCTTTTACATAATTTATATTTCTTTCCCTATTCTTGAGTTTGTTTGTTTTTTTTAATTTTTACCATAGATATGGATTCATACATCCAATTTATCTTTTGTTTTTAGTTTGTCTTGGTATAATCGAACTTCCACCCTTAGCAGTTCCAAAACTAAACAACAAATGAAGGCTTTACACAACTCAACACATTGACAATTTCTTTGATTTTGTGTGATATCAAAATTCAACACTCTCCACTTCCATCTTTGCTCCTGTCCAATGGCAGATCAAGTCATCAAACTGTATTAATCTTCTGTTGCCTCCATCAGTAATTAAATTAGTCAAGTAATTAAGATTATGTTAATTATAGCACATATATAATATATATAAGATATCCCAAAAAGATTGGATTAAACAAATTAGTAATATTTTATTATTCCATTAACTGTTAAATGATAACATGCAATATAAAATTGATGCGGACATTATTTTTAATAATCAATATATAGCTTCAAATTGTAGCCTTTTTCTTTCCTAATTAACTTCACCAACTAATTAATCAGTGGCAATTCGAGAAAAATAGTTTCTATTGAACATTGGATGTTCTCTCACTCCATCTAACAGCTTTATGCTGTGCCCTTAACCTTTAGGTAGAACCATTCTCTTACATCATATAGAAACTAGTGAATTTGGTATATATATTGAAGTTTTATTATATTGCTGTACTGACTACTGATGACCTCATGGGACTCGACTTTGCATGCAAAACGACGCCATCCCTTATCATTATCGAATAAAACGTCAAAGTGGTCGTCTTAGAAAGACTTATCAGGAATTTAATTAGGATCGATGATATAACCTTTTTACAAGTGGAATTAAAACTATTTGTATTTCCAACTAATCATAGAGTCAAATTAAGGACTGGAAGGAAATTAAGATTAATTGTAAGAAAGCTTTCCTTGAATGGGAGGAGTGAGTGAGATTGCTACTTCCATAACAAAAGTAATATGATTATTATGGGACTCTCTTTCTGAGTGGGAAAGCCTGGCCTGCTTATTCATCTTTGTTATCTTGTGATACTTTTAAAAATGGTGACAATTGCATGGAGGAACAATCCAGTGTCTAGCTTTAACAACACATCGATGTTGAGCTGTGGGGTTATCTTTCTTTCTCTTCTTTCGAAAATATCATAGCATGCACAAGTGGGGTGGCCCAATTTTTTTTATCAAAATCCCATGAGAATGGGACTCAAAGGCCCCATTTCACCATCATTTGGTCAGTTGGGTTTTGATTTTTCTAGTATTGAACTATGGGACAAATCACATTTGGCTTTGTGGAATAAGCTTGCTGCTTTTCACATTTCATCATCATTCTTGCCAGCAATATAGCCTAGCCTAGCCTAGCCTAGCCTAGCTAAGTGCTTCAATAACTTAGATCCTTGTCACAGTATATATCAGCAATCTTTACTTTATGAACAGATAAATTAATTAATGTTGTGTTGCGACTTGCGAGTAGTATACTAAGAAGAAGCGGCGCTTTCTCAGGTTCTATAATGGAAATGATGTTGTTATTACTGTGGAGCTAGCATTTGCAATTAAACCCCCATGCCCACGTGTTTGCCACTTCAATCTTCATCCATTCCACGCCATTTGCTTTTATCCACACGAATTCTGAAAGAAAAAGTTGGTAAATAAATTTAATTATTATTTATGTCTTTTATTTTTAAGTTATTAAATGTCAATTTAACATAGTATTAGAACGGGACGCCGAAATGATCTATTCTTATAGTGAAAAATTATTGATTGCATATCGCATGCTGAAAATCCACTTAGCCGCGGCTATAATTGACCTTATAACTCGAATTTGGGATATCTTGAGGGGACTGAACAAGAGTACAGATTGACAAGCTCGGCGCCTTCATTATCCAGTCACACACTGCCGCATTCTTTACAGAGAAGCCTGGGCTTTTCAAGATTCTATTATCCCACTAAAGCCTTGCTCACCAAGACTTCTCCTTGTTGCTATCCTCAATGAATATATGTAACTTCCTCTCAATTGCTTTAATTTAATTATTTTCAACGTGGGGAAGGCCTCAAAGCTTCTACTTAGTGTTTACTTCAATCATATATAGCTATCAAGATGTACTAATATCCCATAAAATTGGGCCGTAAGTTTATATGGTCAATAACACACTGTTGACATTTTTTTTTTTTGTTTTCTGAAGTACCCACTTAAAAGGGCCAAAAGAAAACAAACCTCAAAGCTAAGAAAATCTATATATAGCTTGGTAAACCAGACTCCAGTAGTTGAATTTGGCAGCATTAATTTTCAAGTTCATGTTTCAACAGCTGGATCTGATAAAATTCAAATAGTTGAAAAACAAAATTCATTCATAAACCACATGGCCATTGTGATCAAGTGCTGTGTACGTATAACATTCCTTATTTTGAAAGCAACTCAATCCTTTCACAAAACTACAAAAACCTTAATTCAACGCTTAGCCTGCTATATTTCAAATTTACATGTGGTGATCGTGCATGCATAAATCGAGCTTCCTTAGCCTAAAAGACAGCGGGCGTTCAAGTTATTCAATATTCAAGCAAGAACAAAGTTCACAAGCTATGATTACAATTAATTCCCAATGCTCAAAAAAGCACAAGCTGCAGTGAAGAAGACACAAATCAAGAAAAAGACCACATATAAACAAGCAGTCCTCAACATTTGTCAAGATTTTGTTGACAAAGCCTCGCAAATTGTTGGCATATATGGGGTTGCTTAGGATGAAAGTGTTGACGCCAAATATTCTTGCTTTGCCTTGCCTTGGTCGTACGTTGCGTGAAGAATGTGAAAATGTGTCATCAATCACAATGTCTAATAATTAATGTTAATTCCTAACTGCTCGTTTCTTGTGTATATATATGTAAATGGGTTCTCGCTACTTGTCTTCTTCTATATGGCTTCTCAGAGAATAATTGGTTAGGCTTGTAATACAAATATTTTTGTCACATATTTATAATAATAATGTAGTAGTTGGTGGGTTTACGAACCTTCTGATTATGATCCGTCACTTAATTTAATATAATTTCTTTCCTAACATTATAGATAATCAATTAGGACTCTCGTTTTCAAATCCCAGTCAAAGCCAAAATTAGCGTAATAGAGTGAAATCCTTTATAGTTGTATAATTATGCTTGATTAGATCGTGGATCCCGAAAGTCAAGCCAATTAAGATTACAATGAGAAAAAGATTACCCTTTGATTGTGAGATTTGTTGCTAAGGTTACCATACAGTCAAGAACAAAGCTGTTTAATTAAATAACACCAATAAAATTACAAAAGAGTCATTTATAACTTCTAACAACATCCAAAAATACATGGCGTATAACTTTCAATGAATAGTAATAATATTATTACATAATCTTAAGTTATGTTTTTTTTATTTAATATAACACTTATGTGTCACACGTAAAATAATTATTAATTTTTATATTCATCTTTAGTGTTACAATCGCATAACGATTAATAACTAATAAATTAAATATTGTCAATTGAAAATTTTATGTTTTTCGTTTATAGTGTTCCCAATTTAAAAATCACAATTTTTACCTAAATTCAAGAAAAAAAAAAGTAAAGAAGAGAAAGAAAATATATATTTATAAGTTGAAAGACAATAAGTTTAAATAATTTACTAAAAGTCAATTTTTATGATTTATATGAACCATAATAGTATAATAGATCATTAAATAAACATTAACGGTCAAATCAAACTAAATATTTTAAAAAATATACTTTTCAAACAAAGATGAACAAAATAGTTAAAATCCATCCAGTTCTAATTTTCGTATTTGAAATTAAAAAAAAAAAAAAAAACATTAGCAGCAGTCGAAGGCTTGCCTCCTTAGTGAGGAGGGAAAGCCTTCTGGCCTCTCGGGCACAAAATGAACTATATTCAGAAATTAACGAAATGTACAACTTCATAATAGAATCTCTACCTGTTACGAGCTTAGCTATTTTTCCCCAGGCCCCCCCGAGTAGACAGGCTTTTAGATTATATATATATATATGGACATAAATGAATGACAGAGCTTCGGCCTGTACTACTGTCTAGTGGACTGGATTCCACAAGCTTTGGACTCGGTGGTCTGTTCAAACTTCGAAGCTAACAAAATATTCGAAAATAATTGATTAATAAGCTAACATACTTCGAAACTGAAGCTTTTATTCTCTCTTTAGAGAATAAGTTAGGAGTACTTGATATTAAAAAGAAAAAGAAAAAATAAATAATTAATTAATCTAGTTGCTGAGTTAATTAGGGAAGAATATTGGATTAGTTCTTATTACAGATTCTACCAACTTTAGTTGCTTCATTTACAGAATAATTAATTGTGGAGTTGTGCTGTAAAACAAAGTCAATAGAAAGAATAATTTGGTCTCCCCAGGGGATGCTTCGCACATGCTTCAAGCAATATACCTTAATGGAAGTACTTTTATATATAGGATATGCAGAGAAGAGAGGTCAATGGCTACTGATATTCCTTTATATTTGTCGATTAGGTGGCTAAACGAAAAACACTCAATGAACTAGTATTCCTTCCCTGAATAATCCGAATTAATTTTTTTTTCCACGTGATTCTTGTTTTCTCTTGAATTTGATCCATATTCTGACAAGTTCCCTTGGTTGTATAAGGGAGCCGAGCTTAATATATTATTCAAAGCATTAATTATAAATTCCAATAGAATAGGTTCTCCCGGTTGGGTTTGATTTGAATAATATGCACGTTAATCATCACACTTCAGCTCCATTTCACAATAACTCTCACAGCTAGCTAGAGTTGTTGATAATTTCTTAATCACATTCTTTAGAAATTATGCAAGTTGTTATCAACAGCATAAATTGAATCTTTTTGCATATATTCGCACATTTACGTGGGATACAAAAATCAAATATAAGGATTATTTCAACCTGTAAACATTGAAGTATATAATATTCCTATTATATATCAGTCGAAATTAACAATATTTTTCTTAGTAACTTTATGAATCAATCAATTACCTTACGTTGCCTCCTCTACCATACGAGTAGGATCTCAGCCAACTTGATTATACCAATATGATTATCAAATCATTTGTATTATTACATTACAGATGATATTGTTGGTTCGTTTCCCACTACAAGAACGTGAATTATTCAAAATGATTATCAGGGAAAGGTTCTAGGTTTGTAGCATGATAAATGCAATCAACATAACACAGAGAAGATCGTAAGCTTCACTAGACAATTTGGAGAAGCAAATTATCTTAGACGTTTGTAATGGCCTCATCACTTTCCGGAAAACGCCCGGTGAGTAAGGAAGTACATAAGCAATCTGATCAAGCAAAGGTATAACTATATACACCAGCTAATATTATGTTGCCCTATTTTCACAGCAAGCCCCATCTGCCTGTAATTTCAGCTCGCCCCCGTTTTGAATATTCATCGCTCGAACTGAACAATCTGAACTTGATTAATTTCAATATGGAATTCTCAACTTGAAAGATTTCGACCCAAAATGCCATAATAATGAACAAATAATACTAGCGGATTTGTATATGTCTAAGTTTTCCTAAGAAAGCTCCTACTCATATGCCTTCACTTCCAAGTGATTTTCTGATGAAATCTGAAGAAAATCTAATTTCTTAGGTAGAGTATCGACCATCAATGCTAATGGCAAAAAAGAAAACCCTAGATCACACCGCCTACAAACACACCAAGTAGAGTCCTATGCCCTATAACTGCTAGCTGTATTTCGAAAAGCTGCACTACGAAACATTATTTTAAAGGTTATGTAAGTTCGCATCTTCGTCTTCTTTGTTGCTTACACAAGGAAAAATTCTATCTCCTTTCTCTCGGGAGACAACAGAGGGAGAACGTTCGCGAGAGAGATGCGCACCCCGGGTATAATGCTTACTCATCAATAAAGCCAACTTGCTAAATTCCAAGTATGGACCAAAACTGTTCTTCGTCTCAGAATTTGCCGGTTAAATCTTAACTTACATAAAGCATTCTGTATATTTCTATAAGAGGATGGACTATGGAATGAACACTCCGCAGTACAGACAGCATACTAAATTCCAAATCAGTGCACTTTCTAGCTTTAATTCTTGGCTCTATTATATCTGATCTTACATAACCAATTAACCTCTAACCCACACAAATTACATGCATGAAATTGGGAATGAAAGTAGCACAGATAATGTATAATGTATAATGAAAAACCATTTCCTTAATTACCAATAACATCAAGAACAACAAAGTCAACAAACAGATAACAAAGATAAACCACTTAAACTAAAAAATCCATATTGCAATAACACAATTAAATCCCCCTCTCTTCTATACCATATTATACCCCACCCCTTTTTTCATTAAAAAAAAAACTAGAAAAAGGATTAGATTTTCATGTGATCCTCATCGAGGACCGTAACATATTATACCCCCAAGTAAACCCCCGATTCCAATCTAACAACAAATACGTTACAAAGAAACGACATTTTATACGTATATACATACAAAGTAAAGACCAACTTACTGATACTAGAAAGTTGCACCAACCACCAAAGAGCTTTAGTCTTTTTCTTCAACAGTACTGTAGATTGATGATTGATGATGATACCTCCGTGGAGATGAGATGAAGAGGATCCGAGGTTCCTCTCAGCGCAAAATAGTGATTTTCTCAACCTTGATAATAAAACTAATCGGCTGAATTCTTTGCTGCTGACATGATCGCTCCGATCCAACTTCTCCCATCTATGATTCAGTAATATCATACTTTACTCCTTTTTTTCTTTTCTTTTCTTTTTTGTTTTTTTTGTTTTTGGGAGTGAATCCAGTGCAAACAGAAGTAACAACAGAATCTAATTAAGTTACTGAAAGTACCAAGACGACTAACGAAAGAGGGAGACAAATGGAAAGGAAATGGTGATGTTTGGTTTAGATCAGAGAAGTGACAGAGGACCCAATATTTGATGGATCGTGCCAAGCACCGACAGAAGTTGCATTCCAGTATAGAGTCGGATCAGATAACCCTATTTGGTCCATCTGATTCTGGCATGGGACATTCCAGTCCATCCTGTTTTGACCATCTTCAGCTTTCACATCTTTCATCGCTATCCTGGCGTCGCCATTTACTGTCATTTGCAGGTCTTCAAAGGACGGTAGAGTGTTGAAATGGTTAGGCCCTTGAGTGCTTTTTATACCACCATTCATGAATTTGTGCTGGTGAAGACTAGAAGCAAGCAAGGAAGCCATAGTTGGAGAAGTGGTAGTTGTAGAAGATGAGGAACCAAAGGTAGGGTAACTTGAAAGAAGGGAATTTGAGGTAACCGCATCCTGGATTTGCTTACTTGGGTTAAATCCATTTCGGTAATTACAATCACCAGCATCACTTGACAAGATTCCTGAAGAAAACCCTAATCCAAGAGCATTCAACTGAGGCTGTAGATCATACCCAGATACAGTGTCTACACTTGAAACTCTCGAATTAAACCTAGAAAATGGGAGATTCAAATCAGATGGGTTCGTGCATAAACCATAAAACAAAGGATTGATATGATTTGAGGTTGAAGAAATATCAATCTGGGGTTGTGTAGGAGGGTTAGGGTTTGCACTGGGAGTTGAAGAAGATCCATCAATGGAAGAAGCAGGCCTCTTCACCCGCTTGTTTTTCCTGCAACCACCACCTACAGGAACATTCCTCAGAGTACCACCCCTAGTCCAGTAACGCTTACAAGCCTTGCAAAAATGCCTAGGCTGAGACAAGCTGTAATTGTTGTAGTAACAGAACTTGGTGTTTGAAGAGTCACAGCGGGGACACTTCAAAGGTTGCTGCTGTTGTGGCGGTTCTTGACCTGGTTTATCCATAAGCCTACTTGTTGACGCCATCAAGTTCTTCTCATCTATCTGATTCTGCAACCAAAGAGAAAGGAGAAAGAAAAAGGAACGGAAAGAAAAAAAAAAAAAGAAAAAAAGAATGAAAGAGGTCAAGGTTGCTGTTTTAGGGTAAAATAACAACACAACATAGATATTCTCATCCAAAAGCTAAGAAACAAAAATGGGGTCATGTTTTGTCTAATAATTGAGAGAGAGAGAGAGAGAGAGAGAGAGAGAGAGGAACCTGTGGCCATTCGTTAGTAGTTGAAGAGATGACAACCATCTTCTCACAGTTACTCAACATTTCTTCTCTCAAAGGAATCGTTGAAACAAAGAGTAAACAGACAAAGAGCAGGTGGCGACGTGAGTGTTTCTTGATGGGGTTGAAATATTATGACAGCGAGAGAAAGAGAGAGAGTGAGTGAATTAGCATAACAAGAAAAATTATGGGATTGTTTATCTAATTTCACGTGACGGGGGTCTTGGTCTAAAAACGAATTTGAGTAGGGGTAAATTGTTTAATAGAATTTAAAATTGAAAAGAATATAAAGGACATATTCAAAATCCAAGAAGAGGACAGAGAGGTAAAGCAGCATAACAGATGAATCTCGAGAGGTTCAAGAAATTAAAGAAAAGAAAGAACATAACATGAGACTACACACTCCGCAGCACTACGTAACATTCCTTTGTATTTGATAGAGGGAATCCCTAGAGCTCAATAATCGATGCATCACAGCAAATCCCACTTCCACTTTCAATTATTTATCGTTTTCCAAAGATGCATACCCACCGCTAAACAATATTATTGTATGGTGCTCCTCATCAAATACCTCAAACAACAAAATCCAACTTGTTTTCATTTCTATATATATTAATTATGCATCTCCTAATTAAGTCCAAAGTAATCCAATCTGGCTTTGTGTAACATCTTTTATACATGCATAGTTCCAATTAAAGACAATAATTAATGCGGTTTTAGCTCTTGTCAATCCCATTAACCACACTCCTAACAAAAAGTAAAAGGGGATAATTTTTCTTTAAAAAGAATACATTAATTGCTTAGAAGTTGCGATCATAAGATTTTGTAAATTTTTGTAAGAACGATGTAATATAAAAAATATATATTTTTTTTGGATAAGATTCAGTTTCTCTTATCTTGTTAACTAAGAATGTTAAACATGTGACTAAGAGAATTAAAAATCCAACAATTAATTCCATAATCTCATCCATCAGACAGCATACAGTAATATTCTTCTTGATCAAGGATGCATGCAGTTGTTATACTATATGAATGGTAGTATAATTATGCATATCTATCAACATGGCTACATGATTCATCAAAGGGTAGTTGAGGCACAGAGGGCATTTTACTTTAAGTGAAGGATAACTGTTAATTACAGAGAATTTGAAAATTCCAAGAGCAAAGGACAAGAGGGCTCCATGTGGAAGACTAGTTCGCATCGTACACTCAAAACACAGCAAGACCACGCTTTATTCGCCAGTACTCTAGCTGTGTGCTGCTTGATTCTTTCTTCTCTCACTCTCTTTCGTTTTGAGAGAGAGAAAGAAATGAAGCATGGAAAACCATTAGGTTCAGTCTCACTGCTCGCAGACCCATGTGGTGGGCAGCTCAGCTAATAGAGAAAAAGAAGAAAAAAGCAAAGCACAGTTTGGGGAACAAACGGATTTTGTAGTCTTTCAAGGGATCTTCTCCTCTCCCTAACATCCCATCATTATTCTTCCGCAGTCTCTCCTTTGTTAAAATTAACTTGGATGATCCTTTGATAGTTTAAAAAATTACTACTGTATGTCATAATAATAATATTAGTTAATATATATTTGCTATTCACGAGGCCGCAATAAAGTGCTAGCTGTCTGTAATTTGGGGTTTAATGCAGTACATTAGCATGTTAGAGGGCAGATAAAGATTGGGATGTCAGTTGATCAGTCTCCTTTTTTGGAGAAATTAAAAATAACTTATTAAATCTAATTCAAAAACCAAATTTTGATTTCTGGTCCAATAATTATTTTATTCGCCTTCATCATTCAACAACATTAGGGCAAATTAATTTGCTTGCTTTTTGCATGTTAATCGAAAAAATTCTTTGGAATAATAATTAATTGAGACCATTTATACATAACATATGTGCATGCCCAGCTATATTAGGTTTTAAGCATTGGACAAGATGTGACATATGTCAAATTTAACCCACCCAATAGCTATCCAAAACAGAACACAATCGTAAGATATATTTTCTGTTAACAAAATCTTATATGGATTTGAAAGGGAATGATATTGTCTTTACATCGGGAAGGTGGCAAGTGGCTATCTAATTTTTAGGTGATTATTGTAGAGTGTATGGAGAAATGAGTTATGTGTAGAGCGTGGAAAAATAATTGACATACATATAGGCTTTTTTGGCTGCATATTAAATTGGTATTAGTCAATTTATATGTGGCGGTGGAGCTGGGTAGAAAAATTTATGGGTCCTACGCACCCAACACACACTCATCAGTCACTCACTCTCCACTCCACCAAAACTGACAAGAGATTCCAATTTGGCAAACATGAAAGAAACTCAACGCGCACGATAAAGGGAAGAAGACTGTGTAATTGTTTTGAAGACTTATGTCTATTGAGAGAAATAAAAGAATTGGGGTCTTATCATGGGGACCAAAGCATCAAATCCCAAGCCAACTATGCCCACTAATGCCTGATCACATTACCATTGTACCCCAAACAATGTGCAGACAAAGATCCGTCTCACGATCTTCAGTTGGCTTAGCCTACCTAGCTAGGGTTTAATTTCTTTTTCACACTTCACCCAAGCTTTATTTGAGTTGAGCATCCCATTTTTTTCATTGGGAAATGACATTTCTCCAGCCATTTAGTAGCATTTTCCTCCTCAAATTAAATAAGTGCAACCTAGACTTTCTGTACGTTGATGATCAAGTCATTTAATTCTTGTCTCTTGGTTTCATCAATCAAAACTGGGGAGAGCTCAATCTGTAGAAATCCCAAGAGAAATGTGAAATGTGAATGGAATTGATTTCTTTCAAAATAAAAGTGTCCATTTTGGTGATGTATCTTTCATGTACCTTCCTGTACTAACATGCACTGTTATAGATAGGTATCACTGTTTAAAAACCCATTTATTAGAACAAGTATGCAAGTAATTTCGTTAATATATAAATTTAAATATTAAAAGCTATATATACAATTGCGTAGTCCATGGATTGTGATATAATCCTGAAGGGTCAAAAGTCCACTAATAACAAAGACAATCATATATTTAATAAAAGCAGGATTTTGAGTTAGCGAGTTTCTTGTCTTCTTGTGCACCAAAACTGATAAATTTGTAGTAAAATTATAAGTAGATTAGCATTAGCTAGTGTCGTTAATATAATATACAGATATTTAAAACCAATATGTATATATGTAAGATGCAGGATAAGCTTTACATATATAAAAATGAATATATATATATATATATATATGTATATATGTAGGCCACATATATATAAGCAAAGTGGAGATGAGAGAGAGAGGGAAAGAGTCAAACCTGGGAGTTAAACCATAATAAGTAGCAGGAATAAAGCATGGAAAATTCCAGTGAGGTTGTGGTCATACAAAGTCTTTCAAGGCAAATCCAAGGCTAGCTACTGCAAATTACAATATCCCTTTTAGAATACGTTTACATGCTTAATTTGGACTGTTTCTTATGGAAGTTTCAAGTGCCGCCGGTCCTGTGGGTCCTTACAGAATGTTGTGGGGGACAATTCCTCTCTTATTTTATTCATTCATTTGCCTAAACAAATTTATCTTTTCCCAGGAAACAAAAAGGAAAAAAGGGAGAGAAACACAGCTAACTTGGCTGATTTCAAGTTCTTAATTCGAGTAAATGTTTTAGGGAGTAAAGTGACCCTCTCAATCAAATTCATTTGTTGAAGGTATATAGGACCGTCCTATATATATTACAACATAATTACATGATTCGGCCAACTATCCGTTATTATTTCTGCAATAACTGAAGGAGCCAATATCTTTATTTTCACATAACGCTCAAAATTAGATTTTAGGTATGAACACGAACAATCCAAAACCTAAGTCAATTTAAAGATAAGAATTTAAACTATAGAGTATTTAATGAACTAACTAGTTAATTTAAAAGATTAAATTAAGATCCAAAATAACATCACTTAGGCAGTTTAATTAGCAGTATCTTTACTGTTACTATTATACAATAAAGAAAGAGAGATCGAATAATATTAATGTAATAAAGTGACCAGTGAGAATGGTGGTGAGTGTTAGTTCATAATTAATTGTAATTGGCAGCAACTCCCAAGCTGTCAACGGATGATAGCTAATATTAGTTTAATACAAGTAGTAGTAGTAGTAGTAGTAGTAGTAGTAGCAGTCCAAATATAAAATTCTAAAATATCACATTCTTCGTGATTATGTTAATCTTAAGTGTTGATCTGCTCACGTTATCGAAATTCTCTTCGTTTGTAACCCTGTTGTTTTCCATCGTCGACAGTTGGTTCAATTGCATGATGACCAAAGTATCATTTTCAGTGGAGTATTACAATCCACACCAAATTTCTCTCTACATATAAATTGGTCCACGACTCATTCCTTCTTAATAATTTAATTCAACAACAGTACTCCTATTTCATATTAGAAATTTAATCTCTATATAAATTAATTAATAGAGCAGGCGGTAGGTTATTTTTTCATATTTAATAATAATGTCCGTGTATAAAAGACGTGATAACAATATAATACAATAATATGTTAATTTATATTTAATAATTAATAACTCTATGCCGTAATTCAACATTGAAAATTACCATATCTCAATTCTTAATGTAGTCGTTATCTTATTAGACTGATAAGATATTTCTTATGCGTAAGTCACGAAGATTAAATAATTAAAATTTAATGACAAGTTATTAGGATAAGATAAGATAGCATCAGTCAGCACAACTGTCACTCTACAATTAGAAGGTTAAACTTGGTTACAGGTACAATTGATATGCAACTTCCATGTAAAACCAGGCTTAAGATTTTGGACCTTGTTGTGTTGCCCAAATGTTTTGTCTTAAATTGGTGAATACAACTACAAGCTCTGTATCATCAACATTTTGGACCTTGCCTGGTCCCAATGTCTCATTTGTGTCAAATTCAATTAACATGAATTGGTTTTTATCACAATTAATAGCTAAGCCACCTCATATTCATTGCCTCAGCTGCTCCATCTTTCTTATCATTTTGTCTGTCTTAATTGTATTGTAATACAATTTTAAATTCTACATTGTAAAGAAGATACGCTACTTTCATGATCAAAGAACTCGAACTCACTCCTTTAAACAGCCGTTATGAACCATCTATTTCAAGGGTGCAAGTCGAAAAAGCCTTTTTAGTTTATTTATCTACTACTTATTAAGAGATGAAGTGGCTATTTCTAAGAACACCCCGTCTGTAGTGGGTGTCTGACTGTCTGGAGAGGAAATGGACCCTCTGCAGGTCTTTCGGTAAACAAAATGGGCTTTCGACCCCAGTTTGGCCTAATTCAAAAGAAATACACACTGGGCTTTCACTTTAGCCGAAACATTGGGGGACCGAAGATTTTATCCGTACCCGTCCTATTTTTTATTTGAAGTTAGGGAAAATTTTCCCATTTTAATTCTGGATAATAAGCTACATGTTGAAACTATATATGAAGGTATGGATGGATCAAATGGTGACTAAAGAGAGCCGATTTATGATGATGCAGTAGTTTTATTACAATTTAATCAAAACGTTTTGAGTTTCCAGTTCATCATTGTTCTAACTCAAATATAGAGAGCAAAAATAGAATCAATATTCACTACAAATAAAACCTGAAAAGAGGAACAAGTTTAAAGCTGCTCTTAAAACGCACTGGGTCCTACGAGTACCCAAAACTGACATATATATATATATATATATATATTAAATTCCCTAGTACAGTAGGGGTCCAATCCCATCTACAATTGTACTAATTATGCATGAATATTGTGGTCCTCTTTGATCGATGATGGAACCAGTAATGCGCTCAATCAAGATTAACATATAGGTTCGTTCCCCACTTAGCTTCAAAACTGTTGGCTACACCCAAAATGATTTGTGAAAAAAAAAAAAAAAACAGTGAATTGAAAGAGAAAAGGAGAGAGAAGAATAAGATGCCGACAACATCAAATTGTAGCTGACCGGGTACAATACATTGAGAAGACCGATAGGTTGACAATAAAAGTTTTCACACCTTTCACCTTCCAATAATACACCTAAAATCAGCGGAAATTGGCCCCCCTTTTGATGAAAACGACTGTCAATTATAATAAAGAAAGGTTCCCACATGCATGTATCCTTGGAAAATTCAATTTTATTTATTTAGTTTAGAAATTAAGACCTTGTGATATTAAATAAAAACGATCATAGACTCCCAGATTCAATGACAGAACAGAAAATTTTGTAATACTACTATACCTTGTAGTCCTAATCAATGGTAAAAAGGTAAACCTTTTGTAGCCTGATTCCCTGCACATTGAGACGTAGAGTATGTTTGAGACTGTATATTATACTCGATAAGTAAAATGTTTGATAAATACTTAGTTTTATTGAATGCCGACACACTGGGGATTTCGTACAGCTCAATTATATACAAATTTGTAACCTGAAAAATTGATAGCGCAACAGTCGACGTTGCTGGAAAATGAAAATGAGGAGAAAGTAACCCGTATATCGAAATGATAAGAAATGATTAGTATATATTTGTATTAATTGTGTTCTTTCTATATTTGTGAAATATGGAAATTGACTTGAGAATGGAATCTATACGAGTGAATTTTCCATTTATTCTGTAAACCAATCAAAATTTGTTCTGGGAACTAATCTTGGTATAAGCTTCCTACCCCTTACTATTAAACAATGCTTGACAGAGAAACTGGAGAAATGGAACTTGTGGTCCTTCACTCATATTCTTCTCCTTTTTCATCACCTTATCAGGGTTTCTATATTAATTCTTCTCCTTCATTAGCTTGTCTGCTCCATCTCCCTCCTTTGGTTAATTGCTTATTCCTCTCATTCATTGACAAAATGGACACAAGCAAAGCTGAGGGGAAGAGGAGCTTGAAGGAAGTGGTGGAGGATGAAGAGGAAGAAGATGATGATGATGTTGTTGGGTTTGGAGATGATGACAAGAAGAAGAAAGGGAAGAGAGTATCAAGCGGGGCTGGAGGGTCTTCGATAACTTGTCAGGTGGAAAATTGTACTGCTGATTTTAGTGAGGCCAAGAAATATCATAGGCGCCATAAGGTCTGTGAGTTCCATGCTAAGGCTCCTGTTGTTCGTGTTGCTGGACTCCAACAACGCTTTTGCCAGCGATGCAGCAGGTTAGAAACCCTAATTTCCTCTTCCTTTGTGTCTATATATATTTCGTGGTTCATTTCTAATCATCTAAGTTAGATTTTTTCCTTTTCAATACCATAGTAATATATAATTAAGCAATGAGATAAATTGGAACTTGGTATGGTATTCTTTTCTTTTCTTTTCCATCCTATGACTAGGAACTAGATGAACTTGAAGTACTTCTTCAATTAGATTTCTAACCAAAACAATGGGATAAATTTTCTGGGAAAGTTGTGATACAGAATAAATAGGACTTCTCGAAAGCAAGAGTAATAGGAGATCTTGGCCTAACACTTGATGAAAATTAAGCGCAGCTAGCTTCATCAAGACAAGCAAAGATTTGAACCCTATCAACTCTTTGTATATAACCCTTATTGCATTAATTTGATATCCATATATAATCAGACATTTTCTTACTGAAAATTAAGAGAAATTATTCAATGAAACTATGATACATTAAATTTTCTTTCATTTATATTCTACTTATTACTGTAATCTGTTGATTTTAAATAACTGTGTATATGATAAGATTCTATTTAGTGGGTATAAAATGATATTCTGCGACTATTACTGTTTAACAATATACTCTCTCATTTTCTCCAAAATATGCTTTAATTTCTTTCTCATTAAATGTAAAATTCACATCAAGCTTTTGAAGAATGTTAGCTGAAAGGTGTGGAAGATATATACTGGCACGAAAAAATTGTCAAAATAGTACCCGCTGTTAGCTGGAAGTCATAAATAATTTGAGAATTGTGAAAACATTGAAAGGTGAACCAAGAATCCACTTCCATTTATGTACACATACCCAAATTCCAATCTCGGAAGATCACGAAAATCCATGATCTAGAGATCTTTCTAATATCTTAAGAAATATATAGCAAAGAAAGTTCTGCAATTGGCAATTAAAGTGTGATACGACTCGTTACTATAATTGAATATATCCCTATTTTTAGTAATGGTTCCATCTCATGGTGGGCAAATTGTTCCTTCAGTTGCTATTTCGAACAAACTACAACTGTTGGATGGGACATGCATATTGAACGCTTCGACTATTAATTATTCTTTTCTTAATTTGTTACCCTTTCCATGCATGCGTCTTTATCTCTTTGAATTTGGAACGATATATATGCAACATTATTATTATTATTATTATAGGTTCCACGAAGTATCAGAGTTTGATGACACTAAAAGGAGTTGCCGGCTGCGTTTGGCTGGACACAATGAGCGTCGCCGGAAAAGCGCAGCTGAATATCATGGAGAAGGCTAAACTGATCAAATCATAAGGAGTTATTACTTAAATATCCATAATACATATGCCCATTGCGATTGCGGCATATTGATCAGACCTTCAGTTATGGTCTACCTATTAATTAGCAAGCTCTCTCTCTTCTGTCAATCCTGTAAGCTATATATTATTATGCGGAAGTACTTGATTCCTCCGAATTATTATCTCTAATGAATAAGGATTATTATTATTATTATTATCTTAATTATATATACATGATTTGGTCATTTATGCTTGATGCATGGTTTCCTTTGTTGTGACTATATGCATTAACCTTAATTTAGAATAATGTTGTCTATGGTTGCATGCATCTTAAAGTCATAATACAGTTGCTATATGATCTTAGTGAATGGGCTTGGATTAATTTTACAGTTCATTTTGGGGGGTTTCATTCACATTATTTGTTCAGAATAAACCTTTGTGCTTCTGTGAAAACAATAACTTAATTGTATTCCCCAACCCCATGTCTGAGGGAGCTAATTAAACTCCAGTAACCATAGGGAGGAATTACTTGAATTCTACAGGCATAGTGTTTTCTGTGAGAACTTATCTCTTTCAGCCTAGTTACAAGATTACTGAGGGAAGAGTTCTTTGGCTGTCAAGAATCGCTACCAATAGAGAATTTTAGACCGGTCGAGATTGTTGATCGTCAGGAGAAAAACAGATTTGTGAAATTCTTTTGGTGGTGGTTTCAGTGCTTGTTTAGGGCGAGAGAGAGAGAGAGAGATGAACTAGATCTGAAGTGACTGCAGGAGGGTTACTTGAAAGAGCTAAGCAGAATGCTGCTGCCAAAGCAAAAGAGCCACAACCCATATCCTGTAAGAGAGTAGTGCTTAGTGATACACACGACACAAATTCAATGGAAAAAGGTGCAATAAACGAGAAGCAGCCAAAATGTTTCTAACTTTTTAGACTGTCTTATTTCAGCAAGATTTGTATTGCATATAATACAGAGAAATAAATGAATGTATGTATGCGGAAGCCTGTCCTTGTTTTTCTCTGTTGATTTAAAATGAACTATCATCGAAAGTCAACCTTTGAATACTAACTCCAAAAGTAGTAGGGTTGATAGTGAAAACTCAGGTGGAGTTCAAAATCTTCAATTTAGAAGTCGATCAACATAAAAAGACAGCCAGATTTTTAGAATTAAATAGAAAATGTATGGCCTGTGAAACTTTTTTATCTGGTAAATCCGATCATTATGCAAGCAACATTTATTATTTTGTCTCCATTTAAGTTGTTGTGCACACAAATCATTGGCCTTTTTGACTTAATTTTGAACTTCAATTACTTTTTGAGCAATTTACTCTCTGATTTTTTTTCCTTTTCTTTTATAATTGATAAGATGCTCTGATACGTCTGTCGTCACAATTTCTGTCCAAACCCAGATCAACTGAAAATTACAAATAAAACTGTAAACAGTAAAATCATCCAAAAACTTGAAAACATTAATGAGTAATTCCATAACTGATCAATCTTATAAGTTTTTCAACATACATTTTTTCACAAATCTTCAACAGTTTTGATCATAGATTCAAAAAATTGATTCTACGATCAAGCTCCACAATCTGGAACAGAAAGTAAATCAATGGTGTCTTTGGCCTCATTTCAAAACCTATACTCTGCTAAAAGAACACGAAAAGGCCAGAAAGAGAAAGCAACTGCTCAGGACAAGTCATTGTCTATTTTGTCCAGCCGCACCAGAATTGAATTATCATAACAAGTCAGACATTCTTTCTTTTATAAAAATCAAGCTCTGATATCACAGTTGTTAACCTCGGTGTCAGTCCATATCAAGAATCTTGTGGCCATACCAACCTTTTAAGTGATTGGAGCATCATGGTTAGTCATGTTTGATTCCCAGCAACTTTCCAGCTAGTTCCCAAGTAACAATTGCAGATGCATTAGCAGGAAATGCTCTCACTATTGTAGGACCCAAACCTGCGTAGCATCCCTTCAGACCAGCTCTCCTGTAAATCTACAAAAGTGACTGTATTAGCCTTTCTTTGTTGAAGACCTTTTTGAAAAGAAATTATAGAGACATTATCTGCCTGCCAGCCCCCCCCCCCTCTGTTTCTTTTATCTTATCCCACACAAGGAGATGTGGTTAAGGTATGGAGAGTTTATTCCACAAAAAGATTAATAAAGAAAATCAAGGTATAATACCGAGTTTAAAATCCGAAAAGGATTTCTACAGGAGCTTTTATCTCGATCAGTCTGGATAATAGTTTTTGCCACATCGAAAGGTAAAACGGCTGACCAGAACTGGAAAACATAGAAGGTAAAAAAGATAAATGTTGATGAGAAGCAAAATTGGAAACAGTTAGAAATGCAGGGCTGTTAAAATGCTTACAGCTACGCCAGCAAGACCACCAGTCACAATCCCAATTCCCATGTCAATCAAGTTGCTGTGATCAGATGAAGCATCTTTCAGCTTTAAATGCATATAATAACGAACATACTCATAGACACTGAAAAAGACTGCATTTCCTAAACTTTCTCTTAAGAAAGTTGTAGATCCTCCACGGAAAATGGCCGTAACCTGAAAGATATTCAATCAGCTAAAGAAAACATCTTAAGTTGCAGTAAGCCAAGGAGTTACTCACCCCTTCAGCTTTTACGGTTGTTAGGGCACAATCAAGAGGACTAGTGTATCTAGCCGACTTTGGGATCATCGAGTCAGTGCCTTGAACTTGCATCCTACACTGTGAAGCTAACTGTCACACACATAATCTGGACAACAACAGTGATCATAGGGGAAAATGCAGTGCAATATGTAACTCTCCAAATCACTTACCTTCACTAGCTCAGATGGACATAAAACAAAACTGATAATAGATCCACTAAAAGCTGCAGAAGGAATTATTATGTTGGGTTGTGGTCCACTGCTTTGTACCCCTCCCTTAGATGTTAGAAAAACAAAAGTTCATGTGCGATCATGGCATTATTAGTTCAACGAAATATATCAAAATATTGATAAAGCAAATAGTTTGTGGTTATTGCCATCGGAAGTAGCTTAACAGATTGGTGCCAAGTAGAATTAGCAAACAGATCATATAGTTTAATATGTCTTACAAACCTGCAGTAGCTGTTTTGTTTGGGAATAGATACCAAAAAGAAGAGAACTCTCAAAAGCCATCCCAACAAATGACGGTGTTGCTCCTCTGTAAAGTCCTTTAACCTGTAAACTTCAACTGCTAATCATTCTCGGTAAAGATCAAAAAGCAAAGAACCAGGAGCAAGACAGCAACATACGCATGGATATGTAGAGGCAAGGTTATCAACAATGTAATGATTATCAAGATTATTATCTACAAAATGATGCATCTAAAGCTATAATGTTGCATATTAACTGTATTGTCAAGCTCATCAACACTTACAACCATAATTTCTCTTGCATATGTACATCAACCGAGGGGTAGAAAACATACCAAAAGTAATTAAGAAAACTATCAGTAAGGCCTTAGATTCTCAAAGATCGGAGTATTGGCCTCAAATAGTTAATAGGATACTAATAAAGATCACAATTATGGAATATCCTTACAATTCACAACCCGTGGATATGAGATAACAAAGACAATCTTTTACTAAAATGAAAATACTCTTGCTACTGAGGGTTTATTCTTTATGCACATAATCAAACATTAAATATGAAGGCCTTACTAATCAGAATCGTAGCAAAGCAGGGCACAAAGAGAAGTGACCTAAAAGCCATTCTCAACTCAGGTTATGTTTGCAGCTAGTTGTGCTTCAGCTTAACTTTTGAAAGCACTACAAAAAATGTTTGATTAACCTACTTTTGTCAACTGATATTCACCAAATACCCATCCACCCACCTATGCCCAACAGCTAGTGTTGGCCCAAAAATAGCTGTAAATTACAACCCACAACACCTCAATCCCATACATGCCCTTAATAGACTTTGGAAATCTGATAGGTACAATGTTTTTATTCAACAAGAAATAAAGAAGGCAAGCAATC
Source organism: Melia azedarach (assembly GCA_028052125.1). Taxonomy (NCBI): domain Eukaryota; kingdom Viridiplantae; phylum Streptophyta; class Magnoliopsida; order Sapindales; family Meliaceae; genus Melia; species Melia azedarach. Next base: position 9,739,434 of record CM051406.1, read on the forward strand.
AACATACAAGGAAACAACAAATTTGGGAGTCCAAGAACACAAAGAGACTTGCAGAAATAGACTTATTAAATTGAATAAAAACTGTTTTATGAGGAGTTCCAGAAGAATCACTTAAACAGTCTAAAAATCAAATTCCATCAAGATAAGGGTTTGTCAATAACAAGGATATACTAAGACCCCCACCTCCACTCTATTCTTAAATTTAGTGAAAATTCTAGCGCAAACATAAGCAAAAATCCAACATTGATACAAGGGAGAAAATACCATAAAACTGTCACTTCATCTATCATAAATGCACACTTTGATGAGATAAAATAGAAAAACATACTCCTTCCATTTGTAGTATCCTTGAAGTGCAATGCAATCCATTCCTGTACTTCACCCCGTGGGCTTCGGTATTGTGCTTCTGCAACTTCACCTAATAAAGTACACCACACCCATATAAATAACAACCAATAGCAGCATCATTGAACTAAACGTATTGCAAATAGCAACACGTCACCAAGAAAATGCACAGTATTTGTAGCGAATGGATAATTATTCATTCTCAAAACAATCCGTTTAAAATTTGTAAGAAAAAACCAAAATTCTCAATTCTAGTTCCAAGGTCCAACATAATCACAGCATTGGAACTGCAAAATGAAACGAATGACATGTAAACTATCTGTGTTGTGGTGGTAAATAAAACACTTTTACCTTGACAGTGTCGAAGGGATGACCGATAAGAACAGTAGAAACACCAGCCGCCAAGCCAGCTAGATACTCCTTGTACCCGGAACTCTCTTTCATCTCGCTCCCTCTCTGGAGTTACTCCTTAGAACTCAATTCACAACTGTCCTTTCAATTTCTCTTAAAACTATATGCTGTCGAGAAAAGTTGAAATATTTTATGATGATGGAGATGGGTGGACACGACGGCCATGTGAGAGTGGGAACTGCTGATGATTCTCTGCAATATTTTTTTGAACTCCACAGCCAGCCGCTTTTATATATATATATGATTCTGGTACATGGATTGTTTTACAAATAAGCATTCTCTTGCACAATGAGCGATGGGCATGTTTTTAAAATTTTATATTTCTTAATATTATTCTTTTTTTTTTAAGTGTACTTATTAAACGTTTAATGTTTATTTAATAAAAAATATCATATTTGAAATTACCGTGCACGTGCATATGGTAAAAATAACTTAAAATTAAGCGGAGAGGTGAAATAAAAACAAGCCTAAGAGAAGGTTAATTAAAAATATGATTGTAATCATTGTGTGCTTGCTTAATTTTTAAGCATATTTATCAACACACTAGCATATATAGATAGGATAATAGTCATAGAAGTTCTAATAGTTTAGTTAATTAGTCATATAATTTTTAATAGTTTCAAAATTTATTTTAAAAGTTTTAGTGTCCATAAAAAAGTATATTTTTACAATAATACTTTAATTAATTATTATATTTAAGTTCTTCAAGTTTTTAAAAAATAAAATATATTTACTTAAATTTTTAATAATATAAAAATATCTTTAACTTTAAAAAAGATAAAAATATTCATAACTAATTATTTATGATAAAAAATAAATAATTTATTTCTATGTTATTATCTTAAACTATTAAAAAAATCAATTAATTATTTTTCTCTCAAAATTTGATGTAAATTTTTTTATAATATAATTATATATAAATTATGTATAATAATATTATCAAAATCTCTAAGTTTTTTAAAATATTAATTATGATAATTTTTATAATATAATATTTATTGTCATACATAGTTAAAATTTATAATGTACAATTTTTAATTTATTTGTAAAAATATTTATTATATAAATTTTTTATTAATTATAAAAGTTAAATACTCTATTTTAGAAATTTTAACAATATTAAATGATTTATTTTATCAAAATCTCTAAAATATACCATTTATTTTTTATAATTAATACTAAAAAAATCTTATAAATTTTTTTATAAATAAATTTAAAATTTTTATGTTATAACTACTTTTTTTATAATAAAGTGACAATAAATTTTAAAAATAATAATTAATGATTAAAATATTATTATAATTTTTAAATTTAAATATTAAAAAATAATATTATATTAAGTATTAAAAGATAAAAATAATAATTATAGTAATTCTATGTCTTTTAACAAATTTCAAAAAATAATACAAAAATAAAATTTTTATTTTTATTATAGATAATTAGTTATGAATTTTTTGATTTTTTTTAAGTTAAATGTGAATATATTTTATTTTTTAAAAACTTGAAGGATTTAAAGTATAATAATTAATGAAAATATTATTGTAAAAATATACTTTTTTATGGACAATAGAACTTTTAAAGTAAATTTTGAAACTACTAAAACTTATATAACTAATTGATTAAACCTTTAAGACCTAAATGATCATTACCCATATAGATATATATAGTTAATGGAACATAAAATCATGGCAACTGTAAACCATTATGGAACGAAAATGAAAGAATTCCGTGTCCATATAACGTCTACATCAACATCGCATTACAGTAATACCGAACAATTCAGTGCTGTTTAGTATACAGTGAATCTGTTACAGTTTTCTCAAACATGATAAAGCTACAAATTTCCATTCCCAGGAGGACATACTCTTCACAAGCATTCATTATTCTGCCATTCTGTGAAATGGAATCAGGCAGCTGAAGCTCCCCGTTAGATAGGGTTATGATACAACATTCCAATCTTATTTTTCTTATTTGGTACAAAGAGTAATGCCCCGTGATCATAACTTGCTGCGAAAAATATCCCCAGAATTCCTTTCTGCATTGCCAACTTGAGTTGAATGTTTTAGAATCTCTTGCCTTTGGGCTATAAATTTAGCAAACCGGGAACCTTTCCCGTCTTTGTTGTCTTCTACTAGAATCTGTGGCGGATGAGGTAAACCAGGGCCTGGCTTTTGAGATAGTGGTGGCATCAGTGCCCATACTTGCGCAAGGTCTTTGTTTGGTTGGTCAAGTTTATGATGTAGAAGAGAAATATTCTGCATATCTGTTCAACAAAGATAGATCAAATTTCACAATAAGCAGCAACAATATCATAAAACTCAGAACAAAACACGGAATTGCGTAACTCATTTCGTTCCATTATCAGTTTGAAACTAATTGTGTTTAAAACTTATTAAGTCTAGCATTTTGGTACTCTCTATCATCAACATAAATAAATATATTGCTCTAATAGGGTATTAAAGGTATGTTTAAGGTTCAGCTGCCATGGCTTTAAAGCCACAGCTGCTGTGAGAAAAAAGCTTTAAATGTTAAATATTTTTCAACAAAAAATGGGTGAGTCCATAAGTAGTTGGTGTTACCAAACACTTTTTTCAACTTTACTTTCAAAGTCAGGTGAAAGTCAGCAATTATCCAAAGGCATAAAAAGCCCTTACTTGGTTGGCCCTGCATAGGCTTAATTGAACAGAGCAAAGTTCTCTTTCTTGGTGTTTAATTCCCGGTTGTTACTACCCCATAAAATGATAAATTTGAGTAAGACCATCTCAGCATGAATGAAGTATCAAAGCAAGACTTAGCTTCCTAACCTCTTGCAAACTCGAAGATGGGCGCCAAAACCGCACATGGAATGCTGAAATTCAGATGTGGAATAACTTTTCCTCCTCCATGTCTTGCATTACTGCATCAAGAATATATATAATCATAAAATACAATTCGATCTGTAAGCACTGAAAAGCTTAGTTAACCAACAAAATGCATATTTTCAAAAATTTCTTCCCCAATGTCAACTATTTGTACTGGGAGAAAGCAATTCTCCAGTACCAACATAGGTTGCTATCATAGTTTTTATATGACATAATTAAAGTCATGCCAAATCTGTGAGCAAGAGCAACACAGCTTTCAGATTGAGAAATATGAAAGCTCATAGAAATTAGTTTGGCATCTCTCCAATAAACTTCAGATTGAGAATCACATTACCCCATATCACAATGAGGAAGAGTGCACCTGACACTTCAACTAATGCAAAAAGCAAGTTCCTAATATAAAACCATGCCCAGATGATAGTTTGAAAAGACAAAAGAAGAGGGAAAAAAAAAAGCAATCCTAATTCAAAACTTTCTTTAACTAGATGGACTACATAACTCATTTGCTGCACAACTTCATTTGAAGTACCTTGTGACAAGTCCAATCATATGACCATCCAGATTGACAACAGCACCACCACTACCACCTGGATGGACAGCAGCTGTTGTTTCAAGCATAGCTGGATGCCCAGAATCCCCTTGGAGAGTGGATTGACCAAAAGGGGGCAACTTTGCCTTGACTACTTTTGCCACCACTCCAGAGCTAACAGAAGGGTAAAGGCCTGCAAAATTGAAAGCACAAACAAATCTATATAAATTAAAGAAAATATTTAGTGTCTACCAAATTCTGATGATTGTTTATTCTTTAGAAAATACAAATTCAATAAAATAATGGTTTTCAGACTGAATATGATAAATTGCACTTAAAATTAAGGGTTTAGGATGTCATGTTACCATAAAAAAATTTATAGTTAGAAAATCTACAAAATTATGGGCTGAATAAAACAAACAGGTTTGCATATTAAGACTGTCAGAACCATGATATGTCCAAAGGGAGTACTTAAACCTGTTTCTAGGACACATACAGACCAAACATGACCTTATGAAGCTATTTCATTATTTCTTTTTTTTTTGAAAAGGAGTAAAAGTATCCTCCATTTACAAAGAAGAAGATAGCAATGGGATGTATCATTTCCGTGAGGCGTCCAAGCAACCAAAACAAAGATATAACAAAGTTAGTCCTTTACCACATCTTGGTCCAAATAGTCCATGTCCAATAACATAAGCAGTTGATCCTAAAGATGGGTTCACAAAATCGGCAACAATAGGGCAAAGCTGATCTGGTACACAGTCAAGCTGCAGGAGGGCAACATCCAAAGGTCCCTTGCAAATATACACTACTTTAGCATCACACCATATCCAACGGTCCATATGGTCTAAACGAACACGTATGTTTTTGTGGCCCTTGTAAAATGAACTCAACTTATATGCCCTACGCTCGTCTGCAGAAGAATCCACAATATTTGGTGCCTTCAGTGGCAAAATCTGACTCTTCTGGTATCCATCAACTCCAGTATGCCTGGAAGATGTAGAATCTTCGAGTGGAAAGGAAAATCTCATTGATTCTTTTCCATATTTCCAGCCATTTACAGTTGTTTTCCCAAATCTCCATGGTTCTAACAGGTGAGCATTCGTGAGTATCAGGCCTTGATCATTAAGCAGAACACCCGATGCCCATACACCATCGTCAACTGTAATAAGACAAACAGAAGCCACTGCATTCTGGACTGGTAGCGGAGAAGGGCAAAAAGAATCAGGATGCTCATGCTTAGCACAGCAGGGCCCATCTGAGATACGGCTGTTAAACAATAATGAGTTCCCTACAGCATTTAAGTTTCCCTTGTTAATATGGATCTCTTTTTCCGCATTTTGAGGCTCCTTCAGCAGCAAGTCACTGCAAGCAGTTGCAATGGCTTCCCATGGAATCATCAGCTGTTACCCAAGGCTACAGTTGTATATAATGCAGCAACTATGAGACAGTTAGGACAATAAATGAGAAATGGATCTTTGCAAATTACCTGAATCTCAGCACCACTGTTCTTTTGCCTCAATGGCCTGATCAAGATACCAATAAAATGTGCATGTTCACCAAAAAGCGGACCACCTTCCATTCCTGAAAGATTTAGCAAGACATAGGATGAAAACTCAGTGGCATCTAACCAAACACAGAAATTATGCATAACAGAGAAACTGCTGACCAGGAAGACACCGAATGTCAGCCATCAGCAACGATCTGGTAGCAGATCTAGGAGGATAGCAGTTTGCAACAGATCCCATAGATATACTGGTTCAGACAGCTGAAGTGTTAAAATTAACAAACTCAAAAGCATAACAGGGATAAGCAATAAAAGAGAAGGTTTCTGTTGTATATTTCAAGAGAAAGAGAGTTAACCATGGAATAGGTGCAAGCAAATCCATGCAATAAGAGTTTATCTTCCAATGTTCTAATCTCAATTTCTGAACTATTAATTACCCAATCAGTCAGTATTTCCACTAATTTGGCCACTGAACAAGAATAGACAACATAAAACCAGTTCCATCGGGACTTCTAAAATGCAGAACATCATTAATTTTTTCATCCTTGGTCAAACCTCAAACATTCCTAGGCCACAACAAAGTCTTAGAATATTAACGGCATGCTTCTGCCGCTCATCTGCAGTATTCTTTCAAGGTACCATCCCAGCCTCTCAGGCTTATCCTTAGACAATGAAACTGTTAGTTCTAAATCTCTAATTCTGGCAAAGGGGAAAAGATTGAAGACAATTTGAGATCACAATATTTTACAAATATGTTACTGAAAGAAGTGATTCATCTTGCTGATGTTTTCTTTGACACAAAAGTAATCAAGAAAGTTCTAACCATCCAGCCATATCAACACTATTGCTATTATGTCAATGACTCATATAATTGAAAAGGTAACCGCAACAACTAAGACGTCCTCCATATTGAACAAATAGAAGACTTAACACTAGTGCCATCCTTCTATTATCTTCCATTACAACGGTTAGTATACCATTGACTTTGTGAAATTTTGATGATTTTATCCTCTGCTTAATGAGAAGTGAATAAATTCAACTGTATTAGGAAATAAAAGGTTACAAAATGAAGATAGGGAAAAAGGGAGAACACCTTACAGTAATTTCAAATGCATAATCAAATCCAAATTTACAAAGAAAAAGTATTTCACAATGTGACTTGTCCAGAACTGAATAAGAAATTCAAAAATGAAATAACCTTGCAGTGAAGAAACCCTACCTGTTAAAGAAGTGCATGGGCGAGAGGACACCAAAAGGAGAACCCACAGCTAGAAGGAAATCTCCCCTCTTAATCAATGGGGATATGGTAATGCTTGGCAGATCCTGATTCATAATAACCTAGATGTTAACACCTACCTCAGGTCTGCAAGCAAATTATACCAGCAGAACAATACTGCAGAAAGGAAAGAGATGGTAATTGAAAACAAACTTACCTTTAAATAGAAGGAAACTCCAAGTATAGCGACCCTAGTAGTCAAGTTGGTCACAATACCTAGATTGCTTGATTCCTGTGTCATATGCCCATAGCTCTCCATGAAAGATTTGTTGCCACGCTCAATCTGAAGGGATTAATTTGGATTCAGCACCACATGATATGCAACATATATGTAACTTCAAAAGAGAACCCTTTCCTTTTCCAGCAATTTGCGAAGAAAATGCTACTTTGATGATAATTTTTCGAAGAAAAGTTTCTTCGCTGACAACGGATACATATTTAACTCTTGGAGTTGAATTGACACTGTACCATTTCAATAAATCTTTAGCTCTTTGAGTTGATTTACCACTCAATATTCTGATGCAGCTAGCTTAATCTAAGGCTTCAAATTAAAACAAACTAATATCTGAGATCCATCGATGACGAACTGATTCTTCTACTTGCCAGAAACTTGGGTTATAGTCAGAAAACAAAGTCCTCTTAAAATAAGTCAGTTTCTGCAAGTTATCAAATATAGAGATTTTGGTTTCTACATAAGCAGCAGAAAAAATAAAAAGGTCAGACATTTAGATGCTAGCAGCTCTTAACTTTAACTGAATCACTCAACAGTTTAAAATTCTGAAAAAATGGGGCATTGCTATCAGATACATCCCTACAGAATGCCAACTAGTATGAATCAAGTCGGATAGCTTATGGAAGAAACCCTATAGACCTTTATATTCATTCTTAAGATGGATTTATTGATCCTCTTGCAGAAATTTAATCTAGTGTACATAAATTTTAAAATCAAAAGAAACAGAAAAGTTGTATTCACACCAGAAACCCCAAAACTAACATAAGACAAGCACTTGAAAAGTAATTATAGAAAACCTCAAGCAATTCTAACCTGAGTCCGAACAACGTCAGAAATAGGCTGAGAACCATTATCATATGGGGCCAGGGACCAACCAACCTCCCATCCATGCTCCAGTGAGCCTGAAGAAGCTTCAATAAGTGATTGGAGAGCAAGGGAAGACACAGGGATGTCAACCTTCAGGAATTCACATATTGTCAAGTGCTATAAATTCAAAGAATAATAGTAAATTCAAAAGAAATCTTATTTTTCTCTGTCCAGAGGAAATTAATACAAGCATTAAATGTGATAACAACAAAGTTGATTTTAAGTATATCACAACTTATTGTAAAATATGTTAATAATGTAACATTTTGTCCATATAGTTTCATCATATCTCACATAGAAACTGGTCATTGCAGAAATTTGGAAGCATCACCAGAGATGATAGCACTGATCGCTGTTGAAAACCACAAAATTGCACAGCTTAAACTTCAAAAATATCATTTTCCTAATAGTTGATTCAATTTACTCTTAAGCCTGACCATGGTGATGAATATTCACCTAAAATTACTGGTTATCATATTGACTAACCACACAATATCAAAGAAACATAAAGGAAATGGAAATTCAGTTCAAGCCAGAATTAAAGTGGCTGCTGTTATAGCTTTCTCACTGATACTAAGCATGGAACAAGCTAATACTAGCTTTTAAGGCTCTTTACATCCATTGTAAACCAAACATTAAATATTTAAACACATACCAACATAATAACTTGTGCAGTGATCCATCCAGGAGATCCTTTATCTGAATCTTCCTGTTCTTTCTGCAACCTCAATTTCTCCTATAAATTAAAATACACTGACACATTATATCCAACCCGAAAAAATTCAGTTCCACAAAATAATCATCTCCACCAAATAAACTTTGTGTCATCTTATACCTCTACCATAATATCAATCTGAGCCCCAGAAATCAACTCGGGCTGGCCCTGCAACAAACAAAAGAAAGCACGTACGACTATTCTTAAAAAACCAAAACTCCACAGCAGAATACAGCAAGCACACGTTAAATACAACTAACAAGCAATAGCTTCTACCTCGCTAGTGTTCTTCTCTCTGTGTTGAAGTGACAAAAACGGCTCAACAACAGAAGCAACAGTCACAACCAAGCCATTAACGCCCCAATTACGCTCAGCAACCTCAGCATCAAAAATATTACAAGGCAATAACATCCCAGAAGCTGAAAGAGTCGTCTTACCGGAACTAAATTTTCCCAGGAAGAGAAAACCATATAAAGACATAAATAACTTGTTGAAAAGACGTATATACATACATAAACTAATCAGAACAGAAGAAAAAACTAACTTGTATTGATGAAAAGCGTGTCTTCGCATCTTCAGACCTTTGGGGTCCTAAAAGATAAAATAAGAATAAAATCATAATTCAGGGAACAGTTGCAAACAAAAAGAGGGAGAGAGAAAAACATGTAAACTATGTAAGCGACTTACAGGGCCTTGGACTCTGACCAAGACGCCGAAATTCCGCGAAAAATCGGCCATTTCGGCGAAACCCATACGGATTTGTTTGTTGTTTCGAGGTTTTTGGTTGCAGTGAGCTATTAAACGTAGAACAGAAATCAAATGGACTTTATAACTACATGACATTTGCATCCAATATCCCTTTAATGTGCTAGATTACGTCAATGTGCCAGCATTGCTTTTATTACATGGATATCCTTAAATCCATTGGAAGTTACGAGATTACCCACGTAATGTATGGGGTCTTACAGTACCATTGTGTGGTCCCAAGTAGTGCACAGGGGCGAAGACGTCATTATTATTTACCATCAATGCAAACAAAATTACTTCTGTTAGAACAGTGGATGGAGAACGAGTGAACGAGGAGACGGAGCCGTAGGGTGATATATGCTATGCTTTGATTTTGAAGGCCAATGGTAGATATAGAGTTATTAAATGGCTTGTTTACGACGGAATAAAAGAGCTGTTTGATAAATAGAAAAGTCTAAAATCAAATCTGTAATAATGTAACATCATAAAATAGAACAATCTATATGGTGTAACAACATAAAATAGGACAATCTAATCAAGGGAGAATTTGAACATTTTGTTTTAAATAATTTATTACAATAAAAAGAAAAAAGTAAAAATCATACTGCAACAAACCATTTATTTAACTGTTTTATTTAAATAAGATCATCCCCTTCACTGTTTTATTTAACTGTCTAATACAATACAATACAGTACAATCCATTTATTCTATTATTTCAACACTGTCTAATACAGACATGCCGTTTAACTTCTAATAATACATGCGTTGGCGGCAAATATCAAATCCATTGACCACCAACCAAGCACTCACGAGCTATTAAACTTGTCGTTTTGTCTCTTAAAAAAAGTAAATAACATTAAGCTCTACTGTAATTTGGTTAAATATTAATTAAAATCTCTTTTCTTCTGTAGGCTATTTCCTTCGAGTCAAATGGATTAGTCTTCTTTGTCATGTTTCTCTTCACCGCTTTTCAAGAACCGCATGAACCAATAAGCAGAAGATTTTGGGTGGCGAGCAAGGCCATTCTTGTAATCAACATAAACCAAACCAAAGCGTTTGGTATAACCTTGTGCCCACTCAAAGTTGTCCAATAAAGACCATGCAAAGTAACCCCTCACATCTGCTCCATCCCTGCGCAAGCAAAAGTAATTAACAAATTTCAAATTCTTCATACACATACCTACAACAGGTAAAACTAAGAATTGTTCGGTATTGGGACATCCCGAATTGTTTAACCAACAATTCTGTCATTTGAATTATGGTCTGTGCTTTTTAACAAACTTCGGGTACTCACACCCGAGAATTTCTAATCTATATATTATTATGCAGGAATGTCCTGTTAGCTTAGCAAAAAGGTTTTCCAAGGGGCCACAGTCATGAGATTCATCATCAGCCAGTTACAACAATAGTATGATATAACCAGTCATCAATATTTGCATAATTAATGACATACAATTAATTACAAACTACTATTTATGGAAAGAACCTTGAAAATTATGATATAGACAGTAGAAAGTGACTCACTTGATTGTCTGAGCAACTGCAGATAGGTATCCCTTAAAATACCTCACTCTCAATTTGTCATCTAGCATCTCAACAAGCGGGGTATTCTCATTCTCTTCATCATCCATACCTTAAAAATGGAGGACAATGAGCACTCAGAGAAAATGAAAAGCCAATACACCAGACAATGCAATAAATAACTTTTCTGTCCAATACAATTTTATATTTCCAACCTAAATTACCCATTCTTTAGCAGAACCAGAAATATTAAATATTTAAGCGGTAGCTTCACTAGCTAATCAGATCTTCACTGAACTATTTCCTTCATCATATCCACAATATTAATTTTTTATAACTATTTTTGTACATTTGCATAGGCTTGATAGCAAAACTGAAATTGTAAACATTATCATTCCCATGGAATCGTTTATTCACATACCATTCTCAGTGACATAAATTGCAGGATTATTGTATGTTTTAGCTATATAATTAAGAACCTTCCGAATTCCCCAAGGAACAACATAAAGCCATTCTGATGCTGCCTGCATGTATAAAATCTTTTAGCACACTGGAAACCACCTATATAAGATCTGTATGAGCACAGAAAGTAAAAGACGTTTTTGCGCATGTGTGCATATCAGAGAGAGAGTTAAAATTTGTACCTTCTCACCAATTACCTCACCTCCTTCCCAGTTGACTGATAAGAAGAAAGAGCATTAGTAAGAATTTAAATCTGCAATAAAAATTTGATAATAAAAAGTGGTAATAATACCGATTCTCTCCATCTCTTGTGCTTTATAGAAATTTCCTTCCTCGGGGCTATTTGTTGCATAAGCAATAAACCTTGAAGTATAGTGATTTAGGCCAACAAAGTTCAGAGAGCTCCTAACCAATTCCTTTTCTTCCTTTGTGAACTTGGGAAGCCGATCTCCCAAACTTTTGCGCATAATTTCAGGATAGTCTCCATAATATATTGGATGCAAGTACCTATACCAAAAATCAAATGAAAGGGGTACGACAATAATAAAGCAGTCATTTTCTATATTTATACAAACCATTCTACCCATCACTGAAAAAACTGCACCTGCTTCCAGTGGGTGAGAGCTAGCACCAACAGCTGCCATGCACTACCTGAGTGTGATTTGCAAATAAGAAACAAATGCTAGCCCAAAGTCACAAACCAATTTATGTAACCCACATAATTTTTCATTATCTTCATCAACTATTTCTTCCATCAGAAGGGTTCAGTCAGGAGTTTTGCTTCTGATGTTTCCCTTGGCATAGTGCCGCAACACAGTTGCAATGAATACTAAAACATATAATCAGTGGTGTTTCAGCTATCTAGAAGTTCCTGGATAATTAGTGTGAATATAGTGTAAAATACATGCAGCATTATTAATCACACTCATAATGTCAGAGTCTACAGTTTTTCATTGTTTAAGACCTCAAAGACATTCCAGGCATACCAATGCTTAGCAGCAAATTGAAAAGGTTAGTTAGAGAAGTAAACTTCCCAGCCTTGAGTTCTCTTTTGTTCAGCATCTCTCCTCTACATGGACCAGTGAACTACACATCCAATGATTAATGACACAATCCTAGACTAGAGACGGAGGAAATATGGAACCATCACTTCTGCATGCAACTGAAAAATTAGATGATCATAGTTTAGATTAAACTTTTGTGCACATTAATCTAGTTGAACAGGAGCATGACCTTGCATGAATGCAAGAGAGAACCAAAGACGAAAGCATTTTCCTATAACCATATTCTATGAATGAATTAAAATAACTCCAGATCTTTTATCCAATTTATATTTCACATATTCTATGCAAGAATAAGCAAAATACATCACATTAGATAGAGAAAAAAGAAAACAATCACTTGCTCAAACAAAAAATTGCAATTGATATGAAAAAGAAGCGATGAAATGGCAATTTAAAGGATCAGACTTTGCAAACTATATGCTTTTGTGGGTGCATCAAATAATCCAAATAACAGCAAAAAATAACATTGAGTATGAGGCACTACCATCCAAGCTGAAAATCAAGGCGCCTAGCAGCTGCAGATTTATCTTCAGTTTTATCTGAATTAGCCTCTGCCCATTCACAATCTAGCACCAAGCCTATGTTTCCACCTTGCTTATCCTAGAAAAGTAATTAATACAACAGAATGTCATTAGTCTACTTTTAAAGATAGTAGAAAGTTATTAGTTTCCCAGAAAATTCTAACAAAAACTTATTGATGTTTATAAAATAAAAACTGTAACAAAATAGAACAAAAATACGCCAAATAAATTATCTCAAAAATCAACAAAAGAAAACCAAATAAAGTATCTAAAATACACTACATCAATTGCATGCATGCATAGATAACTTATAATATATATCTAGTGAACATAGGGATGTATTAGAGCAAAGCCAATGAATAGTCAACAGTTAGAATAGTTGGTTTGGCAGCCTCGTTAACTATCATGCACTATAGTGAAGATAAGGTAACTTGGCCAGTACTGAATTAAGCAATCCTATCTCAAATAGTTACAGTTGTAACCTGCATGTAGATCAGTGATCATCAAGGATTGGCTATTTGTTTAATCACATCGGAAATGAAGGGGTAGCACTGGTTTTCCTGACATGTAACCTACTTTTGAGATTACGTACAGCCTTTCCAGTCATAACTATTCCAGTCATAACTACTTCATTATTTAAATGTAAAAAGAGAAGAAACAAGAAAAAGAAAATTATAGTCACACTAGTTATAGCAACAAAAAAGACTGACCATTATGAAAAGTTGAAGGTCAAGGTAAGGGTTAGAGAGAGAAGTGATCCATTATCTATAATGACTATTAAATTACTGAACCCTTTGTATAGTGGATCCTCGCTCTAATTCTCTTCTTTCTCTAAAGAGAAGTAAATTTTCTTTAATAACAAAATAGGAGAAGAAGTACAGAACTCCATATGCATGCAGATAAGGTAAACAACCATCAACTCTTGTACATCTAATGAGTTCTTTAATAGGAAAAAAGCACAAACTTGGCTAGAGACCTAAAGAATTAAGAATCCAAGATGAAAATGGAAGGCATGTCTCCAAAGAGAGCTTGGATAATTTAAGAGGTAACCAGATTCTAATGGGCTGCCCAAACTTCCCAAGAGCACAATGGCATTGGATTCGTTGCCTTCAACAATGAAATTTATACATAATATCACCAACTTCTTCAACCAAAAACAAAGTCTATGATGAAGAAATACATTTTTACCACCAACCATATCCATACTTTGTCAAGATTTTGAAACTGTCAATGTTGACCAACAAAATAAATAAAGGTATAGATTCGGCATCTTTGTTGAAAGCATTTGAATAAAGAAGGTACCACTAGCAATGAGGGATGGAATTGCACAAAGCACAAGCATTTAAGAACTTCCAAAACAAGGAAGACCAGTGGAATCATTGAAGAGACAGATGCAGATACACATAATGAAGCTGCCACCAGCAAATGGATCCCATACCTTGAAAGATATCAAAAACTTATATCTTCTTCCTATACATCCAGGCACACAAGTGGAGACTAACAGAGAAATTCTAAGATAACTTGCTCCTACCTGCCCCAACACCACAGAGAGTTTTATCCTGAAAATAGAGATAACTCTACTAAGGACCTAAATCCAGAAACTAGATTTATGACTACTTAATAGAGATGAGGAAGAGTCATCCAAAACAATGTATAGTTCACCATAAGATAGTGTCTACATTGAACTTTAACTGCATAACTTAGAAGAGGCATCATAATGATAATGAACCTGTTGTTGTACTCCACCTATCCTATTTGAAAATGACCTTTTGATACAAGAAGATAACCAGAATGCCAAGATCATGGCATAAGGTCTCTCAATATTCAATTCAATCTTCACAGAAGTCAAAATCCATATCTTAATACCAGAGAATAAGAACACACACACACACATGTATATATTACAGGATGATGTGGTTAAGAGCTCAACTCCCTACCTAGAAACTTAAATTCTTGTAATTTTGTGGATACTCAACATGATACAAAGCCAGTCGTCCAACCGGTCTGGTGTTCAAATACATCCATTGTACTAATTGAATTTAAAAAAGTTACATTTATCTGTTTGTTGTCTTTTGTGCTTAAGATTACAATCCACATGCCTTCTACATAAAGGGGTGTATTAGAGCTCAACACTATTATTGGACTCATTAGGTCAAGTGACTAAAACAATATGAAAAGCAATTAATGAGAGAAAGAATATAAAGCAACAGTAGCAGTAGAAGTTGATTGCAACATTTGATACACTTGGCAAAGAACAGTGGAAAGACTATAATCATTATTGACATACAATAAATGACACATCAATTGACTAGTTGTGTGAACAAATTATATTGTATTAAAGAGGCAATAGAAAACTGGAAGCAGAAACCTAGCAATTGAAAGATTGACTAACCTTAGATCGTATAAAATGCTCCAGTTCTTTTAATGTTTTAACAATGTATTAAGTGAATGCATTGTGATATTCTACATAATCATGGACAAAATGCAACACAACAAAAAACCAAGTCATGAAAACACTTATCTTCATATACCTTGTACTTGCTCTGGTATATCGAAAAAGCTGCAGCATGGGCCAAGATCTGGTGGTGAGCAACCAGATATGGCTCTGTTATTGAATTTTGAGATCGTCCAGGAGCAAATATCCCAGTATCATACCCATTAACAGCAGTTTGCAGGGGCTCATTAATTGTAATCCAGTTCTTCACTCTATCACCGAAACTTGCAAAGCAAGTATCTGCATAAATTTCAAAATATTTTCTGGAGGTTTCCCAGACATAGAAGCCACAAGGATCATTAATGTACACCAAGAAATGGGTTTTCAAGAAGATTTTTAAGATCTATAAATCTTCTAACAGACCGAACAGATTAAAATAAATTATCAGGGAAATTTTCCTTGATAAAAAAATTGAGATATATAGCCATTGATTACACAGTACTGTAAATTATTGTATGCTACTCAGGCCTCTACACCAAATGCCGTAAAAGAAATTGGTTACAAATCTCATGATCTTTCTACAATACTTTTCAGCTAACCGTAATAAAAAAAAAAAGAATGAACAAAAGATTCATTTTCAATATAAGACGAACAATTGAAATAAAGAATGAGCATATTATTTAATATCAAAATGTTTGAAATGGCAAAAAATTGATTGCATAATACTTACACTATTTCCTTGTTTAACCACCCACCCATTGACTCGTGAAGATGCAAAGGAAGATCCCAATGGTACAATGTTACATAAGGCTGAATACCTGCAACAACCAATTTGCTTAACATGTATAACTGGTGCAACTGGAAGGAAATCAAATTGCTTCATACCTTTTTCCAGGAGAGTATCAATGATATTACTGTAGAAACTGATCCCTTCTTCATTCACTTTGGCTCCCAAACCATCTAGAAGCACAGAGAAAAGAAGGCTTTATCAGAAATAAATAAATAAATAATCAAATTGACTAGAATGCAGGAACAGCAGATTGACTTGACTCAAATGATGAATGGGTAGCACAGAGTTCAGACTTGCTTAATATCAACTAAACTTTATTAGCAACCAGCTTGTTGAGTCGGTCCTATATTTCTAGAACTCCAAATAAATATATAATGCAAGTAAATTTGTCATGTCAAACTAGCCAGTTCAGCTGCAATCCTATCTTGTCATGACTGAGAAAGTGTTAGTAGTCAGTTGAAAGAGGCAATCATTGAATGCAAGCTTTCTCCTTCAGGAGTAGCTAAGATATTTTCAACTACTAGCCATGTAGAGGACAAAATTTCGAAATCACACTCATCAGTATAAGGGCATACCAGGGAAGATGCGAGACCATGATATGGAAAACCTATAAGCATCAAATCCCAACTTCGCTATGAGATCAATATCTTCCTGCATATCAGCGATTTAGTTTAGAAACTAATATCTGACAGTTAAAAACAGATGATAGCAAGTGTGTACATCAATTCATATTAAAATTTAAACTCCATATAAACATATGGTCATATATAATTTATAAAATTATATAATTCAACTTATTATTTGATTAGGTCAATACCTTCCTCTAAAGATGTACTTCAAATCTAAAATCCAACAGTTGAGAACAATAATAACAAAGAAGAACATCTGATATAATCAATAATTATCCAAGCTAAATATCTTTCAGCTTCAAAAGATATGTCTCCACTACAAGTTTGGAATTAAAGGCCCACTTTTCAATAGTTTCAGTACATAAATGGTCTGGCTTTTCAAAAAGGGTCAGCACAAGAGTCTATCATGAAAATACTTAATTATCAAGTGAAATACAACGAATTATTCTTGGAAAGAATCAGGATCGTTAATAAAATAAAACAACCATTTTTGCCCACAGCTTCCTCACTATCTAAAAGACCCAGGCAATAGAAGCATTAACAGATTTAGCAATTTGCAGCAATAAACATTAGTACTGACCTTGTATCGATGATAATGATCCACAGCCACATCTCCATTGCTTCTGTCAATAATTTTTCCTGACAAAATGAAAAGGTAAATTAAATTGAGCACAGTCATATTTGACCAAATTGATTGGAGTGAATGGATAATTATGCCAAAAGCTCGTATTACATTCAACTTTTATAACCAAGCTCAACGTTAGATATGACTACTTTGATTGAAGCAAAATGGATTAATTATACCAAAAGCTTGAATAATATTTAAAAAGTACAGAGGGATAAAAATAACGAAAGAAAAATTGCAAACCTTCCATGTGTGAAAAAGCATCCCATATACTAGCACCCCTATTACCATCCTTGGAGGCTCCTTCAATCTGTAAATAATGAACAAGAAGCAAAAGTTTGAACTAGTGAATTTTCCATTATTTATAGAAATTTTTTTTGCGAACTTAATAATATTGTCCGGAAAAAAAAATGAAAAACAAAAAACGCAAGTTGGAGTTATTATGTTTTATGGGGTGGGTCCTATGGTCAATCCTCGCTCACATCAGTATAATTTGTATAAAAGAAAAAAAAAAGTATATTCCTCACACGTTGACCCTATTTCCGGTTTAAACCTCCATAAACATTAATATATCTTAAAAGAAGTATATTCCTCACACATTGACCCCAATTCCAGTTTAAACCTCCATAAACATTAACATAGGTTGTTCGTTTTCTTCGATTATACTATTCGCGGATAGTACCATCAACATCATGCATGTCTCTACCAAATCGGCTGCTTGATAGATCAAAGAGAATAGTAAACAACAATCAGCAGTGTGGCTGGTTTTCACCAATACATATAGAAGTTTAAAAATGGAAATCAAACAACAAGTTTATTTGTTTGAGAAAAAAAGATGTTCGTTGACGCACAAATTTAAGAAACAATACAGAAATAAATAAATAAATGAAGCAGATCACAATTTTTGAGAAGAGAGGAGAGGAGAAGAAAGAAACCTGATAAGCAGAAGTGGCGACTCCAAATACAAAGTTAGGAGGAAAATCATTTCGAGATATATTCCATTCTTTTTCTTGGTTTTCCTTCAAAACATCCTCCTTCTTCACCATTGTTTTATCTATCTAGAAAATTTACTTGTTTATTTTTCTGATCATATACTCTCTCAAAAACAGTTCAGCTTCTGTTGAGAGCATATGGCTATGGGGGTGGGCACCACCGGTTAGATCCAACCCTGAACCGAAGCAAAGCTGTCGATTGGGTTTGGACGTCGTTAAAGTAAATCAATCCAATTCAAATCCAACACTTGTCGGTTTAGATTCAGTTATTGGAAGGTGGAAACACAGTTTGATACGTCCAATTTCAATTTATTGAACAAATCTGTAAAAGCCTACGCATATGCACCGATCTGTGGTCCTTTCTACCCACACTTCCACATCTCTATGCTACCCTTTTTTTTTTTTATGGTTTTCAATGGTTGGTACAATATCTATATCTATCCTTTCCAGACCTTGTTGGTTGAGAACGTGTTACTTTTGTTAGTTGAGAACTTGTTATTTTTGTTCGACTAATTAAGTTGGATTTAATAAAATAAAAGTTTATATAATTTTCTAAAAAACTGATGTGAACAAATTTTACGCTTCATCTTTTCCATTTTAAAATGTTATATTTTTTTTGTTTTGCCATCCGGCTCATAACAAGTCCATCTGCTTCATTGAGATTTGAGAGAGGGAGATAATTTTTTAGGTGCGTCTTACTAAACTCATAGTAAAATTAACTGTAATATACGTGATAATATTTTAAGTATTTTAGAAATGTTCTCGTATAGTGTACCTATGTTGTACCATTTCTAACTCGAAGTGGGAATTTTTTTTATTTCATAATATATTTTAAATTAATTCAAATCCAACCCATTTAATAATTATCTCAATGATTAAAAATTAAATTCAACCTATTTATTAAACAAGTTAACTATTTAATAATTGTGTCACTATTTAACTTATTTTATTATATACTTTAATATACATTTCAAATATTTATAATATTATTTAACTATTTAATTTATTTTAAATAATATTAAATATTTTTAAAATAAAATAAATATATTAAATTATAAATGAGTTAGTATTAAACGATCATTTAAATAGTTAATCGTGTTATAAACGAGTTTATATATTAAAATCGTAAAATTCAAACTCAAATTTAATTATTAATCGTATAGTATCATTATAATTTATTTTCTTAATATTTTATTTTAAATTAATTTAAATTTACTAATTTTGTGTTGTGTCAGTGTTTGAGTCGACATATGGTGCTAAAATTCGCAAGCCTGGTAATTATTTGTTAACCGAAAACAAAAATTGTCAATGACCCAATTACCTTGATGCCAAGCTGGACCAGTAAAATTATTAGGGCCGATCCACTCCGATTTCAATTGGGCCAGTGGACAAGATCCACTTCTATTATTTGTTTATTCTAACTAAGTTTTTTTTTTAAAAAAAAGGGCAAAAACTTCTGGTAGACGGTTGGATCCTGATAGATAATGCATGGCGTGGCAAATTTGCAACTGGCAAATGTCAAATCCATTGACCATCAGGAACTCACGTACTTTTAACCTTAAACTCGGCGTTTTGCCTGTGTAGATAGAAATCGGCTCGGCTCTCGTGTAATTTGATTAACTATTTATTAAATCTCCTCTTTCCGTTTTCTTTTTTATTTTTATCGCGTTTGATATCATTTGACCTCGATGAAAGCGCATGCGTTTCATTTTTTTTTCGTTCGTATTTCTGATTTAAATGTCGCGTTTTATTTTGACTCAACTTTTAAAAAAAAATTAGATACGAATTTTCAATTAATATTAATTAATTTAATTAGTGAGACTTTTTACAATTATATAATAGTCAAGATTTAAAGTTTAAATGAGCCCGTATTAAGATAAGACATTATTTAAGTTTTAATTATATGATATTTAAAATAAAAAAAATACTATTAACTTTAATTTTTATATGTAAAATATTTTTATTCATTATAATTTGTTTATGAAATTGTATCTAGTTATATAGATTTTTTTTCTAATTTTAAATAAAAAATTAATACACAAAAAAATTATCAATTTATTAATATATTTGATTTAATATTTTTTTCATTTTTTAAACATATTTTGTTACAAGAGTCAAATGAACTAATAATAAATAGACTACAAAATTCATGCTCCTTTTAAAAGATAAAAATTATGATAAACTAATAATAGTAATTAATTGGAATAATTACAAAAGAGTAAGAGAAAAGCATCTTAAAATATTTTTTTTTTTAACTAACTAGGAAATTAACTAAATTTAAACAATAAACACAAGCCATGTAGATGTTAAATTGAAAGTACAATAATACCCATGGCATCTACACGTGTTAACTAATTAAAATCCACGGCTGTAAAGTATTCCTTCTAAGAGTACCATAATACCCACATAACGGACACGTGTTGAGAAATGATACGCCGTACCAACTACATTATAAAAATCACTGTCGTAATATATCAAAGAATGCAGTTATACAAAATAAATAAATACAAATTCGGTAAGACTGATTACCACGAGCCTCAAGCCTCTGCGCATCCGCCTCTTTCTCTCTCTTTCTCTAATTTCTCTAACACTGAAGACGGGTCAAGAAAATATTCTCTTCGCTTCTCTTCTCACCACCTTCATTTTAATCCTTTCTCTCTGCTTCACTAGCGAAAAGCTACTGTATCGATTGTTTTATTTTTTTCTCTGTTTGGTTGAATAACAGACGGTAAAGTGTAAGCAATGCCAGCACAGAAGCGGTCTTATGATAACGCGAGTAATACTACTCCGACAGCAGAGGTGGAGGCCGTTGACGATGATGATACTGTGCAACGGGAGCAGAGTAATAATCATGGACAGAAAACTCAAGATTCTTCTGCTCCTCCTGCTGTTGACGTGGACGGTAACGGTACGTATTTTGTGATTATTATTATTTTTTCTGGAGCGAAAGCGGAAAACCTTTGCGTGATTGTTATCAGTTTGTATGTGCTGTTTGTGTGCATTTCGCTTTCGGGTTTTGATTGTTGTTTTCGGTTTTTTTTTCTTTGCAGAATCTGATCGAAGCCGTTCCTCTGGTAACGGAGAGAAAGACGAGTATGTTTGTTGGTCTGTTCTTAGTTTTGCTCGTCATAATGTCTGATTCTGCGATCTGCATGCCTTGTGTTTCGTGCTACTGTTTGTTTCTTTGCATTTGCGGCCACGTTGGAGAGGCTGTGATATGGGTTTTCTGGGCTATCATTTCAGTGCCTATTTCTCCATTTCTTTTGTTGCAAATGGGTGTGCTCGTGTTCATCGAAACTGAGCGGACTTTAGTGTTTAGCTTGATTGCGTGTGCTTGCTTCCAAAGTTGATTATGTGATTAGTTGTACGGTTGTAGCTTAAAATGCGAATTATGTGGCTAACTTTGCATGGGGTGGCTTACTAGGAGTCTCTTGATAGTGCGATCACTGGGTTGCATATGAGGTGTGGGATTCGGGTTTCCTTCTGTCTTTGAAGTTTCTTGTAGTTCAATTCAAGCACAATTATGGATGGAGGAGATGATTTACATAGTAGCTTAAGCAAATTGTGTTTATATTTAGCCAATCAAGACCACGATTAATGGGCCAGTGCGTATGCTTGTGTGTTTTAAGATCTACTGGAATGCCATCACGGTGATCTTTTTCTTAGTCTTGAAAAGCCCCAGTTAACTTTAGAAGCAATACAGTTTGACTTCGATACATAATCTGACTATGTGGAGGAGTTTAATGATATGAATTTCTCTGGTGCTCTATTGTTTTTGCCCAAAGTTGTTAGCATGTCAATCACTTGAGATGCAACATCAATTGAAATAATACTAATCGGCATTTTCCCTCTTTGCATGTGAGCCATAATCTGGCTTGAAACAGGATTTTGAAGTCAACTGATAATTTTTATGCAGTAATTAAGCTGGTTTGTAGAGTCACAGTTTTCCTCCAAACTGCAGTTCCTTCTGAATTCACACTTCAATTATATTTCAGAAAGCATATCCTTTTAAAACTGGAATTTTGGTCACCAAGCTGTTATTGCAGGTCCACATGCATAAATCTAGTATTATTTTTTGTAAACCACTTCTTTCTACATAGACATGACTACTAAATGCCATGCAGTGAGTTGAGGAGAATGTCGATATATAATCAATTGGAATATTTTCACTAACTACTGTCCTTGACATGGATGTAAGATTTTATGTTAGGTAATATTTATGTATAAGGATATTTCAGAATAGTCAGACTTAGGATATCTGTTGGTATTCCTCGATGCATCATCATAGTTGTATAACATAGTCATTTTTGCCAGAATTCTTTTTTTGCGTCTGCGCATGCACATGCAAAGTGTTGAATGAGGTCAAATTAGTACATATTGCTGAAGGAACAAGGTCTGACTCCTTATATTGTGTTTCCTGAAAGCTTCAAATATTAGATATTCAACTGACATATAGGTTGTAAGGATAACATTCCTTGTCTAATTCCTCGTTCAAACAGTTGTTGCTTCCCTTGTCTCTTTGACAGACATTTTGTTCTTACATTGAAAGGTTTTGACATGTTTAAGACAGTACTACTTTCATATTAGATACTAAGAATTAAATCAAAGTACTTTAGAATTTTTATTGCTTCTTTTTTTTTTGGGGCTGTGGAGGAGGTGATGTGGTGGGGAGGGGAGGAGGGTTAATTGAAGGTTGAAAGTATGCTTCTTTGCAGATCGTGTGTTTTATAAAGTCAGTCAATCTGTGAATATTGTCTAATTCATGCATCTCCTAACAAGTTCGGGACATATTGTGAACAAAAGGAGAAGAGAAAATTATATTGGTAAACATATATGTCAATTACTGGTGTGGTGATATAACATTTTTGTGTTGGTATACGTCTGCAGATTTGTCATAGTAAAATTGGCTGATATTCGCAAGGAAGTACAGTGTCCAATCTGTCTGGGTAAGGTTTTGGGATACTTTGTTAAATATGTTTACTTCTGGATACCAGTAAATTATATATATGCACCAAGCATCATATTTTGCTATATATTCTACAAAACATATGACAATTGGGATGCTGTCCTATGCTTCTTTTTGGGTAAGCATGTGTTTTGTACTTGTTATATGTTGCCCAGGAATGCTATTCAGTAGTTCTGGGATGCACCATAAATGTTTATTAATCACAAAGGCGAGAATTTCTACCCGAGTATTGAATCATTGTGATGAATTTCCTGTAATGCTATGCTTCTATGTTTTCAACCTTTTTGTTGCATACTAGTACAGAGAAACATGCTAATAGTGTGGCACAACTCTTAAGCTGAGACATACAATGTGAATCTGTTGCATTTGGAGGCTTGTATTAAGTGAAAAGATTCATATATTTCAATTGTTTGAGCAATTTATGAGGCATAAGCATTAATTGCCAGATATGTGTCTCCCTGGTGGCATTACCGTGTTAATGAAAAACTATGTAAACTCCAAATTCAATTTGCTTAGGTTTACCTTTTATAAAGGAAGCAGGTGTTATTTCCAGCAAGCTAAGTAGATGGTTAACTGAAACAAGAAGACACCCCAATATTAATCTTACTTTGGTAATCAAGAAGTTTGTTGGTCTTTCAAAAGCATGAGGTTTGTAGAGATTCTCTAATATAAATCCAAGTTATTGATTTTTATGCTATTAATAAAGTTGTCATTGGATATAATATAGAGCCACGACTTAGCAAATACATGCAATCTTCAGAGTTGCAGATGGGTTTAACCATAGTTTGGTAACTCTTTTGATACTATGGGCACAGGACAAGTTCATGGTTTCCTCACAATCTCTGAATTACTGTACATACTTTGCTATTCTGCACAACTCTTAATTGGTTATCTTGCTAATATGTTGAGGCATTAGGTGTCTCCATAACTGCACAATTTGAGATTCAAAGGATTCCACAATGTTTATGATGTTAAGTGTGAGGGTGTTGTAGGAACTTTCAGAGTAAATGTCATAAATTTTCCAGTTCCATATCACATTTGCATTAACTCTACTCCTTTTGCCTTTTTCCTCACTAAACAAAATTTTAAGATACTGCTACAACTAAACCATTGGTAGGTCGACTTGGGAGGTGGCTCTGAGGTTTTGGTAAAACTACTTCTGGATTGTATGTGCTGACATGCCTGTGATGCATGAATCATGATGAAATGGCTACCTATCTTCTTGTCAAAACCACCACAGGATTGCCACTTAACTGGAGATTCCATCCTTACAACTTTATGTACTGAAATATTTCAATATAATAATTGATCAGATGACTCCCTACATACTCAACGGAAACTCACACATGAGCAACTTATTTAGTTGCTGAATGATCTGAACATCTTTAGCAATATTATGTCTACATATACATGACTGCTGATTACTTTTGTGATGGAAGTGCATGCTAAGTGCTTTAAAGAGTTTTTTAATCATAAATAACACAGCTTTTTTGCTAATTAAGTGTTGATGCATGAGCATGAATTTGCAGAAAAATTACTGATTTCCATTTTGTTTGTATAGGGATCATTCGTAAAACAAGAACAGTGATGGAATGTCTGCATCGCTTCTGCAGGGAATGCATTGACAAAGCTATGCGACTGGGGTATGTTTAAAGTGTCTCTTTTCTATTTAATCCTTTCTCAAAACATTTGGTTCAACTTTCCTTGTCCAATATCTGTTTGGGGTGATCTTACCAAGTTCACTTCAGAAATATTAACTGTAAGTCTAAGGACCCTTTTTTTTTTCTTGAAAATGTTAATGAAAGCTCACTGCAGGAACAATGAGTGTCCAGCTTGCCGCACGCATTGCGCCAGTCGTCGCTCTTTGAGAGATGATTTAAACTATGATGCCCTAATTGCAGCTTTGTATCCAGATATTGACAAGTATGAGGAAGAGGTATAATGTAGTTTATTTAGTACATCTTGAATTGGAATCTGAGCTTTTGTTAATTGACAGTAAAGTATTCATCTGTTCACCTGGTTTAGGAATTGGCTTTCCAAGAAGAGGAGGCAGCTCGTAATAAGCAGGTGATATATTACAAGTTTGCTTATTAGTTTTTGCCTACAAAACACCAAATCGTTCTCTCTCTCTCTCTCTCTCTCTCTCTCTCTCTCTCTCTCTCTCTCTCTCTCTCAATTTACTTTTCTTCCTTTGGATCTTCTTATAAACTCCGTGAACACATTCATTTTATCTGTTTGTGCGTGTACTTTCTTTTTGCTTGGCTCCTGTCTTGTCTCATGTGCCATGGGATAATACAGAGCAGCAATCATTTTCTGAAAGAAAGCAAAACCAGATTAAATTGTAAAATAATTTATTTGTTTTCATGAATCGATGGCATCCACCATTTACTTTTGAACTTTCAGAACAGTAAAACCTTGATAATAATGCTTGCCTTCATCATATATGTATATCGCTAGTTTATCTAAGTGTCTATAATTTCTCTCTGCACATGGCTTTATTGAAATTATCATGTCTAGAAAGTAACCAAATCTTGACCATTGGGATTATTCAAACAGATCCAAGCTTCCATTGCGCAAACTTTCCAGCGACAAACAGAAGCTCTTGGCAGAAAACGGACAACCAAAAGTTCATCAGCTTCATTTATGAGGAGGTCACATGGTCGCTATAATACGTTGAGGGGGAGGAGAAACTATAGAACAACTGAACTTCAGGGATCTGATGACAATGACGATGCAAATGGGGATGCAGGCAAGGATTCATCTTCTGCAGATGAACGCTCAACAGAAGTCAGACCCAAAAGACATAAGAGATGGACTGGGCCTCGGTTTTCTCAGCCTTCTTCTGCAGCTGCTAGTACTGATGGAGGTGGTGATGAAAATGACAATGAAGTAAATAGAGAATCCATGGGTGCATCTGCTGGCCTCATTGGGCCTTCAGAACGGCTTGCCTGGGGCAAAGGTGGCATTCGATCTCATACACGACATGGCAGTGTGAGTAGTAGCAATGGTAAGCATGCCCGGAACAGCCGCCTCTCTAAATTGGTCGATTATCTCCGAAACCTAGAGGAAAAGGATGACCAGGTAAGGTCAACATTTTGGTGATGATAGTACAAGTGATCTGATGAGAAATCATGAATCTCCTATGTGGTTCCAAAATGATCCAAAACTTTGACCTCACTGACTCCAAACTAACCTTTTTCATCAATGCATATGTAGTTCACAAGCTTCTTTATGACTGCCAAGTTCATGAGATGATCATATTTTTCTTAGAATCTTACCTCTTAAGCTCCTCTGTGATAGGATCAATGATCATTCATTTTAATTTCAGTTGGATATCCACCTCAAGCTTGTTTCTTTTGATGAACAAAGAATCCCAAGTTTGCAGCAGCCGTACCTCTGCTGCAGGCCTACATTGTCTGTTAGTCACCTACGCCAGGTGATTCTTCTTTTATCCTTTAGTCCTTTTTTCATTACATAACATCTGGTTACAATTTGAAATCTTTGGTCCTCATCACTGGGATTCGTTTTAACTGCCTGTTTTATGCAGTATGTTGCTCTGCAGACTGCATTGCAAGCCAATGAAATTGAAATATACTTGGTAAAAGAGTTTCATTCCAAACTCAACATTCAAACCTCCTTTAACTCTCCATTGATAGATCCATGCAAAGATAAGCTGCAAGTCTTAAATGAACAAGAAACTTTGTCAGGACTTCAAGCACAAAATTTCAGCCAAGGCTACCTGGTGAGACATATTTTCCCAAAATTAACATGAACATTCATGCCCGCATCTCAACTTACATCAAAGCATCACAACATATACTTTTAAAGCTCATTCTTGCTCATTGTTTCACACTGCAGCTTCTGGCATACCAGAAAATTTTGCCGAACTGAGAAGGATGATGACTTAAACCGGCTTCATTGCGTTTTTACAGAGGGAAAGTATATATAAGCATACTTGAACAGGGATTCACAGGTAGGTATTAATTCGTATGGCTTCCATGCTCTACAAGATATTGTTCTATACAGTAGGAGGAAAGTACACGTAGAATGAGCATTTTTAGAAGTAGGAAAATAGTAGTCATTACAGTGACCTGTTGTAGCTGTTGTGAACAGACAAATCTTTATTCAGCGTTGTGATTAAAATTGTTTTATCATATAATGTGTGCTTAAAATTAATTAATTGTGCCCATGAAGAAGTGAACTGATGGAGTCTGAGACGCTCGTTAATCTAGGATAACTCCATCTTATCTGTGGGGATCCCATGTAATTTTGTAGTTGGCTCAGATATCACTTTTGACAAACAAATATAGCGCATTTGACACTTAATATTATTATATTATTTTTGTTCACACTTATATAATTAATCATACAATATGATATTTAATTTTGATGACATTATCGAATTATAATCTATTATTCTTTGACTGGATTCGTGAGCATATATGAAATCAATCGAAAGCATTGGTGGATGGAATGTCAAATAGTGGGCCAATACATATGGAATTGGCTTGTAAAAACAAAAAACAACCGAAGAGTGACCCCATGAGTCGCCTTGTTGGCACCAAGGCACTCAATCAATAACATAATAATTTCATCATAACATGTCCGTGCTATGTACGCTCGTCGCGATTATTAAATTTTATTACAAGTTCCCATCGCCATCTCATCCACCTAACCGGCTGCCGCTAAATGATCCATCGTCGATAACATAGAGGTCGCATTCTTGGATTGCGAAGTTTTATCAATTTTAGTTGACAAAAATTTCAATAATTCATTGCATGGCGATTACAGAATTAATTACACAAAAAGCAAACTCATTTATTTAATAATAAAGGTTGCAGTGCAGCTCAGCACTACCGTCCACGTGCACGGTAATCTTCGGCTTACAAAAACCACCCTCGCTAAAACACGTCCCAAACCACCACAGCTTAACATTCTCACATTACAGAAGTTGAGTCGGCCCTTTCAAAACCTAGATAGGAATGACACGTCATAAAAAACCACTAGAACGACAAGACGCGCTGTCGACATTTAAAACAAACGACGCCTATTTACATGCAACTCATTTGGTGAGTTGGCAACCCAAACGCACTCAATGATGAGGCTTCATCCTAGTCTCCCCACTGTAAAGCCTGCAATCACATAAGATTTAGATCAAAACCCTGATGACAGATCGGGACCGTCCAGCACATGATCATGATTAAATTGCATCATCATCATCATCATCATCATCATCATCTTAGAAAATAAACAAATCCAACGGTTTGATTATAAATCTAGTGAATAAGCTACAGTATGATTGTATTCAATTATTACTCCATTTCATTACATATACAACATGATCCATTGGGTGAAGTTGCATGGATGCACAAGACGAGTGAATTGGAGTAATTACTGACGAGATAGATCTATTTCAACGCGCCCATGAGACAGATAGCCACGTTTTCCTCCCTCCTCCTGGCCTTTGTTTGGTTGCTGGGAAAACGTTAGAACAGAAAATAGACAAAAAATAAATAAATATATATTTGAGTCGAGGTTCTTCGGCGTACGTTTTATCATCTATGCTGTATTATTATTTTTCATTTTCCAAATGAATCACTTATGAACAGAAACACATGATAATAACTCAAATCTTTCATATATAGTTTATATTTAAATTTCTGTACTCGATCCCCCTATTTCCTCGGCAACCAAATATAATAATAGTATTTCCAACCGAAGTATGATCACAAAAATGCGTAGATGACATGCATGCTAGCTGCAAGTGGAGTATACCGTATACATACCAGTCATAAACAGTGGGTGAGTTGGGATGAACGGGCTTGTCAAAGACTTCAGCACCAATACCCCTGGTGGCAAGGTTGCTACCCGGGTGGAATACGCTCCTCCAGACGTTGTCCTTACGCGCCGACACCGGAGTAGTCGGTGTCACAGGAGTCGACGGTGTCGCTGGACTAGCTGGAATCGACAGAGACCTCTGGAACTTGCTAGATTCTCCTTCTCCGTCTACACCTTAAAAACACAAAATCCCATAAATATATAAACAAATTATGTAATTACAAAATCCCAAAAACAGTATCATACATGTAAACCAAAATACCTTTGACGTTCAAAGGTGTGGTAGTGATCTTCCTAAGCTTGCCGAGGCCACGATCGGGCTGAGGCCCGGCCACGACATCATCCCAAAGCTTCTCCAGCAGCATCCTGATTCGCTTCTTTTCTGAATCTCTAGCTTCTTATTCAGTGAGCCATTTGTTTATATAGAAAGTTGGTAAGCAAATATCTATAATTGAATTTTCCAGAGAACAATTTTCTACTTCCGATATAGTCTATTTTTGTCTTAGAGTGCCAAATAATCATACGTGTCCATAAATGTCGTAGTGGAATTAGGGGATTATTGAGTGGAAAATGAACAGTGAGATGGATAAGGATAAAATTGAAGACTCGGTAAGGCGGGGCCCGAGAAATAATATCTAATCTACTCCGGATCTAGAGAGAGAAAGTAGTGGGATGCTTTACAAGTGTACAGTCGATATGAATTTGTTTGCGCTGAGAAACGATGTTGGTGGGGTCCATGGACATGGAGGCATGGGCCTTGATATTGACATGTGGAGCCCAGTGCCTGGATCACGGGATTGTGATTTCCTTGGTGGGTGATTTTGAACAGTGTAAATATCATTTACGGGGAATTTTCACATACCTCCCCTGAGGTTTGGTGAAATAACACATAGAGGGAAGGTATGACGTAATTCACACATACCTCCCCTCTCATTTAATAAAAATTTACTTTTCCTTCTCTTAACATCCAATTTTTGTTAAAAAGTCAATTTTACCCTCAATTTATGTCATAATTAGAAACTACAAATGTGAATATCATGTCTATAAAAATGTTAAAAAATGGAGCAAAAGAAAATGTTGCTATGCGTAAAAAAGTTTATGTCAATTTGTAATTTATTTATTTATTTATTTATCTTTTTTTTAAGCTGCTGTGTGTGTGCATGATTAAGGTCAATTATAATTTTTTTTTTTTGTTATCACATTGACATTCTGTTATTTTTGCAGGATGAGGAGAATAGACAAAATTATGATGATTGGTGTTTTTAGTACTAGTTGATTTGTTGTAGGACAATTGTAAAAATTAGGATTAGTGGCTGTGTTTTGGGAGCTAAATTGGCATTATTATGAAAATTTTAGGAGAAATATTGGTTTTGTACAGAACATTATTTGTATATGTACAAGATAACTTGTGTGTATATATAATGAAATGAAAGGAAAAAGTAGCTTTATAATTGCATTTTCTTTTACTCCATTTTTTAACATTTTTATAGACATGATATTCACATTTGTAGTTTCTAATTATGACATAAATTGAGGGTAAAATTGACTTTTTAACAAAAATTAGATGTTAAGAGAAAGAAAAGTAAATTTCCATTAAATGAGAGGGGAGGTATGTGTGAATTACGTCATACCTTCCCTCTATGTGTTATTTCACCAAACCTTAGGGGAGGTATGTGAAAATTCCCCTATCATTTACTAATGACCGAATAATTATTTAATACAAATTTAATAATGCATGTTGCTGTTACCATCTTTGTCGCAATGCTTGGAAGATTCTGGACTCGGTTTAGGACCATTCTATTCTTATACGATGACCCAGGTTCAAAATTAATTTTGCTTATTTGATGCGTCAAGGCCTATTAGTATTATCCTTTTTATAATCTTTGGATGTCAAAAAAAAAAAAAATTAATTAATTAATTACCCAGTTACTAGTGTTATAAACTAAGCAAGATATCAAACCATCTTAGGTTGTGGTAAATTTAATAAGATGAAGACGAAGTTATCCTTGAAGGTGACATTGTCTTGGTGCATGTCTTTCTCCAAACTTTGAACCTATCCCAGAATGATGAAAGGAAATGATTCTTTATGACTTGAAAAATAGGTTACAATGGGAAAAAGGCTGTGATCAGAACTACCTACCGGAATCCAATAACGCCACGAGCTCCTTTCTCAGAAACTAAAAACAATATGACTTATAGAAGTGAAGTTCGGTTCTATATTTACTTAATTGTGATTGTGCCTGTAGTCACGTATGGGTGGAAAGTAAAAATTAAGGATAACAATTGGGATAAACTAATTATATTTAAGTTAATACGAACACAATTTGTTTAATATTCGTTTGATATAAATATTTTTTTTATTATTCATATTAATTTTTTTAAATTTAAATACAATTAATTTATTTAGATTCGATTTGTTTAGACACAATTATTTGTTTATTCGTTTAAAATAAGATTATTCGTTTATTAGTTTAAATACGATTCTTTTAAGACGTGATTACATTGTAATAAAAATTATAAAAATAAACTAATTTATTATTTCAATCATACTCTATCTATTTAAATTTTTAATAATTAATTGAATTTTTTTAACTTAAAACAAGACATATATATATATATATAAAATAAGGCAATACTTTCATTAACAAAAATTTTAAGCTAAAATTATCACATTTAATACCACAATATAAAAAGTATAGTTTTAAAAACAATTCTTACGGTATAACTTTAAATACATAATTTTTAAATAATTACTTCAATACAACTTTGAAAATAATTGCATCAAGTAAAGACCTCTTTATTTAATTTGAAGTAATTTACTGCAAAAAAAAATTACAAAATTAAAACAAATAAGAATTAAAATATATGGTAATTAAAAATAAAAGTCTAATCAATATTTGAAGTTAATAAAATACTTACAAAAAATAAGAATAAAATTAAAAATTTTATTCCTTCTTACAAATATATTTGTCACTTGAAACTACAAAAATACAACTAACTTTATTTATAATAAGAATAAATTAAGAATTTTCATGCTAACCAAAGTATATAAATATTTTTTATTTACCGCTAATACTAAATATTAAAAATATCAGAAATAGTATCACAACTACTAATATGAAAATAACAGTATAGTAAAAATATAATTGAGCAATATTATCCTTACACTCCATTAGTTATTTTGATACTCTGCAGTATAACTGAATCGCATGGTTAGATTTTTTTCATGATTTTACAAATTAAAAGAAATGAAAATAAAAATAAAATTGACAGGACTCGCCCCGATGCCTCTCATAAGTTCAGGACAAATCCTGTTAAGTACATGTACATGCTACCTGTCATTTCTCATAAACATTATGTAGAAAAACTCATGGATAAGAAAAATTGCCTTATGCCTTCATCATTAACATACATTGAGGCTCCATGTCTCGTCACACATATATACATATTCACATACATCCATGACATGTTCAAAATGTTTCATGCAGCATGCGTAAAGTGATATCAACCTCATTTATAAAATTATACCCTACACAAATCTTGTGTGACCTGGGGAGAAATGAGAAAAATAGGGAAAAAAATGAACTTACGACTCAGTGAGTGGACATAGTTTTTAAAGAAAATACATTTTCATACAACTACTGTAAGACTTACTAAAATCATACATAAATTGAGCATCACTTATTATACTAAGAATGCATAACATTACAAACAGATTATATGGCACCCAAAGTACTCAGGGGATAACATGCTTGGTGGGATCTCAACGCCCAAGCTAGGAAAAATCATACTCAACCCAGCGGGCTCGTATCATCGCCCGGGAGCTTACATTCATATAGATATATTTTCATAAGTCTCAAGGACCTTACTACATAATATTAGGGGATGGTTACACTTGGGGTGCTTCAACAAACATAAACAA
The DNA here is from genome assembly GCA_028052125.1 of Melia azedarach. Taxonomy (NCBI): domain Eukaryota; kingdom Viridiplantae; phylum Streptophyta; class Magnoliopsida; order Sapindales; family Meliaceae; genus Melia; species Melia azedarach. The sequence continues at coordinate 9,772,689 of CM051406.1, forward strand.
TATTCAAACAGAAAACATTCACTTTCAGACAATCACTAGACATCACGCATAAATTAAATATCATATAACATACAACACAATCTAATTCATCAGTAAACAAATCAATCGTGATATATTAAATATTTAAATATAATATAAATTCATAATGTTTTAAAAATATATCCACTCACAGTTCAATTGCTCAATCCTTGAAAATTTCAGTGTCCTTTAAGTTTTTTACCGCCACACTGCTCTCTAAAAATATATAATTCAATAGTTTACCGTTAAAACTAATTCAAATCTTGATACATATCACAAATACAATAATAAAACTGCTTCAATTTCATAAATACATCATCAACAAAGTTTCTGAATATTAATTCAACTTCTCAATACTTTTTTTTTTACGAATGATTTCCGTTTATTTTTTCTTTTTCTTTTCTTTTCTTCTCTTCCTCACAAATTCAATTTGCTTCTGTCCTGTTCTGTTTGATTTCCTTTCATACCCTTTGCAAAACTTAAATATGTATATATATATGCATCGTTTACTGCTTCATCGCTTTAATTATTATATATTATATATATATATATATTATATTATTATTATTTATTTATTTATTTTCTTTGACACCTAAGTAACTTAGGTGTCTAAAAAATGATGAAGATGGAAAAGATTTTTGAGTAACTAGTGCACAAAATTCAAATGACAAAGTAATGTTGTCAATAATTTCTTGAAATCAATTGACAAGCATTTGAGCTATGAAAGTAAAATCAAATTATAGAGAACATTAGCATGCATATACATCTTGTCATGACACAATGATAATTAACAATACTTACAAATTGGAAATCTCAATTTTTCTTTTCAATAATATTCAATAGAAGTGATATGTTGATATATGTGAACAATGTTAATGTATTATATGACGATAAAATTAACATTAATTTATTATCTAATATAAGAATGTACTGGTGAACTATTCAAACTACAATAATACTCATATATTATATGCTGTAATATGCAAATTCTTCTTCCATAATTTTCGATCTATTAATTATATACACAACTTAATTAATTAATTTTAGGAAATTAAATAATAGAAACTAGTTGCTCAAAATAATGGAAACTAGTTCCATAATTTAAAATCGAATATTTGTTTAAATAAATCATTTTTCATTCAGGTCTATACCCAGTTTGATTTATTAATTATACTTTATAGAACTTAAATTTAATTACGAGGTGATTCATTAAAACTAGCCACACATTATAATTTTTTGAACTTCAATCAGCATTCAATTTCAAAATTTAGGCTATTTCTAAATTTTTTCCTACTTTATTTCAGTAATGAACTACATTAACATATAAAAAGAAAGAATAATTAAAAAAAAAACTTAGCAACTCAGTTGATTTCTGACGGCCTAGTGATAGTTGTGTTATTGTGTCGTTAACTGATTTTGGAGAGAAGTAGGCTGCTGGCAGTGAAAATGAAATAAGGTTAGTTATTTAGGATTATATATATGATATAGCTGGTTCTATAGAAAATGATGACGTTTTCTATTTTTAGTAAAGGACGTCGTTTTTAAATATATTTTTTAAATTTTATTAAAATATATTCGTTTAAAACATAATTATTCGTTTATTTGCTTAAGACACGATTATTCGTTTATTTACTTAAAACATAATTATTCGTTTATTCGCTTAATTAATCATGTCATAAACGAATAATCGTGTATTGCATGTCAAACATGGATACGATACGAATAATAATCGTGTTGATACGAATACGATATGATTATTATTTATGTAAAATTTTTTAAATTCGAATCCGTTTAATGACATCGAATTCGTATCGAATAATTATGTCATATCCCAAATTACAACCCCTAGTAAAAATGAACTGCAATAGCAAGAGAAAAGGGTTATGTGTTTAACTTCATTTAGTTGAATCTATTTATTTTAAATAATTAAACATTTTTTTAAAAAAATTATCAAAATTTTAAAAAATATACATTTAACAAGTAATTTTTTTTAATAAATTAAAAAAAACAAACAATTCAAATTCAAACATTTAAGTATATTAAAAATTCAGTAAAAAAGAATAAACGTTGCCTAAGTTTCCGTCCAAAAGACGAGTAAAGTTGGATGCTGGCGTCCAAAGTATGCAGCAGACTTTTGATAGGTACATGGCCCAAACCCTCCAAAAAATTTGGGCAGATCTCTGACTATCTGGCCCAGCTCCTCGTCCATAGTACAAGCCCAACGTTCACCGTTTTCGAGAACTGAGATGGGGAAACATTCGACAGATCCTGTTACCAGAAGGGCTTGAAGGATAATCCTTCCCATCATTCAATATTTCACTAGTTCGAAGGGCATTTTCCTTTTTAAATCGTGGATAATCAACTCTCCTAAAACTACTCCATTTGCAACTTCCCGAACAAGTTTCCAAATTGTATGCAATTTCAGATAATCAAATTTCTATGTTCGTAATGGCTTTTACATACCAATTTCTCCATTTTCTTTGTCAATACAACAAAGAGGTTTCTCTTCTCCTTCCGTATAAACTCGGCGAAGTTCATATATGAATATGAGACAGAAAATAGTTATCAAATTAATCATTTGTTAAAACCGAACAGCCAGCCTACAAAAGATTCCTAGTATGAAATTTGCTCCGGCATATCACGCGGGGTCACGATAAACAATGACACGGTATTAGGAGACAATACCAACTGTACCGACTCACCACTCGCAGCAGTTTACTAGTCCTTATTTGAGAGGAAAATAAACATACAAGTCTTGTTTGTATCAGCCGCTTCAACAATGTTTGGAAGTATGCTTGAGCAAACAGATTTGGCCGAAAGGTCTTGTGCACAACGTTGCATCATTGGGCGATCATGATTTGTTTAACAGTAGTTATAGTCATCAGGTTCATTATTTTACTTTACCTACATTGTTAAATCCCCATGCAAAATGTTGCATATGCTGATCGAGACATGATTGAAAGATAATTTTACGAGAAAACAAACAGAATATTACCCAAAAACAAAAACAAAAAAAAAGATCCACAAACTCACCAGTATATAAACTCTGGAAACTGGCAAACAAATTCTGCAACAGCATCAATGGGAACCCTCTGCAGAAACAGGATTTCTTCAATGGATGCTATAGCCGAAAATAAATCGACTGATTCACTCTCATTTGCTGACCTTGTATGTATTAAAGATCAGCAATCCAACCCCCTTCCTACTAGACAACTTAACAAACAAGACCCAGAATTTGAGTTTAGTCCAGCTACCCCAAAATCAACTACTCACAATTTGAACACAAATTCCCCAACTGATGTGTTAATGTCCAACAGTCAGCTCCAACGACATGCACTCTTATCTCAATCGGAGCACTCTGAAAGCAAAAACCAACCGACAGCAGAATCACATAATCCTCATTGCGTGAAAGGTTCACAAAAAGGAAATCACAAAGTGAGAAACCAAGCAAAGAAGGAGAGCACTGCAAAAGGTTCATGGTTTGGAAGAAAATTGTTTCAATCATTTGTCTCGCCCTGCAGGGAGTGCCATGCACGCCAGCCAGCTGCAAAAGCACATACCATGCCACAAGAAAATGCCAAGTAGCATTAACTTTCAGGCTTTGCTTTCCAGTCTTTCATATCAAGATTAAATTACTTACAATTTGTGTTGTCAGCTTTAGGTATCATAGGGACACTTCAATTAATCCTTAGTCATCATAGTTAGCTCAATTGAATGGAACTCACATCCATTTTTCTTTACTCAAGTTCAATTAGTTTAGCATAAAAGAAAGAGAATTAGAAACTCACTTCGTGGCTACAGACTTTCTCCATCTTAACATGGCACTTCACATCCATTCACTAAAAACACATGCGTGCTGTTACTTGCACGTACACACTTAAAATTAGACTCTACCAAGAATCAACTCAGGTTAGAGGACCCTAGCCATTTGGTCATAGTATTCTCTCTTTCTCTCTCTCTCTCCAAAATCCATGAGGTTCTGAAACATGGATACATTTAGCTATTAGCTTCTCTTACCTCTTGAGTTTTGTAGGTCATCTGGTTAAGCTATCCCAAAAATTTTATGGGATTGCAATTTATCTGATCTTACAGGTTTATTCATCCAATGTTAATTTGATCTCAAAGTTATACGGTACAATTTCTTGTAATTTATTTTAAATGACAAATAAATTTTCATGTTTAAACATCTCCTATGGTAGTGTTATAGAAATTTGAATGTTGAACAACAAATAACTGCCTAGGGTAAAATAATTCCTAACTTTTCAAATTAAGATCAAAATCTGCCCAAATTGTACAAGCTTTATGTAATATGAGCAAGATCTGGGGACAACATACTATCAGTGCCAGAGCCACCTTGGAGTGAGCCGGTGAGGTTTATGAAAAATATCTGCAGAAACACCACCCCCTGTCCTCTAAACACTATTTTATACATATCAGCACTTTCAAGTGAAATTTTATGTCCTCTCTCTTCCAAACAAATTTGTAAAAGGTGGGAAAAATATTGATAATTTATTTATCGCGAATGAGTAGACGTAGTTAAACTCAGGCCCATATAATACTGTTTTACAGGAAAAAATTTAGTCGACATAATCTCATTCCAAGGGACATCCCTTTTATATTCTTGCCCTTTTATGGCGTACAACATAAATATAAAAAAGATACATTACTTGTAATATCTGTTCAATTTTCTTTGTCTAAATTACCTTTCTCATATTAACATACCTAATTTGCCGGTCTTCCCACTGCTTGAATCTTCTACACTTAAGATAAATCCAGGCTAAGAAAGTAAAGTCTTTTCTTGACTGAAAAATGAAAAGCAACTGAGATTTTTCATTAAAACAGTTAAACATCTTTTCAGCGACTTTTCAATTCATGTATGAATACGGCATTTACAATTCTATTCAATTTGTTGACAAAAGTTACATTTTAGAAAATTATTTAAATTATAAAACCTCTGACATCTTTTGGGCTCCTACATTTGAGATAACACAAACAAAGAAGCAGACATGTCTAACAATCAATGAAGCACCTTAGATTTTTCATTTAAACAGTTCAAAGGAAATTTTTATACTTAAAAAAGTATAAGCCAAAGTTCATTGACTGTATATCAAATAATTACCAGCTTATGAACAATTTAGCCAGCCTAAACTATAGTTGCAAACCACATAAAGATACTACAAGTTGGAGGACACAACGTTATTCTCAAAAGCATGTATAAAATAAGCACTGACAACTAGCAAGTGATGTCAACTATTTCATAAGGAAATGAGATGAAGTACCTTAGTACGCGAAAAATCTCCACAAACTGACAGTCACAATGATGGAGAAACGTAATGCAAATATCATCTGTAAACTAAGGAAACCACAACCATATATCATGACATATCGTATATGGTGAATGATAATGAAATAGCTTTTGAAAGCATGTGAATGTCTAAGTTTCCACTCAAGATGGTTCCAAATATTTGAGCCCCTGCTGGCTTCTAGACCGCAAGTTTAGAAGTTCTGGCAACTAAGTTCTATTTGCAAAACTAGTTCTAACAAATCACGAGTTCATATCCAAAGTCATTCTGGAAATCCTCAATGCCAATGGATGAATAGCACAATACAAGACCAAACTGATCTGTTTTGCATCCATTTCAGTTCAACAAGGAATCATAGAAATGCAAAAAAAATCAGAGTGACCCAAGAAAGGGTATAAAACACAAACTAATCAGATAAAGATACTACACACCTTTGTCAGTAATTTTCCCCATCACTTATGGATCAAATATTTTACGCTGTTATGCCAGAGTAACTACTGAAACTAAAGCAGGTATTTATATAATTTTTCCAATAAATCAAGTAAAATGAAACATGAAGAGTCCATAAAGGAAAACAGTAACCAAAACCTCAATTTTTAACAAGTTAATTTAGCCTCAAACAAACTGCCCACAGTTTCAATAGTTATTAGAATGTGTAAGAAACTATACAAAGGATAAAAATACCCGGCCTAGCATCTCAAGATTTTCCATACTTATCAACATATCCCTGCAAGTAAAAGAACCAACTGTCAAAAACAGAGAATAAATTACACCCAAAATCTAATATCTAAGTCTATCCTAGCACAAATTATTGCTACACCCAGGACACCCACCTCAACAAGCTTTGCAATTTTTGGTTGGGATAAAGAAAGATATTGCATAATTGATTCCATGGTGGCTGGAATTTGGTGGGGCTGTAAGGTGCTAAGAACCTTGTCAACTGCTTTTTTAACTATTGTATTATGTGCATCCTTGCTGAGACGACCCTCACGCCAAGTTGGTTTCAACAATTCTTTAACGAAATCTACAAGACCAGCGCGGAAATATTTTGCCGTTTTTGATTCTTTTCGCACATCCCCATCTGTCTTATGTTCAAGATCCATTACATTTTTCTGTCTTAACCTATCTACTTTCAACTCCTTATCAGGTCTAGACCCATCATTTTGACATCTACTATCACAATCTGTATTAAGTTTCTTCGAAATATCTTCCACACAAGTGAAAACTGAGGGATCATCTTCTTTGGGCACGGTGCTGATTCGCGCATCAACAATAGATGTTCCTACTCCCTCTTCCCTGTCTGAATATGAATCTTTTCTGGGAGTGTGGCAATTCTTGTCCAACACATTCTCATTGAATCTCCCATGAGAAGATACAGAACTTTTATCACCATTGCATTCCGCGGCCATTGTCTTAGATAACATTGAGTCACCATTTAGTCGCTGATCTGACGTGTTTAGTGTGGAAACCCCTACACTAGAGAAAGCAAATTTAAGAGACACGTTGCCCATGGTCGGTGAGTCAACGCTATCATGAAGAGGGTCACATTGACTTCGTGGAGACGATATACTTGTAGGAGTAATAAAGAAAGATGGTCGAAAAGGAACAGATGTTTCCCAATCATTTGATGATAATTTTGCTTTATAATCAGCAGAGACCCCAGTTTTCTCTAGTTCAGACACAGAAAACGAGGAAGTGGTTCTCAGAAACAAAGACAACCTAGAATTACGGGATTCTCTATCACTGTCCAACAGCTTTTGAGCATCAAGAGGACTAGCATTCAAAGAAGAAGAATAAAAAGGCAACAATGATCCTGTCCAGGCTGTGATATGGTGAGATGAAAAACTGCTAGTGGTTCGATCAGCAGTACCTAAGCTTGAATTCAGAGAATGGCTAAAAAACGGTGAGGAAAAATCATTACGCATGCATTTACTTCTAATCAAAGGCTGCTCTTCCAGACTGCTTGGATAAGAAGAGGGATTCCCACTGTGGTAATTGCTTGACAGTATTGCTGAACCACTTGAAGAAGATCTATACTCAGGAAGCAAATTGTTCTTAAATATAGGAGAACTACCTCTATGTGCCATTGAAGCACTGTTTCCATAATCATCAGCAGGCCAATTTTTTCTTAAACTCTCTCTTCCAACTTCCTTATACGATAAGATAGATCCCATATCATCTCTGAATGAAGCCAACTGCTGGGAGGAAGGGGAATTGTCCAAAGATGTATTTTCTTTTTGAAGGAATGAGGGTCTATGGTTTTCTTGAGGCAACCTATTGCTTTCTTCCAGTTCCTGAAGTGGCGGTTCTCTTTCTGAAGATAAATAAGAAGAAAAAGAAACATTGTTTCTAACTGACAAGGCCAATGGATCAGGAAAACAGGGCATTTTTGATCTCTCAGTCTCATTTCTTAAACCTGATAAAAGAACGGATGCTAATTAGAAACACCATGTAGAGAAGGTTCTCAAAGATCACATAAGAAAAACATATTAAATACCTTCATCGAACTGAACCTCTGTTTTCACAGTCGCAGCAGCTAAATCCTCCTCAAGGAGTTGGGTAGTGTTACTCAGATCATCTTTCACATGAAGAAACCTACATGAATTCCCTTTGATGCACCAACCTTTAATATAGAAGTCACAGATAACTGCAGGATGTTTGTTTCCATCATTTATCTCAGCACCAGGGGACAAACATCTAGTCCTTATCATGGGAGAGGAAAATTTGGAATAGCTAATTGTTAGTAGGAGCCGGTTTAAGGATTATTTTCGAAAATTCAGAAAGGTTATCTCTGAAAAGAAGATAATAAGAAGCAAAAGGTAACAGTTCCCATTTTTTGACACTAATAAGAAGACAGCAAATCAATATCAACACACCTTGATGCCATTCTCCATTTATCATCTCCTGGATGCATGTCCATTGGCTTCATTTCTTCCTCAGAAGTCCCTTCATCAAGTCGACCTCTTATCCAGATGCCTCCAGTCACATTTTTTCTAGTAACACTAGATGGACTGCTGGTCTCAGAATCCACAATCCCAGTGTTACAAAGATGAACATCACCACCAGTATGCAGTTCATTTTGTTCTTCATGGGTTTGCACTTGTGGAAAGGCTCCAACATCTTTCTTAGAAATCTTAGATTCTCGACTTCCATTGTCCTCAGCATAACTCAGCAGTTTCCTTGATTTGGAATACTTAGATTTCTCTTGGTTCTCATGTGACAGCTCCTTTTGTCTTGTAAATGGCTCATTTGAAGAACCTAAACTTTTGAAATTAACTCTACTCTCTACTACAGCAAGGGCATTGGATGGTCGCCTGGCCTTAGATTTCTCTTCAGTAGAAGAACCCGATTCCAAGTGGCTCTTGTGCCCCAGCGACTCCATTTCTTTACTAACATCTACATAGAAGAAAAATTAAATCAACAAATGAAGCAACAATCATCCTCATGAAAATGTTTGCAGCCAATACACTGCCAGACCAGGTCTTATAATATGATTCTCAGGAGACCACTAAAACAGAAATGAAAACTCGATCATCAAGCCAAGTGGTTTTTGAGAAAGACAAAATATGTTCAACCTGCATCACTGAGTGATTGCAGAATTGCATAGTCAAGCAAAAGGTGAACAATCCACCTCATTCGATCAAGTTTCTAAGAAAAAGCCTTGCAAGAAAATATGGGATGGAAGGCTAAAAAGAAGATAGGAATTGGATTGGCATGTAAAGCAAGGAGAGGAAGAAGTTACAGGAAGAGAAAATTGATAGTTTTAAGGTCATTACTGATAGCAAAATGCTGTTTCTCATGGAAGTATATTGCTACATGTTTGGAATCAATTATTTACCCTGATGAGCACAAAATTCATTTTGAGAATCTCCAACAGTAATCCCAAAATAAACCCACCTAAGATAAACATAATTTTTCAGATAATATCTTGTGTTTGGCAATAATTTCAAATACACTTCAAAAAGAGAGAGGGGGGAGACAATGCATGTCATTAAACTCTAACCATGTATAAATTCTACTGACAGCAATACTGCAGAAGAATAACAATGAAACCTAATGCCTCTTTTTTCACAGGTGACGATTACCTCACTATCAATGTTTGGCACAACCCAAACTGCAAAAACTCTATCAAACAATGCAATAGTTGGTTTAATTCCTAGAAAAGTAGAAAGCAAATTAAGTTACATAACCCACCATAGCAAAGTCTTTGGCTACAAACAGTTAATGAGCTCATGTTTTGATGAACATGCATGAAGAAGCAGTTCTCACTTCTATTTGTTCCAACAAAATGAAATTAATACAACAATGCCTTTGACAATCACCCCATAATGCAATAGAAGTGTATGCTTCTAAAGCAAATTCCATGGTTGTATCCTAGTCATGTAATAATCCTTTATGCAACCCAACATGAGAAGATTCATAATTTCATTTCTCCGGTATCTTTTAACCTCATTCAGTTCAGGAACCATTTAACTCTACCTTAAACTACTATAGCTAAGAGCCCAGAGTATTAAGTTATCCACAAGCTTCATATGCTACGAGCCACATAGAAAACATAAATCTAAGCTGCCTAATAGAAGACACAGAGACATCCCAGTTCCCAGACAAAGCCGATAGAAATCCATCAATGTAATCACGGAAGTTCACAGCATTTATTGTTTTCCATTGCTAATCACCACCAACTTAGCAAAAACGCATTAACATCGCAATATGATGGTAGCATTCTGGCAGGTTAGTTTCTAATCTGCAGCTAACTGCTCCTATTAGCTGTTTCAGCAACTATCAAATAATGTATTTTAACTTCTTTTTATTCAAATTTCTACAAGTCCATAGTACCAAAAAGAATAAACATAAACGAACATCTGATTTCCAATGCATCAAAATAAAACCTTTAGCACATTTAAATGTGCATTTTCCAGCATCATAGGCAAAACAACAAGAACTATGCAACGGCAATAAAATCAACAACGAAACTATGCGTCATCATTTTCAAAGCGGGAATGAATCAATAAAATAAATTTAACCAACCGCTGAGATCATCGGCGACGTCGGTCGGTGAATCAGACAAATCGTCCACTTCTTCGACTTCGATTATTTCTTTGTCGTCGTCATCGGCTCGAGCAGCCGCCGCGGTGGTTGAAGTAGACATTAGGAATGGTACGTATGGATTGGTTTAAACTAACACGATTCGTACAGTTACTACAGCAACGAAGGGTGAAAACGATGCTGACCTGTTCCCTCCACTTGATGTGATTACGCACCTGCGGCCCCTCCTGATTCGGACCCATCACTTGGATTTTTACGGAGATGGACAGACGGCAATTCAACTATTTTTAAATACAACCATAATTATACAAAGACGATTTAAGCTTTATTTCGTAAATTTATGGGTGTATTTAGAATAAGAATCGGAGTAAGCAGCTTCCAAGGAATCACTAATAAGGCCTTGCAGAAGTTGTTGGGCTCCTTTGGTTACAGTTTGAGACTGGGAGAAGTTGGGCTCTTATTAGTTACGAATGGTATAATTCGTATGCTTTCAGCTCACTTTAACCATTTTAAAAAATTGTCATTACCGATTACCAAAATCATTCCCTCGTGCTGTCTGAACCGGAACCACTGTCAGTGACGCGGCATTGACCCGATTTTGCGGTAATACTGCCTATCTCTGCCCAGAATGCCATCCGATGATTGCGCACCGATTAATGCGTCGAAAGGTCAAAAGTCAACAGCAATACCAAATCCAATCTACCAAGGCGACAAGCATCTCAACCGTCTGATCCAAAGTTACAGCAGTACATGACGCGTTTCGATTTCCTAAAAGCCATTTTACAAATTTAATATTAGCCACTGTATTTTAATGGGTAATTTTCAATCTTACACCCTTATTTATTAATAATCATTATAAATAATCTTAATTTTTTTAAATATATCAACAGTATCTCTAAAATCAATAAAATAACACATTTATCTATATTATTATTAACATTATGTGTAAAGATGAAAATAACCTTATATAATAAAAATATAAAATTAATCATATACGCATAATTAGTAATGTATATTTTATCAAAAGAAATAAATTAATTATATGTTAAAATTATAATTATTATCACATACCTTCTTTGAGATAATAAAAATTATCACTTATATAAAAAATATTAAAATTATATGACATACTTCCACTTAACCGTTGTTTGACTAACACCAATGTATACAATTATTGTAAACCCTTAATTCCATTATTTTTATTAAAAGGTAATTTGACATACTCCTTGAAGTTGAATTTTATCGCATGTACATTTCGTCGCCATTCGTCAAGTAAGTTCATAATCTAAAATAACTTCTATAATTGAGATGAAATGTAATTTAAATTTTTATCGTAAGGACACGTCAACATACTTTCTATTGCTAGAAACTATTTATTTTCAAAATATGCAAGAGTGGGAAGAATGAATTTCTAATATACCTAGTGATTAAGAGATTGAAGTTTTTTCCCAATAAACTCTTTATTTTCACAATCACAAGGCTCTTAGGTGCTTTGTCCTGTGAAAAATTCAAAGCCAAAGGCAATAGCAGAAATGTTGGGAAAACAGCACATCTCTTAAAGCTATTGAGTTTTGGGATTGTGAAAATATTAAATTTTTAACTTGAACCTGCACAACTCTACCATCATCAAGAATTTGGTATACACATTTATCCAAATCTTGTTTCCTTCTCGGATAAGAGTTGGACAGTTGTCCTTGGAACTTACTAAGGTAGTCATAAATGAGTATGAGAAACTGGATGCCTCATCCAACCCCATGTACACCTCTCTTCAACATTTGACAATTGTTTGATTTCTCTAGCATAACATCTTTCCTTTAGCCTATTTCACCAACCTTCCTCCACTTGCGATATGAAACCTGAAGATTAAGGCATTGTTTGTCTATGGATTGTATAGATTAACCTTTGTAAGACGAGTCGACTCAACCTTACCTAATCGCTTTTATTATTTTACCCTTAAAACGGAAGTAATTATAACTTCATAGGAGGTATGTGATACAATATTAAAAAATTTTATTTAAGTGATAGTTACTAATATCTAAGGGGATATGTGATAATACCTCATTAAAATTAAGTTGAAATTTTTTCTTAAAAGTAAATAAAATTGACTTCAATTACTTTACATATCAAAATGATCCATAGATAAATAAATTAATTAACTATTTAATTAAAAATAATAAATAGATTGATATTTATAAAATGTTAATTAATGATTTGAAATTTTATATAAAAAAATAATAAAAATTTTTAATATACACAACACATAACATAACAATAATATTAATTAATTAATAATTAATTTATATATTATTTATTTTTATATATAATTTAATTTAAATTTATTTTATTTATTATTTTAAAAAAAGTTTAAATTAATTTTAATATATAAGTAATTTATTTTTTATTGTATATGATTATTTTTATTTTTATATACACAATATTAATAATAATAAGAATAAATATATTATGTTATTATTTTTAGAGATATGTTAATATATTTTTAAAAAATTGAAGTGATTTGTTTAATAAATAAGAGTATAAGGTTAAAAATTACCCAATTTTATTTTTTTTTCCCCGTGAACTTTACACTGTTGTCGTGTACTACGCAGAGGTATATATCTACGTGGTAATAAACAAAGTTAAATGGGATATCAAACTGCCATCATCACTGTAGAGCACCCATCAAACCCGTAACCATCTTTTGATGTGGACTATACGATTTAGATTCCTTTAATGATCGCACATGTACCGTCCGATCAAAGGTCCATTAAAATTGATGAACCTGATCACCACAATAACACTTGCTCTCTTCACGAGTCAACTAAACCAAGAAAATAAATAAATAAATGCAACTATTTACCTGCACTCAGGTCCCACTCTGCACTGGCTGTCTTAAAAAGCAAAAGAAGCACAAAGACGATGAACAGAGAGAATGTGAAACGAAGCTTTCTAGATTTTCCGGAAATAGAAAGAGAGCAAAGCTCTATGCGAAATAAAATGCTTAGATTTTCCCTCTTATGGCTTACAGTTATCTGTTCGGCTCTCAATTATTCTTCAGCTCGATCTGGTTAGCCTTTACTTTAACCTGTTGTGTGAAGATTAGTTTTAGATTTGAATTAGGGGTTGGGAAGTCAATTGAGCTTGCATTTTGATCGACTGAGTGATAATTGAGTGTTATTTTTGTGAATGAGTTCATGATCTCAAGCTTCTTTGTATATTTTCTGTAAATGCCTGAAGTTTTCTTTTCTGGCTATTATGTTAAAAGCGGTGAAATTGATGTAGGGGATGACAGAATTTGAAATTTGAATGTGTTTCACTGTTTAATTCTTTTAACTGTAGTGTCGGGATGTATCAATCTGTTTGCTGAGAAAATGTTAGATAAAAGGAAAGAATCTCTGCACTCTATATAGTGTTATTGAGAAAGAACAGAAGAAAGAAAAAAGAAAAAAGAACTCGAGTGAACTAAGCTTAATATGACTATTTCTCTAGCTGACTGAATTCGTTATTTCTTAGAGCAGGAGCATGAAGCTCAACCTCAATAACAAAATGGTTAAAAAGATTCATGTATTTTCCTATGTATATATTCTAGCATGCCTAGATGCTTATCGTTATCTTTTATTTCTGAAGTCCATTTTACCAGACCATTATGGTGATCATACTGACCAAGTGTAAACAATGTATAGCTAGAAGAGATATGTTCTTTTTTTGTGATTGAGCTAATTAAATAAATTCTGGAAATGTCGGTTACACACCATATATGATGCACTATATATTTCCTATTGATTGAAGATATGCCTACGTTCAACATGATAAGTAAAGCAGTAACCACTGACCCTTCACCTGTTGGGATATCTCTGCTTGCATAGAATTGAAGTGCTGGCTCAAAATTGATTTCAAATTGATTAAGGAGATATGATTAAATTTTCTGCTTTTAGCTGTTGTTTGTTCTTACTGGGTGTCAAACTTATGGAATCTGTTGTTTAAATGCAGCACCTTTTGCCATGCGTATTAGCTGTGGAGCTCGTCAAAATGTTCACAGTCCTCCAACAAACACGCTCTGGTTTAAGGATTTTGCATATACCGGAGGCATTCCTGCTAATGCTACACTCCCCAGTTTTATCACTCCTCCACTAAAAACACTTCGTTACTTTCCCTTATCTGAAGGTCCTGAAAATTGCTATATTATTAACAGAGTGCCAAAGGGACATTATAATGTTAGGATTTTCTTTGGAGTGGTTGCATTGCCTAATTTTGACCATGAGCCTCTGTTTGACATATCGGTAGAAGGCACCCAAATTTATTCGTTGAAATCAGGTTGGAGTAACCATGATGACCAAGCATTTGCCGAAGCTCTTGTTTTTCTTACAGATGGCACGGTCTCTATATGTTTCCACAGCACTGGGCATGGAGATCCAGCAATCCTTTCTCTTGAGATTCTTCAAGTTGATGATAAAGCATACTATTTTGGTCGTGAGTGGGGTGAGAGGGTAATCCTCAGAACGGACACAAGACTGAGTTGTGGTAATGGGAAGCCAAAGTTTGATGTAGACTATAGTGGGGATCGCTGGGGTGGGGATAGATTTTGGAACCCCATTCAAACTTTTGGTCAGCATGCTGATCAAGCCAGGTCTACTGAGAATAGCATCAAGCAGGCATCAAAAGCACCAAATTTTTATCCAGAAGCACTTTATCAGACTGCTCTAGTTAGTACTGATAGTCATCCAGATTTAGCATATACAATGGATGTGGATCCCAACAAAAACTACTCGATTTGGTTACACTTTGCAGAGATTGATAATACAATAACTGATGTTGGGCAAAGGGTATTTGACATCCTGATAAACGGTGATATTGTATTTGAAGGTGTGGATGTTGTCAAGATGAGTGGGGATCGCTATACAGCCCTTGTGCTGAACAAGACTGTTGCTGTTAATGGAAGGACCTTAACTATAACTCTGCATCCTAAAGGAGGCAGTCATGCCATAATAAATGCCATTGAGGTCTTTGAGGTCATATCTGTTGAGTACAAAACTTTGCCAGAAGAAGGTACACGTGTTATATAGATATATACATATACATATATATAGCTGAGCAATGTACTTTTTGGAAGTCTCGATATTGTATAGTGTTACTGATTTCTTTATCCTTTATTCTAGTAAGAGCTTTACAAATATTGAAGAATTCACTGGGGCTTCCTCATCGGTTTGGGTGGAATGGTGATCCTTGTGTTCCCCAACAACATCCATGGAGTGGAGCTGATTGTCAATTCGACAGAGCTAGCAACAAATGGGTTATTGATGGACTGTACTTTCTTGATCCTTTTCCTTATATGTGATTTATCTCTCCAATTTCTTTTACTTTGTTATCCTTCTAATTTGCCTACAACACGTTTGCTAGTGACGAAGTATTCTTGAATGTTTTAGTCATTTATTATCGTGCAAAATCCTTTTATAATGCAATTGAAAATAAGTACGACAAGTGACCCATCTTGGAATTCTGCTAAAAGATGACCTCCTTATTGTGCTGCCCATATTCTTTTGAACATGTATTTAGTTAACTAACTCACTGACCAGCCAATGTTGTATATAATCAGCAAAATCATTATCCTCCCATTTCTTCTCTGGCATACTCATTCGTAAGCTGTGCCCGCTGAAACCACTTTTTAACACTACAACAATCTGACCTTGTTTTTGGTGAATAAACCATATTTGTCATCAGACAGAAAAAAAGATACCATGCGCTCCTTGCATCATCTCATGTATATTTGAATAATGACTTGAAGTTCAAGATTCACACTATCGTGTAACAAACTAGCACTATTTTCTAGCAAATGCAGCATGCACAGTTTCTCTGTGAACGCTACTTACTTTCACATGCACAGATCCTGAAAGGCTTCTTTTATGATATTAATCTTTCTCTGGGCAACCTTTCTGTAGACCTTATATTGCAATTGAATAAGAACAACTATTCCTAAACCCATGAGAACTGGGCTATTTTACTTTATCCCTATTCTGAATCACTTGTGTTTGAACTTTTGAACATGGATAACACATGGTACCTCAATGATAGCAAAGATCTTGCTATTTCACCAATATAACGGTCTACATTGGTAGGTGATGTATTTTTGGCAGTTTAATATTTCCATGTAGTTTGTCCATTTACTTCATCTCTTTTTTTCTTTAACTTTGATTTAGAGCTTTACGTTTCTGTATTCATACCATTTACGTTTGCTAGAAGTGAGATATATTTGTTAATCAAGACCGTCTAAGAGAAGGCATAGCTTTGTATATGATGCATGATTATGAATGAGTAATGCATTTGGATAATATCATGGGACAGGTTTTTCAGTAAGTCACCTTAGAAGAGATTCCTTTGATGTGTTTAAGACTTACAAATGTTAATGTTTTCTATCACTTATGTTATCATATTTTTAGTAAATACCTTTTTTCTTTTACTTGTTCAGTGGTCTGGACAACCAAGGTCTGAGGGGTTTCTTGCCAAATGATATATCCAAACTGCGTCATCTGCAGAGCATGTAAGCTTGTCATATATGTTCTCCTCCTCTGATTACAGAGTTGTATTATTGGTTGTTTTTATTTGTTAAGTACTATGTGTTTCTCAGTTTACTTCAATTGCGACTGCTGAAAACCTCTAAGGATTATGGCACAGATTCAAAGAATTATTCCCATTCTTTCTCGCTTGCACCAGCTCTCTTGTTTCTGCTTATTCCTGATTACAATAGTTAAAACATTTGTTCTTTGAGCCTTAACATCTTTGTAGCTAACATACACTTAACTTGGGTAATAATAGAAATCTGAGTGGAAACAGCATTCATGGGGCCATTCCATCTTCACTTGGAATAATAACTAGCTTAGAAGTACTGTAAGTGCTTCTTAACCTTTTTTTTTTCCCCAAACATTGCTAATTGATCTTGTTCCAATACCATAAATCCAAGTCTATAAGTGATGTTATTTGCATTCTAGGGATCTGTCCTACAATTTCTTTAATGGATCAATTCCTGAAAGCCTCGGACAGTTGACAGCATTACGTAGACTGTAAGTTCTTTCAAGCAGCTAATTAGCACATGAAATCTAACAATACATTATCTTAACTGATGTTTATCATGATGCAGGAACCTCAATGGCAATTCTCTGTCCGGAAGAGTTCCTGCCGCACTAGGAGGAAGACTTCTGCACCGAGCTAGTTTAAAGTGTGTTCTCAATATGGTTTATCTATAGTTATAATCAGTCTTGAGGAAAAAAACATTATAGGATGTTATTATGAGTGATGTGTGTGCAAATATGCACATGCATGATTGCATGTAGATAAAAATAGATGTTTGTCATTAAGTCATGATAAAATACTGATGGTGGATATGTACAGTTTTACTGATAATGCAGGCCTATGTGGTATACCTGGGCTACCTACTTGCGGACCCCACCTTTCTACTGGTGCGAAGATTGGCATTGGATTTGGTGTGCTTGTTATTATCTTGCTCCTCATTATCTGTTCACTGGTCTGGTGGAAAAGGCGCCAGAACATTCTAAGAGCACAGCATATTGCAGGTAAGGATATCCGTGGTAAACTCTTAAGAGAGTATTATAAGAGAGCACAACTTAGCTTTAGAATATCAATGATAAACTTATAGGATCAAATTTGCTTTACTATGTACATAACATCAGGCAGATGCTGTAATAGATAGAGCCCATACACTTCTAAACCATGTGGTTGTCGATAATAGGGGAGAAACTTTTTTTCAGACATTGCAATACAATAAGAGTACCAATGCAAAAGCTAGGCAAGTTTATGTGCCTTTCTTTGTCTTTTTGCAGCAAGAGGTGCTCCCTATGCAAAAGCAAGGACCAATTTATCTCATGATATTCAGTTGGCAAGGCACTATAATCATCATGCCAATTCTCGAACTGCTGCAGAGAATGGACCTAGTTTGCTATCATGATTAAATATTGTCAAACTTAAGTGCTTGATCTCTGCTCCTGCTTGATATATGGATTCTAAACTGCTTTCGGACAAGCATGATCAAGAACCGCTGGTAGATTTGGTGTTCAGTTAGACTAGTGAAGCCAAAGAGGCAATCTAAGAGGTCAGATTTTCCCTCAGTGACCCAAATGCCAGAAAGTGAGATATTTTGTACATTGCTTACAGTCTTTTGTTTATTTTGGCAGATTGAATGTTGTTACATACTAAAGAACAAATAGATATAGAAATCTATTCCTGGTAGCATCCTTTGTGTTACTGTTGAGCGTTTGAAAGTAAACTAATGCGTAATGTCTTTCAGGCCCTGGCTCCACAAGGCCAGAAGAAAGGTTAACATTATACAAGGAGAGGTATTTGTACATCAGAAAAAGATTCTCGCAGTTTTTCTTCCTTGATCATGTTCCTTGTCTCATATCTTGCACAATATTTCAGCTTGAGACTGAATTGACGATAGCATGAGACCCTTTTTCATTCTCTGATTCTCTGTTGACTGGCATGCAACTAAGCAGCCATATTCTGCGCCAAAAATATATATGGCAGTTGCGTAAGAAATATTCTTGCGTGATTTATGAATAATAAGCAATTATATAGGTAGGTTATTCCAGAACCCATAAATTACAAGGAACCTAGGCAATCAAGTTTTCTAAGTATATTGTCTTTTTATTGACCATAGTATCCAAGTGTGTATTGAAAATTTTCGTACAAAGTAATTTACATAGGATAAATAGTAGTTTATTTTCTAATGGAATATTGCTGCTAGCAGTAGAACATCTAGTCAAAGCTGAAGGAAGGCAGGGCTAGCGGCCTGGTATATTCATTTTTCTGCCCGTTATTTATTCGTTTGTGGGTTCTTGATTAGAACTACAATGGTTACGAGGGTCCAATTAGTGAATATTATAAGATTTCAACTATCCTATCATTTCAAGGGGAAAAAAATAGAAAAAAAAAATTGAGGTGGATGTTACTGTATGTGCAAATACATTATAAAGTGGTGTCCTCGTGTCATTCATTTTGGTCATCTTGTGTTTGTCATGATCACGAAGGAAGTGAAATAAGAAATGTGTCCCACTAGAGAACAAAATTCCATAATTGTACATGTACAAAATACCAAATAACAATGCAATTTTATGTATGCAGTTTGTCAGAAGGAAGCAATGCTTTGTCAAGGAAAAAGGCGATGTTAAATAGTAACCAGCGGTATCAAATTCAATATTGACACAAAATTTAGCATGAAAGAGGCTATCCAGGGCCCTATACCCGTATCTGGCATTGCTGTTTTCAAAGGAGAAGAGGAAATCCTGGGCCATTTGGCAGTATCTGATTTAGCTGTATACCAAAGATAAGAAAAGGCAGATACTCGGGCCCTAGCCCTAGGCACTGTAGGTAAAGACGGGCAGCAAATGAAGCATACTACCACCACCATGGCCCAGATAAATTCTCCATCTTGCACTAAAAAGAAAAAAGAAAAAAACTATATAAAAGAAATCCCATAATTCTGATCCCACATCCCACGTGTCATGATGTGGTCACAATTTTTTATTTTCTTTTTAAAGAAAAAATATATCCAAAATCATGAAAAATACCTTCACGTGACTATGTGTCAGTAATCTGCAGAGTGTCTTTAGTCATTCACCCTACATCACCCACCGTACAGTTTCACTTTTAACCCTATATTCTGGACCACACACAGAGAAACAAAATCCTCAAAACCGAGTCAAACACGCCAAATCAAAATCAATTTTTTAACTCAGCCTCAACTCAACCCGGTCCTGTCTCCTGCAACTCAGACACCTCCTACGTACGCTCCACGTGGGGTCTCTGCAACCTCTATCAGGACTATCCTCCACTCACTACCCGACACGCCAACCCCTGCTCTCTGATCTCATAATCATATTTCTACGTTCTTTTTTTCCTTATTATATTTACCATTCTAATGTAATATATATATTTAAATGATCATTACTTAAAAAACGATACAAAACGATGCAGGCGCCGCTGAGCAGCGCCGTACATTAGGCATAGGGCTTACGTCATCCCCGGCGCCAATAGTAGTCACATGAAACTCCAACCCCCCCCTGCTCTCACGTCTAATCCGGCGGCGGCTCTCTACCCTTTTTTAATAAAAATTAAAAATTATGTAGGACCCACTTTTTTTTTTTTTAATGTTACTCCAAAACATCTCACTTGTATTCTGAATGTTATCCCAAAATCAGCACCGTTGAGTGGTCGCTGAAGTGAGAGTTAAAATCACATGAGAATCAGACGGTTGAGAAAGGACTGCGAATTCTTTATATAAGCAGCTCTGGGGAGAGATGGCCAGATAGGTAGAGTCATGCCGTCCAACCGACGATTACGGGTGACTTAGTGGGACCCTCCACTTTACACAAACGCAAAGCTATCTCTTTTTGCTTTTCTTCTTTCAGAACACAAACACAGCACGCACATAGTTTTCATTAGCCAGCCTCCTCTTGCAAAAGCTCTCCTTCCATTTCTGCTTCTGTTTTTCTGTTTCTTTCCATGGCGTCTTCACGAGAGGGACACTACAGGGGTGTTAGAAAGAGGCCATGGGGAAGATACGCAGCTGAGATACGCGACCCCTGGAAGAAGACTAGGGTTTGGTTGGGTACATTCGACACACCAGAAGAAGCTGCACTAGCGTACGACGGTGCTGCCAGGACTCTCCGTGGAGCCAAAGCCAAAACCAATTTTCCACCCCCGGCAACCGGCGCTCTCCCTCTCGATCTCAACCTACCGTCTGATATTAATAACAACAATCATTATCAACATCAGCATCACCGCTGGATCACTCCTAGTCAATATCACCACCACCACCATCAACGCTTCGGTTTTGGTGAGTTCTTGCAGACTGGTATTATTAAAGAAATGAACTTTGATGGGCAAGCTTCAGCTTCTTCTAAACCCGATGCTGCGGTTATCGACGGCGCTCCGGTGGCTGAAAACGGACCTAAGACGTCGTTCTTGGGGATTGTGAGACGCGGGTTGCCTATAGATTTGAATGAGCCTCCACCGCTGTGGCTCTGAGCTGTGTAGAATGTGACTTCCTGTCTAGTCATTTTACGACGTCGCTTTGTAGCTTACTCTATCTCACTCAGTAACTATTGCTCTACTACGACCCCTCCACCACCTTTCTTTATTTTATAATTTTTGTACTTTTTTCTGTTTCCAGAGGGATTAACCAAAAAAAAATTATGATCAGAAATGTTAGGAAGTTGAGAGCGCATGTATATATATGCTTTTGCTTTCTGTTTTTATGAAACACTTTGTTTTTTTTAAATTCTGTGTCTTGTATTTTCTGTTTTCATTATGGCTTTTGCCGGATAAAAATGTCAATAACCGGTGATTATATCATTTTTCCGACCGTTTGATGATTCATTTGACCCACTTAACCTGATTTTGGATTATGGTCTTGCCCAGCAAAAACAATATCCTTTCTAGATTTTTAAGGTACAAATGGACTGCTCGACGCGCCCGGTTCTACACGCGCCGATCGGTTGACTGTACTATCGAATAAATTAAAAAGGGCGGTTTCGTATAGTTATTTTTAAAATAGTTTGTTGAATCAGAGCTTTTTTTATGCGTACAATTTTTATTAATAAAATTTTACTAAACGTTTAATTTTTAATTTTTTAATATTTTATTTTAAAAATTAATGTAAAATTTTTAAAATAAAATAAAAATATTTTAGATAATTTTATTATTTAAAAAAATAAAAAAAATTATTGTTAAAAATTTAAGTCTTAAACGTCTTTTAATAAAATAAAAAAATTTAATTTTTAAAATTTCTTTTTAATTATACAATTAAAAAAAATTAAAAAATTATTCGTTAAAAGAAAACTCTTTTGATCGATTAAAAAATCAAATCAAACGGAAACAAAATAGTCTTTGTCATATGGGAGAACGCGAAGCAAGCGTGTGCGTTTAGCATTCCTTTTTAAGTTTGCTAGTCCCAGAGATCTGGTTCTGATAATTTTGGCAGTATACAAATTCTGCTCAGTGTAGACCCACTCGCCACTCAAGCGCGTTCCTTTCTGTCACAAAATTACCAAAACGCCCTCATGGCTGTTAATATCTTGTGTCTGTAACTAGTAGTTACAGTTGAGTTTCCCTTATATTATTCATTAACTCCGAGTTAATGCTGTAAAACTAACGAGATTTGTACGAGCAGTAAAGAGGCCCGCTTTCAAAAATCGCGAAATTGAAAATAATCGCCGTGTGTTATGGATAAAGTTACTTTACTAAGACGTCACTTTTGCTTGTTCGGGAAATTGAGCGCGTTGTTCATGTGCCGGCTCTCTCTCTCTCTCCTCTATTTTCTGGGAGTATGTGGTCCTTTTATTTGACCAATTAATTTAATTTTTTATTTTTATAAATAAAATATTATTTGATAATTATCAGACAAAGCTCTCTTAATTTCGGCCCTCCCCCGATTTCTTTCTAGAGACCCCTCACCCTCCGCAGCGACAAGACTGGGAATTAATTATTTATCTCAAATTGAAAACACTTTTAAAAAAGAGGCATAGCATACAACGTTAATCTTAATGGTTGTATTGTCACGTCGTGTTTTATTTAAGACATTAAAACTACATGTAGGTGGCATCCTATAAATATGACCATGCAAAAACATCGAGTGGAGAAATGAGAAGGAGAGCTGACCCTGCTGTTCCCCTATTCTATTCTAATTAGATACTTAATTATTTGCTTTCTAAAGCTAATCTTCTGTAACTTCGGGGTTAGACGATTCAAGTGTGCTTCCTTAATTGTTTTATAACGAATGTCGTTTCATTTGTTCATACAAAAAATGATGAGGCAAAAGGTAGGTAGGTAGGTAGGTATATGTATATAACTAACGAGAAAGAGAAACCCAAATTAATGCAATGAACTAAACCAAAACTTCATCTCCTAATTAATTAATTAATTAAACATACTTCTTACAATAAAGTCATACGTTCGTTTGAATTTCAATGTTTATGCCGTATGTTGGCTGTTTTTTAAATTAAATTATGGATATTTTTCATGACAGCATTTATGATGTCTTTTGATTCTTGTAACCTAAAATATCAGATTCATCCCATGATACCAATTTCAAAGAGCATCTGCACTGTACGTGTTAAATTGTCTTCCATCACTTTTAACACATTTTTTTTTCATTTCATTTGAATCTCATTGGCAACAATTTTCCAACGAATAACCCAAAAGGACAAAAAAGAGCAAGCTTTGATTTTAATTCCAAACAGTACTAAATCTAAAAACAAAATCTTCGACAATAAACAAGCAAGCCACCTACAAATCGTCAAAACGCAACCAAATTAAATGAATTTCCCCATAGTTGATGTGAAAAGAGTCTCTCCGTTTGTCAATATGCACGTCCCTTCATTTACACGGGGGACAATCAAAATATACACACCAGCAGGCTAAAGCCTAACTAGGCCGCCGCCTATGAAGCATAAATTTATTAGTATTATATAGGATTTACCTAATACCTACTATCTTCATCGCCGTAGTCTGCTGTCCCCTTTCCTTTCCCTTCCCCGACCACTCTTTCTCGACGTACTTACTATCTTTTGGAATATACAAAAGATTACTTCTTAATTTTTTAATTTCCCGACGGAAAAAGACAGTCAATGTTATAATCTTTTTCAATTAATCTCCTTTTTTGGACGGTGGCTTTGTTTACATTTTTAATAACAATCTAAACAACAACTCAACCCCTTTATTTTTACGATTGTTATTGTTATGGGAGTGGTATTAAAGGAAAGCAGGAAAGTGTACAGTGCGGGTAGTAATTATAATCCGTAAGCGCAGGGAGAGTACAGTCAAGTCAAATTTTATTATTATTATTATTATTATTTAAAAATAATAATGACAAAAAAAAATGAAGGGAACACGCAAAGTCTGTCAGTACAGAGGCTTCAGAACTCACTTCACCTAATACAATCGTCATCATCACTGACAGCTCACAGCTGCTACTGCTATTGCTATCCTATCCTATCCTGCATCCCCATCACTCCCCCCTCCTCACTCCCCCGGCCGTCATTTCATGTTACTACGACCCCGTTTCGACTCTCCCTCTCTGTGGTCCCCCTCTACTTTCCAAAATGGATAGGGCCCGCATTGATGCACGTGGCAGCAGTAAATGGATGTGAGAGTGGGACAAGGAATGGGGGCCCCTCTGGAAGCGAATCTGTCGGCAGCAGAGGCGTCACGGCGGTCTAGCATTACACTCATTACACAAAAACATGAACACATTTCAAAGCAAGTAAATGCTTTGCTTTTTGTCTTTGTTTTTTTTTTTTTTCCCCATAAATATCGTACAGAAAACACTCCGTGACTCCCTCACGAAGACGGCGGCGTTTCGACGTCGTTTACTGGTACTACTACCTTCATTTTCGTTATTAACGGCGCCGTTAAGTTATTATACGTCACATCATTTTACGTATCCATCATGCCCTAAAAAAGATGGTAGTACATCATCATCATCGCCATCATAGCCATCATAGCATTCGTATGTATGCATGAATGTAAGATATGATTATCAGCATTTTATCGTCGTCGTCGTCATCATCATCATCATCATAATACATGTTATGATATCAACGATCGATGTAATGTGAGCGTTTGACCGAGTCTGAAAGTCTTGACGGTGTAGAACGTGGGAATTGCAGAGACAGTCCCACCACGAAGTGGGGCCCTTTTCATAGATAGATGTCCTTCGTTTTGTTTGTCACGAATGCGGCAATTTTAATTTTCAAAGCAAAAAATTGGGCACAAAAACGTTTTCTTAATTATTGCTCAATGTGTTTTAGAGTAACCAATTATAAATTATTAATTATATTAATTTTTTAATTTACGTAAACTGCAAAGAAGAATCAAGCAGAGATCTTTCTTTTGTTTCAAATCACACTTTTTAAGTCACAATCAGATAACTTGTGTCCAGAATTGAGCGGTGGACAACAAGATTCTGGAAATGGAAAAACTGCTCTTTGTAAAGCGAAGGATGTTTTTGCTTTCCAAAAACAAAACAATGGGCTTTTACACGCTCACCACTAGAGAAAGAAATACCAACACCAATTTGATTTTCACTGCCTTCTAAGTGTGCACCACGTGTAATACGCAGCCGCATATCATTAATCACATGAGTGAAGTTGGACGGTGGCTCAATCTCACCCGCTTATTCTGTGGGCCCAAAATCAAAACCATTTTTTATAAACATTTCAATCATTCTCTTTTATCCATAATATCTAGTACTAATAACATTTAAATCCGGTAAAGATAAGGTGGGACCATAAACAAGAATTATTAAAATAAAACAGGGTCCCCAATAATTAAATATTAAGTTTTGGTAGGTCGCTATAAGTCGGGTTGCAATTTTTTTAATTAATTAATTAATTAATTATTAAGACGGCTGGAATTTGACTTGCCTTTTTGTTTTAAGAAAAAAAGAAAGAAAATTAATTTTTAAATGAAACAGCCAAACAGGGCATATGAAACATAGTGATGTCCGGGGAGAAAAACAATAGTCCAAAATCAGAATTCAGAAGAGTCGATGATTGTTTTTATTTATTTTTTTTTTTTAATGTATGTAATGGGAATGATATGATAGAATGGGGATTATGCAGAAATTACGAAATGTCAACGAGATTATTTGTCCTCTAACTCGCGAATTAAATTAGGTGGGACCAATAATTTTTCGCATCACTGACACTTGTTTTGTCCCCATTGAACATGTTTCACATGTCTAATTACGAGGAGGCTTCTCAACCTTGTAAATTTAGGAACACCTCATCCTTGTGTCGTGCTGATCATTCACACCGTCTTAAAATGTTTTTGAAATATTTTCGAAGTCATTAAAAGAATAATAGGCTCATGGAATTGACGAAATAAAGGGCAAAAATTAATATTCACGTGTATATATATATATATATATTATTTTGGATAGTTTGAGAGTACGTCTAACCAGCTCACTGTTTAAATTGATATTTTAATAAATTTTTATTTCACAACAAAAGTATCTCAATTTTATACATATCTTAAATTATTTATAAGATTTAATGATAATTAATTTCTTAATATTTTTTATATGTGCAAAAGAAAACCTTTTTTATATTATAAACACTCTAAATTGATACTGATCAACGGCTATAGTATTCATAACAAAAGAAAGTGCGGCCAATAAATTGTATAAAGTTTTTGACGCAGTTAAACAGACTGAAGCAATGTGGTCCTTCACTGATCTTTTCCCAGAGAAGAAAAGGAAATGAAAGTAAAAGGGTTGGTGAGTTGTTTGGTGGAAGAGAAAGAAAAAGAAAATAGAAAAAGGTATATAAATGAAGATTATGTTGAAACATACAACAGACAGACATGCTCCTTCATAATTAGCTTCTATATCCATTTTCAGATGGAGCAATTAAAACATGTGATATCTAATTAGGACCAAACATGTGATATCTAAAACATTCAGTTACATACTTATCCATTCAACACTTGATATTTGTTTACCAAATCGGTGGGTAGCTATTGATTGCCCCTAAACTTTGGTCAAAGGCGTTGCGGCACAGCGCTCAAACAAGATTTTCGGCCCCTAGGATTATGTATCTACATGATACTATAGCATAAACAGCTGTCTACAGCTCCCAGAATTATATATAAATGGTCTATAACAAGTCTATGCTCTTGCTTCCATGTTTTAGATAGATTATGAATTTGAAGTTGCTAAGGAGTTTCAGCCTCCATTGGACGGGGATGGGCATCCAAATTAAGTTCCTCGGTGACCTCCTCTGTGATTCTCCACCTGTTAGACAGATGTTGTACATGTACAATGTCAACGGTCGGGTTCAAATTTGAGTAAGAACAAAACTAAAAGCTTGAAGATGTTCAATACCTTTCAAGAACAAACTTCCCTTCTTTGTATTTTTGGTTTTTCTCATGTGCTGCAACCTGCACATCGTCAACACCACTCAAAATGTCTGCTGTTTACCATAAGGAAGCATATAGATTGTGAAACAAGTGCACAAAAGTTAAAACAAAATCGGGGATAAAAGAAGAATATGCACAGAGTACATGTATATGGCATTCAATCCAAATGCTGGAAAAAAAAAAAAAAGAAGAGAAACGGGCTCTAAGCAGCAGCTCAATATGGCCAGCATGAGTACATTTGGGTTTATTTTGAGGAAAGAACAATCATTTATAAGAAAGGACACGCTTCATACAATTTTAAGTTATCAAAACTTTCCTGGATAAAACTTTTATGAAGCAAACTGTCTTGCATTCACTCAATAAAACATTTCCTAAAATTTTTCTTCTGCTAATTATAAATGCAGCGCCATATTTGCACTCTTTAAGCTCATACCATGTTCTCTGTCCAAATAGACGGAAAGAAGGGAACTCACATATTTCCAGCCAAGAATTTGTCCACAGCAGCAGCAAAATATATCCTCCACAGTATGCAAACCAGAAAGCATCAACCTCTCCTCTGGAGGTCCAAGCATTATATTCACTCTGAATACATCTCATGGATCAGAAATAATGATATGGAAAAGATTGACCAGGTGATCCAACAAACCAAAATATTATCTAAATCTTTATCTTGTTAAATTTATAAGTTTTTGTAATCATAAAGTGAAGCTTTGAAATGAGATCTAAACATTATTAATTGACTAGCTGATGCCAGTCTTGTGAAGTTTGGGGAAAATATGGAAATCAGTGTACATAAGTTAAAATTCATAGCTTGGCGTGGTTATCTTTCGTCCTTGGAGAAAAGAGAGAAAGATGACCAGTTCCTTAGGATCATTAGTCTTGCATTAGAAAGAAATGCACTGTAAATCGAATTTTTGCAATTAGGTTTTAAGCAAGACCATCCAGAAACTGGCTTCACAACAATGTCCAAAGGTAAGATGTGCTTCAAAGTCTCTTATTTATGTCAATGACACTCCGACTTGGTGATTATTGTATTAAAAGTATTAAATGGAAACAGGATCGTTATACTAGCATATAATCTCACTCGTGTATAATGAAAAACAGTCATACAAATTCTGCAAATAACCAAAAGGCAATCAGAAGTTATAAGAACCACATTTTTTGTTCAGTCGAAAGATATATGTTAACAGAGCAGAATGGAGCAAAAATCATAGAGAAACTTACACTTCACTGAAGAGGTACGCCCTTCCTCGACGACAATTAAAAGACTGATCATATTTCAAAGAAACATAATTAAAATCACAAAGTTGAACAGCATTGCACACTAAATACACTCATATTGTGTGTCAAAATAATTAGTTTCTTATAGCCTTTCAACTAAATATTTCTATTGGCGATGCAACACGTCTATAAATGTGTCTAAACAGAGGTTTTGAGAGGGAAAACAATGCTAAGTTTAACCTGTCGATTGGTGCCAAAACTATAGAATACTTTCCAACTAATATAAAAGGAAATGAGAATATCCATAACCATCAAAAGATTCAACATGAACAGTCAAAACACTTCTGTTGTGTTTTGAGGAAGGAACAATATGTGTGTATGTCAGTGATGAGAGGTTTGACATTCTCCACAAAATGATAAAACACTATAGCTGCAGAAAATGAAGATTTTCACTAAGGCAGAAAAATCAGCTTAAAGAATTAATGAGTTTAACCAGATATGTTTACAGTCCTCTTCAAGTAGGTTTTCCTTATGAATAATTACATAGCAACAGGAGAAAAGGTCATGTATAGGTTTCTCTCACTGTGAAAGAAAGACCTCATCAAGAACCTCCTCTGTTTGGCAATTCACCAATCATAACACCTACACTGTTTTGAAGTATGCTAATGCTTTTGTCAATCACATCAAAATTTAAAGTCCATCTCTTCTCCTAAAAAACTATAGCATTTATAATGACACCCATCTTTAGTCTTTTTTATGCCATTATAGTCATATGAAGACCTATCAGCTAAGTTATAAAAAGGCTTCTGCAGTTTGTCTCAATATGCATATGCAGATGCAAATTGATATTTTCTTGCATTTTCAAAGACACGACGAAAAATCAACCTTTTACCAAAATTTTATAGTCCAGAATTTACATCTGAATTAGTGCCAACTTAATATCACATATAATCTAATGCGTACGGCCCTTACACATCAATTTGTCTGTAGAATTTCAGCATTTTTCTAAATGTTAAATCAATCAAACAATATTTACCTCCCGCAGATCCAAGTTAGTTTGATGGTACGAAAATCTAGTCCATGTATAGATTATTTGGTAAATACCAACAGAACCCAGTATGCAAAACCAGCTCTTGAACAATTTTAGTCCCCAACCCACAAATTTCATCTGAATTCTACATACCCAGTTCGTTTTCGGCAAAACCCTATTCGCCCCTTGATCAATTTGTAATCTTTCAACAAATTCTACCCTTTGTATCGATCACTTGTTAGGAATTACGCACTAAATTGACCGAAATTTCGGTAATTTGTTATAAATCAATCAAAACAACGTTCTAACTATAATTCCAATTATCAGTAAAATGATAGAGAAGAGAGAAAGAGGAATAGTACCCAAGAAAGGACATTATCAGCAAGAGCGAGATGGCTATTACAAAATCTGCATTTGTAAAAAGACCTGCCTTTCAACTCCACCAAAAAAAACCCTCCCCATTGAAAATTTGGCCTGATTTAAGTTTGCTCTCTCATCGTCAAATCTTGGCACTTAACTCGGTTTACTAATGCTGTTAACTTGCCAAGTTAAGACAGCACCAGACGACAACGCATGTTTCTCTCTCATTTGCCTGGCTATCGTCACAGTAGTGTGATTTTACCAACAACTCCTCAGCCACACCAGTTTCCTAAAAGATTACCTCAGATTCCATCAACAGTTATAATTTTAAATAAATTTTTAATATAATATCTGTAAGTTATAGCAATGTAATATTGATAAGTTGTAATATATAAATATATATATATATATATATACATGTCAAATTACAAAATGACCCTCAATTTTATAATATGTATAATAAACAAAGGGCAAACGAGATCATCCAACATAATCCTAGTAAATTGTCAGTTATTCATGTAGGATTTTTACACATTTATTATGTTATTGAACTAATGCATGTTGAATGATGGAGATTGCCTCCTATTGGTAGGCTAATCACAAAATGTTAAATTCAATTATTAATTTAGTTAGTAGACAAATTTCTCGAATCTACTTAAAAAAATTTGTATAAAAATAAAAAAATTACAAATATTTAAAATTTGATTTATTGTATCAATTAGTTATACTTATTATAAATATATTTGATAAAATATAACATATTTATTAAAGTAAATAATAATGTTATTTTATGGTACATTGATAATAGTTATTAATATACTATAAATTTGTTTATGTTGTAATATATTTTATTTTATTATTAAAGAGTAAGGTGTTTAGATCAATGCCTTCTAAGGTTCGATCAGTGGTAGTTGGGGTCATCTTTCCTGGAGCGGATTGTAGAGTCTTATAGACACGAGACTATAAGACTATAAGATGACGAGGCCATCGTCTCGTCAACACAGAAAAAGCAAGCAAAGGCATCATTATACTGTTTAGATACACATTTGTTGTTCGATAATTAAAGGTGGTGGAGTATGACGCGAGACAATTTCGATTATGATTATATAATACTATATATTATTAACGTAATTAATTAATATATTTGTTTTCAGAATAACAATAAAATTCACTGATAAGAGTAACTGATTAGAAGGCAGGCTAATACACGTGCGACATTATTGGTGCATTATCTATACCGTGTCCGGTGGCTTTAACCTTCTTTTTACGTATGAAATTTAACTTCTTTAAAAACACAATTCTATCATTCGCTAATTGAAACTTACTAAAAGTTAAATCCAATGAGAAATCATCGTGCCCACTTACCCGTCAATACGACGTCGTTGGTGGCATGATTAAGAAAGGCTGCTGCCTGCTGATTAAAACGGCCGACACTTCTAGAAATCATAAAGTAAAGTGCGCTGCCGCTGCTAAATTACGCCAAGATAGAGAAAGCGAGCAGCTGTCACCTCAAATGGCAACAAAAGTCCACTTAAAAAGGCAGGGAGGCTGCAGCAACGCAGCCGCCCCAAACCCACCACCTACTTTTTTTTATTTTTATTTTTTTACAAAAAATATTTTTTATTAAGTTTTCTTGTTTATTATCAATTCTTTGGCTGTTTCCTTTTCATTTTTTGAAAAATAATTTATTCGGTCAATTTGTTCCAGTCTCCTAAGCGCGAAACGTGGCGGATCACGAGGCATCCGCATCACCTTCTCCCTCTGTCCAAATCATGGTGGAGGGTGTGGGACCCTGTAGTCGGACAGCTATTAACTCAAACCGCCGGCGCAACTGTCTGTCTTCACCCGACACGTCACCTTTCCTCACGGCTTCTCCGCGCCGTACTCTGTGCTTTTATAAATTCTTTTATGATTACTTTATTACATATCTTATCAATTCCTACACGCATGTTGCAACCTCCCATGTCATCTTACATATGCATGCACATGCGCTATCTCCGTGCATGATATCATCACAAATTCAGTATCCGACATAAGCTATATTTTTAATAATTTTTATTTTTTCTGTATTTTATTTTACATTTTGCAGTTTTGTAAAAAATTGACGTAAAAAACATTATTTTAAATTTATAATTAGAAGTCATCTCAACAGCGTACGCTATGATAAAGCATATTGCCAGTTCAGATATGATTTGGTTGTAAGGTAATGCGATTTTAATCTTATTTAAAATTAAAACCAAAAAAGAATTAGTAGGTGATTTGGATTGGTTTTTGATTTTTTAATTTTTAAAGAAAAACTCTTGAAAAGGAATGAGAAATCTTTGCATAGATATTGACGACCAAAGGCCGGGACCCACCAAAAGCGGCAGCCGCGCATCCCCACTTCCACTTCAAGCACCCGCGTACACGTGGTCCCCGGTCTTGTCCGCTTTCCCATATTTATCGCGTTAAGACAGGAAGCACGTTGAATTACAACGCACACGCTCGCAGAATCCGACGGTAGTATAACACGTGCGGTGTGACACGAATCCCCAGAATCAGCCAGTAAACGGGGAACTAATTTACTTGCCCCTTGAACGCTTAACCCAAAAACCTGCTCTTCATCCACTCACGCGCTGCCCCACAAAACAATCTTTTTAAAATAAACTTTTATTTATCCATATTAAATATTATTTTATTTTAATTCGTTATTAAATTTCATTATTTTTAAAATTATGAGTATGAAAGGTTCATTTTTCTGGTAAAGCATGATTACCGCTAGCTTTTATAATACATTATTGCAAAAGAATGTCTTTTTCAAGGTTAAAAAATAGCGGCCATCATTGTCACACAACATTTGCCAATATGAAGGTAAAGTCTCGCCGAAATGTAGAAATATTTTAGGAATTAAATGTCTCGGTCAAGGACGAGAATCTTGTGACGTCTTTCCTTGAGAAAAAAATTTGAGAATTAATTGTTTGTTAAAGTATAATTAATTAATATATGTAAACCTGTTACTATCCTCTGATTAATGCTGAAACGGAGAAGTAGATGAATCCTATCCCACGTCCAACTCTTGAAAGTAAAACATCGCAACAATTTATTTATTATTTTAGAAATATTATTAATGCACAAAGCAATAGAGGAAAAAACGGTAAAGGTCGGCCAATACTTGTTTTTAGAGTGATACTATTTGGCGTGTAAACAGTTCTGAAATAATAATTAGTTGTTGTAACAGTTTACATAGCTCAATTAATGTCAAAAGAATTGTGCTACATGTAATATAGTATCAATGCTGTTATGGGGCTTTGCTCCCCCTAAAGAGAGCTAGTACCTTTAATTTTCTCCAACAGTTTCAAACTCTTTTAGAATGGCTACACTGTTGCAAATTCTAAGACAAACCAATGCAAAACTGCAATTAATGAGGCAAACTACTAGACACGAATGCTTCAAGAGTAATTAATTTTGCATCCCAAAACGTGTAAAACCACACACCATTGATTTTAGTGTTAGTAAATTGGCAAAACGAGAGAATGATTCTTATTGAGGTCATGTATGAGACAATTATCATTTGTCAGATCATTTAGAACTGAGTTTAAACTATCACATAAACGCTGAATTGATTTGCATAGTTGTTTTCACAATTTACGTGCTTAAGAGTAGCCTGCTACACATTGGCGTATACTACCAAATTTGTATGTCACTGTCTAACTAAATAACTTCAATCGAAGGTAACGTTTACTAGTCAATTGGTGCATTCCATTGAATTCAATGCCCATGAATGTAGACAAAAACAGGTGGCATGCACGTTAGATTTTGGATAAATCCGAAATCGAAACCCATAAGAAATTTATCAATGGCGAAAATATGAAACTGGGAAGCAAAAGATGAAAACAGATCTGTAATAATATTAACCGATGGAAAATCAACACCTGTCCACCGCTTCCTCCAGCGACGGGGTTTGGTTTCTGGTGAAATGAAGTAAATAACCCACGTGGCAGAGATTATGAGCAATCAAAAAGTACGATGATCTGTCCGTTCAACTCCGTACTTGCACATATCTCACGGAGTACGACCTCGCCGGAATCTTTAAATTTCCGGCTGAATACCGTCATCTCAGAAAGATGGATAACAACATAACATAACAAAAGAAAACACAACACCACATTAGACAACTATCCTGTTGATTTAATTCATTGATTCGGAAAACAAAAAAGAAATAAAGGAAGACGAGTACAGAGCAACTAGTTATCAACAACAGTGACAAAACTCCATGGTTTTCCTCTGTTGCAAAAAGGGGGAGATCAGCTTCGTATTCACAACGTGATCAAAATCACAACAGATCACATGAAACGCTGACTGGTGGACTTTTGTTCTCTTTTCTAGCCTACGTTGTTTCTTTTCCTAAAACAGGAAATAAAAAATAATGTTTGGGTAAAAAATTTAGCGTAAAAGGAAAATTTCCGATGATCTCCGATGATTACGAGTAGTATCGGGAAAAAAAAAGGGTCAGGCGAATTCTTGTGCAGGAATATTGAGATCGATGTCGAGAATTCTCCTCGGCTTAACTTCGAGGTGGTTCAAATCGACGATGGATGATGAGTCCGAGTCGCTCTGGACACTTCCGTTAGGGGCCACCGTCGCCGATGTCACCGTATGGAAATTATAATTCTGATGATGATCGTATCTGAGCCGTTGATACTGCTGACTCTTCATAGCAGCGACCGCATCAAAATAAAACACCTGGTTCGCCGCACCAAAAACACTTCCAACAGGCTGAAACGGAAACCGAACCGCGGCGTTAAATCCACCTCCACCACCACCGGTAATACCAGCCGGACCGAGATTCAGATCCAACGGCGAGGAATCGATCATCAGAGCCGGCTCACGGCTCGAAGACTCCACGGTACTACTCTGGCTCGGACTCTGATTATTATTGTTATTATTATTACTAATTTGCTTCGTCACATTCTCACAAGCCAAGGGGAAGTTAGTTTTAGCCTTGGCACCACGAAATTCTCGGGCGGCCGCATCGTAGGCTCGAGCTGCTTCTTCAGCCGTGTCAAAGGTTCCAAGCCAAACCCGGCTCTTCTTGCCGGGATCCCGTATTTCGGCAGCGTATCGGCCCCACGGCCTCTTTCTAACTCCCCTAAAATGCACCTCTTTACCGTTACCGTTATTATTCCCGTTAGGTTTAACGGCACTCACCGTCTTGTCTCTCGGCGCCATTTCTGTTATATTTTTTTTGAGGTAAGTGTTTTATGTCGTTTTTCGAACAACTGAGGAAATGAAAAGGAGTGGGGACGCGAAGGAGAGGTGAGGAGGAGGGGATGATTTTATAGATAGGAATTGGAGAATAAGGGAGAGAGAGAAAGAAAGGGTGGGGCACAGTCAACGAGGGATTTGACTGTGGGCGGCTGATGAGAGAGAGTGTGTGTGGGGTGTGGTGGGGGTATTGTAGTAATGTTGGTTTCCGAATTACGTGGCATGTGGTTGTCGAGAGAGCAGATAGATAAACAGAACCAATATTATCAGCCAATACCATTATCGAACGGCTTGTAAACGCACAGTAGATTGCGTGCGCAGGGTTTACCACCTTCCACACTCCCTCCCAGCGCGTTCATCTACTCGTCATTACTACTAACCATATCCACAAATTATTTTTTATTTTAATATTAAATGTGTTTATTTTGGATTATAACTCTCTCTCTCTCTCTCTCTCTCTCGCACACAAACACAATTTTTCTCTGATTTTTTTTAAAATCTCATTTGCAGATGAGATATCAACAAAAGTGAGGAAAAATTATAATAAATAAATTAGATATATGCCAATATTAATGTTAAAAAATTTCATTGAAATAATGAATAAAAAGAAAAATGTATTTAATTTTAAGAATTTATTTACAAGATTTTTAATATATTTAGTTTTTTAAAGATGTGAGAACCTCCTAAAGAGATTAATTTGTGGGTTAAATTGAAATAATTTTGTTTTTATAATTTGGATAAATATATTTTTTTAAGGAGCGTGGGTAATGAAGAGAGAGCGTCGAGAAATAGCGGGTTTGAACAAGTTGTCGGCATATTCTGCTATCTCGCCGCGTGACTTGGATGGGTTGTTTTGATTTTTGTATGTATGATATGAGGAGAGGCTGCTTGGTAGTTTTGAAGGCTCTTTCCTTTTTTTCAGACTTGGATTAAGCCCATGCCTTTATCCTTTTGAACCGCTCGCTTGGACCAACAGGTGTACTCTATTGACCAATAGTTTTCTGGCATGAGTCATTTGTTCCTTACGCGTGTTAAAGGCAAAGCGTAGAAACCTAACGCAAAAGTTCACTCCCCAACGTCTGCTGCCCACATGAGTAGTTTTTCACACCAGTATCAATATCATCCGACAACTCTTCATCCCATGAATTATACGCGCCACTGAAATTATTCTATTACCCTTTTACTCAAGCAATTTAAGAAAATTAGCTGCTATTTTAAATGCTGCATTAAACCCAAAAAAGAAAAGAAAAAATGTTCTGTTTTTCTTTTTTTAATAAAAGATCTCAAGGATTAGTCTTAAAGCGCCGTTGCTATTTAATAACTCGTGTGATTTATCAGTTTCGTTTCAGTGCCAGTCAATCTTTTTATTTTATTTTAATTTTTGAAATTAATTAGTCGCAAGACAGGAAATGAATTTAAGGGCACCGCCAAAAGTACAAACCTATCGTTACCTAATAACAAAATTCTTAACCGCACATACAGGGCGGTCCTGTTTACAATTTGATTCCTCATTTATGTGACAGCAATCTTTAATTTTAAAAATCAATTAAAATCCGCATGAAAAACATTTGATTTTGCTCATTTATTTTTATAAATAAATTGTTAAACAAATATCTCTCATTAATAACCCTAATTAATTTAAAACCTGAAATTATGTATATCAAAATTAAATTTGAAAATCAGCCTAATAAATTAGGTTACTAATCAAAATGGATAAACAGTAACATGATGCGTAAGCAAAGTGGTAGGTACAGTAAGCCGACAACCGATAATATTTAGTGGGAGGTGCTGGGTTGAATTGATTGTTAAGCACTGTCCTTATTATTCTGCGCTGAACCGTAAAGGCAAGTATAATACGTCTAGGTGTTTGAATTTTATTTGCTGAGAGTGGGTTATCATGCATGCATGCATTTATTCGAAAATAATAGCCAATAGGATATCGCCAAGTAGCTAGCAGCTTTGACCAATAAAAGATGAGTTTCGGCTTGATGTGATAACACAAAAACAATAATAATAATAATAATAACACGCACTACGCATATCACATATGTAATGAGCATGCGTACATCTAAAATATGAATCAAAACGATGAGTTTTTATCTTTATATTTGTTTTTTCTTTTTGTTTTGATCGTATGGAGGAGATAAGATACGCAAATCATTCCATTATGGCATTATCTTATCTACCTACTGTCTAGAGAGACAAAAAATCCACACAAATCAATTTTATTTATTTTAAGATTGAAAATATATAATTAATTAATTAATTAATTAATTAGTGGGGTTTGTTGTGTTTCCTAGAACAACCACCGTAGATTTGGCTGCCCATAAATCTCCAGCTTTCACGTTGCCCTTAATATTTTGGCTGCCGGAGTATGGTCCCCCACCGCATATCCCTGTCCACTGTTACTCGATCTCGGTGTCTCTATGTAATTCATTCAAATTATTAATTAAACTACATACATAAAATCGAGACAATTGTGAATATATTAGTGAAATTAATAATTAAGAAATTAATCAGAAATAGCAAATAAACACGTAGTGGAAGATTCAACGCGTTATGATTGATTGTAGTGAGAAACCGACTAGCATAGAATAGAATAAAATACATACGAATCTAGCAGCATGAATCACGTTGACTGATGAGTGTCTCCTCTTTTACGTGTTGACAATATTCAACCAACTCGTGGGCTGCATTTAACTTTTTTTTTTTTTCTTTACAAAAACAAAAAGAGGGTTAGCTGATTTCAGCAATACTGTACGGTGGTGTATAATGAGGAGCAGCAGTTTGTTCGGCCCATTTATTAATTTAATAGGCTTTCGCAATTAAATTAGATGAATGGACTTGGGACCAGAAACACAAAGCTAGCTTTTGAAATTTGTGTGTGAATGTGGCTGCTTTCTTCCCTCTGCCGCCAGCAATAAATTAATAATCTTTTGTAACGCACGCAATTTCCATGCATCTGTTCTATTCTGTGGGCTCGTCTCGTCGGCTCCTGACATTCAATTATTTTTTTTTTCGTGTTGACTGTTGACGATCAAATCACTTCCATTGTTATTTTTTTTTGGCTTTGACTTATTTGTTTGACATTCCCTGTTTATATAACAATACACATTTTTACTGCGACAAAAATTATCAAACTATTTAAAACTATATTGACTTGTTCAAACGTTTTTACGGCTTTAAAAAATATATTATACACATATTAATTGAAGCCGTGTGTTAAATTTCCTATTATATTTTGTTAGGGCATCAGTGTGTGCTACGAGTCCCGCACTTAAAAAAGGTTATTTATAGATTTTGAAATTATTATTATTGTTGTATAAAAAAGTTATTGTTTATTAATATTCTAATTTTGGTGTTAAAATTAAGTGAAAAAGAGAGATCTCAAACATCTTCATAATTTGATGCAACGAGTTTTTTATTCAACAAAAGATAAACTTGGTAATTTTCAAATAATTAAAGGCATATATATTTCTATTGTTGACCATGTGAGGCTAAGCTAACCACGTTGAGCTGGCTTGGCTGCTTTCTTTTCCCTTTTTTTTTTTATAAGGTGTAATATCTGTCGGTCGGAGCGGATGGAGAATATAATTGTCTTTGTTTTATTAGGCGTATTTCAGACTTTGAAACGTAGTTAAAATTTTGACAATTTTATTTCTTAAACACATTCAATGTTCTAGAGGGCATGCGACGATGTGGACTAGAAACCGATTTTAGTTGGGTCAAATATTAGGCTAAATCTTATTTACTTACCTTCTAGAATTAGAAATATTAAAGGAAAAAACATATAAACCATATATTATTATAAGTAGTGATTGTATGTTAGTAGCAAGTAAGTAATGAAAGACCATTGTATTCTGTTAGTAATATTTGTTGTATTTGGGCTTTGGTCCAGCTTAAATCTTGGATTCTTTTGTCCATCAATTTAAGGAATTGGGCCGGACACATTTGACAAGTGGAATATTGCACAAGAAAAACGAGGAGCAATTCTCAAATTAGTCCCTTAGTTTTTTAACCTTGTCTCAAATGTGACCTTCCAGCATCCCTTAATGAAAAATTAACAAAATTACACGCTTTTACTATTATAACCTTGATACAATTTGGTAAAATGAAAAAAAATAAAAATTCAAATAAGCTGTTTGCTATTATACAAAATAATCCCTCCGAAGCTCTTAGTTCTTTCTTTCTTTATTTTTTTAAAGTTTATTAACACGTAGTGAAGAAGAGTACTTGTCTATTCTAAATTGTCAAAATTATGAAATTACCCACTGCACCTCTTTTATTTTTTTTCCTTTTTGTACAATTTACCATATTTTAAAAATTATTTATAGTACCAAATTAATATATAAAAAAAGAAAAATTTGGACCTTTTAATATATATATATATATAATATTGATACAAATTTGAAGTAATTTACCATTGCGTATAGTTACATAGTATTATTTTATAGCAACATAATATTGATACAAAGTGATACTAATAGTGGTGCTATGGACTGTATTATCTTCAAAAGAATGGCATTTTTATTTTTTAACTTTAATTTTTAAAAAACTGAATTGTAGAATAAAATCAATAACTGGTAAATGAATAATAATTTGATTTATATATTCAAATAGAAATGTATTAATAACTAAAAATTGAGTATGAATATAAATTTTGTTATCGTTAATTGTTGTCCCTCAACAAAATGTACGACTGCGTTCCATGTGGTGGGACAAAATGAAGAGTTTGGACTTATTTGTTCAAGTGGTAAGATAGGGCTGCTTTAATAAGTACCGAGAAAGCAAGGGACTGATTTTGGCGGGGCAATTACGTACTGAAAAGTAAAACGGATCTCTTTCTTCTTGGTAGAATATCAGCTTTAAAACTGTTAACAACACGTTGCCATGTGGCATTCAGTTCAGACAGCCGCCAACCGTCTCCGAAGTCTACTTGTCTACATTAATGTTCTTCCAAAGTCAAAATTCAAATTTCATCATTGTCATCATCATCA
Source organism: Melia azedarach (assembly GCA_028052125.1). Lineage (NCBI taxonomy): Eukaryota > Viridiplantae > Streptophyta > Magnoliopsida > Sapindales > Meliaceae > Melia > Melia azedarach. Next base: position 9,812,834 of record CM051406.1, read on the forward strand.
ACATCGACGTAATAAAATAATGGTAAACTCCTCAAACCAAAGACCACTTCAACGACTCATCTTCTGCTTCTTTTCTCTTAAACCATTAACTCAGCTAAACCTCTAAAAAAACCCACAGACCTCTGTCGTAAATTTTCCGTTTTCTGATAGAGAATCGATGGCTTACAACCGACTGGACCCGCAGTCTGCGGCCGAGAAGGCGGTTTCAGTGATTGGATTCGGGTATGATTTGTGTAATGATATTCGTTTGTCTTCATGCAAGCCAGGTCCTTCCGGATCGAGACTGATTGAAATTGATCAGAGCGCGAAACGAGACTTGGTTTTTCCTGGTGCGGTTGTTGTTAAGGAAGTTCCCAGTTCGATCAAGTGTGATAAAGGCGAGCGTACGAGGTTCCGTTCTGACGTTCTCTCTTTCAATCAGGTAAGTTTGACTTTTTTAGTCTAGGAAAAAAAGAAGGAAATTTTATGTGCGTCAATTGAAAAGTTGAGGTTCTTATTGGTTGGTAGTATTGGTACAATTGTCGATGTGTTGACTCTCTTTTGGTAATTCATACATGACCTGTATTGTTTAAGATTAGGGAAATTGCTACAATACGTGTATGCAATCATGCAAATCCAAGTACAGAAATGAGACGAGCGTCGTAGTTGTAACATGAAATGCAAGAATGCAAGAGTTTTATATGCTGGAAACATAGACGGGAAGACTTGCAAATTGCAGTGTGTCACACGTTTGTCGTTTTGTATTTTTTGGTGTTGTAATGTGAACCTGAGTTTAGAGAGTTATTCAAAACATTTGTTGTGATTAGCAGCATTAGCTGGAAGGGAATTGCTTCCTGATACGAGGAAGTTGCAACTGGGAAAAATGTGAAATATATTTTTTAGTTTTTCATCTTGTTTGTCTGTGTTCTGTTTAATTGCATGTAGTTGGAGTAAATGATTTTCTGTAATACACTATGGTTTGTTTGATCATTTTTGTTGGGTTTGCTACATTATGGTATCGCGAGCCTTGCATTTGTTTTATGTGCCAAGAATTTGCCTAAAAGTTTCATAAAAAATATAAGTAGATTAAATATAAACCACTTCTTTCTTTTTATTTTGGTGAAGGGCATTTTTGCAGTCTATGACTCTGTTCATTTTATTGTAGATGTCGGAGAAATGCAACCAGGAGTTGTCTTTATCTGGTAAAATTCCCTCGGGTCTATTTAATTCAATGTTCTTGTTCAATGGCTGCTGGCAGAAGGACGCGTCTGCAGCGAAAAGTCTTGCTTTTGATGGTTGGTTCATATCTTTGTACAATGTTGAGTTGGCAAGGTCCCATATAGTATTGTCTGAGCAAGTGAAACGAGAAGTGCCTACTTCATGGGACCCTGTTGCCCTTGCTGAGTAAGTCCCTCAACTGAAAGCTCCACCTATTTTCTAAAACTGCATTATAATTCAAAACAAAGAATGTAGTGTATTATTGAGTTGGAAGCTATAAGTCTTTGACAATTGAATCAAGTATTAGAATCTCTTCTTTGATAACATCATTTTGTCTTCAACAAGGTACACTAAATGGGATTACCCAATAAGTATATTCCCTCTGATATGTATATGTAGATTTGCTAGCCATTCTTAAAAATAACTCAAGTGTTAGCAGCAGTATAGAAGAAAAATATCGTTATTTGAAGAAACTAGGACATCAATTTTATGTAATGCCTTCATTTCCATCCAATTATGATTGACAGTATTGATGTTCAACATATTTTCCAGGTTCATCGAAAAATATGGTACACATGTTGTGGTTGGGGTGAAGGTGGGTGGTAAAGATATAATTCATGTGAAGCAGTTACGAAATTCAAATCTTCAGTCCCATGAAGTGCTGAAATTTTTAAAGCAAGTAGCTGATCAGAGATTTTCTGAAGAAGTGAACCCATTTGAAGTCCCGGGAAAGCTGAAGGTAAAAAGAAGATTAAAATTTTTTTCATCCTTATTCTGGAGTGTTAATATCTTATTGATATGTATATAAGACGCTTCAAAAAGGTGAAGTATGTGGAAAAGAAGACATTACAATATGATTGTAAATAGGAAAGTTGTCAAAGTTATTCTTGATTTTTCTTTTTTGTAGTAGTTATGAGTTCTTATGGAAAGTTTATTGTTCTATATTAACATTCTTAATTTTATTTTAGGATGAAATTCCAAAGCCATGGGATCTCCATGGACTGTATGCTACCTCGATCAAACCACCAACTGTCACTCACTCAAAGAATGATGTAAGTTTCTTGATATCTCTCATGCCATTTTGTTAAAATGAAACCAAAACAGAAGTATACTTTGGATAGATATGATTTTATACAATTGGCATATTTCTTCTCAGGACATGGTGAGCATTTGCATCCGAAGAGGAGGTGTTGATATTGGTCAAAGTCATAATCAGTGGCTCTCAACTGTATCAGAGTCGCCTAATGTCATATCAATGTCCTTTGTGCCAATAACATCACTCTTGGCTGGTGTCCAAGGAAATGGATTTTTGACTCATGCAGTGAATCTGTATCTTCGATGTGAGTATAAAATTCTCTTTCTTTCCATTTGGTCTCTCTTTTAGGTTGCTATTGATTTATAAATGGTCCCTGGTGACCAGCTATCTGTACTTGTGTCACTACAGCAGTAGTACAGTTAGTCGGTACTTTATTGCTCTCTAATAGGTGTTGAATCTTGCAGATAAGCCGCCAATTGAGGAACTCTATCAATTTCTGGAATTTCAGTTGCCTCGGCAATGGGCTCCAATATATGGTGATCTCCCTCTTGGTCTAAGGCGCAGGAAACAATCATCCCCATCCCTTCAGTTTAGTTTTATGGGCCCCAAACTTTATGTCAACACCACGCAGGTAATTCTTTGGGTGTGAATGTCTGAAATTGGTCATACAACAGATTTTGAATATTGGAAATGCTTCTTGGTAGCATTCTGACGATTCTCTAATTGTAGGAAGAATATTTTTTACTTACTCTCATGAATGATCTTGTTTATGAAGACAATTTCTAAAATTTGGATTATGAATTGATAAATTGCTATATAAATACCTTGACTCAGCTATATCAACTATGAGGGTGCAGTAAACTTTTGTGTTAAGAGTAGCCATATCAGATATTATGCGTTAATTACCATTCATTGCTTCCATTGGGTCTCAGATGCCTGTTACTGTATGGGCATAAGTCATACCTTTCTTATGCTACCAAATCCTGGTTTCTAAATTAGCAATCTGCAGGTGGACTCTGGAAATCGGCCGGTGACAGGAGTCCGCCTATACTTGGAAGGTAAGAAGAGTGACCATCTGGCCATCCATCTCCAGCATCTCTCAACTGTTCCTCATTCCTTGCAACTCACAGATGATCTTAGTTATGAGCCAATTGATGAGCCAGTTGAAAGAGGCTACTATGAACCGGTCAAGTGGAGCATATTCTCACATGTATGTACAGCTCCAGTACAGTATGATGGAGCCTGCATCGATGACTCTGCTTCTATTGTGACTAAGGCCTGGTTTGAGGTTAAGGGTGTTGGGATGAAAAAGGTCCTCTTCCTTAGACTTGGATTCTCAATGGTAGCATCTGCAAAGATCCGTAGATCTGAATGGGATGGACCCTCAACCATGTCTCGGAAATCAGGAGTTTTCTCGATGTTGATGAGTACAAAGTTCAGTACAGGGTTGAATCAACCGCAGAAGCCTGTGAAAGTGGACATGAATTCAGCTGTTTTTCCCGGAGGCCCCCCTTCAGCAAACAAGGCACCAAAAATGACCAGCTTTGTTGACACAAAGGAAATGGTTCGGGGCCCCGAGGACCCGCCTGGATATTGGGTGGTTACTGGAGCCAAGCTCTGTGTAGAGGGTGGCAGAATCTCAATCAAAGGGAAGTTTTCATTGTTAACCATAATGTCTGAAGACTCCATGATGGAGATGTGAGAAGATTCGAATAGGGAACAGAATATTCATTTATTTGTCTTGTAAATGTTATCATGTACATCATTCATATAAAATTGCCTTAGATATAAAAACATTGGCACAGGCAAGCTTGGTGTAAGAAAGGATGATAATCCATAATGGAGAATTCTTTTTTCCCATGTGTCTCTTCAGCAAGCCGATAAAATAAACAATAATTATGGTAAAAATAATCATCTTGCTTTGAATTAAAGGAGAGAGGTTTATAACTGGCCTTCAATGTGCCTCTATTTGAGTGTATACAGTAAATAGTGTACGCTGATTGCAAAAAAGAAAAAATAATAACTCCTCAAAATACTACCAATAATCTCCGCAAGAGCATGAACCATCTCGAAAGTGATGGAATCTGTTTATGTCTCTGACTATAATTTCCCTTGAGACAATTTTACTTATAAACTTGAAAGCTGTATGGCAGTCCACGCAGACTCGAAGATTCTTTTTCACCCTAATGGTAGCTCCTGGTGGAGTAGCAATCAACCCAAAAGCCACAGCAAGTTTCTCACTGTGGTGGTATAGAAGCTGCTCCTTTTCACTTTTTGCCACATCATGAAGATCAATCTCTACCATGGGAACATAGCCAGCTTTATTCAAAAGATCACTTAGTTCTTCAAGTTTTGCGTATACTTCCTCACTTCTAGCATGACTTCTGTCCCCTACTACGAAAGTGTATACCGTGTCTTTGACCTCAATCCAACTCATCCCTGGCTCCTTCTTCAATTTGTTGTCTTTCATAAGTCTTCTAACCTTTGCTACATTGTGCCACATGCCAGCTGATGCATAAATGTTTGCAAGAAGAACATGGGTACCGGATTTCTCTGGTTCTATAGCCAAAAGCATCTCAGCGGCATGATGTCCGAGCTCAACATTCTTATGGATTCTTGCAGCGCCAAGAAGTGCCCCCCAAATTGAGGCATTTGCCTGAAATGGCATAGTATTTACAAGCTCCATTGCCTCATGTAACTTCCCAGCTCGGCCAAGGATGTCGATCATGCAAGCATAATGCTCTTGCATAGGCTGAATTCCAAAAAACTTCTCCATCGATTCAAAATAGTGTTTGGCTTCTGCAACCAAACCCGCATGATTGCATGCACAAAGGACGCTGACTAGAGTAATGTGATTGGGAGATATGCCCTCTTTAAGCATCTGATTGAACATTTGCAGAGCCTCTTTCCCATGCCCATGTTGAGCAAGTCCTCCAATCATCGCCGACCACGAGACTATTCCTCTCTCATTAATCTCAGAGAAAGCATGGTCTGCATCATCTATGCTTCCGCATTTGGCATACATGTTAACAAGAGAATTCCCAGCAAATGTATCTGACATGAATCCAAACTTTATGATGTGATTATGTACTTGCTTCCCTTGTTCATATGCTGACAGGTTTGCACATGCATTCAGGAGAGCACTGCAAACAAAGGAGTCTGGTTTGATCGCTCTATTATGCATTTCTAAATAGAGCTTTAGAGCTTCTTCACCTTGACCATCTTGAGCATAAGCTGTGATCATTGATGTGAAAGCCACCAAATCCACAACAGAGCTTTCTTTGAATATTCTCACTGCATCTTCTACATGGCTACATTTTCCATAAGCATCAATAAGGCTATTCATGACATAATCATCAGACTCAAACCCTGTTTTCACAGAGAGCGTATGAACTTGTTTACAAACACTAATAGCCTGAAAGCTGGCAACAGATTTGAGGACTGTAGATAATGTTGTCTGGTCGAATCCCACTCCTTCCTGACACAGCAAACAAAATAGTGATACAGCTTCTATATCTTCTCCATTTTGTGAATGTCCAGAGATCAAGGCATTCCAAGCAATCAAGTTCTTCTCAGGCATCAAATCAAAAATCATTTTTCCCTCTTTCATCAAATTACACTTGGCATATAAATCGACAATTCCAACACCCACAATGGGATCTGATATTGCATCCATCTTTATCAAGCTGCAGTGCAACTGTCTACCTAATTCCTTGAGCCCCATTCTGGCACAGGCTTTAAGCGTACTTGTTAAAGTAATCATATTGGGATATATTCCTGAACTTTTCATTTGCTGAAACAATTTTAAAGCCCAATCATGATAATCATGAAGAACACATCCGGCAATTACAGCATTCCAGGAAACAATATCAGGATGTCCAATATCCTCAAAAACAGCAACAGCATCCTGAAGATGTCCTGCTTTCCCGTACATGTCAATGAGTGCATTTGCTGAAAATAGATCTGAATCATACCCAAGCTTTATTGAATACCCATGAATTTTCCTTCCTTGGCAGCTATCTCCTAAACCTGCACAAGCATTTATCATACTAGAAAAACTAAACTCATTAGGCCTTAGCCCACTCAAAAGCATTTCTTGAAAAAAATCCACGGCTTCTTCAAAAAAATCACCCTGAACATAACAAGAAAACAATGCATTCCATGAAACAACACTCCGTTCATGTATTGCATCAAAAAGTCTTCTCGAATCAAAAAATTTCCCACATCTAGCATACATAACCACCAAACTATTTGCGACAAACTCATCAGACTCAAAACCTGTAACCACCACAACTCCATGAAGCTGCAGCCCTAGAACCAAGTCCTTGTTTACAGTACAAGCCTTAAGTACACTAGGAAAAGTGAACTCATTAGACTTAACACCCAACGAATGCATGTCTCCAAAAGCCGAAATTGCTTCATTGCCAAACCCATGCTGAGCATACCCAGATATCAAAGCTGACCAAGAAACCAAATCTGGTTCAGGACTTTCATCAACCAGTCTCCGGGCATACCTGAAAAATTGACCTTTTGCATACAAATTAATCAAATTGTTTCTATTCTTCGGATCATTCGATAATCCAAATCTGATTAGACGGGCATGAATTTCTTTGCCTGAAGTTACAGACTTCGAAATAGTACATTGTGATAAGAGTTTAGAGTAGGGTATTGAAGTGGGTGTGCAATTGAAATTGCTGTTTTGGGTTAAGTTTAGTTTAGAAATATTTTCTGAGTTTTCACTGAATATAATGGCGGTTTGGAAATATTTTGATTGGATTTTGAGGGAGAAGGGTTTTTTAAAAGGTAGGTAAATTCGTTGATGAAGATTTTTTTGGAGCGAAATTTTAAGGCTTCGAAACTTCATGGTCCATTTGCACTTCAAGAGTCTGCTACCGGGCAGCACGCTATAAACAAATAAATAAGTAAATCTAAAATTGGGCCGTTTCTAACACTGAGTGGCCATTTATCAGATACATTTTCTTTTGTGTGTATATATCTTCTAATTTATATGAAATATTTAAATAATTTCAAATTTAAAAGAATTTAAATTAAGAAAAGCTATTAGCGTGGTCATAATAATAGTATTTTTAATAAAAATAAATTACATTTATATCTACAAAATTTATATAAGATGACTTGTAACAGAAAAATAAAATAAAATAAAAAGTATATCCATTAGAATTTTAATGACTAATTATACTTTGGCTTGACATATAGAATTGGTTATAATTAAGTATTTGTAGTTATTGACTTATTGCAGAAGATGTTATCCTCATAATTGATAAGAGGAAATTTCTGTGCCGTTATTAACGTTTGGTACAGCTTTCATATTATATGATGATGGATTTGGAGTCATGTAGTTCCGATTTCCATAAACAAACGAGAGATGAAATTATTAGATTAGGTACAATTAAAGATTTGGTATACATGGCATGATCATCACTCGGAGGAATTTGCTAATCATAGTTGCTGAAATAGACCATTGACTTGGATCGACAAAGGCAAATGAAAAAGAGAAGAACCGTTTCATTCATTAATCTGGTCCGTTCGTTGAAAATTGCAATACCTCAAGCAATTATTGATAAGATTTTTTATTTTTTATTTTTGTTTTGGAGGTCGAATAATAATTAATAATGGGCTTATCCATATGAATTATGAAGCTGTCGGGTTTTTCGATCGATAACAAAAACACTCGCAGTAGCCAAAAAGAAACGGCCAAAATATGCTATAAAATTAATTGATTCTTCCTTCAGTGATCTGCGTAAATTAAAGAAAATGAAAATCCAACTTCAATGGTAGAGGTAGCTAGGAAGGGGATATGTGGGAATGAATAATCGAGACAACCAGAAGATGCCACCCACGTGCTGCACAATTTTTTTTTATTCCTCCCCTCCACCTACTTTTCATTCATAAATTAGATATATGTAACTTGTAAGGTATATAACAACCACCCAGTTTGCATTTGTTTTCACCATAAACCAACAACAATCATTCATATTTCATGGTGGAGGTGTTAATTTCATCGAAGGATTATGTATGAGAATATACGAGAGGGATTTGTGCCTAAAATTCAATGCGTCCTTCCATTTATTTGGATATTCTTGTTCGTGGACGCATATACATTAATTACTTCTACGCTTGATACACACACACACACACACACACACACACACACATATATATATATATATATATATATATATATATATATATATATATTTCATTCATTAATTTACAAATGCGTGAGGGGGTAGTGCAAGGCTACCTGCTGGATGCCATCTTCATTGCTACTTGCGTGAAGAAACCGTTCATCATCCCTCTTACCATCCAACAAATCCCAGGAAACTGAAATGAACAACACAATCCCACACGTATTGATTAAAAACAAAACAGAATTAAACAGAAAAATACAAAAGTACATGCGACAATTATTTCATTGCAGTTTTTAAACTTATTAAACAGATTACTCCATCAAAATATTGGATCATTGATGAGATTTCCAGATCAGAATCGAATTGTCTTGTCAAATGTTTTATCTAAGAAATGGGTTATGTAACTTGTGCATCCCCAGAAAACATTCGTATCTGTCAAATTGATATGCAGAAAACAGAAAGCAATATTGGTTTTCCCAGTTTCAATCACCACCAGTGACACAACGAACAGAACAATTAAAAGAACTGAACACAGAAGCTGAATTAATCTCCGAAACTTAAAATGGAACAACCCTAATCCTCCTATGAAATTCTGTCATAAAACAAGAAAAGATAATCGAAGAGAAGAGATTTTTAATCACCTGAGAGAACGAACGGCGAGGTGCTGGGAGAGAACATGGAAGAAGAAGTTAGCTCCGTGAAGGAACACCACAATTCCTGTGCACCCCAGAACAAATAACTCCACCATCATGGATCGATCTGTAAATTTCCTCACCTCACCTCACCTCAGCTCAACGAAACAATATATATCTTCTGCTCAAAGATAATTAAAGCTTGAATATATAAACAAGATAAAGAGAGAGTGCGTTGTTTTAAAGAATCAGTTTAGCTCGGAGAAAAAACTGTAAGAGATGGAGAAAACCAGAAGATTATATTTGGACTTATGTGCTTAAAAAGGAGGCGAATTTTTAATATTTGCAATCGTACGTGGCGTTGACGTAAATATCCATATCCTATCCCATCAAAACTGATTTACTCCTTAGTCACACTTTGTAAACAGAAGATCGGACGATGGATTTACTGCTGGAGGAGATGAAAATTTTTTACCGGTGGATTATTTTGGTGGGTCTGAGCTGTATGAGAGTAGGAAGAGGAAACAAAGTTGTTTAGTATTTATTGATTTATGAAGGGTTGAGAAACGACCTTAAGGTCCATTGACGTTGGCTTTCATCTTCCATTCTTTATTTTAGACGATGCATTCTCCAATCACCACCGACCCGCCGTCAACAACAACAAACCCAAGTAGTGTTCTGGACACAGCTGCCGGCTTTTAGGATTTAATGGAGAGAACAGAAAATGAATGAAAACGAGAGTTCCTCTGCAACTACTTAGAAAACTGTTCCGTGTCATGGGAATCAAAGAGTTTAATAAAATTTTTAAACATTACTAATTATATAGAGGGAGAAAGAGTGGACATTTTTTCTTTCCTCAGAGTTTCTCCAACTCTCTTGATCAAGGAAATTGTAAAGAGTCTTGCTAATGGCTTTCGTAAGTCATAATATGAGGCGTTTCTGTAAACTCAACCATTACCTACCGTTCAATTCCTTTTGGTCCGATTTGAATGTTTTACTATATTCACCAACAAAATCGAATTTATCCAATAAAAAATAATAAATAAAAATATTAAGTGTTTGGTTGGTGTTTATTTCTGTGGAACAGCATCGACTGTTGCCACTAAATATGTTGTGGATCTGGCTTCCTGTCATTGTTTAGATTTTGATTACTGCTCTTTTCTTAATTTTAAAAAAAAGGGCAAAAATTATTAATTTTCATAATCTAATTTTAAAGAAATTTGATCGTAACTACCAAATAATCATCATAACCAATAAGACTTTCTTTTAAACCTTTCTATAATCAAATAGTGCTCTGTCAAGTCAAAAAATAACAGAACGAAAATGTTAATCAAGCTTGAAAGGAGAGGAACAAGCACTGCAAACAATATTTTATTTCCAAGTTGTAACCAGTAAATTAAATGATCAAGAATTAGAAGAAACAGTCTGCATAACAAGAAATGGAATTAGACATCTTAAATTACTCCTCCTCTCTGTCGCTTTTTGCTTTTAAATTGGAAAAAATTATACTGAGTGGGAGTATTTTAAGTTCACTTCACTTCTGCAGAAGCTCAAGGTTCGAAATGCTGGAAATTTTGCATTAAAGAATTTTATCTGGCCATTCAACCATGTCATAAATTAAAGTTTTCAATAAATTTGAAGAACATTGTTTCTCCAAAATGCACTACATTTAGGTTGCGAGGCAGCTAAGGACGGAAACATTGTCATCAAGTACTCTTTTCAGCTGCTTCAACATCAAAGTAAGGTATTCATTGGGTTGTAAAATCTATGTAGAGCCAATAAAATCCCCCCAAATGAAGAATTTTGGATAACTCATTCCATTCTTTTCAAAATAACTTACTGTCTTCATTAGTCGCTTAACAGAGTTGAGAGAAGTAGATCTTGCATGAAACCAGCTCTCCCAGCAGCTTGCTTTATCCTTTTTTCCCGCTCTTCACGACTCAAGGAGGGATCAAAACTGTCAGATAGAGGAAGAGAGAGTGCAGGGCAAGGAGAGACAGAGAAAAAGAGAGAGGGTTAAGATTTAAATCGAAAACAGGTGCTCAGATATGCATTAGACATTAAATGAGGGATCAGCGCCTCTTCAGGAAAGACAATGGCTTACCTATTTCCGGATTTAACCAATAATGTGCTTTCTCAGGGCAACTGCAGAAATGTTGTAAACTATCTAAACATGTATGACACTAATTGTGAAGCCCAACCCACACACCCGAATTCTTTAAACAATAGTATGCCAGTGCCTAAACATACCATCGAATCGACATATCACTGATCTAACAGCACTAGACATGGAAAATGAATGCTAAACAAGAAAGGATAAAAACATTTAAATGCATAAATCACCTATCTCAATATGAATTTGAGATGATGAGAAAGTGATGCCCACCACTGCTACCAGCAGAGACAGCTGGAATCCAATATGCCACTAGAAATGGTAACTTTTAATGCAGTACATGATCAAATGAAATTATAATTTAATCATGCATATTTCTCACAAGAGAATTAAATAATTGAAGTAACCTTTCATCAAGTATTATTGTTCCCAAAGACCTTATTCATTGGCACGCTGTTTGTCATGGGGTGTGAGCCTCAATAGAGACGCTCAAAGGTGATTTCTAAACTATGAAAGGAAATTGTAAGACGGATAAGGGGCCAACCCAATTTGTTTTTCTGTTTCTAAAGGTAGTTCAAGCATCCTATGCCATATTAATGAGGTCTCCTGAACGGTTATCAGAGTTTTGCCATATCTGCCACAATTTAAAAAAGGTATGTTTGGTATTGAGGTCAGCAACTATAGCATGGAAACACATGATGTTAACTATTAGCTAAAAAAAGTAAGTGGTCACCTTCAAAAGTTAGTATTTATCCAATATTTTTTCAGCTTTACTTTAAAGTTAAGTAGAAATCAACAGTACAAACATATCCTAAGCATTCAAGGATTGGATATTCTTGAGGCCATTATGATTAGGAGCAGAAATTGATCTCCTTGACCTAACATGATTCAACCACCTGGTGATAAGGTAAGAATAGGGGTGCAGTACCTTGATTTCCACATATGTGCTGGTGCTACATTCTTTGCAGCAGTGTCCTCGGCACTGGTTACAACAGATTTTGATATTTCCTCAGCTTCCGATGCAGGAAAATTCAAAATAAGTGATGATAGAAAGGGATCAGTAGCTGCATTAGACACGCTAGTAGTATTGTTTGATCGATATCCACTACCCCCTAAAAGCACTTGTAGATGAGCTTCTCGAAGATCACGGCCCAGAAGAGATAGTGCTTGACTGCCAGGAATTGCAACTCTGCGTAATCTGCGACGTCTCTGCAAGTAATCTTCAGTTAAGGGAAACTTAGATAGGAATTGTTTTTGTTCATTATACATACAACCAAATACTTTTTCATGCATAATTTTTTAAACTCATAAAAAGAATATTTAAGTACTGGAAATTATCCATCATAAAGGATATCTTGAACAAGTGTCCATGTTGCAAAGTAATATGACTTAACATGTCCCGTGCAACTTTAACCGAGCAAATGGGACAAACCTGAAAGGGAAATGGATGCAGCATGAGAGTAATCAACGAGCATCAATCATGACTGAAAACAAGTTAAAGATATCATCCTCCACCAAAAACCTATTGTTATGGAACATTTGGAATAACAAATTCAATATGCTAATTTGTTTGTTTTTCCCAGATTATTGTTTTTTCGCATAGTTTTTCATTGATGCACTTTGGATTTAAGAGCTACATAGAAAAAACATAATCTTATGGTCATCAAGTTGGAACGAGTAGAAGCCATCACAATGGAGAAAGTACTTCAATAGATTAATAACAATAACAACAACCAATAGAATGAGCTTTGAAAATTAAATAATTTTTCAAACCTGAGCAAGTTTAACTTTTTAAAATCTCCTATAGGATGATTAGTGTATTAATTCTCTCTTTGACTGTTATACATTTAGATTCAACTTATGAGAAATATACTTGGAAAAGAGAAGCTTAAAACTTTCACAAACTTCAACAATTAATTATTATTCTCTTTTAAAATGAACAGAATTTAACGCAACAAACATTTATATGAGCAACCTGATGAGAATTCATTCCATAAAATAAGACAAAAATGGGAACCTTTAAATTCTCTTTTTTATTTTTATTGTTCGCCAAAGGTAGCCTATGGATTGAAAGTACTATCAATAGTTATAAAACAATCTATCCTCATTCAAAATTGCTAGTGCTTTACTATGGGATTCAGCAATTGTGTAACTATCCAAATATAAGTACTAGACTCCATATGGTTTGAGTGCCTAAACAGTTTATAAGTACCAAGACAACATATCTTATGTCAACAATTCTCCTACTGCATTTGTTGCTCCTTCTAAACAACACCACATTGGACGCAAGAGCAGCCTGAAAAATGAAGAACCTAAGCAGATAGTGGTCTTATAAGAGCTATACAAACTCTCAAACAACAATTTGAGTAAAATCATTTCTACTATAAGGTAAGGCCCTGTTCAGAATATTGTAAATCTTTTCCAAGCCTTAATCAGAAAGCAAAAGACAAAGGTTTTAGAAAAATTGACATTTTTTTCTACCTTGCAATATCAATTCATCCTTCTGTTTAGTCTGTAAGTATTTATGATTTTGTTCTTCATCATCACAGCTACCATAACCTAACGATAATTTACATCAAAACATAGCACGTTGCATACCAAACAGCCAGGTTTGATCTCTCTCCATTTCTCCTTCATGCACAAATTAAATTTTAATTTCCCATTGAAAAAAAAAATACAACAAATCATTCAGCCAGAGATAATTACATGGAAAAATAAAAAATAGATTCCGGTCCCCGACTGTAAAAACAAATCCAAGATCTTGTTAAAAAAGATCAATAACCATAAAGGAACATGTAAAGACAAAAAAGAAGAATGATCAGTGATGCTACATGAATCAGACAGTCAAACAAAAAATTTTACCAAATCAAGTAACACCACCTACCAAAACACAGACAAAGATGATAACTCTCACAAAAATTTACCGAATCAAGAAACCAAAGTACACGGAACCAACTAACATGTCTGAAACATAACTTGATATCACTTACAGTAACTTTTGACTCGCAGGAGTGCTCGTCTTCAAGATGCGAACAAAGCGACGCGATATCAAAATCCTCGTAACAGTACGGACATGGGAAATCAGGCCGGACCTCATCTTCTACCTCGAAATCATCCAAGCTCAACCGATCTAAACTTGCCAAAAAATAAAAAAATAAAAAATAAAAAACGCGTTTTCCAAATAAAAAGTACGTTTTTTTAATGGATCCATATTTAAAGCAAAACGAACCTAGGTGGGAGCTTTGATGATGGTGCTGCAACGTGTATTGACGCTTGGCGGCGGCGAGGCGGGAGGTCCAGAAATCCGAATCCATGGAAAGATCAGAAACTGAGCTTTGCCTGCTACCTGCTCTTCAATATTAATATTGTTTCTTATTTAAAAAAAAATTAATCTCAAGAAATTAATAAAATAAAAATTTCTCGTTCTTCGTCGTCTCTTGATGAATATCTATCTCTTCACAGCTTTCCTTCTCAGCAGTTTCAACTTTCAAGTTGATCTAAGCAAAAGCTTCAGGTGGAAGAAGAGAGAAATAGACGGTGAAGTTCACGTTTTTTTGTTTTTTCTAAAAAGATTTGATTTTCTAATATTGATGCGTTGATCGATGATGATAAAAATTGACTTTTTCTTTAATTATACTCTTAATCTGAGGAAAGCTTCAAATGGGGGACGATTGAATTAAGGAGAGAAAGAGAGAGAAAAATGTTTGTATGTGATTCTATGGACACGACAAGATATGACGCAGAGTCGGAAAAATGCGAGTAAATGTCGGTTTTTTTCTTTTTCTTTTTTTTTTCTTTATTAGTGGTCTTAAATTTGCGGGTTTTTGTTAAATCTAGATTTTTGTGGACCATTAAAATCTTCGGTTTGCTCTTTTATTGGACTGTTTTTTTCGTCCACAACTTAATTTGTTAGGTGTTATTACAATGATTTATAATGAACTTTTATTAAATTACAATAATAAGGTATATTATAAAATTAAGAGGACAAACGATCATTTTTTTTATGACAAATTGTATTTAAAGGCTAGACTTACAAAATAAATATATAATCTTGAAAATGAATTTTACAAATGAGAAGGTATTTGGATATATGCTTTTTTTTGTTATTACAAGAACTTAAATTTTAGAAAGGGAATAACATTTAAGAAAATATAGTAATTTAATAGAAAAATAAATTAAAACCTTACCCTTTACTTGGGAGTATTATTAATTTGGATTTAATTTTTACGAAACAATTAATTAATTTTTTAAGATAAAACAATTAAATTATTATCAAATTTCATTCGTCAATATTAAATAATATTATTTTATTTGTAAGGTTGCGTAACACTATCATGATTCATGAGACACACGACGCGGTATCACTGCCAAGAAGAGATGTAAACGACGTCGTAAAGAGATGCGAGTAAAAGCAGCACAGCTGCATAAATTGCCGGCATTATAGGATCATCAGACTCAATTACGCGTACTTGTTCGGCCAGAACATGAAGACAATCTACCAGAGCCCATAAACTAGTTCTGTTCATAGTTTTGTTTGTTTAGATTCATTCGAATCAAATGGCAACAAGAGCAACGAGAACGCAGCAGCAGAAGAATTCGAAACAGCAAGAGGGAAAAGCAAAAGTTGTGAAGAGAAAGCCTGTGTTTATAAAAGTGGATCAGCTAAAACCGGGAACCAACGGTCACAACCTCACCGTTAATGTCTTGAAATCCGACCCCGTTTTGCCCAAGAATCGTACAGCCTCCTCCCAGCTCCGTCCAACCCGGATAGCTGAGTGCCTGGTCGGCGACGACACTGGCACTATCCTCTTCACTGCTCGCAACGATCAAGGTCTAACTCCTCTTTCTGTGTTTCTTTATTTCTTCATAACTATGAAATGCTGTATTTTCTTCTCAATGTTATAAGGTTTTAATGAATTTTAGGAATTTTAAGATCAAACTGCGGCCATTTATCTCCGTATAAATGCGAATAGAGTGTTGTTGTGTCGTATTTTGTTATGTTAGAATGACATGTTCATCAACAAGTTTGAAACTTTGATAATTTGGAACACATTTTGTGTCGATTCTCTTCCATTTTCATCTCTATTTATTCCGAAGGCCTAACTCTTGATTGATTGATTGATTGATTTATCAAAGAAAACCTTACATATTGATTAATGCCAATACATACAACTACACGGTGCAAAGCATTTTAAGTTTCTTTGTTCTAACTTAAGCATCCCAATCTCGGATTTGTTTACTCGGGAATAAATTTAGTTTTGCTTATTAATTAATTAATTCAATCCCACTAGATGTGTTTGGCACTGCACTTTTCTAGCCTTACATTATAAAGAAGAGGGATTGGGAGCGAAGGAGGTTGAATTTAACAAATGGTTTTTGTTAGGAGACGTTTCAGTATTGTTGCTTGGTAGGTTTCGCAATTTAGAACGAAAAAAAAAATGGAACATCCAGTTTCAACATCGCGTAGATTATGCATTGTGCATTTTTTCGGTTTCTTTCTTGCAATTACGTTTCAGTTAATGAGCTTACAAACCGGATCCCATTGATATGCTTTCCCTAACAAGATGTCTGATTATATTTCTTTATTTTCTCAAAATTCTAAATGGAAAACGGTGGGTGTTATTTCCTATGCAGTTGACTTGATGAAGCCAGGCACGACAGTAATTCTCCGTAATGCAAAGATTGACATGTTTAAGGGGTCTATGAGGTTAGCTGTTGATAAATGGGGTCGCATTGAGGTCACTGAACCTGCTAAGTTTGTTGTTAAAGAGGACAACAATTTGTCCCTCGTCGAGTATGAACTGGTGAATGTTGTTGAAGAATGACTGAACTGATCTAATGGAAATCGTAAGTTCAATGCCCAAGAAGTTCTTCAAATTGATCATTTCTCTTTAACTCTGCATCTCTCTGTTGCAATTTTCTCCCGTGGCTAAGTATTTGTATACAAGTCTCATTAAGGTTGGATAGTTCTTCACTTTACAGCATATACGATCTATAAGGATTAATGCCTGTGTCTTAGCACGTGCAAAAACAGTTCCCATTTGTGTTTTGTGTTATGATAAGACTCTGTGCCTGAGCCTGGGAGAGTAAAATCTCCAACTCTTAATGTAGTTCCTTCTTTCTCTTGCATAAGCTTTATGTTTCTCTCAACAGGTTTGCCCAATTTCAATTTTCTCTTCACTGAATTGGTCGAATACATGCAAGAAATTGTACTTGCAATGGGTTCACCCCAAATACTGTGTTTGGATTCTAAATGTCAGGTCGTATATTCTTACAACAGGGGTTTCAGAACATAAAACACCATTGTACTAAGGTGAAGTCTCGTCCAATGAAACCATCTTGACATACTACCAAGTAGTATTCCTAATCATTAATTGGTAAATTCTCTCACCTAGCATTGGTACAATCCAATCAAATTCCAAGGGAGAAAACAATGGAACATAACCTTTGATCAAAATGTCCAATCAAACAGAGATTGATGATTAATATTAGAGTGACGTAAAATATAATTATTTATTTCCTCATTATACCTACTTTCCAATGCCTGTAGAACAACATTTGAACCAGGAGCAATAATGCCCCAAGCAAGTCTTACAATGGGGACAGAATCAATGGAGACTACCATCATTGCGCCGCATCCAAGAAACAAATATCATCCATCTACAAAAGAAAATGACAAAAATTACTAATGAATGGATATAGAAATAACAATAATATTGTTGAAACATCAACAACTAGTTGGATAGAATTAAGATACATGAGTTGAAAAGTTCTATGGCAAACAAAACCATGAATGAGAGGAAGGTGAAGTCTCCAAAGACAAACTCGGCCAAGAGTGATTACAAAGACACATGACAGCCCAAGTCAAAAGAAGAAAAATGAAAAAACATGTACGGTATACAAAGAAGGTTAAAGCCAGAAAATCACTTCATTTTTCAATAATTTTAAAGGTTAAAAACATCGCATGAACAATTATAAAAATAAGCAGAAAATGCAAAGAGAAAACAGAACACTTGCCAAGGATATATCATATTATCATAATTGTTATCAAATCTATTATAATACAAATCTTATTTGAATTACAGCAATATTGGAAGTATCCGTTTATAATTCAGTTCCTTCCAAGTTCTTGAATAATCAGACTTTCTGTCTGGACTTTGTTAGGCCTTACTAAGAGGAAAGAAGCATCTAGAAATCCTACAGAAAAAGCTTTCTTTCTCCACCTTGTCTTAGAGCGCATGTAAAAAAAACTTTTCCCGAACTCTTCGACATTCATCATACATCATCATTGCAATCTGAGTGAATAAAATAGATTAGTATGGTTCACACAAGCTTAAAAGAAATTCCTATGAAATAGAAGATCACAAGATTAAGGGATAAATAAAAGCAAAGGAGAAACTACATAATTTGATTTAACAAGTTGCAGAAGAGCTGATCAAATTAGTAGATTTACTAAAACTTCAAAAAATATTTATCAGTTATCTCTAACTCCATGAAACTATAATATACAGTGTTCAACTTCATGCCTCTCCACATTTATTAAGAAAGTTACTCCACCTCTGTCGCTTGATCTTCATCTAGTCTTGTCTTGCCCTACAAAAGGAAAAAGGATATACATTCTTTCATTGTATGCTAGAGATTGAGAGATGGGATTACCAATCTAGGAAAAGATAAAAAGGATTTAGAATAAAGAGGGAAAATGATTCAAAAACTTTTTAAGGAGTTCATGTTCAACTATTCCTTACACTTAATTTCTTCTAGACTAAGTTCCCCATGTTAGTTTCATTTAACTTACACTTTGAGAAGAGCATGATTGAAGGCATGTTTGGTAGTAAAACCATAATCCGTTTTCTTGTAGATCATATTCATTCATTTTTCCTGAAATTCCCCAATTTCTGGAAATCTCAAATAACCTAAAACGAGGATCAAGTATTCTCTGAAAGGTATCTTAGAATGATATATATTACGATTTCTACTGTTGAACAAGCCTAAAATACATTGGTATCACTTGGGTGACTAAATAGAAAACCCTCCCTAGTTATGAACATCATCTTCTTTTAGTCGAATAACAGACTTCCTTAATTCAAGCATCAAATTAAAAATTTCACTGAATTGAAGCTTAGTTGAAGCCTAGAGTTAAAATCATGTGCAAATTTCATTAGCAAGTGCACACAATGAAATATAAAATAAGAACCCACATAGCCAAAATTATTATAAGACCGTAGTAGACAAATCCAGATCAACCACAGTTCATATGCACATCAAATTGGAGCTAGATAAAAGAAAAAAGGCCATAACAAAGAGGAAAAAAGAAGTAACATATCAATAAAGAATCCACAAAGCCAATCTAAAATAACAGACACATATCACCAAATAATTGAATACCAAGCCACAACCCATAAAAGTAAAATAAAGTTGCACAAAGATGAAGGAAATTACCTTCAGGAGTCCAACCGTAACTTCGACGAGAAACGGAGAGCATTGAAGTGAGCAATGCAGAGGCCGTGGCTGTGTGAAACGGCATCATCGTTTCAACGCAGCAACTCATCTCCACCGGGGACCTTTCGTTAAACACAAAGATCAAATACCAGATGAATTCATATGATACATTGACAGAGACAGAGAGAGAATTCGGATTACCTGAAAATGCGTTGAGAGAGGGGGTTTGGTTTCGAGGCCTGAAATGGAGAGGTGGCAGGTCTGGCTTTGGATTTGAGGCCGGCGGTGAGCCTCGTGGAGACGGCGGTCCTGGTGATGGCGGAGGAGCGCATAATGGACCTTGCAGCGGCGAAAGACATGGCTTTTGGGCTGAAGGAAGGCTGGATCAAGCAGCTTGAGGGTTTTAGGTTTGTCGAGGCTTAGCTAATTGATAATGATAAGGGGTTTTCTACTTGTGTGTATTTACTCGTACCAGAATTACAAGAGATGACCGTATTCTGGCCCTTCGATGTAGCACGTGGCACTTTGATGTTTATTAAGGTTGACATTCTGTTAGGGTTATATTTAGGAGAAATCTACATTTGCACCCTTGAGTATGTAATAATTAACACTTCCGTCTCAATATTTCGAAAATATTCGATCAGACTCTTTTATTATTAATTTTCATGAGTTTTGATCTATCGTAAACATCGTGGAATTCCAAAATTTCAAATGCAAAAGCATCGTGGAGCTTTTGCATCTTGGGACAATTTGGTAAAGAAACAAAGCATGCAGGATCACTACTTATAAGTAAATCAAAGTAAAATTTCCACAAGTTACAATGTGTACTAATTTCTGGACAAAGAACAGAACATAGCAGAATGGATACATGTCAATGAATGTTTATTTGATTCCCTATATGGCACTATCAGACTGAGAAGATTGATTCTTTGGTCTCACCATGACCATCATGATATATTACTGTCTTGGTTTGCTTTTACTTCTGCTCATCTTCAGAAGAAGAGGAATGCAAATTCCATGTCCTTTGCTCATGTCAGAGCCTGTTCCTCCTAAAGATATCTTCTCATGTTCTTCTAAACGGATTGCATTTTGGAAGTACAAGCTTCTCCCGTTGCCTGCTTTGAATCCAATAAGCCGGCCTAGCGATACGCTATTGTCGTGGAAGAACGATGCTGTGGACTGGCAACACAAAAAGACATTGAAGGATAATTAATTAGTAGGAGGAGAATGGTTTGTTGTGCTTGTTTTGATGTGATTTGAAAAGGGAAAGAGAATATGTAATTGCCAGCATTGGTGGTTGACTTCACAAGTTTAAATGCGTTGAATCCAATGCATCAAGCCCTCATGAAGGTGAGAAATTAATACAGCTTTTGGCAATAAAACCTCCGTGGCAGGATAACTTTTTCAAAATTACTTCCACTGATTCTGTCCACATTACCAGAGATCAAGTAGCAGTCTCAGGCAACAGATATCATTTCTTCTTTAAAATGCACGATGCAGTTCAAATTGGAAGGTTGTTTATGAAGCACCTAAGTGAATCAGGGGCTGGGACGGAAGAATATGCATGCTCACGCATATGCAAAGGAGAAATAATGACAAGGCAGAAGAAAATAGTGTGGCCAACGAAATCAGTTACCTCGGTGTCAAGATTGGAGGATGAGAATGAGGAGAAACTGATTGTGCGCACATGAATAGAGTATGGTTCTACTGCCGGTGCAGGTGCTGGAGCAGCCCGTGAGCTCTCCATTACTCGAAGTCTTGCATTCATAATCTCGAGTCCAAGCGGCCACCCATTAGACATCTCATGTTCCTGTGAATTTCCATCAATTAACTCAGTACTGGCATGTTTAAGATTCTGATAATCTACAACTTAAAGCAGCTCAAGAATTTTAAAAACACAACAAAAGATTGACTGTCCATTTTATATTTCGCCTAGTGCTTCTGGTACCATGAAGGAACTTCCAACTTTTGCGATATAGGTAATGCTACTATCCTAGCGAAGGAAGATCGGCTGTCCTCCAATCTACTTGTGACCAAACAAGAAAAACAATGAAGTGTGGAACACAAAACTGAAATATTCTAATTGCTTTCATGTGCTATCCTTTCAGTACAAATTAGATACATGGAACATTAAAATTTCAATATTTAAATCATTGCCACAAAAGAAAATCTCATCATCAATTCTAGTCTGTACCCCTAATATCTGTTAGGGATCCAATATCTGATACTCTCACTTATTACCAATTAAATAACGTACCAAAAATTGTGAAATGGATATGCAGATGTTCCTACAATTAGAAACATTCAAGCACATTCAAGCTCGCATTGGCTATGGGCAAACACTAAACGAAATCCGCACATAAATTCCTAGAAAGATATTATATATTTCCGTATGGAAACTGCCCAGCTGGCAAGATGGGTTGAGATTTTGGTTGTCGACTCTGCTGCCAAGATTGTTCCTGCAGTTTCTTTCACAATCCCTGGAGGGGAGGGGTATTGTTCCGCTGTCTTGCTTCTCTCAAACTTTGAACCCGGACTTAGCATTTATTGGATATAAATTACAAAATATGATTAGTGATCTCTAATAATGATTTATCAAGTTTAATTAATCTGAAAGTCCTAGTCCAGCAGGGCAAATCACACAATTCGATCTTCAACTTCAACTAAAAATACCCATTGATAGTCTAATTATACATGTACGCAAATTATGCTATTTACCAATCAAATTTGCCTATTCCTATCACACTAGAGTTGCAAAATCAAATGTGCTAAAAAAAAAAAGAAAAAAAAATGTTTTGCAGGACAATCACAGAAAATAAACAATACCCATGCCTTCCAGACCAGATGTAATCAGAAACTTGTCACCAGCAAGATATTGCATGGTAGAAAAGATATTCAGCTCACGGTCCACACAACCATCAAAACAGTGACAATAGTAAGAACAGTTAAAGATAACAGAAATTTCAGTTCGTGTTCTTTAAACAATAAGAAAAATGAATACCATTAGACTGATAATTTGAGTTTCATGAATTTGCAAATCACCAAAATGACATAATAAGCACAGACTTTCAGTAACATCACCGACATAATGAAAAGAGAACAAGAGAGCAAGAATTTACCTCTGAGGCCATAGCCTAAACCGTCTGCACAACGAGCCAGAGAGAAGGAAAGAGTTAGTGATCATAGAAATCTCAGCACACAGAAGCGAAGGAAGAGAAAATTCTTCCTTCCTTAAACGTGAGACAATTAATGAATCTGGGACCCACGTGGCTGTTGTTCAGATAGTCAAGTCCCAGCTAGTTTATACTTGATTATTTTATTGGCAATTGATAACCACAGACACAATAACAACATTTTAACCGTTCATTTACCGCCATATTTCAAACTCCGTCGTGAAGAAGCCACCAAGGAAACAGAAGCAAAAGACCAAAAAGTCAGATTAATATAATTAATCATAAAGACTAAGCTATGAGATTGTTGAGATTATTAATGATGTGATTAATCAAACAAAGGGGATTATTAGATGAGCTAACTAATAAAATATTTGGCAATAATTAAACAAGGTGGTGAACTGTCATCACATCCTTTGGTACTTTAGCTGTTTAGCAGCAATAAAGGCCAAGTCGTTGGTAGCCATTAACACCATGAAATGAACCTAACAGCGCTCCTCATTACTCTTCAGCAAACTGATAACGAGTGTTTGATCTTTTTATCCACAAAGAAACAACCAATACTATTAGGAAATTCAGCGTGTTCCGGGTAATTTTGTTGTACAAAAACAGCATTGAATTTCAGGTAGCAGAACTGTTGACAGGTGAAACTTAAAGTCAGGTAGGTATCCTAAATCTCATGGTTCAAGACGGTTTAAATAGCGGTTAAAATTTTGAAACAATTTAAAAAAGATATTTTTACATATAATTTCTATACTAAATAATAAAAAAAATGTTCTTAGAATTGACAAAACCGATTCGGGATCACCAATACTTTATAGAGAAGTGTTGCATTTTTGTGAACAAAACTGACTGCCGAAGATTTTAGGGTGCTAGAATCATTAAATACACACGTGCTAGTATGTACTAAAACGAACAAAAAGGCATACTTTTCGGGTAGTTTGCCAACTCCTCAACGATGCCGACACCGCCTTCCTTAATTACCGAACCACACGGCACTCCATTTCCCACTCTAATACCATTTTTTCAAATCTTTAGTTATAATTTTTTTTTTAAAAAAACAAAATTTGTTCATTGTAGTAATAAATCGGTGGTGCAAAGTCTAAGAATTGGTTCAAATTGAGGCCGTTTGATTTGATTCCGAAGAGTGTGATTAATTTAAATAGTATATTATACTAAGGTATTGTTGACAGGACTCGCCCCGACCTCTCTCAAGAGTCTGGGACAAATCTTGTTAAATATTTTATAGTAGGTACTTGTCTTTCTCATAGATATCTCATAATAACATTCATAGATAATGAAAATGACCTCAGACCTCCATCATTAGCATACATTGAGACTCTATGTCTCGTCACACATATATACATATTCACATACATATATGATATGTTTTAAAATGTTTCATGCAGCATGCGTAGAGTGGTCTCAACCTCATTTACAAAACTGCACCCTGCACGAAATCCTGCGTGACCTGGGGAGAAGTGGGAAAAATAGGGAAAGGAATGAGCTTGTGGCTCAGTGAGTGGACATAGTTTTTAAAAAAAATACATTTTCATACAACCATTGTACGACATTCTAAAATCGTACATAAATTAAGCATCACTTACACATTAAGAATGCATATCATTGCAAACAGTTCATACAACACCCAACTAGTACCCGGGGATATCATGCTTGGCGGGATCCCAACGCCCAAGCGGGGAAAAATCATACTCAACCCAGCGGCCTCGTATCATCACCTGGGAAGCTCACATCCAATACATATAATTCCATAGGTCCCAAAGACCTTACTACATAATATTGGGGAATGGGTACTTGTGGGGTGCTTCAAACAAACACAACCAATATTTTAACATAAAACAATCGATTTTATGCAATCACTGAATATCACGCATAATTTAAATACTATGTAACACGCAACGCAATCTAACGCATTAATAAACAGATCAATCATGCTATATTAAATATTCAAACATAATATAAATTCATAATATTTTAAAAATATATCCACTCACAGCTTAATCGCTCAATCCCTGAAAATTCCGGGGTCTTCTGGATTTCTTACTACCGCATTGTTCCCTAAAAACACATAATTCAATAATTTACCGTTAAAACTAATTCAAAATCTGATACGTATCACAAATACAATAATAAAACTACTTTAATTCTATAAATACACTGTCCACAAAGTTCTTGGACATCAATTCAACTTCCCAATACATTTTCCTGCACAATTCTTTTTTCTACGAATGATTTCCGTTCCTTTTATTTTTCTTTTATTTTTCTCTCTTCCTCTCGAATTCAGTTTGCTTCTGTTTTGCTCTGTTTGATTTCTCTTTTTTTTTTCAATTGACTTCTAAAACGAAGAAACATATATGTATATAAATCGCCTCACCGCTTAAATTATTATTATATATTATTTAAATATTATATTTTTTTTTTCGACACCTAATGATTTAAGTGTCTCAATTGTAGTTTGTAATTTGTGACTTTTAAACATGATTTAAAAATACATGGATAATTAATACGTACTTCTCTTAAAGTTTGAAAAACTCACAATTAGATGTTAGGTTTGGAGAAACTCAGATATACCTTTCGTAAATCGTTAGTTAACTGTTAGAGAACCGTTAGGGATTAAGGGTATTTTTTAACGTTCCATTAATTTAACAATTTAATTTTGTGTAGGTCAATAATTATAGTTTAAAATAAAAAATTGATATTTAGTATTATCAATTTATCCACAACTTTTAACAATATTTAATTTAAAATTCAAAAAATAATTTTTATAAATTAGACTAATATTTTTTTTAGTGTTGTAAATATAATTTATTCATGAAAAAATAACCACTTATTTTATTTTTTAATTTTTATACTTTAAAAATTAGTAATTATATTCCTATCATAAATTTTAAAAATTAAAAAAAATTGTAATATTAAGTTTTTTAATTTTTATATCTCATATAGAATGATTTTATATTATCAATTGGATAATAAATTTTTTATTAATTTATTTAAAAAATTATTATGTTATTTTATTATACAATAAATAAATAATATATTACGTAAAATAGTAAAATTCAAACAATATAGAATCCGTATTACACATATATAAGCATGTAAAATAATAGAAAAGTTTTGTTTTGGTCAAAGAATTAAGGGAATATTTAGAATATTTTGGTCTTTTGATAAAAATTGGATAATTAATTAATGGTTTAGGAAAGGTATGTAAGGGTTTTTCATGTAGATAAAATATATGATATCTTTTGCGTTAAATTTAATATTTGTAAATGGATAAATTTGAATTTCAGACTAAACTAATGTTTATTTTTTTAGTCTGAAATTTGAATATAAATAATATATTTTTTATTTTAAATTTATGAATATAAATGTTAAGTTATTTGTTTTTATAAAATAAAAAAATTGAAATTGATAAATTAACATATATGTTATAAAAAAATTTATATTAATTTATTGAGTTATTGACATATATAAATACTAAGTAATAAATTAAGGATATTATTAACAAATAAAATATTTAAATTATTCAGACATTTATTTATTCAAATTTAAGTAAAAATTTTTAACTTAATTATATTCAAATATTTTTAATAAATATTTAAATATAAATTAAAAAAATAATTTTTAAACATCTAAATATTTATATTTAAATTTTAATAAAATAAATAAATAAATAAACCCTACCTTCAAAAAAAGAAGAGTGTAGGTCAAGGTGGTATTTTAAAAGAGGGAGCAT
Organism: Melia azedarach; assembly: GCA_028052125.1. NCBI lineage: Eukaryota > Viridiplantae > Streptophyta > Magnoliopsida > Sapindales > Meliaceae > Melia > Melia azedarach. The sequence goes on from CM051406.1 coordinate 9,839,327, forward strand.
TAAGATACTGTTACATAAATGTAAATGTATAGCGTCCTATATTTAACTCGGACTCGGACTACAAGATAAAAAATGAGGATTTGTTATTCTGTATTAGGACAATTTAGATTAGATTAATTGTATTCATGCCACTTGTCTCTTTTTTAAGGATAAGAATCCAACGTATCCATTTTACACTGCATCGAAATAAGAGGTTATCATAAGAACAAATCATAATTTAAATTATTCCATTTCTTGAGCCTCCTTAATTTTTAGCATACTCATTCTCTTTTCACTTGTAAGGTTTCTCTTTCTCTCACACAACAATAAAACCTTTTTATTTTTACACATAAATACTTTTTTTAACATAGTGCTTTATCTATTTTATTATTATTTATTTTAGTATTTAAGTATTTTGATCGTATCTCGTATACATGAGATGTTTAAATAATTCTAATATAATCTCTTAATCTAGGCCAATAAGAAGAGCTTTCAGCATCTAAAGAAGTTTTTCCCATTACTAAACTCTTCATCACCATTTCTTTTAGTTTTTTGCCACTGCTAGAATTTTAAGACATTTTTAATCACCTCTTTTTATATCTATCCAACTCTACCTATTGATTGTCGTTCATTCTCCAAAAAAATACATCTCACTTGTTAGCACCAAAGAGAAATTTCAGCATCAATAGATTTACTTTGCAACAACATTTATATAGTAAATAATTGTATAAATTACATTCTTCAAAAAAAAAAAATCACCCGCTTACTATCTACAGTGCATGTGATTTGAAGAGTGCTGACCCAAGGACCCGACTATATTCTGATGACATTCCTTTTCTGAATAAGGTACTCAGGCCATGTGGGCTCAGGAGTTGAAGAGGCCTATAAGCCCAATCCTTTAGGTGAAACTCTTGTAGAACAGATTTCAAAGAATAATGGGCCCATCATTTGGATCCGGTCAGAAGCCAGGAGACGGATATTATAAATTTTCGAACCCCTTGATTTACCATTAGAAATAAAACAGTTAAATAATAATAATTTAAAAACAAAAATTCAAAGACTGCAGCTTAGAAAGTCACGATCTCTATTTTTATTTTTTTGTTTTTTAACAGCTGCAGACTGAAAGTCATAATTGTTTTGATCGAACAGCACGTGGTGAATCTTATTCTTATCTAATTCAGACTGCGTTGTCCTCGTAAACACAACTAACCGATTAACTTGGCCAACTGCACATATCAAACCTCAGCCTCTCTCTTTAACATAACAACTATATACTTAGAATTAAAATTGTGGGCTTCTCAGTAGGTAGTAGTAGTTATTCAATTTTCAAGCACGCCCAATCCGTAGCTGAAATTCACTTTCCTTTTTACTATATTCTATATCATATCTTATAATTTTAATACAACCGAAAGATGCTGCTGAACACAAGTTCAGAAATTACACTTACATAGCCCATCATGAGTTGAGTTAGTTAGATATCGAGAATCTGCTGTGCCGAGGAAAGAGCTAGCTAGAAGTGGGTGGCTGTGATTATTGGTTACTGTTAAATATATTTAATGTGTGTGTGTGTGTGTGTGTGTGTATAATATATCCACCCAAATGAAGAAATATTGCTACCCAACATCATCAATGCTTCTACAATTATTTGTTTCGATCTTTCTTTTTTTAACCATCAATAAACAAGTGCATGCCCTTGTTGAAATGGAGGACTTCATGTAAAGACAAAGTAGGCAGGCCGGCAATCGGTTTCATTTAAGGTCCCAATTAGTTGGGTAATTAGAACCATTATATATTAAATATAATTTAATTGATTGATATGCCATAATCCGGTGAGAAACTTAGCTAACTCTGAAATATTCACAATTAATACCTTCTACGACGACAAAAATTAGTCAAAAGATCAACACCTTAAAGCTAGCAAGCTTCAAGGGCGCCAATCAGCCCGCCATTTACGGAGAAGACAATCAAATTTGATGGGTTTGATTTCTCTTTTTTCCTTAATATTTACATATCTTCTTATATTATATATATAATAACTTTGAGAACTGAAAATGAAATTGTAGAAAAAGGTGATCCTATCGAGCAAGCAGTGGGTGCCAGTGGTTGGTTCACAATTCACCAACTCATTCAATCTTGACATTCAAAATGGTGGATGGTCCTTCTTAATTAAATGTTGCCAAAACTAAGAAAACTCGATTGATATCGACTTGGCAATTCCATTATCTCTGTGCCCAGTAATTCTGATAGAAAAGGGATGATATGTTAACAACATTAATGGACAACCTCTAGCATTTTGGAATGATTAATTGCACATCTCAATCTTAGGCAGCTAGCTAGTTGGGGTTTAGCATGTTCATAAACGTGTAGTAGATAGTGACATAGGCTATGTAGTTGTTGAATTGCGAGGTGACCTAATAAATACGAATATATGTGAATTGCGCCTTATAGTTTTACGCATGCGACGATAATATTATAGTTTGTTTACACTTTTTGTGTGGTTTAATTATTATTAATTATTCGAAATCCATTCATAAGTTTACTATATATTTTGTGCATTTTCTTGAATAAAATAGTGAACCTTATATGGGTTTTGCTTTAAAAATAAGCATCCGATCCAGCACATTTATTTATATAATTAATTACATGAGATTTAATTTAATCATTGATTGTGCGAGTACATGTTTGCTTAAAGATTTACCTAGCTAGCTAACTAACTAACTAAGCATGCTGGATGTAGCAGAGATATGTTTCTTCAATTTGCATTATTATATATTGTTCACATTCAATATATTACTCTTCTAAAGCTGGACAAAGTAAAAAAATAAAATAAAGTGATATTTTATCATTAATTAGAATTATGGAAAGAAGTGCAAAAGCAATTTTTGCTGCCATTCTTGCACATTTAATTTTCAAACTAATTAAAGTATATCATACACTTTGTTAATTTTGTCGACCATCATATCGCAACTAGCAAAGATTTTAGTGGAAATGGGAAAATATGGTCACCGTTGATCTGTTTTCAGAAAGAGTGGAAAGCCTAACACTGAAGCACTCTACGCGTTAGTGCTAGTGCTTGCCAACGCATATATTTTTGTTGCGCAACAGAGAAAACTTGCTCAGTTGAAATTTGATGAATTCATATTGCAGCAGGTTTTGACTCTTAATTTGTTCATTGTTGACAAATCCAAACTGAAGGACTGGAATGTAATTACAAAGGAACATGTACCCGGCATCACATAACTGATGTGTTCCTGAGAAGTGAGATCATTAGTTCTAGCTTGTTTAAGATTAACCTTTTGGTTGGTGAGGTAGGGTTTGTGTGTGTCTATATATATATATATATGGACCACTATAATACAAATTTATGGAGAATGATATCTTTAGATAAGATATCAATGAGACCGATTGATGACATGATGTATGATTAAATTCCCTCATCTAAGCTAGAACACAAGACCGAATAATCAAAATAATTAAGCACATGCTAATTACGTTAATTAACAGTAAAATCATATACGTTTCCCTTGGTGGGCAAATGATGCCATTACATGAAATTAGAGCCAGCTGAAACAAACAGAAAACTAAAATATATTATGATATACATTTTTTTTTATTAATTTCATTGTTCATAAAACAAAAACAAAACATGCCCCCATACCTTTAGCTTTTCAAAGCATGAACAATACTATAATGGAAACCCGGAAACAAAGATCACAAAATAACCAGAAGAGAAGACCCCGATAATTAAATAATAAAATTCTATTTGCTTACTCTTTCCTATTAAAACATAGTTAACTTAACATCTCACATAATTATACGGTAGCATGGATCGCATCAGTCTTTGAGCTCATCAAACTCATTCTCTTCGTTCTGGTAACCTTCCACGGAGTTGTACTCATAAGAGTTCTCATTGTTTGCATTATAACCCCTGCTGTTGAACGGATTTCCTGTCACCACTCCCCTCGAACTCTGCTGGTACTGACTTGGATGGTAACTTCTCTCATTCTGAATGTCATAATAGTACTTCCCGTTCTCCAAAAACCTAGTGTCACTCATGCCTAGCTTCTCACCATTGTTGTATCCAGTGTAGAAATTGTTCTGGTTTCCGAGGTTTGTATATCCGCTATGCTGGAACTTCGAGTCACCAAAGCTCTCTCGCTCTGCCTCAAAAGCATTCTTGTTGTAATAATTGTTGTTGTAGTAGTACGGGTTAGGATTGTTGTTGTAGCTTTCTTGGGTTTGAGCTTTGGTCGTGTACGGCGCATAAGTGCTCACTGTGCTGGTGGTGGGAGTAGTGTACGGTTCATAATTCACTGTGTTTGTGGTGGGAGTGTTGTAGGGTTCGAAAGTTCCGGTAGGAGTGCTGGTGATGGGAGTGGTGTAGGATTCATACTTGACGTCGTTGGAGGTGGAGGGAGTGGTGTAGGGTTCATACTTGACGTCGTTGGAGGTGGAGGGAGTGGTGTAGGGCTCAAAACTTCCGGAGGCGGTGCTGGTGATGGGGGTGGTGTAAGGTTCGTATTTGACTGTGTTTTCCTGGCCGTATAAGCCGTAGCCGTTTTGGGTCTCCGGGACGAAAGCTGGTTCCTGCTGTTGCTTGTTGCCAAAACTCTGTTGTTGCTGTTCTTGATAGTTGAGTGTTGTTGTTGTTGTCGTCTTTTGAGTGTCGGGAACAAAGTCAGGCTCTTGCTGTTGCTTGGTCAAGCTCTGTTCTTCTTTGTTGGGGACTGTTGCTGAGACTTGAACATTGTTGTTGCCGTTTGAGCTTGGAACTTTGCTGAAGAACTGGCTTTCTCTGGCTTGAATATGGGCAGAGAAGAACGTTAGCAGAAAAAGGAAACAGATGAGGTTTGTTGCAGAAAAAGCCATGAGTGCTGCAAGGTATGGAAGAAGATCAGAAGAAGATGATGCTCAGCTGTCTAGTGAGTGTGAGCTTTGATCATCCTAACTTTATAGAGAATGACCTTCGTCCCTCCTCGAAATAAAATAAATAAAATGAAAAGCAATAAAAACCTTGAGGTCCTCATAGTTTTACAATTTTTCAAATAAAGACATAACTTATTCTTATATTAAAGATAATGAAAGGTTAAAATTTCACATAAGAAGAAAATAATTTAATCGTTTTCGTAAGCATTGGAGGACCCGGAGAAGTTATGGTTTTCGTTATATAATCTACAAACTTAGGGACCTAAGTGCTATTATACTAAAATAAAATAAAGTAAAATCTCTCTCTCACCTCACCTCACGGTTGAAATTTTCTACTCATTAGTTAGAAATGGGGCTGGAATGGGAGATGATTGTGGTCCCTAAATGAAACCACTTTAACAAAGAAACTCTTTCTTTCTTCTTGTTTCTGTGTTAATCATATTATTGACCCTTTTAAGAAAATTCTTTTAGGCCACTTTATGCAAATCCATTGGGCAAAACGACATAATTTTACCCTAATTTATGTGTTCAAGATCCTCTCATGTGACTCTCAACAGCCTCATTGAAACTCCCTTTTCGTTATTATTATTATTTTATTTTTCATTTTCCGTATATTCTAATCAAATTAAAATTAATTTAGCTTTATAATCAAACAAGAATAGCCCTAAAGCTACAAAGAATCCCGAGGTAATTAGCTGATCCATCACAATGATTTGAAATGCTATGGAAATTAGTTTCTTATTTACCCTATGTAAGTAAATTAACCTGTGGGGTTTGATGATTATTTATTTCCTAAATCCGGGATCAGTAATCTAGATGGAGAAGGGTAAAATGGGGAAGTCGGATAGTTTGGGTTGGCCGGGTAATTATGCGTGGATTGAGGGTGGGTGGGGCCGTGGGGCCTACAAATAATGGCATTAAGTGCACATAGCATGTGCCCTTTACACTTTGTCTAACAATATGGACACACCTAACCTTTTTCTAACACATACTATTTGATGGGGCCCCAACCTCCACGCGACTCACGCGCCTTTCCCGCTGTGCATGCTCAACTCACCATGGGCCCACGTTCAGAAGCCCAATTCTTCCTCTAAGCTGTTGTTGGCATTAATTTCTTTTTCTTTTTCTTTTTTATCAATAAGCTTATTAAGCTCGTATTTTTTGTCGAATTAAACCTATTATTTCATATTAAACTTTTATTACTAGATAATATTTAATTAATAAATTAAAAAATAAATAATTATTGATTTCTCTTTCGACCATGCTGCTATAACTATAGATTAACAAAACGATATGTATAAATGATGTGAAATACCAATTTTTATTTAAATTTCTTTTGAAATGAATCATAGCTATAATTGATTTTCTTTTCTATAATGTCATTGTTTGTATTGCCTTCTGTTCTACGCAAATTAGCAAGAATTAGTAGGATCATTAATTAATGTCTTTCTGATAATGGTATGGGATAAAATTGACTCCATCACAAGTCAGTTTGGGAGTGCTATTAAAAAAATAAAATTAAATACATACATTATTATAAAAAGAAGCAGGTGGGTCCATTTACACCAAAGTACACTTAGAACGCTCATATTTTAATATTTTTTCTTACAAAAATCTCTCAATCTAATTTCTAATTTAATATATAAAAAAATAAAATACTATTATTTTTTACACTCGTCTAAAACACTCTTAGTTAAATGTAAAATTATAAAAACAACTCCAACTTCAATAATCAAACAAAGATAGCAAATAAGACGTATGTTTTAATTAAAATTTCAGAAATTAATTCATTAAAAATATCTTAAAAAGCTAACAATAAAAAAACGTTCGTGTAATGTTAATATATATATACATATATATAAAATTAATCATTTAATCTGATGTGGAAACGTTTAATCATATATGCTTCTATAAGACACCTAATTGTTTACGTTAGGAATTGGAAAGAAATGATTGTTGTGGAAGTACTAAAATAGTTGCTGTCGACAGAAACTTCTCTCGAGTTGCCAATAAATGCAACAACATGTATAATTCGTGTTGCCAATAATATATAACACTGCTATTACTACTCACGATATGTTTAGTTGGTTTTTATTATGTGTCACCCCACGTAAAATGTACATATAGCTGGCTAAATTAATTATGAAGATGGCCCGCCCGTATATATTATTCTAAATTATTCTCAAAACTTCGAATGTTAATTCTCTCTTAATCTAAATTCAAATTAAGATTAAAATAAAAATCAATATGAAATGAGAAATAAGTGTTATTATTTTTTCTGTTGGATTAATTTAAAGAAAAATAGGTGAGATAAGTTTAACTATTTAATATGATAATCTATAGCCACCCAAGTCTAGCTTGAGTGGCATGCTCTCGAGTCCTCCACTTTGGTGGGAGAAGGACATCTACTCTTGACCACCCATGCTAGGTTTGAGTGGTTGTAAATGGGTTAGTTTTTTTTATTAGAATTGCAATATTTTTCAACCATCCAGATTTAATTGGATGAAATTTATATATGAATGTGATTGGCGCCACAGCTCAAGGCTGAAGAGAAGGAAAAGTAGCCGAGTCTAAAGTCAATATACAGGAGAAAAAGAAGTAAGAAGCTTCGTCGTCTATGGCTCAACGTGTCTCAACTCTTTTTTCTTTATAAAAATTTATGATGACACTTCTTCTTCTGCCAATGTAAGTAAGTAAATGGGTCCTATTCCCACCCAAACCCAAGCGCTCACTGTGGAAATGTACATTAAGGAAAAGATTTTTCCACTGATCATGACATGATTAACGAAGGTTCATTTAATTTTCTTAAAGCAAAAAGCTTATAATAACTTGACTAGTCTAAAGCAGTAAAACCTCCGAGAAGCAACCTGCAAATGATCATAATCGATACGTACAGTGTGAAATGCACAGTACTTAAAATTTAAAAGGCTTTAATTTGAAGAAAGAGAGTGTGTGTATATATATATATATATGTGAAACGTACATCGTGGAGACTAAGAGCACATGTGCAGTTAAATTTGTGGTTATGGAGGTTGGAAGTTGAGGATGTAATGTAATGAGTCTCCATCAAGGCTATATATAGGATGCGTTTAATTAACAGTTGGGTTTTGTTAGTTTTTGGCGTATTAAATTAAAGGGTTTCGGTCAAGTTAAAGATTTTTCTGAGGAAGATAAATAAATAAAAAAAGAAAAGGTGGAGTACGGGAATGCTTTTTTGTCAACGAATTTGTTGGACCAATCTACCGAAACTTTTTTGCCTTTCACTTTTTTTTTTTTTAAATTAAATTTAAATTGTGTTAGCTTAGTTGCTGGGGTTAAGTTTGTGTTGCTTCCGTGATTGGCGGAAGGGGGAGTTTCCATCCTCTTTCAAAGTTTGCAATTGTATTAGGTTTGGGCATCGGTTTCCTACTCGATGGCAAAGCAAGCAAAAGGAAAAGACAGATTAAAGAAAAGAAAAAAGGACAATAGGAAGTTGAAGTATCCTAAGCTTTTAAATTTTTTCTTTATTCTCTTTCATTTCTCTTGTGGACGGTAAGATACGGTCGGTTGGAGGATAGAGAAAGGAGGAGTTGTTAATGCTTTGGGCTGCAGACCCAACAAATTGAGCATGTCGTTTAAAGCCCACTTCTTACATCTCTTTCTTCAGTCTAGTCAAATGGATTTTGTTTTAGAATAGTAAAAGTCAATGTTGGTTAGACGCCAGCTGCTCTGCAACTGTAACAATTGATTAAAGGACATCTGTCCTAAGTAATATCAAGATAATTTACACGTTAAAATTTACCTTAATTTTATTACTGAATTATGATAATACAGATTACTTCTACTCACTGAAGAAGATCAGTCAGGAATCATTAACAGGAAATGGGTTCCAAAGCAAAAGAGAGAACAACAAAATATTAGGCAAGAGAGTAGGAATCAAAGGATTCACATCACATCCAAGGCGTTTTCTTCTCAATCTCCTCCTCACATACTGTCTTTTCTGCTCATCTCCCCACTGAGCTTCCTCTAATCCCTTTGCCAGAATCAACGGTGGCGGCTGCTGATACGGGCACTTAGACCGCCAAGAAGTCTGAGGAAGTCCGAATCTCGAAACCCTTTTGATGAATAGAGAGAAACCCCATTTCAGGTGAAGAGAAGGGAATCTATTGGCGGATTTGGAGCAGAAAATAGGAGGGTAATCCCAATTCATGTAGCATGGGATTTGTGCGGAGACGAAGAATTGTGAATGGAGTGATGGTGAGGTTGTGGGGCTGGTTAGGATGTGGGTTAAGGCTAGCAGTCTTTGCTCCCATGTCGTCTCTTCCATTATTACATTTTTCGGTATAACCTGAGGCTGAAATAGATTTGCCCTACGACAACATTAACGGGATCGGGAGGCGTATATAGAGAACTATTTGCATTTATAATTCATGCCAAACATTTTATAAAATCATCTTTCGTCCACTAAATTTTTGGTATTTTGCATTTTCAAATTTAACTTAAATACGAATGTAACATTATGATTTGACAACATTTCCATAAAATGCACAGCGGAACTGAAGTACGTAACTGAGTCCTACAATCCGTTTTAGTACGGCAACAATATAGCAATCGTCTGCCCATACCGGAGGAAAACAATCCAACCACAGTTGAAAGTAGGAGAAGTGTCCGTATACAAAATTATTTCTTAGTTTGAAAATTTCACATAGTCGAGAAGTCTTCTTTTATTGAGAGAATTTACATTGTGGAAGAATGTGGTTGTCATGACTGAAAATTTCTCCCGGCATTATGAAATCTATTGTTTTCTACAAGATCCACTAGTAACACAAAATCATCTGTAGTTTTAAGATCAATTATAAATTATATGTAATAGTGAAGGCATTGATTAAATATAAGTAAAGAAGCAACAAAAAATCAAGTGATACACAGTTTCCAGCAAGAAACGCTTATGAATGACAGGCTCATCGTAAGGCGAAGCCATATATATATATCCTAACATTAAAAATGAGAAACTAAAACAACTCTTCCCTTTCTCACAGCTCTCTCTTATGTCACAGATAATAAAACAAAATTACAGTTAAGTCAATCTGGAAAAGTGCAGCAACTAGATAGCCGTAAACAATCTACCCAATTGATAATCGGATTAAAACAGTCCCTGCACTACTAGAGCTAACAACCGTTTTTTGAACTGGGATTTCAAAGAGCAGGATACTTTTATCTGAATTTGAACTAATGGACATGACAGAGGGCCAGGTGCAGGGGTGAGGCAGTGAGCACTTGAGCCAGCTATTCCTTTTCGTTTGACATCCAAAAGAAGAATTTTTTTCTCAGAAATAAACAAGAAAGAAATTGAAGACTATACTATCCTATTGATGCTCAGCAAGTCAGTTCCTTAAAGGGGAAAGTTTCTACAACTAGCTGAATTGTACCGAGAGCAACATCCAGGCAGCCAATATTGGGAAGGTGATTAAAGCAGAAGCCTGGAATTTGACAAATTTTGTCACAAATGGTGATCAAAACTGGAAAGTCGATGCATAGCATCCAGAATGCTAAATCAATGAAAAATAAAAAATCAATTAGAAGAGGGGCAATATATAAAGAGCTTACCACAAAAAATACCAGTTCCTCATTGGCAAGAGCTGCAGTCAACTCATTCTTTACCATTTCTTCCTTGATGAATCCTTGCAACTGTATACAGAACCATGTAGAGTTACAGCCTGTTTATTCATACGAACACGGAGGTTTCCCAGCAATGTTTAAACTATAGGGGTTCCTTAGATTGGGTGTGGCTTAGGCAATGTATTGTCTGGACAACACAGCAGTAATTGATAATTATATATGTACTGGCGAATGCACCTCTCTGTATCTTTATCAATATAATGTCAAAAACACAAAATTAACTCAATTTCTTGTGCTTACATAGCATTTTGAATTTTTTACTGACAAAACATTTCCACTATGGCACGCCATATTAATAATTTCTCACTAAATCAGCAGCTTTGAGCATAGCAAATGTCCAAGGATGAAAATACAAACCTCATGGTGAAACTTCTTAAAAGCCAAAAATAATCTCTTGAACTGTTGTACAGCTTGAGATATGTAAGTGCTCAAAGCAGCACTTTTGCTGGATAAATCCAACATCCCAAACAGCTTCGGAATATGTTTTCCAGACAGGTCATTGACAAACTATAATTCACAAGAAGCAGTAGTATCAATTAAGAGTTAATACAAGATAATGACATGGAAAAGTAAAAATATGCTTCAGATTATAGAGATTACCGAAACTATGACCAAAGATTAAGAGATCACCAATATTTTTTTCTAATTGCGAATTAAACTTAACAAAGATGGATTAACATCTTTGCAAATTTATAACCATTAAAATTACCTTCAAGAATGTGCATCTGGTAAAACTCAGTTGCCTCTGGATCTTCATTGCCCTCAGCTACAGAGAAACAGTAAAAATGATTTTAATAACTGATTCATTCAGGGCATCAAGAGAGATGGGCATAGCCCTTACTTTTCTGAATTTTGAAGAATAGAATATAATTGAAAAAAATTTGGAGGAACATACTTCTGCCATATGAAGAGCCTGCTCAAGATGTTGAATCTGAATCCACTGCTCTGTAACAATCTCTGACATCTAATAGCAGTAAGGACAAATTCAGTGACAAAAACGTCGATAGAAAGCCATGTAACGAGTTCAGATTCTAACATGACATCTCAAACAATGAAAAGAATACCATTCATGACTACAACTCATTCAACCCTAAGCAAAACCATCAAATATTGAGAGAGGAGTTGATGCCCTGGATGACTACTATTGTACATGGTATCATGATGAGCACAAGTATTCACCTTTTCAACTTCTGAAGTAACCTCTTCCAATCTATCTTCAGATTCCTGAGCTTTAGATTTTAAGTTGTGGATATCAAAGTTGTTCTTTCTGGAAGCAGCCCATAAAAGTCGTATCTAGGCATCATAACCTACTTCTCAAATCAGTTAAATCAACAAGTAATGAACAAACTACCATTTGGAAATACAACAGAGTGGATATCCATTATATATGGCATAAGTAACCTCTTCTTCCAATGCAGCAAGCCTTCCTTCGGCACGGTATGAGTCCTCCTGCAATTGAAGTTTAGACATCAATATGTAAGGAACCATTTATATGCTAAATAATAGTCAGATTTAACAGTAACAGGAGAGTATCAGTCGATGACACAAGTTCATTCCTACAAAGGAAAAAAAATTATAATTGTAAGTCAGAATTACAGAAAGGATCTCCACAGGTGAGACATTTCAAAGTTTGCTGGTTATGGCCTTTGAAATTTCAATAAAGCTTTTCTAGCAGACAGTAAGCTCCGTTACAATTTCTTTTTAACCGTTTGGCTACACATTAAAAAAATGGTGCCAGAAGAATCTCAAAATTTTGAACTTCCTTCAAAAACTTACTCCTCAGCTTCTAATAAAAAATTTAAAGTAACCAAATCATCACTCAATGCCATTTTATGATTGACATTGAAACAACTAAAAACGTTTCACTAACTGCTCTAATAAAACTTCTATATGCAAAAGCTCTATTAGAACAGTCATACCAACCAGAGCCAGACGTTTGCATCAGGTTTTAAGGTAACTGAAACCAAAGACGAAAACCTAGAAGCTGCAGCTGCTACTGCTGCTAGTAATAAGTTTTACAGCGAAATAAAATGCATGACAAATGCATGATGCTCAAATAAACTAATTAAAAATTAACGACTAATAAGGACCAAAGACAGACCCACCTTGAATTTTGATAGAACGGATTGCAGATCATGGATCTTATGCATCAGGTCATCAATCAGCTTCTCGCGCTCCTCTGTATAATTACTCTTTGCATTGATTTTCTGGACGCTTTCCTCCAGCAGAAATTCTGCGAGAACAAATCACCGGAGTCTAAACAAACACTAAGGATAAGATACTGAAATTAACAACACTATCTTAAAAAAAGAGAGATGACCTAATCGAGCAATTCTGAGCTTGGACTCCTGCAATTCGGCGATCAAACGGCGATTGTCGTCGGCGTCGTGTTGTTGATTTTGAGATGTACGAGTGGAGACCGAAAACAAAATGAGAGAAAAGAAAATTAGATTACCGGCCATTCTACTCTGGTCTCTAAGACTTTGCTACTGAAGACGAGTTCGGACTGTTTGGCGGAAATGGAATTGGTTCAGTTTCACAGATTAGACTTCAGAGCGCATCAATTCAAGATGTAAAATAATAATTAACGCATTGTTTAGTTATTTAATTTAACGTGATAATTTTAAATCAATGTATCATGCCCTGAGAAGTAAAATATACAATATTTTACTATTAGTTTAAGTTAAAAAAGACACGTAATAGTTATTATCGTTGGACAAGTAATATACGCCCATGATGTAGCAATAAGGCAAATGTAATAGATTGGGCCTCCATCTTAAGCCCACGAAATGACTGCATTCTCGTTCAGTCTTCTGGTTAAAGTTCTTGTTTTATATTCTGATTATAATATTTCGGAAAATCTTTTTACAGAACGTTTTAACTCGAGTTTAGAAACATCATGGATGGAGAGGGGTAGTGTACATAGCGTCTATCTGGAAACTTCCACACTCTTCTGATTGTATGCATGTTCGAGACAAATCCGTTCCTTTCTTTTCCATTCTCTTCTCTTCAACAAATCTTAAAGTCCACATTCAACAGCCTTATAAACAAAACAAGAACTATACGCACTTGGAAAGGAAAATCATGAATTGTCATTAATATAATATAAGCTACTTGAATACAAGTCTTTTGCTGCCACTTTCAATTTTCAGAATTGCTACATAAACTTAGTGCAAGTAATTGAGAAGAGAAAATCAATTTTATTATGGGTGTGGATTACTACAAGATATTGCAGGTGGACAAGAATGCCAAAGATGAAGACTTGAAAAAGGCTTATAGGAAACTTGCCATGAAATGGCATCCTGATAAGAATCCCAACAACAAGAAAGAAGCTGAAACTAAATTCAAGCAGATCTCTGAAGCTTATGAGGTGAGTGATTGAGTTCATCATACTTTTTAACTTTTTCTCATAATTGGTTTGATCTTTCTGCATGGGAATTTGAAAATTCTGCGCTGTTGGCGTCTAAGCTCTATTAATTATAAAGTTTTATAGAATTTAGATGCTATTAATTATTTCTTTTCCCCTATTTTAATCATGTAATTTGATGTAGTTAGATTCTCAGTCTTAAATATGTCCAATTTCGTTATCATTGGCAGAATTTCATTTCTCTAGAACGACAGATCATCTAAATTTAAGCTTTTGACTTGTTGTAGGTTCTGAGTGATCCTCAGAAGAGAGCAATTTATGACCAATATGGTGAAGAAGGTCTTAAAGGGCAAGTGCCGCCGCCAGGTGAAGGTGGCCCTGGTGGTGGCGCCACATTCTTCCAAACTGGGGATGGTCCAACAATGTTCAGATTCAATCCCAGAAATGCCAATGACATTTTTGCAGAGTTCTTTGGGTTTTCGAGCCCATTTGGAGGAATGGGAGGTGGTGGCGGTGGAATGAGGGGTGGTTCAAGGGGTTTTGGTGGAATGTTTGGTGATGATATCTTCAGTTCTTTTGGTGATGGTCGACCAATGAGTCAGGCTCCTCTGAAGGCTTCTCCAATTGAGAAGACATTGCCTTGTAGTCTTGAGGAGCTCTACAAGGGAATTACAAAGAAAATGAAAATTTCAAGAGAAATAGCAGATGCAAGCGGGTAAGTGTTGTGCTTATGGTGTATATACATATGTTAAAGTTTTCTACTTGAAATTTTGTGTGTGTTTAGCATGCTAAAAGATGTTAAATTTGTTTAATCTATAAAAACTAATAACGCAAGTCGAGAATTGGTATTATGTAATACATAATGCCATGCCATTTTTGCTTTTAGCTGAGAATACGTTTAAGAGTAGAGACTGTTTCCTTTTGTGCATCTTTTACTCGGATAGAATTGAATAGTCTACACACAACACAGAATTGAATCGATGTCTTCAATTTCTGGGTGGACATCTTACATTTCATTGCTTGATTAGATTGTATTGAATTGCTACACAGACACGGAGAAAGTTGATTTTCTTTGCAGCTGGTGGCAAGTGTAAGCACATCATTATTGTCTTTCTTGGTAGTCAAGGCAGTAGCCTTAAGCAGTAACTACTAGGCACAATGAGATTGGTAGATGTAGTGAAGGCAGCTATGGCAGTTTATTTTCATAGCAATAAGACCACAGATAAATTAGCTCCCTTTCAGGATGAATTGACTCTGTGCCAAACTTGTTCCAATGTTAAATTTACAGTTGCCACATCTCTAGTTTATTTGGCTTGGCACAGTGTCTTATATCTCCATTTAGTTTTCTATGTATGCTTTTCTTACCAATTGAATCTTTCCATGCAGGAAGACCTTGCCAGTGGAGGAGATTCTAACAATTGAGATCAAGCCTGGCTGGAAAAAGGGAACAAAAATTACCTTCCCTGAGAAAGGAAATGAGCAACCAAATGTTATTCCTGCAGATCTCATATTCATAATTGATGAAAAACCTCACAGCATATTTACTCGAGAGGGTAACGACTTGGTTGTCACGAAGAAGATATCTCTTGTGGAAGCGCTTACAGGTTACACCGTTTGTGTCACAACATTGGATGGAAGAAGCCTTACCATAGCAATCAACAATGTGATTCATCCAGACTATGAAGAGGTTGTCCCCAAAGAAGGTATGCCAATACCAAAAGACCCTTCGAAGAGAGGCAATCTAAGAATCAAATTCAACATCAAATTTCCAACAAGGTTAACTGCTGAGCAGAAAACTGGGATCAAGAAACTATTGACTTCGTAAAGTGGATTGTAATCCGCACTATTGTGAATATCTTTTTTCTAGAAGGCTGTCATTTGTATTGTTAGTTTGAGTTGTAATATTAAATACATTTGTTATTTCGTAAGAACAATGATCTAGCTAAGTTTACAGCAAGATTTCTGTTTGAATTTTTCATATGCAAATATCAACTCACCCGGAACCAGTTAAGGATATAAATAAGACACAGTTATCTGGTCTGTAATGGCCGACGAAAAAATAGAAAGGACAAATAATGAAAAAAAAAAAATCATGCTGCTATTTAACTATCCAGTTTTGGGTCTGTTCTCGCGGGTCTTCTTTCCGGAGCTTGTAAGGCGTGAGATTTTTATCGTTTTGGATATTACACGGATTGGAAAGAAGAATAATATCAAACACATTAAATAGGAAAAAAAATGGATACAGATAACCGAAACGAAAGACCTCATTGCTGGCCAGATTACAATTCAAATGCCTCAATTATCTGAATTACAATGTGAATCTAATTACTTCTAAACTCCTCATTCTGATCCCCTACATGTTCAGCAAGGGGCGGTGCTGTTCCCTTTTCCCCCTATACAGATTCAGCGAAGGGGCAGCAATGTTCTTTAGATTACCTATACAGAAATTCAGCTACTAGCGAAGCTACATTACCAAAAATATATTGCAGCTCTTTGTATCAGCAATTTCTTAAATACAGTATCAATCAATCACTATACTCTGAGTCTATAACATCATCAATTCCGTTTTGATCTGAGGCTTCACTCATTTCTATGTTCCCCTCTGAATCATCTTCTGCCACCTCGTCCATTCCAGGTTCATCTCCTGAAGCATCTTCATCCTCATCGCTTACATCCATCATATCTCTATTCCAGCCATTTGGGGCACTATTGAAACCAACCTCCCAGTTTCCTTGCTCATCATATTCTTCTGCCGCTTGGGCATTGTCACCGGAGTCCACTGCTTCTGCACTGTTGCTGTTTTCAGCATCATCCATATTTATCATCCTTACTTTTTCATCACCCCATTCCTCTTCTTCATCCAAGTTTCTATGTAATTCTCTACTACTGCTTTTGGGGATAACCATGTCCGCTATTTGACTACGGAATGTCTCATTCTTTCTCTTTTCTGCTCTCTTCCTAACTGTTCGGCGACCCCGACCATTTGTTCGTAGTCCTTGCTGTTTTGGTTGTTGATTTAAATTCTCATTTTCTCTCGCATTCCGCCTGCCAGCATCAGCAGTGATACTGGGAGTTCTTCTCTGGTACTTTCTACTCCATCCTTGGTCACGACTGCCTTTTCCACGTTTGTAGCTTTTACGTTTTCCAGCCAGGTTAGAGTAGTTATCTTCTTTCATGTGTCCATCTTGATCCAGTTCTTTTAGATCAACCTCTTTATTCTTGAGAGGTAAATATCTCGAAGGCATCTGCATACGAGGAAAAAATGGGTTAGCAGATCACAGAATATGATGATTATAGGTAGCTGTAATATCACATAAAAGTAAGATACATATGGCTAGATAAAAGTTTAATGGAGCCAGAAGACATTTTGATAACTAGATTTACGAGGCTGCCAGCATTCAGGAAGAGCAAACAGCAGAAACCTCACAATCATTTGCAAAATAACCAAATATAGATACCAGTAACTCTTTATCTGCACATGGACCACAGTCATTCAGAAAGCAAATCATCTTTCATGTATCTTACAGAGTCACACATTAAGATACAACGGTAACAGATGAAAAAAAAAAAGTGGCAAAAGAACTCACTACACTTTCATGGACTTCCTTATCTTCAAAGGTCTCAGCTTTCTCTGGCTTAACGTACATAATTGATGCATCAAGTTCCAAAAGCCTCAAAGCCACAGCAGCAGTGGTTTTGGGTATCCATGGAAGTATAGGAACTGACCAAGGATCACCAGACATAACAGAGGAGCCCAACAATTCTTTTGTTGTCTCAAAGTTTGATGAGAAATATTGTCGCTTTATGCCACTCTCAAGGATAGTCAATATCTGCAAAATAAACTGTTAGTGACTTGACTCATCAAACCAAAAAACTTAAAGCCAGCTTTACATATTTGCAATATAAGGAGACAAAGATATATGTAAAATTGTCCATGGCACAGAAATTGACATGAGAAAACAATAATACAATGGTGAGAAACACATTTAGATATTTTAAATCAATAAAGCTTCAAAATTTTACTGATCATAAGGAACTGAAAATGTACACCTGTAAGATTTCTTCGGGTAATGAAGATTCGTTCAACTTCATTCCCCAAGTCTTCCGATGCTCTTCTATCCAAAATGCTTCCCAAGCTTCTGGTGGTACAGACGCCTGCCAATCAGTAAATATAAATGACCAATAATAATCCAGCACTTTGAAACAAGGATGATGGTTAATATTTAAGCATAATTACTTTTGAGAAAGTCTAAATCATCTGTCTCACCTCAATGATCGCAGACAAGGCCTTAAGCAATCTGATCCCCAAGGGAAGAGAAGAATAAAAAACATGTGTATCCCTTATCCCTAGCTTCCTTTTCTCTTCACATTGAATGACGTGTTCTGAAAATTTAAAACTCTTGTCGACTGCACCAAATGTCTGGTGGCAAGAAGGGCAATGAGAGTCTTCAGAAAGGTGAAAATCAAGACAGACATCACAAATGGCCAACAGCTGCGTCCACCTTGTCTTCTCATTTTTCAAGGCACAAAGTGATAACGAATTCAAACATTCTTTCCACATCCACCGCTGAAAATCTCTGTACCTTTCCAAGGCTGCTTTCTTCTCGATTTCATTTCTCCCAAGCTCAATTCTGAATGAAGATGATGTCTCCAGTGTATCTGAATTTAAGCCACAAACTGCACTACTGGGACTGTCCGAACTAGCAAAATCAGGGTCAACATCCATTTCAGCATCTTCATTTTTAACAATAGTCCCACTTTGACCAACAGCATTGGTATGCTCCAAGCTCCCTCTAACAATTTCTTTGAAGGATGTCTCAATCTTTTGCAACATTATGCGCAAATGAGATTCCCTAATCCCCCGTGTATCCAAAGAAGACAATAAAGTATCAAATGCCTACAAAAGATGAATTAAACAAATAAAAAGAATTAGACAAACACAAATGAGCTAATCATCTACATCACATCTTCCAAAGTTGAAATGCTAAACACCACAGTTTTTTGAACCATTGACAGTCAAAGAAGACTAGGTTTCCAGAGAAGACAACTAAACACATGAATTTTAGTTACATGCTATAAATTATTTGAACAGCATGTTTGGCATTATATAGACAGATGGCACAAAGCAAGTAAATGTGATTTCATCAAATTGACAAAAAAAATGCATGCAGCAAGATCATTGGACAAATATATACTTAAAACTAATTCAACTATGTATCCAGTATAGTTATCTTTATATGGTTGTATGAAAATTACCTCTTCAGTATCAATAAGCCTCCAAGTTCCATCATGTAATTCAACAAAGATACTTCCAGAACAAGGATCATTTCTAGAAGCAGATGTAGCGAACTGCCAGTATCGATTACGTCTGCGATCTTGACCAAGAGGCAAGGACCTGTATACATACATCTCTTCTGCCATGTGGCCAATATAAGCTTTCAATTGCGAGCGTGACCTTTTTGAAGCATATCCATGTTGCTGAGTGGCAAGGTTATCCAGACCAGTGGACGGATCTTGAATTGCTAAGCTCCTTTCAGTAGGGAAATCATTAATATGATTCTGAACAGCTTGAGAACCAAACATGGGCTTCTGATCTTCTGCAAGGCTTGGAGATGCCTCATTTTTACTGTCACCAGTAGCAGGCAATGGGCTTTGGCTGCCCTCTACAGCAGAACTAGCTAAATGTGTTTCAGCTTTGCTCCCCATTGCAGATGTAAAATCCAATCTACTTACATTCTCTTCTTTAAGGCGACTTTTGTCTAGCTGTGCCTCAGCCCACATTTGCTTTTTAAGAGCATTGGCAGCTTCCAAACGATCCTGCAGATTCTCTCAAAAATCAAATTTAATGTGACAAAAAGGCAGTAAAGGCAAAAGACGAAAAATAGAGCAGACCAACTGATTAAAAATGAAAATATGGGGTTACCTCAAGAACAGCACGAATAGAGTTTCCTTCATTTGCAACACCAATTAAGGCAACGAGGGCATTAAGACGCTCCTCCACACTGAGATGAGCATAATCACCCTCTGTAAGCCCTTGGATCCATGATTCACCAGGTTTGCTTTCATCAATCTCAACGTTTTCTTGATTGAGATTACTGGTTCCAAAATCTTCACCAGCAACATAGTTCTCAGTAGTACTTTGACAGTTTGCATCCTTCGAACCATTTAAAGAGAAAGATGAAAATCCTTTGTCAACATCATTTTGCCCACTTAATGCAACGTCATTGCAAACACTGTCTTTTCCACTCACTGAACAAGTGTTTGTTTCATCATATCGGTCCACATTTTTATTTGGACCTGAGGGAGTAGCCAAGTCTTCGACTTCAGGATCCTCATCGACTTCACACTCTGAGTCTTCATCTCTTTCAACATCATCAGCATCTTCTCCACCTAAAAACCCATTTTCAAATATTCGAATTTTCTTTCTGGCTGCTGCAAGTATTGCCTCAGCATCAGCAGGATCCTTCCTAAAGGCAGGTCGTACACAATAAGTTGAGGGAGCTATTCTTTCAAAAAGTTTTGTATCCCTCGTCAAAGCAACAGAAATTGATGCTTCGGGTGTCTTGCTTGTTGTAAGGTCACGGAGTCCAGATTTCTAATAGCAAACAGATAAATCAGGAAAAGACATAGAGGACAAAAAGGCTAGATAATTTAACAATTATCTAGTCTCACCTGAATCTTGTCTGCAAGTTCTAGCACAGTTAATCCCTTGCTTCCCTCAAGTGAAAGAACATGAAAGGCAGCAAATTTGACTGTTCCAGGTGTCAATTTATGCCTAGACCTTCGTGGGAGTAACAAGCCTTTTTCTCGCATCCATGCGAATGCATTTTCTGCTGCTGATCCATTACGTATAGTGGAAACAGCATCCTCACAACCTTTACCCTGAAATTACAAGTCCAAACACATTTTGATTAATCAAGAGATAAAAGAAGTATTTGATCATTTAACATCTAAATATGGAATGAAGCAAAAGAAGGGACAAATATACATCTGATTACAGCCTACACATGAATATTGTGCGAACACATGCATTACATGCAAATTAACTCAGATGACATGTGGTGTTCCACCCATTCTATCAGCTTTAGTTTGGAATCTGTAATACCCACAGAGTCAGCTCTGTCATTTTTTTCTTTCTCAGTGTGCAATTATGTCCAGATAAATAAAAAGTAACCATAATTGTAACTGATCAGATACTAAATAGAAAAGAGGTCAAGCCAATATCCTGAAAAAGAGAATTAATCTAGAGCTGCACAGTAATATTTACAAGGACTGAACAGATGCTTCAAACAGGTTATCTACTGATGTAAGAGCTTTAGCAATCTCTAAGGCCATATTTACAAGGACTAAACAGATTCTTCAAACAGGATATTCACTTTGTGACATATGGCATTCCTCGGATCATTAAACATACTTATTTTCTTGTTGTGTTTCTACAAACGGCTTCCATATCATATTAATCACCTAAAATTGCCATTTTGAACTCTGGGACACCAATTTCAATAGATAATTTAGGAAGTAGTATACCAACCTCATGCTTATCACCTAAGGTGGCCCATGTGCCACCCCTTTTCTTCAACTTTGGCCCAAATCCTGCAGCAAATGCTAATTGCCGAAATATTTCAGGCCAAGTCAAAGCATTAAGGTGCCGCTGCCAATTGCGTATGTCAAATCCCCAGGCATATGCCTGATAGACAGCAAACATGAAAAAGGGTTCGCAACAATGTAAAAAATTATTAAGTCAAATAATTAAAACCAGTAAATGTACAAGTGCAAGAGAGAGATTACCCCTTCAATGATCCGTGGATGTCCACCTTCAGGATTAGCCACACAATATTGATTCATTCCTAATCCAGTAGAAGGTGTCCTTGCAACATCTTCAATATCTTTTATGATCGACTTCAGCAAAGCGACATGTATCTCACCCAACAACCTTGACTCCTGAGATTAAATTGGCAATAAAGGCAAGAAGAACAGAATGTTACCTCAAAAATTAATTTTGATTCTGCGAAACTGTGAATGAAAAAAAGATTACTAACAACTCACATAGTCATGAAAAGCTTGCACAAACTCATCAAGAGTAAAAGGCCATAGCCCAAGAACATCAGCAAAAGTAATAAAAAATCTCCAAACCTGCAAAACCCAAGCACAATGTTGGAACCTCAAATGGAGGCATCGAAGTCATCATACCAGTTTCAAACAAGATGGTAATTGATCATACCATGAGAAGGTTCCCAATGTTCTCCTCTGAATCAATCCATGGTTGAACTGCAAATGGTCTTTTCAGTTTCACAGACTTGGGAGGGAATATGCAGAGAGAATCTAAACCAAAAAATCACACCACAATGCTCAGGAAAATCAACAAAAGGCAGTAGAAAGACATTATCACATAGAAATAATGAGAATATCACATGCTCCCCATCTTAATAAGACAGAATGGATTTAAGATCCAAAAAGATCTTGAATAAAGTAATAGCAGAAACAAAATGTAACATGTTTACTGTAAAAGATGAAACATTATCCACTGTCTATCTGACAGGGACACATGTTATGCATCTACTTGTTCAAGGTTAATAAAGAAAAGACAGAAATTATCAAGGAACTTTAAAATTAAATTGGGGGTGTTCTGCTGGTACCTAGGGCAATTTTTGAGAGAAGATGACATGGTGAAAAATATTTAATAAAAACTGCTATGGAAAAAATTAGTAAAAAGAAAAATTATCAAAGAGATGTAGGCTAAATTTCATGTGTTTCCAACTACCTTGGGCAATGTTCAAAAACTCTAGCATATAGAAGTATTTACTGAAAACTGCTCTGGATTTCTTTGGCAGCTGTTTAGGGACATCAGAATACAAACACCAAAATTTTCAAGAAAGAACATCCTGAAATTCACACAACCATGGACAAAAACTGGAACTACTTAGACCAGGCCTTCTTTTCAGAACTTTTATAAGTTTGATGTTCCACAATTGTCCAATAATCATTTGTTGAGGCAAGTTTTCCAGGTTTGATGAACATAGATAGAAGAGAAAACCAGCTAATAAATAAAAGAAAGTTAATCATGTAATACATAACGAAGAAATGGAAACTCATAAACGAATATATCAAGAAAAATATACCTTAGAAGCTCATAAATCAAGAAAAATATACCTCTGAATGAATCAAGGTTCTGCAAAGTGTCAAGGTCAAGATGAATTATTGAGGATAATCCTTTGCTAGCAGCAGCCAAATCCATGAGTTCCAATTGTTCATCCTCAATAAGATCCATAGACTCTTTAGCCATTTTGCGAGCAGTCGCCTTCTCAATGGCAACTTTTCGTTTAGCTGCCTGTTTCTCCATGCGAAGCTCTTCTTTTAGCCTCCTCTTTTCAGCCTATAAATAATGCCCCACAAAGAGAGAGGTTTAGATAATTTCTCTGAAAAATCAAAATAATTATAGGGTGGGAGAGTAGCCCATATTATCAGTAGGCTCTCAAACTCACTCTTAAGTATTCTTTCTGTAAAAATTTTTCCCTGCGTTCCATTTCACGCTTTTGTTCACGCAGTGATCGCTCTTCCTCTCGCTGCCTTTCACGCATCAACCTTTCTTCTTCCTTTCGTCTTTCACGCTCATGCTTCTCCATTTCTTTTCTCATTCTTTCCTCATTCTAAGAATACATAAGCAATAATATGAGCATGTAAAAAGATATATCATTTGCCCAACAAGGCACAAATCACGAGCATTGAAACAAAACCTTTCGTCTTAGATTATCTTGTTTCTCAAGCTCTTTGCGCATCCGAATCTCGTTTGCTTCAGCTTCCCTTGCAAGTCTAGCTTCTTCGCTCTACAAGAGGCAACTTAATATGCAATTAGGAAACCTTTGAAATTCTTTTAAAAGAAAAATCATGGAGATGTACTATAGAGTGGGTGAGTATTTTAACTTTCAATGGATTTCCCATTAATCACTAAAGGATACCTTGCGTTTTCGATCCATCCGTAGTTCAGTATCATTATTGAAAGTTTGCCCGTCAGACAATAAATAAGGATCTTCAGTTCCAAAAATTGGGTGACCAGTAGATTGTGAGTTTATTCTATTAGTTGAAGCCGATTCCCTTTGTGGGAGAGAGTCTTCACCTCCGTTGGGCGATGAAAAAAGTCCTGGCTTGTCTTGTTGAGACAAACCACGAACACGAGAAACATGACCTTGGACACCATGTACTCTGGATGCCTGTTCATTTCCATGAAAAGACGTTCTAGCCCTTGGACCATCAACTGGTGAACCATGAAAATAAGGCTGCTCTGGGAGAGACTGATATTCGTGGAGAGCCCTTGCAATGACCTGGAATTAGATTCACACAACTTAATGAACAAAACTTATGTGAATTGAATAAAATAGGGCATTTCATTCCCAAAAAATCAATGTTGACTAGGAAAAAAAAAGAAATCAGGATAATGTTCTCAAGAATAAAATGAAATATGGAAACATCTAAAAATTTGAAAAACCAACTTTGTTTGATTTGGTATCATGTCGATCATATATTTTGCTCTCGTAGGGATGCCCAGACCGCTTCTGCTGCTCAGTGCTTCCTGCTTCACATGCAATACCACAAAAGTTAGCAGGAAAATTATTTGCGCAAAAGACATAATAATAACATGAAAATATACAATTTTGCATCATGAAAATCAAAATGTACTGTACCCTCTATCTAAAAGGAAGATCTTATACCAAGGCATAGTTGAATCAATAAAATCCAACAAAACCATCAAATTCAATAACAAAAACACATTTCTTTCTAAAACTAATAAAAGAAAGCATTCCTAATGCTTCTACCTATTGGCGCTCCGAATGCATCAGGTGGCAAGGAATCAAACTCCATTCCAAGAATTGGCCCATCCTCTCTCAACGGCTCCCCTAGCTGGGCTTCCACACAAGCAATAGCTCTGAGCTCCATTATTGACTGCTGTGACTCATACGACCTCCGAACTATTGGCATATCATCCATTAAAACCTGAGAAGTCCCCACTGCATTCCTCAGCTCCATCATATATGGACTTGAACCGGAACCAGAGCCCGAGCCGTAATCACTTCCAGGCTCAGCCCCAGTCCTCAACTCATCTATAGGAGATTCTGGCATTACTACAGGCACATTTTTTCGCATTTTTTTGGGCGGATTCTCTTTTTCTTTTTTATCCTTCAATCTTCTATGGCAAAACCACATCTGCAACTGCCGGTCAGATAAGCCTAATTTCTCAGATAGCTCAGCTCGTGTTGCCTCCGATGGGTACGTTTCCACTGCATAAGTAATCAGAATCACACCAAACCCAAAAACAAAAGTTAACAAATTGAAACAAAATTCAACTCACACAGCTGCACAGATATTAAAAAATATATACAGCAAAATACCAAAAACGAACTAATTAAACAGACCAATTTAAGCATGCATATACATTAGAAAAAATAAAACATATATTTCTGCACTAATCACATCATCAAAACTCGACAAACACACGAATTGAACAAAGAAATCAAATTGAATTCAACAACTGCCAGCTAAACACAAACAAATATAGAATTTCTACCGATCAAATCCCTAAAAAAACACAAAATAATAAAAAGACTGAGCATGAAAAATAATAAAAAAAAATAAAAAATATAAAGAAATAAAAGAGATGTGTACGGACAAGCATAGGCCTTCTCAAGGGTTTCGAGTTGAAACGGAGTCTTCATCTGCCGCTTGGGCTTGCTCTGTTGACCTTCATTGGAAGGATTATTAACATTCCGTCTACTTTCATTACTTCTATTCTGAATCTCAGCGTCTGAATCGGCGTCCATTGAAGCCAACACCAGATCACACAAAATCTAGGGTTTTTCCAACCCAAACAAAAACAGACCGCAAGAAAATTACTTTATTTCGTTCAATCTCTCTCTCTAAAAACCGAAATATCGTGAGAGTGAAGAAAAGGAAAGAGGGCGAAGATGAAATAACAAAGAATAAAACGAAAATAACACGAATGCTCGAGAATAACAATAATAATAATAAAAGTGAATGATAAGAGAAAGAGAAAGAGGAGATTGAGACGAGAGGAAGAATAAAAATTAAATTTAATAAATAATAATAAAATTAATGATAATAATAATAATGAGAAAACAAAGTGAAAATAGTAAAAAGCGAAATCAGGAGGAACAGAACAATAGTAGTAGTCCTTCTTGACTCTAATTACAACAAATTCCATTTTCTTTTTTAATTTAATTTCATTAAAGTCTTATTGATTTTGTTTTTGTTTTTGTTTTTGTTTTTATTGAATGGTGTGAGTGAGTGTCAAACGAAGGCCTGGATGTGGGCTAATAACAAATACAAAAAGAAATCGACTGTTTTTCTTTTTCTTTTTTGGAATTTTTATTTCGATTTTCAGTTCTTGTTTTGTTCTTTTAAAAAAAAAAAAGAAAAGTAATTGTCAGAATATTTATTGGTTGTTGCGTTTGGGTTGTAATGAGTTGAGGAGTTCTTGTTCTGTGGTTTGCTGCTTCGGGGATCTTTGGGTGCGAGATTTGTGTTGATGTTTCCGGTTTGTGATTTGTGGGGCCCAGCTTCATTGGGCTGGGCTTGGCTTAGACTTCTCTCCATTTCTGAGCTAGAACGCCTTGACGACAAGTCGTTCTTCGCATTTGAACGACAAGTCGTTGTTTTTTCCGTTATTTATATTGGAAGATAAACGTGCAGGAAATTTATTATTTATTGTCTTATTTATTTCATTTTCGTTATCACACCTTCAAAAACACGTTGTTGTGCGACTTCACAAATTGGCCAAACAAAGAATCCCTTTCTTCTTCCTCCTCCTTTTTGACTTTTCCACACACACATCTTCCTCCTTGGACAATGTAATACGTTACTTTTCTCCTCATTAGATGGCACCGATAAGGACCACAACTTCTCGTCATTGACAAGTTTTTTAATTTTTCTTTAGCAAGAACATATTGCATCAAAATATTTAGGGATTATGAAATTTAAAATAGCATTAGTGCCAGTGATATTTTAATATTTTCAAAATAAAACATGGGTTTTGGTATTTGTTAAAAATATTTAAGGGAATAACTTCTCACTCTATATTGGTTTATTTAGTCATTTATTATCAAATCTTTGAGAGATTAGGAAAAGATTCTAGTCCATATTTTGAACTCTAATTAATTCAAAAGAAGAAGAAGGTCAAGCATTCATTAAATTCATGGACAAGAAATCAGCAAGAGCCATCGATGCATAAACTTTATGGATTCTGAATCACAATTCACCAAAAATATGTGGTTAAAGTTGGCTACCCAAACACCAACTCGGGAGACAGCAGATTAGAAATTATTTATGCACAATTTTGAGATCATGTCGTTTGAAGTCCTTTGTCAGATCCAACTATTTTATCTTATCTGTGAAATCTTACCGAAGTTGTTCAAAAATGGGAGTTTGGTAATTAGTGTTGAATACTTTGCTTCTTATGCAATTTAATAATTTTAACATATGTGTTTCGTTCTCACTTTCTGTTAAACTCTCTAGAGCTACAAGAATAGAGCGTGTTTGAGAGACACAGCAAGTGATACATTATTCTCAGTCAAGAAGAGCTGATTGCAAATTAGCAATTGTTCGTACTCTGGAACAAAGATAACTTATCAAAAAATAACTTCACAATGACATGAATACACTCAATTTTTGTCATTTTTTTATCTGCAGAACAATGGGAGCATGACTTTACATCCAGACATTTCTTCATTTCCATGAGCTTCTTTTTCTCATGCTGCTTTTGCTTGCTGCAAATAAAAATCCATTTTGCATTAGTTCTCGCTCAAGTCCCGATGCATGTATTTAAGTGTACAAACCCTTCTAAAAATATGTTCAACAGTAAACACCCATTCACATATACATGTACTTGTTTTGAGTGTGATGAGGACACAGTAAAAACGTAGTAGAGCAATTTGTTCTCAATCTTTTTCTCCCTTACAAAAAGTGTCTCTCTTTGTGGCTGAATTTTTTCGGCGGAGAGGAAAGTGGGGTTTGGGAACTTGTACAAATTGTTGGAAAGACTTGCGAGGAGAGAAAATGCTCCCATAGAAGCAACACAAAGCAATCATTTGTGAAAGGGGAACATGGTTGGCTTTTCTGTTAGTTTCTAGTCACCCGTAGTCTTAAATGTGGACCTAGGAGTTGTTGAACTAAAGCAGATATTAGTTAACCAGATGGTCTTACGCGAAGGAAGCAACAGACCAGTGAAATTTCGAGATATATGGTCATAGAGAAAATTGAAATAATATATATAGATCAGTGGGTACAGAACAGGAATGAGACTCACTCGTTTCTCCTCTTCCATCTTGGCCTTAATGAAAGAGTAGATTGCCACTCCAGCAATTGCAATGGAGGTTCCAATACCGGTTTGAGTTGAGATCTTGTTACCTGCAATGAGCAAATTGTTAGACATTATTTCATATTTCTAATCAAATGATTACTAGTGATAAAAAAAATATCAATGACAATAAAATGTAGACTTACCGAAGACAATGATTGAGAACCCAATGACAAACACACGTTTCAGTACATTGCCAACTGCATGTGTAAGAGGTGCAACCCTCTCCAAGGTGTTGGTAGCCAACTGAAAATTTCAAAAGGAAAATTATTTTTGTCATCCCAAAGCACCATAATGTGAATTGTGATGCATTTTAGTCAACAGCATTAAGGATAAAGAAGGACAAAACCATTTGAATAACATTGGAACTGGTTGCTGGAAGAAACATTGAAAATTAATTTATGGTGATCGAACAAAGATGCATACCTGATTGTAAAGGTGGTAAAACATTCCCACCCAGAAAAGATCTGAGGCAAACTTGACCAAACCCACTTTAGCAATTGCATCACTAAAGCCATACTTCATCAGCTGAGGTCCCTCGAGCTGTAAAAACAAAAACAATGACAACAATGAATAATGATAATTTAATGCTGGAATCAGGAAGGGTCTTAATGTTTCTTTCACTCACAATGATGGCTGGTGGAATGCAGACAAAGAGCGCAATGATCGAAATATAGGCATATATATTAGTACTGTCCATATCAGTCTGCATAAAGAAGAAGCAATCATGAACTGGAGATTATTTGTTAAGAAATCAATTAGTGGCTGTGCATGAAGAATAAGCAAGAGTTTTTGTCAAAAAATCACCATGGCTTTCTTCGAGTAGATACTCCTGTAAGTGAATGATACGTTGGAAATCATAGCACTAATGAAACCAGTCCAATTGAATGACAGTTCAGTCAATGATGCCATTGACACTCCTGCACTCATTAATCAGACACAAACTAGCATCACGATTGCAACAGTCCAAGCACACTTATTGAGCTTCAACAAAAGCAAAGGCAAATGGAGAGACAATAGCTTACCAATAACAACTGGAGCTAGTGATAGCCATAAAGTCAGTGGTATCGGTTGCCCTAGTATGAACTGAGAAGCAGCCGCATTGAAGAAGGGCTCAAGAGCTGAAACAAAATAAAACCAACACACATAAAATGGATTGAAGCGTGAAGAAAACAGAATAAGAAGAGACATTGATAGTATTAGATGATGTTCCCTTTAAATCAGAATGATTCTTGACTTCACCTTTGATGGTGTGAGTAAAGGAGACAGCAACTGCTGCAAAGGAAACGTTGCTGGTAACATGGCCCAGTGCATGACACGCGGCAACAGGGATCAACAGCTTCAGGAGTTTTGAATCAATAGGCTACACAGAAAATCACATTCACATGATACTATCAGTATATAAGGTCTGCAACAATCACAACAACAAAAGAAATGATAACAAAACTCCACAAACAAAGAATTTAAATTTAGAACAGGGGATAATATCAGGTTTTTGGATAAAATTAATGTCAATGAGATGTTGTACTGCCGACAAATGCTACATAATTAATCAATTTCTACCTCCACTTGTTTTTTTCCGAGTTCAATGTTCAAAATTTTTCATATTTGGGATCTTCTCAATATCGAAATTCTAAAATAGTAAATATTAATTACAATTAATTAATAAAATTAAAAATATATATATGTGTGTGTGTATATACACACACACAACAGTAGAGCTCTTAGATCAAAATCATATCCGATAACCTTGGCATTTAAGAGAACACAAACATCAAGGCTAAGTCAATAATTAATTGATTGATTAATCAAATAATTTATTTAATTATGCATCGAACAGTTTATGGTAGTGATATGCAAAATCCGAGACGTAAAATTAAACAAATCGATCTCAACGCAATACTAATTGATTAACTGGGATGGACTAGTGGGCTTAAAGAGGTCCACTTACAGCGCGCTTGGGAAGGCCCACGGCCCAGCTAAACAAACAGTAAACCACCCCGACGAACAGATGAATAACTGACACAAAACTGCACACACAAAACTTTCATCAAATGGGAAATTGGAAACAGAAAAACGTATTAAATTACTGAAAAACCACATCGCTAAACATAAATAGCAATATTGACTTACTATGGATAGGGGAAGTAATTGTAAATCTTCTTGTTAAGAATGTTGAAGATCACGTTCAGGAAGTACCTGCAAAAGGACAGTTCCGTAATCTCTCAGACATGTTTGAAACAGTTGTTTTGACTCGAGGACCGTTTTGACTGTAAGCGCGGTTGATTTTAAACATTATTTAAAGTTACGTAGGTCAGCTGGTGACGCACCACATGAAGAAGAAGAAGCCGGTGACGAGAGCCGGGTACTTGTCGAAGAATCCGACGGGAGCAACCTTCCCTTCTCTGCAATAACCACCGAGTCAGAGAGAAAAAAAGGGAAATTAGTCCTGAGTCAGCAAGCGCAAGTTGACCGAGTCAGAACGGAGGAGACGGACCTCACCCGGAGGAATCGCTTCCTTCAGCAGGAGAAGAAGCGGCGGCTAGTGTCGGCCGGAGAATCTCCCTCTTTCCGGAGAACAGACCGGCCGGAGCATGGAAGCTTTCGAGGAGCAGAGCTGGACGCAGCTGTCTCCCCCAGATGACATTCCCGCCTTCACCAACGGTTCCAATTGGCTTCAACGAGACGAAACTTACGTTCTGGTGGTGGCTCTCGCGCGGCGATCTTCGGAGGCCTGAAACGGTGGTTGTGATGGTGGTGGCAGGTGACAACACTCGGGACTCCATCCTTGTTACCGCTGCTGTTGAGAGAGAAAGAAATGTCGCTTCAGTGGCTGGAACGAGCTTTTAATGGAGAGAGAGGGAAATAAATGTGCGCCGAGGATGATATCCTGCGCTTGAAAAGCACGGTAACAGTTAATTTTTGCCGGTAAAATTGTTCGGGGTTTTATTCCTTATTTCTAATCCCCTAGAACGCGAATGACATTGATAAACTGCATCGGGCATTTCAGATATTGTTAATACATGATGACGAACTGTAAAAGGCTGATGGAGGGTGTGAGATACTTGAGAAGGTAATTTTACGGTGGGGATGGGTGCATGTGGAACGGGGTATTTTGATGGTGATATTTATCGACTGGTGGTGAATTATTGGAAGAGGAGGATATGTGTGGGACCATCTTATCCCGAGTGAAAGGCCAAATAGAGAGGGCATGTCTTGTCCAATCGTAGTCTATTGCCCTGTTTTCCAAATCCTTATCGTTTCTGCTGTGAGAAGGGGGTGGTGAGTTATTAGTGTTGCAACTGTTATCACGAATATTAGATGATATTTTTCTAGAGTTAAAATTTATGAAAAGAGAATTAACGTTGAATAATAAGCTGGTGTTGTTTTTTTTTATTTGAAGTTGGAAGATGATTGAAATTTAAGTTTATTAATATATTTATTTTTTATTTTAAATATTTAAATATAAATATTAAGTTGTTTTTTTTATAAAAATAAAAAATTTAAAATTACTATATTGACATATATATTTATAAAATTTTAAATTA
The DNA here is from genome assembly GCA_028052125.1 of Melia azedarach. Lineage (NCBI taxonomy): Eukaryota > Viridiplantae > Streptophyta > Magnoliopsida > Sapindales > Meliaceae > Melia > Melia azedarach. The sequence continues at coordinate 9,871,170 of CM051406.1, forward strand.
ATATATTAAATTATTGAAATATATAACTATTAACTAATAAATTAGAGATATTTTTCACAGATACAAAATTTAAATGATTTAGATATTTGTTAATTTATATTTAAGTCAAAATTTCTAACTTAATCATATTTAAATATTTTTAACAATTATTCAATATGAGTTAACAAAAAAAAAAAAAAGAGTTGTTAGATATTTAAATAATTATATTCAAACATCAATAAAAAAAATAAATAAGTCATATTTTTAAGTTTATTTTATGAGATTTAAGGTCTATTTAGTTTATCTAATATAACCAAACAACATCAAAAAATTTTAAAATGATTTTTATTATTAAAAATTTCTTTTAACTAATAAAAAAGATAAAATAAATACACTTAAAATATAACTATTTAAAAAAAAAACATAATTGGTCTTTCTTGGGAGAAAACACATAATTGGTTGACTATAGATTAATAGATTAATAGATTCTCTGTAATTTTATGTACATATTATTATCGAATGAAAAATATAACTGGCGTCTAGCTCCGTAAATTAACGATATTTTCTTTTTGAGTGTGAAGTAAATAACATCACAAGTTGTTGCAAGTATCTTTCTTTCCTTAGAATTGAGGTAGGAGAGTTGACACGTGTAAACTACGATCGGGACAGCTCTTTCATATCAATTTCGTTTCCACCAGCATTCTTCTCCTCTTTCCTTTGAATGATTAGTCTACGAGGAGAAAATATCATCTCTAGATTCAAGCAGAAGAATTAACATTGAAATGTTAAAAAAATGACGAAACTATATTTATAAAAAGATAAAATATAAAATATTACGTGTAAGTCTTGCATCACCGTGAAAGTACGTGTCTAACACGTCCGATTAAAACAAATAAAATAAACACTTTTATTATTATTAGTAAGTCGCTTAAATAAAAGTTTAATTCAACGTAATTATAAAAAAAAATTTCAGTTAAATTTCAGTAGATTCTCGATTATATATACCAATAAATATTTAGTTGTATACTAATAAATTTATAATATAAAATCTTTAAAAACAAATAAAATCAGCCAAGATAACTTGATATATTTAAGGGAATTTATTTATTTCATTTAAGAGTTTATAATAAATAAGTATTTAGTGGGCCATCTGATAATTTTCGTACCCAAAGTTGTTGACAATGTGAATATTTTTAGGCCCAAAAACGAAGTTGGGTCCGGAACATTTTTAACGGATATGGTGTCCAAGAAATGGGCTTCGTGCTGTTGAGATCCATTTCTGTGATGTCCACCAAATGACACAAAATTGTTAAATAATCGATAATAATGTATATCTTATTTGTTTGATCGATTTTTACGCGGTACTAAATATAAAAACACCAAAGTGAAGTTAAGGGACGATTTACACCTCTCTCAGAATCCGCCCAATTTTTTAAAGTGAGAATTCAAAGTATTCCTCGAATTTTATTGAATAAGACGCCTCAAGAAGAAGGAAGAGGAAAAAGAGGGAGAGCATATAGATTCTTTGTAAGTATTTGCGAGCTGTAAATTCATTTTGTAACTAGAAATTGTTGTCACACCTTGTTAAATACCTTTTGCTAGCAAAGGATTGTAAACACTTCGGAGTTCAGAAATTGACATTTCTGGCGGGAGGATTGTCAAAAACCGATGTCTATGTAAAAAAGGCCGTAACTTTGTTTCGAAGGAAACAACTTAATGCAAGGACGAGCGCTGATATCAACATGCAGTAGTATTTCGTCCCTTCTTCACGGCTCTTGATTTTGTTTAGGTGCCGTTGGTTTTTGCTCATTACAATTAGTGCTGATTTGGCGCACACCACTCGTTCGATAAAATTCGAGAAAAAAAAAAAGAGTAGTTGGCAATAAGTGCCGTTGTTTTTTTTTTTTTTAAAATTTCGTTGCCGAGTGACATACTATTGTGAAAGAGTGATTGCGGCAATGGGTGTGAAGACTATGTTCAAATGGTCGAAACAAATCACGCCTTGCCAAGTGTCGCAGCTGATAAGAGCTGAAAAGGATGTAAACAAGGCTCTTGTCATATTTGACGCTGCAACTGCTGAGTATGCTAATGGTTTTAGGCATGATAGTAGCACATTTAGTCTCATGATATCCAAATTAGTCTCTGCTAACCAGTTTAGACCAGCTGAGGATCTGCTTGACAGAATGAAGAAGGAACGGTGTAATATCACTGAAGATATATTTCTCTCCATATGTAGAGGCTATGGCCGTGTTCATAGACCACTGGATGCGAGGAGGGTTTTCGATAAAATGAAAGAATTTGAGTGTGAACCTACTGAAAGGTCTTACATTACAGTGTTTTCAATTCTTGTTGAAGAGAATCAGTTAAAGGTTGCATTTAGGTTTTATAGGTATATGAGAGAGGTGGGTATTCGACCTAGTGTTGCTTCCCTTAATGTTTTAATAAAAGCTCTATGCAAAAACAGCGAGACAATGGATTCTGCTCTTAGGATATTCCGTGAGATGCCTAATCGTGGGTGCACTCCAGATTCATATACGTTTGGTACTCTGATCAATGGGTTCTGTAGATTGGGAAAGATTAATGAAGCGAAGGAGTTGTTCAAGGAGATGGAGACAAAAGGTTGTTCACCAACTGTTGTTACTTACACATGTTTGATTAATGGTTTATGCCAGGCCAAGAATGTGGATGAAGCTATGAGATTGTTTGAAGACATGAGGAGCAAAGATATTGAGCCAAATGTGTTCACTTACAGTTCCTTAATGGATGGTCTCTGCAAGGGTGGATGTTCTTCACAAGCCACGGAGCTACTACAGCGTATGGTTAGCAAACGCCAGAGACCCAACTTGATAACTTATAGTACTTTAATCAATGGTCTCTGTAAAGAAGGGAAGCTCCAAGAAGCTGTGGAGATTCTTGATCGAATGAAGCTTCAGGGCTTGAAACCAGATGCAGGGTTGTATGGAAAGATCATAAGTGGTTTCTGTGAAATCAGCAAGTTTCAGGAGGCTGCAAACTTCCTTGATGAGATGGTTCTAGGGGGTATTTCACCAAATCGAGTAACTTGGAGCCTCCATATTAGGATCCATAATATGGTGGTCCAAGGTCTTTGTAAAACTGATCCAAATCGAGCGTTTCAGTTGTATCTAAGCGTGCGGACTAGGGGTATCTCTATTGATACCCAGACTTACCGTACAATCATAACATGTTTCTGTAAGAAAGGTGACATGCATAAAGCTGCTCGTATTGTGGATGAAATGGTGCTGGATGGATGTGTTCCAGATGATGGAACATGGAGTGCAGTGATTACTGGATTTTGGGATCGGCAGAAAGTGCGAGAAGCTACTGAATTGTTATTGGTTGAGCTAATGTACAAATATGCTGAACCTGAAGAAGACATTCAAAATCAAGATGTATGATTCCTAGGTACATTATAAGCTGATTAGACCTCATTTTTTATTCGTATAAAATATTTTGTGATCTATCTGAAAGCACCACGGATCTCTCAACCAAAAGTCTATCAATAATGTTATCGGCTGCCAAACTTGGTAGTATTTTTACGATTAAGCCTGTAACTTTAATAGAGTTTTCAGTTTGCATGCAGCAAAACCTCAAGTACATGTACGCAGCAGAACTAGAGGCAATTAACAAGTTTTCTGATCTTTAAGAAAAAGATATTTAATTTCTCATTTTCACTATTGTTGCTGCATCCGAAGAGGTAGTTTACTGCACCACGACAATTTGCCAATACAAGTGATGTTGCCTACAAATTTTGATAATCTGATATTGTTCTATTACTGCATTTGCAATACTTGCCGCCATCATCATGAGTGAAAGCCTGTATTCCTTCTTTTCCCTTTCTCCATTTTCCTCTTCTAAAGTCTTCAAGATGTTGAATTCCATATCAAATATATTTACCCTATACACGCAGTAACTTTATTCCTATAGGGTGTGGCAATACCTATAAATCATATAATTTTAAAATCAAAAGTTAATGTTAATAGTGTCAGTAATCCATTCACACACACAGAAATTGTAAGTTCCAATTTTGCTTGCAATTCCTATGTATTATAAATGATACCCTTACTTTGACTTATATTTTGGACTGGGAGTTGTCTTATTTCTTGCACTGATTTCATGCTAAAAAATAACCACCTTGCTATCAGTTTTAATACATTCAGCAAATGAATTTGCAAAGAGAAAAGAACAGAAGAAACAGTGCGTACAAATGGAATCAGCAGTCTTTTCCGATGGGTTTACATACATCTCAAGCAAATGAAGACAATCTTAGCTGGCAGTAAGGGGAAAGCCAATTCCGTGGCGCTGGGTAGGAAACACAACAAATAACATGCTGCAAATAACACCAATCCCAACTGGCAATGCTGTGAGCATCTCCTGAGTCTCCTCTGTAGGCGATGGGTAGAAGCAAGTTACCACATTCTGATCAAACAGTGCAACGGCAGCAAATACCAGTATTGACATGAAGGCATGCATAAAATCTATAAACTTCAATCTGTATTTTGCAGCAAATTCAGGTGGAACGGTTGCCGACCCATCAATGATCCACAGGCCCCGAATTGTGGCGAAACCGTAGCAGACGTTTCCATTCTTGTCTTTGAAACTATCGGTGAAACTCAGAAGAAAACATGACAAACCACAGAGGGCTACAAGTCCAGCAGTCATTGACCTGCTAACAGAATCGCAGGTACCTTGGTTGGAGAATATGGGTGCTAGAAGTTGGAAAGCAAGAACGGTTCCTGTAGGTAAGAGTTTGGCCAAATGGGCAGTGCTCTCAAACGTCTGACTAATGGCTCTTTGTATCAGGTTTTTCCTCTCAATTTCTATCAGGGATTTATCTTGCAAGAGAGGAAGTTTTTCTTCATCGAGGTGATTACCCTCAGCTTCTAGCTTAATATCCATAATTCAGAACTTCACAAATGCTCTCAATTAATTCTCTTGGTCTTCTGTTTTGATCCTTTTTTAGCTTCTATGCATAAATCGGTTCCCGTAAGGAATGAGCATGTTTAAGTAGTGAAATGAGATAATGCATTTTAATTTGGAGTGAAGATGAAGGGAGGGTAGGGATGTATTAGCGTTGCCTTGTAAGAAACACAGACCAAAATATGGATAGCATTAACTAAATGGGGATAATGTTATGGAGAATTCTTCAGGTTTGATGCTAGAAACTCCCATGACAGTTACAAATTTAAGCTTCTGCAATGCGTGAAGTTACATCATTTTGCTGCTGCAATGAATGAGTTCTGTTCTGTTGCTTATGTTTTGCAATATGTCATTTGTCTTTTTTTTTTGCCACGCAAATGGCCAGGAATTTGGTCCTTTCTAATCTTTTGCTTGTTCCTTGCAAAATACAGCACTTAATTTATTATTATTTTTAGAATGCAGATTCAGACATTAAAAGCAAAAAAATATATATATATCTTGAATTGGTAATATTATACGCCACTTTCTTTCTAAAGCATTCTCAGATTAGACTTTAGATCCATGCCTTGCACGCCATAGCTTGCTTCTGTGGTGAAGGATTTCATCATCATATGCTCAGCTAGGCTTGGAGCCATTGCCATAAACTGATCGCCCCATAAAATGTCGAACATTATACTTCAAATCAGTACAACTTACTTGTCTAATTCATTGTTATTCTTTTTATTATTGAGTGCTAATATTATTATTTGTCTCTACTGGGATGAGTTTTTAAAACGTTTTAATTGTGGTGGTCAAAATTTGTTTTGTATGTGTGAATAATTTTAACTCCTTTTCATTTATTTGTAGATGAAATTCTACCCACATATTTGAAATGAGGAGAGAGTACGGGCTTGGTGGTCCAATTCATTTTTATTAAATGAATGTGTTTTTTTTCCTATTCGCCTCACATTTTTGTGTAATAATACCTAATTAATTAAATTGTTTAAAATTATAATTTTATCCTTAAATGAAATTATTAGAAGATACAAATAAATATTAATCAAGTATTAGAAATCCAAACTATTTTTGTGCACCTTAAAGCTTTTGATAAATTAGATTATAACTTTTTTAATATATAAATATATGAGAAAACATGAGTGCCGGTTTCTCATTATTGAGTTTTGGGCCTTGTCGTTTGTCATGAACCAAACCTACTTCGGCTAGTTATGAATCTTGGATTTGCGCTCTTAGCCCATGTCCTTCTCGCTACAATTTACACCAAAAATGTATATTGGATCAAGTTTTGAATTTAGGTCCACAAGTAACATTACCAAGTTTGCTGGTAGATTTTCTACGGCCCAAAGCGAGCCTTACCTTATTCTATATTTCATGCGACGTGGCCCAATTAAAATGTTAGTGCATATGTAATATCAGTAATAAGTGGTAAAACTTTAAATAAATAATTAAAAATACACTTTTATTTTAAGTTCCGAGATACCTAACATTACCGAACATCTCATACTGTCCCCTCTTTTATTGTTTTTATCTGAAAATATTTCGTACGTGCTCATGAAGGAAGGCATATCTGCTGGTGTACGTGTGTATGAATCGAATCACCCGTATTTTAAACATTGATATATATATACCTGGTAGATAAACATAATCAAGAAACAAAAAGACAAACTCTAGTCGCTGTCCGTCTCTCTATAATACAAAACTGATCCTGAAGGCTATCTATGTGATGTATATCATTACATTAATCAGTTGGTGAACTGGCAATATCTACTCTACTCTACTCTACTCTACTCTACACAAGGATAGAATTAGATCAGATTTAGATGTTTTAATCTTGAATAATAGTAGTAGTAACTCTTGCTTGTCTCCTTGCTTGTTTTGTCCAAAGGTCCATTTTTATCGGCGATATTAAATAATAAACATTACATAGAGCCAAAGATACCGATTAATTTATATCGATCGAGAGTCATCGAGCGCACACAATATTATATTATAAAGTATTATATACTGTTATTAGTAGAAGAACTTTCTATGGGATATTGACATGCATGCTGTTGTTATTTATTACAAAAGCTAAAGTAACTGAAAGTGACATATGTTTGTCATCATTCTAGGTAAAGAACATGTATATGTCTTATTTATTTATCCCACCTTTACTATCGAACTTCTATATTATATATATACACATATATATATCGTGATCAAAATATTATATACAGAAACATGAAACCAAACGGGTTTATAGTTTATACGAAGTGATAGCGATGCAATGAAAGCAGTTTTCAGAATTAAAGCCAAATAAAATATATAATACTTGCATGAAACATATATATATATATATATATATATATTATCATGTCATGTTGCACATTAAATGGAGGCTGAAAAGTTTGTCCAACTACTTTCACCGCATCCTGTTGACTGGTAAGCCCATGCATGCATACATACATACATACGTACATACATATATATATATATATATAACGTTGCAACTAGAAATTTAAAAAACCCCGAGAAGATGTAAGCTTGGACATGGAAGAATTAAGAAATAAGCCAATTTGGAGTGTTGGATGATGTAATATACACACACGCGCGTGTTTAATGAGTAAAGTGAAATTTTCGCAAAGTTATGTACTAGATTGAAATTTCTTAACTTAATATATATGTATATTGGGCAATATATTGGTTTAGCTAATTGTAGTTATATGGGTTATGGTATGGAGATATGAGCGACGTATAATTGGCAAAGACAAATATAGGTGTTAGGTATTAGATATAAACATGTAAGTGTGTTCCACAAAAGCAGAAGCACTTTTGTAAGAATACGTTGGCTGTTTTTCACCCCTCCAAAGGGCAAAAGCAAACACATCGATCCAACCCAGGCAATGAGATGAGATTTTTGCCTTTTACAAATCATTATCATGCATATTCATAGCACCGTAAGTCAATATGTTGCTCCAATAGATTTAATATCACTTGTCGTTTGTGATTTTATACAGCGCCTTTCAGCTTATATTTTAATCCTAAACAAATTACCAAGATTGCCCGTGAATTTGTACGTCATTAACAATAAAAATTATGGATAATATCGTTCCAGTCCTGAATATTGCACAAATTACACATAAGGACATAGCTCGTAACTTTTTCATACAAATCCCCATATAACCATTTCGTACAGTCCTCGAGAACAATAAATTTTAAAGTAATTATTGTAAGAGTATTGTAAAAATTTGCAAACTTATTCCCGTTTGTAGTTTCTTGAAACTTTGAGGACTCGAATGTTATTACTCCAGATAAATAAATATTTGATAATAAAAACCAAGGCAGAAGTTGGCCTCCTAACACCCATTTCCTAATATGTGCTGATGTTTTCCCTACTTAACCCATTTGACAGAATATCATTGTGCATGAATCCCTAAATATTCTTTCTTTCATTTAATTTCTTGCTATTATTTCTCAATATAATTTTCTTTCCAGGAAAAAGAACCTGGTCCAAATGGTTAGGTAGCTGTCTATCTACTAGACTGAGGTGGGAAAGTTTTTTCCATGGCCTATATTTTTAATCAGGATTAGCTACTAATTAATAAAAAAATTAAACCCCTTTGGGCGGGCCAATTAACCAATCATCCTATTCTTGAATCTTGATTTCAATTTTAATCTCATCATTAATTTAATTTGGGTTTGTTAATTTCACTGTTAAATTATCCCCATCCTCCTCCCTCTCCCACCCACCATCAAATCAAATCATAATATATATGTATATATGTGTGTCCTATCCTATCAAGTGCCTGTATTTTTATCCTTGTAACTAACTTGGCGGATGCAATTGCATTTACCGAGTTCACCCCGTCTCCGATATAATTTTTATTTCTAAGAAAATTAGGAAAAAGTGATTATCGATTTTCACTTGTAATTATGATTGCATAAACAGTAACAATATCAAAATGGACCCTAATGCTTCTAATTTTGCCTCCCCAGAAGTTGTTATAATGTCCGTGTAGTGCTCTCTATATATACAACAAAAACTTAGAATCAAAAACAACATATTCTGTCTAATCTGCAACAAATTAACATTGTAATTAAACCAGTACATATGCTGCTACAGATAACTATGCGTTCCCATTTCCTCAAGCCAATCATCTTTTTCCAACCCAAAAAAGTCAATCAATCATGATTGTCTGATCAACTGAAATTTGAGGGTGATCAGTTTTACAGACAGCAAAAGAGGGAGGGGCAGCTCATTTTTGCACAAACAAGTATGAAGAAGATAGAGGGAGTGACCCTCTACAATTATGAGAACAAATTTCAATTTTAGCTTTAATAATTACACACCTGAAACTTTGTATTCAATTGGTTTGGCTTTCAGTTTTCAGTACCAATTGATTGGTAGAGTTAACCTTTGCCCTCAATTCAAGGGTCTCTGGTTGGGAAATTAATTAAGTATCAATGATTTTCACTTTTACATTAGTCAGAATACAACATTATCACGATTATATTATGACCCCTTTCAGCCTTTTTCATATGTTTTTATCTGCTAACCTAATTATAATATAATATAATATAATCTACAACTGATTTTTCCAAACCCTAACACTCCCAAGATGATCCAAGTTTATGATAAATTGGGTTTTCTCTTTTTTATGTTTGGGTCAAATTAAAATCACAAACTAAGAACTGTATGAAACAAAAGAGGAAGATGGTCCCAACTCTTTTTTAAAGACCAAAAAGAAAATGCAAAAAGGTCATGGGTGATGAGATCCAAAACTGCGAGACTTAGATTCTAACCAAGAAAAGAGAGAGACAAAAGGATGAACATATCATATCACATCACATCCTTTCACTACCTCAATTATACAGTTAGCTTAAAAAGTAGAGGCTCATATTCATTTGGGAAAATGCCAAAACCTTGAGCTGCTAGCAGTGTACGACCCAGTTCTAGAACATATATAGCTTCTTTCTTTACTCTTCAGATTCCCATCAGTAGGTTTTATTTTCCTCACCCTTCATCTTCATCTTCTATCTTTGATTCTCTCAAGAACATGCATGCCAGTTGGGATTATCAGAAAAATGCAACCACCAGCGACACACACACACACACACCAAATGTATGTACATCAGTCACTTGTCCACCTCCAAATTTGGCTCTTTCTTTTCCATCACATATAAAATAAATAAACAAAAGCAGTTCATTTGCTTCAAGGCCCTACCACCAAAGACATTTGTAGCTTTTCCTCAACTCTCTCTCTCTCTCTTTTCTATAGTATTCAATTTTCATTTGATTTTGAAACCTAATTTGGATTTAAGCATATGTAATTTGTTTTTTTTTTGGACTACTATTAAAAGGGCCAACATAATTAATCACATACTGTGTGTTGGTGTTTATTGGTTTAATTAATTATTGGGTTAATTGTTGGCATCCCTTTCAATATTCCCATTAGTGATAACTTCTTGTTAGGTAAGCTAGCTCTATTCCTCAAAAACTAAGTTGTTAATTATATCTTAATTTTAATTATAGGGATGTTCATTACATTAACAATTAGGAATGATGACCATCTGATGAGGATTTGATGTCTTAATGATTGTTAGAAATGGCAAAACACGTTTGATTGTCTTAGAAGCAAGATTAAATCAATACAAGTTTACCCTCCAATCAAACTGGCATATATATTCTTTTATTATTATTATTATTATAATATAAATTTAAAATAAATTTGTTTTCGGTTTTAGTATTAAAATTAATTTCACTTATTTAACTCAAGAGATCAAAATTAAATTAAGGAAGATAAAAAACAAATAGTTAAAAAAATTAACCAGATCTTAATCTGCTTTTATTTTCTAATTGCTTTATAGATTAATGATGATTCACATAGGCAACAAGCGCACAGCTGGTCATTTTCTGCTGGTTCTTACATTAAACAAAATTTGTGCAAAAACTGAGCAGATTGAGTAGAAAGATGAGTCTTTTGTCAGTTCAAAGTAATGGGAATTTTCTCATAATTCAAATCCAAAAGCAAACTACTCATTCAAAAGAAGTCTAAAGGAGGTAGGCAGTTTGCAGAATGTGGTAGCTTTAATTTGTTTAATCAGTTCTTTAATTCATATTAGTAAATTAATAAAACATGCTTTAATTAAACAATATAAGATCAACATGATCTTGTTTTGTTTTGTAAACAAGAAGAACTAATATTCCTTTCGTGATCCTTGCCAATTCTACCCACCACTACAATGATTCACAAGAGTATGAAATTGAAAAGGGGGGTTTTGTAACAAAAGAAGAGAAAGCTAGACTGAGGAAATAAAGAAAATATTTTCCCACAACAGTTGCAAAGGGGCTTTTTTCTTCATTCCCCTCAAAAGGAGGTGGGAAAGCAAAGGAAAGATAAGAGAGAATTGAAAATATAGATGCATAAGAGGCCAATTATGATTGTGATTAGGAACAAACTCAAATGGGTTGGAGCCACACTCGGCTTTACTGCCTATAAAATAATGAATCATAGCATATACCTCCCTCAAAGTTTGTAAAAGACTCTTTGATTTTGGCCCCCACAAATCTTTGCTTCTGGGTTCCACACACTAAAATTGCAATACTATTATTATAGGAACGAAATCTTTAAACTATTGTGGGCTGCCCATATGGGTAAGTACAGTAGTTGCACTGAGGTTTCTTCTTCTAATTAAACTTTATTGTTATTTGTTAATTGAATTATAAAATGAGTGCATATTCCATCATCATTGCTAATTTATACAATTCTTCTGGTCTTTGTTGGTTGGACCATTGCTTGTTGCTTTTTTGGATTGGAAATATGAAACCATCATTGACTTCGAAGGGCTGAGTTTTGGTCTTCTCTTGCTCGACCACTGTTTAAAATTATGTTAAAGAAGGAAAATTGAGAGAGGAATTTTAAAAGGAAGACTATGGTTAGGATCCCATTTGGATGTGTTGATGTTGAGAAGTTGTACTAGTCTAGGAGGAGGGTAGTGGAAGGAATTACAAAACTTATGCGGCTTAATTAATTTATCAATGCTTTTTTGCATAAAAATTAATATTTTATTTATCTATATATACAAAGACTAGTGATTATATGCAAGAAAAGTCATACATCAATTTGAAACATTTGAAATAATCTCTCGATGTGAATGAAATGAAGTTGTTACATAAATCCTGTTATATAAAAGGATAATTAATTAATCCAAATATATAGTAATATTATATTATTAATTTTTCTATGCAAATATGAGTTGGTCTTTTCAACCCCACTTTCACTAAGAAACTTTATAGAAAATCTTTAATCAATCATAACCCATAACTATCCTTTTCCTTCTCTTTTCTCCCCCACTAGGACTCTTTCCTACAACATTGCTATAACTTTTACACAACCAAAAATCTACATAACAGTGTTGCCAAAAATTTCTCAAGCAAGAGTGTGACAAACCAGCATTTACATAATTTACACTCATAGCATTACAAGCACATTACATTTTTATCATTGCCCATTATTCTATGCTAAGGTAAAACTCACGCATAATAATAGTAATTATAATAATAATAATAATAATTATTATTATTATATTGTATATATATTTCTATCATATCATAGCTGGATTTGTTAAAATTTAGTCCATGATTTCATCTTCGAATCAAGCCCATTTTCCTCCTTTCCTTCCGTTCCCTGCATGGCTTTATTCTAACGTGCGCAGTCTATTGGTTCGGAGCTTTATCTATCCTACGCATAGCTGACATCCCAGTCACATCATCGTTGGGGTAAAGCAAGAGTTTTGATCGTCCGTTACTTGTGCCACTGGCCACTTGCCACTTGCCACTTGCCGCTTGGGGACCAAAGTGTCAGAGTAAAACAATAAAGGTGGTGAGAGTCTGAAAAGCAGTAGGAAAATTAACGCATACCTCCCTTACAGTTTGATCTTTTAATATTTATAAAAATTATTTAAATAAAAAAACACGTACCTTGATAGTTGATACAAACTATTAACTAATAATAATAGATGATCAGAGGAAAAGTATGTATTTTTTTTTTTTCTGAGTATTAAAAGGTCAAATTTTAAGAGAGGTATTTGTTAATTTTTCTTATATAAAAATTTAACTTCTTCACCATGCGTACTTTAGCATTCACCCTCCACTCAGTTTCGTTTGTGGGAACTATGATTATGGATCACTTAGTCTAAATTCCTTTGACTTCTGTTGCATTAACGTTTTGCACGTGCGCCACGTGTACTGCTGGTGATGCGATAGGCGAGGATTTGAGCGATTTGGTGGGACACCCTCCAAAATGGTTTCACTAGCATGTGAGCAAACCATCCACTAGGATCGATGATAGACCGTCAGATTGCAGTTAGGCACCACTTGGACTTAGGTCCTAATCCCTGTTACATTAATTAGGAAATTTAGATAACAGATATCATCCTGGCCGTTCATCCAGAAAGACAAATCTCTCTTCTCTCTGTCAGTTACGGTTCATTTTTAAAGAGGGAGGTTATAACGAAGACCGTTGTCTATACGTTTGACCGTTGTAGAAGTTGTTGGTAATTCTGCCCGTGAGGAACGAATGTCGGTCGTAATACATGTTGAGATAATTTTGTATTTTTATCTAATTTTTTAAAAACACATCATGTGCAGTATATTATTCTTATTTTTTACTAATATTTCGTATTTATTAGAAAGTACGCAATGAATTGAATTTATATCTTAAAAAATTGATGTCTACACATTTAAAGATTTTAACTTATTAAACACTCGCTTCTATTTTTAAACTAATATTTATAATTTTTCTTAATTTTATTTATACCATCATCTAATCTATTAATGTGACGATAAAAACACCTCAATCAACATCATCTTTTTTAAACATATGTTTTATCTTCATTTATTAAATTAACGTCCAATAAAATTTGTTATATCAGACAAAATAATATTTATTTTTAAAATAAACAAAAAAAAATTGTCCGCTTAGTAAATGTTACATTGATTCAGACGAAAATACAGGTACTAGTTGGTGAATTTTATAAACAAATTAACCCAGCACCCGACTGAAATAAAATATTGTAGCCCTCAGATGATATATCCCTATCTACATCTACTTTGCAAATGCGAGAGCTGAGGCAGCCGTCAGCCCCACAACGACCAAGTTGTCAAAATTGTACAACAATTTTGGGTGGGTGCCAGTGCCACTCATCTTTCAATCAATTAATGCTGTCTTTTGTAATCTTAGTAAAAATTACCATAATTATATATTAAAAAAAAAAAGTAAACTTATGTCCTGTATTATGTGTAAGAACAAGAAATTTAATTAATGCATACAGGATTCCATACATTAAGGCACACATGAATCTGGTATTCTTTAATTATTTTGTTCTTCTATTCAGTAATTTTCTAGCCGTTTGCATTCATTTCGAATATGGGTTTTTAAATGTGTCTGCTCAAATTTATCTAACATAATAAAACTAGGAATTTAATTATGTACGTTCATCTCAATTTAGTTCACCAACCTCTGGCATGAATGTAAATATTTTAGCTTAGCTCCATAAATATCAGTAATATATATTAGAATTTGAATCTTAAATTGAGTTGGTAGTATTCATTTGAAATTTATATCTGCCATATAATGACATTATCAACTAACATGGTGCACATTTAAAGGATCATGCCAATGGGTCCAGCAATACTGTATACTTTTAATTGGCTGCTATTTTAATTTCCAACGTGGAATCATTTTGATTTTCGGTTTTAATTTTCTCTATTTCTAGGGTTTGCCCCAGTAAACGATTTTGAAAGTGACTAAACCGAAGCACTGACTTTGGTTGTTGGTGATTGATTCCGGGCATAGTGTTTATGTATGCTCTTGCATGTCAATTTACTATCAGGTGGGTGGATTCTTGCCCCGCCTTATAAAATTTAAATCTCCATTTTCTTTTTATTTTACCGATATAATTATATAATATATATACGTATACATAACACAACAGGACGACTGTAGGAGCAGGATGGTGTTGGTTACTCGTGAAACATAATTTTACGTGCACAGTTCTACTCGCCGGATTTTGTTTGTCTGAAGGCATTAACCTGAGCACACAGAGATTGTGGGTCGAAGTTTCTGGTTCAAGAGTTCACAATTTGTGGTCAAATAGTTGTCTGAAGAATGCTGAATCCTGTGGGGTTACTGGAGGATTTGTGGTTATGTTTAAACTGACAGCTTACACTAGTACTGTTTCTCTTTTACTCCTTGGCTACCCTGCTAGCAATAGCATTAGCGAATGCAGCAGAATTACAGATGCAAATCTGTCGTTTTGACTTAAATACAAATATAAATATTTATTTATTGAATCAAATTCGATCGAGAAAATCTTACACGAGATGCTGAGATAGACCATAGTTTGAAAATTATTTGGAAAGAAAAAAAAAAAAATGACCCACCAAGGATTTGGGATGAGAAGGTGTAAGGTAGGCATGTACTTAAAGAGTACGTACGTTTAGAATGGTATATAGGGCCATTTATAAAAAAATGTCAGAAGAGTGGAGAACTCAGAAATATATCTATACGTAAACAAAATAATATTTTCTTTTTCTTGGGTTTAAAAATCTACCCATTCAAAGTTCGGAAATTTGAAAATTCCCTCCATTCTATGCTATGTCTTCTAAACTTCGCAAAATTGCGCAAGTTCCCAAAAGCTTGGAGTCTTGGACGGTCAAAGCCACTTGTTTTATTTTTAATTTCGTTTTTTCATTTATTCATCGACTATACAGCCACAGTGAATCTTGGACGTTGCTCAGATCAGACGGTGCAAAATAGTACTGTCAACTTTAACCATGATCGTGGTTTTGGCATTATACTCATTCCTGTCAATGACACGACCAGAGAGAGCTCAATACATCGAATCTAATTCCTGAATCCTGATTTACTATCTGTACGGTACTCTCAGTAAATAGTGTTGAATCTTATGTCACGTTTTTACTCGGGGCTTAATTTACTTTTATCTAATACATATAATTTACTTTTAAAAATTGTTAAAAATATTTGGAAATCAGTGGATAAAGTATTTGGTGTCAGGTTTGGTGATATTCTGTGGGATCTGTGAAGTGACAATTTTTTTTAAATATATATATTTTTTACTTTTTACTTTCTCAAATTTACCACCGACAAAAAGAAAAACCGAGTAAAAGAAGTCATTTGTCAATTTTTATTTACTCCCTATATAATAATAAAAGAAATTGAGGCCAAAATTAGAATGTCTGAAAAAGCAATAACTTAACACAACACATGTCTTTAAGAAAGTATTAAAATTTTTGTTCTTGTTTGGTAGACCGAACCAAACAAATTTACGTGATCATGAGTTTTCGCCACTATATTGCAGCGAAGAAGAAGATAAAAATATTAAAGAAGAGGTAATAATATTCAAACCAAACTGAAATCGTTCTGTCTGTGCAACGACGTCGGTCAATGTTTGACCCGTCGTTTAAGAAGCGAGAGCTTCGTGACTCTGAAGAAATAACCGTCAGTTTTACCGTCTCTCTCCCACGCGTGACCCGAGTCAGTAAGCATAGCCAATGCTATTCTTGTGTATTGTGTTCACACAACACTAATCAACTGCTGTCGTATCAACTTCATAATGTTACTCGTTTAAAATTTCAGCCGTTAGATTTAATCATACCTCGAGATGCTTGATTTCAACTCTGGGTGATAGGACAGATCTGATTGTCGTATTGGCTCCTCCCTCTTGTCTCGAACCTTTGATTCTCTTTCTTACATTCAGCGATATAAAATGTTGGGTAAAAGGCACACCTTATACGACCAAATATGTGTTTTTCCTTCGTCGTTTTTAACCTTTTACAAAATACAAATAATACCAATTTCGCAATATCACCCAAAAAAAAAAATTGTTTATACAATTTGATGTAATATTTATTTATTTCGATTAATTATATTAATTATATATTTTTATTCTATTAATCTTACCATATTTTATTAGTTTATATAAAATAATTTTTATTAAAATATTATTTTATTTTTTATTAATATCAACTGGTAAAAAATCAATTTTTTATTTAAATTGAGAAAATAGTAAATTTTTCACGCTAAAAACTTCACTTTTTTTTTTTCCATATATATTTTTCTTTGTTTTTGTTTTTTATGGACTTGAATAATGACATAAATTGATTGTGTTTATTTTCATAATTACTAGCAAAATGATTGTTAGATCATAATAACAATACATGAGAATGAACACACACAAACATTTACTCCACACTCTTCTCTTTCTCTCATAACAACACTCGAATACACACTAAGCATTGCACACTAACACTCCTCTTTCATTCTCATCTTTCTTTCTGTGTCTCCTCCTCCCTCCTCATATATTCACGCCAAAGCTCACACTCTTCCTCACTTCTTTTTCTTCATTCCCTGTAACACCAACACAACAAACACAATGAACTTCTTTGTCTTCCTCCTCTTCCTCTTCTCTCCTCTCCTCCCTTCAACTCTTTCCCTCAACCAAGAAGGTCTCTATCTCCAGCACGTTAAGCTCGGCCTTTCCGACCCTGACTCCGCCCTTTCCTCCTGGGACAACTCCCGCGATGACACTCCTTGTTCCTGGTTTGGTGTCACTTGCGACCCACGCTCTCATTCTGTTACTTCCCTTGACCTCTCCGACGCTAACATTGGCGGCCCTTTTCCTTCCCTCCTCTGTCGCTTTCAAAATCTCACTTCCCTTACCTTCTACAACAACTCCATCAACTCTACCCTTCCAGAGGATATCTCCATGTGTCAAAATCTTGAACACCTTGACCTTTCTCAGAACTTGCTCACTGGCACACTGCCTCACACCTTGGCTGATCTTCCTAACTTAAAATATCTTGATTTAACGGGAAATAATTTCTCCGGAGACATTCCTGAGAGTTTCGGGCGGTTTCAGAAGCTCGAGGTTATTTCTCTGGTGTACAATCTTCTTGATGGGACAATACCGCCATTTTTGGGGAACATCAGCTCGCTTAAAATGTTGAATTTGTCTTATAACCCGTTTTTACCGGGTCGGATTCCGGCGGAGCTTGGAAATTTGACGAATCTGGAGATTCTTTGGCTTACTGAATGTAATTTGGTGGGTGAGATTCCTGACTCGCTCGGTCGACTCAGTAAGCTCGTTGATTTCGACTTGGCGTTAAACAATTTAGTTGGTACCATCCCGAGTTCACTCACTGAGTTGACCAACATAGTTCAAATTGAGCTTTATAACAACTCGTTGACCGGGGTGCTGCCGACTGGGTGGTCCAAATTGACGAAGCTAAGACTCCTTGACGCGTCAATGAATGATTTAACTGGGCCGATTCCGGATGAGTTGACTCAGCTGCCGCTGGAAAGCCTCAATCTTTACGAAAACCGTTTTGAGGGGAACCTGCCAGCAAGTATAGCTAACTCACCGGCTTTGTACGAACTCAGGATATTTAGAAACCGACTCACCGGCAGCTTACCCAAAGATCTCGGCAGAAACTCTCCTTTAAAATGGCTCGATGTGTCGAGCAACCAATTTACCGGAGGAATACCCGAGAGTTTATGCGAAAAAGGCGAGCTGGAAGAGTTGTTGATGATTTACAACTCCTTCACCGGTCAAATACCAGAAAGTCTTGGTCATTGCCGGAGTCTGACGCGTGTCCGGTTAGGCTACAACCGCTTGACAGGGGAGGTGCCTCCGCTTTTCTGGGGTCTCCCTCACGTATACTTGCTTGATCTTACTGACAACTATTTGTCGGGAGGAATTTCGAAAACTATTGCCGGAGCAGCAAATTTATCTCTTTTGATTATATCCAAGAATAACTTTAGTGGAACGTTGCCTGAGGAAATTGGTTTCTTGAAGAATCTTGCTATGCTTTCTGGTAATGAAAATAAATTTAGCGGGTCATTGCCAGAAAGTTTAACAAATCTTGGTGAGTTGGGAAGTCTTGATCTTCACAGTAATTATTTGTCCGGTGAGTTGCCCAGCAGTGTTAGTTCCTGGAAGAAGTTAAACGAGCTTAATTTAGCGGATAATGGGTTTTATGGGAAGATTCCTGATGATATTGGGAATTTGTCTGTGTTGAATTATCTTGACTTGTCGAATAATCTTCTTTCTGGGAAGATCCCAAGTGGGTTACAGAATTTGAAGCTAAATCAGGTTAATGTTTCAAACAATAGGCTTTCTGGCGAGCTACCGCCTCTGTTTGCTAAAGATATGTATAGAACCAGTTTTCTCGGTAATCCTGGTTTGTGTGGAGATTTGGAAGGTTTGTGCGATGGTCGTACTGAAGAGAAAAACAGAGGTTACGTGTGGTTGCTTAGGTCCATTTTTGTACTTGCTGGCGTAGTGTTTGTTTTCGGTTTGGTCTGGTTTTACATGAAGTACAGGAAATTCAAGAATGCAAGAGCTATTGATAAGTCCAAGTGGACGTTGATGTCGTTTCATAAACTTGGATTTAGCGAGTATGAGATCTTGGATGGTCTTGATGAAGATAATGTGATAGGAACTGGATCTTCTGGGAAGGTTTACAAGGTTGTGCTTAGCAATGGAGAGGCTGTCGCTGTGAAGAAGCTATGGGGAGGGGTTAGCAAAGAGTGTGATACTGGTTGTGTTGATGTTGAGAAAGGTCAGGTTCAAGTTCAAGTTCAAGATGATGGGTTTCAAGCGGAGGTCGAGACTTTGGGAAAGATTAGGCACAAGAATATTGTTAAGCTATGGTGTTGTTGTACAACTAGAGATTGCAAGCTTTTGGTCTACGAGTACATGCCAAATGGCAGCTTGGGTGATTTGTTGCATAGTAGTAAAGGAGGCTTGTTGGATTGGCCGACGAGGTACAAGATAATTGTTGATGCAGCCGAGGGACTATCTTATCTGCATCATGATTGTGTTCCTCCAATTGTGCACAGAGATGTCAAATCTAACAATATATTGTTGGATGGGGATTTTGGTGCACGAGTTGCTGATTTTGGTGTAGCCAAGGTGGTTGATTCCTCTGGAAAGCCCAAATCAATGTCTGTTATTGCTGGTTCTTGTGGCTACATTGCCCCAGGTTAGTTGCCAATCCTTAGTTCTTGAATTCATATTTGATTAATTTTTGGGATTGAATCAGAACAATTTCATTTGGTCGTTGGAAATTATGTGGTGATAAACAAAGTGCTGCTAGTTGTAACAAAAAAATTCAGTTTATTAGAGTTGCTAAATCAGTAGCCTGCTAATATTGTTAATTCTACGGTATCCATTTGTATGTTGTTTTTTTCTATCTATGTTTACTTCTGCTTGGATTATAAGGACTACTTTATTAAGAGGGATAAGTTTGACAGTTTTTTAATGTATTTTTACGGCTTTAGGTCTCATTTGGGTGTAAGTTGTAATTGTTAAATTAAGATCTCTGTTTTCTGTCTAATTCATATGATATGAGTAGAATTTGTGCTAATCATTTTGTTTAAAATTGTTACAGAGTATGCCTACACACTTAGAGTGAATGAGAAGAGTGACATATACAGTTTCGGCGTGGTCATTCTTGAGTTAGTCACTGGGAGACGTCCAGTTGATCCAGAGTTTGGGGAGAAGGATTTGGTCAAGTGGGTCTGTACTACTTTGGATCAGAAAGGAGTTGATCATGTTCTTGATCCCAAACTTGATTTGTGTTTTAAGGAAGAAATATGCAAGGTCCTCAATATTGGCCTTCTCTGCACTAGCCCTCTCCCCATTAACCGCCCAGCAATGAGAAGGGTGGTGAAGTTATTGCAGGAAGTGGGTGCAGAGAACCAACCCAAGACTGGTAAAAAAGACGGAAAGTTGTCCCCTTATTATTATGAAGATGCCTCGGATCAGGGAAGTGTGGCTTGAGAACTTTTGTTCAAGGTTTGTTTTGGAAGCATGGTTTGCGCAAGGAGTGTCATAAGCTCCTAGCTTTTTTGTTCTCAAGCTAACATGCCAATTATTACTACCACTTGGTGCCTGCTTTACAGAGTGGATAGGAATCGGAGAAGGTAAATTTTCCAGATCGAGAGGCCAGAAAAGGAAAAGGACAAAAAAAGGGGAGTTGGTGTAGTTTATTTATACTGTAAAGTAATTAATCTTTGAAGTGTTTGTCCTACAAAATTAGTACTTAGTAGCTGGCTTGCATTGATCAAAAGGTGATGTATACTGTTCAGTAATGGTGATTTTTGCCTGGCATCACTCAGGTCAGGTGCTGCTTGTTGAAAATGGAAATTTCTGGCTTTTTATTAGCAGCAACAGATTTAGTTATTACTGCCTTTAAGAAATACTTCTACTGGATTTTTGCCTGTAATTATACATGTTTGTTTGTGCTGTTACTTTCCGGGTTAAATACTTTTACTTGCTAGCTACATTCGTGCTATGAGATTTTATCAAATACAGCAGAATAGTTAGGTAGAGTTGGTCCTTTATGGGACCTTGCCTATTTATGTGACAGAGCTTCTTGATACAAAATACAACTAATGGTTGTACTTCTGGTCCCAATGATGCCATACATCTTTTCGAAGAATGACTTAAGACATTGATTAAATACACAATTAATTTAACATTATTCTTTCTTTTTCTCTCAAAAAGAAAGGGTTGTTAGTGGACCGCATTACATTTACGATAGAGTCTGAATCCATTGAAGTTGTTTTTGGGTAAATTGTGAAAGTGGTGGTACAGAAAGAGCAGAGCTAGATGGGGCAAGACTAAGAAGAACAGCCCAATTAATGGCGGACAATAATATATAGCAGCTATGGACAGCCCCTACTGCAACAGAACTAAGTGTAGCTCTTTGCTTGGATTTGTCTAAAATGATTTTATATTATGCAGCAGCAGCAGTGTTGAGGTTTGTCATCCAGTGCCCTCCTCTACACTTGTATTAATTGCTGCTCATATACCAAGTATCGTTTTCATTTTTTCTCAAACCCCTCTTGCATTTATTTATTTAAGCCGTCGGGGACCATTTCACGTAGCTGTCTGGTTATTTTATTGTTGCATGATTCACACTGACACAGGTAATTCAATTATCAAAACTTGGGCTCTATCCTCTAGGGCAAAACAATTAATGCAACAATTCGTTATTGGTGATGCAGAGCTATCCCCTCACGAGAAAATTAAATTTCAAGAGCATACATAGTCAACCATTTCAATTCTGAATAATTAACCGCATTTTGGAAAAAAGGAACAGAAAAACCCTAGTTGGGTCTACTATCAAAACCTGGAAGCCCCTTACTCATATCCACTTACTTGGGCCGGATGAGATATCGCTTTAGCTATTTCAGAAGATGCTAAATCTACCCTAGTCTTGTTCTGATTACACCCCTTTATCGTTTTTAGTCGGAAGCCTCTTTCCATCATCTGAAACTCTCCCTTCATCACCTCTACAACGTTACTTACAGGCTTGGCTTCACTGAAAATTTACAATGCTCGCTAGTAGCTCTGCATGTTGTTACTCTTCCCAAAGTAAACAAAGTTAAAAAATGATGTGGTAAGGATTGACTACATGATAACTTTTTAAAACCGTGTAAAATCACTGATTACCTAATTAATAAATATCATATTGTTTGTAATATAATAAAATATTTTAATACTGTATGAAAAAAACACACACAAATCTAGTAATAAATCGATTTTGCAGGGACCTCCGAAAGTTCCACCCAATTTCGAACAACCTAATTTTCTCGATTAAATTTAAACTTGTAGGTGAGCTTGATAAGATTTTAATTTGGTTGTTATAACTAAATAATCATTATTATAATGATTGATACATTATTTGTAATATTTTATCATCAGTTATATATAAGTATTGCTTGTTTCTTTGTGCCTCAAAAGACAGCATAGTAGTAGATGCCCGAAATGGAAAGGCATACTCATATATATATATATATATATAAATATTAATCAACTTTACATATTTTATATTATCATTCTCAATCACATAGTTATATATATTTTATTAATTTGCAGAATTTAAGGAAAGTCCATTAATAAAGAGCCACACACCTAATTATAATGATAAAATCAGACACCCATTTGGCGACTGTCGATTTGGGGTTCCTAGATTTTTCTGAAACGGCTTGTCAAGTTAACATAATTCCCGTTTGTAATGTAAAAGTACAACTGGTGGCCGCCAACCATTAACAAACAGATAACTAAACTAAGATGGATTCAATTCAAACTTTCTTACCAACCATGTCTTAATTTTCAAAGCTTACTCTTCTACGTTGTCTAATCTTTAGATTCTATATATCTTTTTTTTCTAATTCAGTGCCATATATATTCCCAATTCTACACTCAACTTTATGGTCGACTGAGACTTCTTCCTTCTTACAAAAATTTCATGTCGTATCTGCGAAAACCGGCAGAACAAAGTTAAAAAATTATGAGTCATATGGAGCATATTGGTTATGATATTTTGTTAGGTATTCTTTCATTGTTTCTTGTCATTCTTGGTATTGTTCTCTTCTTCATTTGCAGGAAGAAACCTGTAGAATCTGAAGAAAGTCTTCCGATCAGGCTTTGTGCCTACACATATCCGTTAACAGATATAGATGCAGCCACTGATAGCTTCAGCAATCGGAGAATTATCGGCCAAGGTCGTCTAGGAACTGTGTATGCGGGGGTTTTATCTACAGGAGAGCTGGTTGCAGTCAAAAGAATTCATCCCCTCCTTGTTTTAAGCAATGCCGGATTTGGGTTTTCTTCTGTAATCAAAGCTCTCTCTTTAGCACAACATCCGAATATAGTATCAATTATAGGGTTTTCACAAGCTCCGGGGGAGAGAATCATCGTATCCGAATTCGTTGGTTTGACGAGTTTAGATTTTTATTTGCATGAAAATAACGATGGAGCATCACTTTTGGATTGGGGCCGGCGTCTGAGGATCGCCGCAGGCACTGCAAGAGGGATCGAGTATTTGCATGAACGGGTAGCACCAAATATTATACATGGTTGCATAAAAGCATCAAATATATTACTAGATGAGAAGTTTTGTGCTAGGGTTTGTGATTATGGGCTATCATTTTTGGCTTCGAGGGAGAAAAGAGGGCTTGTGGGTTATGTAGACGATAAGTATTGGCGGGAGAGAGGCGGTGGAGCCACCAGGGAAAGCGATGTTTACGGATTTGGTGTGGTTTTGTTGGAGATTCTGAGTGGGAGGAAATGCGAAGAAGGATTGCTTTTGAAGTGGGCATTGCCTTTGATTAAAGAAATGAGGTTTGATGAACTTTTGGACCCAAGGCTTGTCATTCCTTCCGAGATTAAACCTCTGGTTAGATTAGCCAAAGTTGCTTTGGCTTGTGTTGGTAATTCTAGAACAAATAGACCCTCTATTATTCAGGTAGCAAAAATTTTGAACAATCTGGAGAATGGAGGAGAGTGATCGATCCTCAGGTATGCCCTTGATTCCTAATGGTTAATTTACAAGTAATTAATGATATCAATTTTGAACAGAATTCATTAGAATCCGATCGATCTGAACTTATCTGTTTTGTATATATATACAAACAAGAATGTGTATATATACACGTAAAAGGCTTATCATTTTGAGCAAAGGTGGATATATTAATGTCTGGAAATTTGAGCTAGCTGATCGATGGCGATGGCTTGAGAAAGAAATTGGAATTGAAAATTTGAAATGTACACAATTTGACTATGGAAATCGTTGTTGCATAGAGGGCGGTTGAATTGTACATATGTTAATTAGAGTTGGACAAAGAGGAATATAAGGAGAAATGGCCAAATTGTAGAAATGGAAGAGTGGGACGGCGGGACTTGCCATTGGGTCGGTGAATTTAACCCTTGTTTTCGTATGGAATTGGGTATCTTTAGAGTAGTGAAAGGGGATGGGATGGGATGGGATGGGACCCGCACATATTTTTCCTGATTTATTTTTATTTTATTTTCCTATACCTTTTCATGGGTTGTCATTTCTTAATCACCGTTTTTTGTGTGAAGAATCGTGAATGTATAATTATAGTTACAACGAAATTAATCAAATTATTGATGATCAGATCAATGAAGATTTAATTACAGAAGGGGGGGTCCACAATCATTTTGATTGGACGGTGATTGAATGCTCGTGATGCTGCAATAGCACGTAACACCTTTTTCATGATATAATTATTATTGTCATTAGATTCTTGTGGGTTTGTCACTAACCACAATAAATGCACGAAATTCCCTTTGAAAATGATTTTCCTTTTAACCTAATCTAATCGTATTCTTTAGTATAATTTATGTACATGATATTTTTTTTTTTTTGTTGTTTTAGAACAACTAATCCAAATTTTAAATATGAAAAACTTGATTATCAAACAATTATACACCAGTATTCTTCGAGACCGATACGGAAAGAACTATGATTGAAAATTATTTCATTTTTAAATTCCTTTACATGAGTTAGAATAGAAAATTTTTATATAAATTTTATTCTCTTGAAACACTCGGAATTGGGCTAAGCATTTAAGTTACGTATTTAGGCTCGAATAGATTTTTGGGCTACACTTTAATCTTTAGAAATATATGGGCCTAAATCTCTCTCCCGAAGAAAAGCCCATTATAAATGTACAGCTTCTTCTATTCTGTTCTGATATTGATAGTTAAAAGGAGATGAAGTTGTTGCGTTGAAGCAGAAGATCATAAATCCAAACGATAATATATGTTTTCAAAATGTAAGTCAAATGTTGCAGAAGTCGTTGATTCCTTCCAATTAAAAAAGCAAATTTAATACGCAAATCAATGATAATAATAATAGTATCTTTGAAAGTTGGTTCACTTTGTTAAAAAGGATTTTCTTCTTTTAACGTTTAGAAAGAAGGTGTTGACGTTGATTACTAAATTAATGGCCCCCTTCACTTCTTTTTTCAAGTTACCTTTGAATTTTAGACTTCGGCATTAATGCTTAAATGTGATTGCTCTTGCCCCAATTTCACCATTTATTCTTCTTTTTTTTTTTCTTGCTTTTATGTTAAATAAAAAAAATATTAATTTTTTATTTTGGATACAATTTTTTTAACTATTTAGAAGCTTCAAATTTATTTATCACACTATTTCACTATCTATTTGAGACATCAAAATTTAAATACGTGACATTACTGAAATATTAGAAACATATATATTTATAATTACTAAAAATGTAATCTAATTATATGATTTTATTGATTACAAAAAAAGTTTAATATATTTCAAGAACAAATTTTAAGAAATATAATTTATGTTTTATTAAAATATGATATAAATATAAATTCAACGTCTTTTTAATTTTAATACGAGTATAATTTAAATTGAATATGACTTATTAATTTGGTGAAAAAACAGTAATTAATTTCAAATTTCAAATGAAAAAACAAAAAAAATGTAAAATAATATTTCGTAATTGAAAGAAAAAGTGAAAAAAGAAAAAGGCGAAGAAATCATGCGAAGAAAGGTGCAAAGAAGGGGGGTGGTGGGCAAGTCCAAAAGGAAGAAATGGAGATAAATAGAAAGAACGTGAGTGCGGGGGAAACAAACGCGGCCTTATCCGTAATTGGGAAACAAACAACTTGACAAAAACCCTAATACATACGTTAAAGTTAATTAATTAATAAATAATAAAATAATATTCCACAGACGCAGCCAATAAAAAAGCTTCGCCTACAAGCTTTCCCTTGCGTGGCTTCTTTGAGAAGCCTTATTACGACACGACCAATATCTGCATAAATATTATTTTATTTTATTTTTCATGTCGGCTGATACAAAAGTTATTATTGTCTACAAACATGTTCTTCTTACATGTTTACAAATTTATTACCTGTCTTTACGACCTGTTGCCACGTCACATGCTTACGTGCTAAGGCAAAAAGACCCAGCTCCCGTCCATATTGAATGAATATTACTTGTCGAAATTATATTCAGGAATTAATTACAAGATTTGTATGAATATATTTTTATTAATTTAATTAAAATTTTTAAGGTGTTGAATAGTCGAGTCGTGCTGCGAAAGCAATACAACATTAAATATTCTTGTATATATATCAAAGAAAATAAAAATAAAAATAGAGAGATGTACAGTTAAATCAATCGATTTTTCTCATAAATAAAATTATCAATTAAATGAAAACGAACAAATTAACGCTCTTGACATTATTATTAATTCATTTATTCAAATACGAAAATTTAAGTTGGTGCAAAAGTCATGTGTAATGAGACCTCCGTCACAATCTACATATAATAATAACATATGGTTAGAGAAGAAATTAAATTATTAATATGTACTTTAATTCCTAAGAAATCTGGGTGTGAAATTACTCTTGTCTGGATGTTCAAGTAGATTAATATACCAAGAAATTGAAAACAAAACAAGTAAATTAACAAGAAAATGAGAAGTCTACGTTAAGAAATTAAATGGATTCCGAACAGATCATAATTTTATAGGTTGGTGTAAAATCCCTAAAGTTATTTTCACATTTGTTGATTCGTAGTGTATAGTGTATGTGTTGTTGTTGTTTACATATCTTTAAGAACACTCTAGGTTGACACTGGAGCTAAAAAACCAAAAAGAAAACCTGAAACAGCTTCCTCCATGGTTTTTTTTTGTTTCTGAGGTAAAACGTCCCTCAATAGAATAGAATCAGCAGGTTGCCTAATCTCCACTCTACTCCTTTCTTATTTTTCTAATTAATATATAGTTTTCTGATTATCTATTAATTAATTAATTAATTAAATATAGATTATATAGAGGCAGCTGAGTGTCTTTAGATTAATTAATTAGACAGCCAAAAAGGTAATAAGGGAAGAGAAGACTTGTTCATATTATTCTCTCTTTGATACAATACAAGCGTATATACGTTAACATAACCATACTTGACGTCCAAGCAACCTTATATATTTTAATTTATTACTATAATTCCACCAATTCTATTCTCTTCCTTTCCTAATTCTCTTGTATTTATATATATATATATATATATATATATATATATGTATATATATCTCTCTTACATTTTCCTTCTCTTTCTCTCTCTGTCTGTTTCTGTACACTCCTAGCTAAAATTAACGATTAAAAAAAAAAGAAAAAAGAAAGAGAAAGAATAATAATAAAGCTTCTTCCTTGCATTACATCCAGAAGAATAACTGGGTAATTACCAAAAACGTGCTTTAAAACATACAATGTTTCTGCAGTTTGCTTGCTAATATAACTTTAATTATTTACTCGTTTTCTTTGCTTTGTTCTTAATTAGCTCAGTTTCTATTAATTTGTTTATGTGAGAATCTTGTTGTACTTAATTATATAGTTCAGTGTATTTGGAGGAGACGAGATCAGGAGGGGAATAGCAATCTGGGATGGGAATAAGAACAAATCAGAAGAGAACATGACATGGTGCAATAACTCTGACGACGAAGAAGTTGCGGCTGCTATTCGGATAACTACAACTTCTGCTGAAGAACAACACTGTGTTACAGCCGCTGAAACCACCCATGAAATTCGGACAGTAACTTGCCCTTCATGCGGCCATACTATTCAGTTCCAAGATCAGGTACGTTTTTATACATAATTACATCCTTTGTTTTTAGTTTCTTCTTGTACTCAGTAATAAGATCTTTTTTTCTTTTCTTGATTTTGTTTTATTGAAATTAATTATGTGAAATAGACGGGGATTCATGATCTGCCGGGGCTACCAGCAGGAGTGAAATTCGATCCGACTGATAATGAAATTCTCGATCATTTAGAGGCAAAAGTGTTGTCTGATTCGCGTAAACTTCATCCTCTCATCGACGAATTTATTCCTACACTGGAGGGCGAGAATGGAATTTGCTATACACATCCAGAGAAGCTACCGGGTTCGTTATCTATTTTATTTTATTTTATTTATTTTTATATATATACTTTGTGATCTTTGATTCTTTGGGTAAAGACATGTTTAAAGCATAGAGATGAAAATGCCAATAATTAAAATAACAAATAGGGTGTAAGAAATAGGTTTTGCATGTGATGTGTTTATTATTATCATTTTTAAAAACAAATTTCATATTTCTTCATTGCAAATTGATTAAAGAAATTATAGAGAGTGTTAGGCAGCCGAAGCTTAATTAATTTCTTAAGTTGTTTGTATGGTCTATTTTGATAATTAGGTTTTGTTTCTAACTAATTGTTGTTATTTAGAGGGAAAGTCTATATGGAGAAATAATTTTGAGACGAAATTCAGAAACTACCCACTTGGATGTGCTCACATCCACTCGAAACCAACTCAACTCATGATTCATTTAGTATCTTGTAATTAAGTGAATTTCGTAAGTAAGTTGGCCTTAAAAATATTTAAATCATTTCTGATCTAATTATAACTAAGACATAATAAATGTTCATTATTATGAGTCTAAAATTGTGTTTGTAATTAAGAGTTTCATTTTTGAATTTACCGCTTCTTAAACGTCCATAATACAAAGTATTGCCAGTTGTTTCAAAGTTAACAGAAACTAATTAGATTAGAAGATGATCAAAATGCTTCTGAATATAGTACTATCAAGTTACATGCTAATAATTAATTAGCGTAAATTAATTGTGATTAATTTTTCAATTAAATTTCCACACTATACGTTCATGCATAACTTTAACCGTGTAATTGATCATTGTGTTGATTCTCCAAAAAAATTTTAAAATGAAAATTTCAACTTTCTGTTGGATAAAGGCTTAATTAATTAATGTATAGGCCTTTTACACTGCACTTCTTGTATTTGGAGTAGATTTCATTCGTTTGCTTTTGATTTTGAGACCATTTTTTCATGAATCATATCTCACTTTGAATGTATGCATAAATGTTGTGCATGAAGGAGTAAGCAAAGATGGGCAAATCCGGCATTTCTTTCATCGACCTTCGAAGGCATACACCACAGGAACCAGAAAAAGAAGAAAGGTACACACTGATACTGATGGGAGTGAGACAAGATGGCATAAAACAGGCAAGACTAGGGCAGTTCTCGTTGGTGGGGAAGTGAAAGGATTTAAAAAAATATTAGTTCTCTACACAAATTATGGGAGGCAAAGAAAACCTGAAAAGACAAACTGGGTTATGCACCAATACCATCTAGGCAATAATGAGGAAGAAAAAGATGGAGAATTAGTTGTTTCAAAAGTTTTCTACCAAACACAGCCTAGACAATGTGGTTCTTCAAGCATTAAGGAAGATTCACTTGAGGGAAATTTAATTGGTCGAAGTGGGCCGCATAATAATAATAATAATAATAATAATATTATTATTCATGTACCTAAGAGTTCATCAGGTAGTCTGATTGACTATTATAATTCACCATTCATTTCTTATGATCACCACGGAAGCCATAATAGAGAAAGCTCACCTCAGCTAATTCCAAATCTGGTTGTTCAAGGTGATGGGTCTTCTTTTATTCGATTGGCCGCAGATACAAGCAATAAGAAAGCTTGAGAGGAAATAATATAATTATTAATGGAGAGAGATATGGAGGGGTTTGTGGTAGGTAGAAATGAAGATGACATTTTGGTGGTTGTTGTTGTTGTTGTTGTGTAACATTCAGTTGCAGAATGGGGAATAAACTGAAGGGCAGCTTGCTGTGTTATAATTTAAAGAAGAAAAAGGTCAAGCTTTTCTTGTAGTTTTCAAGAAGAAAGTAATAGTAACTTTTATATATAGTCGTCGTTTGTACAAAGACGATTCTTATAAACCTTGTTTAGGAAGGCAATTACAGTTCTTATTATTATTTTTCATGATGAATGTACAATTTATATGTATTTTGATTCTAATTAATTTACTTGGCTTGTCTAAAAATATGCTATCTATTAGGGGACATGCAATCGAGGAAGGTGGTACATTTTGTATTTGCATGGAAGATATCTGAAAATTGTGTTAACGTGAGCTCTACTCTACGAACTTTCATTTAGGATTTTGATCTTTTATCTTTATTCTCATTTATCTATATGTTGTTTGTTAGTCTTTGTTTTTCTTTACTTAATTAATTGGGTCATGTTAACTTATTCAACGAGTGAATACATTAACGCCATTTTTATGGTCAAGAGCCTTCGAAGGAAGAAATTATTAGCCATTGAAACTAGTTGCTTAGATATGATGTATCTGTAAAATCCAAATACATTATTTTATTTTTTTATTATTTTCTTTGAGACTCTTATTATGGTATGTAATATGCATTATTAAACATAATTCATTTAAATATAAGTAAAATTATTGGTGTAAGCATTGCTAAATTAAGTTGAGTACGGATCTTAGCTAGAAAACTTGTATTATATATCTTAATGAATAAACCATCCCTTTTTATATTATTATTAGTTATAATGTATTAAGTGTCCGTTTGATTTAAATTTTTTAGTTAATTTTTTTTTAAATTTTTAATATCGTTTAGTTGACATTAAAAGATTTTTAAAAATTAAAAAAAAAATAGTCTTCTTTATACTTGAAATATTTTTATTTTATTTTAAAAAATTTATGTATTTTTTTTAAAATAGAATATTAAAAATTTGTGCATTAAAATAATTACTCAAAAAATTCTAAAAGTTATTAGTGACAACTAAATGATTAATAAATTTTTATTAAAAATTATATTTATAAATTTTAAAATTCTATTTTAAAGAAACCTCAATATAATATAATAAATATAAGGGGTTATTATCAAATTTCTCCCCTCAGTTTTAGAATTGTATCACTTGGATACAAAGCTTGAGGAATGTATCAAATTGACCATTAGTCAACTAACCTCAAGTAACATATTTATTGAAATGTCCTCAACCTTTAAATTTCATGTTAATTAATTATAAAAGTCATTTTTAATTTAAAAGGTTTGGTGTAATACCCTTATAATTCTGAGTATTTTCAAAAATATTTTTATAAGTCTCAATTTATTATAAAACAACAATTATCTATATAATAATAATAATTATTTAAAAATAACTAATAAATTTCTAAAATTAGATAAAATATAATATATTTATGTAAAATAAAAATATTAAAAATTAGAAATAATAATATTAAAAATTATTTGAAAGAAATTAGATAAAAATAAACTACACATTCGTAATTATTAGAAATTAAATAAAAATAATAATATTTTAGATTTATAAATTTTATTTTATTTCACAATATATGTAATAAATATTTATAATTATATTGTAATTTAGATAAATAATAGTGTTATATATTTCAAATGTAAATAAAATAATAAAAATAAATATCAATAAAAATGTATAATAAATTGCATAAGAGTAAAATATAATATATTTATATAAGATACGTTAATTAAACAAATAATAGTGTTATCTTAGTAATATATTAATAAAATGATTGTGTAAAAAAATACTTAATAAATTTTTGAAATAGTATTGTTAGTTATTTTTATTAAATAATAATTATTATAGAAGGGTATAATTATTATTTTATAATAAATTAAGATTTTTAAAGGTATTTTTTTAAATTATTATGACTTATAAGAATATTAGACTAAATCTTTGGAATTAAAAAAGTATTATAATTAATTAAATAACATGAAATTTAAAGATTGAAGGTATTTCAGTAAATATATTATTTTAGGTTAGTTGACTAACGGTCGGGGGGTGTTGATACATTCCTCAAATTTTCTATCTAGCTGATACAATCCCAAATCTCAGAGGAGGAATTTAATAATAACCCTAAATATAGGTGTTAGCGAGATATGTAGTCACAAACTGCAATAATTACTGGAATTAGATCTACATCTACCAAGCTGACTACTGACTATAAACTTGGAGAGGCATCTAGTTTCCAAGTAGCATAGCATTAAAGATCGTGAAAATTTTGGCAGCAGTTGGAATAAAATGAGGAAGTAATATGCATGAAACATACTGGCTGGGAATCATGCATGGAACATGTGAACAAGATTTCTTTTTAGGGTTAGGGTTAGGGTTAGAAAAATGAGGCTGTAACTGTAATTCAATAAGAAGCTGGAAGTCGTGGGAAGCCATGCTGGCAGCCCAAGGAAAAGGATATAAAGTCAAGTCGACAGTTTAAATCTGTATTGGAAAATTCCGAAGATATTTGTTTGCTTTCTCTGCAATTTAAATCTCTTTTCCCATTGAAATATATATATATATATATATATATATATATATATATATATATATATATATATATATATATATGAAGCTAAGAGAGAAGATTTCCTCGAAGGAACTTTATGTGGATCTTGTTGATGCCACAAATTCTATTGGTGAACCGTGTTTGACAGTCTCGGTCGGTCAGGCATTATTTATTTGCTTAAACCAATCTAAGGGATCAAGAATTAATTGACGTTTGACGTATGAATGTCACATCCCCATAATTTCCCGAAATAAATAATGATATATTTGACAACATGTTTTCAATTAGGGCTTAGTCATTCGGGTTGCTACAATTTCTCTGTTAATGTATATGTCTTTATCATCTTCTGCTTCGCTGCTACTTTCCTGTTTCGGCTTCACTCTCCCAACTCCAAGTAGCTTTTTTGGTACGGCGGACGCCCTTGCCTAAATAATAATAATAATAAAAGTAAGAGCCTCATGTTTGCAATTTCTAAATTACAAAATTTATCGTTGGCTCACCAGCACCGCATTCTATACAATCACCTAAAAGTTATACTAATGATCTCAATTTCAACCACAAGAAATAATATATAAAATGTCAGAAAAGGCCTCAACAATAACAAATATTTTTTCTTTTTCTTTTGTAGCTACGGAAACAACAAGTTTCCAGCTGAATCTTTTCATATATCCGAAAACAGTGATCAAGCTTTACACAAGTTGCAGAGAGAAAGACAACTATGAAGAAACTGTTTACTAGTGCAAGAAGAACAAAGACGAATAAAATGCTAACACTTGACTTGGCCGGCCCCCGCAGTTATCGAGCAACATTAGATACGGCTACAACTACACTCTGTAACAGTCAAAATCACAATGACCGTGCAGTCGAACAAACAAGGTTTTCGTCAGATTTGACACAAATATTCCAGCACAAGAATGAAATATCATGAGGAGACAGACAGACACATCACACCCTTTAATAGAAGGTTCTATTTTAAGAGAAAAGCAATACTGAAACAGCTTTGTTAAACTAGAATGATTTTCATGAATCCTAAGTTCACTATTTCATCTGTCACCTACGCTTCCTTCCAGTAAATTACATTCAACCCACACACTATACAAGTCCATCAAAAGACTGCTATGACTTCTGGAGAATGCATTTCTCATACAGAGCAAGGATATCTTTCTTATTTGGATTCCTCAACTGAAGCAGCTCAGCACCAAAATTATGTTTTGTCAGCTCTTGCTTAAGTTTCTGAATGGTAAACTTTGTATAATCTTCCTGATTGGATTGCTGACTCTGGTTATCATCGTCACCCTTGAACACTGAACCGCCATCTTCCGGCTGTGTGTACTTCAGCGGACTGGTTGTGCTCCTGGACCTCTTATTTGGTCTTCCATTTTTGTCATTTGTGTCCATATCTTGAACAGATCCCACTCCTGCTTCGTAGTCATCTGCCCTTGCACGTTTACCATGTGAAGCAGCTCTAAGCTTACTGTCCAATGCAGTTTCATTCAGTCGAGATTTAGTCAGTTCTTGCTGCATTTCATCAAGTTTTGCCTGTGCAGATTGTACCTCGAGAGAGAGTCTTTCTGCCATGGCATTGGCAGCAGCACGGGATTTACGTTCAGACTCCAAAAGATCTTCAAGCTTTTTAACTGTACTAGCCCTCTGCTCATTATTAGTTTCCAGCAGTGACTCTATTTCTTTCTCCCTTTCTTCAACTCTTCCCTCCAGCAATGCAACTTTTGCGAGGGCTTCCAACTCTGATTCACGTAATCTGTTTACTTCATTAGCCAAGTCACTTTTCTGTCTCTCCAAATTTTCTATCTGCCTCTGAACCCTCTCTATCACAGCCAATCTTTCCATTGCCAACCTCTCAAACTCACTTTTTCCTTTTCGAGCAGCAGCTGCTTCAGCTCGTTCTCTATCAGCCAATTCAATTGCCTTCTTAGCTTCCTTTTCAGCAGTTTTACACCTTTCCTGCACTTCCTCAAACCTTTCAAACTCAGATTTATACTTTTGCTCCAGATGGATCTTCTCTTGTTCCATTATCCTTGCTTCTCTTTCAAAGGATTGGGCCTTGGAATTTACAGCTTCTAACTTCTCGCTTAAATCTTTGATTTCAAGCTTCTGCGATGATATTTCCACTTCATAACTCCTCATTTTTGACTCAGCAGCCTGCAAAGGAATTAAAAGTGTCAGATAATGCATCTATTGATACATACACTCATCCGATCAAGATAAATTACTATAGATAAATGCATCTGTGCACACAGTGTATGCACATCAAAGAAAACAGTTGCTGAAACCACCTCAAGGGTTTTATCTGAATGTTGTAAGAATACAAATATCTTGGTATTCTTGTACAATTACTACCATCCACTATATTTAAATGCATCATATAACATGGGATTTTGGATATTGTTCTCATGGCTCCTCAACAAAGTATGTGAAACCAGATTCTATGGGCACCGCTGTGCCCGTCTTAGAAAGAGACATTATAAATGTAGCTTATTTGAAGAATGCAACAGTCCAAGAACTCACTTTCAACTCTAATCTTAAAGTAGTCAAACACTGCTCAGCATGTTCGATCTTGGCTGCTTTTTCCTTCATTTCATCTTCCTGCATGTTAAAAAATGCCAAAGGTCACAATTCTTTCCATTTTTGCATCCTCATAAATAATATTGATGGGTTGTGTGTGTGTGTGCATGCACGCGCATGTGTGTGTGTGTGAGAGAGAGAGAGAAAGAGAGAGAGAACCTTTTCAGCCAAACTATTAGCAAATTCTTCCCTGATTACATCTTCTCTCTGTTGCATTTCCTTACTTGTGCGCTCTTGCACAATTGCTGCCTTCTCTAAAGCAGCTTTTGCTTCTCTAACAGCAACACCATACTTCCTTTTCCACTCTTCCACCTCCTCTTGAGCAGACATAGCCTGTTCCCGAGCAGCAGCTAGCCTTGCTTCGGCAGCAGTGCTTCGGGACTTGAGAACTTCAATTTCTGAGTGGACCTGATCTTCCTTAGCTTTCTGCTTTGACAATACTTGATCATATTTTCTTTTCCAGTCAGAGATTTCTTGCTTGAGAGAATCCATTGTCTTTGATAAGCTAGAAGACTTCTCCTTCAATGCAATGTTTTCACCTTGCAGATTACTCATGCGGCTGGTGTAGTCATCAGCTAGCTTCTTCTTGTCATTGATAGCATCGTCATAACGCTTAAGATATTCTGACTTATACTTCTCACTATCTTCCAGTTGCTTGTTAAGCAACTTCATCTTATCTTCAATTGAGCGGCACTTCAACATGAGAGAACTCCTCTCAGATCCAATCTGATCTATAAGCCTCTTGACAAGGTCAAGAATTGGACCTTCCAAGCTGTAGAGTTTTATAGTTAAGAAAATCTGAAACAAATAACAACCACACTAATCTCTCTGTCTCCCTCTCCTTCCAAACAAAAGCAAAAGAAGAGAGAGAGAGAGCAAGGAAGGAAGAGAAAATACTGGCACAAACCTTTGTTGCAAGAACATAGCCAATTTTTGCCATTTTCCCGGGCCATGACATGAAGTTTCATATTCAGATAGAAGAACATCAAGAACCTGCAAGACACATTCTAAATGAGATCCAGTGAAATGAATTTTAATAAAACAAGAAACTATGTATTCAAGAACCATTTGTAATGTTCACGATGCAATTTCTTAAAAGTTATTGCTCCTGGCCAGAAAACAACATATTAGCAGAATCAATTACCCCAAATCATGGACCAAATACAGAATCACAGCAGTAATTAAACAAAACCCAAAGCAAACTGCCTAATGGATGGACAGTAATCCCACTGTAAGTCTGTACATTCTGACCATCAGGGCACAAAGACATAGGTATACTTCATGCCTCGCAAAAATATCGAAAGAACTGGCACATCTTTGGAAGCATAATATTGACAAGAAATATTTTTTATTGTGAGGGAGAATGAAGACCAAAACGTTAGGTACTTCTAACAAGCATTGTGTGTTGACAAGGTTTTGTAATGAAGAGAATTATAAGAAGAAATCAACAATGAACACTTACTTTCACAACATTATCTACACTTGCATCAGAAGAATGGCAAGCTGCTCTCAGTCTCCTTTCCATGCCCTGTATAACATTTGTACAATGATGATCTGCGTCCATGTACACTTTCCTTTTGTGTACCTACATTAGTGCCCAATGCAAACTAATATCAGCAGATACAAAAGAAATGCCTGATAGATGCGTAATATGTATTAAAATAGTTAACTTGGAAACTGAATCTGACATCAATAACACAAATGGTTAAACTGCAAAATTGTTATAATCCATACAATATTTTTTCTTATGTGTATCAAACAAAACTCAATTGAATAACTTCATAAATCTATGACCTGTGTACTTGTCGGTTTTTTGATGATACAAAGATATATTTAGGATATAAAATTATAAGTACAAAATGTATGCATATCTAAGGAGGCCAAGCTAACAGTTCCAGTAATCTGCTAGATATAAGGCTAAATGAAATCTAAAACAAACTACACCTTCGAACGTTTCTCATTGGCATGTAGTACAATTATTCATTTGACAATTTGCAAAATGGTTTGCAATTTAAATAAATAAATTGAAGCATTACCGAGAATTCCAAATAACACAAGACAGGATAACAACACACACACAGGAAAGTAACATTCTTTAATCACCAACAGTATACACTAGTATTCTGATAATTTCGTTGCCGCTGGGAAAATCTCATTGCATGTAATTAAAAGAGATATAAAACAAAATATGAATACGTCTAATGTCCTAAATTGTATATTATAGATTGCATGAGACATAAGTTTTTCACTAAGATTCTATTTCATAATCCAACTATTATTCACAGGGTACTAAATTTCATAACAGTTCTGCAAATAAGAGTCACCTCAAAAGCCTTTCTCAAATTTTTCTGGAGAAGCTCCTCATATTTCTTCCTCGCTGCACCAACCCCTACCGCACCAGCATTATAGACAGCCAGTGCCTTTTGAACTGCCGCTTCATGTGCTTCCCGTAATGCAACCTAAGAGCTCTGTTATTAGAAAATGATAAAGATCATGAATAATAACGAGAGAGCATCATTTACCTCCTCAGGGGGCTTTGAATCGTCAAAAGAAGCCTTATAACTCTCAGTAGCAGAATCAAATGCTCTTCGACACTCGGCTTCCTCAACACTCTGCACACATTATTGTGGATAAGAACAAAAGGAAAAAGATAATTCTTATGAAGCTTTAAAGATGTCTTCAAAAAGTTCTTTTCAGTTTCAGGTATCTTACTAACTCAAGATTTTTCTACCTGCAGGTCAGATCAAAAGATGTTGTAGAAACTGCTATGACGAAAATAAATTTAGAAATTTATTTTAGATAAGTAGCAATAGGTGGGCTAGTATATCCAACATTTCAGCATCCAGATCTACCATGACGCATGTAAGTATAAACTACAAATACAATGAGGTTTAAGAAATAACTCTAACCTGCCATGAGGAGGATATTGTAGGCACTGCACCATTATTAAGAGCATCTAGATAAGATTCAGTGATGCCAATGAGAACTGGACCTGTCATTACCGTAGCCCCAACCTGCTTGGGTCTTGTTCTCTCAAAAACAAACTTTGTCAGTGCATCTAGTCCAGATCTAAACTCAGGTCTTAGTTTCTCCAACTGCATACAAAAACCAATGCTTTACATAACTAGCATACCAGAAACAGAATTAAGTTCATGATTAGAAAATAGAGGTGAGAAAGAAGAATCTGGGGACGGATTAGACATCAGTAGGCACTAACCGATATTTGATCAAGTCGTTGGAGATCATTTTCATTGTTCAAAGGCCTTACAAGGGTGAAGCATTCTCTATCCGGGAACAGGGCTCGTATAGAATCTCGAATCTATTAATCATTATTGCTATGCAATTAGCATCTAAAAAGAGAAAAATGAGAAGACTGAAAAATATATGCATAAAGGAAAACAGAAATGCTCAAACCCCAGAATAATAATTGAAGAAGCCTAAAGGGTATATCACTGAAACCAGTTAAACAATCCTTGGCAACAATCATAAGAATAATAATATAATAAGAATGCTTGTAGCCAAAAGCAAAGCAAACTAATCATAATAATAACAATAACAACAACAACCACAACCACAACAACAATAATTATAATAATGCTCATAGCCACAAGCAAAGCAAACTCCTAAAAATTACAGCATGGCAGGAGTGATCCATCTTTTTGGAATTGAAATAATTAATTTAGTTAGTTAAATTGAACAATTCCACGCCATGTAAATAGGTGCAGTACCACCAAACAAGCATTGCCTTAAAAGAATTAGAAAACAGTAAATATCAATACTTCTTTTATTTGCTTTCACTGCAGTTTTCAAGCAGTATAGACAATCCATATCTTACCTCATTTTTGGCAGCTATAGCGCTTCCATTGCCCTCAACAGGCCTTAAAGCAAGCTCTAAGTAGTCACGGGGCGTTATTTTTCTATTATCCTCTGCCAATTCCAGATAGAAGTCCTGAAAAATAAGAATTGAACAAGACCATCACAGGAAACTACTTACACGTTTATTTCTGACCAAGCAGCAAGTTCTAAATTTCCAAATCTCAAGTTGTCAAAACATTAGAGTAATTATAAAGAAATTACCCTTAGAAGCCAAACAAAGATTGGGGAGAACTGCCCAAGTTCAGATGCTGTAGTCCTTCCTCCAGAGGCTCTCACACGAATATGTTTTGTCATTTGAGTGACAAGAGACAGACGATCAAGTGCAGCTTCATCTATACCGCCCATCTATGTAAAAGAAGGATAATTTGTAGGAAGATGTAGCATAAATAAAGAAAAAATGGCATACCACCACAAGGGGAAAATAGAATATTTTAGAACTACAGACTAGCTGTTATGTCAAAAAGCACATTGGGACAAAAGATAAAGAATTAGCAAAAGTTGTCCTAACCTGGTTGTAAATGAACATGCTGGATAAAAGGACAGCTAAGGAAAATATCTGAGTGCTGTATGTTCCCTGCCAATGGGCAAAACTGAATTAAGATACCATAATCACAGAAAGTAAATTAAAAAAAATGGAGTAATCAAATGATATCCTAAATAAACAATTTACTGAAGCAGCTCTAAAATGGTGAAAGGCAAATTACTAAGAATCCAATAATACATTGCAATTGTCAAAGTCAAAAAAGGAAACTCTATCATTCCTCAGCCAACAAAAACAGTTTGATTAATTCACCATTATGAAAACAAAGGAAAACTAACCGTCTGATCAAAAGCATCAATTCCTTCACTATCTAATAGTAAAAGGTTATACTCAGTTCCATCAAGAGCAGTTCTCTTCAAAGGTGCACTCCACAACCAAAGGCCTTTTGTACAAGGGCGGTGAGTTGATGCTACTTGAAATCCACTACTCCTCCCAAGAAGCTGTAAAATGCAAATGTAAGCATACCTCTCACTTGCCAAATGTATCCACATGATAAAAACATTTTTATTACCAATTGATACATGTAAGAGAAGCAAACATGAACCATGACCAAAATTCTTGTAAATTCAACTACTTTCTTGGTGCTAGCACCACATTTTCATTTCCAAATTCCTAAAAACACAAAAATCTACAACTTTAACACAAACACAACCGGAAAAAAAAAAATCATGATTTCAATTAAAATGAACCAAAGTAAACAGAATACCCGTTTCATGATAAAACTCTTTCCAATCCCGAAATGTAATTAAATCACAACGTTTTTACCTCAAAAAGCGCAACAAAATCATATCAAAGCCCTTATAACACCACTTCTATTATCCAAAATCACAAACCCTAGACTCCCAACTTCACCTATAACCTCACATAAGTCATAATTTTCACCAGTTCAATTTAAGTTAAAAAAAAGCGACAAACGTTTCCCCTAATAAGAAAAACCCCTCACCCTTGACCAAGCTTTAGTTGAAAAAACTACATTTTTGCTCCCGCAGCAGTAGAATCACTTCCAAAACTCTAATTCAAATAATCGAAATCCCAAAAATACAAACCCTAGACTCAACAACTTCACACATAAAACCAGCAAGAAAAACAAAACATTTCCTATTTAGTTCGAAATTAGCTGAAAGCAACACAAATTCACCTGATTCAGGATAAAGCTCTTGCCTTGGCGAGCACGACCGCATACCGAAACGACGCCGATGGGCTCCTTGACTAGCTGGAGCGCCGCGACAGCTTCGGGATCCATCCGAAACTTTCCTTTCTCATCGTAGTATACAAGCCGGATCGGTCTCGCAGGACCGGTAATTGGAGACGAGTTCGACGACAGCCGTGACGATGATGGCGACGGATTTGGCTGTAATGAACTGTCCGGCGAAGAGTCTTTCCCCCTTCCGAAAAATTTCATCATTTTGTTACCTGTTTTCTTGTTCTTATGATTTTGATTTCTTTGTTTTCTGTTTTTGCTTTCGCTTCTCAGGAGTCAGAAAGAGTAGTGAGAAGAAGGTTCAAAATTGGAGAGGGAAAGCGAGGCCATCCAGGTTTCGGGGCTTTATAAAACAGCGTGAAAGTAGACCGTGCGATTACAATCATAACATGAATGTTGAGCCCTTAATTGTTGGAAACGAGGTTATTTTAGTAATTCAAAAGGATAGAGCGAGCAAAGTCGGAACGACAGCGTGGTAAGAAAGCTACTTTCCTCTTCTTGGCTTTCATGTCACTAAACTATAAAATATAAAAAATATAAGTAGTTTCTAGTCAATTAATTTCAATTTACATAGAGAATCACTTTTCTTAGTATTACAAATTACCATCTAATATAAATATCGTAAAAAAAAATCTATTTTTACAAGAAAAAAAAATTTATCCGCATTCAAATATTGTGAATCTCACAATAATCTCACTTTATACATGAAAAATTAATTTTACGAAAAATAAAGTTGGAAGACATGTCATTCTAAATATTTTGACTATTAAAATTTAAAAAATTAGGGGTAGACATGGTCCGGTCCGATTCAAATTTTTAAAAACTCGGACTAAAATCACAAAATTCAAGTTTTAAAATTTTGAAACCAGACTAGGTCGGATAGAAAGAAAAAAATCACATTGGATCGGACCGAATAGTAAAAGAATTCGAAATAAAATCAAACCAAAGGTTCTATTTTCAAGTCAGTTCGATTTTTAGATTAAATTATTAATTTTTTAAAAAAAATTAGGGATAAAATAACTTTGTTTATAAAAAAAATATTAAAAAATTATAATTCGGTCCGGTCCAAATTTTTTAAACTAAATCCAAAACTGAACTAAAAATTTTAAATTTTTATATTTGAGAACCAAAACTGAACCGATTTACATGAAATATCATAACGAACTAATCGGTTCTGATTCGATTTGATTCAATTCAGGCCGAGTTTTATGTTCGCCCTTATCGAGAACCATCATTTTTGTCACTAAAAAACTAACTACTGTTTAGCATATAAATATTGGAGTACTAAATTTTTATTCTTTTAACCTAGATCATGCTTATTTTTTTTATCTTAAATCTAAATAAGGCTGAAATATGAATTTGACTGAAATTTGAACCTGAATAATATGCTTATTTTTTTATCTTAAATATCTAAAATAAATGTTCAGTTTTTTTTAATAAAAATAAAAAAATCTAAAATTGACATATATATCCTAAAATATCTTATACTAATATATTGAATTATTAATATATTATTATTGACAAATAAAATATTTAAATTATTTTATATTTAAGTTAAAAATTTTAATTAATTATATTCAGATATTTTTATTAAATATTTAAATATAAATTAAAAAATAAACAATTCTTATACATTTAAATATTTAAATTCAAACATCAGTCAAAAAAATAATCAAACCTCTAATGTGTACTTATCCCATATAAGCCTCAGATGAAGTTAGGAGATTTTTTTGCTTTTGATGCCAGCTAGTGGGTTTTATCAGCACTTGCGTTTTCTTTAGTTTGTTTTTTTTATTTTATTTTCTTTTACATACATAAATTATCATTATTTTAAGATATTTTTAGAGAGAACATTTGTCATGTTCTCTCCATTAGATTTTTTTTATTAATTAAGAAAAATTGAGTGTGACTGTGTGGATTTAAAATCTTGACGGCATTTAAATTTAGCAAAAATAAATGAAAGATACATTTTCTTCAGTTTTCTAGCAGAATAATAAGCCTAACTAAAATCATTTCCTTGTACAATTCCAGTAGGTCCTCAAAGTTGTTTATACTGTAACCTCGATCAACAATGATATAAGAATAATTTTCTTTCTTCATTAGTGCAGCACAGGCTGCTAACATCAATTCTATATATATATATTGATTTTTTCTATTGGCAACCAAGATATATATTGATTGTTTGTTTAATAAGAATAGGAATGTTTATAGAATTGAAATTCTTTTATTGTGTATATAAGCGAATAATGCATGAACCATGTGCAGTGTTGTATGAAATCCTGTTGTTTCATACGGAATATACATTCATAGGGAGTTCCCCGGCAAAAAACTGAAAATGAATTTAGATTATGAACTATGGAAAGCGTGGTGGATTATTTATTGGAGAAGAGACTTGGAAAATGGGTTTGCTTCTCCTCGTTGTGATAGATTTGGAAGCATTTAGCAGTAGCTCATCCAGAGCTCCAATGGACAGTGCATTACTATTTACGGAGTCAAGGGCATCTCTGCGGGAAGAAACCATAACAGGTTTGGAATATTCTAACATTGGAAACCCTAATTGCGTTTGTTGATCAAGTTCTGCTTCAATGATTTCCTGCGGAGCCATGAGATAAGATTGAAGCTGATCTAAATGTTAGCATTTTCTTTCACGATCTCTCGATCTTGATCTTGCAAGTCGAATGTAGAACTGCAACTGCTGAAAGTGTCATGTTCTTCTATCTGTTTGGGACTTGTAGTCTTGCTTTTGTGGCGTACTCGTCATAAAACACAATCATCCAACTGCAAACAAGAAAACGCGAAGAGATCAACATCTAATATATCATTTATTTTAATTTTATTTGAAGAATGCAATATATATTAATAGAAATATCGAAGACTCACTCGCATCGATCCTTTTACTCTTCGGGACAGAAGAAGGTTATTATCATCAATAAGCCTGTATTCAAGCATCATCCAATTGGTTTTTATGCCTTTTGGTGGGCGGCCTTGGTAAAATACAAGAGCCTTCTTCACTCCTAGACACTGTGATCCATTAGAATTCAGAATTGGTTTATCAGTTCCGGTGGCTTTCCAGTAACCTGGTTCGGACTTGCACCGTTCGGATCGGATACTTCCGATCTCGAGGGCTGAAGAAAAACCACTCATTCTCCCCAAACAAGGCCTTGCCTTCACACATATAAAAATATTGCAGAAGAACCATTAACACATACGATGTTTAAAAAGATCATCAAGGCAAATAAGGAGGTAGAGGGCACCAGGAAGTTCCCATGGATTGAACTTGTAGATAAAGCAATGGATTTGGAGAAGATGAAATTACTTTCTTCTTAAGATAATGGATAATAAGCTCCTGGTCTGTAAGATGGAATCTAAAACCTGGAGGGAGTGTTGAAGAGGGCACATTCGTTGGATCCATGAATATGAATATATATGTATTGGACAATTTTAAAACAGTGTCTAGTGTTTATAATGAAAGATTTCTTGTCGAACAAGTAGATATTCATGCATGATCTATCTTGGAGACACCACCTCTTATGTTAATATAATATTCTCGTATTCATATATAATTTTTTTAATATGGATAATTTTGCTGTCGTTTTTAAATTG
This sequence comes from Melia azedarach, assembly GCA_028052125.1. NCBI lineage: Eukaryota > Viridiplantae > Streptophyta > Magnoliopsida > Sapindales > Meliaceae > Melia > Melia azedarach. The sequence goes on from CM051406.1 coordinate 9,915,943, forward strand.
CTATATATGCTATATAATAGAATTATCTAGTTTTCATTAATATACATACATACACTTATCATGATCAAATTAAACAACTCTTGATCAATATAATAGATAGATCGAACACAGTTTTGTAAACATTACATGCTCTGGAATTTTCTTGCATTCTCGCTTTGATATTTACATAACATTTTCTCCCTTGTAGTCAGTGCATCGATTAGATACTAGTATGATCATATACTTGATTTGTTTCGGTAACTTTTGGTCGATGGTTGTTCCGTGTGATTGGCAGCATTCGAGAAATTACATAATATGAGAACACATATAATTTACTTTGACTGTAAGAGATAAAAAGAAAGAAGAAAATATATAGATAGCGTAGTTTATTACGAGAGAGTCAAACAACTGGGCATAAGCAAATTAATTTCAAAGCCTTGGATTTGCCAGCATACGATTGAGGCTTTTATTTTTCCTTGAAAAAAAAAAAGAATTAAAACTCGATCGAGGGTTTTGGAAGAACTATAGAATGACGTGTCACCGATTCACTAATCCTATACAAAGATTTTCAATACCTAATTAATTAAGTTATGTATCTGTCGTTGGAAATTAAGGTTTAACTGCAATATAATGAACTAGTACTTGTGTCTGGGTTATAATATTAGTTATATGGGGTTTTAACTAATACCTCCCCTGAGGTTTCAGACTTTAACACTTAGATGGAAGGTTTGAAGAAAGGGACACTTACCTCCCCTGAACTATTAGTTGACCATCAATTTGTACTTAAATGACTATAATACCCTTAATTACTTTAAAGTTAAAATTTAAGAAATTTAATTTTCAATTTATATATGTTTAAAATATTAAAATAATTAAAATTTAATTAAAAATTTTAAATTATATTTATTTGAATTTTACTTAATAATATTTTAATTTGACCATTTTAGTTTATATTTATTTATTATTTGTTAAAATTAAGAATTTAATTAATAATAATAGAATTTGATAATTTTAATTTATATTTATTTAAATTAGAAATTTAATTAATGATAATTTAATTTTTATTCATCTATCATATTTATTTAAATTCTAAACCCTAATATATAAAACGGCCGTCAGTTCTTAATTATGTATCATATTTAATATTTATTCAAAATTAAATTTATAACTTTAAATAAATATTAAATAAATTTAAATTTAAATTATTGTTAATTAAATTTTTAAATTTTTTAATATTTTAAACATTATATAAATCGAAAATTAAATTTCTTAAATTTTAACTTTAAAGTAATTAAGGATATTATAGTCATTTAAGTAAAAATTGATGGTCAACTAATAGTCCAGGGGAGGTAAGTGTGTCTTTCTTCAAACCTTCCATCTAAGTGTTAAAGTTTGAAACCTCAGGGGAGGTATGTGTTAAAACCCCTTAGTTATATTAATACAATAGGGAATTGGAATTAAGACATGAATCTTTAATTTGTGTTTACCGTTGTTTTCTGTTTCTGATCATTGAAAAGCTCACGTCAACTTGTTCGAAGACTTGTCTTTTGCTTGGTCACTGCAAGCTTTTATTATTTTTCAAAATTGTGATATGTAGATGTATATATGCAGCTTTGTTTCTTCTGTTTTCACGTTTTAGATATATATATATATATATATATATATGTATATGTGTATGTATATATGTATATGCAGGCACGCATGGCTCCCATCCCACTCTGAAGACTGAATCGAAAAGGAAAAGGAGCGAGCACGTAATATTATTATGTTACGCATTGTAGTTTCCTTGCAAACATGTTATATTTCATGGAATCTAGCTAGCCTCTTTGTTTTCAGTCCATCGTCAAAAGCAATGCTCCAAGTGCCCAAACGAAGATCACATCAACACACTATACACTACATGATCAAAAGGAAAGTGACCCAACACCACCATACCATACCATATCGTAAAATTCATCCTCTTTGAACAGCACAAAAACAAGCCTCTATATATATAACTTGGTTAATTTCCTCAATATTAAACAAATCTGGCCCTTGTTAAAGCAGTACATAGCAAGAATATATATTTAATAAATTTTATACAATTCGTCTGATCAGGAGTGAAGCGCATCCTTCGGGATCTATCGAGGATTTCTGAACCCTACAGCCTTGGTGGCTCCGACGCTGCAGTCGCTAGTAGTACCAAAATTTAATTACATTATTATTATTATTATTCTAGATTCGTCATGGATATTTGGGACCCATTTTAATTTTGCCTAGTTGGCAGAATCAGAACCAGAAAATAAATTAATCTTAATCAACCGACATATTAATTGCCAATCCGAAACTGAAAGAATTGTGCTTTGTGCAGACGGATAAACTAAAAATCGTGATGTAGTTTTTGATTGCCCACCCAGCAAACGATAAGTGGGCCTTTATACGAGCCTAGTGGGCCAAACATCAAATTAAAAAAATTGAATTTCTGAGAAAATTTGGCCCAATAAAACAAGAGAGTTCGGAGTTGCATATTTACATACACACATTCACAAATCCAGTTGCCAGTTCTACATATACATATATATATATATATATATATATATATATATATATACATACACACACACTCTTAAAAATAAAAAGCATTTGTTGTAAATTTATCATATCCCTTGTCCACAACTAATAATTAATAATGGAAACTGAAAAAATCAATAAATTCCAAATACAACAAAAGGGGTGGGACGTGGAGGAGAGGAAAGTCAGAACAAGGCAGCATTAATTATCCATTACCGACCAAAATGAAAATTTGCAAGCACCATACTCACCCAATTTATCCATCCACCACCATGTGAGATTGTAATTAACTCTCTAAGTCTTACAAACAATCTGAAATCATTTATTAACAAATAAATATCCCACAAAAAAAGCCTTTATTCGGCCAATCCCACCCCATCCCATCCCATCAATATCATAATTCATAGATTATGTATGCTAATGGGGTTGGTAATTGTTAATTAATTTTCTTATACAAAATACTCATTTAATGGCTGAGAATTTGTTACGGAATTCAAAAGATTGAACTGACATTTGTCAATCATGAAAAAGGAACGGCTCTCAAATTTATACTGCTGCATCGTATTCATAAACTATAATTTATGGAAATATTAACGAATAGATCTCTATACTTTTCTAAAATAACAAACAGGTACACTCTTTGTTGTACTTTATACTAGATAGGTCATAAAATACAAACTAATATATAAATATAAGGACCTATATGTTACAAAAATAAACTATTTACATTTTTGTTATTTTACTAAAAATTAGGGACCTATCCGCTGTTATCCCTGTATTGTATCATGCATGTCGTAATGACAGTTAATCGTTGACTCAAGGACAATTCATTAGTTGGTCCCGGCGTTGTGTTGTGTCTTTGATTGCCTAATTAATTTAGTTTATCTTTAATTAATTAATTACTTAATTAAGTAGTGATCAGGGAACAAATGGGGGATTAGGTTTATCCAACAAGTACATTATATAATTAAATTAAAATAAAATATAAATGGGTTTCGTGGGAGGATTTAACTGTGGGCAAAAAAACATTGGGTGAGGATTTCGGTGGGTCTAATAAAAGAGGTTCGCAAGATACACAAAGAGATTCATTTAATTAAGAAGCTTTCTTTTGAGAAAGCGAAACGTGGAATGATTTTAATGGGTCAAAAATACGCAGTTTCCTAATTCCAGTTGCATTCGTATTCTTCCCTGTTTAATTCAATGAATCAATAAAAGGCTTCCTAATTTCGAGTTATATATTTTTAAAATATGAAGAAGTAAAACCAATTATATGTATGTGGTAATAAAGGAAAATTAATTTGTATGTTGTGATATTATTTATTAATATTAATAATTTTGTATAAGTAATAAATGATAGGACTCGTTCTGATTCTTTTATGGAGTTTGGAATAAATTCTGCTAAATATCAATCTTAGTCATTTGTCATTTTTCATGAGTATTACAAAACGAAACTCATAGATAAAAAAAAAGTATTAAGCCTTTATAATTAATATACATTGAGACTTTATGTTTCAACACATACACATATATATATAATCACATACATACATAATATGCTTAAAATACTACGTGTTTCATTATTAACATATATTAAGACTCCATATTTCATGTAGTATGTGTAGAGTAGTCTCAACTTCATTTACAAAACTTGCAGCTCAGTGAATAAATATAGTTTTTAAAGTAAATATGACAGGACCTGTCATGACCCCTCTCCAGAGTCTGGGACAAATTCTGCTAAATATTTATAATAAGTACCTGTCATTCTCATAAACATCTCATAATAATACTCATAAATAAATAAAAAATTGCCTCAGGCCTCCATCATTAACACACATTGAGACTTCATGTCTCGTCACACATATATACATATTCACATACACACATGATATGCTCAAAATGTTTCATGTAGCATGCATAGAGTAGTCTCAACCTCATTTACAAAACTGCACCCTGCACGAAATCCTGCGTGACCTGGGGAGAAATGAAAAAAAATAGGAAAAGGAATGAGCTTGCGGCTCAATGAGTGGACATAGTTTTTAAAGAAAAAACATTTTCATACAACCATTGTATGACATCCTAAAATCGTACATAAATTAAGCATTACTTACACATTAAGAATGCATATCATTGCAAACAGTTCATACAACACCCAACTAGTACCCGGGGATATCATACTTGGCGGGATCCCAACGCCCAAGCGGGGAAAATCATACTCAACCCGACGGCCTCGTATCATCGCCCGGGGAGCTCACATTCATATACATATATTTTCATGGGTCCTAAGGATCTTATTATATAATATTGGGGAATGGGTACTGGTGGGGTGCCTCAAACAAGCACAGCTAATATTTAAACAGAAAACAATCACTTTCATGCAATCACTGGATATCACGCATAATTTAAATGCTACCTAACACACAACGCAATATAACACATTAATAAACAGATTGATCATGCTATATTAAGTATTCAAACATAATATAAATTCATAATATTTTAAAAATATACCTACTCACTGCTTAATCGCTCAATCCCTGAAAATTTTGAGATTTATTGGGTTTCTTACCACCGCACTATTCCCTAAAAACACATAATTCAATAATTTACTATTAAAACTAATCCAAAACCTGATACATATCACAAATATAACAATAAAACTACTTTAACTTCATAAATAAACTGTCCACAAAGTTCATGAACATCAATTTCACTTCTCAATATCTTTTCCTGCACAATTTCTTTTTCTTACGAATAATTTCCGTTTATCTTTTTCCTTTTTCCTCTTTTTTTTTCCTTTTCTTTTCCTTTCCTTTCTTTCTCTCAAATTGAATTTGCTTCTGTTTGATTTCTTTTTCAATTTGACTTCTGAAAACGAAAGCAAATCACATATATATATATATATATATATACCGCCTCACCGCTTTAATTATTATTATATTTTTTTTTCAATTGACACCAAATTGCTTAGGTGTCTCAAAATATATGTTCATACAACCACTGTAAGACGCATTAAAATCACACATAAATTGAGCATCACTTGCATAATAAGAATGCATAACATTACAAACAATTTATATAACATCCAACTAGTACCCAGGGGATATCATACATGGAGAGATCCCAATACCCAAGCGGAAAAAAAACATACTCAATCCGGGGGCATCGTATCATCGTACGAGGAGTTCACATTCATATACATATATTTTTCTTGAGTCTTAAAGACCTTACTATATAATATTGAGGGATGAGTACATGTGGGATACTTTAAACAAACACACACAATATTAAAAAAAAAAAATCACTTTCATACAATCATTGAATATTATACATAATTTAAATATCACTTAACGTACAACACAATCTAACTTATCAATAAATAAATTACTTATAATATATTTAATATTTAAAGATATTATAAATTTATAATATTTTTAAAATATATCTACTTATAACTCAATAGTTCAATCTCTAAAAAATTCAAAATTCTTTAAGTTGTTTATCATTATACTACTCTATTTTTCTCTAATTTTTTCGTTTCTTATTGAAAAATCTTTCTTAATTTTTCTTTTTTTCTTTTCCTTAACGATTTCCTTAGTTGTCTCACACTCTTCCTTTAAATCGCTTGTATCTCATGTTTAATTGTTTTTCATTTCCTTTGCGAAATTGATAGCAAACAATATATATACCACTTCATCGTTTTTATGAATTATTTAATTATTATTTTTTATTCCTTTGACACTTACGAAACAGGTGTCTCAACAAAGATATTAAGTGGGATTTGCAAAAAATTAAGAATTTATTATCTTTACATAAAATAATAAATGATAATAGATGTAGATCGAGGAAAAAAAAATTATAAGTTAGTGAAGTGGGAGGTGGAGATATGAGTTGATGTTTTGGTTGACCTTTTATATAATTTATTTCCATCCCCCAATGCATGCTTCATCCTTTAAATCCACACCACTGGCCACTAAATGATGTACAAAAATTCCTTTTTGTCCCACTATTAACCGTGGACACGTGCGTGTATATATATATATATATGTCAGTATACCATATCCTAATCAATTAATGTACGTAATTAATTCATACATTGAATTTGAGTACACCCTTTCTTTCTTTTTCCTATTCTTTTTAAAAAAAAAAAGATATTACAAACACTAATTGTTTAAAAAATATATTTTTCTTTTTAATTTGTCTTACATTTCATGTCGCTAATTTGTTTAAAAAATTAGTGAAAGTAAATAATGTGTATATGAAACGTCAAAAGAAAATTGACTTATGAATTGGTTAATTAAATGTTTGCTTCAATTAAAACATTTTGGAAGGTAAACCAAGCCAATCGGTTCAAGATAAGCCTAGCGGGTGGAGCCATATGGGCATATACAATACAATATGCTCTTGTTTTAAACCGAACCGGCCGAGTAATATTTAATAAACGTGATAAGTTAAGACCAAAGCGACTTCAAGAACAAGTAAATGTTGATAACCAAACCGCACTTTAACAATTTAATCATTATCTTTCGTAATCTAATCTATGTGTCCGGTATCAATCAAATCTTCAAACCCTAATCAGACGGGCGACCGATCCGTGATAACGATGAGATTAAAACCACGTGATTTGACATGAACCTAACTACAACAGCAAAAATGAAAAATATCAAAACAGAATTGCTGCGAAAATTTCATCTAACACACCAAGCTCAAAGGAGAAGGACATGATTTACATCACTAAACAAGCAGTATTGATAATTTCAAAAAGATGGAAGAAATGAAACTAAAAATTGATCTGATCATAGCCACAAAGCGCCGGCGTCTTTCAGTATAGGCACCAAATCACCGGAAATATGAGTGGCAATTACCTGATCCAACCCGCCAAACAATTTCCCACCCACAAATACAGCCGGAAATTGTATAATCCCATTGTTGATTTCCCTTTTCTCGACATGAATTCTCGACAATTCCTCGGCGACAGTACCTTCATCAGCCTCATCGACCTCGAACACCGCAGGGTTCACACCATGCCCTAGCAGCAGCGTTTTCACGACATGGCACATGCAGCACCCACGTTTTCCAAACACCACGACCGCATTCTCCAACACCATTTTCTCAACACTTTTTGCATCACTAGCAGCCGCTTTATGACATATGGAATTTACGCCGCCGTGCTCCGGCGACCCGTTGCCGGAGGCGGCGACGACGGAGGGGGAGTGAAGATGTGTTCTGTAAGGGATTGCTTCTTGCATGGAAAATTAATAATTTATGTACGAAGATTGAATTGTTTTGAGAGGGGGCATGACACGGTGAAGATGGAGAGTTTCAAGAGGGTATATTAATTTATATGTGAAGATAAATAAATGGAAAGGGAGAAGACTACAACGTCAACGGCAGTTACGCATTCTTGTACGTCACAGGAACTGTGGGTGACGTGGTTATACGTCACCGCTTGGTAGACGGATTCTCCTAGTTGCTACGTCGCAAATAAACATGACCTTTGTTAATTGTTATATATATATATATAAAATGTGCCCCAGAATTTTAGAAAACAAAGAAAATGTTTTTAGAATCCTTACAAATCAGTCCTTCGGCCATTTTACAAATACGACAACCCACGAAATTCCATATCTACAACGATACCATACGCCATGACAAAAAATGGCATTTAATTCGTAAATTGGGCCTGCGATGTTTGATATTAAAAATTGTATACTCATAACTCATAAGATTGTGATACGGTAATATTATTTTAGAGTTACTAATGTAATAATACTATAACGTACTGTATATTAAGTGATTATTTATTCTTCCTAAACTATCAAATTTTGTGAGACGTTTAAATGTCATTTAATTAATCAAATTAGTTTGTCAAAGTTTATATTTTTAATTGACATCGTGATTACGTTTATATTTTAATTAATGTGATATATAAAATATCAATTTTTAATAGATACTTTATATGAATTAAAAATAATAAAGTCAACAATTAGATACTTTAATACAATTAATGATAATTTTTACATCAATTCAAGTATAAATTTAGTATTTAAAATTTTACGTTTAAAATTATTATCCTGATAATAACTTATTTAAAATAAACATTTCATTTTTTTTTTATTTTGTTGAGTTCACTCAATTACTGTACCATTCATAATGATCAGATTATCTTATCATCGTATTTATCTACTTTTTGTATTGATAAATGTCCATTTCATTTTCCTTAAAGCCTACTGATATGAATCCACCAATTAGTTTCCATTCAGCGATGTACTAAAAGATTGAGAGCCACGTAAGTCTGTCTTGTACATTTCTTAATACTTCGTTACTTACATCGCAAATTATCAACCGTCGGATTCCAAAACGTTACGGCCGAGCATGGGGACAAAGCCGTTGATGGACGGTGATAAGCCAACACGTCATCAACCAAAAACAACAACACTCTATGACGTCACTGCCCATCGCTTAACCGATCAGCTTTCGTACGGCCTCCCATCTTGCGCTCACCACGTGGCTTGGGTAACATGGAGCTATCCGACATGGCCTTCCATATTATTCTATACCTGTCAGTTTCAGCCACGCGGGCGAAGATGTCTTCTCTCTCTGGTGGCTGACGATTAAAATGATTTAAGTGAGGTGGGACCCACCGTCTCGGTGACGTGGACGTTAGTTTGGAGGATTACTCGTTAATTTAATTTCGATCATCATCATTCTCTGCACGTTTTGAAGGCGGTCAAAAGATTAGGATATGTTACGGTGATACACGTTACACACTACAAATATAAAATGAGATTTTGCGATTGATGCTGACAATTTATCTGGTCATGTGGGCCCCACTAAAATCACGTTACTACTTTTTTATTTTACAATGAGAACATTTTGTCGCCATGATCTATGTATTCACTTTGGAGCCCCTACATTTCCATATAATTTTATTTGATTCTATCATATATTCCAAAGTTTTCATCTTGATAAATTGATATTATAGGAACAGGAAATAACACTGTAAAATTAAAAAATATATATATAAATAATCGTTGAAACACAACGAAAAATGCATCTTATATTAAAAAATTATTTAATGGCACGTTTATAATTAATGTTTAGTTCAATTATATTGATACTGAATATTTTATGAATACTTACTCTGTTATACCATCAAATTATTAAATATTTTATTGCACATCATGTACATGAAGCAACAGTAATAATACCTGAATTTTCTAAATTAATAGCGGTTTTTATGTTGAAATTTGATGACCAAAAATAGTCGAACAAGATGAACGGTGACAAAGGGTTGATCTACAAAAGCAAGAGAGATTCCAAAGCAGGGCTGGGCTGGGGGTAGACTTTGAATTTAGAGTGAAGTGGTCGGTCCACACTCCACTTTGCGTGGAGCCGAAGTCGGTCATCACTTGCCTTATTAATTATTTTTAATTTAACATCCAAAAGAAGCTTCTCCCTGAATATTTAAATCAAAGTATGACCATTAATTTGTTAACAACAAACCAGAGAAACAAATTCACACGCTAAGAAACCAAAAGTCTAGGTCCAAAGCTGCCCATGCCTATGTCGTTATAAGACTTTGTAAAAGAACATTCTACTACTTAATTGTCCAACACATTAATTTTTTATTAAAACAAATTAATTAAAGATGATTTCTTATTTATATATATATATATATGTATATATATGTATATTTAATATTGCACAGTTGTATGAAACTCTACTGGCACGCAAGAGAGGGAGTTCTACCACATATTATAAGAAATCCTATATTTTTAAAGAGTTTAAGTCATTAATCTAAGGGATGTGTTAAATGCATATTTAATCAAAATTTACTAAAGAAAACTAAGTAATAATGCACCGAAAGTATCCAAATTAAACTCCTGAGATTTGAAGATTATAGCTTTTGTCGTAGACCTTAATAATTAACAATCGGACAGCACAAACCAATAATGTTGTTGCTCCATGACTCTGAGGAATTCCTGAAAGGTGTACAAATGGTAAACTAAAGCTTGTTTCATGAAATCTTTGTGCTTGACGTGAAGAACATTAATCGATGAGATACAATCTTTCTGTCTTGGCATCTACCTGTAATTAATCTGTCCACCATTGTTGACCTGGCGCCTTTTTCTAAATCTTAATTCATTCAAGCAAACATAAAGACAGAAATGGTCGGAAGTTTCTTCTTCCGCATGAACCACGTTACTTCAAAAGAAGATAAAAAAAAAAAAAAAAAAAAAGTATATATAATTTCAGAATTTACCAGTTTGATCTAGAGAAAAATTACAGTTGGAAAGGAGCTTTTTTATTCTCTGGGGATCAGTAAGATCTCTTGGCCCACAAGAGCATCAATTTTCTTTGCATTGGGGAGTGCAGCTGCTTCCACACATATATCATATGCAAAGGAATATACTACAGTGTAGTGTAATGTAATAAACCTTTGCACTTGTAAATTGTAATGGTGTAATTTCCACTGACGTTGTTCACATTATGCATGCTAACATTGATACATGATACTTCACAGTTAATCTAATTGGTTAAACTCCATTAACAAAAGTATTTATTGTGATTGAGCCGGGCACAAACAGTGGTTGCAATACAAAGATTTGATTAAACCTGCATTCTCAATAAGATCCCAATAGTATTTCAGCTTTAGACTGAAACATCAAGTGCTCCAAAACCTACCTTATTTATATTGATCTTATAAGATATATGACTTTGTGGGTGACATTAATTAATTCTGAAGTTAGCGAAAATGCTCAGTCTTAATTGAATAACAGTGGCTATTAGAGATGGAATTAATTTCAATAAGCATATATATGATAAACCAACAGACAATTTCTGTAGGGTCGTTTCATTTTCAGACCAAATTAAATTTCATTACTGGCTGTAAGATACAGACATTTTACACGTTGCAAGACAGCAAGACGATATCAATCATGTCGTCTCATTTGCAGATGAACGATTAATTTAAACCCAACCCATGGTCCATATATAACATTTTTCCTGTAATAATTGTGCCAAAATACTCCAGTCTACAGAGAAACAAACACATTAGAATCGCGTTCTCCCTTTAACAGATCTTTTTCAGCCGCCGTGATCCGCCGTCGACGTGTGCCAACTGGTTCGCTGTGATGCACGTACAGTTATGTTGCTCATCTGTGCTCTAATCTATTAGTCCAAATTAAAGTCAAGAGAATTGACATATAAACGACGTCGTTGGTATATGTCATTCATTATGAGCTGGGCCGTGGTTGCTCTTCCCTGGCCCATTTCTGGGTTAGAGATTGGGTCTTGTTGTTCACAGGTTTAACGACAACTTCAGCTGAGGACGACAAAATGGGCCATCATTCGACAACACACCCATTTTGTCATTCGCTTCCCGCACCCAAAAATCTAGACCGACACCGAGAGTCTGGTATAAATATCCATGCAATTGGATAACAAGCGGCACAAGACAATCCAAAACTGCTAACGGACGTAATAATCATAAACCAAGCACTTCATAAATATATATATATAGTAGAAAAATAGCTGTACAATCTGTATTTCAATACCCGCCCACTGCCCACAGCATCAAAATTCAAAGTCAAAATGAATTCACCAAATGTGGGCAGGGCATAGTAGCTGCCAAGCAAAATAATCAAGTGGTTTAAAAACAGGACTATTTTGCCTCTTCATAAATTAACGCTGTATTGCTCACATCGAACCCATCAAAGGAATTTACTTTTTGATGCTCCTGATCAATCTGTTTGTCAACTTTTTCTTCACCGATTTCAACTGCTACATATTCAGTGTCGTCCGATGGAGGTTCACAGTCCACAGAGTATGAAGCATCAAGAGTAAACGAAGGTGAAGTGTCTAGGGAAAGGGAAGTGTCAAGTGAAGGTCTAGCTGAGTAATTACTCCTCAGGTTTTTTCTAACTCTGCCTCGCCATCTTTTGAGACCTTGCACCACACTTTCCGGGAAAACAGATTTCTTCATTGACGACCCCATCTGATATACATTTCATTGGAAAGTTAAAATCATCATAATCAAGAATATGATGTGATTAATATGGTTGGTTGATAAATGTAAGTTTGGTTGTGATGAATACCTGTGTGACCAATGCATAAAGCGGTAGAGTTACATAGCCGCAAAGGATATGTACCAACACTCCCAAGACTATTCTTATGACGATATCTTCTGTTCGTTTGTGGAAGCAAGATCTCAAACCAAATTTGTACTGTAGTTGATTTGAACCAAAGTTAATTTGAATTAAGCATCATTTGAGTTGAAGACAGAAAGCACCTTTGAAAGGGTGCATGCTTACCCAGGTCCATGCAAAGAATGCCACTTGAAAGGAGTTCTGCAAAAATAAAAAAAATTATCTCCACAGAACACAAACCAGAACTGAGGCAAAACACAGCTGAAAAAAAAAAAATCAGAAGACTAAGAGGTTATTGATTATACCTGAAACAGTATGAAGTGGATGAGGTGTAGAAGCAATTTGGGCCAATTAAACCAGAAGAAGTGATCACCGGGTCTAACAAGCAAAGGTCCTATAACAACGTGAGATTTATCGTGGCTCTCTAAGCACATCCGAGTTATTATCCCTTGCAGCTTGGTTCCCACCAGAAGTAGCATCTGCATATACCACAATATGTTTAATCTTATACTTCAATATTGCAATTTTCTTGATTTAGCAAACTTATCCTAGTATTGATGTTTTTAACTTACCACCAATGGTATAAAGGGAAGCCATAAGTAACTATGAAACGCTGCAGCAATTCAACAAATAAATTGAGTTAGAATGGCCAAGCTAGTTTAATATATTAAGAGAGGATTCTATTGTGTTTTAATGTTACCTTGTGCATTGAAGAATATGAAAAGGACTGAGAATATCCAAATCCACCAGCTGCATGCCAAGAGAGATCGCAACGAAGAAATTGTTTTATCTGTTGTTGTAATAGAATTGTAAAAGAAAGCAATATATGTATATAATTAAACACATATTTACCTCATTCCTGGCAGTACTCCGAAGTCTTTCTCTAAAGCTCTTCTTACGTATTTTTGGAAGTTAAAGTTACTTCCTTCTGCAAAATGAGCCTAAAAGAAATTTAAGACATAAAAATTCACTAAAAATAACTTAATTAAGAAATTAACTTGTTTTAAAATAATTCCAAGAAGTAATGGGGTATAATAATACCGTAATGAACCCATGTCTGAGGGTTAAGTAATCTGTTCTGGAGACAGATTCATAAAACTGTCGCAGAAAACATGCCTGCAATTAAAGCAATAGATGAAAGTGAAGATAAATTACATATATGAGCCTAATTTCTGTGGTATTTTTTCCAAGTGTTAACAGATTAATGTTTGCACTAACCGGCCAGCGAAGTAATCCGTGTTCACTCCAAAATCTCAGGTGTCGCTTCCCGAATGATGTCTGATGGGTGAACTGGAACCGTCGCGGATCTTCAATATATGAAATTATTATAGACAGTTCAATCAGTGAGAAAATAAATTTGTGTTTTCATTATTTCAAAATAACCGAATTCAGACAGATATCCTCCTTTTTAAGAAGAGTCATAGCCTTCGCTTCGTTTACCAGGAAGCCTAAAGAATTAATAATTAATATCCAAACATACAATTAATTAATGAAATTGTATGCACCTGGCCTGCATGCAGTCATTTCTAATACAGTTGGTATTTTATTTACATTCACCTGAAAGGAATCAAAGAACTCCAAACTATCACCATCATGAACAAATTAATTTAATTAATTAAGTTAATGATTTGCGCCTACCATCAATAATTGTAAGCAAAGTGGACCATATTGTCATAATTGAGGGAGTTTGAATGGAATAATCAGCAATTCTCAATTAATCAAGAATTAAGAAGGGTCCCAGAAAAGGGATTTTATATAAGAAATTGATGATACAAAACAAATCAAGACTTACCATTTGTAAATTGATATTCAAATGTTCTGGTTTCTGCCTCCCAGGATTCCCAACTCCTCATCTGTAAATAGTTCACGTGAAATTGAAGCAAATAATTGTCAAACACACGTTAAAGAAAACTACAAGTCCAACTTTCGTTGTCTAGATTAGAAAGTTGGTTAAAGTTCATACAATTTCATTACATGATAAGGGGAAGGAGCACTTCAATCACAAATTGTCTTCCTCCTTTTGGACTGCTTATAATTAATTGGTTTAATTTGTTCATTCTTACAAGTCAAACCCAAATTAACGCCGGCTAATTTAAACACAATTTTCAAAGAGTGAGATACTATTCATTTACCGTAGATGGAGAAGGAAATGGAATATTAATTATACCTTGGCCATGCCGAGACTGAACGTGAGAACGCAAGACAACGAATGGAAAAAGGCCAGAATAAATATCAAATACTGAAGTTGCCTTACACCCTCTCTCGACAACAAGGACACCTTGTCCTGTACTTCAAGAATTAATCAGTAACATATATAGCATGATCAGACAAAAATAATATTAAATAAAGTTGATACGTACAACATAATGCATTCTGTGAAAGCAAAAAGAACAAATTAAGCAGAAATCTTAGTTGCAATGGCAACTTCGCAGTGATGCAATCTGTAGGAGATTAATGTTTCCGGCATGCAGTAAAATGGTTGCCTAGTTACCATTTTAATGTGCCCATCAAAATACTGCTCAGTTTTCTCTTAAGAATATTTACCTGCTCCAGACATTTGAGTTCTTCCTGACTATAGTTATCCGAATCCGCGCTGCCGCAAGGGAGAAAAGTTTCAGCCCTGCTCTTTGGGATGCATATATTTGCAATTGTCTTTTCACTCATAGTGAGGATCAACGACATGAATCCCAACAGCATCAAGTCTACAGAAAAGATAAAGACAAGCCCAGTTAATCTTTGATATAAAGAAATTAAATTAACTTAAGATACAATCGTTCCGAAAAAATTAAAATTGTCTTGATTCCCGAGTAGCTTCTCACCTAATTTGATCTTGTCAAGAGCCTGAATGAGCGATCTCCTCCTCTTCTTGGTGAAATACTTAACAAACAAAAACAAATCACAGACTGAGATATTGGGTTTAAATTGCTGCACGCAAGTGTAGCAGTTTAATTCTATATATGGCGGTTAATTTACCTTAGCTAAAAGATGAAGCAAATGCTCGATAAGAATGGAAATAGATATCAAGATAAAACAAACAGTTGCCACAGCCCATGTTGGCGTTATTTCAAGTGTTCTTTCTTCAACGGCCGTCTCTGCAGCCATAAATTTCTCTCTTAGCTAGATATCTGATATCAGTTCTGTTACTGCTGTATATTGCTATATATATATATAAGCAAGCCAAGCTGTCTTCCTTGATTTCGGACGCAGCATATATTATGTTACGTTAGTCAAAAGTTCTAAATTTCATAAGAGGACGCGCCACTTCCCTGACCCTACCTACAGCCATCGTACTTAATCCATGACGTGAACTGCACAAAACGACAGAGGAAAATCTCAGGATTTTCGTGGAAGTTTTGAACCCTTGCGTATTTCCATTTTGACCATTTACTTATGCAGACAAATTAATGATCAATTGCTCAGGTGTAAATAAGGGAGAAATATCAGAGTGCTCGAACATACAGTGTGGACACGAAAATTGAAAGATGAAATGTCAAAACGAGGACCCACAAGGTCCTAGATTTTGATTCTTCGATTTAAATATGGAGATGCATGTAACTAGTTAGTTCTTTAAGCGGGACATTCAAAAGAGAAAAAGAAGAGGTTGATAATTATGTATCAGTAACCTTTCTTGGTTTTACATTTTCTTTTTCTTTTTTTCTAAATTTTCACAAAGAAAATTGTTCTGTTCTGTTCTTTTTATGTTAGACGCGCTTTTATAATATGTTTATTTTGTTATTGAATTTCATGCATGCATACGTTGAAGAACACGTCTTGACTATTTAATTCCGTACCGTTATTATCATTATTATTATTATAATAATAATAATAATAATAATATGCACCGCGCTGTGCTCACATTTCTGTTGTCTGGTCGACACGCCTCCAACCAGCAAGCCGACTGGCCGCCTCCACAAGCAGCCAGCCGAACAGAACAGAATGTTCGAAATTATTAGCCATATATAAAGTATAAACAGGAACGGATCGATTGAGAGTCTAAATGTCAATATTAAAAATCTTCGGAGTCAGACGGGAATACAAAATATGTGTATGTGTTTTAAATTTATGGATTTAAATTAGACAGATTCCGTGCAAATATAAGTTGCAGGATTATAATTTTTGTGATCTGAAATAGCCAGAACGTGCAAATAGATGTCCTGACTTCAAAACCGGGCAGGAAATCCAGCCTGGGGACCATTTTGCGTGAAGGTCCAACATTCATTGACAATACGAAGCAGAAGATTTCTGTCGGTTGATCCAAGTCTTGATGTATATACGTATATATAATATAAGCAAGAATAAGATTGGTCATTGTAGTCTCTGGACAGACCTCTGCCTATTGCTATCGCTAGAAACTGGACCACATAATAATCAAAATGGGTAAAATATACGTTAATTGCATTAATTTCTTGTGTCCAGTCCTTGGCTTGTTGAAATTCTCTCAAGGTTTATATAATCAGAAAACAGCCGGACGATTCATCTTCATCCCCAAAAGAATCGTCTGGCTCAAGGGATTTTTGTGTTTTAGATGAGCTCACATATTGGAAGAAAAACTGGTCTTAGAACGTTCTGCTATTTATCGTCTGTATATATGTATATATATATAACAGACATGGAGAGAGAACAATTGGCCGAGCAACAGAAAAAATTAAATCATGCAGCACCTTTCTAGATGGATGGGTTGAGAAGTCTTGAAAAGGAGCATTCACTTGACACTTAATGGTTAATACACATATGGCCTTTTTCCATAGCAGAAGTTAAAGCATCATCAAGTTACTCAAAAGAATGCTTACAATTTTTCTTTTTTTTTCTCACAAGCTAAATCGTAGAAGTTACAGCACATGTATAGTCATTAGAGCAATTACAGACATTGTCTTCTGCAACCGCATATGCTACTACTGCATCTTCTTTAGTATATATCATAGTTTCCAAGATAATGTTGCATGATTCCCTGAAAAGAAATGCCAACAACTTTAATGAGATCACAGCTAGAAGTTTTGAAACTGAAAACAGGTTTGCAAAAAGTTGTAATCTACTTTTCGTTGATTTATAATTAGGATGTCTATGAAAAAATGGACCATCAGCTGTCACCCAGAAATTAAACCATGAAAACATGAGGTAGTTCTTGAGAAGCACTTCAAATGTAATTGTATGCAGGACAACCATCACATCCTTGGCACCGACTATCTTCAGGGTCAGCTGATCGAGTTGCAAGATAACATTCATCAAAAATGAGTTTTGGGCCGTTATTGCCACTAATCATCTCAGATAAAGCCATCTTCAACTTCGTTGTAAACAATTTCCATCATTCCTCTACATCTTGGAAAGCACTTGCGTTATAAACACAGGCTCACACTGACCAATCATATTATCACACCCATCATGATCAGACATAGACATTAACAGCCTTGTCTATTACACTACCCTTCTTGTGAACCTGCACCGTTCTATCTTACAACTGAAGTACATACACTATAATGCAATATCAAAAAGCATATCTCCTACAAGCATAGAGGTTGCTTACATTGGTACAGTTGCTTCCCACTGCCTTGGTTATTGCTGGAGTCTTTGGATGAAACTGCTCCCCAACATGAGGCAGAAAAGAAGCTCCAGGATTCAATGGAGATGAAGCAGGAGCTGTGTTGTCCTCAACATTGGCAACTTGCCTTCCCTCAGTCAATGAAAAACCGAAGAGTCTGCAGCTATTTTTACACGAGGAAACTAAATCTTGATTGCCCCTAATTGTTGACTGACCTACAAGAGGCTGTGAAATATGCTCATTTGAATGAGTTAAAGCATCCCTGCCATCCTGATCATCCCCCCTGAAACTACATTCACCAAGTGAAGATGAACCGTGCTTTCCTCCATATGTTTCAGAATTATGAAACAAACTATGGCGGCTAACCCGTTGCACTTTCTCTTGATCATTCAAGCTATGAGGAGGATTATAGTTAGTTACTGGATTGCTTGCCAGCTGAAACATTAACACTGAAGATGGTGATGACACTTGTACAGATGGGGCAGAAGGGCTCATATGAGTGTTATAGCCCTGCATTGCAGCAGACCATCTATTTCTTGATGCTGGCACCTGAATACCATCAGAGATTCCAAGGCCGCCATTTCCATGAGCCTCATTAGTAGTCAGGGCTCTTCCATATGGAGACTTTGGAAATATTTCTTGACCTTGCAAGACCTTATGGAATCGGAATGATTCACCAAAGCCTATGCCTTTGTATGAAATGTCAGAATTCACCTGTGGGTTTCTTATGCCATCTCCTATTGCAGCAATCCCAGAACCATTAGAACCAGGAAGGCATCTCCTGATTTCAGATGGATGCAGATTCTGACTATCAACACTATCATAAACAGTGTTAAAACCCAAAATTTCTTGACCTTGCAAGACCTTCTGGAACCTCAAGGATTCCCCAAAGTCTGGTACTCCAATCCCATCTGTTAGAATTATGCATTGATTAGTCAAAAGATTTTGTATGGAGCAAGAAAAGACAATTGGAAACAACGAAATATTTTCTCATTAACAAAGAAAGACCAACCAGGAACTGGAAATTCTGGTTTCCCTGATGGCAATCCGATCCTGGTCCTTTTTAAACCAGATGTAATCAGGTTATTGGAACCAGAAAGAGGACCAGATGGCTCAATTTCCCATGGAGAAACCCTGGTGTGCCTGTTAGACTCTACATCATCCCACCTCACCTGCAAAAAGAGCCAAAGACTATTTTTCAAATCTAGTAGTATTTGCATGCATCACATTTTAAGAGTCGGAATCCTACAGATGATATGAAACAAAGGAACTTAGGTGCAGAGTAAGCAAAAGATCATAAAAAACAGCAGGAACTCCCCATACAGACAAAGGCAACAAAATTTTCAAACAAATCAAAATTAGCTAATCAAAACTTAGTTAAAATTTGAATGTGTGACAATAGTAATCAAGGCCACAATTAATCATGGTATGAACTATTAAGCAGGACCCTGGACAGGATATGTGACAGAATGAGCTATTAGCAAGTTATTAAAAAATGTAATAGACATCCTCTGACTAGAAACAGACCAAATACATGACCGCAAAACATGCATTTCATCTTCTCAAGACGAGGAAATACCAATACTAGCTTTTATGTAATCTACATCATGATGAACCTGTTCATACCAAAACAAATGGGAGACAAGGTAGGCAATATACACAAAGCATCAACTATAATACTCATCAAGGGATATCCAAAGCTGATGTTCTCCATTATAGTTCTTAATACACTGCATAAATGTTTGAAAGATAAACATGCTCTGCCACAAATCCATACCATGAGGCATCTCCATTTTGAACCAGGCCATCTCACAGGATCCATATCACTGATTCCCATAATTAGTCCAGTGTATCTGCCACAGAGACTTGAGTAAGATTCTACATTGTGTTTTTAATTAAGTACCAAATTTCAAAAATACTAAACCTTCGTTCTGCAGCATCTTCTGTTTCAAAACGCATTTTGAACCTCATTCCAGCAGAAAAGGGATGATCAAGGCTCTTTAAGAATTTATTGACAGGTATTATGAACTCTGAGGCAGTGGCCCTGCAAATGCACATGGATAATATACTGAATTAACAGACTAAATTTGAAAGAATTGACAAAATAAGTCTCTAAAATGGATAACAAGTGAAATTCAATGAATACAATTAAAAGCATAAATATTTGGTCACAGAAGTAGACACCAAGGAGAAAGGACCAACACAGCATCATTAAAATCAACTGAAGTTTGATATAATGCATTGAATGACCATGTAGAGAGATGTGAATGAGTTTTGTGTTCAAAATACCATCAAGGTGTACAAATGGTTCACAGCATCATTAAACAGCCAAATAGCAGCATCGACTGAATTCTTTTGAATGCTTAAGCAATAAAGATGATAAAACTTTAACCATCATAAAACTATTGGGAATTTGATGGTGGCACACCATCAGGATAAAGTCTTATTGAAGCAAGATCTGGAAAAGCAGGCACTTGGAGGGAAAGGTGCAGAGACGAAGAAACTAAATGCTGAGTAATAATGATGAAGGTATTGTACTTTGGCAATGGTGGTTTAAGGTGGAGAAAGATGCAGATTGGACGAGGTAAGGAGCAGCACAGGTTGACTTTTATTTTTTCATTTTTTGGGCAGTAGTAATGTTGGTTGTATGGAACTTATGATTTGATTGCTCAGTATATAAATAATAAAGTGTCTGCATATGACATGCTGCAAATATATGCAATTTCTTCTATTTGATATAAATATGATAAAATGTTTAAACTTTTGTAGTATAAAATATATTTTTACAGGAACACTGTAACATGCTAAACTAGCTTTAAAGAATAACAATATGGTTGAGGCCAGAAATATATATAGTAAGTACACCACATAAATATGCAACATAACAGTGTCATATCCATATGAATCAAAGCAATTGCTTCACTGCACCAGAGCTAGGTTAGTGCCCCTATGCAAGCAGCCTATAAACTCTAGAAAAAAATATTATCATTCAGATGTTGATAGAGTGTTTACAGAAGGATAAAATGAAGGAAGCAGCAATATACCTTGGATTGTATGAAATACTAAAAGGACGTCTCATAGCTATAGCATCAACCACCTCTGTGACAGAACTGGGACTCAACTGTGGACTGCAAAAAGAAGGAAAAGTAGGACCACTTTTTACTTGAGCTGCTCTTCTGATTCCAAGTCTCAATTCACCATCTTCACCCCTGCCACAGTCAACATGTTAGAATGACAATGACAATGACGAATTAATCTTTTAAACAGTATAAGGTCTTTACTACCTAAGGAAGAGCACCGCATCTCCAGAAACAAGCTTCTTCTTATTAACAAATGCACTCCACCCGGTAGTCAGCAGGTGCCTCCGTGGTTGCCCTGCTCAAACCAAGAAGAAAAGTATCAACTCAAGATATTACCTTCGGAACAAAAATCTAATAATAGGTGCAAACAGCAGTTACTTCAAGAGAAAAAGACCAACCCTAAACATGAACAAATGCCTTATAAATATATATCTAACTGTTTTAGCTTACCCCTGTAAATGTGTCGAAACCTCCATTCCTGGCCATGGAGATCCTTCGCTACAAGCTCCTGTGAAGGCCTCTGTTGACTATAATCCTACAATAATAATGTAATTAATCTCAGACACAAATCAAAAAGGAGAAGCATGCTTCAATAGCAAACTTTTCAAAGTAGTGTTACACATGGTTCATTTCAAACTATGGTAAAGCCAAAGAACAGTAGATTGCAGCAAATTTACCAGGGGAGGGAAGCAGTCTTCTGCAGCACGACGTGGAACAGAGAAACCTCCATGAGTGCTAGTATCAGAAGCCGTGAGGGTCTTGCAGAACATGTGGGGTGTTGAAGACTTCACAGTCACCTCAACACCCTCTTCTTCACCATCCTCTTCAATTCTCCCTTCTCGCAGCTTCTGCTCGTTTAGCTATAAGGCACAAAAATTCAGACAACACATGATACAAACTAATGAAATCAGCAAATCAAACGAAATAAAAAATCAGAACAAAGCTCACCTCAGTTTCCGGAATCAGCGAGACCTGTGCATAAACATCATCGCTCGCAGCCTCCGCCTACAGCAAAGAACACAAATTCATGAAGGAAGCCATGAAGTAAATACCCGAAGAGAAACAAGGAAGTCGAAAAATATTGAAACTTTATAAAACTAGCCATCACTTACTTCCCCGTAGAACACAAAAACTTCACATTTTCTTTGCAGACTTAATTATAGTAATCTTCTAATTTATGAACTGGGACAAAAAAACATATTACCAGAAACATCCATTTTTCCCCAATTTTCTTGCCAAACAAACAAAATCAGATCAAAAGACCTAGAAAAAACAACATAGCATTTATTTGAGAACAATAATTAAAGAACGAAACCCACAGAAAAAACAAAAAAAGAAAAATTCAAAACTTTGAATGCCCTCTCCCTTAATTGTTATCACAAAACAACACTAACACCAAAATTCACAATACCCAAACAACACTCATTAGCTTAAAACAAGTCCACAAACGATACCTTAAAAATTCACAATAAATACATGTACTTTCAGTTACAAATACAGTTAGTTGTATGATAATATACTTACATGGAGTTTGACATCAGCAACCCGACAAAACACATGAGAAGGAAGATCATAAGCAGCTGAGGATGCGGCGGAAAAATCGGAGACATGCTCCAAGTGACCCTGGGGAAAGTAAACAACCACACTCCCTCTCTTCGGCAGAGATATAAGTGGGCCGGCACATGCGTGCCAAAGCTCCAAAGATACCCCAGAAGCCGAAGCGGAAGCGGAAGCGAAACCAGAAGCACTTAAGGCAGAAGCAGAAGAAGAAGACGGCGATAAAGACTCAGATGACGGAGTCTCATCGTCTTCTGTAGTGTTAAGATCAATCAAACCAACCATTTTAGCAAAGAGTCTAGAAAACAGTGGTGTAGAAACAGAGAAGAAGCTGAAAAAAAGAAGTGCTTTTGAGAGTGAGAAGAAAGAGTTTCATGACTGCATTTTTAGAGGCAACTTTGGCAATGTTAAAAGGAGGTGATGACCGATGAGTAAAGACTCCCACAAAAAAAAAAAAACTTTTCTTTTTCACAATTATGAAATGGGCTGGTAGGTATCAAATCAAGCTTTAATGGTGCTGAAATTAAAAGGAAAAAAAAATGAAGATGGTATGTGTATGTATATATATAAGTAGTATATGTATTCATGTGCTTTTTCTCATCTGCAGGCTGAGAAGCAGCAGTGCTGCAACTGCTGCTGCTTCTGCAATGCTGCGACTGCTGGCTAGTTGTGATGTGTGACAGAAAGACAGAAATGAGAGAGAAAGTGAAGGAAAGAGTGATGAGAACTAGTAGAGCTTTTTTTTTAAGTGCTTTTACTTTTTTTGTGTTATTAATTTCTTATTAAAATAATTATTAAATTGAATAATTAAATATTATTTATCTCCGATCAGAAAAAAAAAGATAGAGAGGGGTTCTGTACGGCTCCCTGTATTTCCGGGAGGATGTCTATTCTGTCCTCTTCTACTTCCTTTATTCTCACTCGTGTCCCCTCCCTTCCCTTAATTAATTAATTATGTTTTTTGGATTAAAAAAATGCCTTAATTTTGTCATTCTTTCTACTACTAATTTTATTAATCACTTCCCATTTGGGTTTCCTTTTTTTTTTTTTTTAGAAAAAGGTAAAATTCATTGAATTGTTGTTTACTAAATAAGAATAAAAAATTTTGAACATTTTGTTATTTTTTATTATTATCGTTAATGAGTTAATTTGGTGTTTTTGATGATACATTTGTTGAATTTGAATTTGAATTTGGAATGAAAGTCTTTGGCTAGTTAATGAATTACTCAAAATTAGACAAAGCCCTTGAGATTTTGTATATTAAAAATGTTCTATAACTGGGAATAACTTTTTATAACACAAAATCTAACTTATATTCTTATTGGTATACCTATGCACATTCATGTTTGGTAGAATATGGAACTAAGTTTCCGAATTAAACAATTTGGTCCAAGTTGTACATACAAATTAGAAGAAAGTTTATTACACTCATAATCTTTTTTTTGCATTGCCCAAAAGTTTTGACTTTCCCATATGGTCTTGTAGGCCATTATGAATTGTTTTCTTAGGCAAAAAGCAACGACAATTACCTGTCATTATGCCAAACCAATGAGGGAGCATGTAATTCATATAAAGCAATAACATTTAATCCATACCATTAATTATTGTAATTAAAGCTAATTTATCTCACTCAGCTGATTGTCAACATAAATTTTATTTGCAATTGCGCCCCTTTTAATCATTAGTTTTTCAACTGGCATAACAAATATTAAAAATATATGCTACTTGTTTCTTTAATTATTAATATTTGTCATGTCTATCGCAATTAAGGGCATATAACTCGACAAACTAATATTTAACTTTATGCAATGTCATATTCACGAGTAATACAATTTTTATTTTTAAATTTATTTTCATATCGCGTTTTACATTCGTTGAAAATAAAATTATAAGATATATATATATATATTCAACGTTAAAATTAAATAGTTGAAGTTAAGTTTACATTTGATGTGTGTTTATCATATTAAATTGATAAGCGCTAACTACCTAAACAATGCATGTGAGAATCCAATAATTGAGAAAGCACAATTTAAGAACGCTACTCTTGTTGAAAACTAAAATGGGATTGAATGAATTGAAAACAAATGATGAAAATAATTAATGAGAACTAAAATAGGAAATTATGGTACGAATTTAGAAAAGCGTGCCGAAGGAGAGACTTTGAAATAAAAATGAGGAGGGGTAAATTGGTAAATTAAAACGTGACAGCAATGACAAGTGGAGCGGGGGAGGGTGGTGCAGGTCTTTATCAGAGCCATTGATAGCAAAGAACCCAGGCAAAGCAGGAGGAGGGGCTGGGACTACGGGTAGAGTAGGGGCAGGCCGGGCAGGGGCAGTAAGGGTTAGCCAGATAACCCGGACAAAACGGGTTACTACTCAATGCCGAATTGGCCATCACTCCCCCTATGCTTTTTATCTTTTCTTGGAACTCTTTCTTTCCACGCGCCTTGTATTCCCCCAGGATCTTTGAAGTTTTTCTGGTTTTTTTCAATAATACGGCATCGTTTACAGCAGATTTGAATTACAAAGTTTCTGTAGCATGTCTTTTTTTATTTTATCATTAAAATTTTAAAAAATTTATGAAAAATATCTACACGTAAATAGTATCACTTGTCGCAGTTATAATTTTTACTTGCTTGAATTTCGCAAGTGTGGAGTACGCGCTGAATTGCGAGTGTGATATAGCATCCCCATATCTTTCCCTTTTGCCTCACTTTACCCTTTTGCGTCAGTCCCACCTACCGCACTAAGATTGTTTCATTATTAGCCGGCCAGTTATATGGGCGCTCTCTACTTTTTGATAGTCGGGGCGGCTTCTATTAGTTAACGATAACAGCTAATTATTAAACTTAGAGAAATTCCTTCATTTATTGTATTAATCACGTTTAAGAAGGAGCTGTTACAATACAAAATGGGAGTGGCCGTATAACTTTCTTGATTCGAAAATTTCCCATTTAAGAGGTCAAGTTCTACATTGATTGGTTACCTTGTTGGGAAACCATGAACATAAAATTATACTATTTCCACCACAACTGCAACCATGTGTAGGCCTTGTTTGGATATTGCTATTTTTTTGTCACATTTGATGTTTTTTTAAGGAATATCAGTTTCTTGCCAGAATCATCCACAGCCATAACGTGTGATTACATTAAATATATATATATATATATAATGTTTTAATTTCATTGCAATTTATCAATATATATGTATATATTATTCTAATTTATGGTTTATTTGATGCATAAAAATTAAGATCTTGTAATTTGGTTTGTCAAGTAAAATTAATAATTAAAAATAAAAATAAACTAAATGAGTTAATTTTAACTTTATCATATGTATAAAGGCAAAATTAACCTTGTGTATGTAGTTGACAGTATATGTGAAAAGAAAAAAAAATTAATCTATATTTATATTATTTGGCCATTAAAATTACTTTATTATTTTTAATAATATATAAAAATAAATATATTTAAAAAAGAATAAGTATGATTTAAATTCTTATTAATTCTACTAATGCATTTGTTATCTACCTACAGACTTGAATTTTAAACGTAATATGTGATGTGAAAATTAAACTATAATATCTGTTTTGCAAAATAAATAAATAAATAAATTTACTCTTAAATTAAATACTTGTTAAATTTCCATTTTATCTGTGGTGGTGTTAACTTTAATTTGCAATTACGTGGAGGTGTGTTGTATGATTTCACAAATTTTGAGATTATAACTTGTAACTACGTGCCTACGCGGGGAGTAAAGTTGAAAATAAGCTAAATTACATCTAGGTACCATCTAATTTGCAATAATGGCAATTTATTTTTAAAAAGTCTAAAATCTGAATTTTAGTCTATATTGTTAGCTTGAATGGTTTGACTACTTTTGCTGCTGTTGACCTATAGCTTTAGCTACAAGGGGATAATGTTACTTCAAAAAGGACCAATTTTATTTTTAATAAGTAGTATTAAAATGATGGTGTAATTTTATTGATTAAAACTAATGTTTCTAAATTTAAAACTAAAACGTTATTACGGCAACCTAGAGGGTATTTAGATTTATTTACCCATTGAAATATTAAACATCATAAATGAATAATTATGATTAAAATAGAAAATAAAAAAATGAATAAAGCTAGCAGGATATTAAATTAAATTGAAGGAAAAAGATGAAAGCAAAACTTTATAGCAGTCATGGGAGACGGATTGAAATGATGGTGGGAGTCTCACGTGCACCCAAAGGTTAAAAAGTTAATTAAAAGAACATAGATGAAATTTATATTGCTTGTGTGATGATATTGTCTTGCTAATCATGATTAAGAATAATAATTCTTATCTTAACCGATCTTATCATAATGCCGTTTGACCAAATTTTTTTACATCGAACGACAATTGGCTAGTTTGTCGGATGTGGTAAATGTAATGGATTGGTTGATATAATAATTTTTAACCATTATTACTGATGCACGAATTTGGTTAATTAATAAATAATTGCTTCAAAAACGACAGCGCAAGTACCTTAAAGTTAATTTTAGATTCTGATAAAGATTGAACGAACTAGTGTACTTCACCTTTCCTGAAATTACCCAAAAGAGGAGGGCTAATGGTCCCTGGTCCCTACAATACAAAAAAAATTATATTTACTTTTAAATATAGCATTCTATTTTAATTATTAATCACACAAAAACTATATATTACAAATTATAAATTAATAAATATGATTAATTTTTTAATATATATATATCCATACGTGTATATATATAGAATGATCGCCAGTCTCATATTTTTATATTAATTTTTAATCGTTGGATCTAAATATTTTAACGGTTGATATCATTTTGATACATATAATTAATATATACGTTAGATTTAATTCCAATTGTCTGAAATACCTAAATTTAACTATATATATATATATATATATATGATGTTTGGTTTGTTGTCTTTAGTGAAGTGCTTTGTTGCAAATCAATTGCGTGGAGAGGAAAAAGTGAGAATTACCAAAAATTAAGGAGAAGAAAAAGTAAAAGTTCATAGCTTTATTGTCTGTTCCAACAATTATTTGTAACCTAAACATTTGCTAAACATGAGTATGGAGTTGTCTTTATCTAATGGCATATCCGAATCATGGTGAAAATTGACCACAAATTCTACCAATTACCAACAAATATATAAAGACATCAAAAAAACAAAAAGAATATATTCCCAAAATTATTAAAAATAATATTGGGAGTGCCTCTTATTACAAATATTTTGTTTCAATTAATAATACTTTTGAGAGAATTAATTCAGCGAAAATTCTTTTGCAGTATTTTTTTATTAATATATTTTGATTAAGTACTATAAAATAAATAAAAAATAGTAATTTTAACCGGGATGTGTGTAATTTGGGAAAAGCGGAACATTCTCTCACACTAGATTTATTTATTTGTTTATTTTTAAAAAAAAAAAAAAGAAAACAAAAAAAAAAAGAGAATGGAGCTAGATTAGGGACAAAATGTAACCTGCTTTTTTATGGGTAGATTTTGTTGCATTGATTAATGCATACGCAATCTTCCACATTACCATATTAAATAAAAGCTGAAGGTGGGGAACCCTTTTTCTTTTCCTTTTATAATTATAAGGTGAAAACTGAGATCGATGAGCTTTTTCATTGCTGTAAGCCGACCTCCCTGTAGTACCATGCCAACACATGCTGAAAAGTGCCAAAAGCAAGGCTTAATTTTGATCTGTTCTTGTTTTTCTGAACTAATATTTTCAATGCCATTACATTGAATGCGTAGTGAAGCTACTATTTATCCACAACCGACAATTCTAATCTGATACCACTAATCCAATTTTTATCATCTCGCCGCCCAGGTCATAGGCTCCTACCCTAAAGGACCCTCTTCTTGCCTTCTAACTTTTTACTCTTACATCTCGTGTACGTGAGTTGTCTCCTGATTTTAACTTTTACATAGAAATTCCTCCCTTCACTTTCGATATAACAATATGGAGCACGGTTTTCTCTCCGTATGTCAAGCCCAACGACCCAAATATTTTCTCACCAAACAAACAGGTCAAGAATCTATACTGACATCCCATGAGCACTCTCCTAAAAGAGCGTGAAAAACACCCCCACTAAGAAAAGCCATGATGATTGACGGCAGAGCACGAGCACCCAACTTTAAACAGTGCGCGTGGGATATTGCAACAGTAGGGGGTGTCTTCTCTCTGGTTTCGCAAGGAGAAAAAAAGGAGTCATGATCAAAAAGCAGAGTCACTCAATGACTAAAGTATAAGGCTTTTTGCAGAGCAGAGCAGAGTAACCCTCGACTTTTACGCGGGTGCTCTTCCTTTCCTCTCTTTCCTTCCTGTGCCTCTGCCTCTGCCTCTGCCTCTGCCTCTGTTTCGTCTGTCTCAGGCTTCAGCCTTTCATCGTACTTTAGTAGTCACGTCAATCATCCCTTTGCTCAATTTACTTTCATTACACGCGCCCCAATGCCTCAGTGCTAAGCTTAAGCTGTAGCTGCAGCTGCATCTTTTGTTTGTACGCTCTTTTCTCTGCTTCCTTCCTGACCGTACACGTTTCTGTTTCACGAGATCTCTGATCATCTATCCGATTAAAGGGGGTACTCTGGTCAACTCATATTTAATTTTGTGTATAGGCCACAAGCAGTAGGTTATGAGTGGGTCTTTGGAACGGGGAAAATTGCACACTACCCTTTACTTATCTTCTGTATAGGGAGGGCCACGTGGCGAGATCTTTGTGGTCAGTAGGTCCCACATGAGACTTTGCCAAAAGGAACTAGACAGGTCGTTGTCTGTTCAGAGACTGTTGGCCTACTTACAAGATTACATCGCCCGTTGATTAAAGCCTCTGAGACCGAATCTGTTGATTATATTTTTGAAAAAATACGTAGAAAATGTCCTTAATATTAAGATTATAATTAATCGCATAATTAACGCCAATTTTTTTTCTCCTTCATTGATGGTTAAAATTGTTAAAAATTACTAAAATGAAAAAGAATTGTTATCAATTATTAAAAAAAGGAATGATTGGATAATAAATAATATGAATCAATTTATTTACAATCTCTCTCATGTTCTAAGTTCCTAATGAGAAGGATAGCGATCTTAAACGCCCTTTTTTTTTTTTCCCTTCTACGAGAAAACAAGCTGAGTGTTAAAAATAACAAGTTTCTACGCAAAACTTGGAGGGAGAGTCCAGTCCTCTCATCTCATGTCATGCAATGGCAACGATATCTTCCCACCCTGAACAGTGTTTCACAATTTCAAATCGAATCTGTCAAAAGAAAATAACTGTGGGTCAATTAGCATCAACTGCTCTCTTTGGGCCTCAAATCACCGGCCCACTTCATCACTTGCGCCCCCCAACCCCAATTCGCCCTTCTACTTTTTACACACCCCTTGCAATTTTTTGATCCTAGCTAGCTAGGGCTAATTGTATGAAAAATATTATTTCAGATGTAAAATTATATTTAAATTGATCATGAGTGGTAATGTTACAAGTCAATCATGCATAGTGGAGGGAAAAAATAAATAAATAAAGAGAGAGAGAGAAGATAGCAATCTATTTTATACATTTAATCCTAAAAGATTGGGTCAAAACATGTTCTTTTTTCTTCTTTCCTTTTACAATATGGACCTGGAAATCTAATCTTACTTCCCAAGAAAATCCATTTCCACTACAGGAATTGTTCTTATATGATCAATTATATATTACCTTAACCCACACTCGCGTTGATGTTGATCAATGAATGTAGCCTTGCCAGATATTATGTCGCCGGCCCTTTTTCCGGTGGGGCTTTCCGGAGCAGTATAGCGATGCAACGGAAGTTTATTGGTATCAAGATAATATAGGATTATGACAATAAATATGGAGGAAAGGAACATTGGTATAGGACCAAAAAACCATAGGAGCAAATTAAGAGCAAAATATAAAGCTCTAAGCCCTAATGACCAAAAATCTCCTCCTTTAATAACTGCCATCTCCACATATTTTATAGGAATATTGCTATCAGGCATGCTTATCAGATAATTTGAATGGACGTAATGTCTTGTTGATTGAACAAAACATGAAAATGCTAGTAGAAAACACGAGAGAAGGCTTATGTATTTTACTGATATGGTGGATGCCCTTGTGTCTCCCCATATTAATTTGCTTTCAAATATGTTATTCGAAGAACTTCCAAGCCAAGCTCCTATCAGAGAGCTCAATGTTAAAGAGACTGATGATAAAAATGTCGCTGCTGATATGTTCGAGGAGAGGACTGCTAGCGCTACACTTATATCCTTCTTCTCAGCCTGGATACAGAAGAAAATATATATATATGTGAACAAGTTTAGCAAATGAAGTATTACAGTTGCAGGTAGAGGGAGCTTGCCTGCATAACTCTTTCAACCCAAGCTCTTTTATCGTTGTTTTCGAAGCCGAGGGCGGTGGTGTGAGGGTGTTGAAAGTATCTGTAGAGAAGGAAGAGATGATAGGAGAGCATGATGAGCAGGCCGAGAGGGACCAAAACCAGATCAAGGTACTCCTTTTGGAATATCATGTCAAACCTTGTGAGTACGTTGCCAAAAAGAGCGAATGAACGCCAGCAGAATTATCAGTCTGGTTATAAATCTAGTGTTTTACTAGTAGGAGCTGGAATTTCGGTTTTGTTTACAGTCTCACCATCTGACCATTTCAAATTAATTAAGCTTTCAGCTTTCTGATCTAACTTGATTAAATCTTTAATCCCGGTTCACAAGGGATTTAGTTTACATGTTAAAAAAGGACAGAACAATATGGATATATATTATGACAACTGTTTAATTATTCGTATGAAAACTATCTAAGATCAAAGCTTCCGAGAAGAAAAGTTCGTACGTGTTTCCTGTTGGATGCCCAACATTTAAGCTAAGCTGTATTGTTAAGGCATGTGCTGTAGGTAGTTGCTTCGCTAGCAAATGTCGGGATGCTTGCCAAGATTAAATACTAATATAAATTTGCCATGTATATTCAACTTTCGTATATAATAATCATACATATATTAGAAAGTTTTTGTGTTAATCAACGATCAATAATTGCATAGTTATCGGATAATTAATCATGATGCAGTTCAGGTTCAGGTCAGCAACTTATAATTTGGGTTTCCCAGCCTTGGTTGACTTAAATTAGTTTGAGAATAATCCATTATCCACCAATTAATTAAGTTGCTAATACAATATTTGTATGCATATCAGGCATTGATTAGTTCGGTGAGGTCATCTTCTTCGTTTCATCAACTAGCAACTCTTTTAATCATATAATTTTATAATTTTTATTAACTTAAATTAATGCATATCAGGCTAAAATTTCTGGGACTTTTACTGTATTAATTGATTGTATTCTATGCTTTTGTTTTATTTTTTCTTTTCGTATAAGCTATGTTTTTCATACAAATACGACCCCGTTATCTCCCAAACAAAATTAAGTTTCGGACGCTTCTGGTGTATTTGACTAAAGAATTTAATTAATAAAAATAATAAATACATTGACAACAGTTTTATTAATTATAGGGTATATTTACTATTTTGGTGCTTTCGAATTTCGATCCGTGGATTAATTGAAAAAACAATAGAAGATCCTAGCTAGCTATTATATACAGAAATATAGAAAGTTATATGATCAACTAATTCTTAACAACAAATAATTAAATTAAAGCATTATTAATCTAAGTTCAAACTGGATTCAGATATACAAATTAAATTTTTAATTCCTCAATTTTATGCAAGATAAATAAAGAATAACCGTTGATGCCTTCGTCTGTAGAGTTAGCGTTGTAGTTGGGGGAGACAAGGCTCTCTTGATATACATCCGGGCAGTATGGAAAATTATATGAAATTTTCCGAGAAGCCAGTTCCTTCAACGTTTCGTCTCTTGGATTGTAAAACACCAACTTTTCA
Source organism: Melia azedarach (assembly GCA_028052125.1). NCBI lineage: Eukaryota > Viridiplantae > Streptophyta > Magnoliopsida > Sapindales > Meliaceae > Melia > Melia azedarach. The sequence continues at coordinate 9,948,719 of CM051406.1, forward strand.
TTCTCCAAGCCTACCATTATTTCACTGTTAATCTTCAAATAACATAATGCCTGCAAACACTCGAACTGGTAATTGTCTTCATCCATCATTGAAATTGCTTCCCAAGAATCAATCACATTGTACTCCTTCATAATCCAAAGATAATTACCCCATCTTCTTCTTTCAATAAACACAAGACAACCTCCAAGAATTCCTACTGATGAACACATGGAAGTGATACCCTCCGGAAGAGGCAAGGTTTTGAAATTCTCTTCCATTAAATCAAATGCGACGAGTTTGCTTTCACCCTCATCATAAAAAATCCAATGGATAGCTCCATTCAGAAAAATCCCACCTCTGTTATCTGTATCATAGAATTTCGAGATATCATATTCAAGTTCTACTCTTTTCCAAGAATTGTTTCTCAGAGAAAAAACACGCACGGTATTTTTTTCCCGTGTACAGAATTTCACAACCTTGTAATCATCTACAGGCTGAGCATAACCAAACCCATAAAAACAATTATAATGAGTGATCGTCAGATTCCCGGGGTCATCCTCGTCTGGTATTTGCCTGTATTCGTTAATGGAAGGATTGTATATATATGTAGCATAGGGTTTTGGCTGACAGCGAAGTAAAATCAAGCCATTGCACGAGCCGTAGATTGAAACCCACCTTGAACGCCGTTTGTTTTTCTTCGGAAATCCTAGCTTGACAGCAACGACTTCGTCTTCCTGATACGATGTTTCATAGTCTACAGAGTAAAGAGATCTGGAGGAGGAATGATAGTTAAGGAATTTCTGAGTATTTGTCCGAGAGAGATGCATTTTGGCAAATTTTGTGTTTGAGATCAGAAGAAGCCAAGCCTTGGATAAACACTTGAAACGGCACAGAGACTTGACGGGTAGTTTGGAGAAGATGTCAACGATGATTTCGGGTGGAACGTCGATCGCCATGGCTGCTTCTACCAAGTTGTAATATGCTCTGCTGAGTGAATTTCTATCTTTAGAAAAGAAGCAAGAAATCTAGTGTTTTTGTATAGTGTAATAATGATGTAAAATAAGCCAGGATCAAGTGCTATTTATAGAGGGAAGGATACGAACATAAACCAAATGCGTATACTACATTGACTAGTATTGTTTCTGTAACCTGAACAAAATAGGAAAAAGTAAAGAAGAATTTGTTCTCGCTGATTTCTCTATATTGAAATTAATTAAAGCATATTTACATGAGAAACTACTATTTTTTATTTGTTTCCTGATTTGGGGAGATTTCCTAATTCTTATTAATTTTAAGGAGATTTCTTAATGTTTTTGGTATACAAATTTGATGAGATTTTTTAAATCTTAGTATTTAGTTTCCTTAGATGGACTTATTTGTTAGTAATTTCTTTATTAATTTCTTTTTAGTCCTACTAAACATAGGATTTCTGCTACTCTTTATGGCGAGGGCAATAAAATATGATAATTCATATAGATTACAATATTTTTGAAAAAATTTCACGAGAAGATATGATGTTTAATTAAAATATACCATGAAAAGCTTTTGCTTTGGGATGACTTCTTGTAAGCATTGCTAGAACAACAGGTGATAAGCTGATAACATTATCTCTAATCAGAAACTTAGAAGACGATGTGAGAAGATACCCTGCTTGTTCTTGCTCTTCATCATCAATTTTGGCTGTGACAAAGAAACCTGAATGTACCAATTCGTTCAGAAGGCGCTGCATACGGCTTGTTTTTGTTGGAGAAATTTGGAGTGCTGAAGCCAACTCTGAAATGGTGATGGGTTTTTGATGGGCATAGATTATATCAGGAATTTTTAGCTGAACTGCACATTTCAGTGCCATGGATCTGTACAGTGACACATATGTTTGTATATGTAAGATTGAGCTTGAAACAACGCATCAGAAGATCCATGCACTTGATTTAAATCCATCTTCGTGCATTCACTTGCTTATTTTTCTTTTACATGATCGTTCTAGTAGTGTTAGCTTAAATAGGTAATTATTTCCAGGTTGAGAAGTTGTTTGTAGAAAAATTCTTATATTGGGAGTAATTGTTGGCACTAATCTTGGCTTTTTAGGCAGAGAAGGGGTAGTCTATATTATCTTTCTTTTGGACTAATGGTCCATATTGATTAGGCACACAAAAATCACATCTGTAATGTTAGACCATAATTTGATCTTGGTACGTAAACTAGGCTGTTAGCTGCTAACCAAACAACAACAAAATTCAACGGACCATTAATTACGTTTTATTGTCAGTTTTTTCCATGACAGTAGATGAGTTCAAGAATTGCATTTTATTGAAATTTCAACACAAGATAGTTTTCATTCTATGGAAAGACTTCAATAAGGGATCTCAAACCAAATAAGGGTGTTATCTTGTAGTGACTGAATCCAGCTTCCAAGAATAGGCTTTCCCATTCTTTCTCCGTTCTTTCTCTTCCGGTTACAACAACCATCATCAACATGTCAAAGAAGAGCTTTGCTTCTGTCAGTTCATGTTCGTCTTTCTTTTCGTTGATGACGATATCTATGATTATGACTTTTCCTCCGTCAGCTTTGCTTGCAATGGCTTCTCTGCACTTCTTCAGTGTCTTCACGCAATCCTCATCCCCAAAGGCATGGAAAACCAGCTGTTGCAATCACTCATTTTCACCGTTAGGAAAACTAAATCGTAATTTAACTTAATGTCTCAGTATATTTAAAGAATATGCATGCAAATATTGCAGTTTTTCGATTATTGACATAGGTAAGTTGCTACATGTTCTGTCTCCTGACGATGGATATAGCAGAGAATGTATAGATTGCTAAGATTCAACAACTACACTCAGTGAAAAACTGCTCACAATTCAACAGTTTAATAGATGACTGCTAACATATGAATGTTAAATAAGGGATCTGGACCGATTTTAGCTAAAATCAAAGTTAATATAAGCTGATACAATGGAACCTTCTCAATTCCAGAATCAAAATCTTACGATTCTGTAAACGAATTTATCATTCTTTTGAGTGAGAAGATACCTTAAATAGAAAGGCATCTGCCAGAGGAATAGACCGAAACATATCACCTCCCACGAAATTCACGTTCGCACTATCTGGAAAGTTAGCAACAACATGCGGGAGGTCAAATACTATGCATTTGATGTGAGGAAATTCTTGAGATATGATCCTGGCAAACGATCCAGTACCACCTCCCACATCTACCAGTGAACCTAATCCTTCGAAGATCGGCTTACAGTCTTTAACAACCAAGTTTGCCATTTGAGAATCACTGGCCATAGCTTGACTGAAACGGCTATTAAATCCAGAGTTTTGTTCACCATAATCCCAAAAGTTCAATCCATGAGCACTTTCAAACGGTGTGATATTATTGCCTCCAAACCAACTTCCCAAAAATTGCCAGGGAGTTAAAATTGCTGGCTCGAGCATTGACAGGACAAATGGTGACAAGCAATTGGAGTTGTCTTTGAGGAGTAGCTTAGAGGAAGATGTGAGAACATAAGCCTCTTCGTCTTGATCATCAACAACTACCTTTGTTGTAGAGAAAAATCCTGAGTGAACTAATAAGCGCATTAGCCTGTATAAGCTGCTAGTTTTTGTGGGGTGCACCTGAAGTGCTGACACTAACTCGGGAAGAGTGATGGGTTTACCATGGCTGTGAATTATGTCCGGAATGAGTAGCTGAACTGCACACTTAAGCGACATTGAACTTATATAGTTGAATATATGCTTATACAGATGAGATTGAGCCTGGAACAGCTCAGTCTCTCCTTCACCGTTCGTGAGATCCATGCTTTTCGCGGAATTTTCTTTTGCCATAAACTCTTTACGATCAAGCCTGCTGCTTGGCTGATTGTATGATGAGAAATTGTGGATAATGGATAGGATTCAACTTCCGTGTCTTATCACTCCAGATGATGTCACAACACGGATCAATTTGGAGAAAACAAAGAAAATGAGTGACTTGTCAAATGTGAAAACAAGCTCGCTTCTTTTGACTTTTTCAAATATTAAATAATTTAATGATTTGTTTTTCCTCGAAGTCAAAGTATTATAAAGCGTAGGAAAAATATCAACTTCATGACTAATTTATTAGCAGTTTATCATTTACATCTCTATTATATTAAAATTATTATTTATTTTCTTAACATTTATATTTTTTCAATTTTACCCTTCAATTTAAATAAATAATTTAAATATGAACCGAACGATCAAACTAATAGTTTGAATAAAAATCGATTTTCTTAAAATTTTTTAAAAATTATAAATATATAATTAGTCTGAAATAATTATTATTAACCATAATAATAAGAATTTTAAATTTAAATTATTTTAATAATTATAAAATTATTTTTAAATTATTACATCATTTATATTAAATAATAAAATTGTTTATAATAATTAAAATATTTATCATTATTTATAATTAATTTTAATCATTAATATTTATGATTATATCTTTTGTAATTAGTCTGAAGTGATTATTATTAACAATAATAGTAATAATAACTTTATTTTAATAATTATAAAATTATTTTTAAATTATTACATATTTTATATTAAAATCTTTCAAATTAAAATAATAATAAAATTATTTATAATCATTAAAATATTTATTATTTTATTTTGATTTAATTTTTAAAATTACATCTTTTATATTAATTAAAATTTCTCTTACTATTTAAAAAAATAGTAGTTAAAACTATTTTTATTCATAATAATTATTATATGTATTTAAAAAGAGTCATATTATAATGATTGTATAAATTATTTATGAAATTAGAGTAGATATAGTTGTTAAGGCATAGACAATTTTTACCTAGTTTTCAGGTTCGATTTTCACTGAAAAAATATAAATATCAGGAGGTAAATAGTAGTTTTGATATAATAAGGATGTAAATGATAAAATACTAATAAATTAGAGACGAAATTGATATGTTTTCTAAAATATATGTTCTAGATGCACAAGAAAGTGAATTTCTCTCTCTTCTTATGAAAAAAAAAATACTTCTCGACTTCCTTGCTTGTAGATGAAGGGAATTTTAATATTACAATTTGACCTGATCACATTGTAATATTATCCCACAATCATTATATTCATGGTGATTTTATAACTGATCACTGTCAATAATCAGAACCACGAAGGACTTGTTACTAATGGAGCTTGGTCAATTATGTCGCAATTTGCAAATTAGCTTTTTTTTTTTGTTAATTTAAAATTTCAGGTTTTGGTTGAAATGTACTGCCTTTTTGATGCCAAGATATGATTGACTAACTACACATATTGTGTTTTTCACTGCACGCAGAAAAAATGGAGAAGTTAGAAAACAAGAGGTTGTTTGCATATCACCTTTTATGATTTCTTCTATCTATCAAACATAGTTTTTTTTAATTTTTATGTAGATCGCAGTTCTAATAATGGACAGCAACTACTACAAACAAGAGACTACAACAGAATCCGAAGAGTACGAATCCTTTTAATCTTTAATTTTATTGGACAGCAGGAAGTTTCAAGAATGATAGCAGTTCACCTCCCCTATGGTGATTCAGCTGATTATTTAGTCATCTTGTAAACTTAGTTTCTGTATCTATGGAAAGACTTTAATAAGGGACCTCAAACCAAATATAGGTGTTATTTTGTAGTGACTGAAACCAGCTTCCAAGAATAGGCTTTCCCATTGTTTCTCTGTTCTTTCGCTTCCAGTTACATGAACCATCATCAACATTGTTAGAATATGCCTTGAATTAGTTAGTCCCTGTTCAGACGGGATTCTGGGCTAGGGTTATCTGTTTGGGCCTATTTTTTCTGGGCTTTTCCGCATCTGTCTAGGGAGTACTATATAAACTCTCTAGGTCATAACCTAGCCGCAATCTGTAATTTTTACTTCTCAAGATCAATAAAACTTTTCTCTCCTCTGCCTGTGGACGTAGCTAACACATCGTTAGTGAACCACGTTAAATCTCTGTGTTCTTTATTTACGTTCTTAATTATCTTTCTTGCTTTCGTTATAACAAACTGGTATCAGAGCCAGGTCTGTCTAGGGTTTGAAATTCGGTGAGAAAGATGTCTGGTATGAACGTGAAGATCGACAAATTCACGGGGAGGAATAGTTTCAGTTTATGGCAGATCAAGATGCGAGCCTTGTTGAAACAACAAGGGCTGTGGGCGCCGCTTGCGAGGAAGCCGGCGGATCCAATCACCGCTGAGATGGCCGTTCTGGAGGAGAAGGCACACTCGACGATTATGCTGTGTCTTGCAGACGATATCATTACCGAGGTCGCGGAGGAGGAAACCGCGCAAGGTATGTGGGTTAAGTTCGAGGGTCTCTATATGACAAAGTCCTTAACCAATAAGTTGTTTCTAAAGCAACGTCTGTTCAGTCTGCGAATGCAGGAAGGTATGCCTCTTCGAGATCACTTAGATCAGTTAAACACAATTTTATTAGAATTGCGTAATATTGATGTTAAAGTTGAAGATGAGGATGCTGCTTTAATTCTGTTAGTATCTTTACCATTGTCGTATGAGAATTTTGTGCAATCGTTTATTGTTGGGAAAGATACTGTGTCTCTGGAGGAGGTTAGATCGTCCCTCCATACTAGAGAGCTGCGCCACAAGGCGACTGGTACAGGTGCAGATAATCAGGCTGCTGGGTTAGTAGCCAGTGGGAGTTATGGACATGGAAATTCGGGGAAGAAGAAATTCAAGAAGCCAGTTTCTAAGGGTCCAAAACCCAATGATGTCTGTAACTACTGTAAAGAGAAGGGACATTGGAAATCCGATTGTCCCAAGAAGAAGAGGCAGCAGGATAAACCGACAGGTACTGCTGCTGTAGCAGATACCAATTCTGAAGAAGATATTGCTCTAGTTGCTGATGAGCACACGGATCACAATGATGTGTGGATTCTGGATTCTGGAGCGTCTTATCATATATGTCCGCGCAGGGAGTGGTTTACAACCTATGAGCAGGTAGATGGAGGCAATATTTCTATGGCTAACAGTTCTGTTTGTAAGGCGGTTGGAATATGCTCGATTAAAATACGAACACATGATGGTAAATTCTGCACATTGAATGATGTTAGGCATGTTCCACTTATGACAAAGAATCTGATATCTTTGAGTATGTTAGACAATAAGGGTTTCAGTTTTCAAGGTGAAGGTGGAGTTTTACATGTCTGCAAGGGTTCAAATGTGGTTCTGAAAGGTGTAAAGCGTGGTACCTTATATTTTCTTCAAGGTTCTACGCTGTCAAGTTCTGTTGCTGTTGCATCCTCGGAGATTGATAAGGACAATATGACCAAGTTATGCCATATGAGGCTTGGTCACATGAGTGCAAGAGGGATGCAAATTCTGTCAAAATGGGATCTTCTTTGTGGCCACAAGATCAAGGATCTTGAATTCTGTGAACATTGTATTTTCGGGAAGTTACATCGCAGCAAGTTTCCTAAAGCAATACATAGAACAAAAGGCACACTTGATTACATCCATTCTGATTGTTGGGGTCCTTCTCGGGTGGAGTCTTTAGGGAGTCACAGATATTTTGTGTCAATGATTGACGATTTCTCAAGGATGACTTGGGTGTTAATTATGAAGCATAAAAGTGAAGCCTTTAAAAACTTCAGGCAGTGGAAGGCATTAGTGGAGATTTATAGGGATAGAAGCAAAAAGAAGCTCTTCTTGTCACAGAAGGGATATATTCAGAAGATTTTGTCAAGATTTGGCATGTCTACCGCAAAGCCCATAGATACTCCTAGTACTGCAAATGCACATCTGTCCGTTGCTTTTGTACCTAAATCTGTTGAGGAGAAGGAGTACATGTCTCGAGTTCCCTATACTAGTGCAGTAGGAAGCTTGATGTATGCGATGGTTTGCACCAGACCTGATCTTACACAGTCTGTTAGTGTTGTTAGTAGGTTTATGGGTGAACCTAGTAAGGAGCATTGGCAAGCTGTGAAGAGGATTTTTCGGTATCTCAAAGGTACATTTGATGTTGGTCTCATTTACGGAGGTGATACACAGTGTTTGGTGACAGGGTTTTCAGACTCTGATTATGCTGGAGATGTTGACAGTAGAAGATCTATGACTGGTTATGTTTTCACTCTTGGTAGTTCAGTTGTCAGTTGGAAAGCTACTTTGCAGCCTACAGTGACTTTGTCTACTACAGAAGCAGAGTACATGGCATTGACAGAAGCAGCCAAAGAGGGAATCTGGTTGAAAGGATTGGTCAGTGATTTGGGTCTACATCATGATCAAGCTATAGTGTATTGTGACAGTCTCAGTGCAATTTGTTTAGCTAAGGACCAAGTTCATCATGAGAGGACTAAGCACATTGATGTAAGGTATCATTTTCTAAGAAGTGAGAAGAGAATTAAGGTGAACAAAGTGGGTACTGCTGATAACCCAGCTGATATGTTTACCAAGCTGGTTCCGCATAGCAAGTTCCAACATTGTTTGGACTTGCTAAATGTTAGGAGTTGTTGATTGCCCTTTAGAGGGCAAAATCTGAGGTAGAGGAGGTTTTTTTTGGTACATCTGGCATTGTGTATGGTGCATCTGGTACATCTGTTATTTGTGAGAGGATTCAAGTCAAGGTGGAGATTTGTTAGAATATGCCTTGAATTAGTTAGTCCCTGTTCAGACGGGATTCTGGGCTAGGGTTATCTGTTTGGGCCTATTTTTTCTGGGCTTTTCCGCATCTGTCTAGGGAGTACTATATAAACTCTCTAGGTCATAACCTAGCCGCAATCTGTAATTTTTACTCCTCAAGATCAATAAAACTTTTCTCTCCTCTGTCTGTGGACGTAGCTAACACATCGTTAGTGAACCACGTTAAATCTCTGTGTTCTTTATTTACGTTCTTAATTATCTTTCTTGCTTTCGTTATAACAAACATGTCGAAGAAGAGCTTTGCTTCTGTTAATTCATGTTCATCTCTCTTTTCATTGATCACAATATCTATTATAATGACTTTTCCTCCGCCTTTGCTTTCAATAGCTTCTCTGCATTTCTTCATTATCTTCACGCAATCCTGATCCCCAAATGCATGAAAAATCGTCTGCGAATCGCTCATTTTCACCATCAATTACAAGAATAAGAAGCTAAGTAACAATTTGAACAGTTCGATTCAAGCATACCTTAAGTAAACAGGCGTCCGCTGGAGGGATAGACTGAAACATATCACCGGCTATGAATTCCAAGTGCTCAGTCTCTTGCAAGTTAGCAACAACATGTGGGAGATCAAGTACTGTGCATTTTATACCAGGAAATGCCTCGGATATGATCCTGGAAAATGATCCTCTGCCGCCTCCTACATCAACCAATGAATCCAATCCTTCAAAAATTGGCTTACAGTCCTTAACAACCAAGTTTGCCATTTGTGAATCACTGGCCATTCCTTGATTGAAACTGCTGTTAAATTCAGGATTTCGCATCATATAATCCCATAAATTCGATCCATAAGCAGTTTCAAATGCTGTCAGTTCATTCCCTCTAAACCAACTACTCAAAAAATGTAATGGATTAGTTAAAGTCGAGTGAAGCATGCCCACAACATATGGTGATAAACAGTAGGACTTATCTTTGAGGAGCAGTGTAGATAAAGGTGTGAGAGCATATGCTTCTTTTTCTTGTTCTTCATCTTCTGCTTGCTGACCCTGAAGTTTAGTTGAAGAAAACAAGCCTAGGTGAACCAACAAGCGCATCAGCCGGCATAGACTAGTAGTCTTGTTAGGCTGAATCCCAAGTTCTGAGACTAATTCAGGGAGAGTCATGGATCGTCCGCGTCCGTGAATTATGTCAGGTATACCAAGCTCAACTGCACACTTCACTGACATCGAACTTACATAGTTATACATAAGCTTATACAGACGAGCTTGAGCTTCAAACAACTCTCTTGCTTCCTGATCCTGCATCAGATCCATACTTCTGCCGACTCTTCGGTGGAAATTAATATCGTGAATTTGTGTATCAATTTGTTTGCATCCCCGGATTAAACAATGTTCTGAACTCGTTTGCAATGAAGACAAAAGAAACAACGGACCGGGCTATAATATAATTTAAAATATTTGTCCTGTTTTCTTCTATCCTCTCTGTATCGGGGATTTCCTTTTCATTTCTCGTTGTTTTATTGATTATATTAATAATTTACCTAATCTAAAAAAATTAGGAGTCAGGTGAGAGCAACAAGGGCTTTCTTTTAGTATTAATATTATTTAAAATAAATTACAATCATAATTACCGATACAAGGGCTTCTTTTTGGGCAAGAATAATTTACCGTAATATCTTCCGAAAGCACCTTTATTTCGACTTTCCAATAAGACGCGAGTCAAAGTCAACTCATAAACTCCTCCAATCAAATTATACATTTCAGATCCACGTCATCCCGTCGCTATGTCATTTCACGCCAAACTCTGCGCCTCCTTCCCTTGTTCCTCAAATGAAAAAGAAAATTCTATCGATGTGGTGTCTATCATGAGCCTTGTTGATCAAGAAATTTATCCGATTACCAAGTCAAATCCGCAAGGATTTCAACTATAAAGTCTGCTTTACTTTGCTCTAATTGTTTCGTGGAGACTAAATTTCAAACACTTGGCGATCATTGTACAAATTTAAGAGAGTTAGGAATGGTTTTACCGGTATTGAAGCTCGGTACGCTAGCATTGAAAACGCTGAGCAAACCAGTGGCTGCTAAGCTTAAACAGCAGGCCGCAATCCACCCTAGATTTCGTCAGTTCATCATCAGTATGGCGCAGGTAACACCGAATATTTAGTCATTTTGTACGTGCTATAGAAACACTAGTTCCCGATCGTTTGATTTCTAAGTGTTCCGGTTTCGTATATTAACTTTATTTCATTATACTTTAGATTACAATGGATGTGGTACAGTCATTTATTCGAACTTGTAGAGATCATTACATTTTTTAATTTATTTTAAGAGAGAAGTTACGTAACAATGTAGAAGTTATTTTTCATGACAATATGGAAGTTAAATCTTCCCTGAATTGTATATGTTTATTTACGATTTTAATATGTGGTGAAATGTGCCTTTGATATTCTTTTGATGACAGTAGCAAGAGAACATTTTTGAAGTAGCTTAATTGGCATTGCTATATATCTTAGCTTAATTTCTGCAATCAATTCGGAGCTGGGTATTTAGCTGTTACAGTTAAAAGCTGAGCTATTAATTCAGGGCAATTGATCTTTGATACTATGTTGTTAATTTCATCAAAGTCTTTATGGCATAAGAGTATTCGGGTTCTATGGCAGTGCAATTGTAGCTGAATCTGAACATTTTCCATTTTGGATTTCCAATTTTACTTTTTGCTTCTAGTTTCATTGGTGCAAAATCATGTGCTAAGTCAGTTTTTGTAGTTAGGTGATTAGTTTTTAAATGCACAAGCTATATGAAGGATGAAGTACACACGAAAGTACAAAATAAACTTTTCATTGCCTGATATCTTGTTTTGTAGTTTGTACACAAATTTATTGATTTATTAAATGTCTTTTGTTAACGCTGATTATTGGAACCAGGCAAATCACCGAATCACAACAAGAATGCAAAGACGCATCTATAGTCATGCAACTGATGCTGAGATACGTCCTTTGAATGAGGAGAAGGCCGTTCAAGATGCTGTCGACCTTATTGGGGAAATCTTTATCTTCACGGTAATATATGTATTCCAGTTATCTTTAAGCTTCTTATAAGTAGATGGTTGGAGAAGTATCTAATAGTTGCTTAAAAACTGGAGTACTCTTTGACCTAGCAAATATCTCAGGTCTTTTAAGGAATACATGCTAAAAAGATGTGAGCACACACTCATTTGGACTTCCAATTTATCGTGTCTGTCAATGTCAGCTAGATGATAACTTTTATCTTGCTTCTTAATAAAGTAATTGCTCAACTGTATCATGCATTGTAAGTGCGTACTGGATACTGGTTGGCAGTTAGCTGATTTTTATAGCATATAGATCTCTGCCTCTTCTATGGAGGGTTCCATGGGATAATAGAATTCAACACCATTTCATATGCTGTATATAACATGGGGCTGTATGACATGAGAAACTGACTTTATTCCTCTGAACATTGATTATGGATTTGATTGTTTGTGATTATTTAGATGCCCACTTTTTGTGTTTAGGTTGGAGGTGCAGCTGTGATCTTTGAGGTACAAAGAAGTGCCAATAAAGAGGCCAAAAAGGAGGAAATCCGTATACAAGAGCTGGAGGTAACATATTGATATAATATTCTCTATTTGTCCTTGTGTTCATTTCATTTCTCGCAAAAACCTTGACATTATATTTGTTTTCTTTGATATTATGGTACAAACACAAAATAGTTCTTTGACAAATTTTGAATATTGTCATTATATGTATCTAGTCAAGTGCTTGAGTTCCAGATATCTTGTATAAATATATAACAACCATTCATAGCCTCCGTGGGTGTAGCTTGGGTGATTTGAGGCGTGCTTGAAGCTCTCAAGCTGTCCTAAGTTTGAGTAATAACAGGGGATAAAGGTTTGGTGTTTTGTGGGTCAGATCACCCATCCAAAACCTTTTTTAAAGAAAAAATAACAACTGTTCATAAATATGAGGGCCGTCTTTTTTCTTTGCACAATTTCTCTTCTATTGGGTGATATTTATGTTCTTATTAACGCTAACTGTAGCAACTAGATGTTATGCAATTTTTTGAAATCATCAGCAAGTGTTTGATGGATATTTAAATCCAAAAACTGTTATGTTTGTATATGTACTCTTATGTACCTAGTTTTCCCTTGATTAAATTTAGGTTCTTCCTAGAACTAGCAGCTTAGTTATTACAAACACAACTGTTTCTGCTTTAATAGTTCTCAAAATGAGAGAGTAACTGAGATTTTGAATAATTTTTGGTTCAAATGGGCAGTTGTTGCCATCATTTTCCAACAATAAAATATCACAAATTAAAACGGGTAAATTTCTGCTCAGAATTGAGCCAGTCATTCTATTGCTTCTTTTCATGGCCAAATGACATTGAGTGCCTTGTGATGTTGTTTACTATGTATATAGCCTGAGCGAATCTAATGAGTTCTTTATGTAGAAAGTGGCACTGAGCTTGAAATATTTTAATAGAAATGGAATTTTATGATCGGAGAAATAAGGGTGTTTTAGACATCATAAACATGATTTTTAAGATGCTTAACCTAAAAGATAATATTCTACAGATAAGACTTGTTAGTTTCTGCAGATTTAAAACAGAATAATTCTTATGTTCCCCACTAATTTCATCGTTAGTTTCTTTGTGGGCTGCTGGTGGGAAACACTAATTTCTTAATTCTATTTTTCATGCACAAAGAAAAAGCAGTGTTTCAGAATAGCAGATCTGCATTCTAAAGGTGTATCATGGGGAGTGCGTTTGATTTGTTGTAGGAAGTTTGTGCTTTCCTGAAATGAAATGAACTCAAAAATTGCACCATCTCTTAGTTAAATATTGATACATAACTCCACATCTTACAGGTTGTGCCTTGTGACTCTTAGGTTTCAATGAAGTGCATATTAACATGTAAATGTTAAAGAAAGAGGGCTGCTTGCATTTTAATGTGATTTTACCGGTGATACATCCATTTTTCATGTTATTACTGCACCGGCTAGCTTCTGCTTAGTTAGAAATATCTATTTGTAATGCATGTCAATTTACAAGATCTTCTATTCTCTCTTTCCTAGGAATTGAGGCAAAGAGACGAGAGTTTAGCAAGAGAAGTGGAACTTCTTAGGCAAAAACTTGAAGAATTGGAGCAGCTCGCCAAATCACGAGGTCTCAGTGGTATTTTCAGCTTTAAACATGCTACTACAGAGGATTCAAAGTTAGCAAAACCAGCTTGATTAAATAAAAAATTTGACAAATAAATTACAATTTGCCAATTTGATTTCTAATTTACTGACCAGATCTCTTAATCAAGGGATTCTTTCCATTCTTTTTGACCTTTAGGTCATGATTTTGAATTGTTTTCTGGCTTCAGCTGCTCCATTCATGTAAAAATGCTAAATCAAAATTCCAGTCTTGGTTATATTGCTGGAAAATAAAACATAGAGAATGTATTAATATTGTCAAATTAGATATTTTCTTTTATAGTGGCAATTATGGTATGCTGTGTGTTGACTGATGCATTAGAACAAATATATGAAAACGTTTGTAGCGTGCTCAGCTGCCAGAAAAAGTTTGTTCCGAAAGGAAACACGCACATACACGTGTTGTGATATCGTTTTTTGAGCACTTAGGGCAATTGTGCATTTTATTCATGTCACTATCTTATGCCCACTAAACTTGTGAGGGCACTTACAAAGGTCAGTTCGGCTAGCATATTTTTAGGATAAGTATTGAACTTTGTTTTGGTACAGCCGTGTAAGAAGTTGGTTTGTATGGGTCTGGTCTTTTTCTCTGTTTTTCGCTTGTATCTTTGCCATTAAGTAATTGCGATTGCTTTATGTGATAAGAACTTGTCTGTTTATTCTTTCGTTTTTTTTTACTGATAATAGAGTCCTATTATTATAGGCTGTTGGGTCAGAAAATCAACGTGAAGATTATTCTCCGTTCAGTACCTCTTTTTGGTTCCTTCTTCTATTGGCTAATTTGCGGATGAATTAGAAAGTGACAATTGTATGCTCCATCCGCATTTTGTCTTGTAGCAAAAGCTGATTAAATTTTCAGCCTTTAACGAATGTTCTACCCAGTTGACATATGATTAAGCAATTCTGATCAAACCATAAATTTGCTATAGACATTGGGATTAGGAGAGTTGTAATTTTCACATGATTCCCTTTCAATTCATGGACACAGAACCAAATCTGTTAGATTTTACAGCCATGATCCCAAACTTTCATAGTGATTATCAGCAAATATCCCACTCGATCTCCAATAATAATAAAAATTGAAATCCAAATTATATAATCAGCAAATAACTTGATCATTTGAGCCATTTGACCAGCCGAAATTTTAGAAGAAGAGAACAAGAAAAGATGCTAGCTATCTTGATTCTGAGCATAAAATAAACCGACCCTTAAAAACACGAAAGCTCTTTAATTACAGAGAGAGCATTAAGATAGGAATCTTGTGGATGGTAGTGGAAGTGCCCTTTATACCTTTCTTCCTCTGCTTATCTTTCACTTTCTCACCTCACTCACAAAAAGGAATTCTCATTTTAATTTTCCTTTTGGCAACCAAAAAAAAAAAAAAGTCTGTTTAATTTGCGTTTGGCTTCTATCCAATTATGCTTTGATTTTGTTGTTAAGTGTGATTAATTATAATCCATCATCACAACCACAATTCCAAATGAAGGTCTATCATAATAAATAACTACCAAGAGCTATGTTAGAATTAATTAATTATAAACTAATTTAAGCTATAGCTAATATGATTCAAATATGTTTTAACAGCGAGTTATAAAGACATTTACAATAATTATGATACAAATATTGCAGTAAATATTTTCAATTTTAAACATAATAATATTTAGAAAAGTTTAAAAATGCCATTTTTAATGATATTTTAAGAGAAAACAAAAAGGAAAAAGGTTTATGCGTCTCCACCAAGTTCTAACGAGTATTTATGTTTAAAAAAAAAGAAAAGAAAAGTTATAATATAACATTTTATATATTATGTAAGAAAATAATTATTAAAAACACGTTTGATCATGACTGGAAAATAATAATTCTCGACTGGCTATCGGACTTGGTGATGACCTGAATCTTGTGTTCAGCTCCTGACTTTTTTCGTTATTTTGTTTTTCACAAATAAAGATAAATTATTTTTTATTATTAAAATGGGTTACTGTAAATAATTCTACTACATCTGAGCGGTATAATAGAGACCAATTAGTTTTTGCCGCGTACGCCATACTTACAGTACACAGAGGGCTGCGAGAGCAGAGAGCAGAGAGCAGAGAGCAGAATCTGAAAAAAAGAAAAAAAAAAAAAAGAAAAAGAAAAAAGGCAAACCCTCTGGCTGTGTCCACTCTTTATAGTCGGTCTTTTTTTCTTTTTCCTCTCATCCAATCCACACTTCAAAGAAACAAAGTGGGTATGTACAACACAAGCATCTCTTCATCGTCTCTCTCTGTTTTTTTTTTTTTCCGAATGTTTGCTTTATTTATGTCTTTCTATCTCGCAATTTCTCAGCACTTCTGTTCTCATTCGCTTAATCGATGGTTAAAAAAATAAGGAAAAAAAAGCTGTAAGTTGTGAAGCAGCTGAATTATCTGGCTGTTAGTTCTGTGATTTGGTGAAAAATATATAGTGTATGTGATCTGGTTATTTGATTATGCAGTTTCGATTTGTAAGTTTTTTTTTTAACACAATCGGGTTTGTATTTCCTTTTTAAGGTATATTTGTTAGTAATTGCAGCTTCCAAGTTGGTGTTGTGATTTAATTCTGTTCGGTGCTTTGAATTTGTTTGTTTTAATTGTCTATTATCATGATTCAACTACTGTTATCCGGGTACACTTTTTAAGCTTCCATGGGATTTATTTTATTTTTAGAATATTTGGGTTTTCTTTTTCTTTTTTTGTTGAATTTTGATTTAATTTCATCTGGGTTGCTCTCAGGTTGGCTCTTTTTGGTTCTGAATTGTAGGCGTATTGGTAAGTACTTGCAAAAAGCTAGTGTCATGATGGGGAAGGGCTCCAAAACTAACTGCAAGTCAGCTTCTCACAAACTTTTCAAGGACAAAGCAAAAAACCGAGTCGATGATTTGCAAATCATGTTTATGGATCTACAATATGCAAGGAGGGAGAGCCGCTCAGTTGAAGTAGCTGTCCTTGAAGAACAAGTTCATCAGATGCTCCGTGAATGGAAAGCTGAGCTCAATGAGCCCTCACCTGCATCTTCTTTGCAACAAGTACATATATTTGTCTGATTTTCAGTACATGTCTAGAATGTGTATGTATGTTTTAATGGAAACACATTCTAAATGAACATGTATATAGTAGTATTAGTGCCGTTTTAGTACTCTGATTATCATTTTGTGTGCAAAATATTTGTGTATTGTTATAGAGTGTTGTTCTTTGATTATTTTCTGTTTGCACTTATGCTTATTCCTTGTCAAGAATCTGCCTTGAAATGAATGTAATTAAAACATGAACTAAGGGTTCTGGTTTTTGTAGGTGGAATAGTATTGCAAGTTGTGATTATGAATTTTGAATTGTGAGCTTTATGGTTGATTGCAGGAGGGTAGTCTTGCGACATTTTCATCAGACATTTATCGCCTGTTGCAGCTCTGTGAGGAGGAAGATGATGCCTCTAGTGAATTAGCTGCACCAAAGCCTGAGCCTAAGGATCAAATCCTGCCAGCCAGAGATAGTGCAGTTTTTCATGAGGTGGTATTTTATAACTGTTGTGAGTTTTATGTAGGTTTAAGGTTAGATTAGAGTTGTTCACAGCAGTTGGACTGAACTTGGATACTTAAGAAGCATTGGTCACCGTTTATGGCAAATTGATGCCAATTTTGGAGTCAGAAAGTTACATGTTTATATTGATTTGCTTCTTTCGTTCGTACTCACAGCATATAGTAAGGGAGTATTGATGTTTTCTAATGCATTGCGTTGTGATGGTAGATGGATGAGTGGACAGGTTTAAACTCAGTTAACTGGAGTGTGTAAGTGGTTTATATCATGAAATGTCTGAGAAGAGAGTAAGATTTTAATTGTAGTTCGATCTAGTTTTAGTGTGCCTGCAAGATTACTCGAGTTGAAACTTAAGGTGGTTTAGAAGAGTGTGGTATGCTGATGGGGCCATCATCTTAATGGTTTTTGGGAGGAAGATAGGGACAATTTCTGACTGCCAAAAGATAAACTCAAGCTTTGGAGTTGGTACCTTAATGTCTCTTTATAAGTTTCATGTGGCAAACATTGAGATTCTGTATTGGCCATAGATTCTTGGGACACCTTGGGTATTGGTGTAGAGGCTTGGCATGCCAGATCTGTGCATGCTGAGATTTCATTGCATCCTTTGGAGACAGTCTTAATTTAAATCCAGATTTAAATTACTTAGGAGGAATTGTGTAAGGGTCAATGGGTGCTAGCCTAGTTGATGTAATTGAATAGGGAAAGGAATACATTGATTTAAGATTTTCTTCTATTTCTTCCTTGATATTGGGATTGCATCCTGGATAAAATTTCTCTGAGATTGTGATATATTTGTGTTGGGAGCATGACTGCAATATGTTTTGAACTACCTTGATAAATATGAAATGCCTTGGCTTGGTGGCTGGAGAGATCAGGGTGCACTTTTGATTTTCTAATGAAAACATTTCAAGTTGCTTTGATTGGTCTGAGGAGACTAGTTTAAGGATCCCTTTTGAACAAATTGATTGATGTGCGTGATCACTGAGATTATTCCATTGTTGATGACAGCAACCAGATCTTTGTAGGCATGAGATGAGCTTCTCATACATGTTTTTTTTTTTTTACCTCATCGGTAATTTGGAGACCGCCATCTACTCTTAAGGATTATCTCACTCTCTTCCCAGACTACCATTCTTTACATCTTGCTTAGCTTGACTTTTTGTAGCCTTCTCCTTCCTAATTATGAGGTTAAAGAACCCCATACATCCTTTCATTCTAGTACATGGTTGGTTTCTAGGTTTGAGGATGAGGAAGTTTAAAATATCGGGGAAGTGACTGTAATGAACTTTGTTTTCTATTTATCATTATAGAAAAGAACTGGAAGTTGGAATGGTGTGGCAGAGAATATTTTAGTGAAAAAAGAAAGAATAGCATGAAGACTACTCTGGGCACCATATGCTTGCAGTTGTTTGGTGGCTGATTTAAATCATGCAAAATCTGTTATTGCTTTCATAATTCCGTAATGCCAGTGTGAATATTAAACAGGCTTTCCAATAATTAGGGGCTGTAGTGTAGGGCTAGGGAAAGTTGTTTGCACACCATCTTATTTCATAGGATGTTTCCGGCCTTTGCTCAAGACAGGGATCTCTTGGATGGAACATTGATTTGAACTATTCTGTATTCTTCCTGGGATCTCTACATCATTAATTGTTGCAAAGCCTGCTGACATTGTTGTTGCCTAGATGGCCTTTAGTAACTACAGTGCATCATGAAACTTTCATCGTGTCTTTACTATCTTGTGCTTGGTTGTGCAAATTTGAGACCAAGTGTGCTATACTTGTTACTATATCCTTTTATTTATACATTTAATGAGAGAAGAACAGTGAGAGACTTTCTTGTTTAGTTTTTAGAGTCTCTTGTTTAGTTTTAAAGAGAGTCTGTATATACCTTAGCTTTAGGCATAAATTCCATAAGCTTTGGTTATTTTCTAAAATTCTTTTCACATAAGTAACTACATGTATTTACTTGATTCATGTTTGTCCTTCATTGGGTTAAGAGTGCAGTCAGCAGTGAATTTTGTAATTGATGTGTTTCAGGGATATGGTGTGAACCAGGGGCAACAGCAACATGGCTTCCCACTAGTTGACCAATGCAAAAACTCCCCCTCAGGAGTCCATGGAACGGCAATGAACAACTTGGAAGGGTCTACTCTGTTGGACTATAATCATTTTGATTTGCATCAAGACTTTGAACAAAACTTCTATACTGGTTTTAATGTTTCAACCTTCAGTGGGGAGGATGCTATGCATCAGATTTCTGGGTATCTGCCAAGCATATGCCCTCCACCTTCTGCTTTCTTGGGCCCAAAATGTGCACTTTGGGATTGTCCGAGGCCTGCTCAAGGAATGGATTGGTGGCAAGACTATTGCAGTAGTTTTCATGCTGCTCTGGCTTTGAGTGAAGGCCCACCTGGAATGGGTCCAGTTCTGCGACCTGGGGGCATAGGCCTGAAAGATGGTCTGCTTTTTGCTGCTCTTGGTGCCAAGGCACAAGGAAAAGATGTAGGCATCCCAGAATGTGAAGGAGCTGCAACTTCGAAGTCTCCATGGAATGCTCCTGGTAAGTGTATTCTTGCTGCTTTACATATTCGATGCATAATGGCAATTTGAGTTGGCGTAGTAAATTTTGTTAATGTCATATTTTGATTGTGGTTTATATGATTGCAGAGCTGTTTGATCTTTCAGTTCTTGAGGGTGAAACAATTAGGGAGTGGCTCTTTTTTGATAAGCCTCGTAGAGCATTTGAGAGTGGAAACAGAAAGCAGAGGTCATTGCCAGATTACAGTGGACGTGGTTGGCATGAGTCAAGGAAGCAAGTGATGAGTGAGTTTGGAGGCTTAAAGAGATCCTACTACATGGATCCACAACCATTGAACCATTTTGAGTGGCACCTTTATGAGTATGAGATCAATAAGTGTGATGCTTGTGCCTTGTATAGGTTAGAATTGAAGCTTGTTGATGGTAAGAAGAGTGCCAAGGGGAAAGTAACGAATGATTCAGTTGCTGATCTGCAGAAGCAGATGGGAAGGCTTACTGCTGAGTTTCCCTCGGACAACAAGCGCACTGTTAAAGGTAGGGTCAAGGTTAATGCGAAGGTTGGTGTTGGTGGAAATATTTACTCTGCTTCAAATGTCGTTGCACCAACTAATGAGAAGTTTGATTATGGATCGAACGGGCAGTTTGATTATCTGATAGAAAATTTAAGTGATTATTACCTGACATAACTGAAGAAACTTCAAAGGATGCAAAGGAAGCTGTATTTTGTTAGTCTACTTACATCAGCTGAAGCATATCAATTTAGTAGTTGTGGATTTATGTGTTTTCACTTGTTTCGTTTCGCAGTTTTCGGTCGTCAATAACACAAGGTCAAGTACACAAGGTCAAGTGCTCTCTTTGGCCGAATGGGGTTGTCTATAGTTTATCTACATGATAGTGCTACATTAGACTGTCCTGGATGCTGGAGCATATACTAACATATGGTTCACAAGAAAGATGGCTGTTTTTTCTCAGTCCTTTTTTTTATGACTGATCAAGGTATGTGGTGAGCACTCCAAACCAGTCAGTGTCACCAGAATTGGATAGGGGGGATGCACACTGTTGCTATATATTTGCTGACATTTTTCTAGTCTTAAAATACTTTATGCTAATTATATAAGCAGTATGCTGCTAATGGAAAAATACAGTCTACATGTTTGTACCTTTTTGCTGATGGGGGTATAGTATCATCTGTTTAGGTTGTCAAGATACTGTCGTTGAGTTCTATTGCCGCCAAAATTTGTAAATGAATGTTCCTTTTATTGGCAGATCTTATTTAATCTTTCTTGTTCCCTTTACATTTTTTTTTATGTTCAACTGTTTCTCATTCTTGTCTTGTACGAGAGTTGTACTAAAATTTCGAAGTTTCTGTTAGATCATGGCTTGTTAATGTTCAAGACAAATGAATATGCGGTAGACTTTTCTTTCCGAATCTGCTACTATATGGTAACATGAACTACCACGGTTTCTTGGTAGTTTCTGATACGGGCTAGTGAATACGACAAATGCAATGATATCGAAATTTGTGACTGTTTATTGTACAATAAGAGATATGGTGTCATCTGTCGCAGTGATGGGTCAATACTACACGAGAAATTACGCATTTCCCACGTTGCTCTTACAGGGCTCACAGCGAAAATGGTAAGTATCGCAATCCTAGAATCTCGAGCAAAAGTGAAATTTGGAATCTCTCATGAGACATCATCAACGATAACCTTGGAAAGATTCGTAAACATTTGACTTGCTACGTACAATTCTATTAAATTTGTTCTAAGCTGCTAGGTGAATGTCACAAAAGAGGGTTCAGCTTGTGCTGCAATTAAGTAGGTCAGCTGTAGCATCAATCTTATATGAACAAGTATTCCTGTAGAACGTGATTCAAGTAAATTTATGGCGCAATTACTTTATATCAATATACCAGCAAATAAATTGGCAAACGGTTATTCCTAAAAGATACAATAAAACAAAGGACCAGCATTGTCAAGCACAATGGCCATTATTAGCTTCAGATATGCCATTTTATATATTGTACTACATGCAAAAATAGCATCCAACATTTCACAAACAGGCTTTCATTACTTACAATACCCGAGATTATTGCCAAACTGCATTACCAATATCCTATTACACACCTTTATCAGTTAGCTACATAGGTTGAAGCCGTCAATACATGTAAACAGATACCTACTAGACCCACTGGGATCTGATATAATTACATGCTTCAGAAAGCGCTTTTCCATTCAAACAATGAAAATGGTATTCCAGACGTCAAGCTTTTCTCCTAAGCACCCTCATCTTCAAGGTTGTTAACCCGTTCACATTCATCAATCCATTCACTGTATCTGCAACCATAAACTCATATAATTAAAACAGACCCAAAAAGGGCGGAGAGAGAGTGCAGAGTAAGAGAGATGTTATCAGATTAGCTAAACTTACATGTCTATTGGCTCAGTTAAAGCTGCAAACACATCGAAGAAAGAAACATACATCAATTACTGACAATTTATTTCAACATAATAAAAAATTATGCAGCAGGCCAATCAGCTAGAATCTACTAATAAACTCAGATTTGCAAGCCAGATGAAACACCTAACATATATCATTACCCAAATAGTTGGGATATGATTCTAATTGTTTTAACCGATCATTAACCAGCATCTTGGATATGTAGCTCACTCACATACAAACCAAAACTATCTAAACAAATCCCTAAAAAATGAAGTAAAATTAGTAAACACTCAAAACTAAGTTCACATGAGGTTCAGCCTTAAAAAAATAGCTGTTTTACTTTCTATTATCATCATAACACCAAACGTTTTAAAATTAAGTATAACATATCCATGATCACGTTTACAATTCCAAAAAACTCATCCACACTACCAAATGATTAACTGCTCTTAAAAATAGAAACTAAAATGCCTCATAACTGTTATCAAGTTTCTTTAAGATTATGGCAGATTACCTGTGATAGTAGTGCTGAAGCTCTCTTGACATATATTGCATATAGCTTCACCAATTAAGTTCTTCATATCACTGAAACCTCGTAAACACAAAAGTCAGTGCACAACTTTGCAAATTACAACCCTAACATTAAAAGCTCAGAGAAATCAACTTTCAGCATCATATAAATTATATTATGCTCGATTGATCTACAAAGTTGGATATATTAGGGGTCAAAATTTTCAAGCACAAACTCCAATGCAGAAAATACTGATGAATCAAACATAAAAGTTGAACAAATTCTTACATGCGGCACTCAACACTGGTGCCATGGTTGCAAAATGGACAACTGAAGACAGTGTCGAGCTTATCCATTCGTTTCTTGGGAGGAGGCTTTGCCCTTGACTTCCTCTTTCCCATGACTGAAGTTCTTCAATATCAAGATTCCAATTCACAAACAAGTCAATCTGTAACACAAAAAAAGGGGAAAAAAAGGTTACATAAACCAATCAAAATTGAAAATTAATTTTCTATTTCCTTAATTCAAATCGCCAAAAATTCTTTATAGTAAGAAAAACAAACTAAGCCTTTTCTGCAAAATTTCTCACTAAAATTTCATTGTTGGAGTTAAATGTAACCCAAACAAAAGAAAACCAATAAATGAAGTCAAGCATTCACAGTTATTAACTATGTCAAGGTTATAATAACGTTTTCATCAAACAAATTCCCAATTTAAGCTGAAATTTTCGACTTGACATACAAGTACAAAGATTAATTTTTCTCAAAACATTTCCCGGAAACCAAACAGGATG
The DNA here is from genome assembly GCA_028052125.1 of Melia azedarach. NCBI lineage: Eukaryota > Viridiplantae > Streptophyta > Magnoliopsida > Sapindales > Meliaceae > Melia > Melia azedarach. Next base: position 9,972,359 of record CM051406.1, read on the forward strand.
TACAATTCAGTGGAAAAAGAAAATCAACCAAACAAAGAACATGCACCGAGATTGATAAATTCGATTCTTAACCGTAACTCAATTACTTGATATTTCGATCTGCAACTATTATCAAAATTTTCAAATTATATATCAAAATAGAGACGAGTTTATCAAATAGAACAATCTAATGAAAGAAAAGGTCAACTAACCTGCGGAAGATTGCTCCTTGGTCGCGAAGCGGAAACCCTAGCTTTGTTGACGACGAGAGAAATAGAGAGGGAGAAAAAAGAGTGGCCAAGGGAAATCGCATCATTGCTATTTGTCAATTTATAGAAATTTCTGGGTCGGTACTGAAACGACGTCGTATGCTCTCTCCTTTGTTACCAGACATAAATTTACCGCCATTTTTTAGTTTATGCTCTAGTTAGTTCACATTTTTTACCGCGTATAATTTCCATAGGCTTGGCTAATCCGTTCCCATTTCGCGAGCCCGACTTTGGCCCAATAATTAGCCTGGCCCAAGACATTCACACAATCCAGAGTCCAAACGGGTCAAATCAGATCACCTCTATCCATTTTGCTGACATGCGCCTCTACACTCGACGATCAAAAACCTCCAAAACCCTAACCCCTCCATCATCATATGGCGCTGGCTCACACTCTCGGTTTCTTCTCTCCTTCAGTCTCCTTTAACTTATCCAAATTACCCCTTACAAGTTCAAAAAATCACTTAGCTGCCCTCTCCTGCACTTCTCCTCAAACGACGGCGTCTTTGTCTACAGAACAGGAGGTTTTGAAAGCCGTAGTCGAGTCCGATGGAAAGACGCTTCCATGTGTCAGAACCTATGAGAACGACGTGGCTCACCTCACCCTTGTTGGAGCCGTCGGCTTCGACCAGGCTTTGACTGCAGCTGCTGCTGATGGAGGCCAAGCCGCCAATGAACATGTTCACTCTGGCTTTCCGGCTATGGTCGTTGAAACTGTTTTCCCCGGTTCTACAGAGGAGCGAGCCACTGTCGCCACCCGTTTGGTGAGTTTTTTTTTTTATCTGTTTTTTATTTTAATTTAATTGTGTTTTGGTTTATGATGAACTTGTATTTTTTATAAATTAATTTTGAGATTATATAGACATTTCTGTTAACGAAAAGTTGTATTTTAAGATGGTTTAAATGGTTATGCTTCTAAAATTACAATGGAGTTGCAGGATTTAATTTGTGAATTTTAGATATTATATCCAAACTTAAGCGTTAAAAGGGAAATCTTTTTGTGACTTTTACTATCTGGAGAAATCATATGACTTTTGACTGTAACGGTTGTGTTATTATGAAGATTATTATTATTATTAATTTTCTTTTATGATGAATGAGAGTTATGAATTCAACTGTTCTTTTTAGTTTTTGCCTGCTGGGAAAGTTAAAGAAAGAGCGAATAAGCTCAGAAAATCGCTCGCTAAAGATATCCTTTTCAGCTCTACATCTACAAACATACTTGCCATGACATTCAGACAAGTAGTGATGCAACAGCTTTGGAACTTTGAGCTGGTTTTGTTCAGACCTGGAACAGAGAGAAACATGGAAGATCTTGAAAAACCAAGAGAGGTTAGGCCCCATTTCTTCCTTTTTAAGCTTTTGTATCTTGACATTTGCATCACTATGTTGTGATGTCAATTAATATGTCTGTCATGCAGGTGCCACTTGATACTGATACGTTGGGTTCTATATTTCATTTGGTATCAGCAGGTTCCAGCTTCTTTCATCCTCAGATCCTCTGATGAATGGCTTATCTCCATGTTGTCTGAAGTTGTTTGCATGTCTGCTCTCCAAACTACTGAAAGACATTTTCTTGACAATTTATTGGGGGAAACTTCAAGCAAATTCTTCCTTTGGTTTCAGAGGCTCAAAAAGATTGTATCTAAAGATTCCTCTGTTATTGTTTACAAATTATTCGAAGATGAGATAGTCAGAAATGCCAAGAGTCTGCTAGAAACTTTTAATTCAATGAAAGACAGTGTTAAGCCTGTAAAAACAATACCCAAGCACCTTTGGTGGACACCATCAGCTCACTCTAAGTTGGAAAAGATTGGTGGCCCTGAGTTTAGTGCATGGACAAGTGAGTATGTTCCAGCCTACAGGCTAGAAATTGATGCTAGTAGGCTTGAGGGTGTAAAATTTGAAGGTTGGAGAAAATCTGCTGAGAATAGGTGGGAAATTCTTCTGACCCACTCTCAAATGGTATCTTATCTCTCCTTTTTGTCTCTTGGCTTTTAGTGCTATCATGTTTTTACATGTTTTAATTAAGATATTAATGTTCATGATAGCAAAATCTCCCACTCTCCCTGCCTCTGTGTGACAATAAAAAAGTAGGTCACAGAAAAAGTTTTTGCCATAATTGGCGAATGTGAAAAGGTCTGATTTGTTGGTTTGCAATGAGGGTTATCATGCATATTCATTTTATTACCCCCTTTTTTTTTTTTTGGGTAAAATATATTCTCTTAATTATGACTTTAGTTTATCAAATTTTTAGGTTGGATTGGCTGACATATTAGACATGTACTATGAAGATGTTTTCTCACTGCCAAATAAACAGCTATCCTGTGGTGTGGTTGCAAGTTACACCAACTTGTCCAATAAAAAGGTACTCAAGACCATTCAGTTGTCTATTCTATTCTGTTGATTCTTGGCCTTCTGGCATGTAATTAGGAAATTTTGAAATATGAAGATAATGGATATTTCAAAATTATTTTACCCTCAAGATCCAGTTAACATTTATGGGCTTTTGATAGTGGGATGATGTGCCAATATCATGTTGATCTTAGAAAATTTTGTGATTGAATTTGAATTGGAGGAAATTGATGCTATTTTAATGTTATTTTTAAGAGGACCTTTTCTTTTCTTGGTTTCGACAGGAACAATTTTTTTATTTACTTATTTTTCATGCTATTCTTCCCTGTAATACATGAATTTTTATGGGGGAGGTTAGGACTTATGGTCTGTCAAGGATCTCATTGGGAAGAACTTGTTAATGACCTTGGATAATTGAGTTTGTATCAGGATAAAGGTTCTGTTCAGTTGAGTTTATTGATTCTGGACTAATTGGCTCCATTTCTTGCAGAGGAACTCTTCTTTTTTGAAAATTCTATCTGTGACTCTTGCGAGTGGAATTTTCCTTGTCACCATCAGTGCACTTGGTCAACTTTGTTTGCCTCATTTATGCAAGGGGAAAAAGTTTTCTGGAGAGCATAGGTCCCTGCCTTCATCTGAAATCCAGTATGCAATACATCAACCTCTAGATGCTGCACAGGTATGCATGAACTGAAAACATTCTAGCTGTCTAGTAATTTAATATTTTCTATTTTATTTAAACATTTATGCACCCCTACATAAAATTAATTCTTTCACACGTCTTGGCAGCATGAAAGTTTACGATTTGCTAGTGGCAAATAGTCCTTATTGTTATGACATTTCAGTTGCTTGTTACATGTTATACTCCCTGTTTTCTTTAATTTTGAAACAAAATTAATACTTGGACTTGATTTGGGTAGTTGGAAGCATTGTGCATCTCAATTGTCAAAAGGATTAAGGATGCTTTCAATTGGCATGGTGACATAATGACTGAAATGAGAATTGGTGCTTGGATTGGGGAAATACCAAATTACTTGCTATCCAGCGAAGATGATTCCAGTAGAGGGGAAGATTCAACTGATTCTGCTTCTTTGGAGAAAATTGATGCAGACATCAAATTACCTGCGCAGGATATTGCTAGCTATCAGGTAATCAATATTGGCAACTTGTCTTTATTTCTCTGCGGCCTTCTTTTGGCATGTTTACTATGTGACAGCAAAAAGGCAAAAAAAAGAGCAGTATGTAGATAATATTAAAATTTGAATACAAGACATGCTAGGGTCATGTGCTTTAGCATATGGTTGTGATTTTATTGTCCTTTACTTCGACTGAAATAATACACAATGCCTTTATCTTGGTTGTGTTGTTCAACCTGGTCAAGCTGAATCTGGGCTATAGCCTAAATACCACTTCTTATCAGTATTCTGAACATGAGAGCTGAACAATCCTAGTCTCATGAATGTTGCCTCTAAAGCTGAAGACTAACTGCATCCTTTGTTGTATATTTAAACCTAAACTTTACCCACCTTCAGCTCATGTTATCTATGCTGGAACGTCGTATCAAAGTAATTTTTAACTTAAATGTGGCCTTGACCCTCCTTGAACCAGAGTTCTCTATGTTCTTAGATACTATTACTTTTTAGGCTTCCACGACATGTACTAATGAAATTCTCTTAACTCCATATGGCTTTTTGTGGGATTAAGAAAATGAAGTGAGGAAAATTAATAATTGTTTTGTACATTTGATCCCCATTTGCATCGAGAACCATACTACAGTTGTATGCTGTTATCGTTCTTGTTAAACTCTCTTATGTTTTCTCTGTGTGATTTGGATTGGAATTAGGTGGTCCTGTCAACTGATGGAAAAATAGTTGGGTTCCAACCAACAAGCCGGGTGGGTGTTAATCATTGGGCTACCAATCCCATAGCAAAGGAGTTGTATGGTGGGAGAAAGCTTACGCCTGGTAAGATTAGTTTTGGTGGCTTGTATTATCTGTTGGTGCTTCTAGGTTATTAGTTGCCGCAATTGAGCACTAAACATTTTTGGCTTGTTGCAAGCAGGTTTAATTGAACCTAGCCTCAAAATCCACCTTCCAAATGAAGTAGTTTTAATTGAGTTGTTGATGTCAGTAAATCCGGATTCCTGTTTTGCATTGGCTAGGCCAATTCAACAGTAAATTACACGATGACTGTATGGAAGAATACCGAGTTTTCTGGGGCTTCATATAGCAGAGTTTTGGTGCAAGTAAATATTGGTTCCTTGGGCAGATTCAGTGTTGGTTGAAGACCATAAGGCAAAGTGGCTTCTTATCTGGATGGTGCTGAAAATTGGCAACGTCGTGCCCTTTGTGTAGAGATATGAACTTGATTGTAGAAATTTTCACCAGCTGAATCAGAGTCGACTAATTGTACATTGTTAAAAAGGGTTTTCTTTCGGGTAGATGGGTTGAGTTTCGAGTAATATTTAGGTAACAATTTTTTTTTCTTCTTTTAAGATCTAAATACAAGTGATTAGTTGTATGCTTTTCAGATAAAAATCATATGAAAATTTATATAGCTAATCTATATTAAGAAAAACAAATTGGCCCTCAGATATATTTAGCTAATCTATATATAAAACCTTCGGCAGATGATAGTTACTCATGATTGATATGCTGCTGCCAAAGGATTCTGCATATACGATCGAGTTGCAATCAAATTATATCTCATCATTATCTAGTTCTTATAACCTTATGAAATGCGAAGGCCTCAGTTCAGTCTATTATTCGTAGAACCTTTGTCAATTTTATTTAACTTCATATAAAATTATCATAATATCTAGCTATACTCCTGAACCTCAACTTCTTCACCAACACAGAAATTTGTGGATTGTACGGTTGTTGATTCTAACTGATAAGTTAATTAGGTCGACAGATAGAAAGATAATGGGAGTTTTGTCCCCTATTCAGTTGTGCTTTTGCTTCCTGATCTGTAGACAGTTCCCTTAAAAAGGAAACCATGAGAATGATCTGTTCTGATGAAACAAACATTCTTGTCATGCAAATGTAAATTAATCTGTATTTTCCTTTGAATTAACTAAAATTAAATATATATGAAGATAAGTAACTAACAACATTGGTAGTTACTCAAACCCCGTGCTCAACTTCCATTTTCCGTGCCTAAAGAGTTGGGAAATCAGGAATTCATAAAACAATCAATGCAATAAAATTATCTAATTTCTAAATAAATATCTGATTGATTCCGTAAACACAATCATCGTATCTTCATTGAGTTAGTACAAGACATTTGACGAAAATCAAGGTTTGCTGAAACTTGCAATCAGGAAAAGCAGCTATGGGGAAAGAAACTTTTCACATAGCAATGTATCCATGGTTTGCAATGGGACATCTTACTCCATTTCTCCAAATCGCCAACAAGCTTGCTGAGAGAGGCCACAAGATCTCGTTTCTTTTACCACCAAAGGCGCACACAAAGTTTGAGCCTTCAAATCTTCATAGAGATCTCATTACTTTCATTCCTGTCACCGTTCCTTCTGTTGATGGCCTTCCTTCTGGAGCTGAAACAACGAATGATATTCCTTTCCCGTTGCAACACCTTCTTATGACTGCTATGGATTTGACTCAGCCTGCCATCGAAGCTATTCTTCGTGACCTCAAACCCGATTTTATCTTCTTTGATTTCACTCACTGGCTGCCTCCACTGGCTCGTAAACTAGGCATCAAGTCCGTACTGTATTGTATTATTAGTCCTGCGACAATTGGTTATCTCTTGAGCCCGGAAAGGAAACTTTGTAAAGAAATGCTGACAGCAGATGAATTTTTTAAACCTCCACAAGGTTTCCCTACTTCAAAGATCAGGTTACGTGCACATGAAGCTCGAGGACTAGTTGATATTACTGTTAGAGACTTTGGTGGACTTACATTCAATGAACGAAACCTACTCTCTTTTAGCGAGTGCGATGCATTTGGTTTCAAAACATGCAGAGAGATTGAAGGGGCTTATTGTGATTACATTGAAAACCAGTTTGGAAAGCCAGTGATATTGTCAGGGCCAGCATTGCCGGAGCCTTCTCGTCTGGCATTAGAAGAACAATGGGAAAAGCTGTTGGGTAACTTTGAAGGCAAGAGTTTGATTTTCTGTGCATTTGGGAGCGAGTGTATCCTTCAAAAGGACCAGTTTCATGAATTACTTCTAGGATTCGAGCTTACAGGTTTGCCCTTTTTTGCTGCCCTGAAACCACCAATGGGACATGAAACAATAGAGTCAGCATTGCCCGAAGGATTTGAGGAAAGAGTAAAAGGAAGAGGGTTTGTTCATGGAGGTTGGATTCAACAACAGTTGATATTGAAGCATCCTTCTGTTGGGTGTTTTGTGACCCACTGTGGGTCAGGATCTCTATCAGAAGCCATGGTGAACGAATGCCAAATAGTACTGCTGCCAAATGTTGGGGATCAAATTATCAATGCAAGATTGATGGGCGGAGATCTCAAAGTTGGAGTGGAGGTGGAGAAAGGTGAAGAAGATGGTTTATTCACAAGAAATGGTGTGTGCAAGGCTGTGAAGGCTGTAATGGATGATGATAGTGAAGTGGGCAAAGAGGTGATGGAAAACCATGCTAAATGGAGGGAGTTCTTGAAAAGCGAAGGGCTTGAAAATTCGTACATCGATGGTTTTGTTCAGAAGTTGCATGGCCTTTTCAACTAACTATAAACTAAGTGGATGATTCTAATTCTTAAAAATAATATATAAGTGAGTGGATGATTAAAAATTATTAAATAAGTATTTATTAAATTATTCGATTTTTAAATTAAGTTGAATTACATCACTTGTAAAATACACACTCATTCTACACAATTTTTTGGCACATCCAATTTAATATAACTTCTATAATTGAATGACTTAATTGTTAGTAATTTTTTTTTTTTTAAAAAAAAAAGATATCAGATCCCAAATCCAAAATGCCAAATGCAACTTTTATTCACGCTCATTGCATTAAAAAAAAAAATTTATTATTACTAAATGATCTCTCATACAATGGGATTTCTTGATTACACTTTCCCTTTGATCATTTTGTTCTTAACAAAAATGGAGTTCTTCATATATCCCATCGATTTCCCCTCATTTATTTGGGCTTCGCGTCCTTTAAACCGACTACCGTATCTTAGTCTTAATTGACCACACATTTCAACTGATACCTTGAACAATTTTTATCACATATATACATACATAAAATAACTCTTAGAATTAAATAATAATCATTTAAATACAATTATGTGAGCTCTAATTAACTTAAAATAGAATTGGAATATTCTTTACCTTTTCAATTTTACTCAAATTTTAAAGAGTTTTGAGAGACACATGTACTACTATCAGACCATCAACCATGTGTTTAAAAATTTATCTATTTATTTATTTGAATACATCAAAAGAAATTAATAAATTACTAAAATTTCAAAACCATCCAATTCTTTATCCAAAAAGTCGACCATTTCTATTAAAAAGTGATATAATTAGAAGTACTTAATTTGCTGTATCACAACCCCAGATCTTGTTGTCTCATCCATCCCTTCCGGATCAAAACTACCGAGTCCAGGGCAATTAACACAAATTAAAAGCCGTGCCCACCAACGATTTTTCTTTTCCTAATTAATTAATTAACCTTTTACCCAGCAATCATCAAATCCGTGTAGAAACTAGATGCTTAATTTAAACGAGCATGTTGTACGTAGTGAAATCAATCTAACACATTTGTCGACGTTGAAACAGATCGAGAAAAGGGATAGCTTCCGAATTGGAGGGTCTGAGACACAACATAATAACAAGCTCTGCTCTCCTAGGATTGTCTGGTATCTTCTTTTTTGTTTTTTTTTAATCCTAATTACTGTTATATGACTGGTTGATCTTAACGTGAATATTTAGATAATTGTGTTGACCGTACACTGTAAATACTAGGAAGGATAGAAGCTCCATTCATACAAATTGATCTTGACATAATATATGGTTAATTACTGTCTTTTACTCGGTAAAAATGTAAGATTTTCTGTAATATGTAGTTGGTTTAACTATGGCCACTATTTCTACTCTCTTGTGACAATATATATATTGCTTATAAATTAAGATCAAGAGAGGTTTGGTTGAGCACAAATTTTGAACATATGAAATCACAAGAGTAGCAATGGGCGACAATAAGACTTTTCACGTAGCCATGTTTCCGTGGTTCGCGATGGGCCATCTAACCTCGTACCTTCATATCTCCAACAAACTTGCAGAGAGAGGCCACAGGATCTCATTTTTTCTGCCATCCAAAACACAGCCAAAGTTGGAGCCCTTCAATCTTCACAATGATCTCATTACTTTCATTCCGATTGCTGTTCCTTCCGTTAATGGCCTTCCTCCTGGAACTGAAACAACTACCGATGTTCCTGCTCCATTGTATCCTCTCCTCATGGCTGCAATGGATTCAACTCAGCCTACCATTGAAGTCTATTTTTCTTCACCTCAAACCCCATATTGTCTTCTTTGATTTCACTCAATGGTTACCTTCATTGGCTCGTAAGTTGGGCATTAAGTCCGTGAATTATGTCACCATTAGTCCTGCCACTGTTGGTTATCTTCTAAGCCCGGAAAGGAAACTTCTTGAGAAAAGTTTGACAGAAGCTGACTTGTCGCAGCCTCCACAAGGTTTCCCTCCTTCTAAGATCAAGTTACGTGCCCATGAAACTCGTACACTTGTTGCTGCAACTGTTCAAGATTTTGGTGGCGTTTCATTCATGGAACGGGTATTAATCTCTTTAAGAGAGAGCGATGCAATTGGTTTCAAAACATGCAGAGAGGTTGAGGGGGCTTATTGTGATTACATTGAGAACCAGTTTCAAAAGCCAGTGATTTTGGCAGGGCCAGTATTACCAGAGCCTCCTAACTCGGTTTTAGAAGAAAAATGGGAAACGTTGTTTGGCAGCTTTAAAGCTAAGAGTTTGGTATTCTGTGCATTTGGGAGTGAATGTGTCCTGAACAAGGACCAGTTCCAAGAATTGGTCCTCGGCTTCGAGCTTACAGGGTTGCCATTTTTCGCTGTCCTGAAACCTCCAATGGGACATGATAAAATAGAGTCAGCAATGCCTGAAGGTTTTGAAGAAAGAATAAAAGGAAGAGGATATATTCATGGGGGTTGGGTTAAGCAACAGCTGATGTTGAAGCATCCTTCTGTTGGGTGTTTTGTCACGCACTGTGGATCAGGATCTTTATCAGAGGCTATGGTGAATGATTGCCAAATAGTGCTTCTGCCAAATGTTGGGGATCAAATTATCAACGCAAGATTGATGGGTGAAGATCTCAAAGTTGGAGTAGAGGTTGAGAAAGGTGAGGAAGATGGTTTATTCTCAAGAGATGGTGTCTGCAAGGCCGTGAAGGCTGTAATGGATGATGATAGTAACGTGGGCAAAGAGGTAAGGGACAACCACACTAAACTGAGGGAGTCCTTAACAAGTCCAAGAATTGAGAATTCTTATGTTGATGGTTTTGTTCAGGAGTTGCATGGCCTTATTGAACTTACCTGATCATGATCATTTCAACTTCATCTATCTGGTGCCTCTCCTGCAATTTCATATCAGATTAATAAGGTTTTGGTAACTGCATACCAACCAAATTACCGGAATTAATTAGATTTTCTTAGTGTTCACCCCCCATAATATTAATCACTACTGTTGTCCGTTTTCTCGTGACTCAGTTTGGTGTAAACTCAACTTCTCTCCCGGATGTATGAATGTTTAATTCCCTCAGGGGGCCGGCAATAAAAATATATATTAGCTGCTGCTTAGTGAAGTTAGTTTGCTTTATTTTGTGATAGTTTCAGCTTTACAAAAGGCTGCGAAAATTGTGAGGTTAATATATTACCTGATTGTAATGCCTGATGGCTGATATATATATATATATATATATATATATATATATATATATATATAGGCCATCTCAACCTTTTTACTTGTATAAAAAAAAACAAAAAGTATTAAGTAAGACCGATATAACACATACATACTTATTTAACTAATTTTATCATTTCTCTTCTATTTTTTTAAGTATATATATATATATATATATTTTAAAAATAATTTTTAATTGTAAATTAAAGACCCTAAATGTCATGTAAAAAATGCTTTTTTTTTTGCCTACTTTAGTTATAGATTAAATTAATTTTGCAAATATCACACCAAAAAAGAAATTTGTTATGATCTGACATGAATAAAAATCAATGGCAATAAAAAAAGGGTTAAAAGTATGTCGATGGATGATTTTTAATTGACATATTATTTAATCTAATTGAAATAAAAAAGATGAAATTTTCTGAATTTTTTTGCCGTTTCGTTTGACTTTATTTATTTTGATGAGATATTGTACTAAAAATCGTATGACAATTATTTTAAACAAAATAAAAATTCCGTGCTTTCCCCGTCGAAAAAGAAAGAGGATTTTGATTACACCTTTGCTACCTAAAGACTGCGTTATTTGGTTCTAACCTGATCAACAATTTAAACGCCGTTGATCTGTCGTTAGGCCACGTGTAGGGTTGAAGTTGCAAAGGTATTTTATATCCTGTACAGGTCATTAACACAAAAGAATTCACTCCGCCACAGGGAAATAGGGTTTGCTTCACTTTTCCGAATAGGATTCTGGCTTGGAATCGAATGGATCAGTGGTTCTGATATCAGAGCCACTCTCCCTAAATTCATTTCTTTCGCTACGAAAAAGGCGAAAGAAATTCATCGAGTTCAATCGACTTTATTAGTTTGTTTTTGAATTGATTGTGTTATTGCGATGGGGAGAGGCAAATTCAAGGGCAAGCCCACCGGTCAACGCCAGTTTTCAACTCCTGAAGATATTCGTAATCTCTTTTGCCTCTAATTGTCCTTTTTATCGAATTAAAGTTTACCTTTTTCATGCTGTTTGAAGTTATGTTATGCTGATTTTTAGTGAAAATTTCGGCTGATAATGTGAAATGTTAGCTAATTAAGCGTGAGAATATGAGTAATTGCTTTTTGTGTGGCTTCTTGATGAAATTGTGAATCTTTTTGTGACTGTTTAATTTGCATATTGATTTTTACTCCCCCTTTGTTGTTTGAGTTTCTGATTCTTTGCTTGATAGCTGAATTTCCGGGTTATCTTAATGTTCCGACCTTTTTTGTAATTGTTTTTCTGATATATTTGATTGCAGTTGCTGGAACCTCTAGACGTCCTCGGACTTTTAAACGGGTGGGTCTCTTCTCTCATTATCTCTCAAACAGAATTATAAAATTCTAGCTGATTATTTGGAAATTGGAACTGCTGCTTGAATCTTTTTCACAAAATAGAATTTTTTTTTAACGTTATTAGGAAAAAGCTGAACATAAAGAAGAAGTTTCTGAAGAGGAAGTATCTGGGGAGGAATCTGAAGAGGAGTCGGGAGAAGAATTAGAAGATAAATCTGAAGTTAGTAAACTCTTTTTTTCTATGTGATTTGAGTTGTTTTATAGGAATTACCATTAAAATTTGTGCTGATCTTTGTGGACTTTCATGGTAGCAGAGACGGAAAGGAACTCAAGGTTTGATTGAGATAAATAATCCTAATTTGGTCAAGGCAAAGAATTTGAAAGCTAAAGATGCAGATGTAAGTTTAATAGTTTCCCATTGTAAAGGATGTATTAATAAAATTTCTAGTTTTATTCGTTAATCTGAGCCTTTTTTTTTTTTTTATCCTGTGTAGTTTGGAACAACAACTGAACTCTCAAGGCGTGAAAGGTCCGTAAATGCACATTTTCTTTCATCCTTAAGGGTACTTTTTTTTAGTGAACTGTTCTGTTACAAAATCAGTTCAAACACAAGATAGGGCACTCTAGGACTGAGAATATAGGAACTTAATGTCCCAAAGTTGAATTGTCTGTTGCCTGAATCTTCTTATACAGCAGTCCTTAGCTTTCTTCAATTATGATCTTGTGTTTGCAGAGAGGAACTAGAAAAGCAGAGAGCTCATGAGCGTTACATGAAGCTGCAAGAACAAGGAAAAACAGATAAGGCAAAGCAAGATTTAGGTGAGTGGTTGGTTTTAGCTACTTCTCATGTTCTATTGAGTTGTACAATGTTCAAACTTTGGTAATTGTACAAGAAACTGAGTTAACAAATGGTTCTGAATTGTAGATACATGCAAAGATTTTCAAACTCGTATGGTGGCATACACTTTTACCAGATCTTTTCCTCTTTTGCCTAGGTCATCTAATTATTTATGTTAACCTGATTCCTCTAACTAAAGGATGACCAATCATAAGGCTGGTAGAGCTTGCATTACCCATTATAAACAATCTTATTTATAAATTTGTTCGCAACTGGATGAATTGTTCTTTCTCCTTTTTGTTGATGCACACTCAATCCACTCAAACTCTTATCTTCCGACCATATTTGATGCTTGCATGCAAATAACATCCCCTAGCCTTCCATGAAAATAGAAGTCCCTGTGCTTCCTACCTATTGTTACAGGGAGACTAGCAATCATCCTGCTGTTCTTATTTTGTTCTCTGTTTCATGTGGATGATTTTGGACAATTGTGCCACCATATTAACTTGTTGCACATGCAGAACGTTTAGCCCTTATACGTCAACAAAGGGCAGAAGCAGCTAAAAAGCGAGAAGAAGAAAAGGCTGGTAATGTTCTGTGATTATCGTTCATTAATTTATGTTGGTGTTTCCAGATAATATCTATTTGCAACTGATAGATATACATTCATCTGTTTCAGCTAAAGAGCAGAAGAAGGCTGAAGCTCGCAAATGATGTTCCTGCAAAATATCATGAGAAGAAAGTTCCTGCCGCCTGTGGTGCAAGAAATATATTTTCCTCAATAGATTATTTTGTAGTTGGTTTATAAACCACATAATTGGATCATTTTTTTGTTCTAAAATAGACTATTAAATTGTTTAATAGAAGCTTTAATTTGTGGTTTTATTGATGAAATATTATATGATATGACCATATATTGAAGGATTTCAAGTTACAGAATCATTGTTAAATGTTGTATGAAAATGAAAGTCCTCAATGTTAGGCTTAAGCTTGTTTCCAGGCCATATATATCCGCCATTGGCATTCCCTTCCGCGAGTACACTTTTCCTTTTTGTGTCATCAAGAATTTTATTACGATTCTTGATGACCCAAAATTTGAAATTAATGGTGATTAAAATATTACGGTTCAAATTCTCAATATAATTTTTTATATTAACAAAAATACTTGGGATATTATTCCCTGTAATTTTGTATTCTGACAAAATTAAAGGAAAAGAGAAAAATATTCGAGAGACAGATGTCATTAGTTCATACAGACAGCAGAAAGAAAACGAAGATGATATAAATAAGAAAAAGTTCGATGAGCTTCAGCTAAAAATGGCCGACCAGCAAAAGCCCCAAAGCTCTGAAAACGTTCCCTCTTCTTCTTCTTCGTCCTCTTCTAATTCTAAATTAACTCCAGGAAACTGGCAACACAAACACCAACTACTCGGGCCAAAAGATACGGTACCCGAACCCGCCGGAGGTAACGAATCCTGACCCGGCAACACTTAGAGAGCAATGGAGGTTCGCTATCAAGCAATACAGCCGATGGTACTCTCACGCCTGGGGCACCGCGATTCTCGCCGGTCTATCTTTCTTTGCACTTGGCTGGATTGTCAAAGGCTCCAATCCTTTGCCTTCTTTTAAGGGTGATTCCAACGCTCCTTCTGATGGTGCTGCTGATGCTGATAGTCGTAATGCGAAGTAAAGTTCGTTTATTCACGATGGTTCTTGAGTGTGCGTAAGTTTGATTTTTTAGCTGAATTGTTGGGTTTTGTTGTTGAAGTTAGAGCCTTATTTTCTTGAGCTCCAATCAGTATGCCTCCTAATTATAAATGTTGATACTTGCTGTTGCCGATTGGGTTAGATCATTTGGTCAATAGTTAATCAAGAAGCACTGGAGAACTTGAGAAGGGAAGAGAATCAGCTATGTGACGGCTAATATATAATAGTAGAATATATTTGTATATATGCCTTCTTATGTAGAATATATTTGATTGATTCGTTTAATTTTGAATTTGGAAAGCGTCCAAACTTTTTGAAATATATTAGCTGGATTATGCGCTTTAGACCTGTGTAATATAGAAGTAGGTTTCTCATTGCCTCTATCCTCTTTTTATACATATGCCTAATTTGTTTGGTTAGGTTTCATTTTGAATTCCAAAAAGAATCGCTATTGGGTCATACAGAACACGTGTTCAAAGTTTTCTTCTCCGGTGAGATGGAGTGTCATGGATTCAATCTACTCCATGTCTCACCTGAAAGTTAAGTCTCGTGTCGCAAGTAGTGTTGGAGAAATTCTATATAAAGATTCAGAAGTTCAAATTCTTGATTCTATTGCCTCCAGGTATGCTTGATGTCTAGCACAGACTACATAGTCTGTTCAAGTTTCAATGATGCTTGGTTGGGCATGAAGAAAAACTTTGAATAACTTGTGGACTCTTAGTCTTAGTTGCAATCTGTTATTCACCATTTCCACCTCTTTGTTTATTCGTCATAAATCATCTAATTTTTATTTACCAAAGAATTTGTGCTATTGCATCTCTAATTCTTTAAGTGAGATCTATTGTAGCCCGACAAATTTAATTTTCCTTGTGAAGTGGTTGTTATCTAATAGTGTGCTGTAGCCTGTAGGATACTACCTATGATTACAGAGAGGGACATCAACATCAAATTTTGTTTCAGTTCTTTCTATTTTCATCTCTCTATTGCTAGCCCCATAGATGTGATATTCTCAAAAAGCTTTATCGGTGATACAGTTTGACTTCTGCTCTCCATCAATTTTACCATCTCAGCTGATAACAGTTTTTCCCATTGTTCAAGGAAAACTTTCTTGATATAGAAGAGGGTTAGGGCGAGCAAAGAGAAAAAGGGGCTTGGGAGGGTTGTGATTTTGTTCACTATGCGTGGCCACTGATTGACTAGTTCCAATTTCTTCTTGTTTAACAACCTTTGACGCTTATTTTCCTCCGCTCTCTAAAATTTTATTGGAATGATTGTATCTTTGAATTAATGGCTCTTGCTTCATTTAAATGCCAGTCCTTACATATGTTTCTTATTGGATTGTGATTTACAGGATGGCCTTATGGTTGTGGTTAGATGACAAAATGAGAAGGATAATGAATGCCCTCTTTTTCCAGAGTCTGACAACTGATACTTGAACAGGTTTTGATGTACAGTGTCCACGGAATGTGGATGATATCATAGTTTGCTCCTAAGTAATAAAGTTTGTTTGTGGATAATACTGGAAATATCATGGATGAGTAAGAAATTTCGTTTTAGCCTCTATTTTTGCTTGTTCCCGTGAATGGTGTATCTTTGAGTAGTTGGTTTACCAATGTAACTGTCATGAAATTTGTGTGTTACTTGTATTTCTTAGCTTGCAGAAGTTTGCAAATGATGCAGTTAGTTTTCATTTCAAAAATATTGAAAAAGAAGAAAGAAAAATAAACCGGTATAATGTTTGACATGATAGATGATAGATCTTTGTTAATAAACAATGCAGAATTGATTTTAAATTGTCTCGAGAATTTTTATTGGTGTACCAATCAAAACTCCTGAAATCCAAATGTGTATCAATCGCGGTTGTTCGTTACTCTCGTACACCTGATTGATGTGGTGCTCACATCGAGCTCTTGGATTCCAAATCTTTCCTCAATGATGACACTGCCTCTTCTCATCAGACCTCAAAGAATACCATTGTTAACACAAAAATTAACCGTAATTCATTGATGATCTGATAAGGGGACTGAGATTGAAAGTTAAAAATGTAGCGATAATCCTATGTATGTTAGTAGTTGGCATCCCGAAGAGGAGATACGAGCAAAATCCAATGGTGATTCAAAAGGCAATATCTCTTCCAATTTTACATGGATTAGAGTCGGTGTTTTCTTCTAAAGTTTTCTCTCAGAAGCTTGCAACAGACAAAGAAGACGAGAGGATGAAAACAAACTATACCCTTAATTTCACTTGGAATAAGTATCTGGTATGGAACTTCTTCAAACCATACTTGTGTTATAGGACGATCCCTCTCATCTACAGAAGATAAAACTGGATTAAAAAAAAAATCTAAAGCTAAGAAGCAGTCAATCCAATTTCCCTATACTAAGCTGATTACAGAGTTAGTAAAGATGTGGAGAGCAGTATATAATCTTCTCACAGCATAGAACAATTTCCATTGACATGATACTTAATGGAGCAACGTGAGCAGACAGGAGTGCAGTGCACACGACAGGGAGAGTGTACAGATATTTTAGTACAAAAACCTCATTGAGCCAAAAGTTTTTAAGTACATTAAAGTATAATTTTATTCAGCATGTACATCTAGTGGTGGAAAGTTTCTGCTTCCACATTCTATTCAAGCCAGTATTCATACATTTACAACCCATATCAACCAGAGTTCAGATCAGAATACAGCAGTTGGGTAACTGATGTAATACACAATGGGGAAAATGAAAGCATGTAGTTCCAATTGAATGACAAAAATGTAAAATAGAACAGCTAAATTTGTAGTGGATCCTAAACCATTGGCTAAAACAGATATTTTCTCTTTAGTATCAAAGCCACAAGTTCAACTGTTAATATTTAGTTAACACATCGTCAGGCAGTCAGCCAAACTCTATGGATATATGAACAGGGAATAGACTATCAAAGATTATATTTCTTAGACCTGCCCTCCTATTCAAGCTGAACAACATCCAGCTTTCTTCACAGCTGATACATCATCTTTAGATCCAACATTAATTGTCTGTCCTTTGGGCAAAGCTGCAGGGTCATCTCCAATTTCAAGAGCCTTCTTGCTTACAACACGATAGATCTGGGTCAGCACTTCTGTGAAAGCATTCTCAACATTCATGGACTCAAGGGCAGATGTTTCCATGAAAAAGGTGTTCTCTCGTTCTGCAAAACTTGTGGCATCTTCAATAGAAACTGCTCGCAGATGACGCAGGTCTGCTTTGTTACCAACAAGCATAATCACAATGTTGGAATCAGTGTGATCCCGGAGCTCCTTCAGCCATCGCTCCACATTTTCAAATGTAACATGCCGTGTGACATCATAGACTAACAAAGCACCAACAGCCCCTCTATAGTATGCACTTGTGATAGCACGATACCTTTTGCAAGAAAAATGAACCAAAATAAAGATAACATTATGCCAAATTTTATCTCAATATACATTTAAAAGGATTATACAGAGAAGAACCATTATTTTCGTCATAGGCAACCACATTTAAAAACTTTTATATCATTTTTACTAGTATACCTGAATCAATACATGATACAGAGGAAAAACAGAAAAAGAATTTATGGATTCAATGAGATGCAAGGAGAAAGTAGTTATGAAATTAAAAGAAGGGAAAAAAGCTTTAGAGTCTGAATGGTATCCCACAATTTGTGTGTATAAAAAATGTATCATGAAATTCCACAAAGCAGGGTAACAGTAGCACCTGTATAAACTCTAACACAGAGATTTAAAATTTAAACCAACAAAGCAAACTACAAAAGAGCAGGAAAATGAAAAAAGAAAACCGCAGAATAAAAAATTCCTTGAATATATGAGTGTATTTATATATCTATTGATAGCATGTCTATTTATCTATTGCTTTATGAGCACAATCATCCGAAAACACAATATTACAAATCTTAAGATTGTCTGCAAGTAACAGAACCCAATATCCTTCAGTGATAAGAACAGAACTCAACAAATCTCCCTGTTTTGGAATATAAACTACCTGAATTTCCTAATAAATATATAAACAAATAAAAACAGTTCCAGGTTCAATTCAACTACTACATATATTTTCTTTTTCTGGGTTACAATGTTATGGCATGAAACAAACTTGCTTACATCAAACAATCAAATTTGATATTTATGATCAACGTAACGATGAATCCATCAAACAACACTTCATAAAATCAGAAAACAGAGAAATCCCAGATCTAAAAAGAAACAAATAAATACCTTTCCTGGCCAGCAGTGTCCCAAATCTGGGCTTTGACGATCTTATCATCGCATCGAATGCTACGAGTAGCAAACTCGACGCCAATCGTAGACTTGGATTCGAGACTAAACTCGTTACGCGTGAACCTAGACAAAAGGTTAGATTTTCCAACGCCGGAGTCACCGATCAACACCACCTTGAACAAATAATCGTAGTCTTCATCCGCTCTATACGCGCCCATTTGGATTTTTTAAGATTGGAAGAGAGAAGAGAGAGATTTTGCTTCGAACAAAGCGTTTTGGAATTTTGTTGTCGCTGTAGCTGTTCTAGTGTTTTAAGAAGTATGTTTATGTTTCTGTTTTTGTCTTTGGTTGTTTTATAGAAACGTTGAGGAAATTTTTGAACATAATAATAACTACATCCTTCAAAGTTAAACGCAGAACCTCGGCTCGTTTCTTTTGTTCACCCAATTTTAACTTCTTTTTTTTTTAGGTTAATTTGCTGTAATATTCTTCTAATTCACTCTCTATTTTGTAACCAGAAATAGATAAAAAAAAATATTATTGTGTTTGAAAAGTATATAATTTATATCATACAAACTAGTGTTTTCAAAAATAGGATTTGAAAAAATATATTAAATATTTTTTTATCTTTCAAAAATTGTTTGTATTTAATATTATTATATATTTCTTTAAATTAGACTTTTCTAGTGTTTTGAAAGATATATGAAATTACATTTCTATTTTTTAAAATTATTTTTATTAGATATACTTTACAATTCTATAGTTTTTTTCTTTTAATTTTTAATTTTTATTTAAATATAAATGAGTTAACATATATTATGATAAATGTTCATTTTCTAAATTATATTAAAAGATAATTTATATCTCAACATAAAGAATAATAATTAAATAAATAACAAAGAATATCCACCCATATTTCTATGTGTATTTCTAAGATTCTTAAATTTGCCGCTTGGATCAACTAGAAAGAAGATTTTGTGGGGCATCTTTAAGTGGTCCAATGCAATCAGAATAATTTAATTTAAATAAGAAAAAGAAAAATACTTCTATTGCATCTCCAATTGAAATGACCTTTTTGCACCCCTTTCTCTTTATCAAACAATAGTATCCCATTATCTAATTACGTCTTATAACATTTCAAATGCGGGTTTAATAATGTCATCATTCAATCACATTGTAATTGAAGGATTAACATTATTATTATTATGTACATAATTATACAAATTAATTTATTAGTGATATATTATTAACATGTATTTGATATTTTTAAAAAATAAATTATATAGAATATGTTACAACAACATAAGAGTTATATATTCATTTATATTTTTAAAGTAAAGAATATATTATTTTTTTAGTTAATTTTGTGAATTTCTTTAATATTGGATTCGTTATTTCATTACATTGATAATACTGGACTAAATTCCATAGGTTAACACAACGGGCTTGTTTTAATTTAACATGGTGGCTCATTTACTATGGGGCGGCATATTTTAACCTATTCAATTAATAGTTTAATACGTGACTGTTCAAGAAACTCTATAAAATGAGTATTTTTCCTTCAAGAAATCTAAATTTTTTAAGTTATGAAATCTCAAACTTAGAGTCTGTTTGTTTTTTTTCTTGAAGTTTGAATATAAATATTAAAATATATAAGAGTTATTTTTTTAATTTATGTTTGAATATTTGTTAAAAATATATAAATATAATTAAATTAAAATTTTTTACTTAAATTTAAATGAGTGAATGTCCGAATAATTTAAATATTTTATTTGTTAATAATATTCTTAATTTATTACTTAATATTTATATATGTCAATAACTCAATATATTAGTATACGATTTTTTAGCATATATATATAAATATATCAATTTCAGATTTTTTTATTTTTATAAAAATAAAGAACATAACATTTATATTCAAACGTTTAAGATAAAAAAATAAATATATTATTTAGATTTAGATTTTAAACAGAAAAAATAAACACTACCTTAATATATAAAAACCGTTTCACAATTCCTAATACTAATATCATAAACTTTGATAAATATAGATAATGTCGTTTTGCTTTTATTATTTCTAAAAATAAATTTACTATTAAATTTTTATAATTTAAGAAACCAGTTAGATTTGCATAAAAATTACATTGTGTATGGTTTTAGATCCGTGATATGTACCATAGTTTAATACAAAATACAGTATACGTGAATCTTTTTTAAGTTAGTGTGTATGTTTGAAATAGAATATGCATTATCTTGAAAATAATAACGAGGGTAAGTTTATGTAGATGTCTACTGTGAAAATTTCCATCTAATAAATTAATGGTGGCAGTAAGAAGCCCACAGAGTAAAAGGCAGTAAAACAATCACATCATATTTACTGTTGGAATTACTTAATCCCCTTCGTGATTGTCTGTAGATACGAAAATGCAACTGTATGTATATGAGCATGCTACGTAAACTCGCTCAGACTCTCATCCGAAATCAAAATTGAAGCTTCAGGTTTTGAGTTCTCTCATTTCTTCAACATGGCTTCTTCTCCATTCACTTTTGCATGTCTAAACATCTGTAACGCCATAAAATAGAGAGGGAGAGAGAGAAATAAACCAACCTGCTACTCACATCAGAGCTTTGAATGAAGTCGTCGGTTGTCATGATTAGAATACGTGATGGTTCATGCATAACACAGTGCTATGCTTTTGTGAGTGATTGACGCAGAAAGGGAATTATTTTTGCAGACATAATTGATATATCGATCTGGATCGCTTTGTCAAATCCAAGTATACAGTAATAATACTGTTCTCTCCAGTTTGCACGTAAAAAATCTGCATCACTCAACCAAACTTCACCCAGACAACTACTCTCTTTACTTCCAAACAACTCATGCATAAAATTAAGATCAAAATCAAGTTAAAATCATTACTATTTGTTCCTGAAAACAGTAGTACCATTCCATTTCTGGGCATATCCCGGATAATACGAAGATCAGATTGATCGGCTTAACAGAAATGTGAATGGATCGATTTTGGAACTAAAGAAAACCCTAAGTTAGGGTCATAGATGAATAAAATTAATTGATGAAACACTCTGGCAAATTAATGACGACATTTTTTTATGTATGTTGTAGATGCACCTTAAAGGAAACCCTAGTCTAGGTATTGAAGGTAATTAGGGCTATATTTAGTTTGGAAATTGAAAAATCCTGGTCGTCAAATTTGAGCTGCGGAATGAATGTATAAATTAGGTTAATTCCTTGTAATTAAGGCTTCTCCTTAATTACTTGAAAACATATATAAGTAAACATAGCTATAGAAGGTATGTTTTGGGCCTGATCCAATATTTTGCTTGCAGCTACTATTTTTTTAATTTTAGAACAAAATTAGTACAACTATTTTTATTTTTCAGAATTGTCAATAATATTACGCGTAGGATGATCACTATATAGTTGTACAGCAATTTTCTTTTTGGGATTTAAACTTATTCATTCCATCATCTATTAATTATTTTTAGTGGTAAAAATTTTCTATGATCTGAGAAGATACATACGTAGTAGAAGAAAAAATTATCCGAAAACTAGGCAAGCCACTCGAGTACTCTTTGAAACACAGATGCGTGGCTGCAGCTTCAAGCGAAAGTTTTAGAAAAAACAAATGCTTAAAACCTGGCTAGTGTTTCTTCAAGTATAAGCAAAGATTGAAGAAGTAGCTAACAGAATTTAAGAGAATGATATCACCTCAGTTGGATGTGAGTTTACATTAATCAGAAACAGTCAATTACATCAATCACACACACATGTATTCATGTGGTATGCATTTAAACCCATGTATCTTCTTGTGAGTCAAATTTATCATCCTTTTGTTGTTGTCACATAAATAGCAAAGCAAGAGTAGGAAAACATATGCAATATATATTGCTTTAACAAGAACAAAGAGAGTACATTCGTCCACAAGTTTTCGAAATATCCAAGACCCATAACATAGCTAGAGTTATCATAAACAGAAATCTAAAAGTCTAATATTGGAAGTTAACCCTAAACGAGAGAGAGAATGATAAAAAGGAAGACAAGCTAGCACAGGACCCAAAGCCAGTCTCCTCAGCTTCCAAGCTTCCATTTCATACTACTAAATCTGCAATCCAAGAAAAAGTAATAAGAATTAATTGACTTCATTAGTCAACAAAACCTTCACAATTCATACCCAACAATTCATTAAAACAGCATTTGCGTGAATATTAAAAGTCAATAACAGCTAGAATATCAAGGTTAATTAATTACTCCCTTGTTTCAAAACGATTCCATATAACCAATAAAAGGAAATTTCAACCAAATAACAAAGAATATATCAAAATTGCATAATCATGGAAAGAGGGTTTAAAAGTGATACGTTTACGCATGGAGAGAAGAGCTAAACGTGCGCACCAGATAGTAAAATGTGCCGTGATTGAGGGACTGAAGAGTGACACCCCACTCGTTTGTGAGAACAGGTTGACCAGAGGAGTTAATCAACACAGCATCTTCACCAAAAGCCTCACGAACATTGAAGGGTCCTGCTGCAACCTCAAAAGCCACATCGTTGATAAACACCGTTGATCTTGCTGCACCGCCGTGGCCCACTGCATCTGATTCCCCAATACCTGTCAACACAGAATAACTTCTCCATTTTATGCGTGTAAATATACAAACAAGACCAACGCAATAGTCAATCAGACGACCAGCCATGCATACGTCCATCTTGACGCAGATCGCAAATTCTGGTTCTATAAAGACAAATTCACCTTCATAATTTTTCCATTTATACTGTTACATAACTCCTCTGGAGCAAAAAATTTGATAAATCAACATCAGTCACGTCCATGAAATCTCAGTGACCTGCCCTACTTAATCGGATATATACTAGTACTGCGTTAGATTATGTATTAACAAGGGCAAACATATCTCCTTGCCCTAGCAAATTTTGCATTTCATTACATATTCTATAGGACTATAAGTATGTGAAGAAAAGTTATGATACTTTGTAACCTAAAAAAAATACATACATACCTTGAATTGGGCTGATAGTAGATGGAACAGTAGCAGTACTTGTAGGTAGAGCAGCAGTAATACTAAAGATACTGGGAACAGTAGTTGCTGTGTAACTAAGCTGTGGTTGCAACTTCATATTGTCTTCTTTTTTGGTACCTCCATGGTTCATAATCTCACTGAGCAAAAGGCTAGTGCAAGGACCAGGTTGCTGTTGATCAACCTGAAACGCGTTTGACAGCTCAGGGAAACCATAACCTTGAGTTAAACCTATTCCTCCTCCTGTCTGTTGAATCGGGAAGAAGAAGGGCTCCGTCAAGTACTCGTTATGGGCCTGAAAATAGGTCTGGTTGACGGACCCAGTTGGGGAATTGGACACATCAATAACATTTGGTGAACTCAAAGAGACAGTCTTATTAGATCCTGTGCTTGGAGAAGATTTCTCAGATGAGGAAGAAGAAGATGAAGGAGCTGTTATGGTAGTTGTGACAGAGGTGAGGTGAGGGTTTTGATTGGTTTGTTGTGGTTGTTGTTTTGAGCTTTGGAGGTGGCGCAGCTTGTGCTTGCTTCTTGATTTTCTGTTTTGGAACCAGTAAAAGACATTGGCGTCTCCAACTTGGCCATACTCCTGCAATTGAGTTCTGATTCTTCTTATCTCGTCCCTTGGAGGGTTAACCATACCTGAGTTGAAGATTGCTTCGAGTATGCGAATTTGCTCCGGTTTTGGGTTCCATCTTGGCTTCGGCTCCGGGCTGCGTTCTTCACCACCAGGAACTGTTGCAAATAGATATCTTTTGAGTCCAAAATCATGAATTATGTGGAATTAGCCGTTGAAAAAGACAAGATCAATCAGATAATTGACAAATTCATGATTAGTCAAGAGCATGACGGGGCTAGAGAACCCAAGGATAACGATTAGTAATATAAAGATAAACTCTAGAACACGATCACCAGTCTTATATGTGAGTCCAATTATATGATTACCTGTGGTGTAAGAGGTTCTGTGGCAACCGGTAGACATGAGAGATGAGTTGATGTCATGTTGCCATTGGTGGTGGTGAGTGTTGCAGGGCTTGGATTTGAACATGCTAGGCCAGTTTCTGTTTGATGAAGCCATGATGATGATGATGATACAGAACCAAAAAAACTAAGGTAGATATTCACAGTAACCAACCAAAGAGAGAAAAACAACAAAGGAAGAACGCTTTTGCTGCTCTAGTTCTTGGTACTGAATCCTCTAGGCAGACATAACATCTCTTCTTATAGCCTCCTCACCTACCCCTGTGTTCATTTTATTTAAATTAAAAAACAGTTCTTCCCATCTATCTATGAAAATTAAAAAAGAAAATCAATTAAAAAGTTTACAAAGTGAATAAAAATTACAGAAAACCCACAACAGGAATCGCCTGTCCAAAGATAAACAAGAAAGGAAAGCAAAGTAAATAAAAAGGGGAAGATGGAAAGTAGTCTCCCATCCCTTGCTTACAGTTTTGCATTAAAACTGAAATACTTCCGCTCTACTCAAAGTACAAGCTAATTCCCCCGGACGAGAAGCAAAGGAAGCATGGAAAAGAATACATGCTGGTGCTTAAATAGAATCTTTCATCAGAGTTGACAGAGAAGCTCTTAATGCAAAGATAAAAGAGTAGTTTGGTAACTCCAAAGAGGGGAGAGAGAATGAGAAAAGTGAGAGAGGGTTCTGTAGCTTTATAGAAATGGGTTGTTCTGATCAGTTTGTCTCTTTCTATTTCGTGTAATCTATTCTCTTTTTCCAGTTTTCTATTGAGAGGATGCTCTTCCTCAGTTTGGTTTTGCTAGCAGGGTATTAATGGGAGGATGAATGGGGTAGATATAATTGTGGGATTATTCTAATGGAAGAGGTTGTTGCAGAAATAAATATAGAGTGAGTGGTGTTTGAAAGTCAAGAAGGATGCATGTAGCTAGCTAGGGTTTGATTGGAAAGCGGTGGTGGGATAGTAATTGCAACTTCTGGATTATTTTGGGCAAAGTAAGGGTGGCTTTTGAATTGACTCGAGGGCGTGCATTTAATTTATTTATTACATCTATTTAAGCATATTTTGCCAATATCAATTCTAGTTTCTTTCATGTAATTAATTACAAAAATAAACTAAAAAGATTAATGTCACACAATTTTTTAGCCAGTAATATAATTTTTTCTAGGGACAATTAGATGCATAAACCTCATAACTTGTTCAATGAGTAATATTAAATCCTAGCGTTGGTCATCATTCATTCATTAATTTAAAATTTTAAGTTAGGTAGTACTCAACATACAGAACCCAAGTTCTTGAGTTCAAATTTTACATTTATCATATGTCGGTCTTTAAATCCCTATTACTATAGAGAAGAGGCCTATTAAATTATTAATGCTAAGGTTGGGCCTTTGTAGGTTAGTTAAAGAGTTTGACTACGGACATAAATGTCAATACAATTATATTAGCCAGCTAAATTGCCTCGTTGCTTATATGGCTTGGAATTTGGATGTAAATCTACGTGCGTTTCTTCAGGATTCTTTTCGGGATACGCATAGCTGAAGAAGAGATTTTCCCTTTAAAGCACAGAGAGCAAACGCAATCAAGAGAAAGGGAAATGCAAAAGGCAAGTAATTGATCAAATTAATGAGGCCGAAACATAATGGAAAAATTCTTGAACTTATGGAAAGTACTGTACTTAATGACAAAAACACGTCATCACTTGGACTAATTTATCATGGATGAGATTCTCTGAGCCAAGAGTGAGCCTCTCTCTGCCTTGCTATCATACTAGGGCTAGAAATTAATCAAAGTGAGAATCGCATAGGTTTATTGATCATCACCAGCTAGTTAGGGTTCACGCTCGTCCTAGCATCTAAGAAATTTCATCATATGAGCAATCTTACAAAATTATTGTACAAAGAAAGTTAGCGAGTGGAAATGATAGAGAAGCTTATCTACCAGAAACACGGGTTGCATGATTAAAAGTCAAGATAGCAGCAGATCATAGGTTGTGGGGGTTATGGTATAGGGATAGTGATGGATTATCTAAAGGTAATCAAGGTCAAGTTTGCTTGTGAAGGTGTTTTCATACTCTATCAGAAAGCATTTTTGTGGGTTGTTTTTCTCTTCCATTGAGTTTTAAAACAACTTTTTATGCTGAAATATTGATTCTGATTGTTTCTATTGGAATTGCTTCCAACAAAGGCTATGGCACAAAATATTTATTAAATTGAAAATGGTTCTGCTTCAATTAATTGGTAAATGTATTAACACTGTAAATCCTTCTCACCTTCCAGCTCAGGTGCTTTGTAGTAAATGGCATAATTATTTTCTTCTCATACGAGGGATGCATTTATGCATGCATAATCGTTCTATTTATTTATTTATAACTCTTCTGCTGGGAGAATAGCATAGTCGTTGCCCGTGCTAATATTGGTCTAAAGCCGGCTGAGCTTCAATTTTGGGAGTTCCACCTCTAGGGATAGGATCTTTAATAATTGCGGATTACAAATACGAATTGTTTTTCTTGATGAGGTGTTCTTGTTCTTTCGTTTTCGGCTTTTGCTCTAGCATTGTCCTATATATGCTAGAGTTTAATTTCTGGAGGATTAAATATAAGGCATATTACATTCCCTTCTAATGTGTATTATATATATATATATATATATATATATTTTAACAATCAATCAATTAAAATTCCTTTTTCTTTCAGTGTTTAGTAGAAAAAACTGAAAAGAAAAAAAAAAAACGTTGACAGGAGAGCATTGAGAGGGTATTATTGTATTGCACCTTAATTATAACATATGCTGATGATGCTAATACAGTACTCTTATCACAAAAAAATTTCTCCATGTGAGATCAAACGTAACAGATATGCACATGCATTATCTAAATGTTTTAAAAAGAAATGACAAAACCAAAATCTAAGGCAGCAAAGTCAGAGAAATACGGAAGCTTGTTTGGAGTTTGGTTCGGCAGAGACTGAAGGACCGTTCAGTTTCACTTGGATTGGGGAAATATGACTTAAGCAACAGAGACTAAAGCATGCAACAAAACAAACAAGTCTTAATCTCTTCTCTCTCTCTCTCTTTTCCCCATGCAAAGGAAAGAAATTAAGAAAGAAAGAGCAAGATAGAGTTAAAGAAAGGAGTAAATGTTTGGTGTCGGCACCATTCCGACATGCAAAGTTCACTTCAAACTTGAGTGCGTGACATCTCATCTATCCCCTCCTTTTTAAAACCTTTTCCTTCTTTCCTCCACTTTATGACCTTCAATGCAGATGCTTTCAGAATGTTGTTAATGGCGGTTTAAGCTAACAGCAGACACTGTTCTTTATTTTAAATCTTGTACAGCGTGTGAATATATCACGTATGAACTTTACTTGAATCTTGAAATATGTATAATCCCAAGACTGAATTTTAGATGAAATTATCAATAGCAAAATTTTAATTATATATATATATATATTATTAATTACAGAAGTAAACCATATTTTAAGTAAGGTTTTTTTATGTTAAATTTATAGATTATTACATGTTATATGACGTCAATATTTCAAATATAATATTAGATTTGTCTGAGTTGATTCATGACAACAATACAGCTACACAGCTGGTTAATTAAAACAGAAAAACCCTCGAACAAGATACACTAACTCAGTACTGTTGTAGCCGAGTCTGACACAAGAGACATGGGACCATGGAGGCCTCTTTCTTTGTAAGCCAAAAGCAATTAACTTTTTCTTTTATTTTAGTCTCTTGGGGAGAGGGAGACAGACAGGAAGTGTGCAGGAAGTGCGGAATACGATCCCATCATCATCAGAAGTAAACTTGCGAACTTTTTTAAGTTGTAAGTGTAGTTTTGCTTTCTGCAAACGTGTGTATGCTTGTTAATTATGGTGAACTCAGTGAAACCATACCTTCTTTATCATGCACTTAATATCAACCATCGATCTCTGCAACAATTCTGATCGATCTTCTGTTACTATCTGCTCCTATACGTAATATTTATTATTCAACTTTTTCCTATTTTTGTGTCATTTTTCCTATCAAAATCATCTTTGCTTTTTCTGTTCCTACCAATTTGTCTGGAACAAAATTGTTACATATTAACTCCAGTCTCTATCATATATCCCTTAATGACTTGTGCTTTAATTACTTTCCTTGGTCCACCACTCAGGACCAATTCAAATTATCAATTTAATTTGTTGAATATTTCAAGTTCTTCCAAAAAACTTCAATCATTATTTTAACCATCCATTCTAACTGTCTCTTAGAAATATATAAAACCCCATCTCACTATCCTTAAATATTTGAGAGAGTAAAAAAAAAAAAGAGTAGTGGACTTGCATGCACATGATTTCAATAAATGTTGGCAATTAACTAAGGAAACATGAAAATGGGTATGTGTGTGTGCGATAGCTAGAAATGCGCTAAACAGCAGTCACTAAATGCAAACGTGGTTGTAGTAAATACACAACATGCTAAGATTAAATGCTCCAATTTGGGTTCACATGCAACAACAATATAATATTGTAAAATTGTTGAAATTTTGAAGACCAAAACGTACTTAGATTTATATCTTTTGGCACAGAAAATCGAGAGAGATAGAGAGAGGGCTTTTGCTTTTGAATGTTGTTTGGTTTTTTTATGGCATCCATATTGGTTGTATATGCGTCCAAAGATTTCAAAAAATTAACCCTATCAAATTCATCTTAAGAGCCGCATATGATTGAATGTTGTTTGGAAATCACAATTCTCATTGGCGTTGCACTCTCTCATAACTTCTGTATTTTTCCATCGTAATCATCATCATGACCCAAATATAATCTCAAATCTGCTCCTGAATATCGATTACTTGCATATTTTATAATCTTCAAGCCGCAGAAATTGAAAATTCATGTTGATTAATTATTAGTTGGAGAAATATTCACTACTTTTAAGAGAAGATTTCTTAATGTCATGACCATTAATTTTCTCTTGACCGTTTAATTTCAGATGATATGACTGTTGGGCACTAGTTTTCAATCTTTTACAAAATGGTAATTAAACTCTTGAATAACCTCTCCTGCTAGACCAAGCAATTTTTATGGTAGTTTTGTACTACTAAAAGGCTTTCGTTACGTCTCTCTTAATTATGTGTAATTTTTTTAATATATTCTTTTCATTTTCGAGATATAAAACAAATAAATGACTCTGAAAAATTAAAAAAATATCATTATTTGTATTTTGTAATTATAGAAGTCATTAATTAATAACTCAATTAAGAATGCAACTAATTCAATTGATTAGTTGTGAAATGATATTAAGAGTGGAAGCAACTGACTAATACATGTTGGATAGGTTGATTTAATTTCTTTCAACTTCCAGATTTTATAGAAGAAAACACTAAAAACAATGTTTAGTCTAATCCGCGAATCATGGACACATCCCCTTAGGAAGTTGTAGAGTACATAAGTTGGACAATTAATAACTAAACCTTCTTCAAGATTAATAATGCATTGACCAACTAATTATTAACTATATATGTTGTGTTAATATTATAAAATGTTGTCAAGGAAAAGCAAAATCGTAGCTCGGAAGACTAATTAGATATAAAATATATTGGGATGGTAAATCAAATTGAAGGGGGAGTTGAATATTGCTGGGGAATTAATGTCAAATATGGTAATTCTACTTACTATATTGGGATGCTGAATCAAATTGAAGGGATCTACAAATTAAGATCTATAAATTGATTTGGTATGTCAAGCCTATTAATAAAAGGTGTTTGGTCATTATATATTATTATTGTTGTTGTTGTTGTTATTATTAGTAGTAGTAGTAGCTTAACATATATTCCGATTGACTGTACAATCTTTTGTGCCCTGGCCAGGGGGAACAAAGAGAGGATAATTCCTCATAGAAATTTGTTACTTGGAGAAGACCAAATTAACTAGAAATTTTCCGTCTTAGCATCACAAGTATGAACGAACAATCAGTGAATATTGTTTATTTTTCCCCGTAGAGCACGGATATTAAATTAATGGAACAGACTCAACACTCTTCTTATATTGCTGTCGTGAGTGATTTGTTGTTGTAAAAAAATGCTTCATATTATAAACCATATCTTCCTATTTATTTGTATATTATTTAATGGTGATTAGTGCTGCTCGACAGCTGCTCGAGGAGGTGTGACCTGCGATCAAAGCATACATATACTTTTATTCTTGACTTGAAAGCAAGCTCCTTGAAGAACAAAATAAAAGCATATTAATATATTAAACACAAAATGGTCAGTATTAACTGCCTTAATTTAAGAATACTATATGACTCCAGTAGTTTTGACGAAGAAACTAGGCATTGGTTGAAGCAACAAACAATGGAAATATCCCAACAGTTGAACTTTTGGACCCAAGAAATTATGTTGGCCAAATAGTTATGAACTTCGAAAACGATGGGGTTTTTTTTTGAGATCTAAGAAGAAAATTAAATAGACCATGGAAACTATCATTTATGTATTAACTGTTAGTGGGCACTGGGCAGCAAGAGTAGGAAACAAGTTGGGCTGTTCAGTAATTAGGCCCATAACTGGCAGTGCCCTGATTGAAGTTGCAAGAAATTGGAGCCTCTTTCTGAGCCCAAATTTTCAATTTTATTTATTATTAGCGTGCTGAACAGAAATATAAACAATAAATGACAATTGGTGATATGGTAATGACGTTGAGAATTCCATTGTGCCACATCGATTTAGCTCTAGCATTATTTTACAGGGAATGCAAAAATGGTATGCTTTGGTACACAGGAATAGAGCAAAAATATACTGCAAATACAAAAAATTCATTTAGCAGCATACCATCTTGAGAGGCATCATCGATCCCAAGTAGAATTTATGAGAAATATAACAACTAAAAATTGAGGATTAATTGGAAGTTTGGGAAACCGTTTCAAGGAAAGCGAAGAAAACGCTAGCATATATATATATATATGCTAAAGGAAAGAACACGTCCTTTGCTTGCGTTGCTTTTTCTTTGGTTTTGGTGGTCGCAAAGCAACCTTAATTGCAGTATCAAACACAGCCTTCACATTCTGAAAAACCAGAGCAAAAGCAAAATTAGCCTAAACACTTAAAAGCAAATAGTGAATGAGTTTTATTACCTGCTGAGTTTTCGAACTGCATTCTACGTAAGTTACAGCACCGATCATTTTCTTCAATTCTTCTCCCTGCCCACCAATTAATCTTGTAATTAACAGAGATTACAATTGAAACAAGATTTAGTTAATTAATATAAATGCATTGATAACGTGCCTGAGCTGTTGTTATTGGGGTTGCTCCAGGGTGATCCCTCAAGAACTGCTTGTCCTCTCGTAAATCTACACTTCAACATGGTTGGTGTTCAAGTATCATTTGAACCATTTTCAATTGTTTGAGAAATTCAGGTGATTATATATGTGAGAAATATGGCTACAACTCAAGCCTGTATTTATATAATTAATGATTGACTTAGCTCACCTAGTTTGGTGCCCACAAGCACGATCGGCACGGTGGGAGCGTAATGCCTTAACTCAGGGATCCACTGTTACCCAGTAAATTTATGCCCAAATTTTGCAGCTTTATAAGAATTTGCAGAAAATGAAATGAAAGCATTAACTAAAAGGAGAATTAGAGGAAGAGATGTTATGAAAAACCTTTTTGTGGACGTTCTCATAACTGGCCCTGCTGATGAGAGAAAATGCCAACAAAAACACATCAGCTCCTCTGTAACTTAGAGGCCTCAGCCTGTTGTAATCTTCTTGCCCTGTAAATTCACAATTATACTATTATTATTATATATGCTAATCAAATATCTTAATTCTTAAACCACCTTAAATTAATGAAATTACAAGTATATTATCCAGCAAGCAAGACTTGTAGCTGGAGCCATGAAGTTAATTTTGAGCTTACCTGCAGTATCCCAGAGGCCAAGATTCACTGTGCTGCCATCTACCACAACGTTGGCACTGAAGTTGTCAAAAACTGTTGGAACATAGTCCTAACAATCAAAGGAAGAAAAACCTCAATTTCATAATTTTGGAACATGATGATAATAACCTCTTTACAAAATTATAAAGAAATACTTTGTGATCATACCGTAGGAAAGGTATTGCTGGTGTAGGAAATGAGCATACATGTCTTCCCTACTGCCCCATCGCCCACAGTAACACACTTGATAAATCTTGCTGTACTCATGTTTCAAGTCCTTAACGAATATTCTTATTCCTCTCTTCAGGTAAGAAGAGAATGAAGAAGAAAGCTTGAAGTTTTGAAGTATGAAAAAGAAAAGAGGAAGTATGGGGTTTTATGTAACAACTTGATACAAAGCCTATCACCCACTTGAGCTGTGACCCTATCCAATTGGGAATGATTGCTCTCTGTCTTTTCTTTTCTTTAAGTGCAAGGACAGAGCAAGAAATAGGAAACAAAGTAGGTTTGGTGCTGGTGTTAGTTGGTTTAAGTGTTGGACAAGGGAGAGAGAGAATGATGAAATATATATATATATAAAGAGATTGCTTGATTAACCAATACATTATGATGGAATTAGGAACAAAAGCAAGTATCAAAAACAAGAGTCATAAAGTTGTAGCCTATAAAAAGTGTTATATGGGTGTCAAGCATTATTAATATTGGTTGTTCCTATGCTTATCTGGGCTGAGCTCAGGTTAGCTTGCTCTGGGTCCCCTGGTTTCTTAGCAGGAGTGATTAGATTTTTGTTATTGCGGTTCGATTAATTCCTTGTAAATACGAGTTTATCAAGGGTTTCAAGGAAAGCCTAAAAGCCCAGATGTTGAACTTTGTTCGCCCCAATTAAGGGCCTCAATGTCCCTCTTGGCCCATTTTCTTTGTGAATTGATCAGCGTAGTTTATGAGGCAATTCTCATTGAATTGATTTGTTTCTTGCATGAAAGATTGTTTCATTTATTTATTTTATAGAATTTAGTTGGAAGAAATACAAATATTTTTTGAAATTACAAAATACAAACTTAAAGATGATTTTGAGTAATGTTGTCAAATCCTTTAACGCCCAAATATATATATATATATATATAAATATATATTTTAAAAGACTAGTTAAAGTAAAATTCAGTTAGTTTGGTTTCACTGAGATTCTAGATAAGCCTGTTTTAATTTTAAGCAATCTAATAGTCGATCGTGGGTATTAATTCTGTACGAAACTAAGTCTCACAATTAATCCAACGGCAGTTGTTTGCTTATTCACTTACAATCAAATGTGGGAAGGACATAATTGAATTTTAATTACTACCGCATCCGGATTTAGTTGGAATTACGTACTATAATATTACATATATAAATATCACTTTAAAACCCTAAATCATAGATTTAGTGATTTACTATATTCTCGTAGCAGCAATCTTCCAGTTTAAGGTAGGGCTTTTCTCTTTTCCCTTCTTTTAATTTCTCCTAGCTCTCGTATATATTTTTTCCGAAATTAAATAGATTTTTTTTTGTTTGGGTTACTTGTTACCACCGGATTGCTCAAAATCAAATCAGGAAAATTGGAAAATTTTGAAGTTAGGAAAGAATAGGGGTTTTCCAAGTCTTTCCTATTCTTCTTCTTCTATGTCTTATTACTCTACGAATTGAGCAAGAATTAACAGCGATGGCAAACAATGGAGAGGGCGGCAACCGCCATGCATGTGCTGCATGCAAGCATCAACGGAAAAAGTGCAAGGAAGGCTGTATATTTTCCCTATACTTTCCGGGGCACAGATCAGAAGAGTTCCAATCAATCTTAAAGATCTTTGGCGTAAGCAACTTGTCAAAGCTATTAAATAGCATTCAAAACGCTAGAGATCGGGAACAAGCTGTTGAGTCAATTAGATGGGAAGCATCGATGTGGGAGAAAGACTCTGTTCATGGTCCACTTGGAGCTTATAGAAAGCTTGAGTTACAACTTGAATTGTTGAAAAGACAGCAGAACCAGCAAATTCCTCAAGAACCAATCTTGCCTTACGTGAATTGTTTAGGATTAATTGGGATAAATAAGACCGAACAGAGAGAAGCTAGGATTATACCCAACAATGGTGTAATGTGCTACAGAAATACTAATCAAAATAACTTTATGCAGAGAGAAGATATGAAAGGCCAAGCAATGGATCGCAATGCGCCTCCGCCTCCTAATTATGTTACAATGGCGGCCCAAGGACAAGAGAGAATAAGCCGAGGGAGTGGTATTGTAATTCCTGAACGGCCGGTTGGTTTGGCTCATGAGCCGCAGGGGAAAGGACAAAGAGTCGGCTGCAGTTCTTCAATTATTGGCAGGCCAATGGAACAAACAGGAAGCCAGGGAAGAGGTTATGTAACTCCATTATACAGCACGGTGTATGATCAGCAACAAGGAATAGATAATTACCAGGGAAATCATAAAATAATTGGTAACAGTAGTTATCGGCAAGGACAAGAGAGGGAATCACAAATAAGAGGAGCACGTTATAATGTTGCATCGAGTTATAGTACTACTCCTGCTCCGTCAATTGAAGGAGCTAGTCAAGGGAGAGGTTACTGGCCTTACCCGTATAATAATTTTATACAGAGACAGGAGATGGGCCAAAACTACGATGGCCTTCTTGTTCAACAACAAAGGCAAATATACGCTGAAAGGAACACGAATCACAGCCAGACAATTCAATCAGGTAATTTTTCTTTTCTTTTTTAACTTAACAATGCAAATTCATTCCAAAAAAATTAAATAAAAATGTGGGGCAATTTGGATGAATTTCGTTAAATTTAAGTAGAGCAATAGCCATTGTCTGAAATTTAAGTAGGTAAACTTTACTACTGAGTACGAACTTGATTTTAAATTAAGGTGGGATAAGGTTGAGGGTATTAAGTTGTTTATTAGACGTACAAAAGCAATTTAAAACTATTCACAGAGTTTAGTTTGATAGATTTAAATAAAAATAAGTATAAATTATTTTAAATATGAAAATTTAATTAAGAATAGAAATATAGGGTGAGTTTATTTGCACCTTAAATATACTTTTATTACTTTGTGCAGTTATCTAAAAAGTTTAAAACTATTTTTTACTCCACACACTTTTTGCAACTACTAGTATCAGAATAAATATTTTTTATTATGTATTTTAGTTTTTATTTATGCACCCATAAAAGTATTCATCCAGCTTGATAATTTTTTCTTCAAAATTGAAGTCCTAAACATAGAAGAAATAGTAAAATATATATATGTAAATTTGAATCTTTTTAAATATTAATATCTTTTAATTTAAAAACTTAGGTTGAATTAGATTTCATCATAAGAGAGGGAGTCTAAGATAGATATAATTGTATGTTAAATTGGTTTGTGTTAGATGGGTATTAAAAGAAACGTTATCTTATTTTCCTAAATTTATTAAGTATGCTTAATAATAAAATAGACTGAATATTTTAGCAATAAATTGTTTTATTAAAAGTGGGGTGTTCAAAGTATATTGTTTTAGAGTACAAACATATATAACCTAGAAATTATATTAGCAATGAGTTAAAATGTCATGTTTTTATATATGCATATATAGGTTAAGATTTTATATGGACAGTAAACAAATTAATTGCATAAATGGTGCTTATATCACCCTCAATAATCATATTAGAATCTGACATTTTGTGTTTACAAATAAAACAAGTAAAAATATAACTCTTGTACAATTTTATTCTATCTGCAACCACAAAAATCTGATTAAACTCTATGTGTATTATACACATTCTTTTGTATAGTATTAGTTTTAACCATGAGCTAATAATTCAATAGCTTATTATAATTTGTGTAAAATGAAGAGTTCTTAATCTTATAGCCTTATCTATTGATGTATATAAAATATAGAAACTTAGAATTAATTTTGAAAAATTTGATATGAATTTAAGAGTTTTCAATTATATATTCCAAACTTACTGAATTTTTTTTTTCTTTATGATTGCAGATCCAAATAATCAAATGAAACATGGTAATGAGCAACGACCACGAAAGCAATAGCTTTGTCCTTCATATATGGTAATAGATTAACTATATATATATATATTCTTTAATTACAATATAAATTACCTATTGAAAGTTGTATGTATCATGAATAATTATGCTTCCATATTCATCATACTCAGAACTCATGAGGATGGAACACATAATATATATTCCTTTGGTCATACTATTCATTCTCTCTTTCGTTGTGTTTTTGTCTCAACTATAATCCAAGTTTGAATTTGCTTAAAACACTGTATTAGAGTTGAATTGTCTGTTTTCTTATAGAAGTATAAGAGTAATTATAGGAGAAGGGATAAGGACTTGAGTGATCGAGTGATCAAAGTCTGACAGATAAGGCTTTGGAGGACAAACAAAATGAATTTGCTTTTTTGTTTTTATAAAATAAAATAAATTGGAAAAATATCTGACAGATAACTTCATATGCCACTTGGAAGAAAAGCTAAATAAATTTGAAAAATGTCATTTTATTTAACTATTTATTATTATATTTTTATTTACTCCTCAAAATACAACCTCTAATTTTATGACTGATTCTGCTTCTAAAAGTATACAAGAAAACAAGAAAAATGAAGAAATTTACTACTAATTTAATCCGCTTTTTAAAATAAATATTAAATAGACCCCTACATTAAAAATATAATAATCTTTTTATTAGATTTTTGTCTTTGGTTGTGAAAAAAAGTATAATAATTTTGTAATATAATATTAAAATTAAAAAATATTATTATTTTTATATTCAAAGATAAAATTTGTTTTCTCCTCGTGGTCATCATCTTCTTCTTCTTCTTTTCCATATTTTGTCATTTTATTTTGTTAAAAAATAAATGTACATAATTAATTGATGAAATAGATTAAAATCTCATGAATTAATTATTCTTCTACTGTATTAAATCTATTACAAACAAAGAAAAGGAAAACAAAAAATTGACTTAGTTTGGTTGGCAAATAGTGACAAGGTAGTGGTAGTGAGTTGACAGTTTGGTGGTGGTTGTGAACTTGTGATTTGAGAGTGAGACATGACTTAATTTTAGTGGTTAGCATAAGCATGTGCAAGGATCAAAGTCGGTGATACTTTGATGCTTCTGAGCGGGAGGGAAGCAGTTGTGTTTAAGGGGCAATTTTTAGTTGTCGATGGGAGAGAGGGATAATTTTAGCCGCCAACCAAGAGAGAGATAGAGACAATTCTTATTTGAGTGAGTAGATTGAAAATTAAGGTTAACCGTATTTTAATTTTTTTTAAAGTTTGAATATAAATATTTAAATATGTAGGAGTCGTTTGTTTTTTAATTTATATTAAATATCTGTTAAAAATATCTGTATATAATTAAATTAAATTTTTTATTTAAATATGAATAATTTAAATAATTTATTTATTTTTAATTTATTACTTAATATTTATATATGTTAATAATTTAATATATTAATATAAGATTTTTTTAGGACATATATATTAATATATTAGTTTTAAATTTTTTATTTTTATAAAAACAAACAACTTAACATTTATATTCAGATATTTAAAATAAAAAAAAACAAACACATCAATCAAATTTATATTTTAGTCATGTTCAAAATTTAAATAAAAAAATAAACACTACCGAAATATTTATAAAAAAATTAAAAATTAAAAATTAAAAATTGATTATATTTTTATAAATATAAGTCATATTACTTATGTTATTTTATCAATAAAAGTCGATCAAATTTTAATAGTAATAAAAAAATTAATAAAAAGAAGGGAGAATGTCTGATTCCTCTATTTTTTTGTTAATATTTTATTATCTCCTATATTTTTTTATATCCTATCACCCCCTAACTCTTAAATATTTTCAGTTTTACCCTTCAATAATTTAAATCTTAGAACAAGATAAAATACTCCGATATTAAATGACTTATTTTAATAATTTTTTTAATATTTAATACATGTCTTTTTTCAAAACACGTAATAAATTATATTAAAAATAAAAATTATTTTTATATTTTTA
Source organism: Melia azedarach (assembly GCA_028052125.1). Classification (NCBI taxonomy): domain Eukaryota; kingdom Viridiplantae; phylum Streptophyta; class Magnoliopsida; order Sapindales; family Meliaceae; genus Melia; species Melia azedarach. The sequence continues at coordinate 10,010,996 of CM051406.1, forward strand.
TTAATATAAAAATTATTTTATATTTATAAAATTAATATGAAATATTACTAATTTGTTAAAAAACATATCTAATTTATTATAAAAATAAAATTATTTTAAATTTATAAATTTATTTTATCAAATTTTTCTAAAATCATCAGTAATGATATAATTTTATCAATTTATAATATTTCTAAAATTATTAAGAAAAATAAATATAATTTATTGTAAAATTATAGTATTTTGAAATTATTATTAATTTTAAATTTAATTTAAAAAATATATAATTTTACGATAATAATAATTTTAAATTCAAAATATTTTAAAATTTTAATATTTATAAAACTATTTTTAAATTATAAATTTTTTATATTAAAAAAGTTATTATTAATAGAATTTATTTTATGTATGTTTAAAATGGTTATTTATTAAATAATTAATTATAAATATATACTTAGTGTAATGGTAAGGACATTAATTTATTTTTATAGGTCCTAAGTTTGAATCTTTATAATGTCAATTTATTTTATAATTTTAAAAAATCAGTTTAAATTGTTGATTAAATGATAAAATTTAAAATATTTGAATTATTAAAGGATAAAATTAAAATTTAAGAAAGTAATGAGATATTAAAAAAAATATAAAGAGTAATAGGCTATTAGAAAAAAAAAATAGAGAGAATTAAATATTTTTCTTAAAAAATATATTTATTGATAAATATTTTTTATTTCAAAGTATATTTAACATTTATTTTTAATAATAGAGTTCAGTTGTGATTAGTCCTTTATTTATCCTTTACGGTCAAATTTTTTAATTCTATTCAAATTCAAACCACGTGTAGTTTCATTTAGACGTCAATTACGACCCACTTTTCTAATATATACAGGATTGGACATTTCTTTCTTTTTCTTTCTTTTGGTTAATTTCTACCTTCTTTTTTTTCTTTCCATTTCGTCGTTGACAAGTAGTCTCATTGATGAAAAGTCAAAGACGTCGATTCGATCGGACCCACAAATTCCTAGAAATCTGACGACTCTGATGAGCTCACGCGCTTGTACAGTTGTAGTGGATTCCAAACTCTTTACATCAACTGATCAAGAAAGTTCCTGTGCTGGGTCATCGTCTTGACGTCATCCAAGGGAAAGAAATCTACCTTAACATCTGCCACTATTAATAATGATAATTGCATTATTGCCACTCCCGTGCTAATTACGATTTTTCCTTTTATTTTTTTATTCACTACTTTATGTAAATATTTTATAAAGGACAAAAAAACAGAGAATTTTTGGTAATTTTAAAATAACTAGAAAGATCATATGAAAAAAATTATTTATTTTATTTTACATAAAAGAATTTTGACCTGTAAGATTCCAACTAAAATTTTTCATTTTATTCTTTAAAAAATAAAAAAGTCTTTTACCATGATGATCATGATGATGGTCTACTAGGAAATTATTCTATTGTACGCAAGAATAAAATATTTTTCAAGTGAAATCAATACCACGTCAACTTCATCTAATTAATGTTCCAATGAAATCATATCCTCATAAAAAAGTATTAGTTTGATTCACTTTTTGCCTTACATTGTATGTGTACATGTATTTTTCTTGTATATAATTCTAAGAATTATTACTGTAAATTTTTGGCTTGATATGAGAACTTCCGTGACCCTTTTCCACACCAAAACCGCTAAATTAATTGATCATATGATAAATATTTATTTTCTCTAACTATATCTTATAGATTTTCTTAAAATATATAAATTTACCTTTTATTATATTTTACTATAAGCAGTCACCAATTTGTATTTATTACCGTAAAAATTAAACAAGAGACAGGTCTTAAATTCATTGGTTTAGAAAGATAGTTTTTCTTCTGCTTTATTATTGTATTGCAAGTAAAGATCTCTAATTATATATTATATTCTCAGGGAATAGAAATTAAAATTGGAGTGTATTCCTGTAATATGATGAGAAACAAAGTGCGAAAAGGTTACTCTATACCACCCACCCACCCACCAGCCTAAAAGTTTAAAAAGGAAAAACTTGTGAATTGATTATCCCCAATTCCTCTCACCTTCATGTTGTCAATAATAAAATTCCAAGACTCCACCCCACCCCACCCCACCCCACCCTACTCGACTCCTGCCTAACAATATTCCAAAGCTAAATACACGGCTGGAGCCCCACGCAAACTTCTTGCAGCAGGCATCTTCAACACACCGCCCAAATATTCAACCCAAAACCCACAGCAGCGGCAAACAAAAACAATATTTTGCAGCCATGTTTCCTGGTTCCCAAATAGAGTTGCCGTTTAATGAAAATGATTCCCAAGACATGGTCATATACCAAGTCATAAATGAATCCACGCCCCAAAACGTTTCGTATGTGCCTCCGAGAAGCCATGTTAACACGTCAAACATGCTTGAACCTACCCGGACGATAAGCAAGAAGCACTACAGAGGCGTGAGGCGTCGGCCGTGGGGCAAATTTGCTGCTGAGATTCGTGATTCAGCCAGACATGGGCAGCGTATATGGCTAGGGACGTTCGAAACAGCTGAAGAGGCTGCCTTGGCTTATGATAGAGCTGCTTTTAGGATGCGGGGTGCTAAGGCTTTGCTGAATTTTCCAGCCGAAGTGGTTGCTGCCTCTTCTTCTTCATCGGTCGTCGAAAGATCAAGACCAAATTTCAGCTCATTGACCAACAATTCAGAGGTAAGTGGAAGTAGCTCTAGCACGATTTCAATTGGGACACCAAGATCAGATCAATCTGAGAGTAGCACAAGTGGGGAGTCACAATATATGGGGCAAGATTACTTAGACAAGTTGTTGAAAGAATTTTGAGATAGTGATATAGGTAAGACTCATCATCTATCTAATTTACCAATTCCCATGCACAGGGACATAAAATTCCAAGTTTAATTAAAGGATTTAGATATGTGAAAGTTTTTAAATAGTTTGCTTATTACTCTTTGCTTTTTTGTGTGCAATATTGGAGTCTATATGCTCTAATATCTCTATGTGTGATGAGATGTAAATGGATGAATTGATTGCTTGTTTTTGTATGCTTAATTAGCAAATTGCAACAAGTGGACGAGGACAACTTTGCTACTAAGTGATGGTTATTGTATTTAATGAGGAAATATTTGATGAATGTTTGAAAGAACTATATATTCTATCTATAGCTAGTAGTTCATCCACCAAAAAAATGGGTGGAGGTATATGCATTCACCAAATATATTTTCATTTTAAAACCCATTTCATAGAAACTTTTATCTTCAAATTAGATTGATTTTACTAATTGCATAGTTTATAAGATTTTAAGGGGTTGAGTAAGGTTATATAAAATATACGAAGCAATTTACTTTACATTACCTGCTTCCTAAAAGGGTCTTAAATTAAGAGGATTTAATATAGACAAAAGGGCCTTTTTTTTAACATTGCTGTTTTTTTTCTATAGTAATTGCTCACAATTTCAATGAAATTGAAAGATAGACTATCACGAATCACCATCCAAAATTGACTGTTACTTTGTTTTCTCTTCTTCCTCATAGCGTATATATTTGGGATTTCAATAGAATAGTGGAACTATTGTTTCCTCGTACACGATTAATATTATGAATGGAAAATTAAAAAAACTAAAAGTAAAATAATTATCAATTGATCATGGGTTCACGAAAAGTCAAAAAAGAAGAGTCGGTCCAACTCAACCAATTAAAAGACCTTTTTCTTCGATTAGGCAGTTCCCTTTCATGAAATTTGTCCAAGAAAATTTGGTAGGTGTTGATACATAAACCTTGTACAATTTGATTAATTATTGCAATCAAATTTGACCATAATTGTTATTAATTAGAGATTAATCAAATCAAAATATATGTATTCTAGCAGGTTAGATCTGATCTGTCTCAGCTAGCTGCTCAAGTCTTCCACCTGCTACCCTGGTCTCGTGTCCACACGCAGTCAAATCTAATAGAAAAATACAGATTTTGGATGACCCACGAGAAAAACTACAGAAAAAGTTGGTGGTATTTGTCCTTTATGGGACATGACATAAATAAATTAGAGAATTTGATCAATTTGGATTATGAATCTCACTGGAAAGAGACGAAAAGAAGATGTGCAACAGAGCTATTGCTCGTTTTTCACTTGACATGCATGCGACACGAGAATATAACATGGAAAGGAAATTAAAATGTGGGCTTACCTCAAAATGATTAATTAAATTAAGTGTATATATAGTGGCACATAAATACTGACGAATTAGTGATTACACTATTTTAGAACGGGAACACTAGTTATTGTAAAGTTCTAAACAAGAATACATATATGCACCTAACATTTACATATAATTAAGTCATCTCTTAATCTAATATAAGCATATTAAATCTTTGTTAGAATCTGATTTTTATAATAAAAACATTTTTAATTAAGAGAGGATATTTAATTTTGTGGTATATATTGTGTTTAACTCTTGCAAACATTTATTTTGTTGATTTATTAAAAACTATAGTAATATTAAAATCAAGAGTACTATTTTTAAAAAAATTAATGTTGCATAATAAGGACACAAATTTGAGACCATATCAAAGAAAACAATGCATATGCAGATATGGCCTAACATACATAAAAGAGAATCCAAAAAATATAAATTATAGTAATGTGAATATATATAAATTGTAGGAGTAAAAATACAGAGAATCAAGGGAATTTTATAATTGAATTACCAACACATGTAATGTTTCTAGATGAACAATTAATTAATAAACAATGCTCTGCTAACTAATCCTCTGATGCCAGACGTCCATAATCAACAAAACCCTCACTACACAAATTCCAAACCAGAAATAAATCAAGATTTAAGACCATGCAGTTTCCTATATTTACAGTTCAAATGCCTAAATTAATGAATATAACTTTATGGTAAACACATCTCGAAACTAATCTTTCAACTCTCGTACAGTTTTCTTCTCCTACTTTGCTCCAAATTTTTTCACAAGGAAGATAGCAAACTGTCCAAATATTCACTCCCCATGTCCTGAAATTCAAGAACATCAAATTCAGTACCGAATGTATCTTCCGTGCTTTCCATTCTCTTCATTGCAGGCTGTTCAATCATTGAAACCCCATTATTTTGATCCCACTCTCTTGATGCTCTCTTTCGGGTTTTGGAAACATTCTCCTCACACACAAGAAATGGGCAATCAGTGTCATTAATCCCTTGAGAAAATGTCAGCAAATCATTTAATTCATTTTCTGAATAATGAATGCCCATAGCCTTAACAACTTCCTCGAGCGAGAAATTCAGGTGTGCCTTAGAGCCTCTAATTCTTAAAGCAGCCTTGTCATAAGCCAACGCAGCTTCCTCAGCTGTGTCAAATGTTCCAAGCCAGACTCGAGCTCCTTTCCTTGTTGAATCTCTTATCTCTGCCGCATACTTACCCCATGGCCGCCTCCTCACTCCTCGATAGTGTCGCGTAGCCACCTTCTCCGCTCTAATAGCATTCATTTTAGGCCCTGGACTAGCGATGTTGTTCTTTGCATTGTCATTACTGGGTTGTTCTGTAGTGCTTGTAGGGATAATTCCATCGAGTAGTTCTTCCCAAGCCTCAGCTCCCATTGATATCCACCTCCCTAGACTTGGCAGCCTTTGTAAAATTTCCATTGATCCATCTCTCCCGTCAAGACTTGGCAGTTCTTCCCATGAATTTGGCAATTCTTGAGCATCATTCCTTCCTTTTTGCACTCCATCTTTACCAATGAAGTTCGCCCACACATTTTCCAAGATTGCTTCGGGTGCTTCAGGATCATCTTGTATAGCCATGTTACCGCCACAAATATCGATTTTCCGCAGATCGTAGAGTAGAGTGAAGTTCTGAATCGGGAAATATAAAGCTATTTAGACGCGTAATTTAAACAACTTAGCTGTGCTTCATTATACTCAATGAATGAGAACCCAGTTGGAAACTTGTGCTTTAATTCACTGAACAGCTAAATTAAGGGAGGATAATAGGATTTCAACATGAAGAAAGGGTGGGATATTGTATTTTAAGGCTTCTTTCTTGACTTATGTGGTTGTTCTAATCATTTTTGCGGCCGAATTGTATATAGATCCCATGTATTTTGTATATAATATTGGAAACCCATCCTTCAATTCATGATCATTTATATAAGAAACGAAGAATAATGGAAATGTACAGCTGGCTAGTACATATGATTTGCCAGACTTTACTGGTGTTTTGCATACTTGACCAATTGTATTTAGACATTTGTTCATACCCGTCTCTATGTTTATGCACTCCCAAGACATGTAAGTGGATTGGCCTAAAATTATCCAATATCCATTTTTTTCAAAAAACAAATGAAACCTTTTGCAAAATGGACCACTTGCTGGACATCTTCAATTTCATGGATCCTTGGACATTCTTTTGTTCTCGTATCTCTTTAATTTAAATGCATTTTAACCCGTAAAAAAAAGAAGAAAAATCAAGAATGTATTCTTAGATGGAAGGAATTGAATGTTTATTCTCAGGGTCAAGTTGAAAGAATCCAGATAATTAGGGGCAAGAGGCAATGAGAGAAAACATAAGAGCCATAATGCAAATCCCTTTGACCCGTGATTCAAGATACTGCATTTTCAAGGAAGAAGTTTGTGTACTAATAAAAAAAGAGAGGAGAGTTTTTAAAATGTTTCTTTGGAGATGCAGTTCACTTTTCAAATCCTTGTTCCGCCTGGAGATTCCCGATTTATAATTCCAGAGTTAATGCCCTATCCAGACATTCCATTCCTCCAACCTGTTCACATTTTATTAAGGACGGTATTACTAATAATAATAATAATAATATATTTAGAAATTTATTTTGTTTTCACTTTGAACTATGATCACCTCGGTTTTAACACGTTTCCAATTCATATTGTTAATGGAACTTATGAAGCTTATCGCGTAGTCCCTGTGTGCAGATTTTTACAAATGTTACTGGCCGTAAGAAATCCTATTATTGGTAAAAGTTTTGATTTATTTCTTCAATTTTATCATATGAAGTTGGGTTTATTTTACGATTTATATTGGTAAAAGTCTGCTTTTATCTTTAGATCACACGATAATCTAATTCAGGTTGAGCAGGGACTGCTAGAGCTCAGTAATCTAATCGTCTGGTGTTTTTTTTTAGTGATAGCATGTGAACAAATCCACGAGGCAAAGTCTGTGCTCAGCTGGTTGATCATTTCTTGGTACGCAAGAATTGCCACCTTGATTGTGGAATAAATAAATTAAGAATGGGGATATATATTATAATAGGAGGTCACACGCTTCTTCATAAACAATAAAATCCACCATGATTAAAGGGGAGATTTACACGTTTCCAAATCAAAGCAACATGGAGTACGTTATACGAATAACGTAATCGGGATTCAATGAATTGGAGATAGAGAAAAGCTATAAAACTTGTGCAAGAAAATTGTCATGAGTGAATTAACACGCTTGATTTAGCTGCACTCAAGAATGTCTTTATGGCTAAAAAAGTTTTGACTTTAATCCCTTTCTCTTCACTTTGAGGATAAAATGAACTCATAAACTAGCAAAGTCAGAAGTTGATGTGCCTCAATGCTCATGGAAAAGCACTTCTGCAAAGCTGGCCCTGTAGAAAAGCAGTATTAAGCACTTCCGTAGTGGACCTGAAACAGCTTATGGTCGTCCGTAATTATCAGTAAGGATTGAAAGAATACCTTTCCAAATCAAGGGTGGACCCATTGCTGCTAGTGCTATAGGCAGTATAGCTTAATGTTATCGTCCATGATCAATCTTAAAAGACAATTAGTATGGCTTTAATATAGTATTATCATCAATACAGAAGCATTACTAAAATCTTAATTATTGATACATATATAATTAATTGTGCTGGAGGCTATTAAGGATTTGTTGTTGCCATGTAATTTTCAAGACATAGGTAGTAAATAAATTGGTGAGATGCGGTAGTTCATAGGTCATCGATGCTAGAAATTCTTTCTTCCAGTGGAGGAAACTTGCCGAATTTAGGTATCATATATAATACAAGGTTACCGAGCTTTATCCCGTCAGTATATATTTTGAAATTATTGATTATGGCACCAATTCAAACATTATTGCAACAACTTTTAGCTGGATTGGGGCCTAAACCATATGAATTTCTCGCCTTTAATCCAACTACGATTAATTAAAAAGAGATGCTGTGACCATATGTAGGTGGAACTTGGAGAATTCAGTAATGATCAGAATTAATCAATAACCAATGGTAATTAAATGTTCTCGTGTTTCTCAGTTTCTCTACTAGCAGGCAGCACGTCACGTAGGGCGGCATTCAATTATCAAATATCAGTGTATAATTTGCTTTGCTTAACTAAAAATTTAATATCTGCACGTTCACTTTAGTAAATTAGCTAGCCAGAATCACATGCCTCTTCCTCATACTTATGAATACAATCTGTGTTTGCTTTATTTGAATGATTTGCATGCTTACAGCCTTTTGCCTTGCAATTATTCACAATATTCCTTCGAGAATTTGGTTGTTCCATCGCTGTCTCTCTTTCTGCTCACTGCAAATTTTCTAGGAAGAAAACAAGCTGTATCCAATATTCTTAATTTAATTAATTCCTTTCTTGGACACTCAACAAAATATATAATTTCATTATTGGATGTTCTCTGCTTGTAAATATTCTCTTAGCGAAATAATACATGCAACACTTTCATCCATGAATTTGCTTTTCTTCTGATTTCAAGTTCTGATATTTTCTGTACGTAGCATTTTCAGCTTACACTTTCAACATCAACGCTCAAACTTGCAAGTTTAGCCCAGCAGACAGAGTAAATATCTGTACAGTCTATCTTAGCGGCTAGTGAATCCATTAATTAATGAAAGACAGAAAAATTGAAGTTTAACATTCTTTTAATGTTCAACCAATATTCACTTTCTAAAGAGTAATAATATTACACTTCCTAACTGCGCATTCCAAATTTTTTATATGAATAGTTATGACATTTTGTAATTAAATTGTATAATAAATTTTTGTGATTTTCAAATTTATCAAGTTCCCGCTGCCTCTGCTAACCATTAATAACTACTTTCAGCATAATTGGCAGCCTACAGTGGTTTTGTTGCTCACTGGACTAAATGACAAACGGTTCACAGCTTCGTTTAATTAATGTTCCTTACTACCATTATATATTTCCTGACCTGTATTGTCTATTTGTATTAGTGTGGCCAAAATATGTAGTCGCTATCGTGATAATCTAAAATATATAGTTGGGACCATAGAATTGGGTTTCTTCTTTAAGTTACAATGGCCTTCTTATCTGTAGTACAGAGGCGCCAGAGGGGACTGTTCTGTACAGAATTAAATGTTTATAGTTTTTTGTTAATTATATTTCGTGAGTTAGCTGTTGTTACTGGAAAAATATAGCTAGATATGTAACAGAACATGAGTCAGTAATAACTTCAACAAACATCAAGTAATGTGACCAACTTTGTTACTACCTCAATGGAGAATAAGCATCAAGTGAGGTGATTAATTTCGTCACTACCTTGACATAAGAAAAGTGAAGGATCATGTCAAAAGTGACTGAGTAAGACCCACCTTGAGCTAAACTCTCCGTTCCATATCATCAAGATATTCGCCATGAGTTAATAACGCATCATATAACTATATACTATGGTACAAGTATAAACACATACACAACCATATACCATGGTGCATATGATCATATACAGTAGCACATGTAGAAAACGCAATCATATACTGTAACGCGTATAATAGACGTGGTCATATACTACAACACATTAAAAGGAGACGAAAAAGTGCCTTTAATTCTTCGTTTACATCTTGATATGCGAACTAGTACGCTCAAAATAGTTTGACGCTCAATGTTACACCTAGATAAGCCAAAGACTAGGCAACCAGGTGTACCTAGGACCAAGTTGGCGCGGTCTGGATCTCCTCTTACACCTACAACTATATTACGGGGATCACCAAAAAGTGAAAGGGGATAATGTTTGAACTCGCCAAGGGGTAAGGAGCATGTTGGTCAGGCCAAATACTAGGTGGCAAAGGGGGGACAAGTTGCCAACCAATGAGGGACCACACCCTAACTTAAGACTGAAAGTGACCATGACACTTGGAAAGTTGGGGACCATCAAATCTCCTACCCTAATAACATCAAGTCACGTGATGCTGGGTGTTAAAATGACTAATCCCAACATGCCATATGGCATCACCCAGGTCGAATAAGCAAGCTCTACGTGCACCAGGTTAAGCTATGGTAGAGCAATATGCATCAAACTAATCAGCGCCTAACTTTGTATCTAAATATAAACATATTTTTCGTAGGTTTAAGGTAAGTTGTCATCTTTTGCCTACACCCCAAGAAGAAAAAACTCATTCTCTCAAGTAAGTTCTCCCTCACACACACTCCTTAAGAACATCCTCCAAGTGTCCGTTCTAACCTCCATAAATGCTCCACAGAGTTCTCCATAAAAATCACTCTTATGCTATTTCTCTCCAAAGGTTGAAGAACATTAACCTTGATTAACCTCACCAGACCTTATTTCTCTCATTATATCTCATTTCTACATACAAAAAAGGGAGGGCAAAACCCACGTCCTTAAAACTTACTTTTCGATTGAAACTAACTGAAGCATTAGAAGGGGTCACCGAAGAAGAGACCTTCGTCTAACCCATATTCTGTTTTGCAAGGGGTTCGTTGAGTGGCTTGGCAAAATCTTAGTTTCAAGATTGTTCAAAGGCTAGAGAGGTGAAGCGGATCTGTGGCTAATAGACGACGTTTATTCATCATTTCATAATATTCCTTGTCAACTTAGCATTGGCCTAATTTCGGATCATGTTGGCCAACTACCTTGATACAACAACCTGGTGTTGTCCAACTGACCACGTCGAAACATCTAGACCTATCTCCAGACCAGGTGCGGTAGAGCAAAATTCTCATATCAATAGCTGTGATTAATACTATTCCTAGGCAACTAGATCTCTTGCATTAATGTCTTAACTGTTGGATGAGTAAATTAAATTCTTGAAACATCACAAATTAGTTGTTATTAATTTAATTCTACCTTATTAAATATGAAATTAATAGGTGTAGTTTTTGTTGGGGTAACAGTTTGGTCAGTTTAATAAGATAATAAATAATAACATAACAATATCCATTATTATAACGAATTAAATATACGCTCTTGAAATAGCATACTAAATAAGAAAACTAAATTGACAAAAATCTAAAAAAAAGAAGGGGCTTTGAAATTTTTATCGTACATCAATTAGTTGTTTTCAGACAAACAAATTAGAAAAAACCCTGTTTGTTTTTACTATCAAATCGTCTTCACAAATAAATTAATAAAACCTGCACGCGAGGTTAGAAATTAATTAAAACGCTTTTAATTTCCTTCCTTTCAGCCATCAAATTTCAAGCAATTAATTTGCTATTTTAGAAATAAATTAAAACGTTATGGGCCGTTTACAAGCTTATAATTAATAAAATTTACTTGTTTAAAAAAAAAAAAAAGGATCAAGTTCGTTTTATTTTTTCACGTTTCCACTTTGTCAACACACAGCAACAATTAAATATTAAAAAATGATCAATTGACATAAATAAACCATAATTTATTTATTGTATCAATATGAAATTAATTTTGCCTTCATTTCCCGCCACCAATACATTATGTATATATATATATATATATTGAAGAACGATCTATCTAAATAGAATAATACAATATAAGTTTACTTGCCCTCTCTGCTTCCGGAATTAACCATTGACATTTTAAAGGTAACTTTCTTGTTAGTGTAAATAAAATAATAATAATAATAATAATAATAATAATAATAATAATGATAAAGTAGTTGTTTGCTCATCAGATTCCACTTTGTAATCACAAGAAAAATTACTAGTCAAGCTAAATAAGATTGTTACTTTGAAAATATTGCATTCAATGTCATTTGACTGTTTAAAATAATATCTTGATTATCAAGTGTAGGTATGTATATGGTTAATGGTTTCTTAATTAATTTTTTAATCCAATTAATGGCTTATGATCATGAAATCCAATCACATCATCAGATCCTTAATTTAAATTATATTTTCGATTGCTAGCTATTTCTTTTGTAAGGTTCGATACCTAAGATCTCACTCACTCTGGGAAAGGTAGCTGAGACCTAGGACTAATCAGGAAAGGTTTGGCTTCCAAATCACAGCAACCAAGAAAAACGAGTTTAAAAAATAAAATTTAAATCCAAAGGGAAATTAATTAAGGATAGTTTTGTCCTAAGAATTCAAGAGGGCCGGTAACCCACTTTACTTTCTCTTTCACATCAAAACCAGGCTAGGCTCACTTTGATTTCACTTTGTAGCCTATAAAAATGACTACTTTTCACTTGTGATTAACATTTCCATTTCCTATTAGATAAAGCAAAAAATGGAACTTTATCACAAATATTTTATACTTCTTCTTCTTCTTCTTTTTCTCTATATGTCTGGAGCTCGGGCTCAAGGAAAGCAGAGGCCTTGGAATAACTCAGTTTCAGCTATATTGGTGTTTGGGGACTCCACGGTAGACCCTGGAAATAATGACTTCATAAGAACAGCTTTTAGAAGCAATTTTCCACCCTACGGGAAAGATTTTGAGAACAAAACACCGACAGGAAGGTTCACCAACGGGCGGCTTGCTACTGATTTCATAGGTATGTTTCACAGTTTGAAGCTAGCTACTGCCTAATTGTTTATTCGATATATAGTTTATTAGCAGAAATAATTAATGCGACTGAATTTTGGTTTGTATGAATGGCGCATGCAGCTTCATATGTTGGTATCAAAGAGTATCTGCCTCCTTATTTGAACTCAACACTTAGTATTGATGATCTTATGACAGGAGTTAGTTTTGCCTCTGCCGGTTCTGGATTTGACCCACTTACCGCAAGAATAAGTGTCTCTTTCTCTCCAATCACAGCAAAATTTATCATGATCATCATCGTATAACATAATTAACAAGTTATGGTTCGCAGAGATGCTTAACAATTAATTAGCTTACATATATTCAATCTGGTTACAGTTAATTATATATAGCAAGTTTAATTTATGTCTCTTGTATTATATATATATATATATATATATATATATATATATATGGTTATTAATTATTTGTTAGCTGAACTTTGTTGACGTTTAGTACATACGCGTTTCCATGCATTTCAGAATGTAGTTGATATGCCACAGCAGCTGCAATATTTTAAGGAGTACAAAAAGAGACTAGAGTCTGCAATTGGAAAGCAAGCAATGGAAAAACGTATGCAGAAAACCTTCTTCATCATTAGTGCCGGCACAAATGATTTCATTGTCAATTATTTTACTCTCCCAATTCGAAGAAAGACCTTCACAGTCTCAGCTTACCAACACTTTGTGTTACAAAATGCTCAACAGTTCCTACAGGTGATTTAATCGGCTCTAATTCACTTCCATTTTCTTATTATAGATTAGATTGCTAAGGACCACTAATTAATTAGAAAAAATTTCCAATGAAGCTAGCTATTACGTTATTGATACGTTTCATCTGATGAAATATTATTATATACATTTAATTTGAAATTTATCAATCATAACAATAATAGTAACAATATAAATATATAAAAATTTAAAATATAGTATATACTTTTACTAGATTATATTAAGATTGGTCAACTTAGATTTTCTCTGTCGGTTAAAAAATAATTTATCAATCATTATTATGAAGGAGTACAGAGATTAATATAGAAATAATTATTTATACATTAGTATATTTTTTTTAGTGGGATCATATTGTAGTAGTGTAGTTTACTATATATTTTATAATTATACATTTTTTTTTTGCAAATTTTAAATTTTTTATTACTAATTTTAATTTCCTCAAACGCAATCTATAAACTAAAAAATATAATAGAAAATTACAACATATATATAAGAAATAATTTAATTAAAATTGAGTATTAATTAGACAATGCTTCCTTTGGGATCCTTGAACTGACAGTATATTATTTGACCAACAGGCAATTCCTTGCTTGGTGAACTGACATTACTAGACATGTATAGATTTCTTAGCTGTACAAACCATAGATTAAATGACACACAGTGGTTGAATCTGAATCAACTCTCTTCGTCAATAGACAATAATGTCGTGGCTCATTAATATTTGGCCCTGGCTAGTGCAGGTGAGAGTAGTTAAGACTGAGATAAGACAGAACAGAAATCAGTTAACTGCAAACAATAAATTAAAGAACACTTCTTGTCTCAAATCAGACAAAATCATGTTCAACATTTAACATGTAGCGAAAGTGTTACAGTCAAAATAAGCACATCAATTCTAATCTTATAATTTTTGTTAAATTGTAGGCTTTATGGGATGAAGGAGCAAGAAGAATCTTAGTCACAGGGCTACCTCCAATGGGTTGTTTGCCTGCTGTTATCACCATGAATTCTCAATTCAATGCTCTTTTTCAACGTCGTTGTGTAGGAATGTACTGCTCTGTGGCACAACAATACAATCAAATGCTCCAAAATGCAGTGAAATCAATGCATTTGGCATCTGCCCATCTTGGTGCCAAAATCTATTCTTTAGATATTTATACTGCATTGGCTGACATTATCCAAGACCCTGGAAGACACGGTAAGTATTATATTTATATATACATTCTCTTTTTATCTTCATTTTTTGTGGTTTTTTTTTTTTTTTCTTATGCATTCTTTTTATTGTAGGGTTTGATGATATTAGTACTGGGTGCTGTGGAACTGGGTTTTTGGAAGCAGGATTTTTATGTAACCCAAACTCATACGTGTGTCCTGATGCATCAAAATATGTGTTTTGGGATTCAATACACCCAACTGAGAAGACTTACAACATCATCTTCAACGCTTTCCGTTCTATCATCGATGATATGATTAGGGACTGATCGATTAAATTAAGTTCCGTTATTAATTTCAAAGTCCATTGAACTCTTTATATTTTGTCAGGCTAGAAAATTTTTGTCTGCATTTATATATGTGTAAGTTGAATTTCATAAAATTTTTATTCTGGTTTCTGCTACAGATCAATATTATTAATAAAATTTTGGGCTATGTATAATGATACCGTGATTTTCACTATTTTTTATATAGATTTAAGGTTTAGATTACATAGGTAGCTAGGATGAGTAGAATATTATTTAATGAGAAAGATTAATTGAAATTCAAGAACTATGTAGAGAAAAATTCCAGAGCAGGTGATCATGCTTGATCAAAAGGAAGTATGCTAAATTTAAAACATTTGTCATGATTTTAGAAAAATCAACACATAAACAGATAGATGAAATCGGCAAATCAATTAGATGATTATAGGAATCCTATGATATATTTCACAAAGTCAATATTGTCTAGCTTGAAATTAATACCAATCCACGAGAGGTTGAAGTGACACATGCTAAATTTTCAAAAATTTCTGATTAGTTGGGTTTACAAATTTCCAATTCTCAGGCATAATTATTTAGGTCAAAAATAATTATTAATTATATTAAATATGACATTGAAAACTAATTGGTCATACCACATTTATCATTTTTAGTTTAATAAAGTAATTACGACATAAAAGAAACCTAATGTGAATGAATTTAAATACAACATTATTTAATAACAACAATAATAATAATACACAATTTTATTTATTTATTTATTTGTGGGGAGAGAATGCAATTAAGGGCATCGGTAATAGCTGTTGGAGAAGAGAGTAGCTGGTCTTTCCATTTAATCTCATTGAGTATCTTTTCATCGGTGTTCGATAATTATACAAACTTCAAGAACCAAGATCTTGCATATTCCGATTCGCAAGAGATATTATTCAAAAGGAAATGTTTGTGTACATAATATTGAAATATAAATATGTAACTTTTTTTCAGAGAAAATAAATATGTATCTTATTCTGAGTAATTTAATCGAAATATGAATGTATAAGAATCATATAATACTGAACAAAACTGAATATAGAATTCCTTTTACATACAATTAAGTTTAAATTAATGTGAACTCTGTTTTTTTTTTTGGGCAAATTACGTCTGAAGGTCAAAATTTGTAATATCAATAATACGATATGTATAAAAGTTGCATTAATTCTGCCAATCAAAACAGCTCTTAATATATGTGTGAATTAATTTTCAACTTATTATTATTTCACTGGTGATATACAATTAATAAAATAAAAAGAAAAAGAGAAGAGAAAGGAGCATCGATCTCCTTCTTTTGGTCACTTCAACGCATGCCCCATTTGCTTTACTACCTCATTCAATTGTGAATTTTAACTGTTGTATTGTTTTACATGCGCATGAATGCTTTGGACCAGTCTCATCTCCAATTTGAGTTTCGAGACCAGGTTGTGGAGCGGTATTGAAGCTCTCCAGATGCTGCGTAAAGGAGTTCGGAGCTTTGGCCCCATCCGGGAAAATATATTTCAGGGCATCGGAAAAGAAAGCTAGCATCAATGAACAATGCAAGATATATATCATTCTTAAAACATGAAGACTTGAAAAAGGAAATCTTCTCTAACAGTAATTAAGAAGTACGACATGATCTCCTTTCCCGGAGAAACAAAAAAGAAAAACGTATTTGAAGATATTGAAGAATTGAGAGGGAGATCTAGTAGCACTTGATTAGGGTCATTAATTCCATGATTTCAGGGACGACCCTAATCTTTAAATGTGAAATCATTAATTTGTAGATGATTATAGGAATCCTATGATATATTTCACAAAGTCAATATATAATTTCCAGCTTGTAATCAAAATAATCCTTCTTCAATCCACGAGAATACTTTTTTTTTTAGGCCAAAGAATACATTATTAATGAGAAATAAAAGAAGCCCGGAGGCAAGAGTACAAAAAAGAAAACTGCGAGAACAGCAGTTAGATGATGTACCAGCCGCAAATCGAAAGCAGTAAGCTTACAGAAATACAGAAATCACTAGCAGCAGCAACAGGATTCGCAGCCAGCAATGGGTGGGATGATAAAAAATCAACAAAATAGCACAGAAAAAACAAGTTGGGGCTGCACTTTCAACCCAGCCGTCAAGCAGGGCAGCAGCAAACCTCCCAACAACAGTTCTCAGCGGCAGAAGCAGCAGAGCAACAGTAACACATAAACAGCAAGCAGCAGAGGAGAAGCAGAGCAACTCTCAGCAGCAGCAGCAAACCAGCTCCCAACAGCAAGGGCAGAAGCGGTAGAAGTTTAACAGAAACAGCAAGCAGGGTAAGCTACAGATAAGTTGTATTCAATGAGCAGCAGGGTAGCAAAGGCCTGCCTTCAACTATGCTCATCAAGCAAAAATAGTATACTTACATCAGAAAGGCAATTCCAGTAAAAACCACACAGAACCAGAAACTATATTTATTAATTTCCGGGCTTGATGCAAAACAGAAACTTTAACTAAATCAAAAATTTGGAAATCCCCAACGGTTTTTAAAGAGAATCTCTTTGATTTGAGCTGGTGGATAAACAGACCAAGTAAAGGTAGGACAAGATAATCCTATATTAGCCATTGAATCTGCTACTTGGTTTCCCTCTCTAAAGTAGAAAGATATTTGTAAAAGGAGAAAGTGACAGTTGATCCATTCATTATAAATACACCAAGGCGGCTTATAAGAATGGTTCAGTAAGCAAGAAAGAGCAGCTTGAGAATCACTCTCCAACCAAATGAACTTCCATCCCCTCTGAGCAGCCTGATTTATTGCATAAATAATTGCCATTATTTTGGCATAAAATGAAGTATTATGACCCAAACTCACTGCATAAGCTCCCAAGAATTTGCCAGAATGATCTCTAAAGACACCATCACAAGCAGCCTCACCAGGATTACCTTTAGAAAGTCCATCTGTATTCACTTTGATGAAAGGATAAATTGGAAGTAGCCAAAGAACTTGGGTAATTCGCGGAGCTCTACAAGTGTTGGCAGGAACTCCAATAGCTTTAAGAATACGAAGGTCTGAAATCGAGTAGATAGAACCAGGACAACTTGAAGACCAAGATCTCAGATACGATTTACAGGACATAATGATCTTTCCATGAGAATAGGTAGTGTTTTCAAAAACAATGCGATTACGAGTCTTCCAATTGTGATAGAAAATGAGAAAACAAGAAAAGCACCAAACATGAGCAAGCTTAGAATGAAGATTCTTAGTAATAATAGCTTGCCATAAAGACATGAAGCTACCCGAACCTGGTAATGTAGTGTGAAAGGTGGTCGAAATCCAGTCCCATAGAGCATGTGAAAAAGAATAGTTTACAAAAATATGGTTTATTGATTTTGTATCTGAAGAACAGAGCCTACAAACTGAAGCCAAAGGTATACCATAATGTTAAAAAACGTCTTTAGTGGACAATTTGTTATAAACCATACGCCAAACCAAAGAAGAGAATCTTGGAGGCAAAGAGTTAGACCAAATAACATTAGACCAAGGATAAGGAGGCTTTTTAAGCCTAATCTCACTAAAGCAATCTCTAAATGAAAGAGAACCATAAGTTGAATCAGACCATACAAGTGAGTCTTTGCAAGGATGTTTTGGGAGCACAATTGAATTTATACGTTCAGAGAGATCAGGAAAAGCTTGAACAAATCGCTTAACGGAATAGACCAAACTTTTTTTAAATATTAACAGATTTACAGGATGAAGATGTGCTATCAAAAAAACCCCCCAGAAATTATACTTACCATCCCACTAGTGGTGGTTTAACTGAGTGCCATCTCTAACAATCTAACTCGCTTTTTCCAAAACTAAGTCTAAAACAGATCGAATGCCTGACCAAATAGAAGAAACTTTTCTTACAACCGGAATAGTAATATAGTATCTATTAACACTTATCCTTAGTTGAAATCAAAGGCTGAGATTTTATTTCAAAATTTTTTTAACAAATTTGCCATAAACTATCCAAACTCAACGCCAGAACTTGATTTCATTCACCGTCCAGTGCCACCATCCACCGCCATCGATAATGAAAATTTTAACCAATCGAAAAACCAAAGAGAATATTCATACCGAGAACATAAATTCTGGCTATAAATTCATACAGAATATATAAATTCTGTTCAGGAATTTAGGTAGAAAAGACCAGCACCTGGCTTTGCGACCATGAAAAATATTTTTATGTTTCATGTGTCTCTCCCGAGAGAGGTATTATTTTATGCTTAGTATATATACATCTCAGGTCAACCAATTAACTGAAGAATGAGCCATTTAATTGGTCCCATTGTTTTAGGAATAGTCCTAATATTTAATTCATTAATACGTGGTTCAAATACTGAGATATTTAAAACTACTTTGCGAACAGATAGGGTAAAATCCTTGCGACTATCTGAGGTTAAAAAAAAAAGTTTAATTATTATATTATACTTGCCATATATATATGTAGTTTCTCCTTTCATCTTCTTGTTACATATCATTATATCAATACCAAGGTTTCTAATTTCATTCGAGAAAACTTAAAATAATTTAATAGTACTGGCCATATTCCCAAAATCAGACACTATTTGATTCTATCATTTGCAATTATATATGAACATTTCCCATCACTCATTAATATTACAAGATAATCCTTTCTTTACTACCAGTCCTCGTCAATAAATGTGGAGCTAATCGAGCCCGAAACCAATTGAAACAAACTTACTTGTATCTTTCGCGATGATGAGTACTGGATGATTAACAATAAAAGAGAACAAAGAGTGTACGTGGTTCAACAAGTTGCCTACATCCATGAAAACCAGCAAGGAACAAACTTTATTTCTAAAGAAGAGATTTACAGGATGAAGATGTGCTATCAAAAAACCCCCCAAGAAATGATACCTGCCATCCCACTAGTGGTGGTTTTGTCAAGCTTGACCTTCATTAATTTGAAATATCACCTTTGAAAACCTTCCTACAAGGATTTTTGCAAGGCATACGCATCATTTCCTTCGTCGTCACACGGATCATGATCCCATTAGTTGGATTCTCTTTTATTGTCAAATTCAATTGTCACATGCCAAATTTGAATAAAACCTCCGAGGAAATACATTTATGCAAGCATGCACGTACTCATCCGAATTATTAGACAAAACAAAACCTCCCAGTCTTTTTAGTACTGCCCAGCTGCCTTTGCATAAAAATGTAAAAAAACTTACATATTTATTTATATCATTAATTATCAATTCTCTTGTTTGCTTCACTATACCACCAAGGCAAAAAATAAAAAAACACGATAAATACGAATGCTACATAAATATTAAACTTCATCTGCTCTTCAGTTTTGTGGCTACGCTCATTCCACTTTGCTACTATCGTTCCAGGCGGCAAGCAACTGAATGTGATCCCGCTTTACGTCAGCCGTGTGTGTCGTTATCTATAGCTCTACACCGCGCCGGCAGCCCTTTCCCTCCTCTACCCTATTGTATAAGATTCCGTTTTTCGTTTGTATTGTTCTCTCCTTGTTTTAAATTATTTTTATATTTTTTTTCTTTTTTATTTCTATAACCAGAAATAATTATTTAGATTCTAAAAGTTATTTTCATAAATTCGAAAGTATCAAAAAAAACATAAAAGGTTTTGTCTACTCTGTCCAAAACAATCATAGTCATCCTTTCTAGTTAGATATATGATTTATATATCTTAATCATTTGTCTAAAATTTCCTAGAGAAATCAACTAGCATATTCCCAAAACCCTTCACCGTACGGCATCCTTCGTTTCTCTCGCTAACTTATTGTGAGTTCCAAAAGAATTAGTATTCTATTAATGGTTCATATCATCCTTACAATTTTTAACTGACCTATAAAAATATAAAAGAAACTTGATGTAATTGTTGCTAGGACGAGGGAAACAGTTACATCCTTAACTATGCTTAATGATTATATACATTTGTATGTTTCCGATCATGGAAATTATTCTAATATAAAATCATCTTGTCAATCACTATCCGCCGGCAAAAAGTAAATTAAAAAAATGAATTAAATATTATTAATAATTAGCCTATTTCCTTATTAAGTAATTATCACTATAAGACAAATGCTATATAAATATTCGACTCCATATCCTCAGTTTGCAGTATCTCTCTGTGACTCTCACTTCTTGATATCACTTCTATTCTACACTTGTCTAAAATCTCTATGGAAAACCGAGAAGATTCCCAAAACCTTACTCCTAGAGCAGAAGAGCAAAGCAATGATAGCCAAGAACTAATCTCATCGCTTCCTAAAGTGAAGAACTGGGATGATCTTTATCTTTATCATTACCAAGGAACCTGGTATCATTCCAGGTGCATTAATGGCGTGATCTCGTTTCAAAACAACTTCCAAGCAGAGGACAGCGATGTAATACTAGCCACCTTTCCGAAATCAGGCACCACTTGGCTTAAAGCCCTCACCTTTGCCATCGTACACCGTTCCCGTTATCCGTTAGAAAAAAGTCCCTTGCTCACTTCCTCTCCGCATGATCTTGTCCCTTTCCTGGAGTTTGATCTTTATATGAAAAGCCCATTTCCTTCTTTCGAACACATTCCAACGCCAAGGATTTTGTCAACGCATATGCCGTGTGGTTCACTGCCGAAATCCATTCTGAATTCTAATTGTCGCGTTGTTTACATGTGTAGGAATCCTATGGACCAATTCATCTCCCATTGGACTTTTTACCATGGACTTGGAGATCAAACTTCGGATCCCCTTCCACTTGAAGAAGCTTTTGAGATGATTTGTCAAGGCGTTCAAAGCTATGGACCAATTTGGACACAAATTCTAGATTACTGGAACGCCAGCAAAGCGCAGCCAGGCAAGATTTTATTCCTGAAATATGAAGATCTGATGAAGGGAGACATCGTCTCTTATGTTAAGCAAATAGCTGAATTTTTAGGATGTCCATTCTCTGAGAGCGAAGAGACTCAAGGAGTGGTAGAAGAAATTTCAAAGCTGTGCAGTTTCGACAATATGAAAAATTTGGAAGTGAACAAGAGCGGTAAGCAACCAGGCGGGGCTAAAAATGATACCTTCTTCAGGAAAGGTATAGTGGGAGATTGGAAGAATTATTTAACTCCTGCAATGTCAGAACGCTTGGAGAAATTAATGGAGGAAAAACTTCATGGCTCTGGTCTGACTTTTAAGACATCATAGAAGGTCTAAAATGATTTCTGAATGTGTATTTTCGTTTCTTATGCGAGTACTTCCATTTCATGTGTGCTAAGGTAAAAGTTGTGTTAAATTTCTATTTGAAATGTCAAATGTATTTGAATTCGTATGTGATATGAATAAAGGTAAATGCTTGACTCTGAAATTTGTATAAATTTAAGAGCATGATTGAGATTGAGTTGCTTGTAACACTGTAAAATTAAGTTACCTAATTCTTAAGTATAACTAAGTGGATAATTAATAAATGTTAATCATCATTATGTTAAAGTATAAATTTACCAACCAATATTTATCTGCTGATAATTTTAAAATTAATCATAAGTTACATACTAACATACACTAGTTACAAATATATCTCTAGTAATAACAATAAAGTGATTGAATAATAAATGAGATGGGTGAATTTAAAGACAATGATAATGAGTAAAAAGTGGTGAAAGTTTAAAACTTAATTAACAAGCATTATTGTTTATAAAATTGTAAAAAATAGTGAAAGTTTTACTCTCAAAAGCACCCCTATCAATTAGTCAATTTTAAACTGTGTAAAGGTATTACTATTACTGTATATAATAATTACCCCCAATAATTAAAAGACATATCACATTGCATAAATACCATCATATAATATTAGCACATCAATTGATTGTTTTTGTACGATTTCCCGATCAATTGCAAACTTTCTATTATACACTTACACACCCATGAGATAAAAATAAAACAATGACTCGGTAACTGGACATGACTAGCTTTTCTTCTTTAAGTCTCTTCCGATACTACTTAAAATTCGGTATATGAATCAGCACGACTTAGAGCAAGATATTGGCATCGACAGACTCCAGAGCCTGTCGAGCAATAATTTGATACATTTTCTGCGTCGGGTGAACTGCATCCCAAAACACATATTTCCTAGCATCTTCACATGTACTCAAACCTCTACATGTATCTCCATATTCGATCACTCCTGTTCCACAACACCCCTTCGATGTTTCAGTCAAACCTGCCATTTTTTGCGAAATTAATTTAATCACATCAGTCTCATTTCTCACTCATAATTTGTTCATCTGAACCGCAATTCCTGAAGCAAAATACTAACCATATTTGTTGGGGTTGTTTATTGCATCCAGGATGCTAGCATAGCAATCGATATAAGCAGTTTTTTTTATGCCTAATTTTGACCTAACAATGGCCAATTTCTGTTGAATCTTGGAGTTGAATGAGAATGCAACTTTGTTATAAGTTTCCACACATGTTTTTTGGTCCATTAGAGTCTTGACAAGTGGCATGCAACCCAAGGGAGGGACCCCGACAATTACCAATCTTGTGGCTCCTAGACTTTTCATCACCTGCAATTAGAAAATGACAAGTGTTACACCAGATCAAGATAAGAACATCCGAAATCGAAAACTTTAAGAGCATTAGTAAATGCAAAGTCTTTGTGGTTGATGACCCACAAATGATGACTTTAAATATACAACGTAAATGTGCTAGCACTTGTGAAACCTAACTTCTTCACTTTACACCTCCTCAGAGCTTTAAGTAATAATTGGTCGACAAGGACATTGCTATGAAGGAAATTAAAACTAATCATAATTTAATTAAAATCTTTCATGATTTTCTTTCTTGTTTTGAGACATGTGAATCTCATCCTATACCACATTCATTTTTTATTATATATTAACACTGTTGGGCTGCTTTCATATACTTTATACCATCATATTAACACAGTATGAGACTATTTTGGTAAACAATTTAACGTAAACAAATAATAAGTCTTATATTCCAAAAATAGAGGACGAGAGAGAGAGATAGAGAGAGAGCACCTTAATGTCTTCAATCATGGAAGAAACCAAGAAATTCTGGTATTGTTCCACAGAATACTGGTGAGAGCGAGTGGGTTCCAAGTAATAGTTTTGGAGGAAATCATTTGTACCCATACTTAGTAAAAATATGGCATTGCCAATTAGCTCCTCTGCCTTCTTCAAACCCACCAAATTTTTCAGGTGGATCTTGTAATGCTTAAAGTACTCCAATTGTCTAGATACAGATAACACACCCTGTTTCACCAACGGGAAAAAAAAAAGAACTTAGTTTCTTATTAATCAACTAAATTAGGCACAACTCAAACATTGCTTCAATTTCACATCAGACCCAGCAATCCTGGACTTACTGAAAGATTGGCAGTCAGGTCATCATAACCAGAACCAGCAGAAGCAAAACTAACTCCATGTAACAAATCTATCTCCTTGGTACTGGGATCGAGAAAGGCTGGAATTGCAGTTGTAAACCCAAATGCATCCGCTGGAGAAAGAACAAACAAGGTCATAAAAGTTAAATTTGCCGGATAATTAATTTTGTATGGTGCAGATGAGCATATTTTATGCTATTAAAAACCAAACAGAAAGTTTGAAACTACGAAATATGACAATTTTCCCGCCCAGCAAGTCAGTAGATGTACATATGCTAAATAAGGAGAAAGCGAAGGACTTTGATAGCTGAAACTAAGGGGGGAAACTTCAGCTTCCAGATTTAGATACATAAAATCCCTTGAAATAAACATGCAAGCAGAAAATACGTTACGTACCAATGAAGTCGGTAGCAAGCCTTCCATCACTGAACCTTCCGGTGGGCCGGCCATTGAAGAAGTTCTTCCCATAAGGAAGAAAATTGCTCTTCAGGGTGGTTGCAAGACGGTTGTTGTTTCCAGGATCGACACTAGAATCTCCGAAAACCAAAATGAAACTCACATTTTTTTTAGCTGCCAATTCTCTGGCATGAACAATGTCCAAAGCTTGGGAGAGCTGCAGCAATGGTAGCAAAGCCAAGGCTACCAAAACTGTTGTCACTACCAACAATTTCATTGCCATGATTGAGAAAGCTTTGAATATTGACAAAATCTGAGAAAGAGAGAGATTGAAGTGATCAAACTCCAAAGTTATGTCTTCTTAAATAGGCCTGAGGATAGCTGGCTGTGTTGGTTGAACATTTAACACGTCCCAAAATGTTGTGGGATTTCTTGTACAATAAAAATAGATTGGTTTGTGTTTGTTGAAGCTGAATATTAAATTAAAGCAAGTGATAACAGTTGTATTCAATGTTAGATAAACAGTATGTGGCCCAAAATCCTGTAAAGGGTGGTAAAAATATGTTTGCAGAACAAATTAGGCGCCAGAGATTCCAAATGGGTTGTACCCAACCCAATAGTGCATGCAATATTTCTAGAGAGCATGGGGTCAAATGTTAGAATTGTAAAAGACTAACAGAGTTTGCAAATATGGGGACCAAAATGTAAATGTCTTAAAATTAATAGAATAAAAAAAATCTAAAAATATATCTTCTACGAGTTAAAATTATAAACATACTTTATATTAAATAAAAAAATTTGCACGACTCCAAAACTTTGACGTAGCTAAATCAAAGTTTAGAATACATTCAGTGTATTACAACTAATATAGTCACAAACATGATTGATAATAGTTTCAGAAATAAAAATATATAACTGAATTTATTGAATTATTGTATGAATGAGCACATGTCATATTCAATGTATTCTAAATTTTATTAAATAATATTAGTATTGTA
This sequence comes from Melia azedarach, assembly GCA_028052125.1. Taxonomy (NCBI): domain Eukaryota; kingdom Viridiplantae; phylum Streptophyta; class Magnoliopsida; order Sapindales; family Meliaceae; genus Melia; species Melia azedarach. The sequence goes on from CM051406.1 coordinate 10,036,728, forward strand.
CCTATAAAAAAAAAATCAGTCATTGATTATGATTGCCAATCCTTGGACGGTCAGAAAAAAAATCTTTGATAAATTAGCTTGAAGACAGGATTTGATAGGCAAAGATTTAATTACACGGAGCTACTTTAATTATCATGAAACTGTATAAAGTAATTATGGAAAATATTTTAACTTTTTTTTATATATATTTATACTAATAATTGTCGCGACTAATTAATTCTAAAATAAATATGTAAATAATAAAGTTCAAATTAAATGTATGGTGGTATCTAATAAGTTGCATTATGATCTCCATGAACATACCAAAATTTCAAATGCTAAAACTAAATTAAATTCATTCCTTTGCGCCTCAAAATTTGGCACCGAAAGAAATAATAAAGGAAAAGCCACTATCAAAGTCTTGATAGTTCATATATATTTTAGGCGATGATACATTAATATCATAATTTAAGGATGGTTGAGTTCTAAAAATATCATGTATAATAAAAGTGTATAATAAAAGTGTATAAGAAGGACAAAATGTGCATTATATAGGATTAAAATTGAAAAATTATTAAAAGGTCCAAAAAGTCAATCATAACACGGGTTTGAAACTTCGTTGTGACTTAAAAACGATTGCTGTTATGGATTAAAATTATTTATTTTTTATCAGAAATATTAAATATAGATAAAAATAAATCAATAATTTTCACTAAAGACTAATATATACCAAAATTCTGAAGCATAAGAGTCTCAAACAAAAGTTGGGCATCGTGAGAGTGGGATTGAAAAGTTTTGAAAACAATTGATCAATGGGTCCTATCAATTATCCAATAGTTGCATCTATATAGTTTAATGAAAATTACATACAGTTACTTATGTATAGCTATCTGACTTAATTTTTCTTTTTGGCATGTTTAATTTGTGGGTACACAGACAGTAACTTGTTTGGTATATTTATTCATGAGGATTGAAACTTGGAAACAATGTGGATTGTGGACCGCGTTCAATTCTTCATGTTAGGGATTATAGATGGGTCCATTTGAGACAAACACATCTAGCATTTTAGTGATTCAGAAAATGCCAGCAGTGGCTGTGGAGGTTAAATATTAAATATTAGGCGAAATTGGTCAAATTTTCATTTTTTTTTTTAATTTTTTGTGATTTTAATTGCAAAATTTGCAAACTTTTCTTGGTTGAGAGGTGCAAAATAAATTAAGGAAGGCTAAATACTCAGCAGTGCTGATGGTCGTCGAGGGCATTTAATTTTCTAAACTGGATCGACCCAATTTATCATCCATATTATTATCCACCCACCACATGTCCATTGTTTCCCATTGGCCCGTGTCCTCTTTTTTTTTTTTTTTAATGATTATAAAAATATATATATTAAAAAAATATTTATAATGATACAACTTAAGGTCAGTATGGTTTGACTTTTCAAGGAGAGCTTTAGAAAGAGCATTTTTTCTACTACAACTTTTGAAAAAAAATTTTAACTTTTGGTTTGCCAATTGAAAAAATATTTTTATAATAGCTAATCATTTTATTACATAATTTTAAAAATATTTTATTTAATTAAATTATTAAAAAAAGTATATCACAAAATTTATTTAATTCTCATAAAATACATATAAATTAACGTGAACTTATAGATAATATTCTTTTATGCAATCTTATCGAGATAACCATTTGATTTATTCCCCATCAATGTTTCATGGATATAAATATTGATAAAAGCATCAAGATATGTATCATTTCATTTTATTTTTAATCTTTTTTTTTTATTTTCACCCATTGTAATTTTTATTTTAAATAAATATATATAAAAAAATAAAAAATTAAAATATAACTTAACTTTGTAATATATATCAATCTAATTAGTTTAAAAAATATATAAAATATCAAAATTAAAAAAAAAATTAAAAAGAGTATATATTTTTGTTTCTATATATTTAGACATAGTTATATTAATATTAATAATTTAATCTTTTTTATTTTATATTATTCAAGACTAAGATATTATAATTTTAATATTTTATGTTATAATATTATTTATTTAAATTTTAGGGATAATAATGTTATATTTTATTTTTCTAAATTAACACAGGAAAAAGGAAATGCAGCAAAACGAAAAGCGGGAAGAACACGACGAAAGCAGAAGCAAACGCGCAGGAAAAAGAAAGTAGGGGGAAGATGATTTCAGAAAATTCATTCCTATCATTTTCTCCAATTGTGCGTATTACATGTTAACAAAAACTTAAATACATAATTTAATATTTTAAAAAAATTATGGATACACAAAATTGATTTTTTATATAACATAACAATTTAATTAATATTTTTCATAAATAATTTATTTATTTTTATCATACCAATTAAAATAAAAAATAATAGAAATTAAATTTTAAAAAAATAAAGACAAATTAATTATTTATAAACTTATATATATATAGAAAATGAACTAATTTTATAAATTTTATTGTAGAGATGGTGATCAATAATACTTGTAATTATTATAATATAAAAAAATAATTAAATAAGTTTTTTTTTTTAAAATATGGTAAAATTTAAAAAATAACAATAAGATAGTTTTGATACTATATACGTTTTAAAAAAACTCTGAAGAAAACCTAAATTTTGACCTTTGGCTTCTTTCCGTTGACAAAAAAAATAAAGTAAAATAGTCAAACTAAACAGTACTTAATAAAATTCTTATCCTCGGGGTCCGCTAATTCAAATGTCACAAACATTTTAAATGCATTTGAATTCTTGACCTGGGCAGAGAGAAGGAATTGAAGTTGAAGAGGGGTCGTGATACGCAGTGTGACCCATGGTTATCATAGAATTCGTCATTTTATTGTTTGGGCTTATCGAGGTCAACCCAATCCGGCCCATGAAGCCCATTACGTTTAACGTATATCATATAGTTTTACTTTTAGGGAGAGAATCTACATATTGGTTTCCTTGATATATAGTATTTTTTTTTTAAAATTTAATAACTCAGAACATTTATATTTTAAAGGGGGAAATTTAGGCGCGAGTTTCATTCTAGCTTTTATATATAAGATTTCTGGAGTGGGCGGAGAGTTTAATAGGGCTTCAATTCGGAAAAACGAACGGTATGGCGAGAGGAAGCAACAGAACCGGCGTCGAAGAGAACACTTTAGCAATCCTTGAATCCATCGAAGCCGATGACACGCAAGACGCCAACGATGACAGTATGTCACTCTCTCTCTTTCTCATTCTGTTTGGTTACCCAGAAACAGTGAGAAAATCATGATAATATTTCAATTTTATTACATATGTTGCTTTTGAGCTCTTTTGGCTTCAAACCAATAGCAACTGTTTGATCTCTCTTTTTGCTCTAGGGTTGGCTTTTCTTGAGGCGGTTAGCGCTGCTTCTTTTGCTCCTGAAATTCCAGTTCCTCCAACTAGGTGAAATTTTCTTTTTCTCCTTTCAAGTAATTGCAAAATTATGTATTTATTTATTTATCTTTCAATTGTATGATCGAGGAATTTGTTCTCTTAAGCAAAATGTACGAGGCTGTGTTCCAAATTTTAAGGGTTGGAAATTCTCTTGAATTGATGATGTCAAGTTATCAGCTTCTTAGTGATTTAGATAAGGTATTTTTCTTTGCCAAAAACAAAATTATTTCAATTTACTTTCCAACGTTAACTTTGTCAAAATTCTAACAATTCTATTTTCATATGAATGATTATATTATTGATTTATATTTTGTGTAGCATTTTCCGCAGGTGTACGTATCCAAATCATCGGCTGGTGAGTCACATGAGCTGGTTGTTGCTGATGAGGTATTATTCCTTTTTCATTGTTTTAATATTATTTGATGTGGAGAATAAATTTTATTTTATCATACTATTGTTAGCTACAGTACGTCACATGTCTTAGTTGTTCATGAATATGGGTATGCAACCATACATGGTTCTTATACAGGTCTCACAAAATAAACGGTTCAATAACATTGCAGGAAACATGGAATCCTTTATTGTAGATTATAAGATCCCTTTATGATTAATCATAACGTGTTCATTTTGTTGCATGCTAGGTTTGGTCACCATTTACCATCAGCTCGGATGTTGCTTCTAATACAAGACGAGCAGGTCGTGAAAACTCTGGTGGCCCTCTTGATTTTTCGGTGAGTTGAAATTATTGTGCTAAGCATAATTAGTATATTGTTTATACCCATTTTCTCAGCATGTTATTTATGTCAAACTTGTTTCAGCAGCTTGAGAACTGCCATTCACTTTAATATCTTTGCCAATTGCAGGGTTTTACTCTACTGATAGAAGAGCTAGCTGAAGTAGCTAATGTAAAAAGCGTTAAAGAAATGAAAACAGAGGTTAATTTACCTTTTATACTCAGCATTAATGATTATATGTTAATAGACACCAAAAACTTAGTAAGCAGATGAAAAATATTTGCATGGGATCATGTAAGGACTTTCACAATGAATCCAGAAGCAGAAACTTTGTTGATTGAAGTCACAAGAAGCACAGAATGTTTGTCAGTCTCCCATAGAGTTAAACTGAGGATAAAGTCCTGGTCTTGAAGGCATACATAATCAGGCTTTGTTTAGGAGGTGAAATCTACATTAAGAAACAGTAAACTTTTAATTCGTATATGGAGGACCAGAGGAGATACGAAAAAGTGCTTACTTGTTTGCATACCTTGGGTGCATGCGAACATGGACATATGTCAATGGATTAGATTGCATACATTTTATTTGTAAAGCTACTGGTTTTTTCTTATCATACATTTTGCCATGTTTATATTGTCATGGAGTTTTTTGCTTTAATTTTACATTTCAAATCTGTTTATATGTTTTTTGTCAATGAAAATAATTTCATTTATTCTCTTGATTTTACGTGCCATGTTGCAGCACCTAAGGAATATGTTACTGTTTCAATATCTTGCTCACTTTCTTGAAGGAGATTTTCTACCTCGTAACATTATGTATGAAGGCAAGTCTATATCTACTGTCTTTTTGCTTGTTGACTTTTTGAAAAAAATTGAATATTTTCTTGTTATATTGCAGAAACAATGAACTGGACCATTTTAAGGGAGTCCTTGCTCAACATGCTTCTGGTATACTGCCAAATTCAGGCCCTGAACTTTAATAGAAACTCTTTATATCTTCCTTTATTAAGAGTGTCCTCTTCAAGTGATCCGTTACTTGATGGTGTCTACCGTCCTTTGTTTCTCTGCAAGTTGTGGTTTTTTGTAGGCCTGCGCACTACAAACAGTTCTATATGAATTTGTTGAAAGATGTACCATTGTCCAAAAATGTTTATTTTGCAGGGTTCAAGAAGAATGAATTACAAAAACTTGATGAAGGATTGTTTGTCCATTTTATGTGAATTGTATCATGTTCATACTGGTATCAGTAACGATCATGAATATCTTGAGAATTCTATTGTAAAGCCATCTGAAGATTGCAATACTGCTTTGGCATTTGCTTTTCTTGAAGTAGGAAAGAGTACTTGCATTGCTATGCAAAAACTTCTGATAACTGTAAGTTACTGATTTCTCCAACATTCTAATTTTTAAGTACTTCGAGTTTAATTCTGATTTTGAAAATTCTTTAGATTATGGAGCTTGACAGTTCAAAGAAGATTGCGGACATAAAAGGTCAAACAACCAGGACTGATGGTGTGAGGTATTTTTTTCCTTGTAAGATAGATTTTTAAACATACATTTTCCTATGATTATTGTAATTATACGTTTGGGATATTTTGCAGGACCCCGTTGTTGGAGATAATTTTAGATGAGTTAACGTACAATGTAGACATCCTTTGGCCATTTCTTCAGGTGCTCAGCTCAATATTTTGTTTTCTTAGTTATTTTTTCTCAAGGGGTTGTTAGAAAATTGAATTTTCAGATTCTATTTAATTATCTTTAGCAGACATCATTCTTTTTGTATTTATTGGGCATGCGTGTAAAACATAATAAGAATTTTCATTTGCTTTTGGTTTTTAAAAGCCTCCCTAGTTTCTGGTTATTCAAGTTTTCTGCTAATATTTAACAAATAAGTGATTTGAACTTCTTTTCTGTGTTCTTGATTAAGATAGTTGAATTTACTTTTTGCTGTTATGAACATCTTATGCAGGTCTTTAATCAACCTAAATGGAAACTGGAAATCATTGTGCAGTATTTCTTGAAATACACTGCTAAGGCAAGTTAGCTGGGAGCAAAATACATTTAAGCATATCTGCCGGGGGCTTTTTGATTTAGACAAGCAGGAAGTACTTATTGTTGACTGTATTTTATCTGCAGCCTTCCATTCGTGCACGGAGGTCAAATGGTTCTGTAGATGATGCTACATTCAATGGTTTATTGAATTCTTTTTCAAATGACACCAGTGCAAAGAACATTGTAAAGAAGATTAATATAGGAACAATCCAGTTGCTCTTGGCACATGGTTTTCAGGTGATTATCTTTTGTTATTATGAAGTATACAATAATGGATAATGTGATTTATCTACGTAAAGAGATGATACTGCTGTCTTCATTCCACAAAATTTTAAGATCTATAGAACTCTCTCAGGCTCATTTGTCGCTATCATCCCAACACATTGAAGGCATCCTTGATTCCAAGGATGAGCAGACAGAAAGCTCTCTTGTGGAAATATGCAAGAATATGATCTGTGCTTTTCAGTGTTTGAGAAGAACAGATGAGTAAGATTTTTACCATAGTTTCTGTGTAATAAATTATTATGTTCTTGATATGTAGTTTATGCAATAGTATATCACTGTTAGTACAGCATTTTTTGAGCTTGATAATGCTAAAGTTAATAGTATGTTGTGTGACGTTGGCAGAAAGATGGAGATTTTGCCAATTGTAAGAGAAGCATTATTTACAGCAGCAACAATCCTTTCAACAAACTGATAAGAGTTCAAAAAAACCATCTTATTTATTCATTTTAAAGGATATCATATTACCAGTAAGCTTATCAGACTTAATTCTCCATGTACTTGATATAGAGAAGGCCTCTCCGAAATGGTTTCTCTAACATGGTTTCTGTTTGCAGGTCATGATGCAACCCGCAGATCTAACTTTTGATGTACTTCTTAGTTTTGGAACGTGTAGAGTGGAAGTTCGTTGATGGATTTTGAAAAGTTACAGACTCGTATTAAAGTTGCATCTTGTTGCAGTCCTTGGAAGCTATTTTTTTGAGCTTATATTTTGAAATGGTTGCCTCGTTTTGTAAGTATGGCCAAATTTTTTAACTCGCTGTAAATTGCTGCTTGCCCTGTAATTCGCATTCTTGTCTTAAAGGTAAATTGCAAACTCTATTGTCCTGTTAAGCAACTGGGAAACTGCCAAATGCTAACCTAATAAAATCTTCAATAAAAAATGATAATGAGCTTCACTATAATTAATAAAAATCGTGTTATACATCTCTTCAAAGAAATAGTGTCACATCACACCAGCCCAGCCAACAAGTTCTTTACTTGTGGTCACATAAGAATAGGAGTACTCTCTACTTTAACTACTGTGAACACTAACCATGAATCTATCTGATTATTGTGCACTTCTTGAGTTCATTGAGGTTGGCCTTCGGTGGTACTCACTTTGAAGATTGTGATGAATCAAGCTGCATTGTGACTGGCCCATCATTAACTAGATTAATCTTTGCAAATTAAAAAGATGCTGAAGTTAGAGAAGTGTTCTTTAGCAACAGGATGAAAGGAAAAGTCTCAGTATGTAAACTCACCTTCATCATTGCTCCAAACACCCCATCTGTGCAAATCATCGGGGAAACAGAAAAGATTCAGTAAAAGATACAATTTTAGTATCGTTCATAAAGACATTGAACAGATACAATAACCGTAAATAATGGTCTCCAATAGAATTATACATCAAATTAAGTTGAACATCTAAAGATCTCCCTATCCCAGGATTTTAGGCAGAAAACATTGCTATCTATATTACAAACATAAGCAATATATACACAATTAAAACAAGGGAAAATACATTTGACCTTTTATCGCATCTGGGTTGTAAGATTTCCGAAATTTCTCAACTAAAGAATCATAGAATGGTCTTGCATTCTGAGGTGGCATAGCCACATGAAAATCAGGCTTGTTACCCTTCAGTATTCCATACAATGTAAACTGACTCACTGCCATCATCGAGCCAACATTATAGCCACAAAATGCAACTCAAAACAGATATACTGATCAACATTAACTCAAATAAATAAAACTAATATAATTAAATAAAAGAAGAAACTCTTAATGAATATAAATTTGACAGTATAACTCCACATGGCTATCAACTTTTCATACACATTACTACATGAAACAGATAATATATAAAATCTACCTAGTAAAACTCCGTAATTTTTCTGCATAACCTGCAAAAACAAAAGGCTTATGATTGAAATATTATTATTGAGACGAATGTAATCATGAGAGAGAGAGAGAGAGAGGAAAATTACATTAAGGTCCCATCCTTTGCCTGTATTTTCATTTGGAAACAATCTCATGTTCAGTACTTTACGGCAACTGCATAATTCATTCATTCAGTACTCTTATCAGTCACTTAGCTACCATTACCAATCCACAGAAGAGAGACAGAAGAGAACATAGTTATTACATGTAATCGGCATCGGAGTCGGTATCGGACCCGTGGAGCCCGACGAGGACGAGGAGGCCCGGACCGATTTCCGAAACAATGCGCCCCTCCACCTGAAAAAGGAAGTATATCAATCCAAAAATCCTGAATTGTGCATTTGATGAATAGATGAAAGAAGAAAATAAAAGTGGGTAGAGTTTAGACTAGAGTTGAAACCTCGACGCTAGCGGAGGAGACTCGTTGGACCACCGCACGCATGGCTCTGATTTGAATCTTCTGATTCTTATGGTGAAGTTGGGTTCTTTTGGGCGTACTCCTGCTCCGTACTATATTGATAGCAAAGGAAGGGAGAGAAGGAAGGGAGTACATCGCTTCTTATTTATAGACCTGGTAGCGATACGGAGTGGAAAATATTTGTCACTTAAAATGGCGGCCCTTTTGACTTGTCAAAATAGTTTTTATTTCTATTTTTTTCTCAGTTTTCATTTGATTGCAAGTGAGAAAGAACTTATACATTTTATTTTCTCTTTTGAGTAACTTAGTTTGTTAAAATTGTTGGTAATTATACTTTTTTTGGCTTTTGGTTTTAAATTTGTGATGATTAGACCATTCATTTTTATTTTTTTTTGTGTAAAAGATCTTCTAATAGATCATCGATCTCCAACTTTCAAAAAAGCCTCATCTACGACTGCAACAAATTCCGAATACACAAAACCGGGGAGAGCAAAATTGAAAGATAAGAAAAATTGAAAAAACAAAAAAAAAAAAAATCTTTACATGTGCATACGGCAATCTTTTCTTCTCTCTCCGTGTTTTCTCCCCCTTTTAACACCTATTGATCCCATTTTCTCCATAGCTACGGCAAAAGCTTGGAAGAATTTCTGCTTATCCTTCCCCAATTGCTGAACCAGAGGCTTAGTTCTTGGATCCGAAAACAGAGCTTGGTCAGAAGCTAACAAGCCTAGTTTCCCCTCCAAATTTGCGTAGTAAGCATGGTCAAACAAAAACGGGCTTGTGACATCAAACGGTGCAACGATGTCAGCATTGCCACCATAATGTGGGCATGACATTCTGAGAGCTTTCAGCAGCCTTGGGTCGATTGTAGGGTCAGGCTGCTTGGTGCCATGATAATCATAGAGTCTGCTCACAAAGTGCTCACAATGAGCGAAACCAATTGTGTGTGCACCAGATAGAACCACTAAGTCCTGAATTGATAATCCTTTTGAGTTGAAGATTTTGATCAACTGATCAATGGTGGAATTTGCTCGTGGAATATTAGAGGGTACCCTTGATGCCATTGATATTTTCCCATCCCATCTTCCTTTTGTCACCTGGTAATAAGGACCTCCAGCCTGAAACAACACTTCGAATATTACCAAAAAAAAAAAGTTTAACAATAAACAATGGATTAAATTTGGGTTTCAAATTAATATATTGATGGTCAAGATAAGCCTACGACAAATTATCAGAAGTGCAGGAAAATTGGGCACATGGAAATATAGATTTTTCTGTTTTTGTCCTGTTGGAACAGGGTGTTAAGTTTGGCTGTTTAGTACAAAATGACGCAGCAAATTTTCTCCTCAATCTTTCTACTTTGGAAGCATCGACGCAATCAGAAATGAGGTCCATTAAATTTCAGAGAAGAGTCAGAAGTTTTCAATGTCTTCTTTATTTACCAAGAATCACAGGAACTATACGATGCTTCTTTACCTTATTACTTGGAATGTGAGGTGGGAAAATTATAAACAAATTTTTTTTCCAACAAACAGCATACGGGTTTATATGTGTTTCATACAACTCTGCAGTTAGTTTCATTGATGAGAAACCAACAATCAGTCAAGTCTGTCTTAACCCCATTTGAAATTTGTTGCAGAAGAAATTTGAAAGCATCAGCAGAAAGCAAAAGGAGAAGATACTGACCAAATGGACAAAATCTCTGGCTGCAATTGCAAGAATGTCTGCGCAAGATACAACACCAGGGCACTTGCTCTCCACCAAGGCCTTGGCTTTCCTTATGCTTTCAAATCCTTCTCCCCTTAAGTTCTTGTTATCTGGTGCATCCTTCTCTGCTAAATCTTTGCTTCCAGGCTTCGTCGATATTAATATAGACCCATCACAACCCTTCAATTAAAAGAAAAGAAATTAAAACTGCAACAATGCAACAATATTAATCAACATGCATAATGTTCATGGTGCTAAATGTGCATGCATGCAAACAAAACCAAATGCAATATGTGGGAGAACTGGGAAATGAGATTACTTCTACAAAGCAATCATGGAAGAAAAGGCGAATGGTTGCTGGACCAGAAACTGGTGCTTCTTTAAATTGTTGACTGGTAACTGAACCTACAAGTTGCTCAACTAGAGGGCAAGATTTTGCATAGTAATCAACAGAGAGTCTGCGTCTGCTGCTGCGAATGGGGTTACTGGTTTTGGCTGCTGAAATAGTTGGTGGGTTAAGTGTAAGCAAGAAAATGAGGAAGCAAGTGAAAACAAAAGGAGATGATGAAGAAGAAGAAAATGTGACAAACATGATTGCACAGGAGGCAGCTTAGGACAAAAGACTAATAGTAGAGAGGAGAATATAAAAGTGAAGACCCCAGGTGTGAAGGTTTGTTGTGGGACAGATGGCCTGGTCGAAAAAGGGTGAGAATCAAGACCCGTGAAACCCAAAAAACATAAATAAAGCAAAAAGATAAGTAGAGAAGAAAAAAAGAAATCATGTAAAAATGAACAGAGCCAATGCCCTTTGGAGCCATGTTTAATTAATTACCAGTTGAACTTGCATAATTGGATAGATGCCAGTTTCTTTTGTTGTATTTATGGCTTATTATAGTCCAATAGAAAGTAGGGATCTAGGCTTAAAGTGAATTAGAAAACAATAATTAGCATGGAGAATCCGTTCACGGGTATTAAGCAATGATTAATCACTAAAGATTAATAACCAAATGTTGTCTATTAGTCATTCACACTTTAGCCAGCTAAGATAAAACCAACAAATTTTCTTGTTCTTCTTGACTTTTTTTTGCTTAGTTTGATTATAGATAAACTAATCTTCATACCTGTAAATGGGCAATGGCATTTTTGTAGTTTACAAAAAGAATGAAGCAAAAGATAGTGAATACAAAAATAGAAGGCTGAGCAAAGCTGATGGTGGATATAGAATGAGTGTGAGGCCCCATTTGCCAACCAAAAACATAAGTTCTTAAATGCAGAGCATGTGCAAGAATGAGGGACCTCACCAAATCATGAATATCTTTATGATATAAATGAATGAATGAAGCTAAGCCATTGATTCCAGTCTACATAATTTACAAGAATAGCTAATTTACTTGCACTTTTTGGCCTTCTACAGTTATTGCCTTGAGTGGAGGTAAGCTTTTTGTTGTGAACGCAGTAAAAGCTGTGAGGACCATCTCACTCTCACACTTATTCCAAGCTTTTGCTTTAATTGTTTGTACTTTTGGATTTATGAACCTGAACAAGAGGAGTGAACAAAGTAAGGAGAATCCTCATCACCATATAGCCAGAAAGTTGGTACTGAGCTTAGCACTAGGAACCCACTTTGATCATTTTGACAAAAATAAAACTGATTTCTCTCCTTATTTTATTTTATGACATTCGGAGTTTCTGCATCTTGGTACAGAAGTTCCCCCACTCATATCTTGGTCCCAACGCCCAACTTTTGCAGATTTATGGGGCTGAATTTTCTCTTGGCCAAATGTTGATGACATGGTATCTTGAGGATTTAGTTTAATTTTTTCATGAAAGGTCAAATAGTGCAAAACCAGAAAACTGTGATTCCATCCGTTGTAAAAGAAAGTGTTGATTCTGATTACAGAATAGTGAGCTTTAAAGTCAAACGAAGGAGTGGTAGATACCTTGGGAACATCGAAGAGAGAAACATGGAGTTGGACAGAGATTGCCCGCAAACTTCTTCACTCGGAAATATAAAATTAAGAAATAAATCTTGTGGAACTGATTGAAAAAGACAATGGTAACTTCCATCAAACCAGCTTTTCTCTGTTACTTTTTTAACTATTCTGTTTCTAATTACATGGGAAATGAAAAACTGTTGTCACCACAATCAAGGAGGGTTGGTTAAAAGCACAATGAATAATTTCTAAGAAACCATCGTGGATACAACTCGGCTGACTGCAAGGTCGTACATTGCCTGCATGCAAATGCAGGATTAATTTGAACTTCGGATGAATATTTTTACGAAGTCCGACTGGGATAAAGCAAAAGTTAAGACAATTTTTTTCGTCTTCTGAAAAAATACAATCGTATATTCGGACATAAATGTTATTAAAACCCCATTGCAAAGAACTCCCGAGCTTCTTTTTTGTGGGCTAGGCTCTCTTTTTTCGATCAGTTGAGTGGGCTACTTAAAGCCGAAACCTGCGGGTTATGAGAATTGGGTTTTAATTCGGCCCACATGTACGTTTAAAATTGATATATAAAGTATTTAAACCAAGTGCTCTCCTTTAGTTTACTCTTTAACTTTTTTATCAGTAAAAAAAAACTTTAATGATAAAAATTATTTTTTAAATTTTTGAATCTCATTTAATTGATATTATAAAAATTAAAAATTAATAAATTTGTTTAAAATTTTTAAAAAGTCAAATTATCTTAAATACTTTTATTTTATTTTAAAAAATTTATGTTATTTTTTTAAAATAAAACATTAAAAAATTTGCCTTTTAATATAATTACTCAATTTTTTAAAAAAATTATTTGTGATAACTAAATAATTAATAAATTTTTGTTAAAAATTCAATTTATAAAAATTTTATGGATAAAAAGTCTATTCTAAAAAAATTTATTTGAAAAATTATATCAAATGAACTCTATAATACTAATACCAAAAATACAAATTAATTCAATCTTTTTATTAACTTTCTTAAGTGTGAAAAAAATAACTAATCGAATCATATTTGTAAATAGACTAAATGTACCAAGTTCATTCTAGTTTGGTTTGTCAAAGAATTCAGTGTGATTCATGATTTGGAATGTTAAAATAAAAAAAAAATTTATTAAATTTTAAAGTTTTATTTTTTATAGACAAAATATCAATTATGAATTAAGTAGTTATACTAATTATAATTCCTACATGTACAATTATTCAAAATATACATAATTTTTTTTAGCTTAAGCTAAAATAAAAAGTTGAACCAAATTAAATCAACTAATTTGATTTTTGTTTGGTTCATTTTGGTCGTATTTTTCAGAAATATAACTACTTTATTTAAAATTTAATTCAACCTAGAATTAAACTGATACAAAATTTGTCTACCCATTAATCTAAAAAAGATAAAATACTTTTCTTTTATGTCTTTTTTTTTAAATCACATGACCTATTCTAAATTTGATGTGATTTAATATCTAATATTGAGAGAGCATAGATTTCACGGTATTTTATTACCTTGGCCATGTGTTAAAATGATGTACACATAGATAAAATTGAAACACTAAGTTTTAAAGAAAATTTTAAAAATTTTTATTGATATAAAAAAATAAAGATATTAGAAAGAGTAGAAGAGGGTTTTTTTTTTTCATATATATGAAGGTGTGGATATATATATATTTTTAAATTATTGGAGAGTGGATGATCACAGTGGCGAGAACTTGATCCTCTTTAAAAAGAGAGGAAACAAATATTTTACTACTAAATTACTAACGAATCACTCTTTTCTTCTTATCTGAATTTTTAAAAAAGAGGTAATATTCTACTCATTTTCGTTCTCATTTCATAGACATTTTATACCTTTTGACCCCGTTTTATTAATTTCGCATATAAATGCACAGAAACAGTAGTTGGGCCAAATCTGAGTCCGACCCAACGTATCTTTTCACCCCCCAAGTTTGGCCCGTGATAGTACGAGGAACAAAATAAAGCCAATCAAAACGAATCGTTTAGAGAGCACATCGTGGTCGTTAAGTTTGGTGTTCTGAACTGAAACGTTAGGATTCGAACCAAAAAGCTGTTTGTTTTGCGCGCCAAGTGTTTGACAAAATTCTTGAGAGAACTTCGCAAACTTTAAATTTGTGGATTTCCATTTTTTTTTAATCAACATTTTGCGATGCAGCGTTTATCATCTAGAATCTTAAAAACCAAAGTCTCTTCACCGAGAACTTTCTTCGCCAAAACATCTTGTTCACACACTTTCACTACCTTCGCTGCAAACCCACATATCCAAGAACAGCCAAAGAAAGTGATTCCGTGCGATTTCTTGAAATGGTCTTCGCTTGGTTTCTGTAGAACCTCAAAGTTCGCAGCTGGGTTCACGCCATTGCAGCTTAAGCCATTGGATTCCATCCTTGATATCGAGAGAGCGAAGGCTAAATCTCCCGAGGACCTTGCTTCGATTTGGGACGACGTATGTAACGTTTAGGTCTCTTTGATATTTGTTTTACTTGTGATGCAGTTTAACAACGTTGCTGCTTAACTTTCTTTGGATTAATGGGTTGTGATCAATTTTTCACTTTTGTTTATGCTTGGGTGTGGTTGTGTTATATCAGTATCACTTGGGAAGAGGTCACATTGGTGCATCCATGAAAGCCCAACTCTATCATTTATTCGAGCACAGAGCAGCTAACTGGTAGTTTATTGTTACGTTAGCTTTGCTGTCTATAACTCTTCATTCTCTATGCTTTGTGTTTTTATTTTTCTATCATTCTTTGCAGCCGGTATTTTGTAATCCCTTTATGGAAAGGAAGTGGTTATACAACAATGTTTGCTCAAGGTTTGGTCTCTGATGAATTGCTTACATCTTACATTCTGCATATAGTATATTAAGTGGTTGTCTAATGAGCGTTGATCCATTTTTGATGAAAAAAATTTCCTTGTCTTGTATAGTCTCTTTGCTGAACTATCTATCTTGGGATTTCAATTAAAAAACATTTGGTCACAGTATCTCACACATCAATGCTATAAGAGAATTAGTGCTTGCAGTTCTGTAGAGAGGATGTAACAAATGGACAAATGAGTACAGTTAGTTTACAGTCACGTGAAAATTTCATTCTCTTATTTGATATAGTCATATTGCATTAAGCATAAGCTCACTGAATGGATAAAATAGTTGTTGCCTTTGTCCAAGCTGTATGCACTTTAGTGTTTTCCTGACTTCAGTAAGGATATGGATTGAAAAAAGATTATCCACAATAATTGAGTTGATGATATAATTTTTAAGCGAACAAAAACATCATCATTTTTGAACCAACACTCCCTACTTGCCCCATCAAAAGATATCAAAGTAGAATCTGTTTGTTGAATCTGGTGTTGTAACTGTCTCAACTGCGACTTTTAATTGCCTGCCTCTTTATTGTCTTCATGTTCCATGGATATGACCACCTACCTTAATATTTCTGTTTGAGCTTTTTGTTGAAAATCATAGAATTTTGGCATACATGCAGATTGCAGTTATCTAAGGTGGTTAAAAGCTTTAGTTGGGATATTGAGGTAGTATTTGAAAAGAATAAGTTCAATAACTTGTTACCCTTAGATTAATATTCACTAGGGTGATTGATCGTCCTAGTATTATGCTCTTAAATATGGTAAACAGAAGTACTTAGTCACACTATGCCCTCCGCTTATTTTCTTAGCTAGGGTCACTCAGGCTGTTGAACATATTTGTCTCAAACAATGCGGTTCACTGAAACTTGTTCTCAATAAATCTGAGAAAGGAAGTGCTTTTTGCCCCTATTGAAGCTGTTACTAAGATAAATCTGCTTCTTTTGCAGTACAGTTGCCACACATTCTTTTTACTGGACTTGAGGATTACAAGGCGAGAGGAACTCAAGCATCTCCATATTTCACTGCCTCATTCTACACAGAATTCGCTGAGAGCAAGGACTTGGTGCTTATCCGTGGTGATGTAGTGTTCACAAGTAAGCTCACTGACTCAGAGGCTCAATGGCTCTTGGAGACCATTCAATCCTTTTATTTGAATGATGTGAGGTATAAGCTTGTGGAACGTTTCAATAAAGAAGCACGCAACTTTGAATTCAAGGATGTCTTGCGAGCCTTGAACATGCCCATCCTGTGATTTCCCTGAAGAAGGGAAGTTTTCCTGGAGAAATGAAGTGTACAACCGCAAAAGAGAAGATTTCAACCTGCAGCAATAAGACTTTCACAGAAATGTTGCCCCCCGTTAGAGGGAAAGCTTGACCTTCGATTTTGAAAATTTCTTCTGTATGCTATCTTTATAATCTTGTGGTTTTCATTTTTTTTTTTTGCTTTCAATGAAAACATTGATTTTATTTCTGGTGGTTTTTATATCTTCACATTATGCCCATCTTTTAGCGTTTGAATATAACAAATGAAAGCTTCTTGAATCAGATGAACGCTTGAACATTTTGTAAAATGTGTTTCACACGAGATTTACCATGTACATAGATCAGAATTTAAATTTTGTATTAGATGCTTCAAAATTTGGTTAAGTTATATATTATTTTAGTCTTGGAGTTCTCATATTTTGTATTTGCATTTGTCAGCTTACGTGTATGCAGTAATGTTGTATTGTTGACCAATATTAGCCAATCAGGTTTGAGAACTATTAAAGCGATTTTTAAATGTTCGAAGTATGTGTCCTTGAAAATGTATTAAACGGTGTGTTTAAGGTCTTAAGTATTAGAAGGGAATCTGTTAAAAAACGACGTAGTTTCAACGTAGAGAGCTAAAAATTGGAAGCCCGACAGAAGGTCCGTTGTACAGTCTGTTTTTAAGTCTTCAGTCATCTTATCAAACAAACCCTTGTGAGAGCTCTCTTTTATGAGTGTTTTCTTTTCTCTCACTCTACACTCCTATTCATTCATTCATTCCTTCCTTCCTCTCCTTCTCCAGTGGAATTCTGTACGGTGTCTACTTTCACTCTTACTTCGTACTTTTTACTTCAATTTATATTCATTCATTCATAAGATAATCATGATGATTACATACTCATTTCAGTTTTTGTTATTGTTCGATTTCACACTCAGCTCTTTAACAAATATCGCAATAAAAGAAAATTATTTCCCCAATGACTGAACCCTCCGAAGAAGCCAACCAAATCGAGAAGCTCTACGAGTTCGGTGAGCGACTCAACGAGGCCAAGGACAAGTCTCAGGTTCATTTCTAGGGTTTTTCCTTTTTTGTTTCTATTTTTAATGCGGCTTCATTTTTTCGCTTATTAAATTAATATTGATTGTAGTTTGTATGATTGTTTTTTGTGTTGTGTAGAATGTGAAGGATTATGAGGGGATAATTGAAGCAGCGAAAACGAGTATAAAAGCGAAGCAATTGGCTGCGCAGCTGATTCCTAGGTTTTTCAAGTTCTTTCCTGACCTCTCCAGCCGCGCTGTAGATGCGCATCTCGATTTGATCGAGGAAGAAGAGCTTGGAGTCAGTATATTCTTTCTGTATTTCGTTTTTCAAATTTATAGTTTATGATTGTATCTATAATTTTTGTCCAACAGTTGATTCTTCAGTTATAGCTTCGGCTACAATTATCTGATTTTGGCAATTTATATCATTTGCTTGTCATTTCCTTTTCGTTAAGTGCTTGGATGAATTTTTTGATTTAGTCAGTGTAGCTTAGTTGTCAAAAGAATTTTGTTGCACAGATATGGTAAATAAAGCAAATATATTTGGTAGTGGAGAATATGTGAGATATCATTGGATTTAGGAATTACTTAACTAGTTCAGTGCCTTATTTTGGTTATGAAGTAATTAGCTAAATGAAGTGTGAACTGATTTTGCAGGTTCGGGTGCAAGCAATTAGGGGACTTCCTCTATTTTGCAAGGATACGCCAGAGTATCTTTCAAAGATTGTTGACATTCTTGTGCAACTTCTTGCAGCTGGTAAACTGCAGTTGGTTAATAAAATGTGCTTTTCAGGATTTGTTGCTCCTATATTATACTATTTGTTCTGAGCTTGGACTTTCTTTATGCGTTTTAGAGGAAATTGTGGAGCGTGATGCTGTGCATAAAGCACTGATGTCCCTGTTGAGGCAAGATGTCAAAGGTAATTTGTGTTCTTATTAAGTGGAAGTAACTGAGTATATGCAGCTGGAAGTATGGAATAGTTTGTGAATTATTTAGTTCTATCTCACTGGTCAAGTATATTTGGAATGAATTAGCATGTTCATTGAGAAAATAAACATTTGATTGATGCCAGTATCATCTACTTATGGACAATGGGAATGCTTTTCATGATTTTGCATATAACTAGAATTTGAGGGGAAAAGAAAAATAATCTTTGATTTTTTTGCATATGAAAGTTGGTTTCTTTTCAGCAGTCATAGTGAACTTATAGATAACATAACATACACTGAATGTTGGTTTTAACGGATGCATAACAAAACAATAATGATACACTAAATGCAAATAAATGTTGCAATTGTTAGAAGTCTTATTTGAAAGTTCTTTTTGATTTGGAGTAACATCAAAAGTGCACATGGTCATTATCATTTCCTTTTTATATGTGGTTTTGTTCCTCTTTAACTTAATTGTCTTGTTATGCAGCTTCTTTGACGGCCTTATTTAAGCATATTGGAAGTGTTGATGAACCAAGCACAGATGAGTTTATACGTGAGAAGGTTCTAAGCTTCATAAGAGATAAGGTTGGAGGTTACCTATGTAATGCCAAATACTATTATTATCCTGAAACTCCTTCTGGTGATAATCGATGGCTAAGCAACCACATTCGCAGGTTTTTCCTATTAAAGCTGAACTCTTGAAGCCTCAGGAGGAAATGGAGAGGCATATTACTGATTTGATAAAAAAAGTATGTTCAGCGTTTTATTAGAATTTTTGCTCATATATCTTGTTCTTCTCTATTTAATTGGCACACTTGTGGATTTGAATTTTTTTTAATCTTTTCAATTATGTTAAACCTGTTTTGCTGATTTGAATGAGGTCTATTACAGAGTTTGGAAGATGTGACTGGAGCAGAATTTAGAATGTTTATGGATTTCCTCAAAAGCTTGAGCATATTTGGAGAGAAAGCTCCTCAGGAACGCATGAAAGAGCTTATTGGAATCATTGAAGGGCAGGCTGATTTAGATGCACAATTCAATGTGAGTGTGTGATTTATTATGTCTGGTTAAATGCATAGTAAACATAATAATGAGTCTGCTACAATGTTTGATGCATTTGCTGATTTTGGTGTTTTTTCCGTTCGGCAATGGTTTTTCTTTTTGCGTACGATTTTTGGATTAAATATTTTCTGTTTTTCACACCTTTTGTGTATGTTAATTTGGAGTTTGTATATATGTCAAATGGGATGATGATGGTGGGGATATGTTAACATATGTATGACTTGATACCTAGAATGCTAATTTATTACAAGTTGTTTTTGTTTATAAATTGGTGTATATGTTGGTAAAAGTTTAATATTTGTAAAACTTAAAGAGATCACGAGGAAATAAATGAGAAAATTTGTGTCCAATCTACTTCTAAAGCTTCTTCTACTTTATTAAAAATGGTATATTGAGAGACTACATGCACTGCACAAAGGCAAAGGGAAGTTGGGTAATACGGAGATTTTGTTTGCTTTACTAGGATTTTGCATGTTTTCATGGTGGAGAATAGGACAAGCCCTTTATAATGGTGAGAACTAGGAACTTTTTTTGTCTTGTGGCTTCTTAGTCATCATCTAGACAATAATGTTGTCATGACTGGATTGTATTACTTTGTTATCCTTCATAAGACTGGGTCTATTCTCAACAATTTATAAAAGTTCTCCACCATTATGTTATCCCATTTATCATCACTTAAATCTTTTGAAATGGCTTGTAATGTAGGTTTCAGATGCTGACCATATTGATAGATTGATCTCATGCCTCTACATGGCTCTTCCCTTCTTTCTGGTATGGATTGTGCTTGATACCGTTCAAAGGTATTTACGTGATCAATTGTGCATATTTTTTATCTAAACCTTCTTTATCCTCTGAAATTTTCACAAGAGAGGGGCATCTGGCAGCAAGTTTCTCAACTATTTGAACAAACACATTATACCGGTTTTTGACAAGGTAATGCCACTTTCAACTATGTTGCATGATTCAAGCATGTGTATTGTTTATTCTTGTGTCATATTGACATCCAGTTTCTTCAAATTGATAACCTCTCAGTGGAGGAAAATAGTAAGAAACTTCATGGATACATATATATGTTTAGGGAAAGAAAGTTGTTGGATATCTATATATTTTCGTGGAAATTAATTGTTGTTTGTTATTGCTATAATCATTATATTATTCAAACTTTTATTTAAGCAATGTAAAGATTTTGTTTAATGTCACGATTAATATTAAGCTTGTGCCAGGTGTATACTTGAGCATCCTCTTTGTTTTACCTTGAACCAAAAGATCTTCACTTGTTGTCATTAGTCCACTTATTCTATTATTTAAGAAATATTAAAGCTTGTTTGGTTTTCAAAATACAAACAAAAGACGGTATGAGAAATGGACATGAGAAAGCAGTGTGGTAGTTGCAAACTTTTGTGTGAAAAAGCTGGAAGAAGTCATGTTGGGAATGATTGTGAACTGATGTTAGGGTTTACATATGGATGTGGTTGTTGGTTTAATGCATTGGAAGATAATCCAGACATCAGAAAAACTTTGGGGAGTTGTATTTTGGGTGATCCATAAACATGTCTCAATGAAGTTGCTATTTTTCTTGGTTGTTTGATGTACATGCCTGTAACATTTCCTTGAAAATAGAAGTTGGTTAAAAAATAAAAATTTGAAATTATCTTTAGTTTAAGAGTTGAGACCCTGTCCTGAGAGGTTTTCGCCTGATCAGGACTATAGTTTGACTATGTATTGTTGTAATTAAGAAATTTCTGAAATATATTCTAACAATTTTAAACCTTATCAGCTTCCTGAGGAACGAAAGCTCGATTTGCTTAAAGCCCTTGCAGAAATATCGCCTTACACAACACCACAGGATTCAAGACAGATTCTTCCTTCTGTTGTTGTCCTATTAAAGGTACACATGTTATTTATGATGTGTTAGATCATCCATTCAGAATGTTAAGGAGAGATGATGCATTTAAATGCAATTTGCTCTATCTGAGTTGCTTTTTGTAGGAATTTCAGTTGTTTGCAATACTTGTTGGTGTACGTGTATTATCTGTCTTAACATTTTTTATTCTTTCTTCCAGAAGTATATGCCTTTGAGGAAGACTGGAGGAGAAGAAATGAACTTTACTTATGTTGAGTGCTTGTTGTATGCTTTTCATCATTTAGCGCACAAGGTTGTTAATTCTCACTATTTTTGTTTTTATTACATGCTCTTGTTTGGCTGCTATGTTGCAATGCTTATTTGATATTTTTTCTTAATACAGGCTCCCAATGCCACAAATAGCCTATGTGGTTACAAGATAGTGACCGGCCAACCTTCAGACAGGCTTGGGGAGGACTTCTCGGAGTGTTACAAGGACTTCACTGAGAGGTTAACTACTGTTGAGGACCTAACCAGAGCAACAATGAAGAAATTAACTCAGGGAATGGCTGAGCACAACAAAGCAATGGCTGCAGCTAAATCTGATGAAGCAAAGGATAACGTTGTGAGTTTCTTCTTGCAGTATTCTTTGTTCACTTGTGGGGTATTCTTTTAGCATGCCTTTTGTAACTAGTTTCACTGTTTTATGAGCAGAAAACTCAAAAGCAGAATACTACAACTGGTTTGCGGACGTGCAATAACATTCTGGCCATGTCAAAGGTGATGGTTAATGAAATCTTGTTTTACGATTTGATTACATGACTCACCAACAGAACTGACTTTATATCTCTTAAATTGCAGCCATTACATTCAAAAACACCTTCATTTATTGGAGATAAGAGCATCAACTTATCATGGAAAGAAGCAGTAAAACCTTCTGTGCCATCTGCTACAGCAGCTGCTGGGTAAGAGATCTGTCTGATACTTGAATCCTTTTATTTATAACTGCTTTTGTTAAATTTTTTTCGTAATGTATTTATGTATTCTTTTTTTTACCTTCCATTCATAGCTGTGATTTCTTTCACTTCCATATTGGAAGCATGAGAGTGATGAGAGTTTGTTATAATCTAATCTTCCGTGTACATGACAACAATTGAACTGCATAAAAGGTCATTATCATGTGACAAAATGAATATATTCGAGGAGGCAAAGGCACACACATGTCATTGAAAATTTTGACTCATTCTCATATTATATTATTTTGTACAGGGGGAAACGACCTGCTGCCACTAATGGAGCTAGCAATACAGCCGCAAAAAAGGGCCGTGGATCAGGAGGTTTGCAAAATCAGCTTGTGAATAGAGCTTTGGAAGGTATATCTCGTGGTGGGAGGGGAGGTATGAGAGGCAGAGGCAGGGGTTGGGGTGGACGTGGAAGGGGAAGAGGCTATCGGTAACTTAGATGCATGCCTGCAGAGTGTAAGAATTTGGAAGAATTCACGTGTACCTGAAGAATATGAGAAGATGATATTTGATGTATTGTAATTCTTTTCTGTTGGAACAAGTTTTGATTGATAGATAAGTTGATGACGCAAGATTAATCATGGACTAACTTCAGCTTCAGCAACTGTATTCCCCCTTTGCTGTGCTTGTCCAACTAGATTGGCCATTGATGGGGGCTCCGAGAGTTCTCAAACCTTCCCCAATTTCAGTGATCAAAAGTCGGCAGTCTTGGGACAATTTCAGGAACTTTGCTTGCTTGTTATTGCGTGTATGCATATTACTATTGCAGGCATGTTCATTTGTCTGACCATTTGTAGAATTTTCTTTGTTAATTTGATTAATAGTTAACCCTGTGCAAGTGTTAAGGACTCTCTCAGTGGTAATATTTGATTAGAGTGTTTTGATACACTTTTAGTTTGACGTTGGATCTATTACAATGTTTGGGACTCATGCTGTGCGTTATGAGTTGTCGGAAGTACTGAGAATATTACGAGGAAATCTCGACTTAAATCGGTATACAGTGAAATCAGGTTGTGGAAGCCATGAGACCGCTACTCATGGCTTCCTTATTTGATTCTGAATTCCACGAGGGAACTGTGAACTCCGGGGTCTGTCAAATACTCTCATTTTTTAACGTTGGATGCTTCATTTATATTGAATGAATGGGTGGGTATCATTAGGATTGGAAAAGTTTTGCATATAATTAAGAATCGATTAATTGTTTTATTAAATTAGTACAAGAAGCATTTACAACTTTCGACTCTACTGGTAACTGACTTTTAGTTTTACAAATGAATTAAAGAATTGGAATTTATAAACGATATGCTCAGAAGTCTCGCTCTCAGCTACAACCTGGGATGTACTGCATTTCCATGTCAGCTTCTGAGGACTCATGGTGATTATACGAAGCATCAGAAGGATTTACATATTCCCATCTTGAGAGCCGAATTCATCTATATTGTTTCTCCTGGTACTCCTCTTTCCTTCTCTAGTGTAGGTGGAAATGCAGCTGTATTTTCTTGGTTTGTATCTGGTTGAACTCGGTACTTATTTCGTAATTGAAAGAGAAATATTAGAGAACAGATGGTAGAAATGGCACCAGATATCAGGTAGATGCCCCAGAAGCTATGGAGGCTCAAGCTTTCAGTTTCATTGTCAGTTGCATTGGCTGAGCATTCGGGTGCGGGATTGAACCAGTTTTCTTCCAATGATTTGAGCACTCCATTCTCTGATAGCTTTAGAATTGCTTCAGAAAAGTCAGCTGCTATTGGAGTGCCTTTTTGAAATACCTGCATGGACAGAGAAAAAAAAAACATATTAGGACTGATAGGATGTTTTGTATTTAACAAAATGGGAAATGCCCTGTAAAAGTTTAAATGACTACTGACAAAGCCTAATCCTCCAAATCTGTACGTGGGCGTGCTGGCAGTGAATTTCTTGCAGTATTGAGATACAAAAACTTTCTCATACGGAAGTTCAAGAAAGGCAGCAGCTATGTCATTCCTTTCAAATTCCCCTTGATATTTGTATTCACTATCAACTTTCAAGATGTTCTCTGATTTGAATCGGAGCACATTCTCTAGATAGTTCCACACAAATGAATCACCGTCACAACCAACTTTCGCATTCGTCCTCTTCAGCCACTCAACATCTGTGATATTTGGTTTCAATCTTTGCACGGTGAGCATTGAAGAAAGACTAGCAGTGTAGCTAGATGTTAAGATAAACACAACAAACAGCCACACTACAACCACCAACCGAGTGAGATTGCCGTACATTTTCTCCTCTGAAAAAATGAAACAGGGTTAGCAAAGTTTTAACTTAGCAAAAAGCAAAATATTTACAATTAATTAAAATAGCTCTCTTACTGTGAGCGAAGAAAAGAGAACAGAAAGTGAACCAAAGAGCTGTGCTGATCTGGCTTTTCCATGTGCCATTGAAGTTTGGATTTCGTTGGTGCTCCAATAACCAAACTACAAGCATTGTGTAGATCAAGATGGCAACAGTCACTACCCACATTTCCCAGGTGAAAGGCTTCATGAACATCCACGCTGACTCCTCTGTCTTTACTGGAACTATCATTGACAATCCTGACTCAGCATATGGCTGCGTAAATTCCACAATTTTTGCTCTATCAGCTAGTATGGTTACATCGCCCACAACAGCGTCATAAGTCTGTACAAATTTTCCCCAAGTCTGTAAGCAACTCATTGGAAGCAACAAATTCATTGAAAACTAAAAGATCAAAAGTGTTTACCTTGTTATAGACATGGTTGATGAGATCATCATAGGTGCCATTATAGGGAAAAAATTCATAAGGCAGATCATAGGGCAAAGCTTGTCGCACCTGATGAAAAAGCTCAATGCAAAAACCTTCATATTTATTCTCATTTGGATTGTCATTGAATGTCACCTTAACAAATTTCTCGAATGAGGTTCTTCCTGGAACTCCAATTCTCAATGGCTTTGCATCACTAGGCATTGCCCAGCCTTTTGGATCTCGCTTTAAGTCCCCTGGCCAAATCACTGAACCAGTCAATCCTGCAGTGATATTACCCACCCTGCTGCTATTTTCCCGATCTCTCTTCTCATTTTCTATTGCAGGGGTCTTGGAGAATCCAAACTCGGGTAACCAAAAGTCTAACTCCTTGTATTTTTTTCCAATTACGTTTACGATCCTTAATGTAGCATTTTGCAACAGCTTACCTCCTTCGAAACTTATTTCACCGCTCAAGCCAGTGAGATTGGTTGATAACATATTTTGTAGCAGGATTTTTGAGCTGCTGTTGTCACCAGTCATTTTATCCAGGGCCTCTGTAACTACTTTAATGCTATCATAAGCCCTTAAGGCAGAAATTCCTGGGTCAGAGATATCTTCCTCAGGATATTCGGATAGAAAAGTTTTTGTGAACTGAGACTTAAAATCCTTGTAAGGGCTACTATTTTCAGGAAAGTAAGCCTTGATTCCTAGGGCACCTTCCATGTACGAGATGACAGAAGTATTGAATGAGTCGAGAAAACTTGTAACGGTGTCTGTAATTATCCAAACTGAGTCAGTTCCCATAATTCCCAACTCTTTTGCCTCTCTAAATAGATGAATTGCCATAGGTAGTGATGATCGAAGAACGATAAAAACCCGAGATTGTGTTCTAAGTAGCTTCTCAAGCTCTTCTTGGACAACTTCTTTTGGATTATTAAGATAAGCAACTGGTGGAAGAACCAATCGGTACTCAATTTCAGAACCAATGTTTTGAAGAGCCTCTGACAAAAGCGCCAAGTCTCCGGTATCTCCACCATTTTCATCATCTTCGTAAATCACATTAACCCTTCTCCAATTATAGGAACCAATAAGAGCTGCAGTGCATCTTACCTGTTCAGCTCTATCGTTAGCCATTGTTACTAAGAAAGGCCAACGAATTTGCATTAATGGTGGCGTTATGGCAGGTTCTGCATATGAAAGAACAGGAACTTGAGCTCGGCTTCCTATATCAGCCACCAGAGCTGCTTCTCCCCATGTCTCCATGCCAATAATCACCTTCACTTCCTTTTCTTTAATCAGGTTTTCAGCTGCAACCAAATTTTGATGAACTTCCATTAGTACAATTTTTTTTAATTAGTATTATAGTAAAAATTTATTTAATAGAGCAGAAAACGCAATAGATTTGACTAATTACCTGCAGAAGCCAGGTGGAGAGGATCTCTTCCAGAGTCCCAGAAATGAAGGGATAGCTTGTAATTTTGGGAGGTACTGTTAAAATTTTGAGCTGCTATTTCCATGGCAACTTTTTCTTCTTTCCCACCACAAGAATTAACATCAATGATGATACCAATGTTTATAATCTTATCATCAATAGCATCTTCAGCTCCACAGAAGAGGATGAGCAAGAAGGAGACAAGCAAAAGAAGCCAAGGTCTTGAAAAAGTTTTAGCAGAAGTCAGAGAAAAAAACATTTCGTGTTTTGGCATGATTGCGGCATTAGTAGTTCCTCGTTCTGTTATGGAAGCTATATATAATATATGGAAACCTGACCAATTAGTTAATTGACTTGATCATTCTGTTATTACATGTAATATGTTGAAAGTTGAAATGTCAGCAAATTGTGTGTGGGAGTTTGATACTGCACCAATTCTGAGGATTATGTAATAGTATTTTGAAATATATGCGTAACTAGGTCTGCCAGGAGTAGATGTAATATGTTGAAAGTTGAAATGTCAGCAAATTGTGTGTGAGAGTTTGATACTGCACTAATTCTGAGGATTATGTAATAGTATTTTGAAATATATGCGTGACTAGGTCTGCCAGGAATAGAGCTTGGAATCTAAGCAACCTATGATAGAGTAATTGACCCAAGAAATACAAAGGGAAGCAAAGAGAGAAAGAAAGACTTGACTTCTTGGAATTGGCCCACAATCAATAATTTAGTAATTTTACTAGTAAGAAGCCATTTGACATTAACGCGTGAAACCGGCTGAAATACCCTACTATACATGTTCCTGGCGTGTACAAGCAGAAGAATTGGTCATTTGCTTGGAAACCCCAATTAGTACATTCTAGCACCCATCCATCGATTTTAAGGATCCAATTACATGACTTTATCCTCTCTGATAGAATTTTTCTCGATTCCTACTTTTGGTCGAGATTTTCTTTAATTTGTCGACGATTTTTTCATGCTGTAAATGATGGCTTATCAAACAACCCATTTCTGAAGACTAAACGCTGAAATTATAGGCATTCAGCCAACATATCGTATTATTTTGATTAAACTGCAGAGTAAATGTTACCTTTCGGATATTTACCTTGAATTGAATTCTACAGGTGATGCTGTACAACTAACGTAATTGGAATTTATTTTAAACAGCTAGCAGAACAATTAATATGCACAAAAATATCGATCTCAGCTACAGCCTGTGATATAATGTATTTCAATATCATATTCCGAGGACCCTTGAAGATTATTTGGAGTGTCAGAAGAACTTCCAGGTTCCCCGTTTGAAGAGCTCCGTTCATCTACATCAGGTTTTTGATCTAAAGTTTAATCTCTCCCTGGAATTTTCTTTTCTCTGCTGTTACAAATGTATTTTGCAGATTCAACCACCCTGCTCCATAGGCTCCTCGCACTTGAAGTTATATTGCCTTCACTTGAATCTTGATGGTGTCCATAATTCTTCACCAGAAATAGTAGAACACAAATGGTGGAAGTTATGCCAGATACAATGTAGAGAACCCAGAAATTGTGGAGGCTCAAGCTTTCAGTTTCGTTGTCAGTCACATCAGCTGAGCCTGAGCATTCCGGTGATGGAGCAAACCACTTTTCCTCTAATGACTTAAGCTCTCCATTCTCTGATAGTTTTAGAATGGCTTCAGAAAACTCGACTGCTAATGGAGAGCCTTTTTGAAATACCTGAATGGGTTGCAGAAGTAGTTTAGTTTTTTATTGGACATTTAAAAGGACAACAGAAAGGATGTTGCGTTGTCCATAAATGAAAAATCCTTGTACAAAGTTCAAATAACTACTTACAAAACCGAATCCTCCAAATCTATAGGTGGGTTTAGTAGCACTGTATTCCTTGTATCGAAACATCAAAGCTTTATGGGAGTTCAGGAAAGGCAGCAGCTATGCGGTTGCTTTCAAATTCTCTTGGATATTTGTCTTCGCTATCAACTCTCAAAATGTTTTCTGGTCTAAATTCAAGCACATTCTCCAGGAAGTTTCTCACAAATAAATCACCATCAAACCCAACTCTCAAGTTGGTTGTCTTCAGCCACTCAATATCTGTCAC
Organism: Melia azedarach; assembly: GCA_028052125.1. Taxonomy (NCBI): domain Eukaryota; kingdom Viridiplantae; phylum Streptophyta; class Magnoliopsida; order Sapindales; family Meliaceae; genus Melia; species Melia azedarach. The sequence goes on from CM051406.1 coordinate 10,065,515, forward strand.
ATTTGGTTTCAGCCTCTGCACTGTGAGCATTGAAGAAAGGCTGGCAGTATAGCTTGAGTTTAAGATAAAAAACCACAAATAGCCACACTATAACCACCAATCGAGTGAGATTGCTGTAAACTCTTTCCCCTGAAAAGCAAAAAGGACTTATTGTGGCCTGAGTTTAAGCTCATAGTTATTTGCTGTCAATGAACTTCTCTAGTGTTGGGAATGATGCCTGGAAAAAATGGGTAAAAAAGAGAAAGAAACTTACTGTGAGAAAAGAAAAGAGAAGAGAAATTAAACCAAAGAGCTGTGCCAATCTGACTATTCCATGGCCATTGAATTCTTAATTCCATCTGTGCTCCAGGAATCAAACCACGGACATCGTATAGATCAAAATGATGCCAGTTACCTTCCACATTCCACATGTGAAAGGCTTAATGAAAATCCATGCGGATTTTTCAGTCTTAACTGGAACTATCATGGACAACCCTGACTCTGTATCTGGTTGAGTAAATTCCACGAGTTTTTTCTATTTACCAATATAGCTACATCCCCGATAACAGCATCATAATTCTGCAAGAATTTTCCACAGGTCTGTAAGCAATATAATCCAATTACGTTTCGTTTGCTGTGATCGAAGTGACATTTGTATCTTGCAAAATATGAAGTAATTGAGAGAGAGTCTTGTGGTTTACCTTGTTATAAACCAGATCATCATACGTGCCATGGTGGATAACAAATTCATAAGGCAGAGCATATTCCAGAACTTGCAGCACCTTGTAGCAAAGGTCACCGCAAAAACCATCATATTGAATCTGCTGCGGATTGTTGCTATATATAACCTTCACAAATTTGTGAAATGTGGTTCTAGCTGGAACCCCAACTATAAAAGGCTTAGCATCAGTAGGCATTGCTCGACCTTTTGGATCTCTCTTTAGGTCCCCTGGCCAAATCGCTGCACCAGCCAATCCAGTTCCGACATCACCAACTTTGATGCTATTTTTGTCCTTCTCTATTACAAGGTCTTTGAGAATCCAAACCGAGGCAACCAAAAGTCTACCTCATTATATTTCTTTCCAACTATGTTTACAATCCTTAACATAGGAGAGTTCAACAGCTTGCCTACTTTGAAACTTATTTGGCCAATTAAGCCAGTGAAATTGCTAGATAGTATATTGTCTAACAAGATTTTTGAACTGCTATTTTCCCCACTATTCACTCTATCCATACTCTGTGCAACTGTTTTAATGCTATCATAGGCCCTTAAGGCATAAATTCCTGGGGTCAGAAATGTACTCCTCTGGATAATCTGATTGGAAAGTTTTTCTGAACTGAGCTTCAAACTTCCTGTCAGAACTACTATCTTGAGAAAAGTAGGTCCTGATTCCTAGAGCACCTTCCATGGAAGAGATGACGGAAGCATCGAATAAATCAATAAAACTTGAGTCTGCAGTAATTATCCAAACTGAGTCTGCCCCCATGTCCAATCTCTTTTGCTTGTCTAAACAGATGAATTGCCATAGGTAGTGATAACTGAAGAGTAATAAAAACCCGAGATTCTGTTCTAAGTAGCTTCTCTAGCTCTTCTTGAACAACTTGTTTTGGATTAGTCAAATAAGAAAATGGTGGAAGAACCAATCTGTGGTCAATCTCGGAACCAGTGATCTGAAGATTCTCCGACAAAAGAGACAAGTTCCCAGTGTCTACACTATTTGCATTATCTTCATAAATCATAATAACTTTTCTCCAGTTATAAGCACCACCAAGAGCTGCAGTGCATCTTATTTGTTCAGCAATAGTGTTAGCCATTCTTACCAAGAAAGGCCAATGAGTTGACGTCAATGGCGGTGGTATAGCAGGTTCTGAAAATGAAATGACTTGAGCTCGGCTTCCAATATCAGCAACCACCGTTGCTGCTCCCCCATGTCTCCATGCCAATAATCACTTTCACTTCTCTTTAATCAGCAATTCAGCTGCATATGCAACTATAATTCACAAACTTCTATGAGTAAAATTTTGACTGTAGTGATATACTGAAGCAGAAAAAGCAAAAAAATTTACTTAATTACCGGCAGAACCAACTTGGAAGGGATCTCTTTCAGGGTATTGGAAATGAAGGGATAACTTGTAATTTTGCTGGATATTGTTAAAATATTGAGCTGCTATTTGCATCGCAGCTTTTTGTTCTTTCCCAAATCGGGAATTAACATCAATAATCGCGCCAATGTTTATTAGCTTGTATCCGTCGGCTCCATGGAAGAGAATGCCAAAACTGGAAATCAGAACCAGGAGGAGGAGGCTAGGTCTTGAGACCAATACTTACAGCAGCAACAGAACATAATATTTTTGGCATGTTTGGCAACCCTACTGCACTGTATCAATAACTAAAAACTTATAGAAGATTCCTTTAATACAATGTTTGCACTTGCATGAAAATTAAAAAACAATGCAGGGTGAGATTGCTCCCTCACGGCAGTAAGTATGGCCTGTATATTTTATCTTATAAAAAATAATATTTCAAAAATAGTAAATTATGTATTTAATCATGTTTTTATTATTAATTTGAAAACTTAAACACTTCACTTTATTGGCATTTATCATTAGAATTCTTATTAATTGCTCTAGGGACTGAATTCTAACATTAATTAATTATTTTTCTTAATTCACATGCTTCCTTAAATTGGATATTTGCCAGATTGATGAGTAGATTGGTACCTTGTAGTGGCGTAGTGCCATATAGAGTAGTTTGGTATCTGATTGATGAGTAAGACCAAGAGTCAATTATTTTTATTTTTTAATATTCCAAGAAGACTGGTCTGGAAGGTGGAAATTGAAAGTGATTCATAAGAATATTCCCCTGCTTAGACCGTGGGATAAGCAAATGGCAAATGTCTACTGACCATGACGTGAACCTGAATCAAAAGGAAACGTCTTGACTGCATACACATACACACACATACACACACATACATATCATTTGTAGAATAGTATAATTCGCATTTATATATAATAATTGTTGAGACATTGTGATACGTACATTATTATACATATTAAATTGTGCTTTTTTTGGTCATATTTTTCAATCATAATTTAGATCATGATATCCATCCATCGGTTTCAAGGTTCTTTTTCGATGTGGAAAATAATTTCGGATAGAATGAGTCCGTCACATCATTCATATGTACATCTTCTATCTTTAAAAAAAAAACACAGACAAAAAAAATTCATAAAAAGGAGCTCAACACTAAAACTGAAGACCAATAGAAATAGGAGGTTAATTTCATGCATTTTCAGAATATATAGATGTTGAATAATAAAAAATTGCAATATTCCATTCTTAGACCGTGTAAATATATAGAAAAACAACAATGTCTACCGTGAGAGATGAGATGAGATGGCTAGCAAAAACAAAAGGGTCAATGTCTGCCGTGAGACATGAGGCAAAAGTAAAGTCTTGGTGGTACTAACATATAAGATGGTTCTCTTTCGCTAACGTTTTAAATTTTTAAAATATAAATTTTGGTGTAAAAAAATTATATAATTTAAAATAATATTAATTGCACTAAATTCAAATTTGTAAGAATATATTTCAAGAAGGTCTTGGTGACTGTGTCATATGATATATATATATGCAATATTGTCAACATATATGTGTATGTCATGTGTATAATAATTTTGGAATCACTAATTGTAATGATAAATGAAATAAATAATGTTTTTCTTACAAATCTCTAATATTTTTCATGTATTTTAACTGCTTCATATCTATATAAAGAATTCTCTCGTATGAATGTAATTTTCTAAAATTCCATTCAATAATTTTACACATGTTGTTTGTTAAAAGATTTCTAAAAAAAAATTGTTGTTTCTAATGCATTGTACAACGTTGATTTTCATTCAAAATTTTAAGTTTACGAAACTTCATCCCATATATTCATATGTGAATATAAATTAAATAAATTTTTTTCTAAAATCGTATAAGAAACTAAACGATTTAAATTCCACTCAAACAAAAATAAAAAAATAATATAATTCGCATATTATGGTCCGTCACGATTAAGCTCATAATGTTTTTAATTGGTAGTTTGTTGTTAAGTAAATCAATTTTTTTAACCATAATAAAGAAGGATTAAACTTGTACAAAGTTCAAATAAATCACTAAGAATTATAAATTATTACTGGAATTAGGAATGGTTGCTAACACAAAGTACATCCAAACCACCTAAGCAACACCGAAGCACAATTACATTATTTATCCATTTTAATTTAACATGTTTTACAACAACTACAAAGATTATTGCATTTCGATTTTTGGCGAGGAAAGTTGATGATTCTCTGGAACGTCAGTAGGACTCTATAAATATTCCCACCTGGAAGAGTTTGGTTATCATCTGCACGGGGTAGTTGAATATCCTCTGGAGTTGATCTTCCTGCAGGATTAATATTTGCTTAATTGGAAAAGGTTCATTTAATGGGACCAATTAATTTTATCTTCCGAATATCAAGTATACATGTTTTGATACTTGTTTTGTTTCCAATAATTGGTAACCTTAAGCAGAATTAATTTGTTAGAAATTGTATTGGCGAAGTAACAATAACGAGGAAATGAATGGAAATAACACTTAACTTTAGCCAACTTGGTATAAGGATTACTCAAGAAGTGGTCGGCTAAAACAAGCCATTAGTTTCGTTAATTAAAGCCTAAAATTCTAAATGGAAGTTTCAGAATTAGTGGACTTGTTAGAATGTCTTGAATTAGTTAGTCCCTGTTCAGACGGAATTCTGGGCTAGGGTTATCTGTTTGGGCCTATTTTTTCTGGGCTTTTCCGCATCTGTCTAGGGAGTATTATATAAACTCTCTAGCTCATAACCTAGCCGCAATCTGTAATTTTTACTCCTCAAGATCAATAAAACTTTTCTCTCTTCTGCCTGTGGACGTAGCTAACACATCGTTAGTGAACCACGTTAAATCTCTGTGTTCTTTATTTACGTTCTTAATTATCTTTCTTGCTTTCGTTATAACAAACTGGTATCAGAGCCAGGTCTGTCTAGGGTTTGAAATTCGGTGAGAAAGATGTCTGGTATGAACGTGAAGATCGACAAATTCACGGGGAGGAATAGTTTCAGTTTATGGCAGATCAAGATGCGAGCCTTGTTGAAACAATAAGGGCTGTGGGCGCCACTTGCGAGGAAGCCGGTGGATCCAATCACCGCTGAGATGGCCGTTCTGGAGGAGAAGGCACACTCGACGATTATGCTGTGTCTTGCAGACGATATCATTACCGAGGTCGCGGAGGAGGAAACCGCGCAAGGTCTGTGGGTTAAGCTCGAGGGTCTCTATATGACAAAGTCCTTAACCAATAAGTTGTTTCTAAAGCAACGTCTGTTCAGTCTGCGAATGCAGGAAGGTATGCCTCTTCGAGATCACTTAGATCAGTTAAACACAATTTTATTAGAATTGCGTAATATTGATGTTAAAGTTGAAGATGAGGATGCTGCTTTAATTCTGTTAGTATCTTTACCATTGTCGTATGAGAATTTTGTGCAATCGTTTATTGTTGGGAAAGATACTGTGTCTTTGGAGGAGGTTAGATCGTCCCTCCATACTAGAGAGCTGCGCCACAAGGCGACTGGTACAGGTGCAGATAATCAGGCTGTTGGGTTAGTAGCTAGTGGGAGTTATGGACATGGAAATTCGGGGAAGAAGAAATTCAAGAAGCCAGTTTCTAAGGGTCCAAAACCCAATGATGTCTGTAACTACTGTAAAGAGAAGGGACATTGGAAATCCGATTGTCCCAAGAAGAAGAGGCAGCAGGATAAACCGACAGGTACTGCTGCTGTAGCAGATACCAATTCTGAAGAAGATATTGCTCTAGTTGCTGATGAGCACACGGATCACAATGATGTGTGGATTCTGGATTCTGGAGCGTCTTACCATATATGTCCGCGCAGGGAGTGGTTTACAACCTATGAGCAGGTAGATGGAGGCAATATTTCTATGGCTAACAGTTCTGTTTGTAAGGCGGTTGGAATAGGCTCGATTAAAATACGAACACATGATGGTAAATTCTGCACATTGAATGATGTTAGGCATGTTCCACTTATGACAAAGAATCTGATATCTTTGAGTATGTTAGACAACAAGGGTTTCAGTTTTCAAGGTGAAGGTGGAGTTTTACATGTCTACAAGGGTTCAAATGTGGTTCTGAAAGGTGTAAAGCGTGGTACCTTATATTTTCTTCAAGGTTCTACGCTGTCAAGTTCTGTTGCTGTTGCATCCTCGGAGATTGATAAGGACAACATGACCAAGTTATGGCATATGAGGCTTGGTCACATGAGTGCAAGAGGGATGCAAATTCTGTCAAAAGAGGATCTTCTTTGTGGCCACAAGATCAAGGATCTTGAATTCTGTGAACATTGTATTTTTGGGAAGTTACATCGCAGCAAGTTTCCTAAATCAATACATAGAACAAAAGGCACACTTGATTACATCCATTCTGATTGTTGGGGTCCTTCTCGGGTGGAGTCTTTAGGGAGTTACAGATATTTTGTGTCAATGATTGACGATTTCTCAAGGATGACTTGGGTGTTCATTATGAAGCATAAAAGTGAAGCCTTTAAGAACTTCAGGCAGTGGAAGGCATTAGTGGAGAATCAAACAGGGAAGAAGATCAAAAGGCTGCGAACTGATAATGGTCTGGAATTTTGCTGGTCTGAGTTTGATGAGTTCTGTAAGAATGAAGGGATTGCTAGGCATCATACAGTCAGGGATACACCACAGCAGAATGGTGTAGCAGAACGTATGAATCAAACACTTCTGGAGAGAGCTAGGTGCATGCTTTCTAATGCTGAACTAACTAGAAGGTTCTGGGCAGAAGCGGTTAGTACAGCGTGTTATCTGATAAATCGTGGACCTCACACAGGTATAAATCTCAAAACTCCTTTTGAGGTGTGGTCTGGTAAGCCTGCTGATTACTCTAATTTAAGAGCTTTTGGTTGTACTGTTTATTATCATGTAAATGAGGGTAAATTAGAGCCACGAGCTAAAAAGGGAGTATTTGTAGGTTATGGGGATGTGGTTAAAGGGTATAGAATCTGGTCCCCGTCTGAAAAGAGGGTTATACTTAGTAGAAATGTAGTTTTTGATGAAAATTCTATGTTTAACCCTACTGTGAAGTCTATTGTTGTGTCAGAAAATGGTAGTGTTGAGAAACAGGTGGAGCAGCAAGTCACTCTAGATGAGAGTGAACCACAACATAAAGATCAACACCCACAGTCAGAATCAGAACCATCAGGTTCTTTATTACCAGTAGCAAGTCAGCACAGTTTGGCTCTTAATCGATCAAAGAGAGCTAACTATGGGATACCTCCCAAGAGATACGGTTTTGAAGATATGGTGGCCTATGCACTACAGGTTGCTGAAGAAGTAGATACTAACTCTAATGAGCCATCCACCTATAAAGAAGCGGTTACATGTACTGAGTCTACCCAATGGCTTGCTGCAATGGGAGATGAGATGGAGTCACTTCATAAGAATCGGACTTGGGAATTAACCAAGCGACCTCGAGACAGAAAGATTGTTACGTGTAAATGGGTCTATAAGAAGAAGGAAGGAGAAACATCTGTTGAGGGTATCAAGTATAAAGCTCGAGTAGTAGCTAGAGGATTCACTCAGAGAGAGGGAGTAGACTACAATGAGATTTTTTCTCCAGCAGTCAGACACACTTCCATCAGGGTGCTACTAGCAATAGTTGCACATCAGGATTTGGAGCTTGAACAACTAGATGTGAAGACAGCTTTTCTACATGGAGAGTTGGAAGAGGAGATATACATGACTCAGCCAGATGGATTTCAGGTTCCTGGTAAGGAAGACTATGTTTGCAAGTTGAAGAAGTCCTTGTATGGACTAAAGCAGTCTCCGAGGCAGTGGTATAAGAGATTCGACAGCTATATGATAGAGATTGGCTACACCAGGAGTCTGTATGATTGTTGTGTTTATTACAGCAAGGCAACAAATGGTTCTTTGATTTATCTGGTCCTGTATGTAGATGATATGTTGATAGCTGCAGAGAACAAGTCTGATGTTCAGAAGTTGAAGGACCTTCTTAGTGTTGAGTTTGAGATGAAAGATTTGGGTGCAGCTCGAAAAATTCTGGGAATGGAGATTTATAGGGATAGAAGCAAAAAGAAGCTCTTTTTGTCACAGAAGGGATATATTCAGAAGATTTTGTCAAGATTTGGCATGTCTACCGCAAAGCCCATAGATACTCCTAGTGCTGCAAATGCACATCTGTCCGTTGCTTTTGCACCTAAATCTGTTGAAGAGAAGGAGTACATGTCTCGAGTTCCCTATACTAGTGCAGTAGGAGCTTGATGTATGCGATGGTTTGCACCAGACCTGATCTTGCACAGTCTGTTAGTGTTGTTAGTAGGTTTATGGGTGAACCTAGTAAGGAGCATTGGCAAGCTGTGAAGAGGATTTTTCGGTATCTCAAAGGTACATTTGATGTTGGTCTCATTTACGGAGGTGATACACAGTGTTTAGTGACAGGGTTTTCAGACTCTGATTATGCTGGAGATGTTGATAGTAGAAGATCTATGACTGGTTATGTTTTCACTCTTGGTAGTTCAGTTGTCAGTTGGAAAGCTACTTTGCAGCCTACAGTGACTTTGTCTACTACAGAAGCAGAGTACATGGCATTGACAGAAGCAGCCAAAGAGGGAATCTGGTTGAAAGGATTGGTCAGTGATTTGGGTTTACATCATGATCAAGTTATAGTGTATTGTGACAGTCTCAGTGCAATTTGTTTAGCTAAGGACCAAGTTCATCATGAGAGGACTAAGCATATTGATGTAAGGTATCATTTTCTAAGAAGTGAGAAGAGAATTAAGGTGAACAAAGTGGGTACTGCTGATAACCCAGCTGATATGTTCACCAAGCTGATTCCGCATAGCAAGTTCCAACATTGTTTGGACTTGCTAAATGTTAGGAGTTGTTGATTGCCCTTTAGAGGGCAAAATCTGAGGTAGAGGAGATTTTTTTCTTTTAGGTACATCTGGCATTGTGTATGGTGCATTTGGTACATCTGTTATTTGTGAGAGGATTCAAGTCAAGGTGGAGATTTGTTAGAATGTCTTGAATTAGTTAGTCCCTGTTCAGACGGAATTCTGGGCTAGGGTTATCTGTTTGGGCCTATTTTTTCTGGGCTTTTTCGCATCTGTCTATGGAGTACTATATAAACTCTCTAGGTCATAACCTAGCCACAATCTGTAATTTTTACTCCTCAAGATCAATAAAACTTTTCTCTCCTCTGCCTGTGGACGTAGCTAACACATCGTTAGTGAACCACGTTAAATCTCTGTGTTCTTTATTTACGTTCTTAATTATCTTTCTTGCTTTCGTTATAACAGGACTAACATCACTCAGACTACTTTATAAATCCCTTCCAAGTTGTTCATCTTCCATTAACAAGATCTAAAGCAGATTAAGAAGAACGAATAATTAATTATCAGAATTAACTCACTTCAACAATCTCGAAATGGGTTCCATCTTCTGCTTTCAGAAAGTATTTTCAATACTAGTTTTATTTACTTTGGCCAGAAATGTCCACGCAACCGCTGGAGTTTTCAACGTGAAGGATTTTGGTGCCAGGGCGGACGGCATTGCAGATGATAGTAAGGCATTTGACAGTGCTTGGAGAGAAGCTTGCCACTGGAATGGCAACAGCAAAGTATTGGTTCCACCAGCAATATAGTTTTAGTGAAGATTGTTGTATTTAAAGGTCCATGCAAAGCTTCGATTTTCTTTCAACTTGAAGGACTTATCCAAGCTCCCGCTGGTCTGTCAAAATTAGAGAATAAAGAAAGCTGGATTACCTTTCAATATCTCAAGAACTTCACTCTTACAGGCAGGGGAACTTTCCACGGCCAAGGTAAAACTGCATGGCCAGAAAACCAGTGCCACAAGAATTCGAATTGCAAACATCCCGTTATAAGTTTTGCTAACCATGCTCTACTTTTTAACAATGCTGTATGTTTACAAAAGCAGAAATACTCAACAAGCAGATAACTTGTTGTACTTTGTCGTTTGACAGTCTATACGATTCAATTTCTTGAAAGACTCCACAATTTTTTTTAATACAATCAGTTGATAGCAAGTATTTTCACATCAACATCTTGGGCTGCTACAACTTAAAGCTAAATAATCTTAAGATCCCAGCACACAAGGATAGTCCCAACACTGACGGAATTCACATTGGAAGATCAAATGGTACCATGATATCACATTCAGTGATAGCCACAGGTGATGACTGTGTCTCTCTTGGTCAAGGCAGTCAAAACATTTTGGTCTCCGATGTTTTCTGTGGCCCCGGACACGGAATTAGTGTCGGCAGTTTGGGAAAGTATAAAAATGAGGAAGATGTTATTAGATTAACTGTGAGAAACTGCACCTTCAAAGACACAAAAAATGATGTCAGAATCAAAACTTGGCCTGATTCGCAACCTGGAATCGCTTCCAATTTTACATTCGAAGATCTTGTCATGAACAATGTTGAAAATTCCTGCAACATAAAGGTACCTGAAAATTCAGTATTCATTTGTTCATCTCTCGATTCTTAAAAACTTTTCCAGGTTGCTGCGACTAATCATACTTTCTTATACAGGTTCCTTCTCAGGTGAAAATTAGCAATGTGACTTTCAAGAAAATCCGAGGAACTTCTTCCTCTAAGGTTGCCGTAAGTCTTGTGTGTAGCAAACAGATTCCATGTAAAAATGTAGAGATTGGAGACATATACTTGGTGTATAATGGCGTTGATGATAAGGGTTCTGCAACATCATCCTGTTCCAATGTCAAAGTAACTCTGATTAGAAAGCAGATCCCAGCTACTTGCCCCTAGTTTTTCGGGCTCGTGATCGTCCATACAGATATATTTGTTAAACTTTGCAATTAATTCCATTAGTGTATTCCAGCTTCACAAGAGTAATAAAATATCATATCCTGCGCACATACAAATTGATTTCGTTGCTTTTGTGTTATGAAAATGTTCTTTAAGTTTTGAAGACTGCGAATCATATAGCTGAAATAAAATGAATATTAACAATATTTTAGAAGCAGAAGCTCAATACATGCCAACAAATTCTACAACATAGTTGCCCCAGCTCGGCATGTATATGAGTATTATAGGGCTATTGAAGGCATTATGAAGAAACTGTTGCGATGGGGCAAATAAAATGAGATTTAAACAATTACCATGGCATTGAATATTACATGTATTTTAACTGTTCAATATCTATATAAAAAAATTCTCTCATATGAATGTAATTTTTTAAAATTCCGCTCCATAATTTTACACATAACAGTTTATTAAAAGATTTATAAAAAACAATTGTTGATTCTAATGCATTGTGCACATAATACATAAAGTTGATTTTCATTGAAAATTTTAAGTTAAAGGAACTTTATCCTATTTATTTTTATGTGAATATTATTTAAGTAATAAATTTTTTAAATCGTACAAGAAAGTAAATAACTTAAATTCTATTCACATCAAAATAAAAAAAATATATAATTTGCATATTACGATCCATCATATTAAGCTCATAATGTTTTTAATTGTTAGTTTGTCGTTAAGTAACTTAATTTTTTTAACCAAAATAAAGTAGGATTAAACTTGTACAAACTTGTTCTGGGCAATAGTTCAAATGGTCAAAGACACACTTGATGTTTCTAAGTCATTTTGAGTTCAAGTAATAGTAGGAGTTGATTTTTGTAATTCTTGAATGAAGTTTCTCACTTTTATCTAAAACTTTAAAAAAAAAATTGTACAAACTTCGTATAAATCACTAAAAATTATAAATTATTTTTAAAATTTAGGATATTATCACATTCCTTCCCTGAAGTTTGAGTTTGTATTACTTAAAAAGAAAGAATAAACATTGTATCACATACCTCCCTTATGGTGTTAGTCAACTAACTTCAAATAATAAATTTATTTAAATGCCCTTAATTATTTATTTTTATTAAAATATATTTTTTAATATCTATTTTTGATTTGTTATATGTGCTAATTAATTCAAATATATAAAACAAATAAAATAACCATAAAATAGAATAAAAAATTAAAAATTTGATTTGAAGTATAATTTTTTTTCAATAAAAATTCTCTAAATAAAATATGGAAATACATATAGTTAATAAAATTAATTAAAAAAAGAGAAAAAATAAATTTTTTTATTTTTTTTTATTTCTCTTTCATTAAGTAAGAATTTAGGAAAGTAAATTTTTTTTTTAAGACAAAATAACAAATATCAAAGATGATATATTACATATTTACCTTTACATCTACCGGTCAAATATAATTATAGAGAAGGTAAGTGATACATTTTTCATAATTTTCATCTAAGTGATACAATTCCAAACCTCAAAAGAGGAATGTGATAATATCCCTTTAAAATTTGAAATGGTTGCTGACCCAAAGTACATCCAAAAACCATATAATCTACACCGAAGCACAATTACATTATATATCCATTTTAGTTTAACATGTTAGTACTCTATACATATTCGCACGTAGAAGAGTTCGGTTCATCTGCACGGTGTAGTTGAATATCCTCTGGAGTTTATCTTCCTGCAGCATTAATATTTGTTTGGTTTCCATTGTGCAAGTATTCTGCAATTCTAGCCCCCTTATTCCAGAAAGTTATATTGCCTTGGTAAGTTTCTCATAACACCGAAAATTATTTAGCAATCGTCTGATGAACAGTAGTCAGTAGAAAACAAAAGAAAGAAGCTGTTGCACCAAATATTTACCAAATATTTATGGAACCTCTCTTACTCCTTTATTTTTGCAAATTATTGATGTGGAGGGTCAAGTTTTTCTGGTCTTGTATTAAAACTTTCATCGGCAGAACACTTAGGCGACAGAGGTAACCAACTTTTCTCCAATTCTTCTGCTGCCCAATTGTCCGCTAAGTCTAAAATAGCTCTGGAAACATAAAGGACTATAGGGGATCCTTTTTGTGCCTGCACGCACGCATGCGAGTGAAAGATCAATTAGCTTTTTATTTTGTGTGGACTAATAGACAAACCAATTTTATATATTGTAATATTAACAAAATACTCACAAAGCCGAAGCCTTAAAAGTTGAAGGTGCTGGTTGAATGTTTTATTTCTTGCAGTAATCGTCGAGGAAAATTCTCTCATATGGACGTCGAAGGAATAGGGCATCTACCGTCTATGCTGTTGTTTATAAAATTTTGCATGTACTTTGATTCTTTTTCCCTTGAGGGGATGATGTTCTCTTTCTTGAACTTAAGCTCTCATTCTCTAGGTAATTCTGTACAAAAGAATTGTCCTCGTAACCAGCTTTCCAATTGTTGTTCTTGCAAACAGATCCACCAACGGAAATTTTCTCCTATTCGTTGTTCCGATCGACGAGTTTTGGCCGTAAAAACTACATTCTTTTTCTCTTCCTAATTTTCTTCCAAACTGATTTCTTCTCCATCTCTTTTCTTTCTTCCCTTTCTCTGTTTCTTCGTCTTCCCGTGGCCTCTAGAAAGCTTTAACAGAAAATTCTTTTCTTTTTACTCTTCATAGCATTAGGCTGAGCTTTTTGGGTTCAGGTTTTGGGCCTTATGCCCATTTGAAATATTGCAAAGCAAACCCAACAAACAGTCACAGTACTACCACTACTCGATTTCTCTCCTACAAAGTTAATCAATAAAGCATTCAAGTTCATAATTTTCTTCGGTAAACTTTGTAATTACAGAAAATTATTAAACGGTAAAATTTTTAGTAATCCTCTCTACAAAGACTTGCATAATCAATGTATACAGAATATTCTTATATACCTCCTCAAATTTGGGGAAATAATAAATATCGTGAGTTTGATGAATTGTTAAACACTTCTAAAGTTTACCAAAATAGGCATATATTTCCTTGGCTATATAGAAGTTAAACGTCCCCAGTTTAAATAGAACGAATATTATTGTTTTCAACCTTAAATTTTAATAAAATAACAAATACAGACATCAATTTTTTAATTCCTCGTATCTACATTTTTAATTCCTACTATCTACAATGTATTATTACTAGGAATTAAAATTTTAAAATTGAGAAATTCCCGTCCTAATTTGTTATTTTGATAAAGTTTGGGAACCGAAATATTACAATAGAATAAAAAGAATAATGTGTTTTATCCCCTTAGGTTTTAAAGAAAGGGGAGATACCCCTTGGCTTCTTCATTAGTTGTAGATACTCCTTAATTTAAAAAAAAATTTAAAACACCCCTTAAGATACTATTCTAAATACTATTTTAAATATAAGTTAATTATCTTACTCCTAAATTATTAGAAAGTATATAAAATAATTTAATAATCCTTTTATGAAAATAGTCTATTTAAAAAATTATATATAATTAATATTATTAAAAATCTTTCTAATTGTCAACTTTTATAACATTAATTGCAAGCAAAATTTAATATCAATTGTACAAAATTTTACAACATAAAATTTACTATAAGAAATTATTAAAAAAATTTATAATATGAAATTTTTTAGTTGTAAAAGATTAATTGTAAAAATATTTACAATAATTTTTTTTACCATACATTGTAAAAACATTGATAGTGAATTTTAATAATATTAATTATACACAATTTTTTAAATAGATTATTTTAATAAAATGATCAATTTTAAAATTATATGTAATTAATATTGTAAAAAATTAACAAATTTAAATAAAAATAATTAACAGTTAAAATATTAATATAATTTTTAAATTAGTTATTATAATAGTATTATATTGATTATTATAAATTAAAAATAAAGATAATTAAATTATTTTATATATTTTTTAATAGTTGAAGAATAAAATAGTTAATTTATATTTAGAATAATATTCAAAATAACGTGTTAAGGGAATATTTTAAATTTTTTTAAAAGTTAAGAGAATAGTTAGGATTAGTTAAAAGAGTTGGGGGATTCCTCTTTTTTCCAAAACTCATGGGGGTAAATCATATTATTCCTCAAAAAAAAAAAAGTTGACAATGAGATGATATTTGTCAAAATAATAATTTGGATAGTTGGGACTAAATAGTTCGTAATGTAAATCTGTATTTGATATTTTATCACAGTCTAGGGACTAAAATGATAATACCGTATCTGGTCAAACCAACCAGTATTTAACTCCAATTTGGTGGAAAGTTATCTGCAAATTTTTCGAAAATTTAGGGGGATCTAATCAACCCAAATTCTAGGAATATTTGCTTTTTCCTCGAACTTCACAACTATTGGCAATAACCCTTTTTATTTTCCAACCAGTATCACTTCTTGTCTTCTGGTGAATAGATCAAGCATTGACTTGACGAATGCTCATTTAGAAATATAATTTTCCACCTTCATCTAACTAGATACTAAAATCCCATCTAGAATAACACCTTTTTTCCAATTTCAGAAATATTTATTTCCAGACTCTCGGACTTTTAACCTCCAATTATATTTTCAGAGTTGACCCACGCCAATATTCCTAGCAATTGCATTGGCTGACTTATATCTCTCGTTCGTTTCCAAGTAATTACCATAAGCAGCGCGCATGTGTTATATATATAGTATATATAAACCAATAAACAACTTTAATTTGACAACAACTTATTAAGATATCAAGTTTGCGTGTAACAGAATGCATAGGAATTTCGGTTATACCGTGGAAGCCCCATTTCCGTTGCCTCATACTCCACTTATTAGAGTTACAAGACGCTGGTTCTTTTACACTGAACTCATCACTTTCCTTCTCTTCCTCTCCCATGGAGTCAAAGCAGCAAATAGCAACAACGATGAAATTACGAAGATTGGTGCGATCGTCGATGTGCATTCCCATATAGGGAAAGAAGAGATAACAGCTATGAAAATTGCAGTACAGAACTTCAACACTAACTCAAGAAACCACAAGCTCTCTCTTCAAATCCGAGAGCATGGAAGCGACCCCTTCCGAGCTGCTATGGCTGGTAATTTACGTACCTTAATTCTATCAAAATTAATGTTTAATTTGTGAGATTGTATAGGTATTAATGGAGGTATTAAATATTTTGGTTTTGCAGCTGAAGAGCTGATTAAGGAAGAGAAGGTGAAAGTGATTATTGGCATGGAGACATGGGAAGCAGCAGCTGTGGTTGCTGATATCGCGAGCCGAGCCGAAGTTCCAGTTCTTTCATTTGCAGCGCCTGCAATAACGCCACCTTCGGTATCACTTCGCTGGCCATTCTTGATAAGAATGGCTAGCAATGATTCTGAAGAAATTAAATGCATCGCAGCTCTTGCTCAGTTCTACAATTGGAGGAGAGTTGTAGCCATATATGAGGATAACGCATTTGGCGGTAATTCAGGGAAGTTAGCTCTTTTATCCGAGGCTCTTCAAGAAAGCAGATCCGAGGTCGAGTCTCGTTTGGTCCTTCCACCAATTTCCTCCGTATCGGATCCGAAAGTTTTTGTTCAACGAGAGCTAAACAAGGTACAAGAAAAACAATCTCGTGTTTTTATTGTAATTCAAGCATCATTGCCCATGACTATACATTTATTCAGAGAAGCAAAAAAGATGGGGCTCATGGGGCAAGATTCTGTGTGGATAGTCACAGACACGGTTGCAAACTCGCTTGACTCTCTAAACACAACTGTCATCTCCTCCATGGAAGGCACGCTAGGAATCAAGAATTACTATTCTGAAAATGGTAGATATTATCGAGAGTTTTCTGAGCAGTTCCGACGAAATTTCCCAAATGAATACCCCGAGGAAGATCACTTTCAGCCAGGTTTTCATGCTCTAAGAGCGTATGACAGCATTACGATCATTGCACAAACCATAGGAAGATTGACTAGTAATATTAACAGTCCAAAAATGTTGTTAGCGAATATATTATCAAGTAATTTCTCAGGTTTGAGTGGACAGATTTGTTTCATCGATGGTGAAATATTGAATGCAGAGATAGTGCAGATTGTAAATGTGGTTGGAAAGAAATACAAGGAGCTAGACTTTTGGTCGCCTAAGTCTGCAGAATTGTCAGAGAACACAACTAGAGATGTTGCAGAAGCTGGTTTGGGTGGTGCAGTGATTTGGCCCGGGAACCTGACTACGCGAAGTCCTAAGGGTTGGGCAATGCCTACTAAGGAAAAGCGGATGATAATTGGAGTTCCAGGGGCATCAATTTTTGACAAGTTTGTAAAGATTAACTCTGCTGGAAATTCATCAAATGAAAACAAGCTGCAATTCGATGGTTTCAGCATTGAACTTTTCCGTAAGGTGGTAGCGAGTTTGGATTATGATCTACCTTATGATTTTGTACAGCATGATGGCGACTATGACAGTCTGATCTACGGGGTCTATAACAAGGTAATGACTTTAATTATCTTAAACTTTTGGATTTTAAAACTCTTTTTGGTCATTTAATTATTTGGTAACATATTATATCGCAAGTCATATTTAATTAGATAGTAGTCATAGAGGTCCTAAAAGTTTAGCTAATTAATTATTTAAGTTATAATAATTTTAAATTTTATCTTAAAAATTCTAGTCTTCATAAAAAAATATAATTTTATAATAATATTTTCATTAGTTATTATACTTAAGTCTCTCAAATTTTTAAAAAATAAAATATGTTCACCCTTAACTTTAAAAAAAAATAAAAAATCTATAACTAATTATTTATAATAAAAATAAATATTTTATTTTTGTATTATTGCCTTAAATTATTCATATATTCATATATTCTATGTGCATTTCAGATCTAATTTTCTTTGTGGATGGCATTTGTTAGGAGGGTATATTACTTTAGATCTGAAAAAGTATAGCTTTATATATAGTCTTTCAATGCACACTCATATAACATAATGGTATTATTATTATTATTATTTAAATATAAGAGGTAAGTAAAATTCCAAGTATATAATTTTTTTATCTTTTATCTACCTCGAACTCGAACTTAGGCATGACATTTAAAAAGTAACTTAATCTATCACTTGAGTTAAACACTCCGAGATAAAATAATGATATTATAGATATAGATAAAATTTAAATATTATTATTTTTTAATTGAATAATTACATATACATTGTATAGAAAAGATTGTTGGCATTCTTTCTAATATCTAAAATTAATTGGTTAAATTTCCTCATAATTTACATTCATTTAATCTTTGAAAGATATTTATTGACAATTTTGAAACTTTCTCTTTGCTAAAATTGAATAAGACATTTTATGAGTTTGAATTGGTCCTATACGGAGGCGCGCCTATAGGAACAATAATATTGAGAGTTTACTAAAAAACAATTTTCTATAGTTTACTAAGATTCAATGTACTATTCTAGTCTTTTAATTCTTACATTATTTTTGAGAAAGAATATTGCTTGATTGTCTTGTCCAAATTCAATGCAAAGAGCTACGATGCCGCGGTAGGCGACTTGACTATTCTAGGCAGTAGAACGAAGCATGTGGAATTCACCCAACCATACATGGAGTCAGGTTTGTCACTGATAGTTGCAGCCAAGCAAGAAGAGTCAACCTGGATGTTCTTGAAGCCATTTACTCGGGAAATGTGGGCGGTCACTGGTGCCACTTTCATCTACACCATGTTCATCGTTTGGCTCTTGGAGCACCAATCTAATAATCCTGAATTCCAAGGCACACTGAAGAATCAGATTGGCACTACAATTTGGTTCACTTTCTCTACCGTCTTCTTTGCTCACAGTAAGTATATCAATAAAACTAATCACTTTACGAAACGGATGAACTTAAGTTCAAATCATCCTTCAAACGTAGCCAGTTTTCCCTTTCCTGTCAAAATTTAAACAATCAGAAATGATCTTGTGGTTTGAGTTTAGTTTGACTCTTTGTCTCTAGTTTGAAACTGCTATATATTTTCTAATAATCTTATGGACCTAGTTTGCTCTACAAAATTACGTGATTGATTATTCAACTCTTTGTATAAAAGATTGAACAAATTTTTCTCTGGCGTTTAGCAATTTTCTGTACAAACTATGTTTATAAATTTCTATGCTTTGTGATTGATTTTGCAGGGGAGAAAATTTATAGCAACCTGACTCGAGCGGTGGTAGTACTGTGGCTGTTTGTAGTGTTTGTCTTAACCTCAAGCTACACTGCAAGTCTATCTTCAGTTCTCACCGTCCGGAGACTGGAGACCAATACTGATATTCAGGACGTGAAGTATCACAACTGGAAAGTTGGTTGTGACCACGCTTCGTTCGTACAGAATTACCTGGAGAATGTGCTTAACTTCAAGAAAGAGAACATCATCCCTCTGCAGAAGAAAGAATTAAATAACATACAAAACTTTGAAAACAACCGTATAGATGCACTATTCCTTGAACATCCATATGCGAGGCTTTTCCTCGACAAGTACTGCAAGAAATTCACAACCACCAATACCTTCAAATTTGGAAGCTTGGGTTTTGTGAGTAATTAATATATATTACGTTAATTAATCCCCATTTGACATTGATTGAGAATTAAGCTAACTGATCTTTTACTTGCATGCAGGCATTTCAAAAAGGATCTCCTATAGCACTAGATGTTTCCAGAGGTATTTTAGACTTAGCAGAGAATGGAATGATAGAAGAAAGGGAAAAACATTGGTTTAGTCCGTTGCCCGAGTGTTCTGCCAATGAAAGATTTAATACAAGACCAGAAAACTTGACCCTCCACGGAATCTGGGGTCTCTATATTGTATATGGTGCAACTTCTTTAATTTGTTTTCTAGTGTTCATTATTCGATTGCTAAATAAATTTTGGAGTCATCCAGAAAATTACCAAGGCAATATAACTTTTGGGAATGAGGTGGCCAGAATTGCAGGATACCTACATAATGGAAACCAAACAAATATTATTAACCCTGCAGAAAGAGCTCCAGAAATTAATCTTGAACTAGCACGTGCAGATGAAACAAACTCTTCGACTTCAACTTGGGAATATGTATTGAGTCCTCACATTTCAGAGAATCATCTAGTTTCCTCGCCAAAAATTGAAATGTAATAAATTTTTGTAATTATTGTAGAACAACGGATGCTCCCAAGGTGTAACTCAGGTGATTTGGAGCACGCTTGAGGTTCTCAAGCTATTCTGAGTTCTCTTAACAATAGGAGATAAAAGATAAAGGTTGGTGTTTTTACAAGTAGAAGTTCCATTCAAAATCTTTAAAATATATATATATATATATATATATATATATATATATATATATATATATATATATATATTCCTTTTGCCTCGTCTCTCACGGTAGACATTGGCCTTCCGTTCTTTCTGACTATCTAATAATGGAATATTTCAAATTTTGATTATTCAAAATCTACATTCTGATTTCATAATATCGCAGGACTATGATATTGATGCATGTAGCTTACATTTTTTAATAATTCCCCTTTTTATTATTTTTAATTATTTTTTATAATTTTCAATTCTTTGTAATAAAAACTTAAAAATTATAATAAAAATTAGTTACGTACGTTTATTTGCACCTTCAAATCTACTTTGAACACCCTTTTACTTGCATATTCATATTTAAGAAAATTTAAATATTAAATTTTATTCTAGACATCCTTATAAACAGTTAAATAACCTTTTAATTAAACTTTTTCTTTTTTATTATATATGTTAATTTTTTTTCTTTATACTGTAAAAAAAAGTCTTAGACCCAAATTACTTTTTTTTTTAAAATAAAAGTTTTAAATTAATTAATATATAATTTCTTATAGACTGTTAAAATCTTTTCAATTCATGATTATAGTTTTCTCCAAATTGTGATTTTCATTGTAGAATTTTGCTTTTGAAAGTCTACATAAATTTTGAAATTAACTTGTAATATGAAAACTAATAATATATTTTTCAACGATATAAATATTTATTTTTAAAAATTACAAAATTTATTTATTTTAGTTATTGAAATGCAAGAATGTTAGCACATAAGAAATTATATACATATATATAAAAGAGATCGTGTCAAACATCTAACAATAATTAGTATCAAATAGATTTTAAACTCTAAAGAGTATTAAAGTACTTTAACTTTGAAGTTACCTAACCATAAAAGTTACTATATTTGAAAAGCAAAATCATTATATAGATGATGTTTGAAAATAAATAAATAAATCATTTTCTGTAGAGCAACAAACAAATTAATCACACTTAAAGGAAAAGAATCACACCTTGGCAATTACAAAAAGGAAAACCGCAATAATCGTGCGCACAATTATTTCATACATTAAATTTCATTAATTAGCAATATTAAATTTGTACATTGTGAGGACTCAAAAAAAAAAAAATTACATCATTCATTCTAATTTTACATGTTTTACAAAAATTACTAAGTTTATGGCATTTCCATTTCTGGCGAAGAAGCTTGATGATTCTCAGGAATTTCAGAAGGACTCAATACATATTCCCACCTGGAAGAGTTCGTTTCATCTGCGCGCGGTACTTGAAGATTCTGTGGAGCTCTTTCTCCAGGATTGATATTAGTTCTTTGGTTTCCATGGTGTAAGTATCCTGCAATTCTAGTGGCCGTCTTATTCCAGAAAGTTATATTGGTTTGGTAAGTTTCTCGGTGACACCAAAAATTGTTTAGTAATCGCATAAGGAACAGTAGAAAACAAATGAAAGAAGTTGCACCATATACAATGTAGAGACCCCAGAAGCTGTGGAGGGTCAAATTTTCTGGTCTTGTGTTAAATCTTTCATCGTTTGAACACTCAGGCAACGGACGAAACCAATGTTTCTCCAATTCTTCTATTGTTCCATTCTCTGCCAAGTCTAAAATAGCTCTGGAAACGTCAAGTGCTATAGGAGATCCTTTTTGAAATGCCTGCATAATGCATACATGTAATTTGTAAAAGATCAATTAGCTTCTCAATTAATGTCAAACTGGTAATGACAAAAATTAATCAATGTAATATTAATTAATTACTCACAAAGCCGAAGCCGCCAAATTTGAAGGTATTGGTTGTTGTGTATTTCTTGCAGTACTTGTCGAGGAAAAGTCTCTCATACGGACGTTCAAGGAACAGAGCATCTATGCTGTTGCTTTTAAAATATTGTATGTAATTGGATTCTATGTTGCTAAAGGTGATAATATTCTGTGGCTTGAATTTAAGCACATTCTCTAGGTAATTCTGTAAAAATGAATCGTTGACACAACCAACTTTCCAGTTGTTTTTCTGCAGAAACTGAATATCGGTAACGTTGGGCTCCAGTCTTCGGACAGTGAGCAGTGAAGATAGACTTGCCGTGTAACTTGAGGTCAAGACAAACACTACAAACAGCCACAGTACTACCACCACGCGAGTAAGGTTGCTACCAATTTTCTCTCCTGCAAAATCAGTCAACAAAAGCATTGAAATTCTTGAACTTTAATTTGCACAGAAAATTGCTAAACGATAAAAAGAGTTGAATAACAATCAATCACGTAAATTTGTGATCAATGAGCACCCTGGGTCCACACGCTTAGTCTATCTATCAGTTTAATACTAGAGACAAAGACTCAAACTAATTACAAACTCAAACCACAAGATTTCTGGCGGCCAAATTTTGATAGGACCACAGGGAGAAATAGTCACATTGAAAGGATTTCAAAGTTAATGTCATCAATAATTTAGGAAAGTGCTTAGTAATTTTATATATACATATATATACTTACTGTGAGCAAAGAAGACGGTTGAGAAAGTAAACCAAAGGGTAGTACTAATCTGATTCTTCAGTGTGCCTCTGAATTCAGGATTAGATTGGTGCTCCAAAAGCCAAACGATGAACATGGTGTAGATGAAAGTGGCACCAGTGACCGCCCACATTTCCCAAGTGAATGGCTTCAAGAACATCCAGGTTGACTCTTCCTGCTTGGCTGCAACTATCAGTGACAAACCAGACTCCATGTATGGTTGAGTGAATTCCACATTCTTCGTTCTATTGCCTAGTATAGTCAAGTCACCAACCGCGGCATCGTAAACCTTTGCATTGAATTTGCACAAGAAGACAACCAAACAATCTTTCTCAGAAATAATGAGATAGTAATATATATATATATGCAAGTATTAAAAGACAAAGAACAGTCTTCATGAAAATTTAATAAACGATACAATATAATTTTGCTCTTAAATCTTAATAATTCTCAATACTATTGTTCTTGTAGGCTGTAGGCGCACCCGTAAAGGACCAAGTCAAACTCATAAAATGTTACCTATTTAATTTCATCAAACTCATATTTATATTTATAAATCAACCGCTCATAAAAAATGCAATCCACAGTGAAAAATTGGATCTGAAATGCACATAAAACATGAAAATAGTGCATTAAAACTTGCAACAGTATTAATATTCATAAAAATTATATATGCACAAAACATTCTAAATCTAAGTAAATAATTATGCATCATAGCTATTTTTTTATATATATA
Source organism: Melia azedarach (assembly GCA_028052125.1). Classification (NCBI taxonomy): domain Eukaryota; kingdom Viridiplantae; phylum Streptophyta; class Magnoliopsida; order Sapindales; family Meliaceae; genus Melia; species Melia azedarach. Next base: position 10,088,952 of record CM051406.1, read on the forward strand.
TATAAGTAATTGCACATAATTAAATTCCTAAGAAGAGTTTTTTTTTTTTTCAAGTAAACTTTTAAGAACCATGCCTCAGAGATAAATTATATTAAAAGGATAAAATGCAATACAATTGGAATCAAGGAATGGAGATAAGAGAAAAACAGAACAAAAATGAAAAACAGAGAAAGCTTTCTGACTGCTAAGAAAAAAGACTAAGACCGAGACTCTACACCTAGGGCAACGAACTGCAACTGACAGCATATTTCGCCCCTTCATAGGATACATCTCAGCTAGCAGCAACACAATTCTTTCTAGAGACAGAAAACATGCTAGCAGAGGCATAAAACTGCAACAAATTCTTGCAGAACAGGAACTGCAGCAGAGAAAAAAGCAGGTAGAGAGAGCAACATGAAGAGCTCCAGCAGCATCGCCACCTCCATGAACTCCAACAACCAAAAAATAAACCAGCAGACCCTGACTGCAGAAACACTAGCAATCTAGACCCAGCAGCAAACCAAATGTACAGAAATAAAACATAATAGCAGGTCAAGTGTTCGGAACTAAGGCTCCCAAGAACAGTTTTAAAATCCAAAAGTTTGACATAATTAAAGTGATTACCTGGTCATAGACGCCGGAAATCAGACTGTCATAGTCGCCATCATGCTGTACAAAATCATAAGGTAGATCATAATCCAAAATCGCTACCACCTTACGGAAAAGTTCAATGCTGAAACCATCAAATTGTAGCTTGTTTTCATTTGATAAATTTCCGACGGAGGTAATCTTCACAAACTTCTCAAAAAATGTTGTCTTTGGAACTCCAATTCTTATGGGCTTTTCCTTAGTAGGTATTACCCAACCTTTAGGATTTCGCTTCAGGTCCCCAGGCCAAAGCACTGAATCCCCTAAACCTTCTGCAACATCACCAGCATCTCTCTCTGAGGACGATGCAGACTTGGGCAACCGAAAGTCTAGCTCCTTGTATTTCTTTCCAACAACATTCACAATCTGCAGTGTCTCTCCGTTCAATATTTTACCGTCTCTGAAACAAATTTGTCCACTCAAACCTGAGAAATTACGTGATAATATATTCTCTAACAACATTTTTGGACTGCTAACATTACTAGTCAATCTTCTTATGGCTTGCGCAATGATCGTAATGCTGTCATGCGCTCTTAGAGCATGAAAACCTGGCTGAAAGTAATCTTCCTCCGGGTATTCGTTTGTGAAATTTCTTCGGAACTGCGCCGAAAATTCTTGATAAGATCTACCATTTTCAGAGTAGTAATTCTTGAGTCCTAGCGTGCCTTCCATGGAGGAGATGGCAGATGTGTTTAGAGAGTCTAGCGAGTTTGCAATCGTGTCTGTGACTATCCACACTGAATCTTTCCCCACAAGCCCCATCTTTTTTGCTTGACTAAATAAATGTATAGTCATAGGTAATGATGCTTGAAGCACGATAAAAACACGAGATTGTTTTTCTTGTACCTTGTTTAGCTCTCGTTGAACAAAATCTTTTGGATTGGATATGGAGGAAATTGGTGGAAGAACCAAACGAGACTCTACCTCGGAACTGCTTTTCTGAAGAACCTCGGATAAAAGAGCTAACTTCCCTGAATTACCACCATATGCGTTATCTTCATATATGGCGACAACTCTTCTCCAATTGTAGAACTGAGCAAGAGCTGCGATGCCTTTCATTTGTTCAGAATCATCGCTGGCCATTCTTATCAAGAATGGCCAGCGAAGTGATATCGAAGGTGGAGTTATTGCAGGCGCTGCGAATGAAAGGACTGGAACTTCAGCTCGGCTCGCTATGTCAGCAACCACAGCTGCTGCTTCCCATGTCTCCATGCCAATGATCACTTTCACCTTCTTTTTCTTAATCAGCTCCTCCGCTGCAAAACCAAAATTCAATACCTGGATTAATACCTATACTCGCCCAACAAATTAAACATTAATTTTGGTACAGCTAAGGTATATATATATATATATATATAAGAAAATAACCAGCCATAGCAGCTTGAAACGGGTCTCTTCTATGGTCTCTGATTCGAAGGGAGAGCTTGTGGTTTGTTGACTTAATATTGAAGTTCTGTACTGCAATTTTCATGGCTGTTATCTCTTCTTTCCCAATATGGGAATGAACATCGACGATTGCACCGATCTTCGTAATTTCATCGTTGTTTTTAATTGCTGCTTTGACTCCATGGGAGAAGAAAAGTAGGAAAGTGATGAGTACAAGGGAAAAGAACAAAGGTCTTGGAACTCTAATAACAGGAGTATGAGGCAAAGGAAATCTGCTTTCTACTGTATAAACGAAATTCATGTGCATTCTGTACATTATACTCAAACTTGATAAATTAATAGATTATTGTCAAACTTGAGACACTAATACATTAATATATATATATATATACACACACACACACATATATATACATATGCCTTGCTGATTGTAATTACTTGGAAAGGAAAGAGAGATATAAGTAAGCCAAGCCAATGCAATTACTAGGATTATTGACGGGGTCAACTCTGAAAATTATAATTGGAGGTAAAAGTCCGAGTCTGGAAATAGATATTTCTAGAAATGGAAAAGAAGTTTTAGTCTAGATGGGATATTACTAGAAAACTCTGTTGATTGGTAATGTGAAATGAGATTTTAATATAGACCATTTTCCCCGGCTTTTATTTTCTCTGTTCAAGTCATTTTTAAGAAAAGTAGTTTCATAGGGCTTAATTTTCACGTTAACTCTAAAAACAGTAGAACACCAATTTTTTAATATTTAACATTTAATATTTTTATGGGGTATTAACACATACCTCCCCTAAGGTTTGAGACTTTAACACTTAGATGGAAGGTTTGAGTAAATGTACACTTACCTCCCCTGAACTTTTAGTTGATCATCCATTTATATTTAAATGACTAAAATACCCTTAATTACTTTTAAATTAAAATTTAAGAAATTTAATTTTAATTTATATAATGTTTGAAGATTAAAATTTAATTAACAATAATTTAAATTTTTATTTATTTAATATTTATTTAAAGTTAAAATTTAATTTTCTATAAATATTAAATATAATACATAATTAAAAACTGAAATTATCAAATTAGAAAAGTGGCCATTTTGCACAATAAAATTTAAAATTTGAATAAATATGGTATATGAATAAAAATTAAATTATCATTAACTAAATTCTTAATTTAAATAAATATAAATTAAAATTTTCAAATTATATTATCATTAATTAAATTCTTAATTTTAACAAATAATAAATAAATATAAAGTAAAATGGTCAAATTAAAATATTATTAATTAAAATTTAAATAAATAAAAATTTAAATTATTGTTAAATATATTTTAATCTTCAAATATTATATAAATTAAATTTAAATTTCTTAAATTTTAATTTAAAAGTAATGAAGGGTATTTTAATCATTTAAATATAAATAGATGGTCAACCAAAAGTCCAGGGGAGGTAAGTGTGCCTTTCCTCAAACCTTTCATCTAAGTGTTAAAGTTTCAAACCTCAGGGGAGGTATGTGTTAAAACCCCATATTTTTATTTCACACCCAAAATATCTAAGTCACAATAGTTAAAGTTAAATAGGAGTTTTAACACAGTATTTTTCTTAAAGTTTGAGATTTTAACACTTTGATGAAAAGTTTGAAAAAATACACACTTACCTCCCATAGACAAGTTAGACTATTAGTTGACTATCAATTTTTACTTAAATGATTATAATACCTTATTATTTTAAAGGTAAAATTTAAGAAATTTAATTTTTAATTTATATAATATTTAAAAGATTAAATAATTAAATTTTAATTAATAATTTTAATTTATATTTATTTAAATTTAAATTTAAGTTAATAATATTTTAATTTGGCCATTTTAGTTTATATTTATTTATTATTTGTTAAAATTAAGAATTTAATTAATGATAATATAATTTGATAATTTTAATTTATATTTATTTAAATTAAAATTTTAATTAATGATAATTTAATTTTTATTTATGTATCATATTTATTCAAATTCTAAATTCTAATATGTAAAACGACCGCCTTTCTAACTTGACAATTTCAGTTTTTAATCATATATCATATTTAATATTTATTCAAAATTAAATTTTTAACTTTAAATAAATATTAAATAAATATAAATTTAAATTATTGTTAATTAAATTTTTAATTATTTTAATCTTCAAACATTATATAAATTAAAATTAAATTTATTAAATTTTAACTTTAAAGTAATTAAGGATATTATATCTATTTAAGTATAAATTGATGGTTAACTAAAGGTGTAGGGAGGTAAGTGTATTTTTTCTCAAATCTTCCATCTAAATGTTAAAGTTTGAAACCTCAAGAGAGGTATGTGTTAAAACCCCAACTTAAATGTCTTCTCAAATTATGTTTGATATTGATTGGTATTATATCTTTGTGGCAATTTCTTATGTGTTAAAATTGTTGCATTCCAATAGTTAAACTACATAATCATAATACAACATTTACAAATTAAAATTAATTTTAAAGTTAAACTAAATATAATCTTGTCAATTATTTTTATTTTATATATTGAGTTACTTTTAAAGTTTTTATGAAATAAGATACTTTTTTTACTAAAAATCTAGAAAAATTAGAATTAATTTAAATAGAACTGAATGAATGAATTTGAATGATATATTTGTCTTATAATTTTATATATAATAAATTAATTAAATGAGAATATTTATAAAAAAACTTAATTAAATTAATTAGACTTTTTAGATTCAACAAAAAATAAAGAAAAAAACTTAACTTTTTGCTTAATAGGAATTTTTTAAAAAGTTAAGATTATAAACATACTAATTATCTTATATATCAAAATTAAGCTAATTAAATATTAAGTAAAAAAAAAAAACTAAGTCAGGGAGAGATCCTCTGAAACAAACAAAGACCAACTATAAATTTGTATTACATGTATAGAATTGTATTGTATCAATAATCAAAACTCATGTAACGCTTATAATTTTTTAAAGGGAAAACAGCCGATACCCCCTTAGGTTTAATCTAATTACCTAACACATCCATACTATTTCAAAAATACTCTAATACATCTAATTGTTAGTTAGACCGGTAGTCAAACTGTCATTTTAAAGGTAATTTTGTCTTTTAGCATTATAAAGATAAATTTTTTTATTATAATAATTTATATTTGTAAAATATAAAATTATTAAAGTTTTAATTTTATATTAGTATCATTTTTTATAATTTATGAAATAGATTACGTTATTGTAAATAATATATATTTTTATAATTTATAAATAAAAGAAACAAGATTATGAATGCATGTCCATTAACCCTAAATTAAGTAGCAACCTAACCGCACCTTCCACCCCTTTCCAACCGTATATACCCACCAACCACCACCACCTCTATCTTCAATCATGACTAACACCATTACCTTGTCCGCACTCCCCTCTACGAATCCACTCTTTTTCATGGCCCCACCCTCCTTCACCGCTAGACACGACCAGAAAAATCTAGATTGGTGGTTTTCTTTATTTAAATATGGTAGTTTTAGATGCAAACAAAGGAGAAAAAAAAATAGATTCAGTAGATTATTGTAAGATTATTTAAGAGAAAGAAGCGGATTTGTGGGCAGTAGTGCATAACTTGTTATTGCAGAATTTTCTTAGGATGAATTGTCATAAAAACGTGATTTTGTGTTTAAAAAAAGAGAAAGAAGTGGCAATAAAAAACAAGATCCCCACCCTTTCGCAATTGAAACGCCAATCGACAATGCTTGTGAGCGAGGGTTTCAATTAGTGCTGGCACCCGATTTTTTAATTAAGTGGGTTTACTACTTCGATTTTTGATTTGCAAGCTAATCCTTTTGGAGCAAAGGATTGTTGCTTGGACATGGAATTCATCCTTGACAGCTATAATCATAATTGATTAGATTGTACGTTGAAGTATTGATTTTCATGTAAAATGCAATTGAAAAATTTACGATGTCGCAGGGACTCGAGTTGAGAAGCTTCAATTTTGTTCAAATAAATTTTAACAAAATAATATATTAATTGTTTAATATATTAAAATTTATTTGGATTTTAATTGTTTAAAGTAATGTTACGCAACTATCAAGGGTATATTTGTAAAAGCAATTTAAACAGTATTTTTTAGTTAATTGGGCTAACGATTGAATGTATTGAAGTATTTTTAAAATATTAGGGAGGTATTGAATAATTAGACTAAACTTGAGGGGGTATCGACCGTTTTCCCTTTTTTAAATAAAATTGTTGGACCAAATCACAGTTAATGCATAAAGTTTAGATTACTTATATAATTGGAAAAGGGTTCATTCAATCAGATCAATTTTATCTTCCGAACAAGAAGTACACATGTTTTAGTACTTGTTTTGTTTCTCAATAATTGGTAACCCTATGCAGAATTGATTTGTTAGAAATTGTATTGGGGAAGTAAAAATAAGCAAGAAATTAATGGAAATAATGACGCTAATACTTTAGCCAACTTGATATAAGGATTATTCCCAAAGTGGTCGTGCTAAAACAAGCCAATTAGCTTCGTCATTAAAGCCTAAAATTCTAAATGGAAGTTTCAGAATTAGTGGACTACCTTCACTCAGACTACTTTATAAATCCCTCCTAAGTTGCATTCATCTTCCATTAACAAGATCTAAAGGAGATTAAGAAGAGCGAATAATTACTCATCAGAATTAATTCACTTCACCAATCTCGAAATGGTTTTCAGTTTCTGCTTTCAGAAAATATTTACAATACTAGTTTTATTTACTTTGGCCAGAAATATCAACACAACCGCTGGAGTTTTCAACGTGAAGGACTTTGGTTCCAGGGCGGACGGCATTGCAAATGATAGGACGGCATTGCAAATGATAGTAAGGCATTTGACACTGCTTGGGGAGAAGTTTGCAACTGGAATGGCAACAACGAAGTATTGGTTCCGCCAGGAAAATATTTACTGAAGATTGTTGTATTTAAAGGTCCATGCAAAGCTTCGATTTCCTTTCAACTTGAAGGACTTATCCAAAGCTCCGGCTGGTCTGTCAAAATTAGAGAATAAAGAAAGCTGGATCACCTTTCAATTTCTCAAGAACTTCACTCTTAGAGGCAGGGGAACTTTCCACAGCCGAGGTAGAACTGCATGGCCAGAAAACCAGTGCCACAAGAATTCGAATTGCAAACATCCCGTTATAAGTTTTGCTAACCATGCTCTACTTTTTAACAATGCTGTATGTTTACAAAAGCAGAAATACTCAACAATCAGATAACTTGTTGTACTTTGTCGTTTGACAGTCTATACGATTCAATTTCTTGAAAGACTCCACAATTTTTTTTAATACAATCAGTTGATAGCAAGTATTTTCACATCAACATCTTGGGCTGCTACAACTTGGAAGTTAAAATAATCTTAAGATCTCAGTACACAAGGATAGTCCCAACACTGACGGAATTCACATTGAAAGATCAAATGGTACCATGATTTCACATTCAGTGATAGCCACAGGTGATGACTATGTCTCTCTTGGTCAAGGCAGTCAAAACATTTTAGTCCCCGATGTTTTCTGTGGATCGGGACACGGAATCAGTGTCGGCAATTTGTGAAAGTGTAAAAAATGAGGAAGATGTTGTCAGATTAACTGTGAGAAACTGCATCTTCACAGACACAAGCAATGGTATCAGAATCAAGACATGGCTCGATTCACAGCCTGGAATCGCTTCCAATTTTACATTCAAAGACCTTGTCATGAAAAATGTTGAAAATCCCATCATCATATATCAGCAATACTGCCCAAATAATTCCTGCAACATAAAGGTACCTGAACATCCACTATTCATTTGCTCATCTCTTGATTCTTAAAAACTTTTCCTGGCTGCTGCGACTAATCATTCTTTCTTATACAGGTTCCTTCTCAGGTGAAGATTACCAATGTGAGTTTTCAAGAACATCCGAGGAACTTCCTCCAAGGTTGCAGTAAGTCTTGTGTGTAGCAAACAGATTCCATGCAAAAATGTAGAGATTGGAGACATGAACTTGGTGTATAATGGCGTCGCTGATAAGGGTCCTGCAACATCATCCTCTTCCAATGTCAAAGTAACTCTGATTGGAAAGCAGATCCCGGCTACTTGCCCCTAGTTTTCCAGGCTTCTGATCTTCCATACAGATATGTTAAAATTTGCAATCGATTCTGTTACAAAATTGGAATGGTTAAGAAGTAAAACTCATTTCTTGATTCAATACGAAATTGGAATGGTTAAGAAGTAAATCTTATTTCTTGATTAAATCTTGTATACATGATATGCCTATATAGGCTTACAAAAGGGAAAGGAGAAAAATAAAATGAACTAAAGAAACAACGCAATAATGCAATTCAACCATCCATATGGACTAATATGCCTAATAATCATTTTGTCTAACACTCCCTCTCAAATTCAAGTTGGAGGAACAAACTTGAGTATGCAAACTAAAATAAATTTAGAGCAAATATATGATACACTTTTAAGAAACAAACAAGAAACAAATAACCAAAGAGACTCATAAAAAATTTAAACAAAAGCACAAGCAAAAATCAGAATACTCTCAAGAGAGTCTAAACAAATTAAGAGACAAACAGAATCAAGAGACTCACAAAGAGCCTAGAACTAGGAGATTCTCGAAGAGCCTAACAAATCAAAGTGGTCAAATTGAACAAGGAGTAATATGCTGAGAACACAATTGTAATTCACTGGGGACTTAAATGAAAATAATTTAAATTTTATGCTGACGAACTTAAATGACAAACAAACTAAAATGCATGAGGCTGATTGAGAAAATGCTGAAGGTGCTGGATGACAAAATACAAGAACTTAAATGATAAAGGGCGAGAAACATGACATGCAGTGGCGCTATATGGACAAAATGAAAACTTCATTGACGACGAAGATGACGAGTGATTCAACTCGTCAGAGAAATAGTCAGAGAGAACAGATGGCCGGAAACAAGGACATGATGGCCATGGAGGGAACGGCTGGTGTATTCTGAGTCGAATGACGACGATGGAGAGACCTGAATCGCCGAAAATTGGCCAGATTAACGACCGAAGGAGGCAGGCAAGATCGACAGAGATCTTCAAAACAATTTGTGCGAGGAGTAACTGATGACCTCGGAAATACTAGTAGGAAGATGTAGGATTGAACGGAAGCAATGGTGATCCGTTATATGCCGAAACTGGCATAAATCAAAATATCACAGGATCGGTATTGACTTGAAATTGATTGTGTCAATCAACGATAAATCAAGACGAACGAAGACCATAGATTTCAAGGCCGGACATTCTGAGTCGCAATGACGCGGCGGTGAACGAGGACGGGCGGGTGATTGGCCGGATCGAAGCTTGATTTGTCCGAGATTTGGTTGCTTTGGTCAATGCAAACGGCGGCGAGTGAGGGGGAACTGAAGTCACAGATGGACCGGCCAACATCTTCTGGTGGTAGCCAGTGAAGTGGCTGTGATTGTTAGATCTACTAGTTGCTGTCGGTGATGCTGGAAATGGAGCCTGGATTGATTGGAAAAAGGACCAGAAATGAGAAGAAAATAAACCAAGAGATGCCGAGAATTTTGATAAACAACAAAGCAAATTAAGTACAAAAATAAATACAACGGGATGGTGGCAGCGCGTGTGATGAAACAAACGCTATGATGGTGATGGTTGGTGAGTTATGAATGTGGCAAGACTGGTAGTGTTGAAAAACGGGGTGGTTGAGACAGCGCCTATAACTCACGCACTGTGCAGCTGGCGATGATGGATCTTCTGCCAGAAAGAGAAGATGAGCCGAGATAGAACAAGATGTGCCAAGAAATTTGAAAGCTAGAGCTAAATACCCACAAAGCTGAAGAGTTCAGTAAAATAAGCATTGAACAATGGTGAGGCAACGGAAGTGAAAATGGAATTGGCAGCTGGTTGACAGAGGAAGTGAAAATGGCAACGCGCACATGATGATGGTGCTCGCGCTGAAAGGAAAAATCAGCGCAAAGAGAAGGTCAGAGAAGAAGATTTCCTTCTGATACTATGTTACGAAATTAAAATGGTAAAGAAATAAATCTTATTTCTTGATTCAATCTTTATATACATGATATGCCTATATAGGCTTACAGAAGGGAAATGAGGAAAATAAAATAAGCTAAAGAAATAACGCAATAATGCAGTAGAACTATCAATATGGGTTTAACATGTCTAATAACCATTTTGTCTAACAAATTCCATTAGTGTATACCAAATTTGCAATTAATTCCATTAGTGTCTACCAGCTTCACAAGAGTAATTGATTTCGTTGCTTTTGTGTTATGAAAATGTTCTTTTAGATTTGAAGACTGAGAATCATATAGCTGAAATTGTACCACGTATGCTTGGCATGTATACGAGTATTCTAGAGCTATTGGAAACACTATGAAAAAACTGTTGCAACGGCGTAAATGACATGAGATTTAATTAATTAGCATGGCATTGAGTATTACAAAGAAAAAGGAAAACGGAGTAAGCTTACGTGACTTCGCCCCTGCTGCAAAGTTTCTTAGTTTTTTTTCCTGTCATTGCTTCTACACATACCAATCCATCCACGGCCACTATCAGTGAGCAGAACGAGACTTTCAACACATAGGATAATCTACGATGAAAATGGTTCTTGCTATTTTAATTTTGTTATAAATTAGAAGTAACAGATTCGTATATTTAGATTTACTTTATAAAATGAAACAACTAATACAGAGTAAAATAATTTTGATTTTAATAAAAAATATTAAAATCAAAACAACCCGACCCACTTTCCGATCGATTCTCGAATCACGCCATCAACACAACCCGACCCATTGCGCTCTCTACAGTCCCACTAGTTAACTCAAAAAGAAAATTAGCGGAACCAAAAAAAATTCTCGAAAAACTCAATGTCTCAGTTCTGGAAACCAGGCGCCGAGAAGCCTCGCCTCCTCGACGATGAAGAAGGCGGCGTCGTTTTTTTGTCTTCCTCTATCTCTTCCTCCTCCTCCTCCGGGTACTTTATATATACGTATCTCGCACTCAATTATATACTCAAAAGCATATGTATATCTATGTATTTTTATACGATATGTGTCTGTTTCTTTAGATATGGTTATGCGAGTGTTGAGAAGCAGAGGCAGAGATTGCCGGTGTACAAGTACCGTACAGCTATCCTTTATTTGGTGGAGACTCATGCTACTACTATTATCGTTGGCGAGACTGGTAGCGGCAAAACCACTCAGATTCCTCAGGTCTTTCTCGTTTAAGTTTATTTTGGTCTGGTTTGTTCCTTGTAATGAAAGGATTTCAAAAGAGATGTTTATTTGAAAAATTGGATTTGATGATATGTTTTTTAGTAATTAATAATTGGATTTCATTTTTTTTTGTTAATTTGGTAAGAAGTTTGAATTGTATTACTTGAGGTTAAGTATTTATTTTTGGCTGCTGAAAAGTAGAGGAAGTCAAAAGAAACATTCTAGCTTATGATATATGAGTTCTGTTTTATTTTTGTTAATATATGGAGTTTGCAAGTTGATTATAACCAAACAGAGCCTTGACATGTGCTTTATTGTCTTTCGAGACTAGTTAATCCAGATTTTGATTGATAAGATATTTATATTAGTATGCTCAATGATCTGTGACATTGTTGTTTTTCAAGTCTATGCAAAACGGAGTTATTAGTTTAGTGAGATAAAATGACCAAGAAGACTGTAATCGATTTTAAAGTTGGCTGTTTGGAGGTGCTTCTCTTTGTGTGTTTTGTTTTTTTTTTTTTAATGTGTTTGTAAGTTCAGTTGTTGTTCAAGCCTACTATACATTTTCAAAGTCAATGCTGATTGTTGTTTGCTAAAATTACAGTACCTTAAAGAAGCTGGTTGGGCAGATGGTGGGCGTGTGATTGCTTGCACCCAACCAAGGCGACTGGCTGTCCAGGTGTTAAATTAGTTTTGTTTAGTCTATTCTCATTTATGCCCTTCTTTTCATATGCTAGTTCATACTTCCAAATAGCCTAAGCGAAGGGCTTTATACAACCTTTGACCAAGAGGAAAAACAAATGAAAAATTGGCTTCATCTCTGAAATAACTTATGCAGACCTATTGAGGCATTTATGTTCCTGTCATTTAAATTCCAGTGATATCACTTTGGTTCTACCGATTCTTTCATATTAAATATTGCTGGCTATCCATAATATACGTCACTTCGATATATCCTGTAGTAATATTAGTTGAGACTGATGCACAGGCAGTTGCTTCGAGGGTGGCTGAGGAGATGGGAGTCAAGGTTGGAGAGGAAGTTGGTTATACAATTCGGTTCGAAGATCTTACGAATAAAGTAAGACATCTTATTTTGTTTTTGAGCTCTTTACTTCTATTTTATTTGACTATTTATTTTCTTTTGTAAGTTTACCTCCGATTGCAGATTGTGGATCCTGGCATACCTCATTTTCAATTGAAAATTTCTGGTCTTCAGTTTTAAAATTTCTGTTTGACATTATTTGTTGTGCTTATGTTATGAATGCTGGGATTTCCTCTTTTGTCAGTGCAGGATCTAACTTTGATAAAATTTCTTACGGATGGGGTGTTGCTAAGAGAAATGATGGATGATCCTCTTTTGACTAATTATAGGTACTGGATATGGTTCTAGAGTGTCTTTTATTGTCTTCCATTGTTTTGGAAGATATTCTTTCATTTGGTTTTCCCTCAAATATCAGAACTTGAGGTTTTAAAAATAATTTTGCAAAAAATGCTATATAGATTTTATAATAATATGTGACTTGCCATATTAGGTACTGTACATCCACAACCATATTATGAAATTGAAAAGCAAGAAATAATCTTTTTTGAAAATTGTTATACTTGTTGGTTTCTTAATCACTCTTTAGATTTGGCATTTTGTGTATTCTAACAGAATCGTCAGTATCTTTATTTGTTTATACTTTATTCTTATGTAATATGGTCATGAAGTTTATTTGTTTGCATCTACGTGTGATTGTTCAGTGTCATAATGGTGGATGAGGCTCATGAAAGGTCCATCTCAACTGACATTTTGCTTGGCCTGCTGAAAAAGGTACCAATTTTTGCTGCTGGGACATATAGTATTGGTTGAAGGATATAAAATTTGTAACTTTTTGTTGTTTGGGTACAACTTTTTTATGTTTGTTGACAAGTGAAATTTCAGATCCAACGGCGACGACCTGAGCTGCGTCTTATAATCTCATCTGCTACAATTGAAGCAAAATCAATGTCTGCATTCTTTCAGGCCAGGTTATCTTCTAGTCATCTGTGTTTGATTTTGTTTTTCCCTGATTCTTGGTGCTGTTAACATGATGCCGTTTAGAAGCTACATTTCGGTAAAAGAAATTCCTTAAGAATGAGTAAAACCACTTTAAGCTTGAAATCAATCAATACCCATTTAATCTTGAAAAGTGTATTATAACAGAAAAAGAAATTGAATGAAATAATCATGATCTTTTCTCAGAATTGGGGATTTTGCCCTTGCAATGCTTTTCTGGAAAAGCTTGTGGTTTTTGCATGTAAACTTAAAAAGTCATATGATGTAAATACTTGATGCCAAAGGATGCCTCATGATATGATGTTGGTGGTTCAAACCTTCTATTTGCTGTAATCCAGAAAAGTCCGTCGTGGGTTGGAAGGAGGAGATTTTGTACCAAGGCTGGAGCCTGCAATCCTGTCAGTAGAGGTATAATCTTCTGGCAATATGATATTCTCTCTATGTGTGTGCGCTGTGTAGATTGTAGCTGCTTCATGTAATAGAAGTTATTCTTATCTTATATTGTAATGTGAAATGGGAATGACAAAATTGTGGTGTCATTGAATCTGTTCCTATTTCAGGGTAGAGGATTTAACGTACAAATTCACTATGTTGAGGAGCCTGTCTCAGACTATGTTCAGACAGCTGTCTCAACAGTGTTGTTAATTCATGATAAGGTTTGTTGAAGATTATTTCATGACCTTTCTTCATCTTTCTTCCCTCTATGAGGAGATTAGTTTTAGTCAGACCCTCCGTAAAGACTTAGCTTGGATCATTTCTCCAAACTGTTTCTGCTGATATGTTTGGTTGGAGAATAATAGAAAAGTTTTTGAGTGGGACAACATATGGTAAAATGAAGGTTTTCCACATGTTTAGTTCTTGGTCCTCTTAAATTTTTCCTTGTTGAATTATTGAATAAACTGCAGACTGATGTGAAATGTTATTTTTTCTGTTTTTTGAGAAGCGTTTTTGATAATTTTCTTTTATATTGTACTCATTTTGAAATGACAATATTTTTGTTGTAGCCAAATCTGATGTAAAACACCCTTTTTTACCCATGAATTATGAATCTTTTCGCCCTAAAATTAATAGAAGTAATATTACATTTTTATAATGAACACACACAGGTTTTAAGCAAGGGAATGTTTTGTTGTAATAGTAGCAAAACTGATGTGTAGTCTTTCATTAACACTTGTTTTATATATTATAATTGTTGTTTAGGAACCCCTGGGTGATATCCTGGTGTTTCTTACTGGTCAAGATGATATTGACGCTGCTGTTCAGTTTCTTACTGAAGAAGCTCGAACCAATAGAAAGAACTCATCAGGTATGAAGAAATTGAGATGTTATATGGAATAAAGCCTCTTTTTCTCTTTCCTTTAATGTTCACAAAAAAATGTTTGTGAGTTACAAAGTAGGTGCATTTATTATATGAACATATATTTAATTTCTCATACTGATGTGTTTGTAGCTACACGTAAAAAAGTTAATATTGACACAGCTTTGTGCAAATGCATGGTTTTCTGAGGTACCTAGGGTTCCATGAATCAAGGACATCTTTGTAATAAAGGATGAGGATATGCATAGTGATTCTTAGTGCAAATAATTAACTCATTTACATGTGTTCTTTTGTTACAATGTTTAAGGAAAACCTGATTTTGTCTTTCATTAGCAAAAACCAAACTGTGCTGTCTTGCTTTTTTCACAGGACTAATTTGACTGTTATGAATGGCTTTATTGCATGCTTATCTTAAAGAATAGTTTTCAGCACTTAATTTATTAAACTTTTTATGATAATTATGTCATCAATTTCAGGATTGATTATTTTGCCCCTATACTCGGGACTTTCTCGGGCGGAACAGGTTAGTGATTTATACTGAATTATATGGGTTTGATAAAATGGTTTTCTGGAGTTTAGTTCTCAAATTTCTGATTTACAAATTTCACCTTTCTGCTTCTTGATGTTAATAGGAGCTAATATTTTCTCCCACTCCTAGAGGGAAGAGAAAAGTGGTGATATCAACAAATATTGCAGAGACATCGTTGACCTTGGAGGTAACATTTCTGCTGATTAGAACAGTGTCCTTATGATGTCATTTTTTATAATGATCGGGTGGAGCACTGATCGATCCTTGTTCCTTATCTTTGCAGGGAATTGTCTATGTTGTTGACAGTGGTTTCTCAAAACAACGGTTCTATAATCCGGTATTTTCTTGCCACTTTTTGATGTTTAAATCATGTAATCTTATGAGTTTCGAATCCTTAGCAATTTAGGTTTGCCCTCCAGTTATACAGGACATTTTGTATGTCTTTAACATATACCCAGCTAGACTTCCATTCATTATTTCATTTATTTATTTTGGGGTGGGGGTTGTTGAGATTTTAATTGATTTACAGTAATAGCACATTTGAATCCTTTATTATTGATGGCATATTGAAATTTTCTATCATAAGTGTAAAGATTGCTTTTGGATCATTGTGGTATAAGGCAGTTCTAAATTGGGAGTCTGCATTTATTAGTTATTTTGAAATATGGTAATTTGATTGCATCTACAATAATTTTTTCTCTTGCCCTTTGCCTTATTAATCTTCATTATTGGTTGATTTATTCTCTCTCGTCCTCTTCCTCTCTCTCTCTCTCTCTCTCTCTCTCTCTCTCTCTCTCTCTCTCTCTTCTTTGGGAGGGGATGACTGCATTCATTATTGGTTGATTTATTTTTTTCTCTCTTCTTTGAGAGGTGATGTCTGCATTCTTGTACTCTCATATCGATTTTGCCTTATTCTTTTAACCATGTTTATCTCCTTTATTACCATTTTACAGATCTCAGATATTGAAAATCTGATTGTGGCACCAATATCAAAGGCATCTGCAAGACAAAGAGCTGGTAGAGCTGGAAGAGTTCGACCAGGGAAATGTTACAGGTGGCTAATTACAGGCGGTTATATTACATGAATATTAATATTTTTTTTTCTGAAGTTCTTCAGATTGAATGTGCTATCTTTATTGTTATGATCTGTACCATTACTTGAAATTTAGTTTCATTATGAAGGATACTTATGTCTTAAGCTTTTTAACCACTTCAAATTAAAGGCATGCCTTTCCCCTTTTCTGTAGATCATGATAGTGGTTCCAGAACAACATTTAATCTCATTATATGATTTAAGCATTGATATAATTTGTTGGTTCATTGCTCTATATCCCTTTTAGATAATGTTTTGTTCGAGTCTTCTCTTCTACCTTGTCATGAAATAACCCAGCCTTTTTCCACAATCAAGAGTTGTTGTTTCAAGTTGTCATTGCATTGTTGATCTCGTTTATTACTGTAGAATCTACATCAAATGCACCTATATTTATACACCGGCCATTTCATCTTTTTATGACAAGCTAATTTTTGAAATATTTTTTTGGTGTCTGCAAGCAGGCTATACACAGAAGAATATTTCATCAATGAGATGTCTGCTGAGGGGATCCCAGAGATTCAGAGATCAAACCTTGTTTCCTGTGTAATTCAGGTAATATTTGTTGCTATGATTTGTATGGGTAGCATATGATGACTATATTACCACATGCCCCATCGGCTCTGGACTTCCCCATTGACCAACCCATTCTTTTTCCTTATATTATGGTCTCATGTCTTATGGTGATGCCACTGTTGTATATTCAGTTATTGCTTTTGGTAGGTTTCTCTTGCTGTTAAGTACTGGCTGAAAGCAAAATGAAGCAATACTGGTTGTGAAATGATTTTATACTTATATTTATTGTCTATGAAACTAGGAGCCATGCTCTTGTAAGATTGTTCTCTATAGTCTTCTGTGTGCTAATTATTCCATACTGCTGATTTCTCAGTTAAAAGCCTTAGGCATAGATAATATTTTGGGCTTTGATTGGCCAGCGTCTCCTCCACCTGAAGCAATGATCCGAGCTCTGGAAGTACTTTATTCACTTGGAGTTGTTGATGATGATGCCAAACTTACTTCACCTACTGGATTTCAAGTTGCAGAGATTCCTTTGGTATGTTGACACTATATTAATGTTGCAACTAACACTGTTTTTCCCAACCTTTTTAATGCCATAAGATTCAGTGGTTTCCTCTTCATGTGCAACTTTGAATGCATTTAGTTTCAATAGTTTTCCTGAACCATTACAGGCATACACAAATACAAATCCACCAAATACCCCTTTTCCTCCACCCCCGGCACACACACACCCCGTGCACACACACGCACACAAGTCGAATAAAAAAATGAAGAAAGAAAGAAAGAAAACAGGGAGAGGAATAGAGAGAGAAAAGGAAATGTATTATGTGATTGTGCAAGAAATGCAATTTTGCTTTTCAACACTGAAGGCTTTTCTCGGGAGGTAAAAGGTTTATTCTATCAGAAAATTTTGATTCTGTCACTTTGAAAATTATAGACCTAGGCTACATCTCAATGTTCAATGGATGGGGTGTTATATCACATCTTTCTTATGAATAGCCCAAAGGGCTATTTTTCTGCATGTTTTTTCTTGCATTTGAGGCTTATTTTATGTAATTCTAAAGACTTCTTGAGTCTGTTCTCCTATTATCTTCAGTGAAGTTTGTGTTATTTTGAACTGTGCCAGAGTTTTGTAATATATCCCTACAATCTGATGGCCTTAACATATCTTGTGATGCTTGATTCAATATTGTGATTATTGGTTAATGAAAAGATAATCACAATAAGAACCAGGAATTGTAAATTAAGCTAGAAACATATTGATATTCCCCGAAGTTATTGAATCATTTGCAGTTCATTATTTATCCACGGTGCATCAAGCAGTGAATTTAAAGTTTATATAAACTCATTTTTGTATGTATTAGTTTCTGTTTTGATCTGTTGCCTTTTCATTATGTTGTTTCTCTGCCAATTGACATTTGCAATGGCGAAGCAGTCAAGAGGTTAGCATCACAGCAGGCTGAAGGCCTGAAACTCTGTTGTTATAGTACACTAACTCGTATATAGATGTTTTCTCTCTTTTAAGTAAGACATTTTTGTTTTGTCTCTTTCCTGCTTTTCTGGTGGATTGTTAACTTCTGTTTTAGGCTGTTCATTGTTAAATCAAGTGTTGTAGGGATTTGTCACAATATTCTATTTTGAAATTTAAATTTTGAATGTGCATTTTGTATTTCAATATTTTGTAGGAACCAATGATCTCTAAAATGATCTTGTCTTCAAATGAACTTGGGTGTTCAGAGGAGATTATTACCATTGCTGCTGTTCTCTCTATCCAAGTAAACTTTTCTTCTTTTACCCCTTGTGCAATAGTACTGTTTAGCCTTCATTTTCTTGAATTCAATAAAATGAAATTAGTAAATTTACAATTTTAGAGTAACAAACTCAAAACTATTATTATAAGGCATTAAAATTACCTATTGCAACAAATATAAGATCAGCTGTGATGATTTCCAGTTTGCACTAAAACGTTGTGTTTACAGTCTATTTGGATATCTGCGAGGGGAGCTCAAAAGGAACTGGATGAAGCCAAGTTGAGATTTGCTGCTGCTGAGGTACTTGATTCAGGCCTCAAATTAGTTAAAACAACCATGAATTTTAGATTGTATTTCATCTTCTTCTTTACTTGAGTTTTATCTTTGATGTGGCTGTCCTCTTATCTGTGATGAGATACTTGTAGCACTGAAGTTTATGCCTTTTAGGCAGCTTCATCCATCCTCTTCTTTTTGCTGTATTGTCACTCTTATATATATCTCTTTGCTTCAATGCAGTAGAAAATTGATGTCAATTATTTTTTCTTACCTGCAGGGTGACCATGTCACTTTCCTAAATGTTTACAAGGGTTTTCTTCAGTCCGGTAAATCTTCACGGTGGTGTCATAAGAACTTTGTAAACTACCATGCCATGGTGCGCCATTGTATTTAGATGCTTTAAACATTTTAAAATTGGTTGACTTTTGTTTTTCTGTTCTTGGCTTCCAGGCACAAAACTGTCATATACTCTCTTTAAGCTACAATTATTTGCTGCGTTTAGCGGATACAATACTGATGCAAGTGTCAACTTCACTTTTATTTGTGTTGCAGAAAAAGGCTATTGAAACTAGAGATCAACTCAAAAGAATCGTACAGAGAATAGGGATAGTGTTGAAATCTTGTGACAGTGATGTGCAAGTAAGTTTTTTGACACTTTTACTGATTTACTGAAGTAAAAGTCGAAAAGTCATGATTGCCAAGTGAGAGAGGATAGGGCATGCATATCATCTGTTGGAGTGGATGATATCTGTTACTTCTATAATAAAGTCAATAATTACGATATGATTCGGGGGCAAGGATCTTTAAAGTTCTGTTTGTTTTACCTCATTTCATAATGGCATCTCTCAAAAATTTTAAATGATGCTTTGCTTTGGATAAAACAATCGTGTTTTGTTTTGTTCTAATTCACTTCTATTTATGACTTGCAGGTTGTAAGAAAGGCAGTCACCGCTGGTTTTTTTGCCAATGCATGCCACTTAGAGGTAACTTATTCACAGCAATTTTCACAAGTCACCTAGTCTTTTTACAAAATACAAACAATTCTATTTCTTCGTCCTGCTTCTTGGATATAATTATTATTCAAATCAAAATGCCTTAAAGAGATTTTTAAGGTTGATGTTCTAACAAATCTGTTATTTATCTTGTTGAAAGCCATATAGTCAGAGTGGGATGTACAAGACTGTTAGAGGTTCCCAAGAAGTATATATTCATCCATCATCAGTGTTGTTCAGGTCAGTGCAGAGACTGGGATTTATATTTTCCTCTTTTAAGTTCAAATTTTATTGGGAAATTGTCTGGATTTTACTAAAGGATACTTGTAAGGATCTAAAATTAAAAATAGAAAGTCTTGTTATTACAACTTCAAATTTATTAATCTTTTATTATCCAACTCTTAGGAGGTCTGTGCTCCTCTAGGATCTATTTTAACATCAATACATGCGTTTTATAATTTTTGTTTACGTGAATGTTGGCAAATTGTGTGTTCGCAGAGTAAATCCGAAGTGGGTTGTATATCATTCAGTAGTTTCAACTGACCGACAATACATGCGCAATGTGATCTCCATAGATCCATCTTGGCTATTAGAGGTTGCTCCACATTTTTACCAGCACCAGCGACTCAATCCCATTCAATAACCAGGCCACAATTGGAATTGGAAGGAAGACTATTAGCATAGTCGTGATCCAAACTTCCGGAGTCTGGAAAATCTCATGTAAATACACCATTTAACATATTACACTTACCTGTATCATTTATTGCTCTTGGGAAGTTTCTTCTCAATCATATAACCTTTCGTTTCTGGTTGATTTTTTTTCCCCTTTCTTTTTTGTCCTTCGGATTTGCTACGAATAGTTTTACCTGTGCCATTGGTGTACAGATTGTAACCTGCAAACGAATTCCTATACTTTTATCGAGAAAAGAAGCTCTTTGGTCATAAAAGTAAGCGATGATGATATTGATGAATGGCAAAATACGTCGACATGAATGGCACAAGGGACGTCAGATAGAGAGAAAATATAAAAACTTGTACTGTTTGGGGGTAATTTAGATAAATCAATTTAAAATAAATAAACAAAATCTCAATTAGAATTGATCTAATCTGATGGAAATATCATTTTCAGTGTTGGAGGCAGAACGCAGACCCGGTGCTAATTTAACATAGCATTCAATTTTTAATTTATCAAGGAAATTAGTTTTTGCATCAAATCTTAATGAGCATAAATTATTCTTTGATTACTTCCATAATCTTATATATTATTGTCAATTTTGTTAATTATGACGTTGTCATTGTTAAATTATGTGATTAAGGGTTTTTTTTTTTTCCCCCTTAATCGTAAATCATAAATCATAAATTTGATTTGTGCTTAAATAAAAACTTAGATTGGAAGAAATCTAGAGTAGAAAAACACAACCAGGAGTAATCTCCGAGCTACCAGGCGGGCTACCACATCCGCGTTACACGCTCTTTATCAACCTTTAAAACTCTTTGAAATGCTCAGTCACCAACGACATCCTACATAAACATCATGTCTTTATCTAGAGTTTTAGATTGAGGTCGACAGTTTCTCTTCTTGCTCCACCACCACTTCTCTCAGTGTCTAAACTAAGCGTTGTTTCTTCTTCTTCATTTCCCGTTTGTTCATCTGGAATTAAGAAGCTGTAAAAAGGCTTTCTGTGGACTGATTCCCCATGGCTTGACATTTGGTGGGAGCCCTCACTAATGCTTTCCTTCAATTCACAATAGATAGATAACACATTGTCAACATCATATTATTTTCCCAAGGGCAAATTGGCAATTTGGGAAAGAATCAAATGAATGTGATTGATGTGTTACTTGGAAAGATAATGAACTATATCTGGAGAATTCTTGTGGCGAAGTTAGAGTCAATGGTGAAGGACTTTCCGGAGAACCAAATAAAACAAAATTACCATTCACTGCTCCATATTCTGTAATAAACTTCTTCGCAGGATCCCTGTGAATACAGCATATATAAATAAATGTTATGTTAATGGCTATACAAACCGAAAAAAATGAAGAACAGTCTTGAATGTCCAAACAAATTAAGCAAACCTGAAAACTACTGTGTCATCTCGTCTAAGGATAAACTGAGGAGGGTGATTACAGGAAGAAGGTGATTGGTCGAGCGTGTGCGTGTGGGAGAAAGGAGATGGAACTTGGCAGTGAAACATTGGAGGACCCGAGTTGTTCTCCATTGAGAAAGTTCTTGGCCGCTTTGTGCCAATCATCTAAATATTTTCACATCAGAAACTTAGCTCCATATTTCTGTTCAAATGAGTTCTTAGAACTCGCATATATACAAATAATTATTTCAAATAAAAATTTACAAAACAATTTTGTCAAGAAACACTTTCATATTCAAATGATGAAGGAATAGAGATATATTTATGATCTAGTAAAATACTGGTTTAATTTCTTTTCCTTACAGAAACGCCCATTAAACAGCACTTAAAGAAGTAAAAACAAAATCGACATAAAAATCCGTGAAGGGACTCAATGCAATAAATGATTAAAGCGTATAATGCGTTTCAGGACCCAAGCGAAAAAAAAAATGTTCAGAGACAAATAGCATTGAATAACAATGAGGAATATATTACGTGCCTTTTCTCCCTCCGGCAACAGAGATGAGTAGATGTGATGCGATGATCTTTGGTTTGAAGGGGGCTCTAAATGGACATAAAATCCTGCTGATGGATTGTCTGATATTGAAGATAATGATCCAGAGTGTGGAAAAAGATTTATCTGCTTCACATGTTAGGACCATGTCTTAAAAAGTTGAAAACAAAGAAAACAAAAAACACAAAAACTAGAAATCATCTAATAAAAGAGCTTAAACAATACCGTGGGAGAAGGGTATTGACAGTGCTTCTTTTGAAGCATCAAAGGAGAATGATGTATTTGATCTGATCCATGTACAAAATTTGTTGAAAATGGATATCCAGCTGGGATTTTAGGAGCTTCTTCACGGACGCTCGACTCAGAAGAACTCCAAATTGTAGGCAATAAGGCTTGTTCAGGCAAAACTATGCCTGCTCCACCAATCCGGACACCATTATTGCCACCATTGACGCCGCCTGAGAAGGCATTACTTTTACCAATATTACTGTAAAGCATAGTCATTGGTGGAGGAGGAGGTGGACTCAAGTGATGATTTTGATCCGGAACAAATGGGACATTTCCTGCTAATTAATAATTTAGAAAAAAAATTTGGAAAACTGTGAAATAATGAATGAACGAACAGAAAAGAGGCCTTAACTCTTGCCTTTGTCTGCATGATTTTTGCTTTCTTGTTCTCTCAAAATCTTCTCAAGTTCTGCAACTCCTGGTCCTCTTTTAGGAACTCTTTGTCGTTTAGGCTTCTTCAAAATAATACTTGCATAATCGCCATCATCTCCACCACTACCACTAACACCTGCACCACTAGTACTGCTTGTATTGCTACACATAATTAATTTGTTCTTTTGCTCGTTAAATTTTTGTGATTGCTATTAAGAATACAGTAAATCTAAATTTAAATAACAAAAAAAATATTGACGCAAAACCCAAGGGAGAGAATTCAGAAAATAACAAGAATCCCCATTTTCAAGATCACAAAATCTAAAACAAGTAACAGGAATCAATTCAAAAACCGAGATAAAAGGAAAGGAAATCTGAAATGATGTGGAGTTGAAACCGGCCACCTATGCAAAATGTAAAAGTGAAATTAAGGAAAGTCCTCCCTTGCTTTCAGCTCATAAAGATATTAGAGAGAGAGACAGAGAGACAAAGGGGAGAGAAAGTATCTACTAGTTCCCGGGATTTTCTCAGCAATTTTTTTTTTGTCTGGGAAAGAAAGAAAAAAAGAAAATCACAGCAGTTTCCAAGGCCCGGAAATCCAAGCAATCATCAAAATTTTCTCATTCCTCTACCTCTAGTTTCTCTCAAAGCCCAACCCTATGCGATGAGAAAACTTCACCAGGACAGGATCTGTAACATATATACTTCCAGTCTTAGTCTTAGACCATGAACTGCGTAACATATGACTCATCTCATGCATCATCTGTCTTAAAATCCTGAGGAAATTTTTGCCATTTCCGAAAGCAGTTCTTGCTCTTTTCTTATACCACAGAGACACCTCTCTGCATGAAATTTATGGAGTTTGTTAGGGACCCCACTCGGGAAAAATACATATGGAAAAAAAAAAACTTTTGTAGAATTACTTGGTAATATGTATAATTAATTATTTCAGCCTTGCTCTCATGGTAGAATCCAACAGACCAAGAACAACATAACACACATACTTGGTAGTGTATTAATGGAAGGCTCTCTGTCAATGGCAACAAACAAATAGGCACTGGTAATTTGTGGAATTAATGAAAAGGAAACACTCAATTTGATAAAGGCAATCTCCAGGCTGGCAAAATAAATGTAAGCATCTTTGAAGATATCTTGTACATAGTTGTTTAAGGTAATCAATCTACATCATTGAAACCCTAAACTAAATCAAATCTTTTGTCAACATCTAGCAGCTTTTTATTTTTTAAGATATATATATATATATATATATATATATTTTAAATTTCTTTGAATATTGTGTTCAATGGGAGCAGTGGTTAGGAATACTGTCAAATTGTGGCAACTGGCAAGCAAGCAGAGATTCTATCACATGGGTTAGGAGGCAATTATCTTCTCTCTTTATATATGACTATGAACCTGATATGCCATAATTAATTAAAGCTGTTGACAGACTAATTATGGCCTAGGATTACTAATAAATATAAACATCACAATGGAAGCCTTGGGCAAAATTTTCAAAGCTAGCGTCACGTTACATAAACTGCGAAATACAGAAGCTAAAAATGGCTTCCAATTAATGAAGTCCGAGCAAATATTCTACATATATATAGCTAGGGGAATAAAAATGATGGTTTTGTAGCATGGTTGCTGGCTCAAAGTTGGTACAAGTTTACTTAATCATGTGAAATGATATGAATTGATGGAAAATTATTTTCTTGGTGCAATTTCATCGAAATATCCTGCTTTAATTCTTCATAGTTTGACCCAAAAATATAGCATGCATCTCCATTGGAAAAGGAGAAAGAAAAATGGTGGAGAGAATAACCTAGAATTGTGTCATGAGAGACATTTGCCGGAACATATGCCATTAGGTGATCAAAGGATAATATGGAGCCCTGGAAGCCAATTATTAATTAATTTCCTATATATATATTCAAACTAATTGTACAACTTGGTTGATGGGCTATGTAGGTTAAGGATGAACATTGTTCTTAGTGAATATTAATTATTAAATGTGTTTTAGTTTTAAAATTGAGCAAAATGTACATTGTTTTTAAATATACTCCAAAATTGTTGCTTGTTGGCACTTATAGCAAATGTGCCACTTAAGAAGAAGGCGATTTCATTCAATCATATTATAAAGGAGTCATAAGTTTGTTAGCTTTCATTTTCTTGATTTTGGGCCATTATAGTCTATACAATACAATAACTTCAATGCTTCACAGTGACTTCTTTTGGGTAGATCATAACATGGGCTCTGCAGGTTTGTCATATTATTGAGCTCATCTACGATTAATTTATTTTAATTGCCATCCTCTCTAATTAATCAACATCATCATAAACATACAACCTCATTATTATATTATTTTTAATTACTTCACTTAATTATGAAATTTTTGTTTTAAAATTTAATTTCGAAGCATATATAATAAAGCTCGCGATGAGGGAAATTAGATTAATGATCATTTACCTTGAAAAATTATTGATGATTGATGCCTTAGCCAAATGGGGAGCATTAGACAATTATGGAAGACTTGCTTCCAAGCTTCCAAAGAGCTTCTTTTATCATTAAGGGGAAAACCAATGATTTAGTACTTTTGTGGGGTTGATGATGATTGTGTCACTTGGTTTTTTATATATAAAAAATAAGAATAATAATTGATACGAATAATAAAGTTTTCATTAGAATTAAATTACGATAAAAAAAGGTTCCTCTATTAGATAAACAATTCCAATAAATCTACTAATTAATTATTAACTTGGGTCTACAAGATTGTGGTATTTGATTAACTATGGATTTTCCTTTGTCATCGCACTCAAAGTCAAGTATAAAAATATTATTTTTTGTAGATATTTTAATAGAATTACATAAAATATATATACCATAGCGTGAATTCTATGGAGTGTATATTCTTTTGTTGACTATTTAAAGTTGTTTCCTTCACGAAAGTGATTGTTAGATTTGAAATTGTTTTCTTTATCAAAATCATTTGTTAACTTAAATTATCAGCAACACTTTCAAAGTATTAACAATCCTATTCAGAAATGTTTTTGTTAAATCTTTATCCAATTCTATTTAGTGCAATTTGGAACTCATTTGTTTTAAATTTGACTATAAATTGTTGATAATGACCATAAACAATTGAACGACTGAAAGTCTGATAATTGAAAAGTCAAGCCACAAATTAAATTTATTATTTTTAAATTAATAAAAACTCACAAAATTATGTATCAATTAGGTCCCGTAGCTCAGTTGGTTAGAGCGTTGGTCTTATGAGCCGAAGGTCGCGGGTTCGAGCCCCGCCGGGACCATTTTGGGCAATTTTATCATCGCCATTGACTTTGGGGGAGTTGTTTGTTACGAATGGAAAAATTAATTTCTTCGTTTGTCAAATGTCAACATTTTGGGACCTGGATGTTATTATGTTGAAAGTAAATTCTCTGGGGAGTCGGGACTTATTTGTTAGAAATGAATAAACCATTTCCTTATTCACGAAAATAAAAGAATTGGGGCCCATGATCCCTACAAAAATATGACACGAGAAGCACCAAACCATCGCACGTTTTGATCAAATCATCCTTCAACTTGTCAACGGTCCCGCGAAATCAATAATTTACGACAGTAACACATAAAGTACCAAATAATCTCTTATCTAAAATTTTTCCATCTTTTAAATAAACAGTGTTTATCAAATCATCTCTCAACTGATCGACAGTCTACAGCAGTCCTCAATTTAACAGCAATAAGACATAAAGTACCAAATCATCCCTCAATAAAAGTTACCAATTTACAACAGTAACCGCAGAAAAACCAATTCCATCAACCTTCTAGTCAAATCACATGCCAGGCTATCAACGGTCTGTATCAAATCATCTCCCAACAAGTTGACGGCCCACAAAAAATAAATAAAGCCGATTTCAATTTAAAACAGTAACCCCTGAAGCACCAACTCCATCACCCTCCAAATCCAGGAAATCTGTTTTTGTTCCATTCTGCAACCACCAAAGAAATAGAAGAATTTCCCTCTTTATTTAAAAAATGGAAAAAAGGACATGAAAAACATTATTGAAAATTCGGATAAGCAAGCTATCTCTGTCAAAAACTAGTCATAGTTTGTTCTGCTGTCACAACTAGCCTTCTTCGTTGAAATTTTCTAAACAGAACATATCAACTAACACTAAACTATACACTCCTACAGCAACACAGAACACAAAGCATAAATCTAGTTGTTGTGTCCTTGATTGGTGCGAGAGATTCATATTTTTTTTTTTGGGAAAAATAAAAAGGAAAAATGGAAAAAGCCTGGTGATGGGCCATATAACAGACTTCCATATTTCTCAACTACCTTTTATGCTCGCTTTCCTCTCCCTCGCAGAAAATATAAATAAATAAAAAAGGAAGGACTTTCTTCTTGTTTACTACAACCATTACAGGTATACTCCTGCGTTCCACCTTTTTATTGTCAAAATCTTGGGTGCCCATCTGCTGGAAAAAGTCCATACTGGACCACTGGAATTTCTGCTGCTGATTCTTGCTTGGTATGAAATCCTTAACCCAGATGTTCTGTTAGCTGTTTTTGCTGTTTCGTGTTGTTTGCTTTCGTTTTTGGATGTAAAAATGTGATCTTGCGATGTCCATTTGTTGATTGGGAATCTTGCTGGGCTGGGATCTTGGTGCCGAGAGTTATTGAATGACGTTGACTCAGTGGAGTTTGTTTGAAACTAATTATTATTGACTTCTCCTTATGATAAACTGCTAAATCTTTTTTTTATATGTATGGTGATGGAATGAGACTTATCAGCACACTTCGATCCTGTTTTATATTGTATATAATAATTCGAGGAACTTTTGATGGGGTAGTGTTGTGAAGTTAATGTTGTCGATACTAGAATGGTGTTTCGTCTACATAACATGCTTTTATTACTGGGTGGTGGAATTTTGCTTTTATTACTGGCGTGGGGGATTTTGTTCTCTTAGTTTTGTAGTTATGCGTGTTGGCTAGTTCAGTTTTGATGGTGACTATCTGTTTGGTTGCGGAGAGAATGGAAGAGAAAAGAATTTGGAGAATTTGACATGATCTGCTTTTTCACTTGAACATTCAGTTGTTTTGTGCTGGCTCAACGCTGATTCTGGATGTTACACTAAAATTGCTGCCAGGGTTATGTTACATTAAATAAGGACATTGAACATCAAGAATGGGTTCTGGAGATTGGTTTAAGACAATTATTAGCCCCAAAAAGGTGAAGGCTGGCCAAGTGAAGGTAAGTCACCCTCTGAAAGCCTTCATCTTGCTTAGATTATTTGTCAACCAATCTAAGGATTTTCCTTTGTTTACTTTTTCTTATTAATAATTACATTGTCTAAGTCATTTCCAAGCTAAGTTTCTGAAATCATGGTTGGCCATTTCAAGACACTTAATTCAATTTTCTTGCTCATTGAGCGCCTACCGGATTATCATTTATATGATGTGTGTGAAGGCCAATATCTTGATTTTTTAGTAATATTGCTAGTTTAGGATTATGACTAAGAAATTATTAGTTATTGATATCTCTTTATTAATGTTACTATATAATTTCTCTCATTTCTTCCTACATTTAAGACAGGGATCTTCAGCTTCTGCAAAATCCAAAGGATTTAAATGGAAGAAACGTTCCAGCAAAGAGTCTAGTACTTTTGCTAATGGTTCTGCAGGTGGAAATAATGGGGCTCTTGGCATGCCAGTTGAGGATGTAGCTGCAACACAGATTCAAACTGCATTCCGTGCATACAAGGTACATTTTGTTACAAGTTACTCACACTAATGGCGTAAAATTTATACTCAACTGCTGTTCTAATATGATCTTTTATATTTGATTTTTTCTTTGTTGCTATCTGTTGCATTCATCTATTTAAAAGTTCATGGTTGGGATTTTGCACTGTAAAGTGTTGATAATAAAATTTTGCACATGCACCTGGATATGTGCTTGTTGGCAGAGAGATCTGGGTTTGAACTTTTTGGTGCAAGAACTTTATCGATCTACAAAGTCATGAGAGACATTAACAACTCTGCACAGAGAGCTAAATTTGCAGCGATATATATTGCTTCCGTTGGAAAATCTCTACTGGGGATATCCAAGTGCACATAGGCGGTTCTGCCTGAGGTCCATATCTTTGTGTGGGTAAGCTTGGATTAACTAGTAGCCAAGGTTATATCTCCATTGCTCATGTACATCTTCTTTTCTCATTCATATATGAAAAGTATGAAGTGAGTGGCACAAGGGAGTAAAGAATGGGGAGATGGCTTATTTTATTTTGCTTATTTTAGCCACGTCACTCCAATTAATACACTGTAGCTGCTGTGGCTAGAGTCTTATTGCATGTTATGGAGGAGAGATTTCAGATTTTGGAGAGGACTGAGTATAATGAAACTTGATTGTAAAGCAATTGCTTGAGATGGATTATCATTTTTGTGGCTGATGGTCAATCAATTGAAAGTTTTGCAACATTTCATAAAGCAATCAGTAAGCAACTGGTGAATTCTTCATGGTAAATTTAAAGATGGCAATCCTTTTACTGTTATCTGGGTTTTTCAAAAGCAAGGATTTGCACTAATAAAGTCCATTTCTATGAAAAGCTCATGAACTTTGTTAGTAAGTGGTTGTTATTATTATTCTGAATTTTTGTTTTCGAGTGTGAAGAATTGGCATACCTTCTCTAATAGAGAGTATAATGTGAAAATATACCATTTTTCTGTTTCTGGACATTCCGAAGTTCATAAACTTGAGATACTCATTTGGACAAAAAGATGGACCTTGCTCTTTTGTGAAGCTATTTGGACTGCACAGGACTTCTTGGATATGTCTTTGTTATTAAGGGAAGAAAGATGTTTTTGGCTTCTTTCCCCTGCCAACTTTAGTTATTGGTTGCAATTAGAGACATTAGGGGAAGAAGAACCAACAGGTAATGAATCAGAAGTTTAGAAAAGATGGGGAGACCCCTGCGGCTCCTGGTTGGGGCCAGGGATAAGCTTGTGAAGAAGCAAGCTTATTAAGAAATTTACTTGATTACCTTTTGGTGATGTCAACTTAGAATCAGTGACTGCTTCACTCTGCTCAACAAAACTTTAATTCTGACTAGTAGCCTAATAAGCCTTGTCAAAGCAATCATGTGGCTTTCCCCAGTTCTTAGATTTATTAATAGCATTTTCTTATGTGATGAGCTGGCAGGTATTGGTAATTTACTGATGTCATGATGTAGCATCACTACTGCTTCCTGCTTCTGTTTAGATCTCACAACTGCTTTACCCACCTCTTATTAATGTAAATCATATATTTAACGATCTTGTTGGTATACATATATACCAACTGACTGGTTTCTTTACTCTTTTTGCAGGCTAGAAAATCTTTACGTCGTCTGAAAGGGAACGTAAGACTCCAGGCCATGACCCATTGTAATTCTGTTCAAAAGCAGGCTATGACCACATTAAGCTATCTTCATACATGGAGCAAACTGCATGCCGAGATTAGAGCTCGCAGACTGTGTATGGTCACAGAAGGCAGGCTTAAACAGAAGAAGTTAGAGAATCAACTAAAACTCGAGGCAAAGCTTCATGATCTGGAGGTTAGATCTTAAGACTTACCACTTGTGAGAATTGGCAGGGTTAAAATGGAGTCTATACCTGCACAATGGTACTTTCTTGGGTAATTAGCAAAATCCTCCAAGCTTAGGTTAGAAAGGCACATTATACATTATATTTTGAAAACCAACAAATTTTCCCTGACACTAGTGAAAAGCTGTGTCAAACACATTTTAACATGGACTATTTCACTTTCATCAGACATGTATGACCCATTAGTACCAACTCTCCTGTCCTGTTAGGCCACTGTTTCAACCTCACCATTTGCAAGATCTTTAGAAAATCACTGAAATGAAAACCTAACTCAATTAGTCAAAAGAATATACTCAATTCTTTTTTGCTTGAATCCATAGTGCATTTTTCTCTGAGTAGTGGCTTCTTCCGCACATTACTCCCCTAACTTTTCCCATTTCCACAAAAACCTATGGATGTTGTATATATGATAGGAGATGAAAACTAGTACTGTTAGTTTATTTATTGTATTATCTCCTGGGGTCATTGTAATTTATTTATTGTTTTCACTCTGCACTGCTCAATTTCTGAACTTTTCACACATGTTCTGGTCCTTTGGAGGCTTCCTTGCCCCAGGAATATTTGGTTTCGATGTTGTCATGCTGCTGCTCCTGCTTCCTCTTGTAACTCCTTTCACCCTTGCACAGGGTAAAGTGCTAAATTGATCTTTGTTCCTATCTGTTACTGCAAGAAATTGGGAAGTTTACTTTCTTTATACTATTATCTGAAACAAAGACAGCACTTCATAACTATGTAAAGGTGTCAAGGACGGAAGGAATTACAAGAGGAAGCAGGATAAAAAAATCATAAGCTTGAAAATATTCTGTTAGATTAAGAGCTTATTTGAAAGATGTCAACTCTTCTCTCTGTAAGTAACAGTTGAAATGATGGCAGGTTGAGTGGAGCGGTGGCCCTGAAACAATGGAGGAAATTCTCTTGAGGATACATCAGAGAGAAGAAGCAGCAGTCAAGCGAGAGCGATCTATGGCTTATGCCTTCTCTCATCAGGTACTGTATCCATTTCTGAAGTCATCTTCACTTTATTGCATGAAAATGAAATGAATCAAATTAACAATGATCAAACATGATTTGCAGTGGAGAGCTAGCTCTAATCCCCTAGGAAAATACGAACTTGGCAAAGCTGATTGGGGTTGGAGTTGGAAGGAACGCTGGATTGCTGCTCGGCCATGGGAAAGCCGTGTCCCTTCTCCATCCATTAGCCCAAAGAAGGTGCAGCGCAAGCAAGGAAGCAAGGTTGGGAAAGACCCAAATCCGCTGACACCGAAGGTTGGGAAAGAGACAAATCCACCAACACCAAAGGTTGGGAAAGGCACAAATCCACCGACACCAAAATCGTCAATTTCAGTTAAACCCTCTATTTCTAATGCGAGGGGAGCTACAAAGGCTCGAAGGTTGTCTTTCCCAGCTGCGGAAAAACCATCTTCCAATGAAGGGAAAATTGAAGCTGAAGAAGAAAGAGCTAAGAAAGAGGAACAGGTTTCTTAGTACCGTGCCAATTTTATAGGCTGAATGTCATATAGTTGGTTTTCAATCAATTGTGTTGCACAGAAGAGGAATTCCATTTTTTCATTTTATTTTCTTTCATATGACTTTACTTTGATTGTGCATATGAAGTGGTGTGGAAGTAATTCGCTTTTGGCATTCATGGCAATGTAATAGAAAGATCAGGATTTGGGAAATGCGATTGACCTGTTCACTTTCTTTTCCTGTTCTGTATATTATTCAAACAAAAAAAATTATATATCGTGTAAATACAGAGCTTTGAAGTGAGGATGATGAGTCATATGATGACTTCCTCAAAAGTATGTTTTATCTGGTCTAATTTGGTATGTTTTATCTAGTCGAATTTGGTACTACTCCATAACCACCTAAATGAGAGTTGCAGCTTCCAATGACAAAAGTGAACTCATGTTAAAGATGCGAACTAATTCACAGCTCAGATGCTAAAACATAACAGACAGTATCCATATGTTAATGCTTATCGTTGTCGGCCAACCAACTGAAACAATCCCTAATTGCTTTCACTTTATGAGTTGAGGCTCTTGTTTGGCGGTTTTTTTTATCCCATTATGAACACAGTACAATAATTATAGACGTGTTGAAATTGATATACCAGATTGAGCAACCAACTCTTTTTTGCTTGGAATAATTACAACAGTTTCTGGCACCTTAGCATTTTAGGGGAAGACAGATTTTATCTAGTCATGAGAAATTCACATTCCAATTTGTCACATGGCATAATATGGAAAAAAATTATTATTAATTTATTGACAGGATAAAATAATTTTAATTTCATAGAAAAATTAAATCTTTCGTAATTGCATGACATTATGCTTTCTTTTATTATAATCTTTTATATATATATATATATATATATATATATATATATATATAATTTAAAACCTTAAACGTGAAATATATAACAACTTATTTGAACCTCTCAAATTAATAATCCTAATAAATAATAGCTAATTTCTGGTTACATCAAAACGCGTGCTACCTTCTGTTAAAAACCAACTGGTAGTGGCTCATCATCAAAACCATCGCAAGTTCTTTCTTTCTTTCTTTGCTACTGATTGAGGTCATTTTAAAGTTGACGATGCTGATTTGCTCATGATCTCAATTCTAAGAAAATTCCCAGCAACACTATCACCGTTTACCAGAATCATGGATTCACCATCGACAATGGCTTCTACCAATACACAGAGACTCGTAGCCTTAGCACAACAGTTGCGTCTCTACAAGCCACCACCTTGTTCTGAGGATGATGCAGAGGAACAGAAAATCCAAGAAACTGCAAGCAAGGTGGTTTCTCAAGTGGGGTTTCAAGAATCTGTTACTCCTATTGCTAAGGATCCTGAGAGGTTTAGACCCAAGAAAGCTGCTGTTTTGATCTGTCTATTTGAAGGAGATGCTGGCGATTTGAGAGTCATACTCACAAAGAGGTCGTCAAGATTGTCTACTCACTCGGGTCAGTGTAATTTTGGACACCCTTTTGTCTGCTATGAGAAAGATAAATGTTTTATTTCTTATGGATTATTTCGTTATGGATTCTTATAAATAATGCAAAAAAATTTTGCTCGATTGGGTAGTTCTTTAGACTTGGTTGAAAGCATGAATACTGTTTGGTTCCAGGCAAAATATGTAATTGAGAAGGTTGTTTTTTTTGGGGGGGGGGGGGGGGGGGGGGGGGGGGGGGGGGGGGGGGAATTGAGGTTAAGAAATGCAAAAGACCATAGACTTGAGTCTTTAGTACGGATTTTCGGGGAGGGAATGACAAATTTGGCTCAGTTGAGTAATACGTTCATATGATATGTAGCTAAGGGATGTATTTTGTGGATGTTGTGAAAGATTTTAGGTGTACTTATTTTATTTCTTTTTTCTACCATTTCTGGCAATAAAATGGAGATGAAGTGGTCACCTTAAGTTGACATCAAAGGTTTGACAAAGCTGAGGATAAAGGAGAAAAATTTTGAAATCTTTGGTTTTACTCTAATGATAAAGGATTGATAGTTTCACCTCAACAGCGAAAGTGGTTTTAAAAGGATTATTTAACTGAAGGACTTTAATTTTTCTTTTATTAACTGCATTGATTATTGGGTAGCATTCGATATTTTAATTTCATTTCTTTTCCTTCAATTTGGTGACCAACTTGAGATTGGTAATGGATGATGATTTTGGGATGCAAGTGTTGGTGATTTATCATTGGACTAAATGGGTGTCTCATGTTGCAGGAGAAGTTTCATTGCCAGGCGGGAAGACAGAGGAGGGTGATAAGGACGATGGGGATACTGCAACAAGGGAGGCTCAGGAGGAGATTGGATTGGATCCTTCGCTTGTGGAAGTTGTCACTGTTCTTGAACCATTCTTGTCTAAGGTATGGAAGGATGTTTCCTCTTGTCTCTTCTTATTTTTGTTTTTCACTAATGTCTTTCCCACCCCCACCACCCCCCCCCAACCAAAAAAAAAATGGCACCTCTGAGATATGCCATTAGTTGATGGGAAATGTATGTAACTTGGGATGGTACGAAATCAGGATTAGATGAATTACATGATAAACAGAATTTACATGAGTCTTGTGATTTTCTAATAAATCTGACCTGTAATTAGTTGATTCTGTCATCTAACCTCAGTATAAATGAGATGATGAATGCATAAGATGTGAAGTAGACTATCAATGATAGATAAATTCTCTGATTATTTTCTCTTTGAATTGGCAAGACTGACAGATACACATCATCTAACATGCCAAATTTCAAAGTGCCACTTATATGACCATTAGGTCTTTCAATTATGTAAACTTGTTCTTAGATTAATAATTTATCTGTCTTTTATTCTCAATTTACATATTTAACGGCTCACAAGGATCTTCTTTGGTACCATTTAGCTGCTGATGATTTTGAAATGTTTCCTGCTTCTGTTTTGTGGTTTGGATTGCACTTGTATTCACTTATCTCAACCTTTATTTATTTTGTGATTTCTGCTTCCTGACCAAGCTAGTTGTATTACTATTACAAATCCATGTTTGGCAACTTACTTTCATGCATTTATTTATACATCCTTTCATCTTTAGCATTCATCATCATGGAATATAAATTGAGAAAAAAAATCTGACTAATATATTTATACATGCATATAATAATATTCTTTATCTTTTAAGCTTTAGTTTCTGGGTTTATCAATCATTACTCTTTGTGCAGCACCTCCTCAGAGTTATACCTGTTATAGGCATACTTAGCAACAAGAAAGCATTCAAGCCAACTCCAAATCCTGCTGAAGTAGACGA
Source organism: Melia azedarach (assembly GCA_028052125.1). Classification (NCBI taxonomy): domain Eukaryota; kingdom Viridiplantae; phylum Streptophyta; class Magnoliopsida; order Sapindales; family Meliaceae; genus Melia; species Melia azedarach. Next base: position 10,124,487 of record CM051406.1, read on the forward strand.
AGTATTTGATGCTCCCTTGGAAATGTTTATTAAGGTTTTTACTTCCAACATTATCTAAAGTAACTATTATGATTATTAGTATCATTGTTGGTACTACTATTACTAGTGTTACTACTGCTCTGTGCTGCTGCTGCTGCTTCTATGACAATGGTGTAGTTTTAAGAATATTTTTTAAATGTTTGGTTCAGGATGAAAACCGAAGAGCTGAGGAGAAGGAATGGATGGGGGATCAATATCTGATTCACTTTTTTGACTATGAATCTCAGAACAAGAAGTATTTGATTTGGGGTTTGACTGCTGGCATTCTGATTAGAGCTGCATCAGTGGTGTACCAGAAGCCACCTGCTTTTACAGAGCAGAACCCAAAGTTCAAGTTTCCTAGAGTTGTAAACAAAGATACTTTAATTCCTTAAAAGAATTCAAAAAAGACATTGTTGGGTTGTACTCCAATTAAATTTCTGCAATAAATCCACCACAACCCACACTTGTTGAACTAGTAAATTATGTTCTAGAATTTTTGTTGTATGTATTAAAAGTAGTAACAACTATATGCATTTCATGCCTAGATGCCCCTAAACTGAGGAGGCCCGAGATATATTCAGATTCGAGAAGACAGTTGGCACCAAGTTGGAGAAATCATTCAGAGCAGTTGCCTTCACCCTTCCCAGGTTAGTTCTTAAATGACTTGAACATTTGAAAGTTTTATATAGCTCTCATTGCTAAATTACTCTTGCAGGATCTGAATGTAGGTGCAAAGATCTGGATGTTGCCTCATCAACACCATTAATGCATTCAACCGTAATAAAGAGATGTCTTTCATCAAAAACTCGAGCAAACAATTCTGTTTGTGTTCAAGCTGCCTCTATACAAGCGCTGAAACTTTTCTGTGTGATTTTCTTTTCTGGTTGAAAATGTTAAGAGATAAACCAGAGGAGGTTTGGAGTAGAAAACTGCAAGAAGCTGAACTTGCTTATCTTTGACAATAAGAAGTGATTATTTCTCTGTAATTGTTTATACAAATATGTTGTGTTGAATTTCTTTTATCCTCCATTTTCACTTGCGACCGAAGTCCCAGTACACACTAGTGCTTGTCGGCTGCAATGGAGATATTAATATACACGTGATTCTGACCAAACGCTCCTCAATTATTTGTTCTCCAATCTTTAAAGCTTTTGCGGTGGTGGTTATAAATTTATAATAATATCCCATTGCTAACGCAGCCACAAGACTAGACGGAGAGAAAATGAATAATCACAATATATTAATTATTTTATGTTGTAGGAAGCGGCTCACATGAACGCAGCCGTCTTGATGACAAGTCCAAATTTTTTTTCTCAAATAAAAATCTTGCTATAATTAAATGCTTGAATCGTTGCGTCCAAGTTCGCGCTGCAAGTAACTGTTGAGTCTTCAAACTCAACGGCAGCCATCGAAACACTTGTTACCTAAGATTTTCTTGTCAGTTGATTTGGGGGAGCGTGCAACTGCTAAGCTATCAATCGCGATCTCAAAATAAAGGAAACCCTAGTGCAGCTGTCACCATTCATCGGAGCAAACTGCAGAGTCATGGAATCTTTAACAAAAGCAACTACCTCTTCAAAGATGCAGAGACTCGTTGTGATAGCCCAACATTTACGTAATTACAAGCGACCATCTTCTTCTTATGATCAAATGGAGGAAACTGACGCGGGCAAGGCGGTTTCCCAAGTCGGGTTTCAAGAATCCGTTACTCCGACGATTGTGAAGGACGTGGAAAGGTATAGACCTAAGAAAGCTGCTGTTTTGGTCTGTCTCTTTGAAGGAGATAAGGGTGATCTGAGGGTTATACTCACTAAGCGGGCTTCGAAATTGTCTACTCATTCGGGTCAGTAGCTCTGGATACCTCTTCTTTTGTAAGAAAATTGTGGGCATATGTTGAAGAAAGGCCTTCTTCGGGTTTCTCGAAGTATGAAAGGAAAAGAAAATGTTTAGTTTATTTGTTTTCAGGAAGAGAGCCGAAAGTTTGGCTCCCTTGAGTTCTCATATGAGGTTCAGTCAGAAAGAAGAACATATTTAAAATTTTTGTTTTATTCTCATGATAAAGGAGTGATAATTTCACCTCAGTTGAGTTAAAGTGGTTGTAGAAAGCTCATTTGAGCAGAGGAATTAAGTTGTGCTTTTACTAACAGCATTTGTTAAGAAAGAGTATCCGAGATCTTAATTTCATTTCTTTCCTTCGTCTTTAGGCATCTCACAGAATTGTGATTGATTATTGCATTAAGTGAATGTGTTTGGTTGCAGGGGAAATTTCATTGCCAGGAGGGAAAGCAGAGGAGGGTGATAAGGATGATGAGGAAACTGCAACAAGAGAGGCTGAGAAGGAGATTGGGGTGGATCCTTCGCTTGTGGAAGTCATCACTGTTCTTGAGCCATTCTTGTCCAAGGTGTGAACTTAAGCGTACTTAAAAATCAATTTGTCTTGAACTTCTAATTTCTGGGTTTACCAATTGTTACTTCTCTGTGCAGTATCTCCTCAGAGTTGTACCTGTCATAGGCGTACTTCACAATAAGAAAGCATTCAAACCTACTCTAAATCCTGCTGAAGTGGAAGAAGTATTCGATGCTCCCTTGGAAATGTGTATTAAGGTTTTCCTTTCTGTCATTATCTAATCTTGCTGTCATTGTTCTTCTCACTATTGTTGTCACTTGAGGAATTATGAATGTCGTGTTTGGTTCAGGATGAAAATCGAAGAGTTCGCGAGAGCGAATGGATGGGAGAGAAATACCTGCTTCACTACTTAGATTATGAATATGAGAACAAGAAGTATTTGATATGGGTTTTTACTGCTGCCATTTTAATTAGGGCTGCAGCAGTGGTGTACCAGAAACCACCAGCTTTTGGGGAAGGAAACCTAAGTTCAAGTTTCCTAGGGTTGTAACCAAAGATACTTTTATGCTTTAAAAAGAATTCAGAGAAAATTTGCTGGGTGGTACTCCTAGTAAGCAATAAATCCACCACCACAACCCACACGTTTTAGAACTAGTATAGTTTGTGCAAGATACTTTGTTGTACGTACTAAATCGTAGCAAAAACTGCATGCTTAGATATTTCCCAACAGAGAAAGCCAAATATATCCAGGTTCAAGAAGGTAATTGTCATCAAGTGCCAAGAATTCCTCAGTAGCCAAATTGTTATAACAAAAATTAGTTAACTGTTGCCTTCACCTTCTGCGGCGTAGGTCTTACGCATAAATGACTGCAAAACATGTAGTTCTATGTAACTCTGATTACCAAGTTACTCATGCAGGATTAAATATGGGTGTGAAGAGCTTTGCATTACTCGGGTTTCTCATGCAATACCAGTTGACGAGCTCATCAACTCTCAAGATCTGCAGTGTTCGAGTTCAAGCGAATGACTAATATAGGGTTAGCCATTCTGTTCAAGCTGCTTTTTATAAAAGAACTTGATCTTTTCTTTGTATGGTTTTCTCTTTTTGTTAGAAATGTTAAGAGAGAATCGTAGTAAGCACAGGAAAAAGCTGTTCAGATAATCATAAGGACAGATAATTTCTCTGTATTGTTTATCAATTAATCTGAGTTGAAATGACATTCGAGCTCACTCGGTATCAGAACGAGGAAGCTCCCTATTGTCCCAGGAATTTTTTTTAATACTAATTCATATTATCTAATAGTAATTTTGTTGAATAAAAATAAACAATGTGCAATTCTCGGTCCACATAATTGCTGATATTAAGTAAACAGCCCGCCAAAGAGGACTGTTCGTATCTGAAGCAAAGCGTCATAGTATGCCTTGAAAATGACTTCCCCTTTGGCGAGAGAACTCAAAGAAAGCAGTCTTGGCAACGGTCAGAGAACTCAAAGGACTTCCTCTGCCCTTACCTGCCGTTTCATCGATCTGGTAAGATCATTGTTTGAATGTGCGTTTAGGCATGGAATGGATTCTAGGTAATGCTTTGAAATAAGCTTCAAGGCTAAGAGTTCTTTGTGCAAACTGCAGGGAATTCGCTTTTTGGTCAAAAGTTCTCTACAATGCAGCGAAATCAGAGCTATTCCGGTAGTTCTCTGCAATACAGTCATAGAATTCACTGCAAGGACGAGAGTTCTATGCAGTGCAGGGAATTAAATGTACCCTTGATGAGCCTGCAATCTCGAGCCACTTCAAGCCTCAGTTTTTAATTGTTTGTATATTCCCATAATGTTATAAACTTTTTGATTGTTATGGGGTAAAAATAGGCTAGACACGTGGCAGTACGTAAGCCCACGACGCTCTAGTCGGCACCTATGGGATGATCCGTTCATACTGAAACCCATCTCACCTCGGATCCCAGCTGAGGCAGGATCCGACCTCAGGTAGTATAGAGGGTGTTCACATGAAGGGTGCCACGTGGCCTATAACCAATAGTCTACATGGATAGGGCAAAACGAGTGGACCCCACTCTAGAACAGCCCCAAAAGTGAAGGGATTTGGTTCCCCCAAAAATGTGAAAAAGGTGTCCTATGATCCTAGGTCACCTGGGGGGACCACCTGAAATCGCCTAAAACGGAAAGCTGACCAAGGAGACAGTGTAGCACCTTGGTAGCTGAAAAAGGGACCCCACCTGACGTGGTCAACCTTTGAGGGACCACAAGTAGAGGCGAATGAGCATTCGCCACCTGTACACAAGGGATAACGTAATCCCCTACTCAAATCAAATCGTGCCATGTGGCATGTAATCTCGGATAAGGTCTTAAGGACCAATCCTTGCTCACCAAGGGACCAATCCCTGCTCACCAAGGGACCAATCCCTGCTCACCAAGTATTCCGAGTTTTGACTCCGAACTAAGGTTTCAAGCTGGGGAAGAGGAAGGAAAGGAGGAACTAGGGCAGCATTGTTTGGCCAATCACATGTCCACAAAGGTATAATATAAAAAGACACTTAGGTCAAGGTAAAGGAGGGTCTTCCTCAAGCTAGAACTCATGCTTTACTCACACACACCACAAGCACAAGTGACCTCCCTATTTTTCTCTCTAAACAACAAGGAGACAACCTTAACACCCATTAAAGGTTGTCCCTTGAGGACGGTTTTACTGTTCCAGCTTCCCTAAAGGCCACACTTATTGCCTTCTATATGTGTTTTGTGTGTCATTTGGTCCATTAGCTCCTAGCTACATACTCCTCCTTATATTAGCTATTCCAAGCTACCAAAATCGAGCCATAATATCACCCCCTCAAGGTACTGACTTGAGCGTCGGAGTGGGCTCGCCGGATAACCTCCGGCGCCCCCCTTTTTGACCGTGTTCTCTGCTGCAGACGTCCTCACCAAGTTCGGGTCCGAGGTCAGCAAGGAGAGCGAGCTCAGGAAGGTTCCAAACAGTTTGGCCCGGGATCAGCGAGGCGTGAAAGGTCAGCTTGGGAGCCTCCGGGGTTAGGACGAGACTAAATCGGGTGCGGAATACTGAGCTCAGACTGTTGACTGGGCATCCACCTTCAACTCGGATACTAGATCAGCAAGGCATTACTACCTCACCTGGGTTGATATTTTCACGCATCAACAGTGGCGCCGTCTGTGGGAATGCGATCACCTCGGATAACCAAAGAAATACAGAGCCTAGCGGGAAGGGTAGCCGCGCTGAGCAGGTTCGTGTCCAAATGCACAGATCGTTGTCACCCCTTCTTCCAAGCCATCAAAAGGACTAAGAGGCAGCAATGGGACGAGGACTGCGAGGCCGCCTTCCAGAATCTGAAAAACTATCTAGCTATCCCGCCGATCTTAGCTAAGCCTCATCCAGGGGATAACTTACTGATGTACTTGGCAGTGTCCACGACTGTAGTGAGCTCAGTTCTAATCCGAGAAGAAGAAAGAGGGATGCAGAAGCCTGTGTACTACACCAGCAAGGCCCTGACCGAGGTAGAGAAGAGGTATCCCAAACAAGAACAACTCGCGTTAGCCCTGGTCATGTCGTCCAAAAAGCTAAGGCCGTATTTCCAAGCTCACGCGGTCAGTGTAGTCACCAGCTTCCCACTCAGGCAGATCCTACATAAGCCAGAAAGCTCAGGAAGGCTCATGAAATGGTGTATGGAACTCAGCGAGTTCGAGATTCACTACCGACCGCGAAACGCGATCAAGGGACAAGCCATAGCTGACTTTGTGGCTGAGTTTACTCCTGACCTAGAGGATTTGGGGACGGATATGAACCAACGTGAAGAATGGGAAGCTGAAACTAGCTCACCATGGATCCTCCATGTAGACGGATCATCCAGCTCGCAGGGGAGTAGAGCTGGGGTGTTAATCACTAGCCCAGACGGGGTCGAGATAAGTTATGCGCTAAGGTTCGAGTTTAAAGCTTCTAACAACGAGGCTGAATACGAAGCATTGATCGCCGGGCTCAAGATGGCAAAGAGCTTAGGAGCAGAATGGTTAGAAATAAATAGCGACTCCCAGCTCATCGTGCACCAAGTCAACGACGAATACCAGGCCAAGGAGGATAACATGATAGCTTACCTGAAAAAAGCGAAAGATTTGGTGGGACAATTCAAGCAAGTTAAGCTGCAACAGATCCCAAGGGAGAAGAACTTTCAGGCCGACATGCTGTCAAGGTTGGCATCCCTGTCAGAAACCTCCTTACCTGGTACGGTGCTGGTAGAAGTTCTACCCAGGTCGTCCATAGAAGAACCTGCGGAGATAGTTCACTGTGTTTCAAGCCCCTCATGCTGGATGAACCCTATTAAGGAGTACCTAGAAGAGGGACGTCTTCCCGAAGACCAAGAAGTCGCAAGAAAGCTCAAGTATCGTGCAGCTCGGTATTGCCTTATTGAAGGTGTGTTGTACAGACGAAGTTTCACCATGCCCTACCTGAGATGTCTGCACCCAGATGAGGCCGATTATGTTCTGAGAGAGATCCATGAAGGGGCCTGCGGAAATCACTCAGGAGGAAGGTCATTGGCATACAAAGCTTTACGCCAAGGATATTACTGGCCAACCATGCAAAGTGACTCCCGGGTCATCTCGCAAACCTGCCTCACCTGTCAGAAGCACGCCAAGATGATCCGGGTTCCACCAGAGAACTTGACGACACTGACTTCGCCTTGGCCTTTCGCTCAGTGGGGTATCGACTTGATTGGACCTTTCCCGGTTGGCCGGGGTCAGGCCAAGTTCGCCATAGTGGCAGTAGACTACTTCACCAAGTGGGCAGAGGTAGAGCCGCTGGCCAAGATCACGGAAAAAAGAACCACCGACTTCATCTGGAGATCCATCATCTGTCGCTTTGGAGTTCCGCGGGTGATAATCACTGACAACGGGAGGCAGTTCAACAATAAAAAATTCAGAAACTTTTGCGAGACATGGAAGATAGAAAATCGATACACCACGCCGGCTCATCCGCAGTCAAATGGGCAAGTTGAAGCAGTCAACAAGGTTATCAAGGATTTGTTGAAAAAGAAGCTGGGAACTAAGAAGGGAGCATGGGTTGATGAACTACCTGAGGTGTTGTGGGCATACCGCACCACCTTCAAAACAGCCACTGGAGAAACCCCCTATGCATTGTCTTTCGGCACAGAGGCAGTAATCCCAGCTGAGGTAGGAATGCCAACTTTTAGAGCCCTCCAATTCGACGAGGTCAGCAATGTGACCCAGTTTGATGCCGCCCTTGACTTGCTGGAGGAGAAGAGAGATCAAGCCCAGGTTAGGGTGGCGGCGTATCAGAGAAGAGTTTCTAAGTATTATAATGCCAAGGTTAAACCTCGCAGTTTCAAAGAGGGGGACTTGGTATTGAGGAAGGTGATTTGCGGACTCAAAGAGGGAGGCTCCACCAAGTTTGCTGAAACCTGGGAAGGGCCATTCCACGTGACCAAGGTTATCAAGCCTGGAGTCTACAAACTTGCTCACCCTGATGGACGCCAGATGAGACGACCAAGGAATGCCGATCAGCTAAAGAAGTACTACCCGTGATCCCACCTGATCCGGGAATCCAGTAGATTTTCAATTCCATCTCCGTTTTGTTGTTCCTCCAAAGCCCTTAGTGGCTAGATTGCTTCTGTATGTGCACCAAAAAATTGACCTGGTATGTTGTCCCACTACTCCCCCCCAAGTGAGCATTTTGAAAGGAAACATCACCTAGGTGAAGAGGGTTGTTGTTCTATTGATTAAGATGTGCATTCCTATTTAATGGGTTAATGACACACGCCTTAACAAACGGTTTGCCACCCTCCATTTTATTTAGCCATGGCTGATATAATCGAATTGCCAACAAACTGTCAGGATTGATTTGTAAATCAACCTAGGTGAGGAAGGATACCTACTCAGGTCGGTTAGCCTACCTCAGGAAGGTTCTATCTTGCTAAGAACGTCACGCGCATAAAATCAGCATGCATGGGTAAATCAACAGCAAGCTCACAACAATCCATACGGCAAACTAAGAATGTAGAATATATTAGCCCAAAATAGGGCCACCGTCACTTAACAAAATAACGTTTCCCAAGGGCAATAATGTGTCAAACAAAACCACACTGAGAGTTCAAATCCACAGTACATAGAAACAACACCTGAGTTTACAAAAGAAAGAAAAGAGAAAAAATGTGTAAGAAAGCTTGGTCTGATGGAGAGGCAGTACGAACAAAGGCCAAGGGTCAGATCAGGCGTCTTTGCCGTTTCCCGACTGAGAACCTTCATCGTCCGAGTCGTCTCCCTCGTGATCCGAGTGAGGCGGGGAAACTTCCAGGTTCAGTGGGTGCCCTGAGGTGAGCTGTCGAGAACTCCCTGCGACCTCAGCTGGGTCCTGCTCCTTGCCAAACTTGGCCACCAACGCCTCTCGGTCGAATCCAAAGTCCATATAGTGCAAGTCCAAATCGGGAAATTCCCTGGTGACCTGGTATTGCGCGTAATGATATCCGTGAAGAAGATTAGAGCCCGCCTCGGTCTCCAACTTATCCACACTGGCCTGGAGCTCATTGGCTCTCTCCACCTGAGCTCAGAGCTGAGTCTTCACTGATCCCGCCTCATCCCGAACCTCTCCTAGCTGGTCCTCTAACTTCGAAATTTGATCATCCTTGTCCTTGATTTTCTGAGTAAGCCGGGACAGCTGAGCCTCAAGCTTGGCAACACGACTAGCTGAGGTCGATCCCTCCTTAAGCTTATCACCAAATTGAGACATGAGGAAGGATCCCTGGTAACAAAACAAAAAGGGGAAGAGAAAATAAAGTTCGGAGCTTGTAATACAAATCCCAAAACAGAGTTGAGAATTGAGAGTCACTTACCTGAAGAAAAAGGTGAGATGCCATGTCAATTGCCTGACTAGGACTCAAGCCCGCCACCTCGCTTCCCTTCTCCGAATCCGAAAGCTCAAGAACTTGTTTCAATGCTGGGAGAGCTCGGGAAGCATGGGAAAAATGGCTGCCAAGAACGCCTCCAAGGTCCACGGCCAGCTGGGACGTCCAACCTGGCCCTTCTACCTTCTTGGCACGCTTAGGTCGTGGAGGAAGTCCACTGGATGTAGCCGCGCTCTTGCCAGACCCCTCAGACTCTGTTGCTGCTCGCTGACTAGACGCCCCTGCTGCCTTGGCCATCCTGTCTCTCACTAATTGAAGAAAGGCCAGGTCGGTTTTGCTTCCTTCAGCCATCCTTCTAGTGGCCGAACTAGGAGTTAGAACCTCATCTCCCAGAGCCCCTACATGGACAAAGAAGAGGGGCATAGTCAGATTGAATAAACACACAAACAAGGGAAAAGACAAAGCCCAGATCAGCGCGGATACTACCTGAGGAAGGTGGCGGAATCAATCCCACCTTAGCAAGGCGCTCCTCGGTGACGATGTCAGTCTTGGACGGGTTAGTCGCCACGTATTCTCTCACACTCTTTAGATCGGTGTCCCGAAAAAGGTCACGAGTCCATTTCCCTGGGCAATGGCAAGGTCAGCAAGGCAAGTGTAGAATTCAGTAAATCGAAAAAAAAAAAAAAAAAAACTCTTAGAGAAACATACCTGCCCATTTGAATTGATTGGGAACCACATACGTCTCCCCGTCCTCGGCCACTGTCTGGCCCCAATCACCAGAGACAACAAACCAAAAATCGTCCAAGCCTTATCGGCAGTGTTTGGATTCACCTGGGGGACGAGATGAGGTTGGCCGGTATACGTCCTCAAGTAGTAGAGCCCAGGCTTCTTTGGGGCTGTGGTCAAGGTAAATGTGGCATGGACATCCTCAATTGTAGGCTCAACGCCCAGTACCTCCTTCCACAAAATATAAAGCCCAGCAAGGTTCCGCCAAGCCATAGAGCTCAGCTGAGCAGGGGCCACCCCTAGCCCGCTTAGTATTTGTGCAAAAAATGGCTGAATGGGAAGCCGAAGACCATACTCGAAGGACTGACGATGGATCACCACCTCGCTAGAACCCGGTTGGCTTGGTCTGAATCCTGGTCGGGGGAGCGACAACTCAACAGAGGAGGGGATGTCATAGGCCTTCCTCAGCTGGGCAAGCATTTCCGTAGTTACGGAGGTTCCCTCATCATCTAGAAAAAATCCCTGATCAGCACCCTCCTCGAAACTCTCCCCGGCCGCGCTAGAACGGCCACGACCAGCGCGAACCTTGTAGCGCCTGGTTCGGCTTGAAGAAATAGGCGAAGACGCAACATTTCCTGGGGTGACAGCTCCACTGTCTGCGGGGGAGTGCTGAGACTCGCCGGCGTCCAACATATCTGCAAAAAAAAAAAAAAAGAAGGGGAGGAGAAGTAAAGGTCAGAGATGAGCCCACCAAGCATTATGCAAATAATTCCAACCCAAGCAAAATCGAATGGGAGAAATGGAATTGAAAACACGAGAACACTTGCCTTCGGAGGTCTCTGATGACGAAATCCACTGAGGAACGGGAGAAGCGTTGGGATGGCTGGTCGGCCGACGTTGAGATCGTGAGGCCGCGAACGACGCAGCAAGGGAACGACGGAAGGGCAAGACACGCTCTTTCCCGGCCGTCGGAACGAAAGAGAAACGGCGAAGAGAGGCCGATTTTGCCGGAAGCGAGGAGACAGGATGAAGGTGATGGCTAGGGATTGCGAAGATGCGAATGTGGTCCCAAAAGAGAAGACAAAATGGAGCTTTTGGTTTCCTCAAGTTCGTGGGGCCGGATTATAAAGAAAGTGAAAGGACACAACTCTTCCCAAACGGATAAGAACCTTTTGACCATGTGGGTCTTTTGAAGGTTGTGTTGTTTCATTAAGGGCCCGCGTTATTACATTGACCTCCCCTACTCTACTTTGGAAAGTTTGAGAAACAATTTGACAAAGTCCCACGTGCACGCCCACAGATATCTGGGCTAGAGAATACTGATCCGAGCTGAGGAAGGCTAGACTCCCAGGTCAGGAGGGAATTCGCCCATGTCAATCCGAGCTCAGCACGGTTCAACTTCCAAATGGAAGGGCATGATCCCCTAAATTCCGCCCAAAAAGTAAAGGTATAAAATTCGCCAAGCCTTGCCCAGATGAAAGGGGGGGAAGAGCAACATGAGCCCGGGAATATTTTCGCCTTGAGTTCACATCATTAGCCATCTCAGACCACCCTGAACAGGTGACGAGGTGTGCATACACCCCAAGGTGGCAAGAGAAAGACCACCAGGGAGGAGGGACAACAATGCGACGTGGGCTAGGAACTCTTAGAAGCTTCCAGCGCCTTCGCCATCTCCTTAGCCATTGGAAGCTGGGGAACCTCTGTTATGGGGTAAAAATAGGCTAGACACGTGGCAGTACGTAAGCCCACGACGCTCTAGTCGGCACCTATGGGATGATCCTTTCATACTGAAACCCACCTCACCTCGGATCCCAGCTGAGGCAGGATCCGACCTCAGGTAGTATAGAGGGTGTTCACATGAAGGGTGCCACGTGGCCTATAACCAATAGTCTACATGGATAGGGCAAAATGAGTGGACCCCACTCTAGAACAGCCCCAAAAGTGAAGGGATTTGGTTCCCCCAAAAATGTGAAAAAGGTGTCCTATGATCCTAGGTCACCTGGGGGGACCACCTGAAATCGCCTAAAACGGAAAGCTGACCAAGAAGACAGTGTAGCACCTTGGTAGCTGAAAAAGGGACCCCACCTGACGTGGTCAACCTTTGAGGGACCACAAGTAGAGGCGAATGAGCATTCGCCACCTGTACACAAGGGATAACGTAATCCCCTACTCAAATCAAATCGTGCCATGTGGCATGTAATCTCGGATAAGGTCTTAAGGACCAATCCTTGCTCACCAAGGGACCAATCCCTGCTCACCAAGGGACCAATCCCTGCTCACCAAGTATTCCGAGTTTTGACTCCGAACTAAGGTTTCAAGCTGGGGAAGAGGAAGGAAAGGAGGAACTAGGGCAGCATTGTTTGGCCAATCACATGTCCACAAAGGTATAATATAAAAAGACACTTAGGTCAAGGTAAAGGAGGGTCTTCCTCAAGCTAGAACTCATGCTTTACTCACACACACCACAAGCACAAGTGACCTCCCTATTTTTCTCTCTAAACAACAAGGAGACAACCTTAACACCCATTGAAGGTTGTCCCTTGAGGACGGTTTTACTGTTCCAGCTTCCCTAAAGGCCACACTTATTGCCTTCTATATGTGTTTTGTGTGTCATTTGGTCCATTAGCTCCTAGCTACATACTCCTCCTTATATTAGCTATTCCAAGCTACCAAAATCGAGCCATAATATCACCCCCTCAAGGTACTGACTTGAGCGTCGGAGTGGGCTCGCCGGATAACCTCCGGCGCCCCCCTTTTTGACCGTGTTCTCTGCTGCAGGCGTCCTCACCAAGTTCGGGTCCGAGGTCAGCAAGGAGAGCGAGCTCAGGAAGGTTCCAAACAGTTTGGCCCGGGATCAGCGAGGCGTGAAAGGTCAGCTTGGGAGCCTCCGGGGTTAGGACGAGACTAAATCGGGTGCGGAATACTGAGCTCAGACTGTTGACTGGGCATCCACCTTCAACTCGGATACTAGATCAGCAAGGCATTACCACCTCACCTGGATTGATATTTTCACGCATCAACATTGATCATATCAGGTGTTAATGATCGGTTCTACAATTCATTACTTTGCGAGAAGTATGTGAGATGGGCTTTACTTGCTGGAATCTTGATTCATGTTGCGTATGTTGCGTACTTACGTCCGCCTACATTTTCAGAGAGGTCAAATAAAAAGATATAAAGCTACAGCAGTTTTTTAATGGATTGTGCATCACATTATTCTTCCTTATATAATAATTTGATGACTGCATTATTTCAAACAGTTGTTCATTTGGTCAAACCTATAATCTGCAGCTACACATAACTGTCACATTTGATCAAACCCTGATTTGTCTAATAAAGAAAGTCAACTTTGATACTGCCCAAAGTTATTAAATACTTGGGATTGTTCATTAGGGACGTTTTTGGTTATCTAAAAAACTTTTCAAATAGTCAAATGCTTTAGTTGAGAAAAATAATCTTAATCTTGATGGAAGCAACCATTAAATTGAAAAGCAAAAATGTTAGAGCAGGATGCTTGATTAAGATATTTGATAGTTGATGACATGATGCATCGAAAAATCACAATTATCTGTCAACGAATTTCTAGAATTTGAGAAAGGGACTAATGTTCATGATTGATTGAGGGAAGTATTTGCCACTTCTTAAACGTAAAAAATGTTTATCAGAACTGCTGGTATCTGGGCTTTGTATATTTCTTCTCCCCAACTTCAGCTGTCACTTTCTTTCCCTTTTTTTTTCTTTTTGATATGGTGTCTAACACATAACTATAATATTGTAAACGCAGCATTCATGCTGACGAAACATTTTTAAATAAAAAACTCGCTGTAATGCTGCATTGGTGCGTCAAAGTGGTACTTTTCGAGTTCGATGACTTAAAGAGTAGTTAGCTTTTCTCGTAACTGGATTTGGACCTTTTACCTCAAATGGTATCAGTTATCCTCTCAAACTGACAGAAATCCAACTACTCGAGTGTCGCTGTCACCTTTCAGCAGACTGCAAAATCATAGACTCTTCAACAAAAACAGCCTCTTCCAAGATGCAGAGACTCGTTGTGATAGCCCAACATTTACGTAGTTACAAGCCACCATCTTCTTCTTCTGGTCGAAGGGAGGAAACTGCAGCAGGCAAGGTGGTTTCCCAAGTGGGATTTCAAGAATCTGTTACTCATTTCAGGAATGTGGAAAAGGTTCGAATAAGGAAAGCTGCTGTTTTGGTCTGCCTCTTTGAAGGAGATAATCGAGATTTGAGGGTTATCCTCACTAAGAGAACTTTGAGATTGCCTACTCGTTCGGGGTAGTTTTGGATATCTTTTCTTTCGCAAGAAAATTGTGGACATCAAAGGAAAAAGAAAAATGCTTTGTTTATTTGTTTGTTGATTTTTTCGCTGACTGCCGATGAAATGATGAGAACTCCTGGAGAATATGAGAGAAAAATATTATTTGTTTATTGAGTTTTTTAATCTGGGTTGCTATGAAATAGTGAAAGTTTTGGAGTAGTTGTGTTAGGATTTGTGGAATGGAGGAGTTTCATTTGGTTCCGGACAAAATTATGGAATGGAAAAGGAAAAAAAAATGCAAAGGTTTTGAATCAGCTGCTTTGATTATTTTGACAGAAACTGAATTTAACTTGACCTGGCATTTTGGATGTCATTTTTTAAATTTTAGAAAACTGCAATTATGGAAGAATCTAATTTTGAGTCTTTTTATATGGATCTCTAGTAAGAGAGTGGAAAATTTGATTCACTTGAGTTATATACTTATCTTTAGTTGGAAAGAAGAAAATACGAATTTTTCTTTTATTCTCGTGATAAACGAGTGATAATTTCATCTCAATTGAGTCAAAGTCGTTGTAAAAGGCTCATTTGAGATTTTAATTTAATTTCTTTTCCTACATCTTTTGATAACTCATCAGCGATCAAGTAAATGATGATGATTGTGGAATGAGAGTGTGGTGATTTATTATTGGATTAAGTGAATGCGTTTGGTTGCAGGGGAAATTTCATTGCCTGGTAAGAAGGCAGAGGAGGGTGATAAGGATAACCTGGAGACTGCAACAAGGGAGGCTAAGGAGGAGATTGGGTTGGATCCTTCACTTGTGGATATAGTCACTGTTCTTGAACCATTCCTGTGTGAGGTATAGAAGGATGTTTTTGGGTGCCGTTTCTTTTTCCTATTTTTTATTATTTCCAAATTATCTCATGATATAATATCAATTGATTTGAACATCATTTTAATGGTTTAGAAGTGGTATGTTGTAATGAAATTGGGTTCAGATGAGCTGAGTGATTTCTAATTAAGACCACTGCACACAATGTGAAATGGACTGTAAATTCTTGATAAATCCTCTGACTATTTTCTCTTATTTTGTTATTTTAAAAAACTCTCTCCAGGTAAGTGGTGGGGCTGGACAATGTTACATTATCTTTTTTTTTTTTTTAATGAACTAGAAGAAAGTGAGTAATTGGTGTAAGGGAGATTGCAGGGGAACATACTTTCTCTGCTGCATAATTTTTCCTGTTAGAAGTCTAATCGTGTTGATGCTTCATTTGAAGAATTAACATCCATGTAATACACTGGTTAGAAACTATGAGAAGGGCATAATCTGCGTTGCTTATCATATGTTCTCTAGCACACTTAAAACTTGAGCAACATTGAGCTTTAATTGGGCTTTGCAATCATTGTTTTTCTGTGCAGCACCTCCTTAGCGTTGTACCTGTTATATGCATACTTCGGAATAGGAAAGCATTCAAACCTACTCTAAATCCTGGTGAAGTGGAAGAAGTATTTGATGCTCCCTTGGAAATGTTTATTAAGGTTTTCTTTTCTAACGATATCCAACCTTGTTATCATAGTTCTTCTTACTTGGGGTCGCTTGAGGAATTATGAATGTCTCATTTGGTTTTGGATGAAAACCGAAGAGCTTGGGAGGGAGAACGGATGGGAGAGAAGTACCTGCTTCACTACTTTGAATATCAGAACAAGAAATATTTGATATGGGTCTTACACCTGCCATTTCTATTACAGCTGCATCAGTGGTGTACCAGAAGCCACCAGCTTTTCCGGAGGAAAAACTCAAGTTTCCTAGAGTAGTAAAAGGAGATACTGGTATTGCCTAAAAAGAATTCACAGAAAAAATTTGCTGGGTTGTGCTCCTCATAAACTTCTGCTATAAATCCACTATTAACAACCCACACTTGTATAATTTGTTCAAGATACCTTGTTGTATGATTAAAGCATTGCAAATGCTTAAATGTTTCTCAACAGAGGAAGCCAAATATTCAGATTCAAGAAAGGCAGTTGGCAACAAGAGTCAAGAATTCTTCAGTAAGCAAATTGTTATAACAAAAATGTTGTAGTTTTTTTCTTAACCTTTCTTCAGGTTGTATATGACCGCAAACATGTACCTTTATGTAACTCTCATTTTCTAAGTAACTCCGCAGGATTTGAATCTGGGTGCAAAGAGCTTGTATGGTTCCTCATGCAAGATCATTTGATGAGTCTCTCAATGCTAAAGAACTGTCCCTTTGTGGTCAAGTCACTTTATTCAAGAACTGAACCTTTTTTATCAATGGTTTTCTTCTTTGGTTGGAAATGTTAGAGATGGTCCAAAGAGGCACAGAGCTGAATTGCCTTTACTTTGATGATAAGAAATGATCGTTTCTCTGTAATTGTTGTAAATTGTTATTTCATGACATTCAATCTCACTTGATATCAAAATGGAGAAGTCGCCTCTGGTCCCAATTTTTTTTTTTCTTTTCACTGTCTTGTATTTTCCTTGCTTTGTTTGATTTCATTTTGATCTGTATGTAAGGTGGAATTGTTGTGAATTTTGAAAAAAAAATCTGATTCTACTATATTGTAGAAATAATCAACTTTAAAGAAAATTAATTTAATATTTAATAAATTTTATTTTTAAAAGTGTTTTAGAATTTAAAAATCAATTTTACGTGTTTGGTAAATTTATTGTTAAAAACATTGTAGTAATATAAATGACTAAAATATACATAGTAAAAAGTAATAAATAAAAATTACTTTAAGTGTATAATATAATATAATATGATAATATTATGATATAATATAATATAATATATGCTTATCTAAATAATTTATAAAATATTTATATATATATATATATATCATAACTAAAAATAAATAGTAAAAAGAAAAAAATAGGTTTTAACAATTTTATTTTTCAATTAAAGTTAAAATTTTAAAATTATTTGTAAGATTAATTTTGGGCTTTTATAGTTTTAAATGGATATATTTTGATATTATACTTATAAATAAAATTATTTTTTAAAATCAAATTTTAAAAGTAACTCTTTATTGATATATATGTCTTAAAAAAATTTATATTATTATATTAAATTATTAATATATATAAATATTAAGTAATAAATTAAGAGTATTATTTACAGATGAAATATTTAAATTATTTTAATATTTACTCATTTATATTTAAGTCAAAAATTTTAATTTAATTATATTTAAATATTTTTAATAAATATTTAAATATAAATTAAAAAATAAACGATTTTTATATTTAAATATTTATATTCAAATTTTAATATAAATAAATAAAGAGACACTAAATCTCTCGATTTTTTTAAAAAAAAAATAGAAAGAACGCTGTATAAATACTAAATAAAAGAGTTTCGGTAACACTGTTCCCCTTGTACTAGTCCAAATATCTCGTGTATTTTAATTCAGGCATTCAATATAAACAAAATGATTTACACATGGGTCCTCAGAATTGCGGACATATTTAAAAAATGCCCACGGAAGCAGAGGCCAAAGGTTTGACTTTGCACAAGGGGAGCCCATCACAAAAGCAGACCCAAAACACATTCCGGTAACTTGAACACCTCGTGGCCTATAGGTTCTTAGAGGAGGGAGTTCACAGCTCTGCTGAAAGTTCTCCTTAAATGCAGCACTGCAGGGAACTCACACCGAGGAAGAGAATTTCCTGCAGAGTAGGGAATGACTTCCGTTTTGCCGAAGTTTTATCTAATATTAGGTGATCCATTTTGACTTTTTGTGGTAATTATACAACCAAACAGAGGGCGTGTGTTGGGTAAACTACCAAATATTGTGACTGTCGAGGAAAACAAAGAAACAAAATATTAACAAACCTCATGGATTCCAACAACTCAGGAGATAGATCTGAAAGACTTGAAACCTTAGTCCAACAGCTGTGTCACTACAATGCAAAACAACAGATCACAAAAACTGAGAATGAAACTTCGAGTTCTCAAAACTCAAGTTCTGTTGCAGTGTCTTCAACCAAGAGAGCAGCAGTTCTTGTCTGCCTCTTTGAAGGAAACGACGGCGATCTACGGGTATTCCTCACCAAACGCTCCTCAACTCTTTCTTCTCACGCTGGTAATAAACAATCATTGTCTTATATAACAGAGCAAACTTTGATTAAAATGTTTGATTACTGGATGTGTTTGGTTACAGGGGAAGTTGCATTGCCAGGTGGGAAAAGGGAGGAAACTGATGCTGATGATGTAGAGACTGCTTTGAGGGAGGCTAAGGAGGAAATTGGCTTGGACTCGTCCCTTGTCGATGTTGTTACCGTTCTCGAACCATTTGTTACCAAGGTATGCAATGTTTGCCTGCATTGTTTTTCCCAATTCTTAATTTTTCTGTCCATTTGTGTTGTTCATCAAATTGAATTTTAAGCCACTTGTAGTAATTAAGAGTTACTGAGTTGATGTTTTCAATATGGAAATCCAGACGAAGAATGTGAACATTTTTCAAGATTTTTGTTTCCCCATATGTTCTTAGTTTAAATTAAGTGTGCTACAATCATCCAACAACTGTCAAATGCAGCTACAATTGATTGCATCTGAATAACAATCCTAAGACGTTGCAAATTTTACAGAAATTTGGGAACTTTGAGAAATATGAATTCTGGAGGGTGTTTTTGCTTCTTTGTTTTTAGGGCATCAATGGTTTGAAATTAAAAAAAGTCATGAATTCATCATCTATTCTTTAATATCAATGAACCCGTGACAAACCTTGAAATCTTTAGCTTCTTCCAAGCACCAGTTTGTAATTGTTAGTATCTTCCGGTAATGTTATAAAATCTTAGGTAACATCCAGTGAGAATGGTTGGTTCCAGCAGTTGAGTTTCTTAGATAATTTCTTTTTGTGCCTGTTTTAGTCTTGAACTTCAGCTTTTAAACCCTCTGTGGAATACTCTTGTGTATCTTTAGACCATTCCAAGAAGTTGACAAGCAAATTTTTGCAAATTCGTGCCTTTTCCTCGGTTATAGTGGGACATTTTTTATCTACAGCTTGTTTTATGTGCAGAATGGAATGACTGTTGTTCCTGTAATCAGTATACTTCCCAATAGGAAAGCTTTCATTCCAGCTCCAAGTGCAGCTGAAGTAGATACAATTTTTGATGCTCCCTTAGAAATGTTTCTAAAGGTTATACTCCAGTTCCTAATCTCACTTGGATCTTAATATTTTTTTTAGCTAAACAAATCTCCTAATATTTTTTCATGGTTGGGGACATAGGATGAAAACAGGAGAGCAGAGGAGAAAGAATGGATGGGAAACAAGTATCTACTCCATTACTTCGACTATGAAGCAGAGGGCAAGAAGTATGTCATATGGGCTTTAACTGCTGGAATCTTGATTCATGCTGCATCAGTCGTATACCAACGCCCGCCAGCATTTTTAGAGAGGAGACCCAAATTTTGGAGTGGAAGTTGCTCATGAAAATATGTAGTTGGTTTTGCATACATTATTCTTATATAATTTGGTAACTGCATTGTAACCATATTACTGAAAATAAATGGTCTTTTGTATAATCAGTTTATGATATAATGTTAGTCCCTGCACGGCAACAGCTATTTATATTTGGAGAAAGGTATTGATGGAGTTTATGATCAACGCGAAAACAGAGAACAATTGGTTGAACCCTGCTTGGTCCAACAAAGGGTCATCTTTGATGCTGGCAAATGTTAATACTGACTTAACGTGCAATTAGGGGTGTTTCTCTGTTATATGAAAAACACTTCAGATAGTCAAAGGACATAGTCTAGAAAAATAATTGTATACTTAATGGTCATTAGTAAATTGATAGCCACAAAATGCCACAACAGAATGCTAGACTGGGATATTTGATAGTTTGATGATAGGATGCATAGAAGTAGCACAATGATATGCAAAAATATTTTCAAAATATGAAGGACTAATATTCATTATTCCATTCTCAAAGAGGACGCATAATTAACTAGTAATTTATAGCAGCTGAAGTAAAAATGTCATACTCCATAAAGTGCAAAAAGGATAATCAGCATGCATAATGATCCTCTTCAATTTACTAACAACTTCCTGAATGTCATAGACCATAATTTCAGTGTACAGCTACTTCAGAGATCACATGAATATTCCATCTACACTTACAATTTTCACATAATTATCAAACAAAGAGCATAGGAGAAAATTGACAAAAATATTATAGAGAAAACAATCTTTTGAGCAACAAAATTACTGGCAAAATGAGACTTTTAACTACTGCCCTCAGCTAAAAACTTCATAAAATTTCTCAATGACCAGTAAACCAGAGTCAATGGACTCCAATGGATCTTTCCGAAGACGGTGTCTCAAACAGTTAGGGATGACAGTAGCAATATCCTCAGCAGTCACTTTATCTCTTCCCTTCAGAGCTGCAAGAGCCTTTGCAGCTCTGTTAGTCACTATGTCTCCTCTCAATCCATCAACATTTAGCTCTGCACAAACCTTAGAGATTTTCACCTTCAGTTCATGGTCAATCTGAACAGAAGAAAGAGAACTACGAGCTGAGGATATTTGTTGCTGTAGCTTCTCTTGCTCTGCTTTGTAAGAATCACGGAATTCCTTTGGATTTTTGTCAAATCGAGCTCTCTCTTCCACAATCTTTACTCTGAGTTCGGCATCCCTTACAGTTCCCACTTGAGCATGCATTCCAAACCGATCAAGCAGCTGAGGCCTCAGCTCCCCTTCTTCAGGATTGCCTGAACCAATCAGAATAAACCTTGCAGGATGTGAAATTGAAATGCCCTCTCTCTCTACGGTATTCCACCCAGAAGCAGCAGAGTCCAAAAGAACATCCACTAAATGATCATCCAGAAGATTAACTTCATCGACATAAAGAATTCCTCTATTAGCTTTAGCAAGAAGACCAGGCTCAAATGCCTTAACACCCTCTGTGAGGGCTTTCTCAATGTCAATCGTTCCACAAACCCTATCTTCTGTAGCACCCAATGGCAAATCAACCATGTTGATTTTGGTCAACATAATTGAAAGGTTCTCTCCTTTCATAACACTCTCTCTGACTTCAACACCCATGGCCTCTGGATCTTCTGGATCTGAGTTATATGGGTCACCGGAAACTACCTTGATTTCAGGAAGTAAATCCACCATTGACCTGACAGTAGTGGATTTGCCAGTTCCTCTATCACCCATAATCATAACACCACCAATTTTGGGATCAATCACATTTAACAAAAGGCATAGTTTCATTTCTTCTTGTCCTACTATCGCAGTAAATGGATACACCGGCCTCTGACTTTCTTTGGCAGCAAGCTTCTTTTCCTGAAAATATCATAAACTTCTCAACTCTACTTGCATAATTCCAAAACATACTCTAAAAGTTCCGTTTTTCTCAGCAATACTTTTTTCCTTGGATATAATTCATATACTTCAATTTCTTCTATGTTTTGTGTTAATTTCTAAATCCTTAGGCCACATTATGCTTTCAATAAACATAGAGAGGGCATTAAGTTCCCTTCGATCTTTCTTCAAAACCACTCAATTCTTCAGAGAACCATAAATAAATCGAGCTGTTAAAGGAACCACAATATCCATAACCAACTAAATATCGGCCTCAAGAGTCAAGACAGAACGTCTGGAAACAATAGGAAGTAAAACACACCTGCTCAACAGAGTTAATCTCAGTGGCAACATTGGTAACCGCAAACTGAGACCTGCCCTTCTTGCTTTCAATCCCAATCCCTCCAAAAAACCTCCTCCCACAACTCTGCCCTGGAAACGCAACAAAAAGAAAAATTACGTATATTTAAAAAAATAAAAAAGATCAAACATCAATAATATCCCACTGAAAACTTCCAGAACACACCAATTGGCTTAATTACACAAAAATTACTGAAAATGCGAAATCTTAGCAAAGCCAAACACCAAAGATGAATAGGGCCATCCCTAAATGTACTGAAATAAAGAATGTCCGAATAAATTATGACATTGAACAAGAAAAATGAGGTAGGTTCAGTGAGATAAGTGAGAATATACCTGGGTTTAGGGAAAGAGAGGAGATGGCAGGCTTTGGAGTTGGAGAAGTGAGGGAGCGAGATGCCAAAATTGCAGTGGAAGAAGTTCCTAATACGGACGCCATGCGCAAGCGTAGCGTTCGTCGATTGGTGTTGTTTGTGGTCAGCGTTCACTGGTTTTGCGAGTTTTGTTGACTATCACAGCTTCACATGGTTTCTAATTGGTTTGTTAGGTTGCGGATAAGAGGATAGATTTTCACTCCCATCTTCTGTAGATATGCGCTTGCTTTTTGTCGCATTTTACTTTATATAAAAATATTTTATATATTAAATAATTGAATTACATTTAACGTAGAAAAGAAAAGGGGTTGAGAATGCATATTCTTTTCCAAAATGGTTGGTGAAAAACAATTTTGTTAAATAAATTTAAAAATCCTTTTTAGAAATTATGATTAGGAGTTATTGAGAAAATTATTTTACTTAAATTCATTTGGATTTTTTTTCTCTTATCATCATATATAATACATTTTCTTTTTCCTTTGTGCTTTACCTTTTGAAATTACTATAACTAAACATTCTATAAAATATTTAAAAATTCAGTTGTTGAGGTTATATTTTAATATCTAAATTATTATTGGAGGAGCAAATGTAGATGTAGAGTCGCAATTATAATCAAAACTATTAACTTTTCAACAATCTCTCGGAAGTGTAAAAACAGAAGACCAGACTAAAATAAAACACAAAACACCTTATGTTATTGTATACTCAGATCTGCATAATTTAGTTTGGCATACAGAGGCAAGAATTGGAAATCAGGAAAATGTAAACTCTAATGACCAATGCTTATTAATCAGCATCCTCTTCCCCTTTCTGATCCCAATTTCGTGAATCGCAGCTACAACTAATGCACCAAGACGATTATTAAGAATAGCTATCAAGACAATCCAATGATTTGGCTATTACTTCTTCATCTCTTCCCCAAAAGCAGGCGTAGTAGTAGGCAAGTGACTTGCCCTTCTCTAGATAAATTTATTAACACAAATCAAGACAATTTTCTGGTCCTGAATTCGCAAATGACAGTAAAAAGCACACCAATACAAGAAACAAGAGGATTAGAGAACTCGTTAAGCAGATAACCCGAAATCTTTGTTACTAAATTCCTCATCTCTTTCCTAAATGCTGCTATAGCACTCTTGCACAGATACCCCGAAATCTTTCTTACTAAATTTCTTCATTTCTTCCCTAAATGCAGCTATGGCACTCTCGCGCAAAGTCACTTGAACCTTGAACCCATCCTTCTTTCCTGAGTTTGCAGAAGAGTAAGGCAAGAAAAAGCAAGGCTCAACACTACCAAGAAGATGCCTTGAAAGAGGAAAAACAGTCACTGGACCTCCCCAACCAAAGTCCACACTCGAATGGCCTAAGTGCCTCCAATCTGTGAAGCCACTCACTTCTGTTCCTGCTGTGATGCCATCACCGTGATGTAGCTCCTGGAAGTCGATAAATGAGCGCACATACTCATCATTGGCATTGCTTTTGCTCTTCTTAATCACCTCTGCAGTTTTCCAAAGTGGTTGCTCAACAACTTCTTTGGCACTAAGCTGGGCGTACAATGGAACACAGCCATTACCCCAGTAGCCCAAAGGTAGAGGCGGCTTTACTGTTCTCCGAATATTGGTTGCATATGCATACTTCACGTTCTGATCACCCGAAACGCCTGAACATCTGACCCTGTATCATCAGTGGAAAAAATGAAGTCAACCCCACAATTCACAACTTTTCTGAACTAGAATTTTCTCATGATCTGTGTACTTTCACCGAGCAAATGAGACCTTAAACTACTGAATATATGCAAAATTATTAAACCTTGGAATGGAGATATTCCTAAAAATAAAGTTTACTCGCATATTGATTGCTTCCTAACACTGCAGAATTACTACCATTTCATTATCCAAGAAGTAGCCTTTGAGATTGTTCTTGGAGAAAATAAGTTGATGATTTCTGAAGAATGCCGTTTAATTGAATTAAAAAAATAATGATTTCATTAGCTCAACACTGAAAAAGTCAAAACATAGAAAAAGAATGCTTCATTACATAAAAGAAAGGGGCAACAATATTTAGGATTATGAGTTTTATGATGTTCCAAGGAATGAAATAATTTTTATATTTGTATCAAATAAATGTCAGACCTATTAGAAAAACTGAATACGTTGCAGTGGTAAATATAGCTTTATATTATGTTGGTCAAAATTTAATACTATAAATCATAAAACTTAAGATGGCCATTTTATTAGGATATATTATTATATATATGAACAAATTATGACTTCCTATAAGACATTTAAAAACTCAGGGACCTTAATGTTATTTTTCAATAAATAAACCGCCCCACTTACTTGGCTCGCCAAAGGAACGCACCTAGAGCCTCAAACGTGGTAAATTTCAGCCCACACTTCTCAAACAACACATCCTTCAACCGGTCCAAGCACTCATCCGTCACCTCAAAACACTCCCTGACAACCGGTCCAACCTCCTGACGGTACGGTTTAAACCCCTTCTCCAAGCTCAAGAACTCCCTAACCGGACCTGCAGCCCGGGGCGGATCTCTCGGACCCAACAAACTCAGCCGGTCCCAAACCGGTTGAACCGTCACCTGATTTGCCCCACGAGCCAACTCGGCCACCGCATTGAAAAACTGGGTCGCACCAAGTCCATCACACAAAGAGAAATGAATTGCAGCTCCCAAAGTGTACCCACCGCATTTAAACACCGTGACCTGTAAAATACATGGATTAACCAATGCCTCCTCCGGACTGGGATCGGGTACTAACTTCTCAACGAAATCCGAATCCGGGTCGTCGAGGTAGTTCAAAGACTCAAGTGTGCTGTCCACGGTGGCGTTGACTAGAGGGAGACCCTGGCCCACCTGGCAAAATACCGAGAGGCGTTCGTTGCCGGCGTGGCGAATGGTGGCAGCAAGAGGGTAATAATGGACGAGGGCGGATGAGATAGCATTGGCAATTACATCGTACGGGTGGCGGTCCGTGGCGGTGCTGCTGACGTATACCCGGAGATAACGGAAGCTGACGCGCATATTGTGGTCGTTGTCGAGATGGGAAAGAGGGAGTTCGTGATCATCTTTGAAGGGTGGTGTGGAGGGAAGAATTGGCTTGGTTTCCAAGATTTTTACTTCCATTTTCGGAGATAGGTTCCTAATTACTTCTTGAGTTTGTGTCTTTGGTTTGAGCTGCGGATTTATGGAGGTGGATTGATTGATTACTTGATTACGAGTCTCGCGGGCAGTTGCTGGGAAGACGCAGGCAGGGGGTTGGTGAAGGAGTCGGTGACGAAGATTAGTTGATTAATATTTATTAATGAATTGCAAATTGATTTTTATGATAAAATTTTCATAATTTTAATAAAAAATTAAGGGTAATAAACAATGATATTAGTTTGGTAAAGAGACTTATAATTAATACTATGATATTAATTATCGGATTATGAATTTCAATCGATTATAATCTCAACTTTGCACCTACCACTCTGCTGCCAAACTTGGCACTCAGCAATCGTTACCATAGCCGCCATCTTAGAACCACGTTGAAAAGTGCACACAGTCGCATTACATTTACTATAGTGAAGCTACACCGTTTTCCAAGGTCAAATTTTTTATTATTAACACTTCGGTAAGATCACAAATTATTTTCATATTTTAATTTGTTTTTTAAGCAATTTGAACTTTGAATTTAAAGTTCATTTAGCTAGAAACTTATTTCTTCTATATTGGGTTACAAATTCTCATGTGTAGCACCGTCACAACACAAATCAAAATGTAACTGACCTTATATTCTTTTTAAAGAGAATTAACTTTATCACTGCTCTCACTTTGTTCCAACTTCATTTTCAAATTTGACTTCATCCTATATTCCTATTAGTTCCATTATCTTCAATTCACTTGTTTCATTCATTCCCAATCACAATCACAATATTTCTTACATAAAGATATTCAATTTGTATATCAAACGGTATTATTAATAATTGGACATTTAGGTAGTGTTTAATTATATATTAATAGTAAAAAAATAGACACAATAATTACTTTACAAATAATATATTTGTTATAATACAAATTTTATATTATAATTTCATAAAAATTAATATTAATGAATATTAATTCGTTAATATTCAAGCATGTTAGTTAGATTGTACGTCAGAATTATCATTGTATTCATCTCATTTTAACTTTAATTATTATTTTTTTGTCAACTATACCTTATTAGAATCGTAGGCACCTTCTTTTACACCCATGTGGGAAATAACATATCTATGATTCTTATCACGAGTCCTACTATTACCCATCTATATGCTAGCTGTTTAGGCTTTCCGACACTCTCCTAATGGAACCGTCCATGGCTTCATGGTAATTAAATAATAGGAGGAAATTAAGAGTTTGTGTAAAATGAAATTAATTTGATGATAGGTATTATAATTAGTTGCTATGTTTTTTTTTTATTATTTGTAGTCAATTGCTTTGCTTTTATTCTATTTTGTTTTTTATTCTTTTGCTAATAGAATTGTTTTTTTATTTTTTATTTTTGTTTCAAGCAAAGCAATTGCTTTGTTGGTGATAAAATTTCTCACGTGACTCGCATAATCTAATTTTACTAATAATAAAAGGCTAATGCATTTTTCCGGGAGTGCCTATTTATTCCTCGCTCCCGCCTTTTCGAAAGCTACCAACTTATAAGTTCAAATTAGAATCACCATTGAGCGGAAAAACACTGACTACGGAAAACGCAGTTTTCCTGCGCCATCAGAAAATTCTCTCGCCATTTTCCTTCGAACCAAACAACTCTTCTCTGCACTCTCACACAAAAAAACAGGCAACTTCTCTCTCTTAGACACACAAATTTGAGCTGTAGATTAGAGCATTACAGGATTTCAAACATCTATGTTCATATTTTTGCAAACTCTGGCGTTTAACGTGTATCATGTTGTGATCTTGCTCTAATCGAAGTTTCGTTTGAAATTGGACCAGAATTTATTCGTATCGTATATTAGATCGGTGAATCCTCCTGCACATTTCAATGGGAATTAGTTTGCCTTTTAAGCTCGTTTTAGCCTTTAAAGAATCTGGTTCGCTTCCGGATAATGCGAATTTATTATATTTTGTTTTACTTTTTGTCACATTTAGGTTATGCATTTTTTACGGTTACGTTGATGAGAAAATTGTATTACTTGAGCTTCATGTTATCAATTATGTAATTCAACTTTATTGTTTTCTAATTACCAATATTTCTGCTTGGATCTAAGTTCATTTACTTCTCCATTCATCTAGAAGGTGTAGGGAGTATATGTGCTCCGACATATCTTAGATCTTGCGGACATATTTTTATCTTTTGCTATGCATAGACAGAGATTATCATTTACAGTTATTTTGAAATTCTGTATCTCTATCTTGATGTTAAAATTATGTGGTCTATTTGTTTGGAGCTTCACGCATCATCTCTCATTGTTTCTCAGATTTCTTTTGCTTTAAGGGCAGCTTGGTTTATAAGAATTGAATTGAAACATCTGCTTTGTTTTGTGAATTAGGAAGAATATGGATGAAGAAACATAAGCATCGTAAGTGTGGTTCACTGAAATTTGCCATGTGTCCAGTAGAAGGTTTATCACTGGTCTGATGGATTTTTTGGTGCCTTTAACTGTTTATGTCTATTGCATTGCGTTACCTAATAATATGATTATGGTCAAGGTAAATAACACCTATATATTAAATATATGTGGCTATTTTATCTTCTTATTTATTTATTACTCCCCTGTAGTGTTTTTGCGTAGTCTCTGGAAACTGCAGAAGTTACTTCCATCTTTTAGTTGTTCTTTTGACACCATTGATCTAATTAGGAACTGGAGTTATATTTGTGGAGAAAACTTTTGAATGAAGGACAAGTGCCTCCTTTTGCAATTCAAATTCGATAATCTAATAACCTTTTAGCTGTACACAGTGTTGAAGCATAAGATTCACTCCAGATGGCAAGGTCAGGGGAAGGAACTTCTGCCTCTGTTAATTCAAAAGAGAAAAAGTCAATTCTAGGTACTCTCATTTTGTATTTAAATGATTTTTCATCCCTTATTTTGGAGATAATAGTAATAGGAATCTAAAATGTTAGAGGTTTCATATTTACAATTCACATTGAATTGCCAAACTGAATCATAGTGACATAACTCAGGGCGGAGAAAAATCTGAAAAGGTGTAATGAGGACTTGTTGCTAAGAAGTGTTAGGAAAACAAGGGCATGGAGAACCATCTCTATATATAAACTTACACTGTATCAATTCTTCTATATCCCTACTTTGGCGTTTGCATGACAAACAAACCTCTTGCATTGGTTTATCTGGTAACTCCAGGTCCCATGAAGCCTGGAGGTTATTGGCAAACCTATATATCTGTTGCTTGAAATCCTGAGTCGTTTCAACTCATTGTACTGAAAGTTCTCAAGCCTTATTCTTTTGAAACAGATGTCTATATTAAGATCCTATCTTCCATTTAAAACAGATGAGGAGATTGGAACTGACTTCCTCAGCTCCTGGAAATCAATGTCAGTGACAGAAGATGATGCCATGGATTTTAGCTTTGACACAGTTCCAAATGGAAAGAAAAAATTCAACTTTGACAAACTGTAAGTGCTGACTTTTAGTATGCTTGAACTCTTGGATTAGATATTCATTTCCTGTAATTAATTCCCATTGACTCTGCAGTATTTTGCACCTTGTCAACTTTCCCTAGTATACTGTTTGATCAACATTTTTTGTGCTCAGGAAATAATATTTCATAAGAGCTATAGATTTTGACTTGAGACACATCAATCCAGTAACCAGTCAATAAACCACAGGATCATGCATGAATCGCCGGTTCCATATTACAATTATGAACTCTCATTATTATTTTTTTTTCTGTTTTCAGTGATATGGATTTTAATCTGGACGGTGACTTTGAGAAGTTTGCATCATTTAAAGTGGACATGGAAGACCTTGACTTCTCATGCTCATCAAAAGGGACAACCAAAACCAAAGAAAGGACTGATGAAGACCTTTCTACTGAGAAACATCAAGGGGCCGACTTTAACTTCTCTTTTGATTTCAATGAGTAACTGCACTCACTCAATCCATTTAAAGCTTCTTCTGAATCTTCATACATGTAACTGTTGTGTGTTGAATTCTGCACCGGGCTGCTGATCGACATTTTCTTATATTTTTAACAGTGAGGACTTTACAAGTGATTCAAAAATTAGGAGCAAACCAGTGAGTAATTCAAAGTCACCTACCAGAGATCTAATAGATGATGCACCTATTTTGCTGACTAGTGAAATCAACGTCAGAAACCTTAGTACCCTCAGGTGAGGCATCTTTGCATGGAGATTGTTTCTTGTCCTTCAAGCAAACAAAGCTTAACATTATGACGTGTTAAAATTCTTGTGGAATCTGAATTGAATCATATAAATCAAGAACCAATCCTAAAAGAACCATTTCTGAACTCCAATGAGTTTAAAATCTTTAATAGGGAGAGCTTGAAGTCTGATGATGCACAAAATGGGAGCAAACTGGTTGGTATCTCAAGTCCTCAAGATAAACAAGGGACAGGAGGGGAACCTGCTATTCTAGGAACTGAAAAGAATGCTGGGTGAGATTTCTATGTTTGGGTTTCTTTATTACATTTTCATTTTTATGTTTGCTTGGAGTAAAACTACTTTAATCCGGACGCTCAACGGGATCAGGGAAGTCTGTAACCAGTAAAATTATTGTTGGCACTCATATGTTTCAGCAGGAAGGATGTTGATGCCAGTGATGAGCAAATTGTGAGCAAATTGGTAGGTAGTTCGAAGCCACTCATCAGAGAGTTAACTGATGATGAACCTGTTTTTCAGAGAAGTGAAAACAATGTCAAAAATCTCAGTGGTACCAGGTGACATTTCTATTCCTGTCAACCAAGTCATACCAAAAACTTATATTTTCTGACATGGTGTTGAAATTTTGTTTTCTCCATAAATGGAGTTAGAACATATCAATACAATAAGGTCCATGATTATTCTTTCTATTTTCTAACAGGGAGGGTCTCAAGTCTGATGATGAACCTGTCTTACTGAGAAGTGAAAACAATGTCAAAAATCTAAGTGGTATCAGGTGACACTATTCCTTTCAACCAAGTCATACCAAAAATTTATATTTCCTGACATGGTGTGAAATTTTGTTCCTCCAGAAATGGGGTTAGATCATGTCAATGCAATAAGGTCCATGATTAATCTTTCTATTTTCTAATAGGGAGGGTCTCAAGTCTGATGGTATACAAAGTGAGAGAAAATTGGCTGCTGATGCAAGACCACGAGATAAACAAGTGGCAGTAGAGGAACCTATTATTCCAGAAAGTGAAAAGAGCACTGGGTGAGGCATCTATACATTTTAAGTTTTATTTTTGCTATTTCTTTTTCTAAATTTTGGGGAGTGGTTTGTTTTAATCCAGATATTGATTACATCACGAAAGTTTAAAACCAGTAAACTACTTATTGATAGACCTGGCTTTCAATTATAATTTGGGTTTGATCCTAAGTGAAACCTCAAAATGTTCCTGTGAGGTATCCGACCTGGTATTTTTCCTTCCATGCCAGGGTTTCCAAAATTTCACATTTTTCCACTTTGTTTCCTTCAATAACTTGGGTACTACCAGAGGATGGAAGATGATACACCAAAACATTAAATGCTGGAACAGAATAATATGGTTTTGCATCCATTTCATCACTCCAGTAATAACATTATTTCATGTGTTTAATGTATGCTAGAACTAGTGTTCAATATCCAAATTGTCCTCATTTAATCTTTACAGGGAGAACTTCAATACTAATGATGCAAAAATTACTAACAAGTCAGTTGCTTCAAAGTCACTTTCCAGAGAATTGACAAGTGAACCTGTTTCTGTGAGAAGTGAAAAGGATGTGAAAAGTCTCGGTAATATCAGGTGAGTTAATTATTCTCGTAAATCATTTACATTGAAAGCTTCTGTTTGGATCAACACTATATGTGATTCCATAAGTATTGAAAACTTTTTAATCCAGATTTTTACTAGATCCTGAAAGTTTAAAACCAGTAAACTACGTACTGATTTACCTGGCTTTCAATTATAATTTGGTTTTGAGGTCCTAAGTGAAACCTCAATATGTTCTTGTGCGGTATCCAATCTGGTACTTTTCCTTCCAGGCCAGGTTTTCAAAATTTCACATTTTTTTTTTCGTTTGCTTCAACAACTGTTGGTATATCAAATGGAGGAACAGAATAATATGATATTTTGTACATTTCATCACTCCAGTAATAACATTGTTTCATATAATGAATATATGTCTATTCTAAGTCTTGAGCTTGGTATTGGATTTATGTATTTCTGGTACATCAATCAAATTGTCCTCATCTAATTTTTACAGGGAGGACTTTGATACTAATGATGCACAAAATGCTGCCAACATGGATGCTCCAAAGTCACTTTCCAGAGAATTGACAACAAATAAACCTGTTTCTCTGGGGAGTGAAAAGGATGTTAAAAGTCTAGGTAATAGGTGAGTTAACTATTCTTGCAAATCATTGCTTCTATTTGGACCAACACTGTAAGTGCTTCTACTCAAATGATAACATCTTCTGCACTTTGCAGCAGGGAGGGTATCAATGCTGATGGTATGAAAAATGGCAGTAAAGTAGTTGGTAATTCAAGGTTGCAGGACAAAGAAGTTACAACAGGAGAACCTGTCATGCTAAGAAGTGAAAAAATCTCTAGGTGAGGCTTCCATATCTGATGTTGTATATACTTTCCATTTTTTTTGTTCCACGTAATTTGTATTTGACCTGTTATTAAACATTTCACTCATGTATGCATAAACTATATTATTTAGCTTCATAAAACAGTATACTATGACGCTTCATGGCACATATAGGATTTCTACCATTCAGACCAGTGTCTTCTTAGATATGACAACTGGTAGCTGTCAAATAAAGTTTCTTCCTGCTTAATATACCAAATCATTTAGCAGTTTCTGGGATATTGATTTTCTTTTTATCTTCTCTTTGGCAGGATTTGCTTTTATTGTAATTACGACATAAATTACTCATATACAATTTACCATATATTTCTTTAAGATATTCTGCATAATTATGCCATGCGACTCATTCCTAAACTCATTTTATAACTCATTTGCTTCCACTTTAACATTTAGAACTTCAGAAAACAGTATCATTCCCCATTCCTGTTTTCTCAAGTTTATCTATTTTGTGTTAAACAAGAAAACCAATTGTATATTACAGTACATTGTGGTAAGTATATTTCCCATCTAATCTGCCTTTTTATAGGTAGTTAAGACCTTCTGCAAACATCATGTTGATGCTAGTTTTTCTGTTCATATGCCAATATCTAGCAATTTCCAAGCGAATCCTTCTTGCTCAACTGAAAACACAAGTAAATCAAGTACTGAGGCGATTGGAAATCCTAAATTGGTGGTTTCAAGCATGCGATCCATCCGAAATGTGAAGAATGATTCTTTGGAAGGGCTTAAAACTGGCAACAGGACCCTTGATGTTTCTGGCTTGAAAATTTTGAGGTTTTATGCTAATATTACACTTTATGTTCTTTGATGTCTTTCCTTGAAGAAATTTTGTTATACGTCTTTCTTATTGCTGCACCTCTCTCAACACAGGACTATAGGAACAAACAAAGAAGTGCCTAATTCCAAAGTTATGAAGCAAAATAATTCCTCTAGAAACCTAGAACAGAACATGAAACTTCTAGAAGATATGAGATCCTGTACTGCCCATCCTATTGGTGGCACTGAGAAACAAAAACCTCCAACCCCATCCTTGAAGCGAAAAAAGATTGAGGTATCAAATTTCATATTACTCTTATTGTTAACAAGATTTGTATGAATGACACAATAGCTTTGATTATTTTGAAGCTGCAGATATTCTGTCTCGTAATTTCCTGAAGATTATTGTGATGTTCCACTAATATTTATATGGAGCTATTTACAGGAATCAAATGCAGAATTACTGTCCTTGAAACCCCTAAAACGTCTCTCGACATCACCAAAGGAAAGCAGGTCACATAGTACTACTTTCTGACTTTATCATCTTCTAACTCGAATTATTTGGTTGTCTGCTGGAATAATTATTCTTTCCCTAAAAGCTGCAGAAATTTTAAAGAATCTTCAGGAAGAGTTATTCAAGAAGAGGTATCTTACCAACTTGTGGCTTAATACATCATGAAGACTACTAAAACTTGTATGGAACATAGATTAGGTTGAGGATTGAAACTTGGGGAATATCTAACTTCAGTTACCTTATGTTTTTGCCAGGTCTACAATCATGAGAATCAAAGTCAGAGTAAGACCAAGAACGTGCTTCATCACCATTCAATCTCTGGACTTGAAATTTCTCGGGAGATCAACATGAGTGAATTAGAAATTTTTGTGGTCATGGAGAATGATGGAAACGTCGAAAAGGCAGAAGCATTTGCAAAGGAGCTTGAGGATGTAAGTAATTGTTTTAATTGTTACTTTATAGTTTCAGTGTTAATGTCATAAAAGCTTCTTGAACAAGAAAGGAGTACATGTCAAATGATAAAAAAAAATAAAATTTATGAACCTAAAATTATGCTAGCATAACAATCACAAAAACAAGAGACTGGCAATTATGATAGGTGGAATTTGTTAGTTCATGGAATTGTTAGCTTTCATATCTTGAACATGAGTGTGTGATATTTATAACTCATAGTTAAGTCTAGAAACATGCAAAATCTTTGAAGGACATATTTTTCTATCTCTTCTTTTTCAATTGGACATTTATTTTAATCCTTCCGTGAACACAGCCATTATTTATGAACTATGTTTGATCATCTTCAGTAAAGGTTTTAAAAAGATAGTCTGGCTTATTACTGAAAATGAGACAGTCATTCGTATGAGTTTCTTTCTGCAGATATGCAACTTGCTGAAGAAGAAACATGAGGAAGCCAAAGAAATATTGGTGCGTGCTATTGTGAACAACAATAACCTACTAATGCTGAACCATCCAATCAATGAAGAGAAGATATCCTTCTATTTGATTGCCGTTCTATTGTTTTTCTTTGGAATTTATTTTGGTATGGAAATGATGTTGGATATCCTTGACAAGCGAAAACATTCGTATGGTTCAGAAGTTTGCCACACAGTTGACGCTGAAGGAAGTTTCATAATGATCATCATTTCATTTGGAAAAAATTTGTCCTATTAAGCACCTCTCTCCGATATTCATTTCAAAACGAATGACAGCTGCACATACCATACAAATTTCAGGGACAGAATGTATATTCTCTTTGCTGCTGCAATTAAACCATAGAATACCCTCTATGAAGCCACTGAATTAGGCCAAAACTATTGAAAACTCATAAAACTGGTATGTCATAGGTTGAATTTACAAGTCCTTTAAAACAGGTGCTTTAGCCATGTTTCTTATGAACTAAATTCTTCCATGACTAAATAATGAATTGGAAATTTTAAAATTTTCAGTCTTAGTGATGAATATGCTCGATCATCTCGTAAATTCGCTATGATTGATCATCTTATGGAGTAATGGCACACGTGGGTCCCCTCATATCTATCTGTTTCTTTACGGTACTTCCTACATAACCTATTATGGGTTGGTTGAGCTTAGTCTTTACATTATAATCGATGAACTGAACGTTGCTTCTTCATTCGGAGACCAAGAAATGGCCCAATAGTTTATGGCTCATTTCTCTAACTTTAATTTAGTTTACATGTCCGCAAGTGAAATTGGTATAATTTGCTTATCAAACAGTGCCATCCAATATATTGTACGGAGCTGTATAAATTCTCAAGTTGGGATCTTAGAGTTAGGGTTCTCGAATTAATTCAATCTTAAGTTTGAACTCTATTGGATTGAGCTGAATTTGGAGCCAAAATGGATGACATAGGGTTGATCTGAATTATGAATATTGGATCAGGATGGATTATATGATACTCAGCAGATGGGATTGTAAAATCTGACGATTTATTTACATATGTTAGCGCTCCAAAGCACTTTTTAAGAATCCATCTTACAGCAAAAATTCAATCCAATTTTAGAGAATTTTTTTTTAAAAAAAAAAATGCATAATTGGAAGAAAATATAGTGAATGATTTTTGTTCCAATCTATTTCCAAATTTAAATCTCCAAGCCCTTAAAATTTGTTTTCTCCCTCTTTTTTTCGCACTCTTTTGTTATTCGCTTTTTGGGTTTGAAAATTTGGAATGTTGAGTGTTGGCATCTATGTTTTCCGGGCTTCCAAGTAGCACCAAATTAAAATTTCGAACCTCCCTCGTGTCCCAATTAACGGCGCAAAAAAGCGCGGTCCATTTCTATTTCACCGGCCAATTTTTAGATCCAGAATTGAAAGCGAGAAAAAAAACAGAATCCTATGCCTCCCTCCATGAAAATCAAAACCAAAGAAACATCACCAAACTCGAAAATTTCTTCTCTCATTTCCCCTCCAAAACCCACCATTACATATATACCTCTAGCTCTCTTTGGCCTTCCCATTCCACCACCACCTCAATCTTATTCACAATGGCTATCATCTCTATTTGCGAAAATGATAACAAAGAAAACATTCCTCCTTTCTCTTCAAAGCAGTCCACAATAGTTCTTTCAAAGTCTCCTCTCTCCTCTGCCACCAAGAAGAGGAGAAACAGATATCCACTTGAAGACATCGCCAACCTCTTCAATCCACTGGTAAATTTAAGATCAATTTCACACAGTACAACTTCTCTAGTTCCTTCCCAAGCCAAATGCCGAAAGCGAAGAGCTGAGACCAGTCTTGATTCAATATGCAAGAAGACCCATTTGGCGCACTCCAGTAGAAACTTCAGATAGTTCCATAAATTATATAAATCTGGATCATCTGAAGGTTTTTGGCTTCCTTTTTTTCTTTTTTCTTTATTCGTTTGTGGGTATTTGCACATCCCCACATATATTAATACATTGATTTCATTCCACAAAAATGTGGCAATTATTTGCTTGATCAATTAAAGTGATTGCATTATTTAATTTCTGTTCTTCTATATATATGCGTGTGTCAATTCTAGTGAAAAATGGGAAAAGCAAGTAATATTTATCTCTGACACAGGTATCGCTAAAATCTACTAACAGTTTATTAGTAATCATTGGTATCTCTATGAATTTTGACAAACGAATCACTGATAATGACACATTGCCGACCCACCATCTTCAAATGGATTCCTTGTAAAAATGATCATGAAGAACGAGAAAATTAAGGTCGGCTTAAAGAAAATCCGATGTAGACAACATTTATTGGGTCTCTAACTAATACAACAAGACACATGCCAAGAGAAGCAGCCCAAAAGTCCAAAATGGCGTGACTCTGTACAATCCTAAGAGGAAGGCAGAAACTTTTCTGTTCGACCTCCTCCATTGGGATTCTCTCAGCTTTGCAATGTACATTGTACCGCATGAATCATGCTGTATACCACGCATTGCAATGCGGAGTTTAAGGCTCATTTTATTTGAGGCTATGCAAGGTTTTCCTTGCAGACAAATTAGGTCTAATCAGTCCTCTTTAGGACCACCAATAGGCTATGGGCCTACAAAGTACAAGTTGACTGTGATTGGGTTTTGGAAACTGTGCACTTTGAATGCGATAGGTACTATTAAAATGGAATCGGAACAAAAGGATAAAAGAACAATTTTAAAATTCGTTTGGTCTGAATTCTCGCGAGTAATGTAATGGGATCCATGCATGCACCAAGCAAGACAAAACCCATTACGTTTCTCTTAAATTAAACCTAAAGGTAATCCCCTTGATGATCTATATAACACCACATCCTACAAGTTTAAATCTCCGATCACAGGTAAAGAATTTCAAACTTTTGCATTCTTAAGAAGAAAATGGCGAGCTTCAGATTTTGGGTTTGTTTAGTTCTTATTGTCCTGCTTTCCATTTCAAAATCTGAAACTCGCCCTCTTTATCCGGACAGAGTAGGGGGGAACTTAAGCAGGTTAATCCGAGTGCTGGGAGAAGGCGGTAGGGAAGTATTAAATATTAGGCCGGGAAATGAAGGCATGAAAAAGAGCCTGGTTGATTCCAAAAGAGTGAGTCCTGGAGGTCCTGATCCCAAGCATCACTAGCTATCTGTCATCTACACCTTGGAATGAGCTTCGCTGTCTTCATATATATTAGTAATAGATTTTGAACTTTAAAAATGGATGTGCCGTGAGAGAGTTTATGTACATGCAGGGCATGATACTGTAATAAATATTAATGCATGTAGTATCTAGCTTGGTCCAGTAATACAAGAGATATGCATGAATAACGAAGGTTTATGTCCTTTAATTTCCGATAATGTGAGGAAGATTGTCATTTTGAAAACCAGTGCTTGTTTAATGAAGAGTTGTAATCTCCTCAGGTTTGCAATAATAGTGTAATCATAACTTTACTTTGCAATAATGTGAGCAAAATGGATATTTTAAGAAGGAAAAGGAAATGTACTCTCTAAAGTTTAGTTAAATCTCTGCTTTCACTTTATTGATTTCAAAAATAGCAATGTATACTTCGTCTATTAGTTTGTTTGAACAAAAATAATGATAATAGTAAGATGAATAAATCCTTCAAACCAAGAAAAATTTTAAAGAAGGAAATTTGTCTGGGTCCTTAAGGGTGAGTAAGCCAGAGTTTATACACACACACACACACAAAATATATATATATATATATAACTGACTGATTATAATGAAAGTTAGGTAACGGTGTTAAATTTTGAAGAGGGAATCAAGCATGGAGATGCACGCACATACACGTTTGCTGAATTAATGCTAATCATGCATATTATATATTAATTAATAGAAATCTTTGTCAACGTTTGCTTAATTAATGATATATGTAAATACAGTAATGTCGTGGATAGTTTTGTCGTTAATCAAATTTATTAATTGATTGATAATGGGAGGGAATATAGCATCTGAGAAAGCACAGATATACCCTGAGAAAGAAGAAGAAGAAGAAAAAAGGAATCAATGGCATGCTTTTTTTATATATAGTGCACGTGGAGGAGAATTCTGATTAGCTAAATATGGCATTTGTACATATATATACCTAATGTTGGTAACCGACACTAACAGCTTCTTATATTTCTTTCATCATAAATATTCCTCCATGAATAATAATTTGAACTCATATATACGTCATCTCATTGGTCAATATTCATGTAGACAAGCCAGTCTATCTGTTTAATTAGCCTTTCATATCTCATGGATTCGGCTACCTAATTAGGTTAATTAGGAATTCGTTCATGAATGCTCTGCGAATCGTACATACATATATATATATATATATATATATATATATATATATATATATATATATATAAGTTGCAGGAGCACTATTCACATTCAGCGTGCAAATTGAACCAGTGAGTTATTAACCTAATCACGATGCTTAATTTAATTATTA
Source organism: Melia azedarach (assembly GCA_028052125.1). NCBI lineage: Eukaryota > Viridiplantae > Streptophyta > Magnoliopsida > Sapindales > Meliaceae > Melia > Melia azedarach. The sequence continues at coordinate 10,163,269 of CM051406.1, forward strand.
AAAATCATTTAAACAACGTATATATATATATATATATATATATAATCTCTGAATCACATTTTCGATCGTAAGCATGCAGATGTTTTAACCTAACTTCTGCACTAACTATTGCTCTGTATAACTTTGTGGATCGACAACATTAATTCATCTACAGTATTAGTGGTTTTATATTTTAATTTGTTGCAGAAGTAGAGATTTATAATATACAAGGTTCGACCCATTAATTGCTCATGATCATGAATCAAATTATGTATATAGTGGGAGCGGTACGTCGAGCTAATTTCTAAGATCTAATCAAATAATAATTAACTTAGTTATTAATTAATCAAATCTAATTTGTAACTTCTACTAAATTATTAATTGCTTAATTGCTTCTCGTTACTCTCCACTTTAGATCATGGAGCCTTCTTTTAAGGATTGATGAAGGATCTTCTCAGTTCTCAGTTCTCACATATTACAGATTATTTTTTTAATTTCCTTTTCTTTCCCCAACCATCTTTATTAGTCTATTTGGTCTTTTGTTTTAGTTAGTTTCTCCGTAGGGTTAGCTTTTGAATGTCCTATTTTTTCAAAAATAAAATATTTTTTATGGGGTTCAGATTTATATATCAAAACGTGTATAGATATTATATGGGGAAGATCTACTCAATCCTAATTACACAGTACTACTAAATCCGAACTAGCTTTTAGTAATTTTGTGGGTATGACATGATACACGTGCACGTTAATTGGAATCTAGCAAAGAGATTACTTGGAGCTCTAAGAGCAATTAAATTGAATAAATCTTGTCCACATCTGGGAAAAAAACTATACCTATTAATATGATGTAATTAATATTATTTTTTTATTTTCAAAAATGCTATTATTATTATTAAAAACATCACTCTCCCTCCTTTCATTTGTATTAGGATATTAATTTTAATCTCATGTTGGTTACAAATAATATTTATGGACTAATTTAAAACCAGCATTTTATCACACATTAACATTCTTATATTTCTAACCCTCATCTCTCAATTTAATTCTAATTATTTTGAAAAGTTTTATTTTGTTACTTTTCTTATATACATTAGATAGAAAAATATATTTTGACTATAATATTTGTTTTAAATTTGAAAATTTAGAGTATAATATTACCAAATTGTGAATTGATATGATATTAGTTGCAATAAGGACTAGAGGCCTAAAACAATATGCTTGAATAATACAATTTAAACAAAATGAGATGAATTTAACATATACTCTAGTTTAGGGACTAAAATGAGATAAAGATCGCGAGTTAGGGATTTTTGTCATATAATGTCAAATGCATTGATCAAAATGTATTTTATGAAATAACGGGGGACTAAAATGAAATTACCGCAAACTTTTAACACACAAGCCTTGAAAAAATATGAACGAGCGTGCGTGGAACACGTAATTAATAAATACTTGAATTAAACTTTTTCTAAACCAAAAACAAAAAGACAGACGGCTAAGAGTATTGGCTTCTCTATAACACTATATACTATTATCATTTATCAGCCTAGCTATTGATAACCACACTGATTATCAGGCTTAATAATTATAAAGAGAACTAAGCACTCAAAGTCGGCAAGGCCGGCAGCCATTAAGGCAACTGTGAACTTATCCAATTCATTAATTACTTTCTCAATAGAATATATACTAGATACTATATACATTGACAAGAGGACATAAAGTTTAGCTCTTGTTCTCAAGTCATAGGCAAAAGTTTCGTTTAATATATACTGAAAAAAACGGAGAGCTTGGAATTATGTTGACTACATGCAACAGAAACAAATTATAAGCGGGATTATTAAAACGGAGCTTCATTTAGAAAAGCCGATCAAGGAGTAGATATATATGTAACTCCAACAGCTGCAGACGATGAGGGAATCGTATAGCAGAGAGGATTAATTAATGAGGGGTTTAATATATTGTTTTTTCTTTTTGTTTACAAGAACGTTTGATAGGCAAATAGTATTGAATACAAGTTGGTCGGTGTTATTTTTATGATCCCATTAGCTAACAAAAATATGACAAAAGTAAAAAGGACACAAACAAGACAAAACATTTCATGTAGAATTAATGGGCTTTTCACCCACTTTGATCGAATATAAGAGGATGATTCGCACGCTGATCCTCTATATATAGGACACTATCATGTTTTGATTATATGTACAAGACATTGTGTATGCATAATATCGATATATTTTCTGAATTTCTTGAGAAAAGAGAATGGCTAGTTTTAGATTTTCTGTCTGCCTAATAGTGATATTTCTTTTGTTTTCATGGTCCGAAACTCGTCCTCTAATTAGTAATCCACAGAAACAGCAGGGAAGGAACCTGAAGAGTTTAATCAGAGCTCTGGGGAAAGATGCAAAGGAAGTAATAAACATTGGGGTGGAGAATGAAAAGAGAAACAAAGATCTGTATGAATCCAAAAGAGCAAGTCCTGGAGGCCCAGATCCGCATCATCATTCGAAAAATCAGTAGAAAGGAAGAAGTGTTTTCCCATTTGCTTAACATATATACATGTAGTTTTAATAAGCCTGTGCTGCATGAAATGCTATGTCGTTTCCCCGGAGTTGTATTCATTGTTATAAAAAGATGCAGGATGCATGAGTACGACTCCGGGGAAACGACATAAATAGCATTTCATGCAGCACAGGCGGATTAAAGCTATTCATTCTGCATCTTTTCATAACAATGTTATATATGTATCGTTTTAGGAGTTTTCCAAATAAGAACTACCGTTCGATGATTTTACTATCTGTACGCATTTGACTGTATGAAAGTTTATGGTTATTTATATCGTTTTCTTCTGTGGCAAATGGGAGGAAAAAGAGCACTTTAAATTAATAATATAGCTTTGCAATTGTGCTCAGCTAGATTAAATATTATACATACTTTAATGTTTTAGAAAAATATTATTATTGGTCTTGGTGGCTGAGCGCAAGAAAATGCGCAAATAGGGGGGTGACAATTTAAAATATAACGTGATTATTTAATATTAATTTAATGCGATTATCGAATTTTAATATAAATTTTTTCACAAGAATAATAATTTTGTCGTATTGGTATTTGATCTCTTAACTCGTTTATTTATTTAAGATACGATTAATTAAATAAATAATTGTATCTAAAAAGATAATTATATAACGAATATATTTTAATAAAATAAAAATAATATAATATTAACTTATTTATATCAAACAAGTTCTTAATATATATAAAAATTTAATTATCACACACACACACATATATATATATGATATTTGACAAAATACATTATTTTTAATATTTTAGAGACCTTAGTGTTTTCACAACCATATAACTTTAATCGTGTCTAAACGAATAACTATATCTTAACTAAATTATCGTATTTAAACAAATAACTGTGTGTTAAACGAGTAAACATGTATAAATGAATAAAAACAAATTTAAATAAACGAGTCGTATTTGCATTAAATTTTTTTATATGAATAATAAATGAATTGTATTTATATCGAGACGAATAACAAATAAATCATATTTGTATTGACTAAAATATGAATCATTTATTTGAATTCCATAAAATGTTAGTCATTTTACATGTTTATGTTAAAGTTAACGGCTAATTGTTGTTATATGGGAGTAAAATTATGACTTTTAATAAATTAAGTATGTATATAATATATATCAATAAATGAGAGGTAAAAATAAAAATGAGCCTTAAAAAAGAAATAGATGGTGTCACTTTCTTGACAAGATTAAGTGCTTTTGGAAAAGAGATTTGATTATCTCATATAAGCCTTTAACAAATTCACAAAATGATTACCGTCCAGCTAATGTGGGTAACTGATCACATAATGATAAAGTGGTGCTCTAATAATAGTGTGGTTTATAGATAAGTTTAAAAAACTATAAACAATGTTATCCTCTTTGTTCTACGAGGATTACCTTAGTTTCCTAGATACCGCTGGAATTCGTCGCAGGACTTGTTCTCATCATAATCAGCACCAATAAATCAAGCAACTTAAAACGTTTCTCAACAACATTGGAGGTAATAATGCCTGCCTTCGATTGTTTTTAATTTGCTTTAGGTCACGGCCAATTTAAATCCCTTTAAATTGCAACCAAATTGGACTGTTTAATTTTCACTTAAAACACGACTATTTAATATAACTATTGATGAGAAACGAACCCAAAAATTTATAATGTATTCCAACTTGCTTTCACTAAAGATGTAAATTAATAATTCAATGAACAGTACCATCCAAGAATATGAGATCTACAGAATCTTTTTATTAACTTCATTCTATTACGTTAAAAAATTGAACAAATAGGGGAGACTTTTGCTTTTAATACTGTAGATAATATTGGCCGGTTTTGCTGGGTCTCTATCTAAGCTAGGTAAATCATAGATTTATGTCCAACACATCTCCATCAGAGCAACATATTTTCCTTGGTTGATCGATGATCCTTTTATATATGGCTGATGCATCATTTATATAATAATAAGTTGCGTTTCCAAAGTAATATGAAAAGAAAATTAATCAATCAATGAATGCTCCTTTATATGTTAATTTAATTAATCGAGTCAAAATAATCTTTTGTGGGACTATCATGTACTGGTAATCAGATTAACTAAAAGCTTATTATGCACTAGCTAATTGTCGTTTTGGGCTGGTGGGCTGTGATGGAAATCATTTTATTTTCCTTTTTTATTCAATAAATCTTTCTTCTACCCTTCTACATGTGTCCCTTGTAAAATAAAATTATGGCATAGAATTGCTTTTCAAGAACTGATCGGACGTAGTGCCTTTTCTCTACTTCGATCGATCTGTTTGCAAGGAGAGAAAACTGAAATGACTGTATATTTTTGCAACCAGTTCTATTCTAGCATACTGTGTAGAGCAGACAATTAACCCTAGATACTCATTTTTTTTCATTTAATGAGGACTGATTTCCAGCCCCATAGCTGTAATTTAACCAATAAATTAATTAAAATGGAATAGAACATAACAGTAGGGTTTATGTGAAAATGAAATTGAAAGAATTATAAATTATGTCCTCGATTTATGATTTTTAAAATCACCCGAATGTTGTCACCATCACACACACACATATAATCTGGAATATTATCGCAATTCTCCTTTAAAGTTTGAGATTATATCACTTGAAAAAAAATAATAGAGATTGTATCACATACCTCCTTTGTGGTATTAGTCAACTAATTTCAAATGTTGATTAACTTAAATATTTTTAATTATTTATTTTTTATTAAAAAATAATTTTTAATACATATTTTTGATTTATTATGTATTTAGTTAATTTAAATATACAAAGTAATAAAATGATCGTAAAGTAAAAAATAAAAAAATAAAAAATTTAATTTAAAGTATAATTTTTTTTAAATAAACATTCGAATGTATATATTAATAAAATTAATTAAAAAATTAAGAAAAAATTAAATTTTTTATAACTTTAATTTTTTATTAATTATATAAAAATTAAAAAAAATTAAATAATATATATTAAATAATAATATTTTATATATTTATCTTTAAATTTAAATATCAATAAATGATGAACCATAACCGTTAAAAAAAGATAAAGTGATAACATCCTCTTATAATTCTCTTTGCAGCCTCGTGATTCACGTTCTTATAATTAATTATTTATACAGTCAAATGCTCAATCAAAGCCCGATCGATCTGTGGCTCAGTAGCTCTCAACTAATGAGTGTCGCCCTTGCGCAGTATATATATATATATATCATCTCATCTTATCACATTGCATTTCTCGATTATCAGTTTCCAACTAAATTTTGTAATTGACGTACGGATAAATTAAGCAACTAACTAGGAATGAAGATTGTGTCACTGACCCACCAAATTCTGTTGTCGTCTGATGTTATACAGAAACAGAAACAGAATTAAACGTTGAGCGATCAAAACAAAAGTTGACAATTAAAAGTTTTGGTTTTGTCTTGTAGCAATTAAGGAAAATATTATACAGACAAATCCAAAATCATGCGTTCAATCATAGCTAGCATTGGGTTAATTAATTAAAGAGATGTCTGAACGAGTTTGGAAGAAGAAGCCAAAGGAATGCATATATACATGTATACTTCTCCCATTAACGTTAAGCTAGCTTCCTTTAATTATTTATAAAATAATACGGAGATATGGCCAAATGCACTTTAGTTCTTTAACGTTAAGCATGGGTATTTGAGTGATGACTTCAACACATCGAGCTATTGGGCTAATATTATGGACCCATGAATATAATGGACACCTCACATTCAATTTTAAACCATTAATGCATGCGAAATCTGAATATTGCATACTCGATCCAATTATTTGAGAGGGAAAAAGTTTTTCGCTGTACCAAGGGAAAAGAACAAACGATCAGTGCATGTGTAATTGATATAGTTTTAAATTTAATATTTATATATGGTTATGGATACTTGTCCTTTGTAACATTTTATTAAATTTATTTGTGGACAAAAAGTATACATATATGCTGTTGATGACATATAGCAGTTGGTAAAAGTTCTGATCTTTAGTCTTCTCTGCTGTGGGGATTAATCGGATAATATAAAAAGTGTCAAGCAAATTAATTATATGGTCATAACATATATATATATGATTGCTGCTACATTTAACATTAATATTCGACGCTTGAAATGTGCAATTTCCATCACTTTTCTAGTTGATTATAGAGCATGCATGGTGGTAGTAGTTTAGGAAGTACGTCGACCTCGATGCTAACAAGAATATTAATTGACTACGATAATACTAATTAATTATACTACCAACTCAAAGGAGAACCTGATTCTTATTTAAAAACCTAAGAAATTTGGGAGATTTTCCACGTAAAAGTGTATTGAAATCAATGTAGGTAAAAGGGTAATTAAGCTATAGCTACGGTCTTCTCTAAAAAATTCGATCGTTTATATAATCACAATATATTAACTTGGGCTACCTTCTCAAATAGTATATAGATAATGACGAACTGGGAATACCGTCTATAAATTAAGCAAAATGGTCTTTTCACTTTGTCAGTGCTGATGAATACTCAATGGAAAAGAGTTCATCGTACAAATATAATTCTTGACACACATCACAAGCAATATATATATTATAAAATTCGATACCGACACAGATGGCAAAATTACAGATGCTGGGTTGGGAATCTATTATAGAATTCGTATTTCTACTGAATTTATTGAGATAAAAACTCCATATATAAGATAAGAATTTTTAAATTACAACAAAGGAAGGTAGCCTCCAGAGTCCAACATGATATTGACAGCTTCCATATATATTCTTAACCAAAGGTTATTTGGGACAAAGATTGAAGCAAATCAAAGACAAATTCTAGCCAAAGAGCTCATAATAATGGCCAAGGAAATCGTATATCATATATGCTAGCTAGCTAGTATGACGACATTTCTGAAATCACGTTACATATTTTCTTTTCATAGTTGTAATCAATACAAGAAAGAGCTAGTACTATCTCCAAATCCTCTATAATCTCTCCGCATAAACTTCTTCAAGAACTTTTTGTTATTGACTTAATGTTCAACTGTAATCGGTGACAGCAATATAGCCTAGGTGAATGACAGTTGTGCTTATCCACAGTATATATTAATCAGCAAACAAAAGTTGTAATCACTTCTAATATAGAAAATGAGTTTCTGTCTCTATTGACACAGTGCTTATCTATATGAGGTCATTTTGTCTTAAGTGGAATCCATATTAATGGATAAGTGATACACGTGGACATGTAAAACCATGGGCTTAACATGTTTGGTTTTTCTATATAAATATATATGCAATATTGCATGCATAAATTACTTTTCAATTTGGTTGTATTATTAAATGTCATTTTCGGTTATCCTTCAACTGGTACAAAACACAGCGACAATGACATATTTTCAATTATCCATGCGGATTGACATCAATACTGTTCAGAAGAAGCCAAAGGAGGTGTTCCTACCAATGGCAAGACAAGCCCTCATAACATTCTTAAACATATTATCCTAAATTTGATAGGTAGTAACGATCCATGAAAAGTGTAGTGTTAATGGACACCTCATAGTTGAAAATCACTGGTAGATATGAGCATTAGCATACAAATGCAGCGTCGGAGATAGCAAACGAGACAGTTAAATGGAGCTAGTCCCACGAGAGAAAAAGCCCTTTTTGCGTATGATGACAACTTAAGTTTGTTCCGATTGAACAATCCCGTATCCACTTACATTCAGCGAAGATAAAGTTAAAACTGAGGGGGTAGGGGATCGTCTATAAATACGAAAACTGACCCAGCTTTTAATCAGCATACAAAGTTAATTTTTGCTGAAGATAGACACGTAGTTGGTAGAATGTGCAGCTTAAGGATCTGCGTGGTCTGGATTATCCGTGCCTTGCTACTATTACTATTAGCAAGAGCCGAAAGCCGGCCTCTTGCTCCCTTTGCGGAGAGGAGGAAGAACTTAAGTTTATCAATTGAGAGTACGAAACATATTGGCAGAGAGGCAGTCATCAAAAGCCAGGATCTGCAGCCTACTAGAACCAGTCCTGGAGGGCCTGACCCGCATCATCACTTCTAAATAAGTAGAATATTGTAACTTGTTACTGTTAGTATAACTTGAATGTATACTACTACTTTTACCTGTAATTTTAAATAAATGATGTTTAGTTTTTGTTTACACTTGTCGATGTTCTCAAGATTCTCCTTTTGAATGGAGAGAATGAAAATCTGTGAAAATTTGCATTAAGAATTTACCATTTCTCTGCATGTGTTAATTATTAAATGTCATCCATAGCGCGCTCGAACTACATAATATATGACTTGAGACACATCAAACAAATGCATGTGAGGAATTCATCGTCCATCAACCGTGTTATGAGCATCAAACAAATGCATGTGAGGAATTCATCATCCATCAACCGTGTTATGAGCAACACACTACACACAAACCAAGATCTGAAGCCAAGATCTGAGTGGACTCATACACTACACACAACATTATCAAGTAACTTAATTGAATTTCGGTACTTGATACTCAACAAAATATTGTTGTCGTACAGAAAATTTAGAGCATCCAGGTTTACGAGACTTGCGTCTATAAATGAGCCGAATATTAATTGTTCACTTTTAATATGTAAATTTTATGAATTTTTCTACATTTCAATTTCATGCATGCACATATATGCACATATAGCATATTAATTCAAGAATTAAGTACCAAACGTATCAGTCATTAAGCTGAATAACGGTGTTTATGGACCAAGGAAAATGTCTCGGATAGACAATATACTAATCCATATCTGGCAGGACCTTCTGAGAAATAAGAAAGTTAATTAATATGTAATGATCATTCATTTATGCAATTATATATATAATTATTCTCAACTGGTTAATTTATATGCTAATCGATTGTTTGTTAGGTTGTGGTTTGCTGGTTAGTTATGATCATTCACGTGGCACTACAACATTGGTTCAGTGGATCCACAAAATGGAGGGCAGCTACTCCTAGGCCCTAGCTAGCTAGGAACACAATTACATCCCAAACAAAATGCAGATTCTGCAATTTTGTCCATATATAGCTCAGACATATAACTAGTGGGTTATGGGATCACTATTAGGACAAAAGTTTCTATTAGCACATCAAAGAAAACCTTAGAGATTGATGTCCGATTCATAATCAATCTATATGTAATTCCAAATCATAAAGTGACACATAGGGCAAAATTTCGTGACTAATGACTAGACATACATGCGAACGCACGCATATTGCAAAAGCATCATGAAATGAACACTACTCTAAGAGCACACCATGCAGATACTTCCATTAGATTCCACTTTTTTTCTCATCGTCTGATTAATTTTAATTAACTACATGTTGACTCCCTTTTGCTTATAAAGTTTCACCTCTTTATCCAAAAGAAAAAAGAATATCATTTGCCGTCGGCACATTAATCTAACTTTATCTTAATATGTTTTTCATATATTATACCCGGCCGTATCCCCCTAAAAAGATGGGGTGATTTGTTCGATTTGGCTGTAGGCGAATTAGAAAACTAAAACAATGGCAGATAGCCAAATTAGGAATTAAAAGGAAAGCATATTGTTCAATAATTCATAAAATTCTGGAAAGACAATCGACGATTGTCCTATATATACGTACAATTAATAATGCAAAGTCGGAAGAATACAAAAACAGTAATTCTATTTCTATCAAATAAAACAATGACAATAATGAAATTTGACATGTGTATATATACTTTTGTTTAATTGTCTATTTTCTTCTTAATTTATGTTCAAAGCTATCCGAAATTTTACAACAAAGCTGATCGAGGATGACTAGACAAACAAGTCTAATTGGTAATGAAAGATATTAGCAGCACCCTAGGAAGGTTTAAAGCCGCGTCCGGTGCTCAAGTGGGGACTGTGACAGGTATTTCGTGTAATTTAATGGGCCGGTTTCCATTGAGAATAATTAATGGTCAAATTGAATTTGTCATCTTCTAGACGCCACTACCATTATCGATCGTTTATGCATGCTTTAAAATTTTGGACGTTTCCCATGCATTTGCTCTATATATATTGGAGCTTTTGTGTTACTTGCAATTCTACTTCATAATTTAGTTAAAGCTACTCAGATTCTCTTCAAAACTTATCGCATTGTCAAATGGCTAATTCCAAACGTATGCAGGTTTCAATGCTGATTCTACTGATCTTGTTAGGGTTTGTGACAATTTTGGAAGCAAATGGTCATCAAGGGCGCAAAATTATGCAGAAAAGAACCGATAGCCATTCCATTTTAAGTGAGTTAGGCTATGATTTGTCTAAGTTGAAGCATAGCAGGAAGGATACGAGGGATAGAGTTTCACCAGGAGGGCCGGATTCTCACCATCACTTTCAACCTATGGCATTGCCCTAGATGCCAATCGGATGAAAATTGTGGTTGCAGACTGCTGGCAAATTAATTGGCAACCATGTATTGCAATAAGGAATCAAATATCCTGATCGTTTTTCTTCTTCTATCGTACACCCCACCTCGTCTCACTCTAATACAAACACTACTTAAATAACTCTCACTCTGTAATGAGCGTGAAATTAAGAGACTCAAGATCTCTCGAGCTCTTGTTTTTACTATAAGGTACCAAACCGATTGACCTATTTTCTTGGAGAGCAATGGTCAATTTGACTTGTAAAAACTTATAGAGTTTACCATATGTTGTCTCTTATGTACTACTTTCTGCGTTTCGTTTATTAAGAAGGCATAAAGAATAGTTGTATTGTTTTATCTTATTTAGTTGGATAATTAAGTAATTTTCTAAAATTAATCACGTACACCCTTTTATAAAACAGAAAAATTAATAGACTTTAATTTTTCTGATCTCATTTAGTAGAGAAATTAGGGAATGCATCTATTTTTGGCCTTATAATTTAGTTGAGAAAAAAATTAACTTGCACACTTATCATTCAAATACAAAAATAAAGCAGTAACTATATGAATTTTCATACAAATTTGGGCAAAAAGGACCTTTAATTAATTTATTATATGCATCCCATTTGTAATTAAAGAAGTATTGAGAGAGAATTTTTGTTATTGTTGTTTAACACAACAGAACTTGACTTCATAGTTTATTATGACAACAACATGCAAGGATAATAAATTGAGAGGCAAAAGCACAAATGATATTTAATAAATTTATTTTCAATGAACACCTGTTATTAATTTATATTTCCTGAACGTACTAGACACGGTGTTTTGTATAGACATATATGCGAAGACTTTCGATACAGAGGCTACACGTGTTGGGTATTCTGACCACAAATTGTAATTGTTACGAGTTAGTAAATTTATTGAATTATTAGAAAACAAATAATAATCAGCAGCCACATCCCTCGTTACCCTCCTTCCACCCATCCCAAAGGAGTACCATAGAGATATACTCTGACTTTATTCTGAGCTAATTCTTTTTTCACAAGATAATAATTTATTAAAAGTATATATTAGCTTCTCTTTTAAAAAAATGCCTATGACTAAGTTTTGGGTTTAAAAAAGACAAACCCTTTAATTACAAATGGATGCTTGTCCGACAGTGCTTGACCTCAGTCAAGTGATCTGAGACACCTAAGCAATTAGGTGTCAATTAAAAATAATAATTAAATAATATATAATAATAATTAGTGGTGAGACGGTGTGTATATATATATATATAGATATGTTTTACTTTCGTTTTTAGAAGTCAAAATTAAAAGGGAAATCAAACAGAAGTAAATTGAATTCAAGAGGAAGAGAGAAAAGGAAAGGAAAAGAAAAAAAAAAGATAAACGAAAATTATTCGTAGGAAAAATAAAAATTGTGCAGAAAAAAATATTGAGAAGTTGAATTGATGTCTATGAACTTTGTAGACAGTGTATTTTTTAAGTTAAAGTAGTTTTATTGTTGTATTTGTGATACATATAAGGTTTTAGATTAATTTTAACGGTAAATTATTGAATTATATATTTTTAGGGAGCAGTACGGTGGTAAGAAACTCAGTGGATCCGAAATTTTTAGGGATTGAGTGATTGAGCTGTGAGTGGATATATTTTTTAAATATTATGAATTTATATTATGTTTGAATATTTAATATAGTATGATCGATCTATTTATTAATGCGTTAGATTGCGTTGTGTGTTACATAGTATTTAAATTATACGTGATATCCAGTGATTGCATGAAAGTGATTGTTTTCAGTTTAAATATTTGTTGTGTTTGTTTGAAGCACCCCACAAGTACCCATTCCCCAATATTATATAGTAAGGTCCTTGAGACCCATGAAAATATATGTATATGAATGTGAGCTCTCCGAGTGATGATACGAGGTCACCGAGTTAAGTATGGTATTTTCCCGTTTGGGCGTTGGGATCCCACCAAGCATAATATCCCCGCGTACTAGTTGGGTATTGTATGAACTGTTTACAATGATATGCATTTTTAATGTGTAAGTGATGTTTAATTTATATACGATTTTAGGATGTCGTATAGTGGTTGTATAAAAATGTATTTTCTTCTAAAACTATGTTCACTCACTAAGCTGCAAGCTCATTCCTTTCCCTATTTTTCCCATTTCTCTCCAGGTAAAGCAGAATTTCGTGTAGGGTACAGTTTTATAAATAAGGTTAAGACCACTCTACGCATGCTACATGAAACATTTTGAGTATACTATGTGTGTATGTGAATATGTATATATGTGTGACAAAACATAGAGTCTCAATGTATATTAATGATGGAGGCTTGAGGCCATTTTCTTTATCTATGAATGTTATTATGAGATGTTTATGAGAATGACAGGTATTTATTATAAATATTTAACAGATTTGTTCCAAATTCTGGAAAGGGGTCGGGGCAGGTCCTGTCATGATCTCTTAATCAGAATTCTGCTTTGTACCCGTAATTACCAAGAAATAACTATATATAAAGGCTAAAAGGAGAATGTCCGGTACAACTTATCTGGATTTGAAACGAAGTTTGATTCACGGGAAAACATGAAATTAGATCCTCAATGTCTATGCATAGCAAAATGATTCACCATGATAATTTTATAGAAAGTTTAGAATATCTTATGATTAATTCTATTTAATTTGTTGCAGGGTTAAGCAAAGAAACAAAACAAGGTTTTAATCAGACGAACTGCATTAGAAGCCAGACCGAGGGCTCAACCATGCATCGGACTTTATTTCCCCAATTCCATAATTATACTGTTCATGAGTTGCTTCTTTGAGAATAGTAAAATGACCTTTGAGAGTAAAACACTCCCTTCTTACTTCTCAAAAGCCTTGAGTGGGTTGTTAGGCTCAATCTCGGAAATCAGTGGGAGATCAACTGGCAATTTTTCTAGACTCAACCCTTTCTCGTTCAGCTTCATGACAACTTCCTCAAAAACAACCCTATTTCCAGTTTGATTGAGGTGCAAACCATCACTGCAATTCCAATAACAGGAAATCATCACATAACATTATCACGCTTTGATATCCAACAACTCTGGTCTTTTTATGTATGATACAAGTTGAAAAACTTAACACATACTGAATCAATGTAACAAGTAGCAACCAGATCAGATTATGAAATTATGCTACATGCAATCTTAGTACTACCATTAGCCAGGGTAGAGTGCACAAAAAATCCACCAATGTTCATGCCCTTAGCAAACAACACGTTGACAAATATAATAATACGCTAGCATATATATATACCTCAGATAAGCTTTTTTCCAGTCAGGTAGCTGCTGCATTTTGGTCCAGAGATCTATCACAGGGAGCCCAAGTTCTCTGGAAACTTCAGTACATGCCTTTGCATAAGCACCAGCTGCCTCATTTGTCCTCTCAGGCTGACCCGTTGGATTCTCAACATAAGGATGTCTGCATTGTTTTTCAGAGTTCCTTTTCAATAATAATTTCCCATAAGAATCTCTAATGACAAGAACAATACTGTGCTACACAATAGTAATGATGTATGAAGTGCTTTTTGAGAGATGCCTCGTGGACATGATGTAATATCAACACCGAATATTACGAAGAGAATATATGATATGAAAGGCGAGTATAGTGATAACATACTTAATGCGAGCCTCTTCATCAATTGGGGGTGGAGTGATGAGGAGAATGAGAGTTGTTGGCCATTGATTCTGAGATACAGAATAGAGTAATGCAAACACAGTCAGGAAACCCAATTCAAAAGCAAACATATAAGATCAAACTATCCAAAACGTACAGTCAGTTGTCATTAAATGAAATGCTAAAATTGAATGTCGTGAAATATTGAAACTAAAACCTTGAAAACTTCAAGGTAAGTGCTACAATGGCCCCTTTAGAACCTAGGAGGCATGATAAAAGCAGGTTACAACTTACAATCTCAAAGGATTTTGCAGTTAACAGATAACATGTCCTCATTGGAGTCTCCATACTGATCAATATAAATCATCAAATCATCCCTTTAGTAAAGTATATTATTGCTGATCTAATACCAAATAGTTATGTATATAACCAAAGTAATCGTACTTCATATAATTAACCAAGAAACTGCAGCTGTAACTATTGGCAAATTCAGTGATAGTCGAAATACAAGTAAGATTCTTACTGTAAGTAAACTAAGCTAATGGATGAGAGAACTTTTTGATAACCTGCAGCTTCAGTTTCAGAGTATCATGGGAATTAGGTAATTAAGCATTGATGCAAGCTATGCTTCTGTAACAAGTAGATGTATGATTTTGTGTGAGACGTGGCTGGCTCCAATGTATTCGAAATCTCCAGGTTAGAATATAGATTCATAAAGAGCCTAAAATAAAATGCTCAGAGGTTGATAACGATACTGTTCCTAGATCAAATTACTCATATAAATGGGAATTGCAAAGGAGGCTATGCACACCAAAATCAATGAATTAGACAATGCACCACCATAAAGATTTTATGTTTATGTGCCACTATTTTCACTATTATTATTTTATTTTCTGAAAAGAATTGAAGCCCTTGTTTAACACCCCTAATTCACACTTCAAGCATAACCTATGGGCTATGATCTATTAATCCTTTAATTCTGTCATTTCAATATAACAATCACCATCGTTATGAATACCCCTTAGGAGTGCCAACTTCTTAGATTCTTTTGTTGGGAGTGGATGCTTGAATTTAAGCAATAGATTACAAAAGAAATTTATATGAGATTCCCTATATTTTCACTTCTATAAATTTGAAGTATACATATCATTAACACAAAATATTTTTCAATTGTATAGTAGTGAATGATTCTTAATTAAACTTGCGTGAATGATTCTAGAAACGTATGTTCAAAATCATTCAGACGTCTGAGTTGTGACGATCCGGTCCAAACAAATGGTCAAACAAGAAACAAGAGAAAATACATGCAGCATCACGTGCAACAAATATTATATATAATAAGATATATATATAGTTTTCACACAAAAGTTTCTCTTTAAAACTAACCGGTGAAAATAATATTTATATAAATATAGACCTAAATGTATATAAAAATAATTGATTAGGACGTGATGTAAATGATTTATTTTCCCAATGCCACCGAAGAGCCGTAAATCGCCAAAAAAGGCGTAAGCTATGGTGACATGTCCACCTCCTAGCTACCACATCTAGGTAGTAACTTGTGATCTCATGTTCTATAAATAATCGAACACCGTAACAAATCCAGCAACGGCCATGATTTAATCTACAAAACTCCATGGGCCCCATCAACAACTACACATATTCAAAAGAATTAATAAAATTACTTATACCATAAAAACACCTTGGACCACAACGCACCAATTGAAATAGACGCAAGTGAATGATCTCAGCCCCCCCACCCCATCATATTACCCATATAGCTAGCCTAGACCTAGCTAGCTAGACCTCCGCTTTTGCCAAAAGGAAAGCCATTAAAACGACAGCTAATAGATTGTTAATTACCAACAGCAAATATTGAGAGCCATGATACGATAATAGGGCTCACCCACCACACAAACACTCTTCATTTGCCACCATCGACCTTTGTTTCTTATCTTAATTTCTATGCCTGCAACTTTTCATGATCATCTAAGTTGGTATCCACAATATATATAAAATTATATTTGTGTACGCTTGAATATTTTTTTATATACACGACGACGTAATACATGCAGAGAGCAGGGAGGGCACCTTGAGAAAGGAGACAATAGACTGGAGATTCTGCTTGTATTCATGGATGGGCACGTGTTGAAACGCAGAGCATCTATCGGGAAGGCAAGCGTCATTAGCTCCGAAGAACACCGTTACAGCTATTGGTGCACCTTCATCACCGCCGCCGCCGCCGCCTTTCACCGCCGGAAAAACCTTCTCCGCCACCTTTAAAGCCCATCTGGTATTGTACCCGCTATACCCTCTTAGCACCACATCAACCTGAAACTCAAATAATCCACAGAGAAAATCAATCACCATTAAACAGTCCAACCCAACAATATATCAAAAACAACAATACAATGAATATACCGTGCGACAGAAATGATGAGCCAGAGAAGAACCCCAGCCACCATCACAGAAGGACGCTTCAGTAATTGAGTCACCGAAAAGATAAATCTTTGGTCTCATCTTCTGAAACTTCTAGAGTTTTGCTAGTTTACTTCAAATCGTACATGTTATATATCTATCTCTATATATATATATAGAATAAATACTTCAAGGAACCGATAAAGCTGGTGATGACGAAAGGAATGGAGGAGAAGAAACTTATAAATTGCGGCTCGGCTCTTTATTAAATTGACTGGTCCAGGCTAGTTTGGGGATTTGGCAAATTTGTTCTAGAATCCAAGCTGCACTATAGGCTAGAAAAGGCTAATATCGAGGACAAGAATAGACTAAGTAGCAGGAGAGAATTACGGAACTGCCACTACTAGACAGATTGGTTGGTGATATGACTGGTAGATTGACGCTACATTTAATTGTGTGTGAATGAAATCTGGCTCTGGTTCTGGGATTCAGGCTTTCTCTTGTCGCTCTCCTCCGCACGGAGAAGCTGGTGAACATCGATTCAGTGGCCGCCTTTTTATCATCACAGACTGGTAATAACGAGAAGGAAGAATAATAATTGTGGTGGGCCTTTGCTGCTTCACATCGAGGGTCTTTTGGTCAATTAACATAACCTAATGATTATTATTTGGCGTCAGCAACAAGAAGTATAAAAAAATGGACGCTATAAGAAGGAATTACATCACATTACCCTTGTTAAATACCGAATTTTAATTTTAAAAGGTTATCAGTTAAGATTTAAGATCAAAATTTAACCACTAAATCTGCTCTGTTAGATTTTCTTTCCTTAATTATCTGATCGTATTGAAGAGGGAGTATTAAGGGAGATATATAGATAGGTGAACTCTTCAAAGAGCAAACGGCAAATCTAACTTTCACAGATCGCGTTATACAAAGTTTTAGACTCTTTAATTTGGACGTTATGAGCTCAGTTAATTAAAGCTTGATTTTCCTTTTGATTATAATTTTATTAGATCATTAATTTACCTACCAATCCAGAGAAAATCGTGCCTGTTACGTTAAATGGGCACGGGCGAATCCTTTCATGGTCACCCGGGACAATGAATGAGTGGCTCCTTCTCAACAGCTCAGTATTTCATTTGCAAAACACCACAAGTTATCTGATCGTATACAGCTCTCTTTCTCTTCGTTTAGAAATTAGAATTATATTTTAAATTTTTAACAAATTATATATATATTATCTATATTTAATCACTTTTAATTAGATTCCACAATTGTACCTTTGATTAATTTCGTTTTTCAATTTGCAAACTTAAATATATATTAGTGCAGGAATTTTATATAAATCTCAACAGCTACATTTTCTAGAACTAACTAGTTTAACTTCGTTCTTATGCTTAATATTTATTGACTGGTGTAACAGGAAGTCGGATATGGAAAGTTAAGTTAATTTCTAACACTAAATTAAAATAGAAATTAATTTTGTTTACTCTCTAGATCTCTAAACTTAGCTTTCATTATAAGTTTATATAGGTGGTGGCTTGTAAATAGATACGAAGCTGGCGTGATCCATGTACTTATTATGATAATAGCTAGCAAAAGCCTCTTATTTTGAATGAATTTATTAGGCATATTCTTGTTTGCTACGACCCATATTTACTTTAATTTTAAATTAGTTTCTTAAAGCTAGCTCGCAAAAGACGCACTAATACAATCATTAATCTTGCTTAGGATTTTGCACCCCCTTTATTGAGATTTATTTTTTCATTAAACAACTAGATTTCGCGTTTGAATAGTAATGTATATAGATATTCAGAGAAATAGCCTTGGATCATTAATGGTGTGGGATTCTATATAGCCTGTAAATGTTTTGTTCCTTTAAAGTTTTTCATTGTGCTAGATTTTCGGGTATAATTATGTTTTTCTTTCCAAGCATCAAAAGGAATATGAATGATTAACATGTGCTTGTTTCTGTTTTCTCTTGGGCAGGCCATTCTTTATTGTTGTTCGAATTTGAATATTTCCTTGGCGTAGCACGCCAGCTAAGTAACTTTGCTAAATATTAAGAATACATTTCAAATTTGGGTTGCATATATTTATTTATATCATCATAAATAGAAAAATAAGTGATAAAAATTTATTATTTACTAAATACTTTTAACGGTTATATATTTTTTAAATTAAATAAAAATATAACAAGTTTAAATATAGATTAATAGATTCTATCAACAATATAAATTTACACTAGAATAGATTAATAATAAATATTACCCACTTTGCCCCACCTTGCTTAAAAAAGATTTAAGAAATGAAAACATACATTAGTGAGATGGATACAGTACCAAAAAAGTTTCTACTTGCAAAGCAAATTAAGCAAATCTTCGTACTAATCCATGCTTTAGGTTCCATAATTGATTAATGCAGAGACCACTTGATGGAGTAGAAAAATGAAAGGGACTTTGAATTGAATCCACTACTACTAATGAAATCACAGGGGAAAGTTTTTCATGCGTTGTTTGCTTTATTAGAAAATGATAGTAGCAAGTGGGGGGGCAACCTCATTCCACAAATGGCATTAAAGAAACCATAATAGTTAATACACACTTAGGACTGATCAAATGCTCTTTGTGGGGTTTATTTTTTGCCTTTCGGTCAGAGATTTTTTCTCACGTTCTCGTGAAACGGGAAGTGGGTTTCACCGCTTAGCAAAGAATCAGCCAACCCGCAAAAGGCGAACTCAAGTTTGGGCTCAAAAGGCTCGATGTTTGGAGCACTCGGTTGTGGGCCTTCCTTAAAAAGCGTTATCCACCATACCCATCGCACAGCCTTTTTATTCATCATCGCACAGCCTAGAGGATGAAAAATGTCAAAGCTACTGAGATTAAGAGGGTGCGGTTACTCGTCAACTCCCCATTTTGGCTCTCCGGTCCTACCAAACCGGACTTCCCCGCCAAAAGAACAGAACTGTGACTACCTCTCTAACCCATTAAATGCCGTCTTACTTTCTTCAGCTCTTCAGCACTATATCAATTCGGATACCCCGTCTGATGGCCGAAAGATCCATACCCATATAATTAAAACTGGGTTTAAGCCCAACACGAATATATCTATAAAACTATTGATATTGCATTTGAAGTCTGGCGCTTTAAAATGTGCCAGCCAAATGTTTGATGAATTGCCTCAAAGAACTTTGTCGGCCTATAATTACATGATCGCTGGGTGCCTCAAACATGGGCAAGTTCAGGAGTCGCTTAGTATGGTGAGGAGTTTAATTTCTTCTGGCCAAAGGCCTGATGGATATACGTTTTCGATGATTCTAAAGGCTTCTACTTGTTTCAGCACTAACGAGCTGTTGCCGCGGAGTTTAGGGAGAGTGGTGCATTCCCAGATATTAAAATGTGATGTTGAGGCTGATGATGTGCTTTATACTGTGTTGGTTGACTGTTATGTGAAGAGTGGGAAGATTGGCTATGCGAGGACTGTGTTTGATATGATGTTGGAAAAAGATGTGATATGTTCTACATCGATGATTTCAGGGTATATGAGTCAAGGTTTTGTGGAAGATGCTGAAGAAATTTTTAGTAAAACAGTGGAAAAGGATGTGGTAGTCTACAATTCAATGATTGAAGGTTATAGCAAATCAATTGAGACCGCAAGGAAGGCACTTGAGATTTATGTTGATATGCAAAGGTTTAACTTTAAGCCTAATATTTCAACTTTTGCTAGTGTGATTGGGGCTTGCTCTATGTTGGCCGAGTTTGAAATTGGTCAGCAGGTGCAAGGTCAACTGATGAAGAATGAGTTCTTTAAGGATGTAAAAATGGGAAGTGCTCTTGTGGACATGTATGCAAAATGTGGAAAAATTGAGAGTGCACGGAGAGTTTTTGACCACATGCCAGAAAAGAATGTGTTTACATGGACTTCCATGATTGATGGCTATGGTAAGAATGGGCACCCCAATGAAGCACTTGACCTCTTCCATCTAATGCAAGAATGTTCCATCCAACCCAATCATGTTACATTCCTTGGTGCTCTCTCAGCCTGTGGACATGCTGGTTTAGTTGCTAAAGGCCATGAGATCTTTGAGAGCATGGAGAGAGACTACTCAATGATACCGAAGATGGAGCATTATGCTTGTATGGTCGATCTGTTGGGTCGTGCAGGGAGTCTGGAACAGGCATTAGAGCTTGTATTAGAGATGCCCGAAAAACCTAATTCTGATGTTTGGGCAGCGCTGCTTAGTTCATGTAGGCTGCATGGTGATGTTGAGATGGCAAATTTAGCTGCCAATGAAATTTTTAAGTTAAATGCTAATGATAGGCCAGGGGCTTATGTTTCACTATCCAATACTTTCGCGGAAGCTGGGAAATGGAATGATGTAACTGAACTTAGGGAGGTGATGAAGTTAAGGAGGGTGATGAAAGATACTGGTTGCAGTTGGGTTGGAACAGAGAGTGGTTTATGAAGTTTCATGTTGAAAAAATGATGTAAATTAAATGCTGGGTGAAAATATATAGATCATGAAATCTAATTTCCCCACCACACAGTCAAAAGTTCCTGTGTTTTCATTGAGGAGTTCGATGCATTGCTCTCTGTGAGCCTCGTGATAATATTTGTGGGAGTTTTAGGATCAGTGGTTTTTGCCATGCACATGACACGTCTGCACAATCCATTGAATTCCAAGGGATCCTTGAACAAGCGAGGAGAAAGTCATTGATTAATTTGAGGAGATCAAGCGGTACTATCAACACAAAAGCCTCACCGAGTCAACTGCAGTTGAGCATAACCCAAGACGAATTGTACTTCTAATTCTTATTATTGTACACTACAGTGCAGTGATTACGTGGAAACAAATCCCTATAATTAAATTTGTAGTTCTTATCATTTTCCTTAATATTTAGCAATTTTCAACTGTATGATTGCATCAAAATTCTGTTAGTCTAGATTCTCCAATATACATTGAACTTATGGTGACATCTTGGCATGACATGACTGGGGCTGCATCACATAAGGTTTAAAAATTTATTAAATAATTTTATAGAAGCATAGGAAAACCCTTACTGCAATAGGATAGCGTGCAGCAAGAAGGAAGGTTCAGTTATCTTATGAGAATAGGAAGTTACGTGGGAAAATAGCATTGGTTGGTCGCCCGTCGTTGCCTTCAAAGATTGTGGCTTGGCCTTTTGTAAACGTCAGTGCATTATTATATATAGACAGGTGTTTTCTACTCCGTGTCTTATTAATTTTTTTCGTCTTCCGTCAATTTTGTTACACGTTAAACCACTCTTAGAAGATACAGCAATCAACAAACACAAAAACAGAGCAAGAAAACCCAGAAGAAGCAGCAGCAGCAGCAGCTATGTGCTGTGACGATAATTGTGAATGCAGGCCTTTGGGGTTCCTCTTGGGACTGCCCTTTGCCTTCCTTTCTATACTCATCTCTATCGTTGGAGTCTTCATCTGGATCATCGGGTTTGTATCGACCTTCATGAACTTTCTTCTGATACAAAAGTTGCAGTGAATTTCTAATATGGAGTTTGTTTTGTTGCAGGTTGGTGTTGAGTTGCATATGTCCATGCTGCTTGTGCGTGACAATTATAGTGGAATTTGCATTAACTTTGATCAAGGCTCCCATTCTGGTTATGAAGTGGTTCACCGATCAGATTCCTTGTTAATCTTGGATTCAATATAGCATCTTTATAATCAAATTCGTTTGATTTTTTCGATTCCTTTTCTGTTGCTGTTTGATCGTCTAATGTAGTTGACTTTAGAACATTGGTTTGCACATCACATCTTCTATCTTTTTTTAATTCAATTTCTTTTCTGCTGTTTATATTTTAGAGTTTGAAGAATAGAAGCAGTTCATCCAGAATTATTTTAGTTTTTGCACTTATTTATTTGTTAGTTACGTGTTATTAAGTAATAAATCCGAATAATTCCCTTCACATAAAGCTTGAGAGAGAGGGGTTTGATTTATATTTTAAGAAAAAGAAATAAATTGATAAATGAATAATAGATTATAAGCTTCTAAAGTTTTGGTTAATTAGTTATATAAATTTTAATAATTTTAAATTTTACTTTAAAAGTTTTAATATCCATAAAAAAAATAATTCTATAATAATATTCTTATTAGTTATTATATTTAAGTCTAGAAGTAGGCACGGTTCGGTTCGATCTGGATTTCGTTGAAATCGAATCAGATTGAAAATCGAACCGGACCGAATTTGGAGAAAAACGAAATCGGAATCAGATCGAATAAATAAATCCGATTGGTCCGATTCAGATTTTATTATTTTTTATTATTTTTTTATTTTTTAAAAAATACCGTCGATTTATTCTCTAAAACGACATCGTTTTACTATTTATTACTCTTTCAATCCGATTTCAGGTTTTTATACTAAAATCAAAATCAAACCGAAATTTTCGAGTTTTTTAAAAAAGAACCAAAATCGGACCGAATCCGTCGGTTTCGATTTGATTTTTCAGGTCCGGATTTTTTTTGCCCACCCCTACTTAAGTCTTCATATATTTAAAAATAGAATATGTTAACTTAAATTTTTAATAATATAAAAATATTTTTAGCTAATTATTTATAATAAAAAATAAATATTTTATCTCAATATCATTTTTTTAAACTATTAAAAAAACTATCAATTAATTATTTTTCTTCTCAAATTTGATGTCATTTTTTTACAATATTAATTATATATAAATTATGTATAATAATATTATCAAAATCTCTAAATTTTTAAAAATTTAATTATGATAATTTTTACAATATAATATTTATTGTCATAAATAGTTAAAATTTACAATGGGTAATTTTTAATTTATTTATAAAAATATTTACGATATAATTTTTTAACTATTAATTATAAAAGTTAAATACTCAAGTTTTATAAATTTTAACAATATTAAATGGTTTATTTTGGAGAAAATGATCTATACCCTTTAATTTTTTAGCCAATTAATTAAATCCCTTTATATTTTAAAAAATTATCCGTTACATTCAACCGTTAGTCAAACTGACAGTTAAATTAGTATTTTAAAGACAAATTTGTCTTTTAATATTTTAAAAATAAAAAATTAAAATTATATTAATAAAATATTAAAATTTAATTTTTATTAATATTCTTTTCTTTTTAAAATTTATAAATAAAAATATATAATAAATAAATACAAATAATAATAAATTATTCCCTTAATCCCTTCTTTTCTTCCCCGCCGCCGTACATCTCTCCTATCCTCTTCCTAACGGCTGTTCCAATCATCTCCCTTGATGATGATGGTTGTAACCGTCATTCCAATGATGACAACTAACTTTTCTTTTCCCTCTGTTTTCTTTCTCTCCCATAAATTTTACAAACCCACAAATCCTTCAAACTCATTGTTAATTGCCAAACCAACTTTGATTTGGAATAAATAGCAAACTTATTGGCAACAAAAATCTGGGAGAATTTTAGAAGATGAAAATAACGACTATCACCACCATTAATTTCCCAACCAATATCCTCTTAACCTACTGTTAAATCCATTTTTTCATTGCAATTATCATTCTCTTTCAACCACTATGGCCTTTCTCCTCATCCAAATGACACTACTCTCTATTGTAGGAAATCGTCGTCGTTGTCACCGAATGTCACAAATTTTCCAGTGAAGGTTTAGATTGCTGGCGTTTTGTTGTATGGATTTTTTATTGAATTGAAAATGTTGTGAATTGTTGTTTCTATGTGTGATGAATGATCAGGTCATGACATTAGCAAAGGTGGAAAGCCCAATAATCTACATTGTTGTTTGAGGAGGATTTGGGATAAGAAGGGAGAAATGGCGTCGGGGAGGTGCGACGGGGAGGTGCCGCTAGGAACTTAATTAGGGGTTCTTGGATTGTATTTATATTCTTTAATATTAAATTATAATTTGTTATTAATAAAATAATCACTTATACATAAAAATAATTACTTGACATAAAAATAATTATCCTTACATAAAAATTTTGAATTGTATTTATATTCTTTAATGTCAAATTATAATTTATTATTAATAAAATAATTATTTTACATAAAATAGTTACCTTGCATAAAAAATTTGCGTTGTTTTTATATTTTTTAATGTTAAATTATAATTTATTATTAATAAAATACATAATATAATTACCTTACATAAAAATGTAAGATAGAAAAATAAATAAATGAATATTAATAAAAAAATATATTATTATATTTATATTATTGTATGGGGACCTATATGTTATACGCAGGGCCCACGGTCTATAAAAAAGAATTCATACATTTTTTAGATATAAGGTTATTTTAGTAATTGTATTTAAAATTTAGAATTTTTAGTTAATTAATTTAATGGTTAGATGTAACGGATAATTTTTTAAAAGGAAAATTAGCACATATCTCCCCTGAGATTTGAAAAACCTACACTTAGATGGAAGGTTTAAAAAAACCCACACTTACCTCCCATGGACCGTTAGAATTAAGGGTATTTTTAGACATTATTGTTTTTAACTTATTACATAATTAATTCCATAAAATATTGTATTATTGTTCATATAATAATACCATTTTACATAATATGAATTAGTCTTATTTTCTATAATTTTAAAAAAAATTCTAAATTTAGAATTAATATTTAGAATTTTTGTAAAATAAATATAGTATAACCATGTACTCATTTAATTAAATTATATTTTATATTATTTTTTGTTAACTTAGTGCACATACACATGAAATAAGTATAATTTTAAAATTGTTATTAACTTAAAAAAATTTATGATTGTGATAAATAATAATATTAAACATGTAAATTCTACTTATAAATTAATATAATAGTATTATTTTGTTTATATATATTTTATATGATTTTTCATATAATTTATTTTAAAATTTCATCCTTATAACTTGAAATCTTGAATAATTAATAAACAATAATACAATATTTTGTAGGAACTAATTATCTAGTAAGTTGCAAAATAATTAAATTGATAAAATATCTAAAATATCCTTAATCCTAATGATCAACTAATAGTAAATTAATAGTCAACTAATGGTTCAGGGGAGGTAAGTGTAGGTTTCTTTAAACCTTTCATCTAAGTGTAAGTTTTTCAAACTTCAAGGGAGGTATGTGTTAATTCTCTTTTTTTAAAATATAAGGGAGATTTAGGTAATTGACTAAAAAAATAAGGAGTATTGATCATTCTCCTTTTATTTTGTCAAAATCTCCAAAATGTGTCATTTAGTTTTTTTCTATAATTAATGCTAGAAAAATATCTTATAAAATTTTTATATTGTAACTATTTTTTTATAACAAACTAACAATAAATTTTAACGAAAATAATTAATGATCGAAATATTATTATAATTTTTAAATTTAAATATTAAAATAAAATTACATTAATTATTAAAATATAAAAATAATATATTATAATAATTTTATATGTCTTTTAATAGTTTAAGATAATAATATAGAGATAAAGTATTTATTTTATTATAAATAATTAGTCAAGAGTATTTTTTTTAAGTTAAGAATATTTTAATATTATTAAAAATTTAAGTGAATATATTCTATTTTTTAAAAATATGAGAAACTTAAGTATAATAACTAATAAAAGTATTATTATAAAATTATATTTTTTTATGGACACTAAAACTAATAAAATAAATTTTAAAACTATCGTAATTTATATAATTAATTAGTCAACAGTTAAAGGATTTTGATATTTATTGCCCTTGATAAATACTATCAGCTTTATATTTCCTTTTCTATTAGTTATCTATCCAATTAAATTGACTTAAAAGGGATAGAATAATTTAATGGATAGCATAATTTTGTTGATTATTGAACCCTTTTTTTTTATAAAAGAATTTATAAAAAGGAATTTAATTATAGATGAAATTTCTAGTACCAACAAAACTGTGAGAAAATTCTACTTGCAAATTGTACACGCAGGGCTTCACAAACATTCAGAATTATCTAAAATTGGATCCTTAGGATATTAATTAATAATAAATAACACGTCAGCTATGAAAAGGAAAGCATTGTTACTCCTACATACACGGGAAAGCGACTAGCCCAAAACGCACTAACTTTGGGTTGGGCTCATCGACCATGGGCCTACACACAGATTCCGAAATTTTAAATGTGGCCACGTTTGAGCCCAAAGATTAATAGGCTTAAAAGAGAACAATAGAATCAGTGCCACGTTCATTGCTCCCTCCGTACAAGTTTAAATTCGCGGCCCACATCCTGGAACGTACAAAGACTGCGAGCTACCCAATATCGGCCGCGATCAGCAATGGGAACTCACATGGATTGGCGCTAAAAGTCCTAACTAACCTGTAAGAATAATATTGTTGTCAAGAGATCGACCCGGGCTGCAGCGGCGTGTAGGCTTGCGTCAACCCCGACGAATAATCAAAAGACGTCATAATTGAAAACCAGACAGTTTCGCGTCCTGGTTTTCAAACAGTGGTCCTCTCCACCTTCGCTTTAATTATATAAAAAGCCCAAATTAACAAATACACTCTAAATACTTTGATTAAATTATTAAATAAACCGCCAAACCACCGGCAAAACCACTTTTGCGCACTTTCCTTCAGAAACCATGTCGTTTTAACGTTTTCTTGTCTTTCAGTGTCAATAATTTGAAGCTTCTCTTTTCACTACCTTTTTTTTTCCATCCTCTGTTCTCCGAAACCAGCCCACAGTTCTTAAAATTAAGCACAGATTTCGTATATATATATATATATATATATATATATATATATATATATATATATATAACGCATCAAAAACTCAGCAGTAATCAATCCTTTCTCAGTTTCTCATCAAACAATCACTTACATTTGTTATTTTACACTTTCTACGTGTTACTTACATGGAAACTGCAAACGCTATCGGCTCAACGGGTCACGCCACCTTGGCTCCGGCTCAAGTCCACGGCACAGCCTGCAGTGGCACTCTGGGGCGCCACCTGGCTCGGAGGCTGGTGGAGATAGGAGTGAGGGATGTCTTCTCTGTTCCTGGTGACTTTAACTTGACACTCTTGGATCATCTTATAGCCGAGCCGGAGTTGAACTTAGTCGGCTGCTGTAACGAGCTAAACGCCGGATACGCGGCGGATGGGTACGCGCGTGCGAAGGGCGTGGGGGCATGTGTTGTGACGTTCACTGTCGGCGGGCTCAGTGTTCTGAATGCTATTGCTGGTGCCTACAGTGAGAATTTGCCTGTGATCTGTATTGTTGGAGGGCCTAATACTAATGATTACGGGACTAGCAGGATCCTGCATCATACAATTGGGTTGCCTGATTTTAGCCAAGAGCTTAGATGCTTTCAAACGATCACCTGTGCTCAGGTTACTATTTAAGCCTTATATATACTGATTTACTGGATCTGGGATAGGTTATTTTTGCTGAAAATCTTATGTAATTTGATGTTGAAGTGTAAATTTGTTGTTCAACTGGTCGCGGAATGTGATTTTGTGTTGTTATTTTGATATGGTGCTGGTGGTGATTGTGTAATTTGCAGGCTGTTGTGAATAACTTGGACGATGCACATGAGCTCATCGACACTGCAATTTCTACTGCTTTGAAGGAAAGCAAGCCAGCTTATATTAGTATAAGCTGTAATTTGCCAGGAATTCCACATCCAACTTTTGGTCGGGACCCAGTGCCGTTCTTTCTTGTCCCAAAGTATGAACACTCATTTCTTTGCAAATTCTTTTGCTCCATTTAATGGATATTTAACTTTGCATATCCTAGTAATTTGCGATGTTATTCACTGAGTCACCTCAAGATGATTCAGATAGTTCTAGGGACAAAATTACTCACAATTTACTCTTCCAAATTGGTAAAGGGCTCATCTGAATTTTAATTAAATCTGAAGACTACAGTATTAGTTGATTAGCATCTATAGAGATGAAGGTTTTTGATATTTGGTTGTCACTTTCCACTCCTATTTTGGTTTTTTGCATTTGGTTTATCCATTCTACATAAATATTTGAGAATATTGATGCCTAGGACATTTGAAATGACTCATAGAAGACAAATTCTTGTGGTAACGTTTTGAATTAAATTCAATATTGAAGTTATTATAGCAGCTCTGTTAGAATATGCTGCTTTTGCTATCAATCATCAGATTTTAATCTTATTCATAGGAACATTTATCTTTGAGAAGGATATGTACTGTCAAGACAAATTATTCTCTTAGATATGTTGAATTTGTGTAATATCTTTGAACAGAGATTTCATATGGTCATTTTTTTGCTTTTGATGCAGGGTAAGCAACCAATTAGGACTAGAAGCAGCTGTGGAAGCGACAGCTGATTTTTTGAATAAAGCTGTGAAGCCTGTCATTATAGGGGGGCCAAAACTAAGGGTGGCAAAGGCACAACAGGCCTTTCTAGAGCTTGCCAATGCCACTGGATATCCAGTAGCTGTTATGCCATCTGGTAAAGGGCTGGTGCCAGAGCACTGTCCAAGTTTCATCGGGACATATTGGGGTGCTGTCAGCACCAGCTTCTGTGGGGAGAT
The DNA here is from genome assembly GCA_028052125.1 of Melia azedarach. Classification (NCBI taxonomy): domain Eukaryota; kingdom Viridiplantae; phylum Streptophyta; class Magnoliopsida; order Sapindales; family Meliaceae; genus Melia; species Melia azedarach. The sequence goes on from CM051406.1 coordinate 10,192,830, forward strand.
TGTGGAGTCTGCTGATGCCTATGTTTTTGTTGGTCCCATCTTTAATGACTACAGCTCTGTTGGATACTCATTGCTGATCAAGAAGGAGAAAGCAATCATAGTGCATCCTAATCGTGTGACTATAGGCAATGGTCCTTCCCTTGGCTGGGTTTTCATGGCTGACTTCTTAAGTGCACTGGCCAAGAAGCTAAAGAAAAACAGTACGGCTCTGGACAATTACCGCCGGATATATGTCCCTCCTGGCATGCCACTGAAACGTGCAGAAAATGAGCCTCTTAGAGTCAATGTTCTTTTCAAACACATTCAGGTAATCCAATGACAGAATAAATTTTGTATAAGTGTGTACATCATGCCAGGATCCTTATTTGTATATATGTCTAAGCACTAAAATAGTGTGCTTTTAGTATCATCTAAGATATTAACACAAAATATTCATTGAACTTGTTAAACAGGACATGCTAAGTGGGGACACTGCAGTAATTGCTGAAACTGGAGACTCTTGGTTTAACTGTCAGAAGCTCCGCCTCCCTGAGAATTGCGGGTAAGGGAATATTTTTTAGCAATGCATTCCTATAATTTTTGTTGTGTTGTGAGCAGACTGCAAGGCTCTAAATATCAATTGCATGCAGATATGAATTTCAGATGCAGTATGGATCTATTGGCTGGTCAGTTGGTGCCACCCTAGGATATGCTCAGGCTGCTAAAGATAAGCGTGTGATTGCTTGCATCGGTGATGGGAGTTTCCAGGTGAGTATTTTGATATAAGCTATGTAAAACTTGTTCAATGGGAAACCCCTCAGCACTTTCTGTGTACTAATATCAAAACAGAGATATTTTAAATATGAATATAGTGCTAAAACAGCAACAGTTTTTTATTGACATAGGTTTTAACTCTCCAAGCAACCAATTTCCCATTTTAAACTACTTGCAAAAAATATTCCTTTTTGTTTATGTGATAATCACTTGTAAGTAGAAAGTGTTTGAATGGGCACATAGTTTTTTAAAGGGTGAAAATGAGCTAAGATAAGCTTCTGTTGCAACCAAAAGTGGCATAATTTGGAACTCCTCTGATTATAAAATTTGTTTGCCCATTGAACAGTCCAATGAGATCTGTGCATGTGACTGATAAATTGTAGAACATTTTCTTAGTTCTAGTTTTGAGAGTAAATAATGTGCCTTACTCTGTTCAGGTAACAGCTCAGGATATATCAACAATGATTCGATGTGGACAAAGGACCATCATATTCCTCATCAACAATGGGGGTTATACAATTGAAGTGGAGATTCACGATGGCCCGTACAATGTAATTAAAAACTGGGACTATACCGGCCTAGTTAATGCCATCCACAATGGAGAAGGAAAATGCTGGACTGCCAAGGTTAGCATCTATAATGTGGTGTATTCTATCTCATATTTTGATAATGAGGAAATGGGATATCACAATTGATCAATCAATTTAATATGATATTCTCTCATGCACCTTGTGCTTCAGCTCATTCATCGTAACATTAATTTCTGGAGCATGTGCGGAAATCCAAATTGAATTCTTCCATGATAGTATACTGAATTTTGGTTCTAATTTGCCAAACGTTTAACTTATGAATGACTAGATGCATTTATATCTAATATGTGGTCTATGAAATACAGGTGCGTAATGAGGATGAACTAACAAATGCCATTAACACAGCAACAGGGGAACAAAAAGATTCTCTGTGTTTCATTGAAGTGTTTGTGCACAAGGATGACACCAGCAAAGAGCTGCTAGAGTGGGGATCTCGAGTTTCTGCTGCCAATAGCCGCCCTCCAAATCCTCAATAGAATTTAGAAGTTTTGAGAATTCAGAGTTCCTCTCGTTTTCAGCCATGCATACAATTATCCCAAATTCTAAAACATGTATCAGAGCCAAAAATAAGAAAAGAGAGGATTGCTCAGTTTAATATGTGTCTGCCACCAATCTGGTGGCAGGGTGCAACCGTTGTATGTCTATTGTACATGGCTTTAGTGATTTTAACTTTTCCTTCTTGTTGAACATTGCTTATAGAGTTGTATCAATGGCTGACTATGTGGTTTATGAATAAAAGTTAATGAATGGAGGTGACTCCATTCCCCTTGCTGTTTTGTACATAAAGTTTTGGAACTTCCTCTCCTCAATGAGCTTAGGTTTGGGCTCTTCTATATGCGCTAGTTTATTGCCCATTTGTTGCAAAATTTGCATGCTACGACGTTTTATTCAAGTCATCCCCAGAAGAATTCCCAGCAAAAGACTAAGAGTACCCGCATCCCAATACCTGCCATCAACTTTCTGCTACTTTGGAATTTCTGTTGAACATGTAAATTTAAGGGAAGAGACAGAGCGGTTTCTCGCCCATTGAATTTGTCAATCTTATGGCTGAATTTTCTGTTCAAACCACAATTAAAAATGCAATACAGCGTAGCTACAGATGTTTGAGGTGGATACAACTGCAATTCAGATCACCAATTAGCGTTGTCTTTTCCAAAGCAACACGTGTATCAGATTAAAATAAGATTCCGTGAGGTCGAGACCACCCAATCCAAAAGGAATACAGAATAATAAAGTACAATACTTTTTTACCTGAAGATGAGGATACGACACAAAGTGCTCATTTCAAAGCAGCGGACTCTTCGAAAACCACTCCTTTTACTCTTATTTGGCTTTCCCTTTTTAATTCCCAACTCTGCTTCTCTACGCTGCTCTGTCTTCCATACTCTTCTCTTCTCAAAACAACAAAATGAAGACGGCAATTTTGAGATCTGCCGGAGCTGCTCTTAGGAGAAATGCTGCTCCATCAAGGCCCTCGCATAGATCACACTACTCGACGGCGTCGGAGCCCGAACGCAAGGTGGCTATCTTGGGTGCGGCAGGTGGGATCGGTCAGCCATTGGCCCTGCTCATGAAACTCAATCCTTTGGTTTCTTCTCTCTCGCTTTATGATATTGCCAACACTCCCGGCGTCGCCGCCGACGTCAGCCACATCAATTCCCGCGCCCAGGTATTACATTTCTTGTCCTGTAGTAGTGTGCATTGGTGATTTTGATGATAATGTTTTAATTTTGAGAATTGGGATAGATTTTGTTCACTGCATAATACATCAATCTTAAACCTGCTTTGGCTTGTATTTGTGGGGTCATTTGTTAGGTTGAGGGTTATGCCGGTGAAGAACAACTAGGGAAGGCACTGGAAGGATCAGATGTTGTGATTATCCCCGCAGGTGTTCCAAGGAAGCCAGGGATGACTCGTGATGATCTCTTCAACATTAATGCTGGCATAGTAAAATCCTTATGCACTGCCATTGCCAAGTATTGCCCCAGTGTGAGTTTCTCACTTGGTTTATCGGGTTTTTGATGTTTGATATCTTATTAATCGGATATATTGATGATTTTAAGCTTTTGATTGGGATGTTTAGGCACTGGTTAACATGATAAGTAATCCGGTGAATTCCACTTTGCCAATTGCTGCAGAAGTTTTCAAGAAGGCTGGAACGTATGATGAGAAGAAGCTGTTTGGTGTGACGACACTTGATGTCGTTAGAGCTAAAACATTTTATGCTGGGAAGGCTGAAGTGCCTGTTGCTGGTGTGCTTATTTCTTAATATTGGAGTCTTATTTGATTCTTCATTTGTTTGCATGCAATTTGGTTTACCAACATATGCTAGAACAGGAAAGAAATTTTGTACTCAGATGTGATAGGATCATTAAAAGGTCTCTTTATCTTGGCTGCTTAATGGTGATATAGTCAATTGACTCCATATTTTTCTTGACCTGATGGATGTTGTCTCCATATGTAACTTTTGGATGCCAATTTTTATTGATAAGTAATGCTTCATTCACTGTCACACATTAAACTAATCTGCAAATGTGTGCTTACTTATTTCTTTCCTATTTTCCTGCTGATTAACAAGAATGAAAATTTTAATTTTATTAGGTTATTTAGATCCAATAACGAACGGCTACAAGGAATTGGATTGATAATCCTTAATTTAGTTGAGATTAGTTTTTCTCTTTTTGTTTTTCCTAAAATTATAAAGGTGTAACGACATTTGGTTTTCTATATTCTTGGCTTTCTCATGATCTCAGTAACAAAGTAGAATATTTAAGAGGAAGGTGGTGAAGTTTCTGAGGAATTACTTGTTTTTGACTTGAATATTTTGTCTTGTCTCGTGCATGTTGCAGAGGTTAATGTGCCAGTAGTTGGAGGTCACGCTGGCATAACTATTCTCCCCCTCTTCTCTCAAGTATCCTCTCCTTCCTTCTTCCTTCTTAAATTTGATAAGATGTATTGGGGATTCTTTTTTCCTCTTTTGATGTTAAATTCTTCTGTTTTTTGGAATATTAATAGGCTACGCCCAAGTCCAACAATTTAGCGGATGAAGAAATCAAGGCTCTTACTAAGAGGACTCAGGATGGAGGAACAGAGGTTGTGGAAGCAAAGGCTGGGAAGGGATCTGCAACACTATCAATGGCGTAAGTCTGGATAGACCTCTGTTTTTGTTTTGTGCAACTATTTTCTGTTTTGACAATTTAAGTGGCTATTATATCTTGCTCTTGTGACTTTTCTTGGAATGAGGAAAATGAAGGGAAAAGAACTAGTTCAAGGAAGACAATATCCATTCTAAGACAAAGTTTTCTTTGATGATTAATTTCGTTAGAAAATTTAATTTGCTGTAAATATTGCAAAACACAAGCTTCCATAATCAACCAATTTGTTCACTCGTCTGAAAATCCTCGACCGGTAAATGTAAGCTTACTGTCATGGCTTCTTTTTTTGTTGTCATAATCTGGTGGTGGGTGGTCTAGCAAGTTCCCTGCTCAATTATCAATGCATAGTACTGTTGCATGACTTTTTCAGTGAAATAAAAAAGGAACTTTAATGAAGTTAACTTTTTGTTGATATCCCAATACCCACCTCTCAATTAACGCAAAAATAAAATGAGAAGTTCCTTCTTTGTCCTGCTTTTGAGGTAAACAAAAAAACACGCACGAACATTCATCTCCAAAAATTTTGAAGCTGGTTGTTTGTGCCTCTGACAGCTGAGTGGTGTTGTATGTTGCAGCTATGCTGGTGCCATTTTTGCCGATGCCTGCTTGAAGGGGCTCAATGGAGTTCCAGATATTGTTGAATGCTCTTTTGTGCAATCCAGTGTCACTGAGTTACCGTTCTTTGCTTCTAAGGTGATTTCATGGTTGTTTAATTCTTTTATGCATGCCAGTTTATGTTATTTCTTTATTGCTTCAAATAGCGGCAAATATTTTGTTGCTGGTTATTCATTCTTTAATATATTCATTGACCGGGAGTGCATGTGATGATTGTGGCCGAATTAATTGGTCTTGTATCTGTATAAGGGTACACAGGTTGTTTTGAGCATGTGTTTTATGTTTTAATTCCAAGATTATTCTGCACAACACATTCTCTTACTGTGTTAATATCTTCTTTTCATTTTCTTTTTATATTTTGCATTCCTATCTGTCGATTACAAAGAAATTTACAGTCTTGATGAGAAGTAGCAAATAAATATTTTTATGAATATTATATTTTTCAAGGAATGATATCAACGGGCATCCATTCCATACTTTTCCCTTTTCACCTTGTCTTATGATTAGTGTGTGCTTTAGGAATTATCAGTTGGTACTTGTTATGAGTTTTGGCAATATAAATTGTCTAAAAATGTATTCCTCTGACTCGTACTTGTTGTGGCAGATGTAGTGCTTATAATTGTTGCTTGGAAGCACATGTTAAGAAATTTTATCTCCAGGGCCTTTATGATGCCGGGTAGTGACCTTTCTGCAGATTAGTCTCGCAAAACACACATAATACATTAATTCGTTTTAAGATTTATACTGGGAGTAGGAAAACAAGAGATAGTGTGACAAGTGTTTATAGTGACAAAAAGCTGTTTATTTGTCTGTTGAACCGCAGAATATAATCCTGGTATCAAGTCTTGCTTTATTGTCTAGATCGTATTACTGTAAATGAAGTGAATGCTCGTCTTGAGCTATATGCTATATGAGTCGCATTCAGACTGAAGATGGTTTTCTTACATTTGTGTTTCTCATGAATGCTTGCAGGTAAGGTTAGGAAAGAATGGAGTGGAAGAAGTCCTTGGGCTGGGTCCTCTTTCCGACTATGAACAGCAAGGTCTTGAGAGTCTCAAACCAGAGCTCAAAGCATCTATAGAGAAAGGAATTAAGTTTGCCAACCAAAATTAGATAGTAAATTATGGGGGTTCTTGGTTCCATATTTCTCCTCGCCATAGTACTAATTATTTGTTTTCCATAAGAGTGTCATGTACACACAGGAATTTTTCTTGCAAAATCAGCTTAGGTAATTTGAACTAAGCTTTGGACTGAGAGATCCCATTAATAATTTCTAAGGGCCATTTTATTATATTCTTGTGTTTTGTTCATTGAAGTTTCATGGTTGATTTTCTTTTTCTTTTTTTCCTTTTAATTTAACATTTGGAATTCAATTGGTATCTCCAGATGGATGAGAAATTGATGCAGTTTGCTATAATGGAAGTATGGTATTTTAGACTTTTGGTGAGAAGACTGTATATAGCGGGGGCCTAATGTATTCATTGTTATACGGTGTAAATTTGTTGTGTATTGGTCCAACGCACGTCGTCATGCATTTTCCAAAATAATTCCCATCTGTTCATTACCAGTAACTGAATTAAAACACACTGTTTATGCACTCACACCAGCATTACATAATACACATACGGGCAAAATCCGAGTTTATTATACATGGGAAATTTGTTTATTGCAATTGGATAGCTCTTCAATGCGTTTGATATTTTCTAGCTGGGATTCCTAAAAAGGAGGAGGTTCTTCCTATCATGCAATAATTTAGTTTTTAGGACTATAGTTTGGTCCTTTGGTTCTAACCAATGATCTTCGTATTATTGTGTTTTTATTTAATTTTAAAAATACAAATATTTTATAACTAAATATTCGCTTTTAATAGCTAGTAATTAAATTCCAACAACTTTTATTAAGATCACAGCATTTAAATTTCAGATTTTCGGTAGCTGTTATTAGATAGGTGATGAATATTTTAAAATTTATCACTATTTGACAATTCCAACTAAATAAACAACATAATTAAAAAGACTGAAGGTAATTTAAGAAACTTGAGTTTGGATGATACCATAGACCTCAAAAAGAGAGTGTTTATTCCAATATTTTCAGAGAATGTTACTTCATTCTCTGACAAAACTGGTGTCAGAAAAACTGAAAAATGCGAATTTGACTTGCTATTGGCTTCTAACCTGCTGAGTTAATTTCAGAAAAGCTTAGAATTTAATATGCACATATGTATGAAAATGTGATTAGTTGTGAGGTTACATCATATACATTTTACTAGCAAACCAAACTTGCTAGTTTTTCTCTTACTATATACTACGGTCCACAACTTTATCAGGAACCAATTAATACATCTAATTAATGCCTTATTTATCCCTTTTCTGTTCCAACTAATTGCAGTTCAATTTCTCAACACTTCAACTGCCAAATTTAATTGATTAAAGAACGTTAATATTGCCAAATATGCTGCTAGGTAGAGTTGGGATATTGGATGAACAATTTGAGGACCTGGCTAAAACTTGAATGGATACTTACTTATTCAAGGCAATCGGATTTCTTTATGTACTTCCTTTTCAGTAAAGGCAAACTCTTTGGGACCAATTAAATCTAATGGTTATTGTCACTTCATCTACCCAGAAAAGATTGTGTCATTAATCTTGTCTTGCGTCAAAACTTTTTCGAACATCAAAAAAGTGGAAATTATACATACAGCTCAGGCTGCATTATTTTGCTGTTTAGGATAAATAAAATTTTAATACATTATTTGGTAAAATAAATTAAAGAAATCTGACTCGTGAAAAAGGTGAGGGCTTTGTTAAACTGCATTAAAAATTAACACTCTCTCCTCTTCTCTTTCAACTCTCCGGTCTATCTCTTCTGTTCTATTATCGTATCACTAATATATTTTTTTTGTTTGTGTGTGAAAGTATATTTTTTGATATTATTTTTATTAGGTTTATGTTTAAGAAAAATGAAAAAAATAAATATTATTATTTGACAACTTTTTTAATTTAAAAATTATATTAATTAAATAATTAGATATATAACGATTTGATAACAAATAAAATATGTACATGTCCCATAAATTTATTTACTTAAAAATGTTAATAAATTTGAAAAATATATTTATATTATATGTTTTTTTTTCAATTTATTGTTAATAAATATTAATTTAATTTTAAAAAATATAAATATTAATATAATCTAATATATTACTGTACTAAACATAGATTAATTTATTAATACAGTGTTGTAATAAATATAGCATAGGTTTTCATTTAATTCATTCTAATCTAATTTAGGTGCATTACGTACTACTAAACTATTAAACGTGTTCAAATAGTAATATAATATATTGTATTTGATTGCAATTACGGTTAAAGAAAATCATTAGAGTAAACAATTTAATCAAAACTGGCCACCTGCTGCATGTTGAGGTTAATTAGTTGGTATATACATGCAGTTGGATATATATATATATGTATTGTTTTTATATACGCAGTAGTATCAAATATTTAAAGCATAGAAAACTATTAACAACGTAAATAAACTATCAATATATACAGTTTTTAATGGGACGTAAATTCTGGTTGGATATTAATTTGCACGCAATTAAAGCTCAACTGTGCGAGCTCTCTCTCTCTCTCTCTCTCTCTCTCTCTCTCTCTCTCTCTCTATATATATATATATATAAGGCATAAGTTATGCGTCAACCCTACCTTAGCTAATTAAAATTATCTTTCTATATCCTGATCTATTCAACATTTACGATGAAAGTTTTTCATCTATTCTTTGCTTTGTGTTTCCTGAGGACAATTTCAACAAGTCCTCTCCGATATCATGCAATATTCAACTTCGGTGATTCTCTGAGCGACACTGGCAATTTCCTTCTTTCTGGTGCTCTTGCATTCCCAGTCATCGGAAAACTTCCTTATGGTGAAACCTCCTTTCGACATGCGACCGGCCGGTGCTCTGATGGACGACTTGTAATTGATTTTATCGGTACATTGATCTACCTCTCATCTGTAAATTAATGTATTTAATTAAGTTACTTTATCTCTTTAATTTCTTAGTGTTTGTGATATATTAACTGGCGATTTTATCGTGTTAATTCTGTCACACGAATTAGCCGAGGCATTTGGGTTGCCATATTTACCACCGTATCTAGCACAAACCAAAGGCCAAAGTTTCGAACATGGGGTGAATTTCGCCGTTGCTGGAGCTACGGCACTCCAATCGGAGTTTTTCTACGAGCAAAAACTTGGATCACTTTTATGGACCAATGCTTCCTTGAGTGTTCAGCTTGATTGGTTCAAGAAGTTCAAGTCCTCACTTTGCTCTACTAGACAAGGTGAAAATGACCGACACCTAATCAGGTCGCAACTACTTATATTTATTACTCTCACACGATTAATCAATCAAACTTACTGTTACTTGTTTGCTTTAATTTGTGATAAGAGTGCGATACCTACCTGAAGAAATCACTGTTTTTCGTGGGAGAGATAGGTGGAAACGACTATAATTATCCCGCATTTGTCGGTGGAAGCATTAAACAACTCCAAGCATCCGTGCCTCTTGTTGTCGAAGCAATTACTAATGCCACCAGTGTACGTGCATTAGAAATAATATCAAACCTACAAAAATTTTCAGGTGTAGATATTATATTTTTGAGCCGGCATGCAGTCGAACTTACCATTAACAGTACTATTATTAATTTAATTTGTTAGGTGTTGATCGAAGAAGGTGCAGTGGAGCTAGTGGTACCGGGGAATTTTCCAATCGGATGCTCGGCCGTGTACTTGACCTTGAATCCAAGCACTAACAAAGCAGACTACGATAGAAATGGGTGTTTGAAAGCCCCAAATGCTTTCGCTAAATATCATAACAATAAGCTGAAGGCCGCTTTAGTGGGGTTGAGGGTGAAGTATCCCCACGCTAAGATAATTTACGCCGACTATTACAGTGCTGCTATGCGTTTCTATCATTCACCTCGACATCATGGTGAGTACAACTGAGCTCATCAATTTCACTATAAAAGTAATAATCAACAAATTTAGTACTACTGCCGTTATGCTACAGGTAGGTGATACAATTTAATGCTATATATAAACAAAGTAATCACGGGACGTCTACATGACTTGACCTCAGCATCCAATATTTAATTATTCGGTACGTGTAAAGACACACATTTAAAAAAGATTTCTTGTATTCTCGACCAGGATTTTCCGGAGGGGTGCTAAAAGCTTGTTGTGGAGGAGGTGGACCATACAACTTCAATAATTCAGCGAGGTGTGGGCACATCGGATCAAGAGCTTGTGAAAATCCATCCACTTTTGCAAATTGGGATGGAATCCACTTAACGGAGGCTGCTTATCGTTACATTGCCGACGGTTTACTCAAAGGCGGATTTTCTACTCCATCTCTTCTCTAATATATATATATGTATATATAAAATTAACGGATCACCGTTAATAAATCTATATATTTTGAAAGGCTGGTAGATATTTACAAATTAAGGGAATTAATGGTCAACTTTTTTAAATTGAAGTCTAATTTTCATTCAATTAGAGAACAATGACTGGAAATAATCTTTTCTTCCGCTAGTTTACGTATATAGCAAGGTTTTCACATCTCGTATTCTCAGCATGATTTGCTTGTGATGTAGTGAAAATTTTGAGGGGTCAAAATATTAATATGGTGAAGTTTGAAAGATTAAAATTTCAAAGGGAGAAAAATCTATAAACTGGGAATCTAAATCCTAAATTATTAAATTAAGGAGACCCCTTAAAATCCTTCTAATTAAGCCTGGCTCTCCTTTGTATTATGGGTTAACATCATCTTCTAATATGAACTATTAGAAAAATTTAAATCACAAGAAAATTTATCTCGAATTCTTGATCTATAGTTGCTTCTCTTTAATGTTGTGAGTAAAATTATTTTATTGGTTCTGACATCCATACAATTTAGAAATATTAATCCTTTTATTCGTTGAATTTTTTTTTTTTTAAACTTATGGCTATAAGCTTCAGAGTTGTATTGATTGCTGAAACCAAAAGCCATCACGTGCTTCATGTGGACAAACACGTGATAGCAAGTCGATTTTTCATAAGAAACGAGGTCGTCTTATGTCTGTAATAAAGGAACGTTCGGCAAGTCAGATTTGTCTGAGTAAGAGTGATGACAAGTCGTTCACACACTAAATTATAGACAATTAACGAGTATTATTTTCCCATTATTCATCCAATAGAGAGACGACTTTATTCATTCATATTCAACTTGTGCACATGAGATTATATCAAACGAAAAACTTGTATCGGTTTGGAATTTCTCTTTTGTTTTTGTAATTAATCATGCAAATTAATTTGAGCAATCATGTAAGGTTTGTGTGTATTATTTTCTTAGTTTTTAGGTATTTTATTTCGACTTCTGAGAAAAAAAAAAAATAGAAACTTGTATTTGTTTGTGCTGTCTTTTTTGTCTTTGTGATAAACTACATAGTTAATTGCAGCGGTCATGTAAGGTTTGTGTTAGTCCCTCAGCTTTTAGGTATTCTTTTGACTTTTAAGTGTTCTTGATATTTATTTATTAATATTTTGAAGCTATATTCACAATGTATATTATAAAAAGAAACTCTATTATTGATAAAAATAGAATTATTTTCAGCCATTTCTTATATTTATTGATATATATTAGATTTATATCTATTTTTATGAAGATCATCACTCCACTCCAAATAATAATAAAATGACTATTTTATCTTTATTCTAATTCAAAACTAAAAAAGAATAATAATATCTTAGTCCTTGAATTTTAATAAAAAATAAATCATAATATATTTCAGCCAATTTTAATATTTTTAGTATTTATTACTACTTTTGTCTTTCATGCTTTGCCACCTTCTTCTATATTTTTTTAAAATACAAATTTTTTTTTAAATAATATTAAAAAAATTTACTAATAAAAGCCACAATAACCCATCTAAGCAAATGCTTATGATTTTGATTATTGTTTATTTTAAAAAATCGTAAATGAAAATAATATATCGTGGATTTAATTCGTATTTTTGGTAATCTAGGTCCTTTTACTACAATGAAATTAGAGGTTTTTATTGTTTTAGAAAAAAAGTTAATTATATTCTAAAAACTGTTAACGAATAGTGACAAATGTAATGACATGACTGGAACTAAAATATTAAAATTGATCAAAATATATCTTAATTTGTTATTTTATTAAAGTTTAGGAATTAAAATATTATTATCTTTTTTTATTTTTAATTAAGATAAGGGTAAAATAGTAGTTTTATTGTTATTTGAGAGTGGAGTGATAATTTTTATAACAATAAATATAAATATGATATATGTTAATAAATGTGAGGTATGACTGAAAATAAAAAAAATAGATATTTTTAAAAAGTTTAAATCTATATAGAAAGTATTAAAGAAAATAAATAATATTTTCTTCAACTTTATACATGTATATATGTATAATTTACGATTGAAAAAGTCTAACAGTAACATCCTCATCATAGATCGGAAGTCAAAATCATTTGAGTTCCTTATGTCAACATTACCTATATCTTGCTTATTGCATTTATTGCTAAAACAAGAAAACGTCGGTTTGGCTATTCATTTAATTAAGAAAGACCCACATGTTGCGTCTTTCAGAACTAGTTTTTCTCTGCTGTCAAATGTCTCACTATTTTTCCTCCTCAATATTCTTGAGGTTAGGCACTTGCATAGTTGCAGTACTTTACGTGTATACATTACTGATATGCATGCATGTTCAGATCGAAGACCACGCCATTCATGGCGTCAGGATCCAGCACGTACATACTCAGAAAGCAAAAGACAGACGTTTCAAAAAATAATAGAATATGTGCAATTGATATGGGAATGGTATCCAATTCAATGTGTATATATTGGTCTGCACGCGGTGCATGCTGGCTTCAGTGTTCGCCTGCGTAATGATATTTACAAGCTACCAGTTTCCCTTCCTTACAGCTCCATAATTACAGCGTACTGAAGGATTGGTACAGTATAGATGTTCAGATTCCTCAAATTCTCACCCTTCAAAATATTTCATCTCTGTTTAGTTAAAATGAAGCGTCAAGTATGCTGCAAATTAATCGGAAAAATTTATGAACTGGGTTATATATATATAGTGCATGTATCTTTTGCAGGAGAGCAGGTATCTCAAGACAAGACAAATGGTAGCAGATTTGACCGATTTAGAGATGTTATTCATCTTTTAATATATAAATGTCAAAGTCGATCGGAGTGCAAAATTTATGTTATAACTGATGTAACATCCATTTGATCATATCATATGTGACTCAGCATATTGATGATAATAAAATAAACATTGTTTAGCACATAATGATTAATTATCGGTTATATATAAGTTAGAATGCGAATTGAACTAATTATGCATCTTGAATAATTAATTATCATTGAAAAATATGTAAGAAAATTTTGCTTAAATAAGAAAAAAGAGACGGGAACTAATGGCGCTGAATACACAATTTTCTCAACTTTCAGCAGCCACAATTAAATTATTATTCATATATAGTTTTACGACCGATGAAAGCAGTACAAGTGGTTCAGCAGCTTATTCATGCTAACCTTGACATTACATTAATTAGTATTACGCAACTCGACCGCAGTTAACAACTTTAAATACGAAATCTACACCAAACTTGATCTGAGATTTACCGCAGTAGCTCTGCAGTTAACAAATTTTAACATCAACGTACAGGAACACTATGCTGTTACATTATAATTTGTAGAACAAATTAAACATAAACTTCGGACAACATAAGAAAAAATAATAATAACAACTAAAAATAAAAGGTTATTCAGCATAATTTTTATTATACAAGGGCGGAGTGAAATTTAAGAGTCCCAAATGGGGCCGAATCCTGGAATTCCTGCAGCCTTGCACGCATTGACAACGTCTCTGCTTCCTTCCGGATTGCTAGTAACAATTACTACTTGAGCTCCCCATCTTTTAGCAGTATCAACACTCATTTGTGACACATTAGGTCGACCAAGCACAGCGGTGCATGAATAATTACCTTATCTTGCGGATGCCCACTCATCATTTCCAGAATTTCTTTGCCAAAGCTTTGTTCAATCCCTTTAGCCAACCAGAGCACGCACATATCAGCTCTACACGGCTGCAACAGGAACGACAAAAACACGCATATCCCAGAACCCGTTGCCACCAACAGCACTCTCTCGTGCATGTTAATGAGACAAGGCAGACCAGCGAAGTACACCTGTCGAACCAACAGGTGGCTTGGTGGGTTTGATACTAAGGCCTTTGTGAAGTCACCCACAGCACCGACGAGCATCATGTGTTCTGTTTTTCCATCTGAAATAATGCCAAACGCGTGCCAGTCGGATAATGGGGAAGGACTGATCCTGCCTAGGATCCCAGCTTTCACTCCGCCTTCGAACTTTATGATAGAGGCGTGGCCTGAAGGAGCCGAGACCCTAACGGGTACACGACTTACTGTCAGCCATGGCAGGATGATTAGCACTGTAATACCTAATGTGAACCAGAACTCTTGCCGTTTGATCAACCTTGAATCAAATTCATTTGAATAGGATTTAGTTTTCGGATCATAAGAGACTGTGAGCACAATAAAAACCAGGAGAATGCCTCGTACCCCCTATTATTTTAGACAATGCTCCATCACTTTTTTCTTTTTTTTACCATTCGATTAAATTGATTCTTGAATTTTAAATAGTAAAATAAAAAAAAATTTAAATTATTAAAAAACAAAATCGAAATTCAAAAGAGCAATGGAATATTTAAAAAAATATAGGAAATGATGGGACATTGGCTAAAACAACAGGATATTGGGCATTCTCCCATAAAAGCCCGTGCTAGTGCAAGAGCACTCCACCCTGCAAATATATGAATCCTTTCAAATACGTTGTGGTGAATATGGCGGACAAGAGGGAATGTAGCCAAACAGGAGAGACAGAGAAGGGAAAGAATTGCGCTAGCAACTCCTATGATTTCCGAGGAAGTGTTTTCTCTGTTTTTAAGAGTAAGGACCAAGGAGTATGCAAGCCACGCAGCTGAGGAAACGCCACAACTGCTGTGTATACCACCAAGACTCTGAAGAAGGGAAGTGGTGGCGGTCTTGATTGGAAGAGGCACCCAAGACCTAACCTGTATTTTCACCACAAGCCAAAAGGCAAACCCGCAAGATGGCCTCGCTTCTGCAGAGAACCAAAGCAAAAATGTTTGCGACGGAGAAAAGTCCAGCTCTATTTCTTGCATATGGGAAGTGACCAGTGGCTGCGAGAACCAAGCCAACGATGTTCAAGGTTAAGCAAACTACAAATAGTCGCTTGTACACCGTGAACAGTCCTTGATCCAGCAATATAATCGACAATCTAGATTCTTTCTTACGGGCAGCTTTAGGTGGCTGCTCACGCTTACTAGCAGATGGAATGATTGGCTTGTGGTCTTTCTCCTCGTTGTGATCCCCTTCTTCTAGCCTCTCCAGCATGGTATCATCATCGTCACCGTTTTCATGATCAAGATCACCGAATTGGCTACTAGGTCGGCTCATAGACCTTGTTACAGAAGAAGGGAACACTTTGGAAGAGTTCTATTCATTCCCAAAAGGCCAAAATCTCTTGCTGCTGCGAGGTTCCTCTGTTGGTGTGGTGATTGCAAATGGATCGGCATGAGGTTTGATCTCAAAGGCCACACCTCTGCAGCTATAAAACTTCACAAGGCTCTGCATGTTTTTGTATCCTTTCACTGAAAGAAGAAAATATTAAGTTATTCTAGTGCTGTGGTGTAATCATGTCGAAGCCTAAGTTCGCCTTTAATAGGCATTTAGTACCTATTTGAGACTTGACTTAGCTTGAATGACAATAGCTTACATAGTTTTTTTTCTTTTTTTTCTTTTTTAAATAAGGCTCTTTAAGAGGCAAAATGCGTTAAAAATATTCCAATTTAACCACTAGAAAATTAGGGCAAAAGTTAGAGTAACTGATAACTGATTCAACGGTTTATCTTTTAAGATTTTGCAAAGTCATTTCAAAGTTATGAGAGCATCTGAAGACCTATTACGTCTAGGCACTAAAACGTTTCAATTTCTTTCCTTTCACAAATTTCAAGAGCTTCACTCTGGTCATTTATCGTTATCATCCAAAGTTTCAGTAAGTCTACTGTTTTCTTTTAATTAATTTCTCAAGCGTTTCTGAAGACAGATAATAGAACCTGTCCAAATTTCTTCAATTGAATGTCAATATGTATTTACTCTTATAAAAATCTCAGTAAAACTCTTGGTTAATTTTTAAATGGGAAAACGACAAGTGCATCCTTTTTAGATTTCCACTTATATTGATGTTTCTGCTTGTTAAACAAAAAAAAAAATCCACTGCGGTAAGTTAAAATTTTTCTATTAAATTAACAGAAATTTGACTTTTTTTTTTATAATATTACCCTTTAACTTTTCTCTTCATTTTTCACACATAATAGAACAAAAAACCATATCATTTTCAATTAAATTTATAATATTATTACAAATATTCATTTTTTAACAAAATATATTACACATTTTCAATCACATAAATTATCTTTGACATAATTTTTTATAATATATTTTGTAAATTTACTTAAGTTTACAAATATATATTTAATTTGTTAACATTACAAAAAAAAATTACAATTTTTTATAAAAATCACTATATTTTAACGTTATAAAAATATATAAACTTTTGCAATTTTTATAAATTGATTTTTCTTCAATTTTCTTTATGATCAAGCTAGTAGCCATTCAGGTTTAAAAAAAATACAAAAGTTCACTTTATTATAAAACACAACATTACAATTATCTTTTTCTTTCTTCTGCTCCTTGATGTCAAACATTTTATCACTGTTACTACATCATTTTCTTCTCCTAAAGCAGAAACTTCACCCACTTGATTTCTTTGATCCTCACACAAGGTTGAAAATTATGACCAATATTAACACCAATTTCTTCACTTTGCTTTTGCTCTTTCTCCCTTGACCCACCTCAATTTTCAGTCTTTCCCTTGGCACCTCCATTTTCACTTCCAATACCGACAAGCAAAAGAAAAATGAAAAAAAAGAAAGAAAGAAAACTAACAACATTACCTCTGATAATTTTGATCACATACAAATGGAAAACATATATATAATATTCAACTCAATTTCTCGTAAAAAAATATTTTTTCGAACAAGATAAAATAAATCAACGACTGAGTACAAAAGGAAAAGGTTCTAGTTTCCAGATTGTTTGGCAACAGGGAAGATAGTGAAAAAAAAAAAAAAAGATGGGAGAAAAAATGGTTTGGCAAAGGTTTGGTGATTATGATTGGATTTGGGTGAGTTTCATGACTGTTTGGCAACAAAGAAAATAGTGAAAAAAAATGGTTTGGGGAAGGTTTGATGATGTTTATGATTGAGTTTCGATGGATTTCGACACTGTTTGACGACCCATAAAAAAAGTAAAATATGACAAATAACGAGTGAGAAAAAATGAGTAGTTTGGTGATATTTGTGGTTTTTAGGTGGCTTTCATGTTGTTTGGTAACAAAGAAAACGGTGACAAAAAAAGGGAGGAAATTAATGATAATATACAAAATTAGTATAAATTAAAAAACTACTAACAAAAATTTAAAAATACATAAAGATTATTTTAAATATTTTTATTTTTTAAAATACATTTTTCAATGAAAAATTAGTCGTAGTTAGTTTAGTCAGCCTTTTTTATACTTACACGGGACAGCATTCATTCAATATCATTGGGAGAAGACGTTTCTGCCTCTACTGTTTTGACAGCAGGGGAACATTTGTATTCTTTTTTCTTTAACAAGAGGGAAAACAGTTAATCCCGATGTAGAATCTAAACAGTAAATATTGCATGTAAAACAGTAAATGTAATATTTAAAAAAAAAAAAAGAAGAAGCAACATATATAATACTCTAATTTCTAAGGTTGTAATGTATAACATATGTATTGCCACATTGCTTACTCTTCACTTCTCTCATCTTGTTACTTGGAATATTTTGACCCGTTCCATTATATGTATATATATATATTTTCTAAATTGTCTTACCCGAGAAACGAATCAGTGAAACTAAGAATCATGAGATGTAGAGACGTTCTATATAAATTCTAAAATGTACTTGTCGTGCTACTGTGACAAATACATATAAAAGAATTAAATAAAAATAAAATAAACTTTAAATTGATGTCAATGTTAATTTCGAAGACGACGACATTCATGGTATCACGATCTAGCACACACACACACATATATATATAATCAGAAACCAAAAGTCAGACGTTTCAAAAGATTGATAGGGGATCCGATTCAACATGTATATTATATTGGTGAATATCTAACTAAGGCTACCACATAATAGATACACGCGCGCGCGCGGTGCATGCTACATGGCTTCGCATTTGCCTGCGTAATGCATGATATTTATAAGCTGTCAGTTTCCTTTCCTTAACTTCCATAATTACAGTGTATTGAGGGACTGGTACAGCACTGACCTTCAAAATATTTCATCTCTGTTTTGTTAAAATAATTAAAGCATCAAGTTTGCAGAAAATTACTTGGAAAAATTTATGAACCGGGTTATGGTGCATGTATCTTTTGCAGAAGAGCAGGCATCTCAGGACAAGGCAACTGGGTAACCGATTGACTGACTTAGAGATGTTATTCATCTTTTAATATCTAAACGTCAAAGTTGGACAGCAAAATCTCTACTTAGAAAAGCAGTTAGAATCTTGCAAAAGAAAAGGATGAAGTTCTGCCCGCCATCATAATTTATTTTGTAGGTGTGCATATTATTAAAAAAAAATATATGATAAATAAGAGAAAAGAGACGGAACGGCGTTGAATATTAAAATTTTCTAATTCAACTTTCAACAGCCACAATTAACTTATTATTTATACATACTTTTACGACCAATGAAAGCAGTGCTATCTTTCACATTACATTAATTACTATGACCTAACTCGACCGACTTAACAACTTTAAATACAAATTTTATACCAAACTCAGAGATTTACCGCAGTTAACAAATGTTAACGTCAACAGAAACACTATACCGTTACATTGTAGAACAAATTAAACATAAAACTTCGGACACAAAAGAAAAAATAATAATTAATAACAATTTAAAAAAAAAAAGTTTATTCAGCATAAATTTTATTATGCAAGAGCATAGTGAAATTTAAGAGTCCCAAATGGGGCCGAAGCCTGGAATTCCTGCCGCCTTGCACGCATCGACAACGTCTCTGCTTCCTTCCGGATTGCTTGTAACAATTACTACTTGAGCTCCCCATCTTTTAGCAGTATCAACACTCATTTGAGACACATTAGGTCGACCAAGCACAGCGGTGTCATGAATAATTACCTTATCTTTCGGATGCCTACTCATCATTTCCTGAATTTCTTTGCCAAAGTTCTGCTCAATCCCTTTAGCCACCCAGAGCACGCACACATTAGCTCTACACGGCTGCAATAGGAACGATAAAAACACGCATATCCCAGAACCCGTTGCCACCAACAGCACTCTCTCGTACATGTTAATGAGATAAGGCAGACCAGCGAAGTGCACCTGTCGAACCCACAGGTGGCTTGGTGGGTTTGATACTAAGGACTTTGTGAAGTCACCGACAGCACCGGCGAGCATCATATGTTCTGTTTTCCCATTGGAAATAATGCCAAACGCGTGCCATTCGGATAATGGGGAAGGACTGATCCTGCCTAGGATCCCAGCTTTCACTCCGCCTTCGAACTTTATGATAGAAGCGTGGCCTGAAGGAGCGGAGACCCTAACGGGTACACGTCTTACTGTCAGCCATGGCAGGATGATTAGCACTGTAATACCTAATGTGAACCAGAACTCTTGCCGTTTGATCAACTTTGAACCAAATTCACTTGAATAGGTTTTGGTTTTGGGGTCATAAGAGATTGTGAGCATAATAAAAGCCCATACGAGTGCAAGAGCACTCCACCCTGCAAATCTATGAATCCTTTCAAATACGTTGTGGTGAATATGGCGGACAAGAGGGAATGCAGCCAAACAGGAGAGACAGAGTAGGGCAAGAATTGCACTTGCAACTCCTATGATTTCCGAGGAAGTGTTTTCTCTGTTTTTAAGCGTAAGGACCAAGGAGTATATAAGCCAGGCAGCTGAGGAAACTCCACAACTGCTGTGTATACCACCAAGACTCTGAAGAAGGGCAGTGGTGGCGGTCTTGATTCGAAGAGGCACCCAAGACCTCCCCAATATTTTCACCACAAGCCAAAAGACAACCCGCAAGAAGGCCTCGCTTCTGCAGAGAACCAAAGCAAAAATGTTTGCGATGGAGAAAAGTCCAGCTCTATTTCTTGCATATGGGAAGTGACCAGTGGCTGCGAGAACCAAGCCAACGATGTTCAAGGTTAAGCAAACTACAAATAGTCGCTTGTACACCGTGAACAGTCCTTGATCCAGCAATATAATCGACAATCTAGATTCTTTCTTACGGGCAGCTTTAGGTGGCTGCTCCCGCTTACTAGCAGATGGAATGATTGGCTTGTGGTCTTTCTCCTCGTTGTGATCCCCTTCTTCTAGCCTCTCCAGCATGGCATCATCTTCAACGTCAGTATCATCATCATCAGTGTTTTCAAGATCAAGATCACAAAAGTGGCTGCTTGGTCGGCTCATAGACCTTGTTACAGCAGAAGGGAACACTTTGGAAGAGTTCCCTTCATTCCAAAAAGGCCAAAATCTCTTGTTTCTGGGACGTTCCTCAGTGGGCGTGGCGATGGCAAATGGATCTGCATGAGGTTTGATCTCAAAGGCCACACCTCTGCAGCTAGAAAACCTTACAGGGCTCTGCATGTTTTTTTTTTTCTCCTCTCACAGCGATAGATATGAAGAAGTTGCACTGAGAGAAGAAAATATGAAGCTATTCTAGTGCTGTGGTGTGCTCATGTCGATGCCTAAGTTGGCCTTTTATAGGCCTTTACGAGCCTATTTGAGCCTTCACTTAGCTTGGATAACAATTAGTTTACATAGTTTGACATTGTCAAAATATTCCAATTTAATAACTTCTTATAAAATTAGGGCAAAAGTTACAGTATCTGATACTGACATAACGGTTTACTTTTTTACAAACAAATGAGTTATTTCAAAGTGACGATAGCATCTGAGGACTTTTTACACTTGTCACTAGACGACCTAGTCAAGAATATGGATCGACTAGATCAGTAAAAAAATTTCTGACAGTTCCAATTTCTTTCCCTTTACAAATTTCTAGACATCATCCTAAGTTTCAGTTAGTTTACTCTTTATTTATTAAAATTTACCCATCTATTAATCTAAGTGTTTTCGAAGACAAACTGTATAAGCTACCCAATTTCTTCAATCGAATGTAAATATTTTTACATTTATATCTCAGTATGCTCTGAATTTTTGCAACGATTTGTATATAATGTACTTTCAGTCTGTTAATTCGTAAACTAAATTTGGAAAAGAAAAAGTCAAAAGCTAACTATATATTTGTACTCCCGATCTCGGGATCTCAAATTTATAAAGTTGTAGTGTATAAAATATGTATTGCCACGTTGGTTGCTCTTCAGTTCTCTCGTCATGTTACTTAATCCAGTAACTCCACCTTGGCTTAGAATATTTTGACCCATTCCTGTATATTCTCTAATTTGTCTTACCCGAGATACGAATCAGTGAAACTAAAAATCATGAAATGTAGATTTCTAAGTTCTTCAATGTATTTGTCATACTACTGTGACAAATATATATATATATATATATATATATATATATATATATACAAAGGTTAAATAAAAATAAAATAAATTTAAATTGACGTCAATGTTAGATTAGATTGGTGAATCTGCAAAAACTAGGATAACTATTTTTAATTTAATTGTTAATATATAAATTCATTCTAAAATTATCCGTCATCTTCTATTTTTATGCGGAAGACCATTTCAATCAAGATTGTTATTGTCAATCATAACACATTACAACATTAATTAATTCAAATCTTTCATGGAACCGAAGATAATGTAATTAACAGTATGAACTTTATGGGTGGAAGAATTATTCCAATTTATCGAGGGTTCATTTTCCCATAACATCATATATATATTCTACTGCTGAAACTAACTTATTGTCAATGGAAAATTTTCGGACACCAACTTGCATGAAAAATATTTTCATTAATTAATCTAGCTATCAAACTAGTGAATTTAATGTTAATTAACTTGTCTAAGAGTCCCTTATATTAATTCTAACGTTCGTTATGTTTGCTAGCTAGAGAGATTCTCTTCATTAATACAGCTCAAATAGTTAGTTGCAAATATGATCACTATAAGATAACAGACAACTAAACACTGCTTGAATAGTAATCAACCATTGCTAAATTTTCCATTTCAGAAAGTTGGGCGTTCAAATTTCTTGGTTGTTTTACATTATTGACTGCATTTTCAGACTAAAATCTGGTCTCAAATTGGTACTTTTTGGACCTTATTCGCAAGCCAGCATCCTGGACCCGGAGGACGATTTCGACGCCTCCACTTCTTTTTCTTGTTGACTTTCTGTAGAAAGTCTTGGTCCATCATCCACTTGTAAACTAAGCATGTATCTTTGGCCAGTACACATGCATCCGGCCGATCGAATTCTTTGTTCATGGATCTACGCTTTTGATCCTCGAATCCAAATTCAAGAGTCAACAAAATGGGCTTGTCGTAATTATACATTTCATACGCATGCAGGTCACCTCATATCGTCCTGCCTATGCATGGGAACAAATTTCCTGCTGCCTCACATACGATATCCCCTCATTGCAAAATTAAGTGACAAAATTGCTCGATAATAATCGACTTATAGATTAATTACAACTGCGGGAAACTAACTTATCAAAGACTTGGTCTTACTCTAATCATGGAGGTTTGATTATTATTATTATTATGCCATATTTGTGTTGTTAGATTATCTATAATTTGAAAATAGATTTGAATTACAGCCGCAGTCGATCGTCTGCTGAAAAGTAATATGGGGTGTTTTATGTTCACGCCTTAATTAAGAATATCGAATCAATTAACTCCATAAAATATTACAAGTTGGCTTGTGTTTCTAATGCAGAACTAATTGAAGATAATTTGATAATATATGGGTCCATCTATTTTCATTTTTTTAAAAGAAATGTAATTATTTCAAAAGCATGCTTAGTTTTACGAGTCAGTGACTTAGAGGTGACATCATGGTGTATATTTTCATTAAGCAATAAATAACCAAAAATTAAGCAATGCCACCGAAACACAAGTAAAGCAAAAGATGCATATTTGGGGATTTCCTTAGAATCTTTTTTTTTTTTAATAAAATCCAATGAAAATTTAAAAAATAAAATTAGCAAACCAAGATTGACTAATTAACTTAATTATCAGCGATACAATTTTAATCTTAATTCTTCATGATTATTGCCAGAATATCTATAAGAAATAGTCAGCGGTTTCCTAAATCACTAGCTATCTACTCTGGCTACACGCACTTGGCCAATACAAACATGTTTATCCCACTCCTAATAAATTAAATTATTATTATACGGTGATAGAGAAATGGAAATTAATTATTTGTCTTTGGTGGAAATTAATTAATTCTTTAAGTTAAAGTATTTGACAAAGATATAATATATATATATATATATATATATATATATATATATATAAAAGATTTTATTTCTCTTAAAGATATCGAATGACACTCGTTCATGATGTAAACATACGTAAAAGATATGCAACTGGACTTGTTCAATAATTTCTTAAGTTTGCTTATCATGCTGGAGAGTGAGTTAAACCTCGGATTAATTACAAGCTAATTAAAATCGATTAGCTCAAGAATCTTAGCTCACTAATGTAGAATGGGTTGCCTAAGTCAAATATTGCTTAGTTTTCATCGAGTTTTTTTTTTTTTTTGAAAAAAAAAAAGTCTCTTAATTAAGGCTTCTAAACATATGATAGCAATTGCTTCTCGATTGCTTAGCATAAAATTATGAAATAATAATTTTGTAGTTATAAGATTGAGATGTAAGTTTATAACTAATCACTGTATTATCTATCAATAACTATTATTTGTAAAATAATTATAAATTTATTATTCATTATTAATATTTAATTAATTAAATAGAGCATGTTAATTTGTGCAACATTATATACTAGTTGGGATACAATTTTTATGTTGCAACCAACACACAAATTTGTCGTTATACTTTTGAAAATTATGGAAAAATTAGTTCATCTCATTAAGAAGTTAAATCACATCTTTGTATTAAACTCATTTTGGTTTTTTAGATGTTTGGTTGTTTAAAATATAAACTTATTAATCACTACTATTTATTAATTACTTCAACTTATATGTTCGATGGGTAATTTATTTTTTGCAAATTGAAAAATGCTTACCTTTTTCACTTTATAATTAATTTATGGGATAATGTATTTTACCCTCTCATTTTTAGGAAAAAAAAATACCCTTTTAAATTTTTTGTCAATTCTAAATACCCTATTATTTTTAAAGAAATATTGAGATATCCCCTAAAATATTATTTTATATACTATTTAAGCTTAAATTAACTATTTTACCTTTTAACTATAAAAAAACATATAAAATAATTCAATCATCTTTATTTTTATTTTGTAATAATCAATTTAATTTTATATTAATATTTAAATTTAAAAATTATAATGATATTTTAATTCTAAATTATTTTTTTTAAATTTATTATTAATTTTTAACGATATTAATTATACATATTTTTAAAATTGTATTTTCTTAAAATAATCTATTTTAAAAAATTATATATATTTAACATTGTCAATTTTTTACAACATTAATCGTAAGTAAATTTTAACAACATTAATTGTAAAAAAATTTATAAAATAAAATTTGCTATTAAATTATTTTATTTAATTGTAAGAAATTAATTGCAAAAAATTTTTAAATAAATATTTTGACTATTAGTATTATAGAAAATTGACAATGAGTTTTGACAATATTAATTATACATAATTTTTTAGATTTATCATTTTAATAAAATGATCAATTTTAAAAACATGTATAATTAATATTATTAAAAAATTAATAACAAATCTAAAGAAAAAAAATTAAGAATTAAAATATTATTATAACTTTTAAATTTAAATATTATAATAAAATTATATTGGTTATTATAAAGTAAAAATATTTAAATATTATAATAAAATTATATGATTATTATAAAGTAAAAATAAGAATAATTAAATTATTTTATATGTATTTTAATAATTGAGAGTTAAAATAGTTAATTTAAGTTTAAATAGTATATAGAATAGTATCTTAGGAGAATATTTCAGTATTTCTTAAAAAATGAGGGATATCTAAGATTGACAAAAAATCTAAAGAATATTTTTTTTTTCAAAAGTGAGAGGAAAATACATTATCTCTTAATTTATAAAAATATAAATCTGTTTTCTAAATTTGAACACTAGGGTGGAACCTGGCAGGTAAGTTCAGACCATATGAGATCCAAGTGGGCACATGAGATAGTGTCAATCGAAAGTCAATGTTCAGACGGTATGAGATCTTTTGGAGAGTCAAAGTCAATGTACAAAGTCAACTTGTAGGTCTTACATGTAAGAGCCTAACGGCACATGAGGCAATTTGGCCACTAACCGCATGGGTAGGCATGTGTAGGTCAACTGATCTGATCCCCTTCCAATATTTTCTTGATACTTATACGACAAGAATTATTGTGTGTGAATGCATATACTTTATTGAAATTTGATTATAGCTTAGTTTTAAATTCAAAGAAATCAATTATTCACTCTAAAAAAATTTGGAACCAATTGTTAATTGAGTGAATATAAGTAGTATATGACCTTCCTCTCAGTTAATAAGTGCTTGCGGTAAGTGACACCATTGACCTGCAATTGATTTGTCATTAATTTTTAAATTGCATTACGAAAATGTCTATGAAACGGTGTTATCAATTATGAATAATATAATCTTTAAAGAGAATTGAGTTAAATTGCAAATTTATTGTGTTGAAATTTCCCCAAAAAATTTAAAGCCCTTGAATTTGCAAACTAATAAAATGAGTGTCAATATTGAGGAGTTGAATCCTTCTTCAAAGTTTACGCACGTACACATAACTATTGTATATGTTATTCAACTTTAAAATAAGTCTTAATTTGAATTAGGGTGCATGAAGTTTTCCATATAGATTACTCACTCGCCTCACCTTACTAATTATTCATTAATATAAGGGTGGAGTACTTGAAAATAAGTTGGAAGATGATAATGAAAAAAACAATTATGGAGACAAAAATTATAAAAAGAGTATATAACTGAAATTGAGGATCATTATAAAACAAACAAAGTTTGTAGGGACCAAATTATTGAAAAAATATACACATATATATAACGAAATTAAAAATAGATATTTTATTTGATTTCTTTGGGCCCTAACACATCTCCACCCCCTGCATTCATTAACATGTATTATAATTTTTCAATTTTCTCATAGCTCGTAGAATGTTTAATATTATTTGCAACATTAATACCTTCCTTCCAATAGAGTATTTCGATCGGGTCTTAGGTCCTATCACTCTTTAAAAAAAAAGGTATTATAGAGAGGGTAAATTTTGAAAAATTTTATAGATCTAAAACTTTTAACAGATATCTTATTTTAATATAGATAAACTGTATATATAATTTTTGTAGGTTGGTCAAACATATAGAGATAAAGGAATTGAACCCAATTGGCGGCCAACGAGGAGCATATATTGTCTCGGTATCGGATATTGGTAATGCGTGAGATGCGAAGATCATCGTTGTGTTTAATTAATAAGACCAATGTACTGTCTTGAAACAGATATCTGTTTATGGTCCATATGGAATCCATTGTTGTGTGCAGCAATAATTAATACTGCCTCCATCTTATATTTTTCTATGCAAGAATTTGGTAGCTGGTTTGAAATTAATCAAGGTGATGTGGATTGAATCTAAATTAACAATCCTCCTTTTGTTATTTAATTCGGGTTGGCACAAACCCAATCCAAACAATTTAAAACGGTGCGCAGCCCTAATAGCACATCTAAACTAAACATATATAATACATAACTAGCTGCTAATTTAAACTAATAATAATCGGCTTGGTCGGTACATTCTATTGTGTTATATTTATAGTTACATTGCCCGATCGATCTCCAAATATAATTTTTCTTTTCCCAATAAGGAATTCTTTAACAAAATATATATGTCCATATTTCTTCACGTGTGTAGTCATTACATTCATTATATAAAAAGCAATAATTTCTAAAATATATTGAATATTCAATATTAATTAAACAAAAAATGGATATCCGAGTGATCGGAGAAATTAGATTGGTCAGATTTAAATGAATTTTATAATGTTATTAACATTCACTGAATCCCTCTATTAGTGGATGGAATTGGTCCAGTTTAAAATACCTAAATTTTAAAAAATATTTAACATATAATTTTATTCAGAAAAACGGTGAAATATATAATAAACACAAGCTTAATTAGAACCACAAACACAAAGAGAAACAAGTAGCAGGCAATCCTGGAACAGGATTTCACCAAGACCCGACTTGCAAATAATACAAACGACAGAAAGCGAACTAACCTTTTGTGTTCCAAAACTGTAGTAAGAGCATATTTATAGAAGATCACAAATGCAACGCCATCATGAGTTCCAATAAAGCAGCGTTTACGGCATCAAACTTTCCTTGTCTTCATTACACATAACTTGCCCGATTCACCAGGCGAGTCTTTTACCTACTTCTTCACATCATTAATAGGTGAGAGACATTTCTTGATGAAGCAGTTCCTTTATCTATTAAAATACCACCATCAGTGTGCCTCATCTCAAAAATTCTTCAAACTTATTCATACTACAACAATCTTGCACAACAGTTTTAAGCTACTACAATGGCTTTGATACTTGAGAAGAAGAAACTACTCTTCGTAGCAGTG